>OX596236.1:28178471-30578471 GCA_951394345.1 Salicornia ramosissima | reverse complement strand
GATGGATGCTCCTCCTTTAGTTCTGATTTGTTATCTTCAAGGATAGGATTATCCTTTTAGATTACAAATTCACCACTTGTTCTGATTTTTATCTCATCTTTAGGATAAGCTTTGTAATCTTAATTTGCACCTCTAATTCTGATCTTTAGGATAGGATTAGATTTCCTAATTATCTTTAGCTTATCATTGGATGTAATTATAAATAGTGGCCTTGAGCATCAATGAAAAATCAGAACTTTTGAATCAAAAACAAACACTTAAATTTGTCTTGGTTTTTTCCTTAAGAAATCCGAAACAATTATCCTTTGCTTGTCTAATTATTGGCTCAATTAGGCTGTGATCTTAGGAACCTAATTTGTAGAATTTGGTGGTGAAGTCTGTATCCAAATTCCTCGAATTATAGCCCAAGTGTAGAAGTTGGTGGTGTTATTCTGTATCCAACTTTAACCTTGACCTATCCCTTATCTTAGTGGCTAGTCCCTTGTAATCTTCTTGTGCTACAACAAGGTTACAACACTGTTGTGATCCGGCCTCCCAACTCCTTAGTTCAGAGTGGTAAAATAGTCACCATGGTTCGAACTTGCATCCATGACATGGTTGGATTAGTTATCCAACCTATTCAAATCCTATTTAGTTTTGTTTATTAAATTTTGTGTTTAGTAGGGTTCGATCCTTGTTAGTATAAATCGAACCCCTTTTAATTTGTTTGAGTTATTTTTAAATTCAGTCAAGTAGTTATTTAATTAAGGCTAGCAATAAACCGGCGGCTTGCAAGGAGATCTAAGAAGCAAAACTGGCAGCCTTGAAACCCCAAAAAAAACCGGCAGCTTTGAAGCCCAAAGCCGGAAGTATTGAAAATCCAAAGATGGCAGCTTCAAGATGGCATCCAAAGATGGTAAGGTGGCAGCCTCAAGTGCAAAACCGGCAGCCCCCTTCGAAGTTTTGAAACCGGCAGTTCCTAAGGGGAATACAAGAGGTCATCAATACAATCAAGCTACAAGAAGCTTCCAGAATTCAGCTGCCAAGCAAGAGGATTAAAAGAGCAATTAAAAGGAGAAACAAAGCAATTAAGAAGGCATTAAAATGGTGCTTAAAGGCCGGCTGCCCAAGCTTCTCAAATTCAGATTTATTATCTTCATTTGCAACCACCATTTCTGATTTCATAGGATAAGGATTAGACTTTCTAATTACCCTAGCTTATCCTAATTGTACTTATAAATAGTGGCTTGCATTTCAATGAAAAATCAGAACTTTTGAATCAAAAACAAACACTTAAATTTGTCTTGGTTTTTTCCTTAAGAAATCCGAAACAATTATCCTTTGCTTGTCTAATTATTGGCTCAATTAGGCTGTGATCTTAGGAACCTAATTTGTAGAATTTGGTGGTGAAGTCTGTATCCAAATTCCTCGAATTATAGCCCAAGTGTAGAAGTTGGTGGTGTTATTCTGTATCCAACTTTAACCTTGACCTATCCCTTATCTTAGTGGCTAGTCCCTTGTAATCTTCTTGTGCTACAACAAGGTTACAACATTTGGTGGCCCATGCAGGTCTAGCCACCTTTCTCCTCCACAAAAACAACCCCTTTTTTCCTTTACCTCCACGTAAAAAAAAAAAAAAAAAACACACAAAATGTCGAATCCCCCACCCAATTGGCAAGAGTTCATTCAGAAAAATGAAGAAGAGAAGGAGAGCTTAAAGGCTCAAATGGCTACTATGCAAACAGAAATGGCGGACCTAATGAGGAGACTCATTAGGCAAAGAGAAGGTTCACCCACTCGAAGTGAACAAAGTAGTGATCCAGGAGTTGAAGATGAAACTCCAAGAACAAGGCCAAACAATAATGATATCAAGGTTGATATTCCAGAATATGATGGCAAGATTGATGCCGATGAGTTCATCGAATGGTTGAACACCGTTGAAAGAGTGTTCGATTACAAGAATACTCCGGAGGACAAGAAAGTGAAAATTATTGCCTTAAAACTCAGAAAATATGCGTCCACTTGGTGGTCGAATGTAAATGCAAAAAGGCAAAGGCAAGGTAAAGACAAGGTCAGAACTTGGCCTAAAATGAAAAAGTTGATGAAAAGCAAGTTCTTACCTACTTACTATGTCCAAGAAAATTTTCAGAAGTTCCACAAGTTGAAACAAGGAACGAAATCAGTAGAGGAATATGCAAGAGAATTTGAAGGATTAACCATGAAATGTGATGTCGAAGAGGACGAACCCCAAACTTTGGTTCGTTTCCTTGGAGGGTTGGACCCTCGAATTGCAAATGTTGTTGAGTTACACCCCTACTCAACTTTGGAGGAGTTAGTCATTCTATCTCACAAAGTTGAAGCCCAACAAAAGGCCAAAGGGAAAGAGACCTCACGTCCCTTTTCCAAAACAGCCCCTTCCCCATTCAACCGTCCATACCAAACACCACTCAAAATAGCCTCCTCTAATCCACCCAAACCACAAAATCAGCCCACTAATCCTCCTAAACCACAAAATTCAGCCCAACCCAGAAAATGTTTTCGTTGTCATGGCTTTGGCCATATTGCAACCGAATGCCCAAATAAGAGAGTAATCTCTTTGATTGAATGTGAAAAGGAAGAACCAGAAGAGAATCATGATTATGATGATGTTGAAGAATCGGATCAGGAGCAAGATGAAGTGTTCCTAGGACCCGATGAAGGTGAGTGTTTAGTTATTAGACGTGCCCTAAGCAGCTTGGTTGGCAAAGATGAGAATTTACAACGAGAGGCAATCTTTCACTCCCGTTGTACCATCAAGAACAAGGTATGTACTCTAATTATTGATGGTGGTAGTTGTACGAATGTGGCGTCTCAGAATATGGTGGACAAATTGGGATTAAAAACAACTCCTCACAAAAATCCATATGTAATCCAATGGCTTAATCAAGGAAAAGGTATACAAGTTGATAAACAAATTCTGATTTCATTTAGCATTGGTAACAATTATCAAGAAGAGTTGTATTGTGATGTAATCCCCATGGATGCGTGTCATTTGTTGCTTGGACGACCTTGGTTGTTTGATAGGAGAGTTATTCATGATGGATATAAAAATACATACTCATTTGTTAAAAATGGCAAGAAAATTGTGTTAACTCCTTTACCACCACCCAAACCCGTCCCAAAACAGAACAATAACCCCTTACCCACTACTCTTACTACCCTCATCAAGTCTGAATATCATGAGTTCAAACCCCACAAAGGGCTCATTTTAAGTGGACTTGAAGACAGCCCCTCACCTCCCAAAGAACCTCTCCATCCCTTACTTAGTTCCCTCTTTCAAGAATTCCCTAATGTTTTCCCCTCTGAAATGCCGTGTGCATTACCTCCCAAAAGGGACATCCAACACAAAATTGACTTGATTCCCGGTTCTACCTTGCCAAATAAACCTGCCTATAGAACCAGCCCTAAGGAGACCGAGGAGATAAGACGGCAGGTTGACGAGTTGTTGTCTAAGGGATTGTGGAACATATCCAATCGAGGAACAGGTTCCCGGATCGATTATGGGTACGAATTCATCTACGAACAAGCTAAAAAACACGCAATTTTGTAGCTCACTTTGTGGACAAACTCGTATAGTCTAAACCAAATGAAAAGAATCACTCTTAACACTCAATTTAGGCTAAAACTACTATAAATACAAGAAAGCTCCAAAACTCCATTCAGAACAATCTTATATCTCTAAATTAAGACTTAAAAGAGACACTCTTAGCTCTTAATTTAGGGGTAACAAAATCAGTAGCCGGTAATTAGGCTACACTAAAATAAAACTAAACCGAAAAACAATAAAGGGGATATTTTAGAGATTAGGAACACTAATCTCCAAATGGGATATTTTAGCTAATAGATGGAAGAATCGCTCTTGAATCTACCGCTAAATAAACTACCGAGTTAAGAGAATCGCTCTCAAAACTCAACAATCCAATCTGACTAACTCCTAAGAGAATCACTCTCGAAGTCATTAATCAGTTTGGCTAGCTTCGACTAAGAGGGTCGACCTCTTAATCTAATAGCCTAGATAACTAATTAAGAGGTTCGGCCTCTTAATCATTCATCTAGCACGAAGCCTTGTAGCTAGACAACTCCCAAGAACTTCAAACCATACTAGCTTCTAAGCACACAACTTAAAAACTAAAGAAAGAAAACACAAAGTTTTCAAACCATTTTTCATTCATCTAAATCTGATTTTTAAGTACATAATACAAGCTATTTATAGCAAAATAAAGCAAACTAGAGCTATGTATAATTATACGTATAAAATACGTATATTCGTACAATACGCTCAAAATACGTACAAGCTACTATACGTATCTAATACAATACAAGTATTATACAACCTAAGGATAAACTCAAAGCAATAAACAAAGCTTTAAAACAACCAAAATATCTTGCAAAATCAGCCACCATAATCCACTTGCACCACTTGCACAAGTTGAATCAAATGAGCACCACTCAAGCTTGTTGTAGCTCCCATGACTCACCTAAGCTATGTCAAGCTCCAACCAAGTTGTATGACACCAAGATAGACTAGTAGATGATGCAGCAAGGCTACTTGCTCCACTAGCAAAACCACACACAAAGCCCACAACAATTCTTGCAACAGCTGAAACTCGTATTCAGCAAGTGGCCTAGGTCGCGCCTCGCGACCAAATCTCGCGCCTCGCGAGTTGCTACTGGAATGGCTAGCTCTGTTTCAGCCCAAGTACGTAGCCAAGAACCTAAGGCTCGCGACTCGCGACTACACCCTCGCGACTCGCGACTCACTACTGTCCCAAGTGTTCAATTTTGCTCCGTAGTTGCACCTTCTTGCATACTAAGTTATCAACATAAAAGGGCTTTACTAGCTATTACAAATTACATTCAAAAGTAACTAAAACTACTCATTTAAACTATTACAAAATCTAATACTTCTAATCACCATTCTTTGGCTCACTTAATCTGGTTCACACTCTCTTTCTTCAAAAAAAATTGTCCTCAATTTTAGAACTTAAATCGAGGATGGTCCATGTCGAACAAGGCTAACTGATACCAAATGGAACATATCCAATCGAGGAACAGGTTCCCGGATCGATTATGGGTACGAATTCATCTACGAACAAGCTAAAAAACACGCAATTTTGTAGCTCACTTTGTGGACAAACTCGTATAGTCTAAACCAAATGAACAGAATCACTCTTAACACTCAATTTAGGCTAAAACTACTATAAATACAAGAAAGCTCCAAAACTCCATTCAGAACAATCTTATATCTCTAAATTAAGACTTGTTCCGATGGCAAGATTGATATTCCAGAATATGATGGCAAGATTGATGCCGATGAGTTCATCGAATGGTTGAACACCGTTGAAAGAGTGTTCGATTATAAGAATACCCCGGAGGACAAGAAAGTGAAAATCATTGCCTTGAAACTTAGAAAATATGCTTCCACTTGGTGGTCGAATATAAACGCAAAGAGGCAAAGGCAAGGCAAAGACAAGGTCAGAACTTGGCCTAAAATGAAGAAAATGATGAAGAGTAAGTTCTTACCTACTTACTATATTCAAGAGAATTTTCAGAAGTTCCACAAATTGAAACAAGGAACGAAATCAGTAGAGGAGTATGCAAGAGAATTCGAAGGATTAACCATGAAGTGTGATGTTGAAGAGGACGAACCCCAAACTTTGGTTCGTTTTCTTGGCGGTTTGGATCCTAGAATTGCCAATGTTGTCGAACTACACCCCTACTCAACTTTGGAAGAGTTAGTCATTCTAGCTCACAAGGTTGAAGTCCAACAAAAGGCCAAAGGGAAAGAGACCTCACGTCCCTTTTCCAAAACAGCCCCTTCCCCATTCAACCGTCCATACCAAACACCCCTCAAAGTAACCCCCTCTAATCCCCCCAAACCACAAAATCAGCCCTCTAATCCTTCTAAACCCCAAAATTCCGCCCAACCCCGGAAATGTTTTCGTTGTCATGGCTTTGGCCATATTGCAACCGAGTGTCCAAATAAGAGAGTAATCTCTTTGATTGAATGTGAAAGAGAAGAACCAGAAGAGGATCATGATGACAATGATATTGGAGAATCGGATCAGGAGCAAGATGAAGTGTTCCTAGGACCCGATGAAGGTGAATGTCTAGTTGTTAGACGTGCCCTAAGCAGTTTGGTCGGCAAGGAAGAGAACTTGCAACGAGAGGCAATATTTCACTCCCGTTGTACCATCAAAAACAAGGTATGTACTTTAATTATTGATGGTGGTAGTTGTACAAATGTGGCATCTCAGAATATGGTGGATAAATTGGGACTAAAAACAACTCCTCACAAAAATCCTTATATAATCCAATGGCTTAATCAAGGGAAAGGAATTAAAGTGGATAAACAAATTCTGATTTCATTTAGCATTGGTAACAATTATCAAGAAGAGTTGTATTGTGATGTAATCCCCATGGATGCGTGTCATTTGTTGCTTGGAAGACCTTGGATGTTTGATAGGCGAGTTAATCATGATGGATATAAAAACACTTATTCCTTTATTAAAAATGGCAAGAAAATTGTATTAACTCCCTTACCCCCACCCAAAACTGCCGCACAACCACCACCCAAAACTGCCGCACAACAGAACAATACTCCCTTACCCACTACTCTTACTACCCTCATCAAGTCTGAATATCATGAGTTCCAACCCCATAAAGGGCTCATTTTAAGTGGACTTGAAGACAGCCCCTCACCTCCCAAAGAACCTCTCCATCCCTTACTTAGTTCCCTCTTTCAAGAATTCCCTAATGTTTTCCCCTCTGAAATGCCGTGTGCATTACCTCCCAAAAGGGACATCCAACACAAAATTGACTTGATTCCCGGTTCTACCTTGCCAAATAAACCTGCCTATAGAACCAACCCTAAGGAGACCGAGGAGATAAGACGGCAGGTTGACGAGTTGTTATCTAAGGGATTGATTCGAGAGTCCTTGAGCCCGTGTGCATGCCCTACTTTACTTGTTCCAAAGAAAAATGGTGAATGGCGTATGTGTGTGGACAGTAGGCCTATTAACAAAATCACTATCAAATATCGATTTTCAATTCCAAGATTGAATGATTTGTTAGATGATTTACATGGTGCTAAAGTATTTTCGAAAATTGATCTTAAAAGTGGCTATCATCAAATTCGAATTTTCGAAGGAGATGAATGGAAAACAGCTTTCAAAACCAAGGATGGATTGTTCGAGTGGCTTGTCATGCCATTTGGTTTAACAAACGCACCTTCTACCTTCATGCGTTTGATGAATCAAGTTCTGAAACCTTTTATTGGTCGCTTTGTAGTAGTTTATTTTGATGATATTTTAATTTATAGTCGAGATGATGATGAGCATGTATCACATCTTAGAGAAGTCTTTTCTGTTTTAGCAAGAGAACAATTGTATGGTAATCTAGATAAGTGTGATTTCTTTTCTAGTTTTGTAACTTTTCTAGGATTTAAAGTGTCATGTAATGGTATTGAAGTTGATGAAGACAAAGTAAAAGCGATCAATGAGTGGCCCACGCCACAATCAGTTCAACAAGTGCGAAGTTTTCATGGGTTAGCCTCTTTCTATAGGCGATTCGTGAGAAATTTCAGTACTCTCATGGCTCCAATCACCGAACTCACAAAGCTTTCAAAATTTGAATGGAATCCAAATGCTCAAAAGGCATTTGAAGAGGTTAAGAAGATGCTTACTACTGCACCTATTCTTGTATTACCTAACTTTGATGATGTATTTGAAATTGAATGTGATGCTAGTGGTGTTGGAATAGGAGCTGTCCTATCTCAAAACCGGCGGCCCATAGCCTATTTCAGTGAAAAGCTCAATGATGTTCAAAGGAGATATTCCACCTATGACAAAGAATTTTTGGCTCTTGTTCGTGCTTTAGACCATTGGAGGCATTACCTATTGCCTAAAGAATTCATTCTACATTCAGATCATGAAGCACTCAAGTTCTTGCAAAGCCAACAAAAGCTCCATGCTCGCCATGCCAAATGGGTTGAATTCCTTCAATCTTTTCACTTCGTCATCAAGCATAAGAAAGGAGAAATGAACAAAGGTGCCGATGCTTTGTCCAGGAGATATGTGTTGCTTAATTCTTTGAAAACACGTGTGATAGGTGTAGAAGAAATGAAGCAATGCTATGATGATGACTCTGATTTTGGAGAAATCTTTCTAAAGTGTAAAAGCCATCCCCATAAAGACTTTTACATTTTGGATGGTTTTCTTTTCAAAGGGAATAGCATTTGTGTTCCTAAATCTAGCTTGAGAGAAAGCTTAATTAAAGAATTCCATGAAGGAGGAATGGCTGGTCACTTTGGAATTGAGAAGACCTACACTCTCATTTCTGAATACTTCTTTTGGCCTCGGTTGAAACGAGATGTAGACTTTGTTGTTAAGAGGTGCGTGAAGTGTCAACAAGCTAAGAGCCATCAATTGCCTCAAGGGTATCTCATGCCCTTACCCATACCGCAAGCTCCTTGGGAAGATGTAAGTCTTGATTTCGTGGTAGGACTTCCCATCACCAAAAACAGAAAGGACTCGATCATGGTGGTTGTTGATCGATTCTCAAAAATGGCTCACTTCATCTCTTGTCATACAACCCATGATGCTAGCCGTGTGGCTGATCTTTACTTCAAAGAGGTTGTTCGCTTACATGGGATTCCCAAATCAATGGTTAGTGATCGAGACGCCAAGTTCCTAAGTCATTTTTGGCTTACCTTATGGCGCAAGATGGGAACAAAGCTCAAATTCAGTACTTCAAGCCATCCTCAAACCGATGGTCAGACCGAAGTCACCAATAGGACTTTAGGGTCCTTGCTACGAGCCCTTGCAACAAAGCGTCCTAGCCAATGGGAAGAAATGCTACCTCATGCTGAATTTGCTTACAACCGAGTTCCTAGCCGTACCACAAGCTTGAGCCCATTTGAAGTTGTTTATGGGTTCAATCCATGTACTCCAATTGATTTGGCTCCATTTCCAACTCCAACCAAATATAGTCATGAAGCTAGTGAACGAGTCAAAGAGATCCAATCCATTCATGAGAAAGTTCGTGGGCAGATTGAACGAGCTAATGCAAAGATGAAGGAGTACTATGACAAAAAAAGAAGCTCGGTGCATTTCAAGGAAGGTGACCTTGTGTGGGTTCATTTAAGGAAGGAACGTTTTCCAACTAAGAGGCGTTCTAAAATCAGTCCAAGGAGTGATGGTCCATTCGAAATCAAGGAGAAAGTGAATGACAATGCCTATAAGGTCGAATTGCCCGGGGACTATGGAGTTTCTTCTACCTTCAATGTTCAAGACTTGTCCCCCTACTTTGATGAATTTGAAGAATTGCCAAGTTTGAGGTCAAACTCTTCAAAAGCCGGGGAGGATGTTGTGATCCGGCCTCCTAACTCCTTGGTTCAGAATGGTAAAATAGTCACCATGGTTCGAACTTGCATCCATGACTTGGTTGGATTGATTATCCAACCTACTCAAGTCCTATTTAATTTTGTTTATTAAATTTTCAGTTTAACTTTGTGTTTAGTAGGGTTCGATCCTTGTTAGTATAAATCGAACCCCTTTTAATTTGTTTGAGTTATTTTAAATTCAGTCAAGTAGTTAGTTAATTAAGGCTAGCAATAAACAAAGCAATGTGTCATTGGAAGCAATGAGAAACCGGCGGTTTGCAAGGAGATCAGAGACGCAAAGCTGGCAGCCTTGAAGCCCCAAAAACCGGCAGTATTGGAAGTCCAAAGATGGCAGCTCCAAGATGGCATCCTCAAGATCCAAAGATGGCAGCTTCAAGATGGCATCCTCAAGATCCAAAGATGGCAGCTTCAAGATGGCATCCAAAGATGGTAAGGTGGCAGCCTCAAGTGCAAAACCGGCAGCCCCCTTCGAAGTTTTAAAGCCGGCAGCCTCTAGGGGAATACAAGAAGTCATCAATACAATCAAGCTACAAGAAGCTTCCAGAATTCAGCTGCCAAGCAAGAGGATTAAAAGAGCAATTAAAAGAGAGACAAAGCAATTAAGAAGGCATTAAAATGGAGCTTAAAAGCCGGCTGCCCAAGCTCCTCAAATTCAGATTTTATTATCTTCAATTGCAACCACCATTTCTGATTTCTTAGGATAAGGATTAGACTTTCTAATTACCCTAGCTTATCCTAATTGTACTTATAAATAGTGGCTTGCATATCAATGAAAAAATCAGAACTTTTGAATCAAAAACAAACACTTAAATTTGTCTTGGTTTTTCCTCAAGAAATCCGAAACAATTATCCTTTGCTTGTCTAATTTGTGGCTCAATTAGGCTGTGATCTTAGGAATCTAATTTGTTGAATTTGGTGGTGAAATCTGTATCCAAGTTCACGAATTAAAGCCCAAGTCCTCGAAGTTGGTGGTGTTATTTCTGTATCCATCTTTGAAACTTGACCTATCCTTTACTTTAGTGGCTAGTCCCTTGTAATCTTCTTGTGCTACAACAAGGTTACAACACTATTATACGTATCAAGTATGATACAAGTATTATACTACATAAGGATATGCTCAAGCAATAAACAAAGGCTAAAGTAATGAAAATATCAAGCCAAAATCAGCCTCCTTAAGCAACTTGACCCACTTGCACCCACTTGCACCAAAACAGACCAATGAGCTTCTCTTAGCCTTCATGACACTCCAAGCTTTTCATCATGACTTCCAAAGGTAGTATGACATCTAGCTAGGCTAGTAGATGACTAATCAAGGCTATTACTCAACTTGCAAGCTAAAGCAAAAATACCCATTAAACAAAAACAAGCAGCTGAAACTCGTAGCCAGAACAGGGCCTGGGTCGCGACTCGCGACCCATACTCGCGACTCGCGAGGGCTCTCTGGAAGAATGCATCTGCTTCAGCCTAAGTACGTAGCCAAGACCACGAATGGCTCGCGACTCGCGACCAAGACTCACGACTCGCGACTTGCTACTGGAACATGTACTCTGTTTCAGCTCAAATACGTAGCCAAGACCACGAAGGCTCGCGACTCGCGAAGAAAACCCGCGACTCGCGACTTCCTACTGGAATGCACGTCTTGCAATCAACAATCAAGTCGCACCTCGTGAAGAAAACTCGCACCTCGTGACCCCTGCTTCAATGTTAGTGCAATTTACTACTTAATACAAACCGAAACAAATAAACTACGAACTAAAGTTTAGGTTTAGAAAACGGACTAAACAGGACCAAGATTAGACATAAGTGATACAAAGGAACTAATAAAAGGACCATGAAAAGAACTAATATCAATGATGGGATTAGCACTAAGGAGTATCTCTTTTGTCGTTTCAAGATCAGGCACTGATCCTGGTTCACTACTATTACATGAATAAACAAAGCAAAGAAAGCCAAAATATCAAGCTTAAACACCCCCATACGTCACCCCTCTTTGGCAGCCATTTTGAGCAACTTGTTGCACTTGCATCCACTTGCACAAGTTGAAACAATTCAGCACCACTCATGCTTGTTGTAGCTTCTATGACTCACCTAAGCTATGTCAAGCTCCAACCAAGTTGTATGAAACCAAGCAAGGCTAGTAGATGATGCAGCAAGGCTACTCAACCAACTTGCAAGACCACACACAAAGCCCACAAGCCAACTTGCAACAGCTGAATTACGTAGAAGCTAGGCAGGGGTACCTCGCGACTCGCGAGATTGGGTCGTGACTCGCGACCTTCTTGGGTCCCTGGGTTCGTGACTCGTGACCTAGGCTCGCACCTCGTGACTTGCTACTGGTTCATTTGTGCAATTTTGTTCCGTAGTTCACCTACTTGCATATTATGCTATCAAACTAAAAGAGCTTTGCTAACTATTACAATATACATTCCAAAATAACTAAAACTACTCATCTAAAGTACTAATTAAACTATTACAAAACAAAACGAAAGCATTAGACAAAGTAGTATCTAAAACAAATAGGCATAATTGAAACTAAGCTACTACAAATCTATTACAAAATCTAATACTACTAATCACCATTCTTTGGCACACTTATTCTGGTTCAAATATTCTAGGGAATTTGAAAGGCTCTCCGTACTTTGTGATGTCAATGAAGCGCCGGAACACCGGGTCGCTAGATTTGTGGGTGGATTGGAAAAGAAGTTGGGCGAAAAGGTAGAACTACTTACTAATGATGATTTTGATGATGTGGTGCAAAAGGCGTTGAGGCTTGAAAAACATGGAAAGAGCAAGAGTGCGACGTCCTCTAGTGGCGTCCAAAAGAGCTACTACCCTTCAAAATTCGATTCCTCTAAGACTGTTGAGAAGAGGGACACGGGGAAGGCTCCAATGACTACTAAGAGTGATGATGCATGTTCGGCAATGCTACAAGTGCCTTGGCTATGGACACTTCGACGGACAATGCTCCAACAATCGAACCATGGTCATTCAAGAAGTCAATGAGGATGGAATAGT
The DNA here is from genome assembly GCA_951394345.1 of Salicornia ramosissima. Classification (NCBI taxonomy): domain Eukaryota; kingdom Viridiplantae; phylum Streptophyta; class Magnoliopsida; order Caryophyllales; family Amaranthaceae; genus Salicornia; species Salicornia ramosissima. The sequence goes on along the minus strand of OX596236.1, from coordinate 30,566,035 downwards.
GGTAGAGCACGATGATGAGGAGTCAACTAATGGTGATGGTATGATGGAAGAACGAATTGATGGGGACACCGGAACAACTCTAGTGGTTAGGAGGGCCTTGCATTCATCCCCCAAACCATTAGAGGAGGAGCAAAGGGAGCAAATCTTTCAAACCCGTTGCACTATCATGGAGAAGGTTTGCAATCTTATTGTGGATAGTGGGGTCATGCACCAATTGTTGTAATCCGGCCTCCTAGCTCGTTGGTTCAAGATGGCAAGATCATTACCATGGTTCGAAGTGTTGTCCATGATATATTTCGAAGTGTCATCCAACCAACTCAAGCTTTATTTTCCTTTGTTTATTGAGTCTATGTTAGTAGGGTTCGATCCTTGTTAGTATAAATCGAACCCCCTTTTTATTTGCTTAAGTTAAGTAGTTAAGGTTAGCAATAAAATCATCATGGAGCCGGCAGCTTTGAAGCCCAAGGCCGGCAGTGTTGAAGCCCAAGGCCGGCAGTTTTGAAACCCAAGGCCGGCAGTGTTGGAAGTCCAAAGATGGCAGCTTCAAGATGGCATCCTCAAGGTCCAAAGATGGCAACTTCAAGGTGGCAGCCTCAAGTGCAAAACCGGCAGCCCACTTCGAAGTCTTAAAACCGGCAGCCTCTAGGGGAATACAAGAAGTCATCAATGCAATCAAAGCTACAAGAAGCTTCAAGAATTCAGCTGCCAAGCAAGAGGATTAAAAGAGCAATTAAAAGAGAGACAAAGCAATTAAGAAGACATTAAAATGGAGCTTAAAATCCGGCTGCCCAAGCTCCTTAATTCAGATTTTGTTATCTTCATTTGCAACCACCAATTCTGATTTCTTAGGATAAGAATTAGACTTTCTAATTACCCTAGCTTATCCTAATTGTACTTATAAATAGTGGCTTGCATATCAATGAAAAATCAGAACTTTGAATCAAAAACAAACACTTGAATTTGTCTTGGTTTTTCCTTAAGAAATCCGAAACAACTATCCTTTGCTTGTCTAATTATTGGCTCAATTAGGCTGTGATCTTAGGAACCTAATTTGTAGAATTTGGTGGTGAAATCTGTATCCAAGTTCAACGAATTATAGCCCAAGTTTTTTCGAAGTTGGTGGTGATATTCTGTATCCATCTTTGAGCTTGACCTATCCTTTCCTTTAGTGGCTAGTCCCTTGTAATCTTCTTGTGCTACAACAAGGTTACAACACCAATGTTGCCTCCATGACTCTAGTGGAGAAACTAGGCTTGGCCACCTAAGCCCATCCTTCACCATACCACCTACAATGGCTCAACAGGGAGAAACATCAAGGTAACTAAGCAAGTTATTGTTTCATTTTCTATTGGCAAGTTCTATAAAGATGAGTTTACTTGCGAGGTGTTGCCTATGGACGCTTGTCATCTGCTATTTGGGCATCCATGGCAATTCGATCGCCAAGTAATGCATGATGGTAGGTTGAACACATACTCTTTTAAATGTCATGGAAGAAAGATTATCCTCAACCCCCTTTCGCCTACACCTAAACACAAAGAACCCATTGGGCCGGGAAACACAAAGAGAGGAAACCTTCTCATAAGTGAGGGAGAGATGGGACAAGAGTTGAGCCAAGGGCACGTTGTCTTTGCTCTACTCTTGAGGGAAACACTATTGAGTGAGCGAGAGAACCCAATATCCACCCGAGTTGAGGAAATCTTGAGGAGGTACAAAGATGTTTTTCCGGATGAGCTACCTCCCGGCTTGCCGCATCTAAGGGGCATTGAACACCGCATTGACTTTGTTTCGGGATCCCAATTGCCCAATAGGCCCGCCTATAGGTGCACCCCGGATGAAGCCAAAGAGCTTGAAAGGCAAGTCGAGGAGCTAGTTCAATGGGGGGTTTGTGAGAGAATCGATGAGTCCTAGTTCGGTACCGGCCTTATTGGTGCCCAAGAAGGATGGTACTTGGCGTATGTGCGTGGATAGTAGAGCAATCAACAACATCACTTTCAAGTATCGCTTCCCTATACCACGTCTTGATGATATGTTGGATGAGCTTTATGGGGCTCAAGTGTTCTCGAAGATTGACTTGAGGAGTGGTTATCATCAAATCTACATGAGGGAAGGGCATGAATGGAAGACCGCATTCAAGACTAAACATGGCTTGTACGAGTGGATGGTGATGCCTTTTGGTCTCTCCAATGCACCTAGCACTTTCATGCGACTCATGAATGAGGTACTTAGACCTTTCATTGATAAATTTGTTGTTGTTTATTTTGATGATATCCTTGTGTATAGTGCTAATGATAGAGAACATCTTGAACATTTGACTAGTATTTTTGATATTTTGAGAAAATGGAAGTTGTATGGAAAATTGGAAAAATGCACATTTTTGGTTCCTAGTGTAGTTTTTCTAAGATATGTTGTGTCTAGGGATGGTATCTCCATGGATCCTAGTGTTGTAATCCGGCCTCCTAGCTCGTTGGTTCAAGATGGCAAGATCATTACCATGGTTCGAAGTGTTGTCCATGATATATTTCGAAGTGTCATCCAACCAACTCAAGCTTTATTTTCCTTTGTTTATTGAGTCTATGTTAGTAGGGTTCGATCCTTGTTAGTATAAATCGAACCCCCTTTTTATTTGCTTAAGTTAAGTAGTTAAGGTTAGCAATAAAATCATCATGGAGCCGGCAGCTTTGAAGCCCAAGGCCGGCAGTGTTGAAGCCCAAGGCCGGCAGTTTTGAAACCCAAGGCCGGCAGTGTTGGAAGTCCAAAGATGGCAGCTTCAAGATGGCATCCTCAAGGTCCAAAGATGGCAACTTCAAGGTGGCAGCCTCAAGTGCAAAACCGGCAGCCCACTTCGAAGTCTTAAAACCGGCAGCCTCTAGGGGAATACAAGAAGTCATCAATGCAATCAAAGCTACAAGAAGCTTCAAGAAGCTTCAAGAATTCAGCTGCCAAGCAAGAGGATTAAAAGAGCAATTAAAAGAGAGACAAAGCAATTAAGAAGACATTAAAATGGAGCTTAAAATCCGGCTGCCCAAGCTCCTCAATTCAGATTTTGTTATCTTCATTTGCAACCACCAATTCTGATTTCTTAGGATAAGAATTAGACTTTCTAATTACCCTAGCTTATCCTAATTGTACTTATAAATAGTGGCTTGCATATCAATGAAAAATCAGAACTTTGAATCAAAAACAAACACTTGAATTTGTCTTGGTTTTTCCTTAAGAAATCCGAAACAACTATCTTTGCTTGTCTAATTATTGGCTCAATTAGGCTGTGATCTTAGGAACCTAATTTGTAGAATTTGGTGGTGAAATCTGTATCCAAGTTCAACGAATTATAGCCCAAGTTTTTTCGAAGTTGGTGGTGATATTCTGTATCCATCTTTGAGCTTGACCTATCCTTTCCTTTAGTGGCTAGTCCCTTGTAATCTTCTTGTGCTACAACAAGGTTACAACACCTAGCAAGGTGGAAGCAATTCAATCATGGCCTACTCCATCCACCCTCACACAAACAAGAAGCTTTCATGGTTTGGCTTCCTTCTATAGGAGGTTTGTGAAGAACTTTAGCACCGTCATGGCTCCAATCACGGAATGTATGAAGAAAGGGGTTTTTTAGTGGACACCTTCCGCTCAAAAGGCCTTTGAGACTTTGAAGGAGAAGTTGTGTGAAGCTCCGATTTTGGCTCTCCCGAACTTTGATCAACCATTTCAAGTGGAGTGTGATGCTAGTGGTGTCGGTATTGGGGCGGTTCTTGTTCAAGGAGGTAGACCGGTGGCCTATTTTAGTCAGAAACTCGAGGGTGCTCGGGTCAAGTATATTACATATGACAAGGAGTTTTATGCCATAGTGAGAGCGATGGACCATTGGTCTCATTATCTTCGACCAAGGCCCTTCGTCCTTCACTCCGATCATGAAGCATTGAAGTACATCAATTGATGTGATCCGACCCCCAACATCCATGATCCAAAATGGTAAGCTTGTGACAATGGTAACTCAAGGCTTACGTGACATGGTTGGATTAACTTTTCATCCAACACAGGTCCATTTTAACTTTATTTATTAATTTACTTTCGGTCTGTTTTTTATTTTAAGTTGTTATTTTAAATTTTCAGATTTTATTTTATAGTCGAATATTTTGGATTTTTAAAATATGTATGTTTTTTGGTAATTAATCATCACTGATTATTATCAATTAACTAGACGTCAGTTTAGTCAAGTATTGTAAGTCCCAAAAGGTGAATTAAATGAAGCATTCAAGGCTGAAGTCATCAAGCAACTAAAGAGGAGTCAAAGAATTAATGAAGAGCAACAAGTTTCAAGAAGAGCCAAGCAATCAGCCCCGTCTTATCTTGTAACTTATAAGGATGATTTTGCACCATGAAAATGTTATCCTCTTATCCTTAGAATCTGATTAGATTGCAATGGTTGATTTTGCACCATCAAAATGTAATCCTCTTATCTTTAGTTATCCTCTTACCCTTATATTATGATTGGCTAGCCTTAAGTTGTATTATAAATATGAGCCTTGAGCATCAATGAAAAACAACTTGAATTCTGAAAAAAAAAAAAAAAAACTTGTCTTTGGTATTTCTCTAAGAAATCCGAAAACTTTCTCCTTTGCTTGTCTAATTCTTGGCAAAATTAGGCTGTGTTCTTAGGAATCAAATTGAAGAATTTGGTGGTGATTTTCTGTATCCAAATTCGACAAGTTGCTGGCCAAGTTTTTCAAAGGTGGTGGTGATTTCTGTATCCATCTTTGGGCTTGCTTCTATCTATCCTTTTTAGTGGCTAGTCCCTTGTAATCTTCTTGTGCTACAACAAGGTTACAACATTTTGTGGCCCATGTAGGTCTAGCCACCTTTCTCCTCCACAAAATCAGCCCCAATCATCCAAACACCCCAAAACAGCCCCCACTTTCCTTTTATTCGCGTCCAAAAAAAAACCAAAAAAAAAAACCTGACCAAAGTGGTCAAGGGTCGAATGGTTCAAATGATCAAGTCCAAGAATCCAATGCAAGGGAGTTGATTTTGTCCAAGTCCTATTTTGAAGTTATTCCTATGGAGTTTGGCATGCATGGTCCGTATAGCTCTTCAAATGGTTGCACTTTGCTAAGTGTGACTAATTATCTTGCTAATGAAGCTTATTAACGTGCCTTAATTCGTGTAAGAAGACGGTTACAAGGGGATAATTCCAAACAGTTTTGGTGATTAATTCTTAGCCGTTTTGGAGCATGTTTTAAGGAGGATTTTAAGCTGGGTTCTTAACTCATTTAATGGGTGTTATTAGCTGTTTAAATCTGGTTTAATTACGGAATTAAGAGGCTTGAATGAGGGGATTAATTCGTGGCTGTTACAAGGCTTAAATCAAGGAACTATTTGATGGCACAATTGGACAGTTTTTGGGAGTTATAGCTGGTGAGTTTCCTTCCTTATTTTAAGCTCATTTTATTAGGCAAGTTAATAGGTTGTAATGGGATTAATTGGACAGTTATGATCCATATTAATCTCCCTTTTATTTCAGTTTTATTTTCAGTTTTGTTATAGTTTATTTTGCTGAGTTGTAATGGCAATTATTGGATGTAACTCTAAGCTATAAATAGCGTGTCAATTATCAATGAAAGACATTCAGAAATTTGTCTCAAAACACACGAGTGTATGATCTAAATTTGGCTTGTGCTAGTCAGGTTTATTTTCCAAATTTGAGAGTTACCTCAATTTGAAGAGTTTGTGTTTTAGTGAGAGTTCCTAAGACTTAAACTCGTAGTTTTCGAGTAGGTGAGAGTTCCCTAATCACTACTACGCCCAAACAAGTGAGTGAGAGTTCCTCCTTGTTATATCCTCAAGTTAAGGGTGAGAGTTCCCCGAAACTTTCTTGATTAATCCAATTTGACATCCCTAAATTAGTCCAAACACAACACACGTATCCCAATCCTTTTTGAGCAAGTTTTCCAACCTTGTTTACACATCAAAACCAAAAAAAAAAACAAAAAAAAATGGCAAACCCTCCGCCAAATTGGCAAGAATATTTACAAAAAAGTGAAGAAGAGAAGGAGAGCTTAAAGGCTCAAATGGCTACCATGCAAACCGACATGGCAGATTTAATGAGAAGACTCATTAGACAAAGAGAAGGCACACCTCCTCAAAGTGATCAAAGTAGTGAAGAAGAAGATGAGGATGAAACTTTGAGATCAAGACCAAATAATGATATCAAAGTTGATATTCCAGAATATGATGGAAGACTTGATGCAGATGAGTTCATTGAATGGTTGAGCACAGTAGAGAGAGTGTTCGATTACAAAAACACACCAGAAAACAAGAAGGTAAAAATTGTTGCTTTGAAACTCAGAAAGTATGCGTCCACTTGGTGGTCAAATGTTTGTGCAAAAAGACAGAGGCAAGGCAAAGAAAAGGTTAAAACATGGCCTAAAATGAAGAAATTGATGAAAAGTAAGTTTTTACCAACTTACTACACACAAGAAAATTTTCAGAAACTTCATAATTTGAAACAAGGTGTAAAATCAGTAGAGGAGTATGCAAGAGACTTTGAGGGTCTAACAATGAAGTGTGATGTTGAGGAAGATGAACCCCAAACTCTGGTTCGTTTTCTTGGAGGATTAGATCCAAAAATTGCTCATGTTGTTGAATTACACCCTTATTCAACTTTGTTGAATCACAAAATTCCAACCCCCCTCGAAAATGCTTTCGTTGTCATGGTTTTGGTCATATTTCAACTGAATGCCCCAACAAGGAAGTTGTTTCTTTAGTTGAATATGAAAATTTGGACGATAAGGAACATGAAAATGTTTATGAAGATGGTGACATTGGAGATACGGATCAGGATTCTAATGCAGTGCTCCTAGGACCCGATGAAGGAGAATGCCTAGTTTTAAGGTGTGCCCTTAGCAACTTGGTAGGCCAAGAGGAGAACACGCAGCGAGAGGCAATATTTCATTCTCGTTGTACCATCAAAGGCAAGGTATGTACTTTAATAATTGATGGTGGTAGTTGTACAAATGTGGCATCTCAGAACATGGTGGATAAATTGGGACTAAAAACAACTCCTCACAAAAATCCATATGTAATCCAATGGCTTAATCAAGGAAAAGGCATACAAGTTGATAAGCAAGTTCTGATTTCCTTTAGCATTGGTAACAAATATAATGAAGAGTTGTATTGTGATTTAATACCCATTGATGCTTGCCATATACTGCTTGGTAGACCTTGGTTGTTTGATAGGAGAGTTATGCATGATGGCTTTAAGAATACATATTCATTTGTCAAAGATGGAAAGAAAATTGTGTTGACCCCTTTGCCTCTCAAAAAAACCATCCCTCACAAAAACAGTAGCCTTCCACAAACCACCCTCACAACCCTAATCAAGTTCGAATATCATGAACTTAAGTCTCACAAAGGACTTATTTGATGCGGCCTTGAGGACAGCCCTTCCACCACAACAGAACCCCTACATCCTCTAATCACTCCCCTCCTTGAAGAGTTCTCACATGTCTTTCCCACTGAAATGCCAAATGCCCTACCTCCTAAGCGTGACATACAACACAAAATTGACTTGATCCCCGACTCCACATTGCCAAATAAACCTGCCTATAGGACTAATCCTAAGGAAACGGAAGAGATAAGGAGACAAGTTAATGAGTTGTTGTAAAGGGTCTGATTCGTGAGTCCTTAAGCCCATGTGCATGTCCTACACTTCTTGTCCCAAAGAAAAATGGAGAATGGCATATGTGTGTGGACAGTAGGCCAATCAATAAAATCACTATCAAATACCGGTTTCCCATTCCGAGATTAAATGATTTGTTAGATGATTTACATGGTGCTAAAGTGTTTTCAAAAATTGATCTTAAAAGTGGCTACAATCAAATTCGTATTTTCGAAGGAGATGAGTGGAAAATTGCTTTCAAGACCAAAGAAGGATTGTTTGAGTGGCTTGTCATGCCATTTGGTTTAACAAACGCACCTTCCACTTTCATGCGTTTGATGAACCAAGTGTTGAGACCTTTTATTGGTCATTGTGTAGTTGTACAAAAAGTCCTAGCCAATGGGAAGAAATGCTACCTCATGCTGAGTTTGCCTACAATCGTGTCCCTAGCAGCACAACAAGCCTTAGTCCATTTGAGGTGGTCTATGGATTCAATCCATGCACTCCAATTGACTTAGCTTCATTTCCAAGTCAAAAAAAGTATAGCCATAAAGCTAGTGAACGAGCAAAAGAAATCAAGGCAATACATGAAAAAGTTAGCATGCAAATCGAAAGGGCTAATGCAAAGAGGAAGGAGCATTATGATCAAAAGAGAAAATCAGTCCAATTCAAAAAGGGTGACTTTGTGTGGATTCATTTGAGAAAAGAGCGTTTTCCTTCAAAAAGACGTTCTAAGATCAGCCCAAGGAGTGATGGCCCTTTTGAGATAGTGGAAAAGTTGAACGACAATGCTTACAAGGTGGAACTGCCTGGAGATTATGGAGTGTCATCCACTTTTAATGTGCAAGACTTATCCCCATATTTTGATGAATTTGAAGAGTTGCCAAGTTTGAGGGCAAACTCCTCAAAAGAGGAGGAGAATGATGTGATCCGACCCCCAACATCCATGATCCAAAATGGTAAGCTTGTGACAATGGTAACTCAAGGCTTACGTGACATGGTTGGATTAACTTTTCATCCAACACAGGTCCATTTTAACTTTGTTTATTAATTTACTTTCAGTCTGTTTTTTATTTTAAGTTGTTATTTTAAATTTTCAGATTTTATTTTATAGTCGAATATTTTGGGTTTTTAAAATATGTATGTTTTTTGGTAATTAATCATCACTGATTATTATCAATTAACTAGAAGTCAGTTTAGTCAAGTATTGTAAGTCCCAAAAGGTGAATTAAATGAAGCATTCAAGGCTGAAGTCATCAAGCAACTAAAGAGGAGTCAAAGAATTAATGAAGAGCAACAAGTTTCAAGAAGAGCCAAGCAATCAGCCCCATCTTATCTTGTAACTTATAAGGATGATTTTGCACCATGAAAATGTTATCCTCTTATCCTTGGAATCTGATTAGATTGCAATGGTTGATTTTGCACCATCAAAATGTGATCCTCTTATCTTTAGTTATCCTCTTATCCTTAGATTATGATTGGCTAGCCTTAAGTTGTATTATAAATATGAGCCTTGAGCATCAATGAAAAACAACTTGAATTCTGAAAAAAAAAACTTGTCTTTGGTATTTCTCTAAGAAATCCGAAAACTTTCTCCTTTGCTTGTCTAATTCTTGGCAAAATTAGGCTGTGTTCTTAGGAATCAATTTGAAGAATTTGGTGGTGATTTTCTGTATCCAAATTCGACAAGTTGCTGCCCAAGTTTTTCAAAGGTGGTGGTGATTTCTGTATCCATCTTTGAGCTTGCTTCTATCTATCCTTTTTAGTGGCTAGTCCCTTGTAATCTTCTTGTGCTACAACAAGGTTACAACATCAATGGGTCTCACAAGTTGAGTTCACGTCATGCCAAGTGGGTAGAGTTCCTTCAATCCTTCACTTTCTCCTCTAAGTACAAAGAAGGCAAGAGTAACGTGGTGGCAGATGCACTTTCTAGATGGCACATCCTCTTGACTACTTTGGATGTGAAACTTTTGGGGTTCGAATTTCTTAAGGCGCTCTACGTCGATGATGGGGATTTTGGGGCTCTTTTCAAGGAGTGCCAAGAGAAGTGTGTTGGTCCTTTTGTGATTCAAAAAGGGTTCCTTTTCAAGGGGAATAAACTATGTGTTCCTAAGTGTTCTCATCGGGAGCCCATGGTTAGAGAAGCACACCCAGGCGGATTGGCCGGACATTTGGGGTACAACAAGACGTATGACATTCTAAAGGAGCATTTCTATTGGCCTAAGATGTATGGTGATGTGCAAGAGGTGATGGAAAGATGTGCTCGTTGTGCCCAAGCTAAGAGTCATTTTGAGAGTGGTCCTTATACTTCCTTGTCGGTTCCCTCTCATCCATGGGAAGATTTGAGTATGGACTTTGTTGTTGCTCTTCCTAGAACCCAGCGGCACCGGGATGCTATAATGGTGATGGTGGATCGGTTTAGCAAGTTGGCTCACTATGTTCCATGCAACAAAACCGATGATGCTACGAATGTCGCTAACTTGTTCTTTAGAGATGAACCAGGATCAGTGCCTGATTTTGAAAAGACAAAAGAGATACTCCTTAGTGCTAATCCCATCATTGAGATTAGTTCTTTTCATGGTCCTTTTATTAGTTCCTTTATTTCACTTATGTCTAATCTTGGTCCTGTTTAGTCTGTTTTGTAAAACCTAAACTTTAGTTCGTAGTTTATTTGTTTCGGTTTGTATTAAGTAGTAGATTGCACTAACATTGAAGTAGGGGTCACGAGGTGCGAGTTTTCTTCACGAGGTGCAACTTGGTTGTTGATTGCAAGACGTGCATTCCAGTAGGAAGTCGCGAGTCGCGAGTTTTCTTCGCGAGTCGCGAGTTTTCTTCGCGAGTCGCGAGCCTTTGTAGTCTTGGCTACATATTTGAGCTGAAATAGAGTACATGTTCCAGTAGCAAGCCGCGAGTCGCGAGCCATTCGTGGTCTTGGCTACGTACTTGAGCTGAAGCAGGTGCAATCTTCCAGTAGGCTCTCGCGAGTCGCGAGTCGCGAGTATGGGTCGCGAGTCGCGACCCAGACCCTCTTCTGGCTACGAGTTTCAGCTGCTTGTTTTTGTTTAATGGGTATTTTTGCTTTAGCTTGCAAGTTGAGTAATAGCCTTGATTAGTCATCTGCTAGCCTAGCTAGATGTCATACTACCTTTGGAAGTCATGATGAAAAGCTTGGAGTGTCATGAAGGCTAAGAGAAGCTTATTGGTCAATTTTGGCGCAAGTAGGATGCAAGTGGCTCAAGTTGCTTAAGGAGGCTGATTTTGGCTTGATATTTTCATTACTTTATGATGCAGAACGGGATGGTCCCACGAGCGACTTCAACGGTCAACGACTTCAATTTTGTTCACTTTTACTTGGATAGTTTTGAACTATTGTTTTTAGCTTATTTTCGTGTTTTTCGGGTTGTAATAAGTAGCCTAAACTCTCGTTTTATTGCCTTAGTTAAGTTAGCATGTGTAACGGAGCTAGAAACACGAGCAAAGGAAGCGAAACGGAGCATGCACGACCATGCACGACCCTTGCACGACCGTCCATATGGTCGTGTGATGCAGAACGGGATGGTCCCACGAGCAACTTCAACGGTCAACGACTTCAATTTTGTTCACTTTTACTTGGATAGTTTTGAACTCTTGTTTTTATCTTATTTTCGTGTTTTTCGGGTTGTAATAAGTAGCCTAAACTCTTGTTTTATTGCCTTAGTTAAGTTAGTATGTGTAACGGAGCTAGAAACACGAGCAACGGAAGCGAAACGGAGCATGCACGACCATGTACGAACCTTGCACGACCGTGAATATGGTCGTGCAACACTCAGAATGGCCTGGGAAAGACTGCACGACCGTGCAGAAGTCAGAGGCAAGATCCAGGCTTGCACGACCGTGCAGGCTATAGCTGCACGACGTGCAAGCACGAAGGATTTCGCCACGATCGTGCAAGCTAGGCTGCACGACCGTGCAACCTATGTTGCACGACCGTGCAGGCTAACCCTACACGATCGTGCACGATCCAGAAAGGGGGTTTTTGGATTGCACGGTCGTGCATGGTTGTACTGCACGACCGTGCACGGCCCTGCACGTATATTTTCGTGTTTTGTTCATTTTCTCTTGTTTTTTTTAGTGACTTTCTAATCTTGGCCCTTGATTGCTTAGAGATTAATGGTCTAGATTAGAAGCTTCATTAGGGGTTGCTTAGCCTTTAAATAGCATGCTTTATCCCATTTGTAATCATCTTTTGTTGAAATTAAAATCTAAGATTTTCTCTCTTATGAAGTTCTTTGTGAGCTCAACTTCCTTTGTGGTTGCAAATCTTGCTAAACTTTGTGATTGGTAAGTCATCTTCTAGTCATTATGGAACATATCCAATCGAGGAACAGGTTCCCGGATCGATTATGGGTACGAATTCATCTACGAACAAGCTAAAAAACACGCAATTTTGTAGCTCACTTTGTGGACAAACTCGTATAGTCTAAACCAAATGAAAAGAATCACTCTTAACACTCAATTTAGGCTAAAACTACTATAAATACAAGAAAGCTCCAAAACTCCATTCAGAACAATCTTATATCTCTAAATTAAGACTTAAAAGAGACACTCTTAGCTCTTAATTTAGGGGTAACAAAATCAGTAGCCGGTAATTAGGCTACACTAAAATAAAACTAAACCGAAAAACAATAAAGGGGATATTTTAGAGATTAGGAACACTAATCTCCAAATGGGATATTTTAGCTAATAGATGGAAGAATCGCTCTTGAATCTACCGCTAAATAAACTACCGAGTTAAGAGAATCGCTCTCAAAACTCAACAATCCAATCTGACTAACTCCTAAGAGAATCACTCTCGAAGTCATTAATCAGTTTGGCTAGCTTCGACTAAGAGGGTCGACCTCTTAATCTAATAGCCTAGATAACTAATTAAGAGGTTCGGCCTCTTAATCATTCATCTAGCACGAAGCCTTGTAGCTAGACAACTCCCAAGAACTTCAAACCATACTAGCTTCTAAGCACACAACTTAAAAACTAAAGAAAGAAAACACAAAGTTTTCAAACCATTTTTCATTCATCTAAATCTGATTTTTAAGTACATAATACAAGCTATTTATAGCAAAATAAAGCAAACTAGAGCTATGTATAATTATACGTATAAAATACGTATATTCGTACAATACGCTCAAAATACGTACAAGCTACTATACGTATCTAATACAATACAAGTATTATACAACCTAAGGATAAACTCAAAGCAATAAACAAAGCTTTAAAACAACCAAAATATCTTGCAAAATCAGCCACCATAATCCACTTGCACCACTTGCACAAGTTGAATCAAATGAGCACCACTCAAGCTTGTTGTAGCTCCCATGACTCACCTAAGCTATGTCAAGCTCCAACCAAGTTGTATGACACCAAGATAGACTAGTAGATGATGCAGCAAGGCTACTTGCTCCACTAGCAAAACCACACACAAAGCCCACAACAATTCTTGCAACAGCTGAAACTCGTATTCAGCAAGTGGCCTAGGTCGCGCCTCGCGACCAAATCTCGCGCCTCGCGAGTTGCTACTGGAATGGCTAGCTCTGTTTCAGCCCAAGTACGTAGCCAAGAACCTAAGGCTCGCGACTCGCGACTACACCCTCGCGACTCGCGACTCACTACTGTCCCAAGTGTTCAATTTTGCTCCGTAGTTGCACCTTCTTGCATACTAAGTTATCAACATAAAAGGGCTTTACTAGCTATTACAAATTACATTCAAAAGTAACTAAAACTACTCATTTAAACTATTACAAAATCTAATACTTCTAATCACCATTCTTTGGCTCACTTAATCTGGTTCACATTACCTTTTTGATTTTGATTAGATTATGTTTAGCTCTTGATTATTAGTACTTAGTGGGCTAATTTTCAAGTTTATATCCCATTTTTATGATTGTTTTGGTGTTCATATTTGGAGCTTATCTTAGATTTACGAATTTCTGAAATTTGTTTAGTTTTTGCTTGATTTTAAGGCCCCATCCTACATCAATTGGTATCAAGAGCTTAAGGTTTCAATACCTTCATGATCCTTGGGTTAAACTTTGAAAAAAATTCTGAAATTTTGTAGTGTTTATTTGCACATAAGGTTTTTGATGAAATGTCTAGGTGAATTTTTCTTGCCTTAAAACCCATACTTGTCTAATCTTTAAGGGTTATTGAAGTAAGCCTAAACTCCACAAACTAGTATCCTCCATTCACCTAGCACCACAAAATTTGTGTTTGAAGTTGTGATTATTGATTGCACTCTAGGTGTTTGATAAAATGCCTAAGTGAGTTTTTCTTCTTCAAACCTCATATTTCTTTATCGTATCTTCAAAGGATATTGAAATAAATCTTTTAACCCAACAAATAAGCTTCCTTCTTTACCTAGCACCAAAAATTTCTAGCCTATTGTCATACTTTGAAAATGGATTTGTCTAGCAACAATTTTTTCATGAGGGAGATTGAGTATATGAAGAACGTGTGCAAACAAATGATCAACTCGATTGACCAAATGGTTGAGACAAAACAAAGATTGTCTAAGGAGTTTAGACCTCAAGAGTTTCAATCTAGATGAACGGTTTTGGGTAGGATTTGTAATTTCAAAATTGACCCAAACCCTAGAGAACTTAGTATCCCAATACATGGTTGATAAACTTGAACTACATGCCTTGGGTTTTCCTAAACAAGTGACCTTTCCTATTTCTATTGTGAAGTCTTATTTTGATGAGCTTACTTGTATGGTGAGTCAAATGGATGATTGTCATATTGTTTTTGGACAACCTTGGTTGATGAGAAGAAATGTCATCCATGATTCTTGTGAGAACACATATTCTTTCAAATGGAATCGGGTGAAGATTGTCCTAAACCCTTTGCCTCCAAATGACGTGGAAGAGGTCTTGGTCAAGCATGAGACTCCCATTTGTAATGAAGCGGTGTCTAAAGCACAAGATGAGGGTTCATTGCCTATGGTTCATGGTGATCTTCAAAGTGAGGTAAAAGAATCCACTTCTCTCTTCTTCCCTTGTAATGAGGTTTTTGATATTCATGTTGTAAAGGATTGTGATGATCAATTTATTGAGCATGAATTGGATGAAGTGATGAACATGGATGATAGGCATGGTAATGATTTTACTATTTTTGATCATGGTGATGGTGATGGTGATGGTGATGGTGATGAGACATCTTGGGTTAATAATGAATTGGAAGTTTCTAGTGTGGTGCATGATGCTTTTCTTGAGCTTAAGTCTTGCTTAGCTTATTTTGAAGTTGGCATTAGTGAATCAAGACTAAGGTTTGAACGGAATTCTTTACTCCTTGATGCTACTTTGGTCTATCTTGTGTTCATGGAGATTGTGGTTGGTCTAGAATTCATAAGGGTGTTCGTGATGATGTCTCATTTTCTTTGACATATTCTTGCATTGGAAGAACTCTATTGGTCTCGATCTCATTGAGATATGGATTTTTGAGGTGGCGGGTTAGGTGCGCCCATGTTTTGCTTGCATTGTTGATTGATGTTTGTCGGTTGGCATTGGTGGTGTTACTCGTTTTGGTAATAATGGTGTATGATCCGGGTGGCGTATGATGGGTAATCGGAGTTTGGTTTGGTCGTCTCTAGCTCTAACTACCGGATTTAGTGGAATTGGGTCTTGCTTGTTGATGGTTGTCTTCTCTCCATTCCTTGTTGAAGGCAAGGATTTGAGGGTAAATCCTTTTTAGAAGAGGAGTTTGATGCAGAATGGGATGGTCCCACGAGCGACTTTAACGGTCAACGACTGCAATTTTGTTCACTTTTACTTGGATAGTTTTAAACTATTGTTTTTAGTTTATTTTCGTGTTTTTCGGGTTGTAATAAGTAGCCTAAACTCTCATTTTATTGCCTTAGTTAAGTTAGCATGTGTAACGGAGCTAGAAACACGAGCAAAGGAAGCGAAACGGAGCATGCACGACCATGCACGACCCTTGCACGACTGTCCATATGGTCGTGCAACACTCAGAATGGCCTGGGAAGGACTGCACGACCGTGCAGAAGTCAGAAGCAAGATCCAGGCTTGCACGACCGTGCAAGCATGAAGGATTTCGCCACGATCGTGCAAGTTAGGTTGCACGATCGTGCAACCTATGTTGCACGACCGTGCACGATCTAGAAAGGGGGCCCTGCAAGTATATTTTTGTGTTTTGCTTATTTTCTCTTGTTTTGTTTAGTGACTTTCTGAACCAGAATAAGTGTGCTAAAGAATGGTGATTAGTAGTATTAGATTTTCTAATAGATTTGTAGTAGCTTAGTTTCAATTATGCCTATTTGTTTTAGCTACTACTTAGTCTAATGCTTTCGTTTTAATTTGTAATAGATTAATTAGTACTTTAGATGAGTAGTTTTAGTTATTTTGGAATGTATATTGTAATAGTTAGCAAAGCTCTTTTAGTTTGATAGCTTAATATGCAAGTAGGTGAACTATGGAACAAAATTGCACAAACGAACCAGTAGCAAGTCACGAGGTGCGAGCCTAGGTCGCGAGTCACGAACCCAGGGACCCAAGAAGGTCGCGAGTCGTAACCCAATCTCGCGAGTTACCCCTGCTTAGCTTCTACGTAATTTCAGAATTTGCAAGTTGGCTTGTGGGCTTTGTGTGTGGTCTTGCAAGTTGGTTGAGTAGCCTTGCTGCATCATCTACTAGCCTTGCTTGGTGTCATACAACTTGGTTGGAGCTTGACTGTTGTAACCTTGTTGTAGCACAAGAAGATTACAAGGGACTAGCCAATTTGATTTGATAGAAACAAGTCAAAGATGGATACAGATTTCACCACCAACTTCGAAACTTGGGCTATATAACTCGTGGGAATTGGATACAGATTTCACCACCAATTTCTACAAGTTAGGTTCCTAAGATCACAGCCTAATTGAGCCAAAAATTAGACAAGCAAAGGAGGGGGGGTTGTTTCGGATTTCAAGAGAGAAACCAAAGACAAAAATACAATTTGTTTTGAGTCAAGATAATCTGATTTTTCATTGAAGTTCAAGGCCTATATTTATAATTACAACTTAAGATAAGATAAGGCTAATTAGAGAGTTTAAATCTTATCCTATGAAATCAGAAATTGTGAAGCTAAAAGAGGATAACAAAATCAGTTTCAAAAGATAGGGCCAGCCGGATTTGAAGCCCTCCCATAAAGACTTCATAATTGCTTTGTCTCTCCTTTAATTGCTCCTTTAATCCCCTTGCTTGGCCAGCTGAATTCTAGCTGAATTCTTGAAGCTTCTTGAAGCTATTAAAGCCGGTTCCAGAAGCTTCACTTGATGACTCATGCCTTGTTTATTGCTAGCTTTTACTACTTGACTCAATGTTAAAAATAACTTTTAAAAAAAAAAAGGGGTTCGATTTATACTAACAAGGATCGAACCTTACTAACACAACTTAACTGAAATTTCAATAAACAAAGGAAAATAAAACTT
This sequence comes from Salicornia ramosissima, assembly GCA_951394345.1. Taxonomy (NCBI): domain Eukaryota; kingdom Viridiplantae; phylum Streptophyta; class Magnoliopsida; order Caryophyllales; family Amaranthaceae; genus Salicornia; species Salicornia ramosissima. Next base: position 30,548,930 of record OX596236.1, on the reverse strand, counting down.
GACTTGGCTGGATGACAACTCGACCCATATCATAGATGGCACTTCGAACCATAGTGATGATCTTGCCATCTTGAATCATTGAACTAGGAGGCCGGATCACATCATTCTCCCCTTCTTTTGAAGAGTTTGACCTCAAACTAGGCAAATCCTCAAATTCATCAAAGTAGGGGGACAAGTCTTGCACATTGAACGTAGACGAAACTCCATAATCCCCGGGCAACTCGACCTTATAAGCATTGTCATTTACTTTCTCCATGATTTCGAATGGACCATCACTTCTAGGACTGATTTTAGAACGTCTCTTAGTTGGAAAACGTTCCTTTCTCAAATGAACCCATACGAGATCACCTTTCTTAAAGTGCACCGAGGTTCTTTTCTTATCATAGTATTCCTTCACCTTGGCATTGGCTCGCTCAATCTGACCTCGAACTTTCTCATGGATTGATTGGATCTCTTTGGCTCGTTCACTAGCTTCTTGGCTGAATTTGGTCGGAGTTGGAAATGGGGCCAAATCAATTGGAGTGCACGGATTGAACCCATAGACAACTTCAAATGGACTCAAGCTTGTTGTTCTGCTAGGAACTCGATTGTAAGAAAATTCAGCATGAGGTAGCACATCTTCCCATTGGCTAGGACGCTTTGTTGCAAGGGCTCGGAGCAAGGACCCTAAAGTCCGATTGGTGACTTCGGTTTGACCATCTGTTTGGGGATGGCTTGAAGTACTGAATTTGAGCTTGGTTCCCAACTTGCGCCACAAAGTAAGCCAAAAATGACTTAGGAACTTGGTGTCTCGATCACTAACCATTGTTTTGGGAATTCCATGCAAACGTACCACTTCTTTGAAATAAAGATCTGCCACACGACTTGCATCATGGGTAGTATGGCATGGGATGAAGTGAGCCATTTTTGAGAATCGATCAACAACCACCATGATCGAATCCTTTCTGTTTTTAGTGAGGGGAAGTCCTACCACGAAATCAAGACTTACATCTTCCCATGGGGCTTGAGGTATGGGCAAGGGCATAAGATACCCTTGAGGCAACTGATGGCTCTTAGCCTTTTGGCACTTCACGCACCGTTTAACAATGAATTCCACATCTCTCTTCAGTCGTGGCCAATAAAAGTATTCAGAAATGAGATTGTAGGTCTTCTCAATTCCAAAGTGACCAGCCATTCCTCCCTCATGGAACTCTTTGATTAAGCTTTCTCTCAAACTAGATTTGGGAACACAAATGCTATTTCCTTTGAAAAGGAACCCATCCAAAATGTAAAAGTCTTTTTGGGGATGGCTTTTACATTTTAGAAAGATCTCACCAAAATCAGAATCATCACCATAGCATTGTTTCATTTCTTCAACTCCTATCACACGTGTGCTTAAGGAATTAAGCAACACATATCTCCTTGATAATGCATCGGCACCTTTGTTCATTTCTCCTTTCTTGTGCTTGATCATGAAGTGAAATGACTGAAGAAATTCGACCCACTTGGCATGGCGAGCATGGAGCTTTTGTTGGCTTTGTAAGAACTTGAGTGCTTCATGGTCTGAATGTAGAATGAATTCTTTAGGCAATAGGTAATGCCTCCAATGGTCTAAAGCACGAACAAGAGCCAAAAATTCTTTGTCATAGGTTGAATATCTCCTTTGAACATCATTGAGCTTTTCACTGAAATAGGCAATGGGACGCCTATTTTGAGATAGGACAGCTCCTATTCCAACACCACTAGCATCACATTCAATCTCAAACACATCATCAAAGTTAGGTAAAACAAGAACTGGAGCAGTAGTAAGCAATCTTTTAACCTCTTCAAATGCCTTTTGAGCATTTGGATTCCATTCAAACTTTGATAGCTTGGTGAGTTCGGTGATGGGAGCCATGAGAGTACTGAAATTTCGCACGAACCTCCTATAAAAAGAGGCTAAACCGTGGAAGCTTCTGATTTGCTGGACTGATTGTGGCGTGGGCCACTCATTGATTGCCTTCACTTTGTCTTCATCAACTTCAATACCATTACATGACACTTTAAATCCTAGAAAAGTTACAAAACTAGAAAAGAAATCACACTTATCTAAATTACCATACAATTGTTCTCTTGCTAAAACAGAAAATACTTCTCTAAGATGTGATACATGCTCATCATCATCTCTACTATAAACTAAAATATCATCAAAATAAACTACTACAAAGCGACCAATAAAAGGTTTCAGAACTTGATTCATCAAACGCATGAAGGTAGAAGGTGCGTTTGTTAAACCAAATGGCATGACAAGCCATTCGAACAATCCATCCTTGGTTTTGAAAGCTGTTTTCCATTCATCTCCTTCGAAAATTCGAATTTGATGATACCCACTTTTAAGATCAATTTTCGAAAATACTTTAGCACCATGTAAATCATCTAACAAATCATTCAATCTTGGAATTGGAAATCGATATTTGATAGTGATTTTGTTAATAGGCCTACTATCCACACACATACGCCATTCACCATTTTTCTTTGGAACAAGTAAGGTAGGACATGCACACGGGCTCAAGGACTCTCGAATCAATCCCTTAGACAACAACTCATCAACTTGCCTTCTTATCTCCTCGGTCTCCTTAGGATTAGTTCTATAGGCCGGTTTATTTGGTAATATAGAACCGGGAATCAAGTCAATTTTGTGTTGGATGTCTCTTTTGGGAGGTAGGGCATTGGGCATTTCAGAGGGGAAAACAAAAGAGAACTCTTGGAAGAGGGAATTAAGTAAGGGATGGAGGGGTTCTTTTGGAAGTGAGGGGCTGTCTTCAAGTCCACTTAAAATGAGCCCTTTGTGGGGTTTGAACTCATGATATTCAGACTTGATGAGGGTAGTAAGAGTAGTGGGTAAGGGGTTATTGTTCTGTTTTGGGACGGTTTTGGGTGGTGGTAAAGGAGTTAACACAATTTTCTTGCCATTTTTAACAAATGAGTATGTATTTTTATATCCATCATGAATAACTCTCCTATCAAACAACCAAGGTCGTCCAAGCAACAAATGACACGCATCCATGGGGATTACATCACAATACAACTCTTCTTGATAATTGTTACCAATGCTAAATGAAATCAGAATTTGTTTATCAACTTGTATACCTTTTCCTTGATTAAGCCATTGGATTACATGTGGATTTTTGTGAGGAGTTGTTTTTAATCCCAATTTGTCCACCATATTCTGAGACGCCACATTCGTACAACTACCACCATCAATAATTAGAGTACATACCTTGTTCTTGATGGTACAACGGGAGTGAAAGATTGCCTCTCGTTGTAAATTCTCATCTTTGCCAACCAAGCTGCTTAGGGCACGTCTAATAACTAAACACTCACCTTCATCGGGTCCTAGGAACACTTCATCTTGCTCCTGATCCGATTCTTCAACATCATCATAATCATGATTCTCTTCTGGTTCTTCCTTTTCACATTCAATCAAAGAGATTACTCTCTTATTTGGGCATTCGGTTGCAATATGGCCAAAGCCATGACAACGAAAACATTTTCTGGGTTGGGCTGAATTTTGTGGTTTAGGAGGATTAGTGGGCTGATTTTGTGGTTTGGGTGGATTAGAGGAGGCTATTTTGAGTGGTGTTTGGTATGGACGGTTGAATGGGGAAGGGGCTGTTTTGGAAAAGGGACGTGAGGTCTCTTTCCCTTTGGCCTTTTGTTGGGCTTCAACTTTGTGAGATAGAATGACTAACTCCTCCAAAGTTGAGTAGGGGTGTAACTCAACAACATTTGCAATTCGAGGGTCCAACCCTCCAAGGAAACGAACCAAAGTTTGGGGTTCGTCCTCTTCGACATCACACTTCATGGTTAATCCTTCAAATTCTCTTGCATATTCCTCTACTGATTTCGTTCCTTGTTTCAACTTGTGGAACTTCTGAAAATTTTCTTGGACATAGTAAGTAGGTAAGAACTTGCTTTTCATCAACTTTTTCATTTTAGGCCAAGTTCTGACCTTATCTTTACCTTGCCTTTGCCTTTTTGCATTTACATTCGACCACCAAGTGGACGCATATTTTCTGAGTTTTAAGGCAATAATTTTCACTTTCTTGTCCTCCGGAGTATTCTTGTAATCGAACACTCTTTCAACGGTGTTCAACCATTCGATGAACTCATCGGCATCAATCTTGCCATCATATTCTGGAATATCAACCTTGATATCATTATTGTTTGGCCTTGTTCTTGGAGTTTCATCTTCAACTCCTGGATCACTACTTTGTTCACTTCGAGTGGGTGAACCTTCTCTTTGCCTAATGAGTCTCCTCATTAGGTCCGCCATTTCTGTTTGCATAGTAGCCATTTGAGCCCTTAAGCTCTCCTTCTCTTCTTCACTTTTCTGAATGTATTCTTGCCAATTGGGAGGTGGGTTCGACATTTTGGGTTTTGTCTTTTTTTTTTTTTTTTTTTTTTTTTGGACGTGGGGTAAAGGGGACAGAACGGGGTTGTTTTTTTGTGGAGGAGAAAGGTGGCTAGACCTGCATGGGCCACCAAATGTTGTAACCTTGTTGTAGCACAAGAAGATTACAAGGGACTAGCCAATTTGATTTGATAGAAACAAGTCAAAGATGGATACAGATTTCACCACCAACTTCGAAACTTGGGCTATATAACTCGTGGGAATTGGATACAGATTTCACCACCAATTTCTACAAGTTAGGTTCCTAAGATCACAGCCTAATTGAGCCAAAAATTAGACAAGCAAAGGAGGGGGGGTTGTTTCGGATTTCAAGAGAGAAACCAAAGACAAAAATACAATTTGTTTTGAGTCAAGATAATCTGATTTTTCATTGAAGTTCAAGGCCTATATTTATAATTACAACTTAAGATAAGATAAGGCTAATTAGAGAGTTTAAATCTTATCCTATGAAATCAGAAATTGTGAAGCTAAAAGAGGATAACAAAATCAGTTTCAAAAGATAGGGCCAGCCGGATTTGAAGCCCTCCCATAAAGACTTCATAATTGCTTTGTCTCTCCTTTAATTGCTCCTTTAATCCCCTTGCTTGGCCAGCTGAATTCTAGCTGAATTCTTGAAGCTTCTTGAAGCTATTAAAGCCGGTTCCAGAAGCTTCACTTGATGACTCATGCCTTGTTTATTGCTAGCTTTTACTACTTGACTCAATGTTAAAAATAACTTTTAAAAAAAAAAAGGGGTTCGATTTATACTAACAAGGATCGAACCTTACTAACACAACTTAACTGAAATTTCAATAAACAAAGGAAAATAAAACTTGACTTGGCTGGATGACAACTCGACCCATATCATAGATGGCACTTCGAACCATAGTGATGATCTTGCCATCTTGAATCATTGAACTAGGAGGCCGGATCACATCATTGACATAGCTTAAGTGAGTCATAGAAGCTACAACAAGCATGAGTGGTGCTGAATTGTTTCAACTTGTGCAAGTGGATGCAAGTGGAACAAGTTGCTCAAAATGGCTGCCAAAGAGGGGGGGGGGGACGTATGGGGGTGTTTAAGCTTGATATTTTGGCTTTCTTTGCTTTGTTTATTCATGTAATAGTAGTAGTAGCCTTAGCTTTAGTTTTATTATAAATAGCTTGTACTAGTTATGTAAAAATCAGAATTGAATGAATGAAAATGAATTGAAAACTTGTTATTTTCTTTCTTTAGTTTTTAAGTTGTGTGCTTAGAAGCTAGTATGGTTTGAAGTTCTTGGGAATTGTCTAGCTACAAGACTTCGTGCTAGATGAATGATTACGAGGCCGAATGTTGTGATCCGGCCTCCTAACTCCTTGGTTCAGAATGGTAAATTAGTCACCATGGTTCGAACTTGCATCCATGACTTGGTTGGATTAATTATCCAACCTACTCAAGTCCTATTTAATTTTGTTTATTAAATTTTCAGTTTAACTTTGTGTTTAGTAGGGTTCGATCCTTGTTAGTATAAATCGAACCCCTTTTAATTTGTTTGCGTTACTTTAAATTCAGTCAAGTAGTTAGTTAATTAAGGCTTGCAATAAACAAACCGGCGGCTTGCAAGGAGATCCAAGAAGCAAAGATGGCAGCCTTGAAGCCCCAAAAACCGGCAGCCTTGAAGCCCCAAAAACCGGCAGCCTTGAAGTTCCAAAACTGGCAGCTTTGAAGCTCCAAAACCGGCTGTTTTGAAGAGCAAGGCTGGCAGCCTTAGAGAGGTTCAAAACCGGCAGCCTTAGGGTAATTAAGAGAGCACTTAAGAGGAGACCAAGCATTCATGAAGTCATTAAAGAAGGGCTTGAAAACCGGCACCAAGCATGCTCCTCCTCTTGATCAGATTTTGTTATCTTTAGGATAAGTTTATCTTTATCCTTTAGATTACAAATCCACCTTAAAATTCTGATTTGGTAGATTAGCTTTGTTATCTTCATTTGCAACCACAATTTCTGATTTCTTAGGATAAGAATTAGACTTTCTAATTACCCTAGCTTATCCTAAATTGTACTTATAAAAAGTGGCTTGCATATCAATGAAAAGGGAGAACTTTTTGAATCAAAAACAAACACTTAAATTTGTCTTGGTTTTTCCTCAAGAAATCCGAAACAATTATCCTTTGCTTGTCTAATTTTTGGCTCAATTAGGCTGTGATCTTAGGAACCTAATTTGTTGAATTTGGTGGTGAAATCTGTATCCAAGTTCACGAATTAAAGCCCAAGTCTTCGAAGTTGGTGGTGTTATTTCTGTATCCATCTTTGAAACTTGATCTATCCTTTACTTTAGTGGCTAGTCCCTTGCAATCTTCTTGTGCTACAACAAGGTTACAACATTTGGTGGCCCATGCAGGTCTAGCCACCTTTCTCCTCCACAAAAACAACCCCTTTCCTTCCTTTACCTCCACGTCAAAAAAAAAAAAAAAAAAACACAAAAACGTCGAATCCTCCTCCCAATTGGCAAGAGTTCATTCAGAAAAATGAAGAAGAGAAGGAGAGCTTAAAAGCTCAAATGGCTACTATGCAAACAGAAATGGCGGATCTAATGAGGAGACTCATTAGGCAAAGGGAAGGTTCACCCACTCGAAGTGAACAAAGCAGTGACATAGAGCTTGAAGATGAAACTTCAAGACCAAGACCCAACAACAATGATATCAAAGTCGATATTCCAGAATATGATGGCAAGATTGATGCCGATGAGTTCATCGAATGGTTGAACACCGTTGAAAGAGTGTTCGATTATAAGAATACCCCGGAGGACAAGAAAGTGAAAATCATTGCCTTGAAACTTAGAAAATATGCGTCCACTTGGTGGTCGAATATAAATGCAAAGAGGCAAAGGCAAGGCAAAGACAAGGTCAGAACTTGGCCTAAAATGAAGAAATTGATGAAGAGTAAGTTCTTACCTACTTACTATATTCAAGAGAATTTTCAGAAGTTCCACAAGTTGAAACAAGGAACGAAATCAGTAGAGGAGTATGCAAGAGAATTCGAAGGATTAACCATGAAGTGTGATGTCGAAGAGGACGAACCCCAAACTTTGGTTCGTTTCCTTGGAGGGTTGGACCCTCGAATTGCCAATGTTGTTGAATTACACCCCTACTCAACTTTGGAAGAGTTAGTCATTCTATCTCACAAACTTGAAGCCCAACAAAAGGCCAAAGGGAAGGAGACCTCACGTCCCTTTTCCAAAACAGCCCCATCCCCCTCTAATCCTCCCAAACAACAAAATCAGCCCTTTTACCCTTCTAAACCACAAAATTCAGCCCAACCTCGGAAATGTTTTCGGTGTCATGGCTTTGGCCATATTGCAACCGAGTGCCCAAACAAGAGAGTAATCTCTTTGATTGAATGTGAAAAGGAAGAATCAGAGGAGGAACGTGATGATGATGTTGTTGAATCGGAGCAGGAGCATGATGAAGTGTTCCTAGGACCCGATGAAGGTGAATGTCTAGTTGTTAGGCGTGCCCTAAGCAGCTTGGTCGGCAAGGAAGAAAACTTACAACGAGAGGCAATCTTTCACTCCCGTTGTACCATCAAAAACAAGGTATGTACTTTAATTATTGATGGTGGTAGTTGTACAAATGTGGCATCTCAGAATATGGTGGATAAATTGGGACTAAAAACAACTCCTCACAAAAATCCTTATGTAATCCAATGGCTTAATCAAGGGAAAGGAATTAAAGTGGATAAACAAATTCTGATTTCATTTAGCATTGGTAACAATTATCAAGAAGAGTTGTATTGTGATGTAATCCCCATGGATGCGTGTCATTTGTTGCTTGGACGACCTTGGATGTTTGATAGGCGAGTTAATCATGATGGATATAAAAACACATATTCCTTTGTTAAAAATGGCAAGAAAATTGTGTTAACTCCCTTACCACCACCCAAAACCGCCCCAAAACAGAACAATACCCCCTTGCCCACTACTCTTACTACCCTCATCAAGTCTGAATATCATGAGTTCAAACCCCATAAAGGGCTCATTTTAAGTGGACTTGAAGACAGCCCATCTCCTCAAAAAGAACCAACCCATCCCCTACTTAATTTCCTCTTCCAAGAATTCTCTCCTATTTTCCCCTCTGAAATGCCGTGTGCCCTACCTCCCAAAAGGGATATCCAACACAAAATTGACTTGATTCCAGGTTCTACATTGCCAAATAAACCTACCTATAGGACTAATCCTAAGGAGACCGAAGAGATAAGAAGGCAAGTTGATGAGTTGTTGTCCAAGGGTTTGATTCGAGAGTCCTTGAGCCCATGTGCATGTCCTGCGTTACTTGTCCCAAAGAAGAATGGTGAATGGCGAATGTGTGTGGACAGTAGGCCAATTAACAAAATCACTATCAAATATCGATTTCCAATTCCAAGATTGAATGATTTGTTAGATGATTTACATGGTGCTAAAGTGTTTTCGAAAATTGATCTTAAAAGTGGTTATCATCAAATTCGAATTTTCGAAGGAGATGAATGGAAAACAGCTTTCAAAACCAAGGATGGATTGTTCGAGTGGCTTGTCATGCCATTTGGTTTAACAAACGCGCCTTCTACTTTCATGCGTTTGATGAATCAAGTGTTGAAAACTTTTATTGGTCATTTTGTAGTTGTTTATTTTGATGATATTTTAGTTTATAGTAAAGATGAAGATGAGCATGTATCACATCTTAGAAAAGTATTTTCTGTTTTAGCTAGAGAACAATTGTATGGTAATCTAGATAAGTGTGATTTCTTTTCTAGTTTTGTAACTTTTCTAGGATTTAAAGTGTCATGTAATGGTATTGAAGTCGATGAAGACAAGGTGAAGGCGATCAATGAGTGGCCCACGCCACAATCAATCCAACAAATCAGAAGTTTTCACGGCTTAGCCTCCTTCTATAAGCGGTTCATGCGAAATTTCAGTACTCTCATGGCTCCAATCACCGAACTCACCAAGCTCTCAAAGTTTGAATGGAATCCAAATGCTCAAAAGGCATTTGAAGAGGTTAAAAGATTGCTTACTACTGCTCCAGTTCTTGTTTTACCTAACTTTGATGATGTATTTGAGATTGAATGTGATGCTAGTGGTGTTGGAATAGGAGCGGTCCTATCTCAAAATAGGCGTCCAATAGCCTATTTCAGTGAGAAGCTCAATGATGTTCAAAGGAGATACTCAACCTATGACAAAGAATTCTTGGCTCTTGTTCGTGCCTTAGACCATTGGAGGCATTACCTATTGCCTAAAGAGTTCATTCTACATTCAGATCATGAAGCACTCAAGTTCTTGCAAAGCCAACAAAAGCTCCATGCTCGCCATGCCAAGTGGGTCGAGTTTCTTCAATCATTCCACTTCGTCATCAAACACAAGAAAGGAGAAATGAACAAAGGTGCCGATGCATTATCAAGGAGATATGTGTTGCTTAATTCTTTGAGCACACGTGTGGTAGGCCTTGAAGAAATGAAGCAAAGCTATGGTGATGATTCTGATTTTGGTGAGATTTTTCTAAAGTGTAAAAGCCATCCCCAAAAAGACTTTTACATTTTAGATGGGTTCCTTTTCAAGGGGAATAGCATTTGTGTTCCTAAATCTAGCTTAAGAGAAAGCTTAATCAAAGAATTCCATGAAGGAGGAATGGCTGGTCACTTTGGAATTGAGAAGACCTACACTCTCATTTCTGAATACTTCTTTTGGCCTCGATTGAAACGAGATGTAGACTTTGTTGTAAAGAGGTGTGTGAAGTGTCAACAAGCTAAGAGCCATCAATTGCCTCAAGGGTATCTCATGCCCTTACCCATACCGCAAGCTCCTTGGGAAGACGTTAGTCTTGATTTCGTGGTAGGACTTCCCCTCACTAAAAACCGAAAGGACTCGATCATGGTGGTTGTTGATCGATTTTCAAAAATGGCTCACTTCATCTCATGCCATACAACTCATGATGCTAGCCGTGTGGCTGATCTTTACTTCAAGGAGGTTGTTCGTTTGCATGGAATTCCCAAATCAATGGTTAGTGATCGCGATACCAAGTTTCTAAGTCATTTTTGGCTTACCTTATGGCGCAAGATGGGAACCAAGCTGAAATTCAGTACTTCAAGCCATCCTCAAACAGATGGTCAAACCGAAGTCACCAATAGGACTTTAGGGTCCTTGCTACGAACCCTTGCAACAAAGCGTCCTAGCCAATGGGAAGAAATGCTACCTCATGCTGAATTTGCCTACAACCGAGTTCCTAGCCGTACTACAAGTTTAAGTCCATTTGAAGTTGTCTATGGGTTCAATCCATGTACTCCAATCGATTTGGCCCCATTTCCAACTCCCACCAAATATAGTCAAGAGGCTAGTGAACGAGCCAAAGAGATCCAATCAACCCATGAGAAAGTTCGAGGTCAGATTGAGCGAGCCAATGCCAAAATGAAGGAGTACTATGATAAGAAAAGAAGCTCGGTGCACTTCAAGGAAGGTGACCTTGTGTGGGTTCATTTGAGAAAGGAACGTTTTCCAACTAAGAGGCGTTCTAAAATCAGTCCAAGGAGTGATGGTCCATTCGAAGTCAAGGAGAAAGTGAATGACAATGCCTATAAGGTCGAATTGCCCGGGGACTATGGAGTTTCTTCTACCTTCAATGTTCAAGACTTGTCCCCCTACTTTGATGAATTTGAAGAATTGCCAAGTTTGAGGTCAAACTCTTCAAAAGCCGGGGAGGATGTTGTGATCCGGCCTCCTAACTCCTTGGTTCAGAATGGTAAATTAGTCACCATGGTTCGAACTTGCATCCATGACTTGGTTGGATTAATTATCCAACCTACTCAAGTCCTATTTAATTTTGTTTATTAAATTTTCAGTTTAACTTTGTGTTTAGTAGGGTTCGATCCTTGTTAGTATAAATCGAACCCCTTTTAATTTGTTTGCGTTACTTTAAATTCAGTCAAGTAGTTAGTTAATTAAGGCTTGCAATAAACAAACCGGCGGCTTGCAAGGAGATCCAAGAAGCAAAGATGGCAGCCTTGAAGCCCCAAAAACCGGCAGCCTTGAAGCCCCAAAACCGGCTGTTTTGAAGAGCAAGGCTGGCAGCCTTAGAGAGGTTCAAAACCGGCAGCCTTAGGGTAATTAAGAGAGCACTTAAGAGGAGACCAAGCATTCATGAAGTCATTAAAGAAGGGCTTGAAAACCGGCACCAAGCATGCTCCTCCTCTTGATCAGATTTTGTTATCTTTAGGATAAGTTTATCTTTATCCTTTAGATTACAAATCCACCTTAAAATTCTGATTTGGTAGATTAGCTTTGTTATCTTCATTTGCAACCACAATTTCTGATTTCTTAGGATAAGAATTAGACTTTCTAATTACCCTAGCTTATCCTAAATTGTACTTATAAAAAGTGGCTTGCATATCAATGAAAAGGGAGAACTTTTTGAATCAAAAACAAACACTTAAATTTGTCTTGGTTTTTCCTCAAGAAATCCGAAACAATTATCCTTTTCTTGTCTAATTTTTGGCTCAATTAGGCTGTGATCTTAGGAACCTAATTTGTTGAATTTGGTGGTGAAATCTGTATCCAAGTTCACGAATTAAAGCCCAAGTCTTCGAAGTTGGTGGTGTTATTTCTGTATCCATCTTTGAAACTTGATCTATCCTTTACTTTAGTGGCTAGTCCCTTGTAATCTTCTTGTGCTACAACAAGGTTACAACACCGAACCTCTTAATTAGTTATCTAGGCTATTAGATTAAGAGGTCCACCCTCTTAGTCGAAGTTAGCCAAACCGATTAATGACTTCGAGAGTGATTCTCTTAGGAGTTAGTCAGATTTGATTGTTGAGTTTTGAGAGCGATTCTCTTAACTCGGTAGTTTATTTAGCAGTAGATTCAAGAGCGATTCTTCCATCTATTAGCTAAAATATCCCATTTGGAGATTAGTGATCTTTTCTCTAATCTCTAAAATATCCCCTTTATTGCTTTTCGGTTTATAGTAATTTTAGTTTAGCCTAATTACCGGCTACTGATTTTGTTACCCCTAAATTAAGAGTTAAGAGTGTTACTTTTAAGTCTTAGTTAAGAGATATAAGATTGTTCTGAATAGAGTTTTGGAGCTTTCTTGTATTCATAGTAGTTTTAGCCTAAATTGAGTGTTAAGAGTGATTCTTTTTCATTTGGTTTAGACTATACGAGTTTGTCCACAAAGTGAGCTACAAAATTGCGTGTTTTTTAGCTTGTTCGTAGATGAATTCGTAGGCATAATCGATCCTGGAACCTGTTCCTCGATTCGATATGTTCCACTTTCTAATCTTGGCCCTTGATTGCTTAGAGATTAATGGTCTAGATTAGAAGCTTCATTAGGGGTTGCTTAGGATTTAAATAGCATGCTTTGCCTCATTTGTAATCATCTTTTGTTGAAATTAAAATCTGAGATTTTCTCTCTTATGAAGTTCTTTGTGAGCTCAACTTACTTTGTGGATGCAAATCTTGCTAAACTTTGTGATTGGTAAGTCATCTTCTAGTCATTGCCTTTGTGATTTTGATTAGATTATGTTTAGCTCTTGATTATTAGTCCTTAGTGAGCTAGTTTTCAAGTTCATATCCCATTTTTATGTTTGTTTTGGTGTTCATATTGGGAGATTATTAGAGACCTACGAAAATTCTGAAATTTGTTTTGTTTTGCTTGATTTTGAGACCCCATCCTACATCACTTTAGCCTTTGTTTATTGCTTGAGCATATCCTTATGTAGTATAGTACTTGTATTATACTTGATACGTATAGTAGTTTGTACGTATTCGGTTGCGTATTGTACGAATATATGTATAGTTATACGTATAATTGTACATTGCTTTCTTTAAGTAGACTTTGATGTATCATTTGTAAACTAGATTGAATTTTATAAAAACTTGAACTTTGTTCATCCTTGAGGCTAAAGTAATTTAGCTTTCTTTGACTTGATTTCTTGGGAGTTTTAACTACAAGTTTTCTAAACCGATTAGTGAGCTTTGAGAGTGATTCTCCTAGTGATTTAATCAACCTAAATTGAGTGTAAGAGTGATTCTTTCTACTGAATTTAGTTGGAAATATTTTCTTAAGAGTGATTCTTTTGAGCTATTTTATTATCTTCTCAACTCTAATTATTGGCTTGATTGATTTCAAGACTAATTATAGTTCAAGTGGTATCAAGAGCTTAAGTTCAACATGGGTGATGAAGCTGCTGCAAACTTGAAGAGGGATCAACTGATTGATGCTTTGTCCAAGCAAAATTATGCATTTCATGATATGATGACCCAATTAACATTGGAAGTTTTGAAAAACAAAAAAAAAATGAAGAACAGAAGGAATCGTATGGGGATGATAGAGGTTTGAAAATTGATGTTCCTGAATTCGATGGTACTACTGATCCAGAGGTGTACCTCGAATGGGAAGATCTTTGGAGAGGTTTTTTGAGTACAAAGAAAAAACAGAAGAGAGGCAATACAAGGTGGTGGTTTTGATGTTGACAAAATATGCTTTAATATGGTTAGAAGGAGAACAAGTCCAAAATTCAAACATGAAGTAAGCTAAAGAAACAATTGAGGAAGAGATTTGTGACTTCGAACTACAAGCAACACCAATATGTGAGGTGGTCGACTTTGAAGCAAGGAACCATGCCAGTTTTGGAGTTCATCAAGGAATTCGAAAAGCTTGCCATGGTTTGTGAAATAGATGAATCCGAAGAACAAAGACTAGGACAGTTCCTAGGTGGATTGAGCACGGATTTGAGGGAGAAGTTGGAGGTGTTTCCTTTCCTTACTTATGCTTAAGCTTGCAAAATGGCGCCTACTTTGGAGACTCAAAGGAAGAAATCGAGTGGTACAATTGCTAAACCTTTTACTAGATCTTCATTTTTTAAGCCTAGTACTAGTAGTAGCAATGTTAATGTTAATTCTGATCATGATAAGAATAAGAAAGCTAATGTGCCTATTAGAACTGTTAATGACAAAGTAAAATGCTATAAGTGTCAAGGTTATGGTCATTACCAATCTAATTGTCCTGCTGCTAGAATTATGACCTTACATGATATAGAATAAATAGATGAAATGGAAAAATTAGCTCTTTTAACTCATGAACATGATAAAGAGGAAGAGGAGGATGTAGAAGAACTTTGTAAACCTAAATTAGAGGGGGGAAATCTGGTTATTAGGAGGAATTTGTATACCAACAACGTGGCAAAAGAAAGTGAACAAAGAGAGACGATATTTCATTCGAAATGTCTGATCCAAAAAAAATTATGCACGTTGATTAATAAGTTGTCTTTGCCGTTGGTGAAACACCCTAATCCTTATAAACTAAAATGGTTAGATGATGAAAGTGAGGTTAAGGTGCGGAATAGAGTCTTGATTAACTTTAGCATTGGTAATTATGTCGATGAAATTTTGTGTGATGTAATCCCAATGACGGCATGTTACTTGTTACTTGGACGTCCCTGGCAGTTTGATCGGGAAGTAATTCACGATGGTTTAACTAACACTTATAAAGTTAATAAAGATGGAAAAATGAAAACTTTGTTACTTTTAGCACCCTCAAAAATCCTAAACACCAAGCCTAAATCAAAGTCCAATTCGGACAATGGGAGTGTGTTATTAGGGAGAAAAGAATTCGAGAAGTTGTTTAAGCAAGAGGGGTGTGCGTTTGTGTTAGTGAGTCAAGAAAAAAAAGAGGGAGTGGCGATTACAGATACTGAGTTGGGGGAGGTTTTAAATGAATTTAAGGATGTTTTTCCTCAAGAATTACCTCCTGGTTTACCACCAAAAAGAGGAATTGAGCATCAGATTGATCTCATTCCCGGAGCCCCTATTCCAAATAAGCCATCCTATAGGTGTAATCCCGAGGAGACTAGGGAATTACAACGACAAATCAGTGAGTTGATTGAGAGGGGATATGTGAAGGAGAGTATGAGTCCGTGTGCTGTTCCGGCCTTACTTGTTCCAAAAAAAGATGGGTCTTGGAGGATGTGTATTGATAGTCGATCTGTTAACAATATTACTATCAAGTACAGATTTCCAATTCCTAGATTAGATGACATGTTAGATGAATTGAGTGGGTCTAATTTGTTCTCTAAAATTGATCTTAGGAGTGGGTACCATCAAATTTGTATGCGTGAGGGTGATGAGTGGAAAACCGCTTTTAAAACGAAATATGGCTTGTATGAGTGGCTTGTCATGCCTTTCGGTCTAACAAATGCCCCTAGTACGTTCATGAGATTGATGAATGAAGTACTTAGGCCATTTTTAGGCAAGTTTGTAGTGGTATATTTTGTTGTGATCCGGCCTCCTAACTCCTTGGTTCAGAATGGTAAATTAGTCACCATGGTTCGAACTGGCATCCATGACATGGTTGGATTAGTTATCCAACCTACTCAAGTCCTATTTAATTTTGTTTATTAAATTTTCAGTTTAACTTTGTGTTTAGTAGGGTTCGATCCTTGATAGTATAAATCGAACCCCTTTTAATTTGTTTGAGTTATTTTAAATTCAGTCAAGTAGTTAGTTAATTAAGGCTAGCAATAAACAAAGCAATGTGTCATTGGAAACAATGAGAAACCGGCGGCTTGCAAGGAGATCAAGAAGCAAAGACGGCAGCCTTGAAGCCTCACAAACC
The DNA here is from genome assembly GCA_951394345.1 of Salicornia ramosissima. Taxonomy (NCBI): domain Eukaryota; kingdom Viridiplantae; phylum Streptophyta; class Magnoliopsida; order Caryophyllales; family Amaranthaceae; genus Salicornia; species Salicornia ramosissima. The sequence goes on along the minus strand of OX596236.1, from coordinate 30,532,896 downwards.
GGCAGCTTTGAAGCCCCAAAGCCGGCAGTATTGGAAGTCCAAAGATGGCAGCTTCAAGATGGCATCCTCAAGATCCAAAGATGGCAGCTTCAAGATGGCATCCTCAAGATCCAAAGATGGCAAGGTGGCAGCCTCAAGTGCAAAACCGGCAGCCCCCTTCGAAGTTTTTAAAACCGGCAGCCTCTAGGGGAATACAAGAAGTCATCAAAGCTACAAGAAGCTTCAAGAAGCTTCCAGAATTCAACTGCCAAGCAAGAGGATTAAAAGAGCAATTAAAAGAAAGACAAAGCAATTAAGAAGACATTAAAATGGAGCTTAAAAGCCGGCTGCCCAAGCCCCTCAAATTCAGATTTTGTTATCTTCATTTGCAACCACCATTTCTGATTTCTTAGGATAAGAATTAGACTTTCTAACTACCCTAGCTTATCCTAATTGTACTTATAAATAGTGGCTTGCATATCAATGAAAAATCAGAACTTTTGAATCAAAAACAAACACTTAAATTTATCTTGGTTTTTCCTTAAGAAATCCGAAACAATTATCCTTTGCTTGTCTAATTATTGGCTCAATTAGGCTGTGATCTTAGGAACCTAATTTGTAGAATTTGGTGGTGAAATCTGTATCCAAATTCCTCGAATTATAGCCCAAGTGTAGAAGTTGGTGGTGTTATTCTGTATCCAACTTTAACCTTGACCTATCCCTTATTTTAGTGGCTAGTCCCTTGTAATCTTCTTGTGCTACAACAAGGTTACAACATTTGGTGGCCCATGCAGGTCTAGCCACCTTTCTCCTCCACAAACACAACCCCTTTCTTCCCCGTGCCCCACGTCCAACAACCCCTCTCCATTTAAAAAAAAAAAAAAAAAAAAACAAAACACACAAAATGTCGAATCCCCCACCCAATTGGCAAGAGTTCATTCAGAAAAATGAAGAAGAGAAGGAGAGCTTAAAGGCTCAAATGGCTGCTATGCAAACTGAAATGGCGGATCTAATGAGGAGACTCATTAGGCAACGAGAAGGTTCACCCACTCGGAGTGAACAAAGCAGTGACCTAGAGCTCGAAGATGAAACTTCAAGAACAAGACCAAACAATGATATCAAGGTTGATATTCCAGAATATGATGGCAAGATTGATGCCGATGAGTTCATCGAATGGTTGAACACCGTTGAAAGAGTGTTCGATTATAAGAATACCCCGGAGGACAAGAAAGTGAAAATCATTGCCTTGAAACTTAGAAAATATGCGTCCACTTGGTGGTCGAATATAAATGCAAAGAGGCAAAGGCAAGGCAAAGACAAGGTCAGAACTTGGCCTAAAATGAAGAAATTGATGAAGAGTAAGTTCTTACCTACTTACTATATTCAAGAGAATTTTCAGAAGTTCCACAAGTTGAAACAAGGAACGAAATCAGTAGAAGAGTATGCAAGAGAATTCGAAGGATTAACCATGAAGTGTGATGTTGAAGAGGACGAACCCCAAACTTTGGTTCGTTTTCTTGGCGGTTTGGATCCTCGAATTGCCAATGTTGTCGAACTACACCCCTACTCAACTTTGGAAGAGTTAGTCATTCTGGCTCACAAGGTTGAAGCCCAACAAAAGGCCAAAGGGAAAGAGACCTCACGTCCCTTTTCCAAAACAGCCCCTTCCCCATTCAACCGTCCATACCAAACACCCCTTAAAGTAACCTCCTCTAATCCACCCAAACCACAAAATCAGCCCTCTAATCCTCCTAAACCCCAAAATTCAGCCCAACCCAGAAAATGTTTTCGTTGTCATGGCTTTGGCCATATTGCAACCGAGTGTCCAAATAAGAGAGTAATCTCTTTGATTGAATGTGAAAGAGAAGAATCAGAAGAGGATCATGATGACAATGATATTGGAGAATCGGATCAGGAGCAAGATGAAGTGTTCCTAGGACCCGATGAAGGTGAATGTCTAGTTGTTAGGCGTGCCCTAAGCAGCTTGGTCGGCAAGGAAGAGAACTTACAACAAGAGGCAATATTTCACTCCCGTTGTACCATCAAAAACAAGGTATGTACTTTAATTATTGATGGTGGTAGTTGTACAAATGTGGCATCTCAGAATATGGTGGATAAATTGGGACTAAAAACAACTCCTCACAAAAATCCTTATATAATCCAATGGCTTAATCAAGGGAAAGGAATTAAAGTGGATAAACAAATTCTGATTTCATTTAGCATTGGTAACAATTATCAAGAAGAGTTGTATTGTGATGTAATCCCCATGGATGCGTGTCATTTGTTGCTTGGACGACCTTGGATGTTTGATAGGCGAGTTAATCATGATGGATATAAAAACACATATTCCTTTGTTAAAAATGGCAAGAAAATTGTGTTAACTCCCTTACCACCACCCAAAACCGCCCCAAAACAGAACAATACCCCCTTGCCCACTACTCTTACTACCCTCATCAAGTCTGAATATCATGAGTTCCAACCCCATAAAGGGCTCATTTTAAGTGGACTTGAAGACAGCCCCTCACCTCCAAAAGAACCTCTCCATCCCTTACTTAATTCCCTCTTTCAAGAATTCCCTAATGTTTTCCCCTCTGAAATGCCGTGTGCATTACCTCCCAAAAGGGACATCCAACACAAAATTGACTTGATTCCCGGTTCTACCTTGCCAAATAAACCTGCCTATAGGACCAACCCTAAGGAGACCGAGGAGATAAGAAGGCAGGTTGACGAGTTGTTGTCTAAGGGATTAATTCGAGAGTCCTTGAGCCCGTGTGCATGTCCTACTTTACTTGTTCCAAAGAAAAATGGTGAATGGCGTATGTGTGTGGACAGTAGGCCTATTAACAAAATCACTATCAAATATCGATTTCCAATTCCAAGATTGAATGATTTGTTAGATGATTTACATGGTGCTAAAGTATTTTCGAAAATTGATCTTAAAAGTGGCTATCATCAAATTCGAATTTTCGAAGGAGATGAATGGAAAACAGCTTTCAAAACCAAGGATGGACTGTTCGAGTGGCTTGTCATGCCATTTGGTTTAACAAACGCACCTTCTACCTTCATGCGTTTGATGAATCAAGTTCTGAAACCTTTTATTGGTCGCTTTGTAGTAGTTTATTTTGATGATATTTTAATTTATAGTAGAGATGATGATGAGCATGTATCACATCTTAGAGAAGTATTTTCTGTTTTAGCAAGAGAACAATTGTATGGTAATCTAGATAAGTGTGATTTCTTTTCTCGTTTTGTAACTTTTCTAGGATTTAAAGTGTCATGTAATGGTATTGAAGTTGATGAAGACAAAGTAAAAGCGATCAATGAGTGGCCCACGCCACAATCAGTTCAACAAGTGCGAAGTTTTCATGGGTTAGCCTCTTTCTATAGGCGATTCGTGAGAAATTTCAGTACTCTCATGGCTCCAATCACCGAACTCACAAAGCTCTCAAAATTTGAATGGAATCCAAATGCTCAAAAGGCATTTGAAGAGGTTAAGAAGATGCTTACTACTGCACCTATTCTTGTATTGCCTAACTTTGATGATGTATTTGAAATTGAATGTGATGCTAGTGGCGTTGGAATAGGAGCTGTCCTATCTCAAAATAGGCGACCCATAGCCTATTTCAGTGAAAAGCTCAATGATGTTCAAAGGAGATATTCAACCTATGACAAAGAATTTTTGGCTCTTTTTCGTGCTTTAGACCATTGGAGGCATTACCTATTGCCTAAAGAATTCATTCTACATTCAGATCATGAAGCACTCAAGTTCTTGCAAAGCCAACAAAAGCTCCATGCTCACCATGCCAAATGGGTTGAATTCCTTCAATCATTTCACTTCGTCATCAAGCATAGGAAAGGAGAAATGAACAAAGGTGCCGATGCTTTATCAAGGAGATATGTGTTGCTTAACTCTTTAAAAACACGTGTGATAGGTGTAGAAGAAATGAAGCAATGCTATAATGATGACTCTGATTTTGGAGAAATCTTTCTAAAGTGTAAAAGCCATCCCCATAAAGACTTTTACATTTTGGATGGTTTTCTTTTCAAAGGGAATAGCATTTGTGTTCCTAAATCTAGCTTGAGAGAAAGCTTAATCAAAGAATTCCATGAAGGAGGAATGGCTGGTCACTTTGGAATTGAGAAGACCTACACTCTCATTTCTGAATACTTCTTTTGGCCTCGATTGAAACGAGATGTAGACTTTGTTGTAAAGAGGTGTGTGAAGTGTCAACAAGCTAAGAGCCATCAATTGCCTCAAGGGTATCTCATGCCCTTACCCATACCGCAAGCTCCTTGGGAAGATGTAAGTCTTGATTTCGTGGTAGGACTTCCCATCACCAAAAACAGAAAGGACTCGATCATGGTGGTTGTTGATCGGTTCTCAAAAATGGCTCACTTCATCCCTTGCCATACAACTCATGATGCTAGCCGTGTGGCTGATCTTTACTTCAAAGAGGTTGTTCGCTTACATGGAATTCCCAAATCAATGGTTAGTGATCGAGACGCCAAGTTCCTAAGTCATTTTTGGCTTACCTTATGGCGCAAGATGGGAACCAAGCTCAAATTCAGTACTTCAAGCCATCCTCAAACGGATGGACAGACCGAAGTTACCAATAGGACTTTAGGGTCCTTGCTACGAGCCCTTGCAACAAAGCGTCCTAGCCAATGGGAAGAAATGCTACCTCATGCCGAATTTGCCTACAACCGAGTTCCTAGCCGTACTACAAGTTTAAGTCCATTTGAAGTTGTCTATGGGTTCAATCCATGTACTCCAATCGATTTGGCCCCATTTCCAACTCCAACCAAATATAGTCATGAAGCTAGTGAACGAGTCAAAGAGATCCAATCCATTCATGAGAAAGTTCGAGGTCAGATTGAACGAGCTAATGCAAAGATGAAGGAGTACTATGACAAGAAAAGAAGCTCGGTGCACTTCAAGGAAGGTGACCTTGTGTGGGTTCATTTGAGGAAGGAACGTTTTCCAACTAAAAGGCGTTCTAAAATCAGTCCAAGGAGTGATGGTCCATTCGAAATCAAGGAGAAAGTGAATGACAATGCCTACAAGGTCGAATTGCCCGGGGACTATGGAGTTTCTTCTACCTTCAATGTTCAAGACTTGTCCCCCTACTTTGATGAATTTGAAGAATTGCCAAGTTTGAGGTCAAACTCTTCAAAAGCCGGGGAGGATGTTGTGATCCGGCCTCCTAACTCCTTGGTTCAGAATGGTAAATTAGTCACCATGGTTCGAACTGGCATCCATGACATGGTTGGATTAGTTATCCAACCTACTCAAGTCCTATTTAATTTTGTTTATTAAATTTTCAGTTTAACTTTGTGTTTAGTAGGGTTCGATCCTTGATAGTATAAATCGAACCCCTTTTAATTTGTTTGAGTTATTTTAAATTCAGTCAAGTAGTTAGTTAATTAAGGCTAGCAATAAACAAAGCAATGTGTCATTGGAAACAATGAGAAACCGGCGGCTTGCAAGGAGATCAAGAAGCAAAGACGGCAGCCTTGAAGCCTCACAAACCGGCAGCTTTGAAGCCCCAAAGCCGGCAGTATTGGAAGTCCAAAGATGGCAGCTTCAAGATGGCATCCTCAAGATCCAAAGATGGCAGCTTCAAGATGGCATCCTCAAGATCCAAAGATGGCAAGGTGGCAGCCTCAAGTGCAAAACCGGCAGCCCCCTTCGAAGTTTTTAAAACCGGCAGCCTCTAGGGGAATACAAGAAGTCATCAAAGCTACAAGAAGCTTCAAGAAGCTTCCAGAATTCAACTGCCAAGCAAGAGGATTAAAAGAGCAATTAAAAGAAAGACAAAGCAATTAAGAAGACATTAAAATGGAGCTTAAAAGCCGGCTGCCCAAGCCCCTCAAATTCAGATTTTGTTATCTTCATTTGCAACCACCATTTCTGATTTCTTAGGATAAGAATTAGACTTTCTAATTACCCTAGCTTATCCTAATTGTACTTATAAATAGTGGCTTGCATATCAATGAAAAATCAGAAGTTTTGAATCAAAAACAAACACTTAAATTTGTCTTGGTTTTTCCTTAAGAAATCCGAAACAATTATCCTTTGCTTGTCTAATTATTGGCTCAATTAGGCTATGATCTTAGGAACCTAATTTGTAGAATTTGGTGGTGAAATCTGTATCCAAATTCCTCGAATTATAGCCCAAGTGTAGAAGTTGGTGGTGTTATTCTGTATCCAACTTTAACCTTGACCTATCCCTTATTTTAGTGGCTAGTCCCTTGTAATCTTCTTGTGCTACAACAAGGTTACAACATATTTAGATGATATTCTTGTTTATTCTGCTAACAAGGAGGATCATTTGAATCATTTGTGTCTGTTATTTGAAACGCTAAGGAAACATAAACTTTTTGGGAAGTTAGAGAAGTGTTCGTTCATGCAAAATGAAGTTAGTTTTCTGGGTTTCATTATTTCTGACATAGGGGTGAAGGCGGATCCTGCTAAAGTAGACGCCATTTCTACTTGGCCGGTTCCAAAATGTGTGACTGATGTGAGGTCTTTTCATGGTTTAGCGTATTTTTATAGGAGATTTATAAAAAATTCTAGTACCTTATTAGCTCCTATAACTGAGTGTACTAAACATGGGAAATTTGAGTGGACTGCTGCTACTCAAAGGGCCTTTGAATTGATTAAGGTAAAGATGTGTGAAGCACCTGTGTTATCATGACCTGATGATATGGATTGAAAGGAGTTAGAGTTATTGTGTGTTGACTTTAATCCATTGATTTTGTCTTGGGACATGACTAAGACAATTACTTTGATAAGTTGTATTGAGTAGTCTATTGTTTACTTAGTTTAAGTTGTATTGAGTAGTCTATTGTTTACTTAAGTTTAGTAGTACTACTATATTGGGCCTAACTTGTATTAGTTTATGGGCTTGTAAGTGTGTAAGTAGAATAAGGAGTAGTCTCCTTATAACCGACCTAGTTGGACGGGTTTAAGGAGTACCACACTATAAATAAGAGTTTTTGTAGAGAGTTGGACACATTATTACTTTGAATACAAAAATCAGAATTTGCTTTGTGCTTAGAGTTTGTCTCTATTGAGTTGTGTGTCACTCAAACCTTAGTTATCTTGTTGTTTGTCATAAGACTTCTAAGATTCAAGATCCTTAGGAGTGTGTCACTTTGGAGGCTTGAAGATCCATTGAATAAGGGAGTGTGTCACCTTATCTACGTTACTTTTAACTTGTTCATTCTTTCATACATAGTTCAGCACAAAACGCCATTGAAAAACCTATACAAGAACCCTCCAACGATCCTATAAACCCAAGAAATGTATTTGGAGTTGTTTGTCCTTCATTAGTCAGCCCAAATACACATCAAATTGGTATCAGAGCAGAGGTTTTGAACCAGATTAAGTGAGCCAAAGAATGGTGATTAGTAGTATTAGATTTTGTAATAGATTTGTAGTAGCTTAGTTTCAATTATGCCTATTTGTTTTAGCTACTACTTAGTCTAATGCTTTCGTTTTGTTTTGTATTAGCTTAATAAGTACTTTAGATTAGTAGTTAAGTTACTTTTGAATGTAATTTGTAATAGCTAGTAAAGCCCTTTTATGTTGATAACTTAATATGCAAGAAGGTGCAACTACGGAGCAAAATTGAACACTTGGGACAGTAGTGAGTCGCGAGTCGCGAGGGTGTAGTCGCGAGTCGCGAGCCTTAGGTTCTTGGCTACGTACTTGGGCTGAAACAGAGCTAGCCATTCCAGTAGCAACTCGCGAGGCGTGAGATTTGGTCGCGAGTCGCGACCTAGGCCACTTGCTGAATACGAGTTTCAGCTGTTGCAAAAATTGTTGTGGGCTTTGTGTGTGGTTTTGCAAGTGGAGCAAATAGCCTTGCTGCATCATCTACTAGCCTATCTTGGTGTCATACAACTTGGTTGGAGCTTGACATAGCTTAGGTGAGTCATAGAAGCTACAACAAGCTTGAGTGGTGCTCGTTTCATTCAACTTGTGCAAGTGGTGCAAGTGGATTATGGTGGCTGATTTTGCAAGATATTTTGGTTGTTTTAAAGCTTTGTTTATTGCTTTATGTTTATCCTTAGGTTGTATAATACTTGTATTGTATTAGATACGTATAGTAGCTTGTACGTATTTTGAGCGTATTGTACGAATATACGTATTTTATACGTATAATTATACATAGCTCTAGTTTGCTTTATTTTGCTATAAATAGCTTGTATTATGTACTTAAAAATAAGATTTAGATGAATGAAAAATGGTTTGAAAACTTTGTGTTTTCTTTCTTTAGTTTTTAAGTTGTGTGCTTAGAAGCTAGCATGGTTTGAAGTTCTTGGGAGTTGTCTAGCTACAAGACTTCGTGCTAGATGAATGATTAAGAGGCCGAACCTCTTAATTAGTTATCTAGGCTATTAGATTAAGAGGTCGACCCTCTTAGTCGAAGCTAGCCAAACTGATTAATGACTTCGAGAGTGATTCTCTTAGGAGTTAGTCAGATTTGATTGTTGAGTTTTGAGAGCGATTCTCTTAACTCGGTAGTTTATTTAGCGGTAGATTCAAGAGCGATTCTTCCGTCTATTAGCTAAAATATCCCATTTAGAGATTAGTGTTCCTAATCTCTAAAATATCCCCTCTATTATTTTTTCGGTTTAGTTTTATTTTAGTGTAGCCTAATTACCGGCTACTGATTTTGTTACCCCTAAATTAAGAGCTAAGAGTGTTTCTTTTAAGTCTTAATTTAGAGATATAAGATTGTTCCGAATGGAGTTTTGGAGCTTTCTTGTTTCATAGTAGTTTTAGCCTAAATTGAGTGTTAAGAGTGATTCTTTTCATTTAGTTTAGACTATACGAGTTTGTCCACAAAGTGAGCTACAAAATTGCATGTTTTTAGCTTGTTCGTCGATGAATTCGTAGGCATAATCGATCCTGGAACTTGTTCCTCGATTCGATATGTTCCAGGTTTGGAGAGCTTCTTGGTGAAGATAAAGTCGTTCGTGCAAAGTGCTGAAAACTCCAGAATTTTGTTCGCGTTTGTATCAGGCATTTCTATGTCGTTTCTGAGTCTTTTTTAGTCTTTCTTTTTTGTGTGGTTTCACTTTTATTACTAGTATTTTTATGTATTTTTTGTAGAATTTTTAAAGTTTTCACGTAGTGAACCAGGATCAATGCCTGATCTTGAAACGACGAAAGAGATACTCCTTAGTGCTAATCCCATCATTGAGATTACTTCTTTTCATGGTCCTTTTATTAGTTCCTTTGTATCACTTATGTCTAATCTTGGTCCTGTTTAGTCCGTTTTGTAAACCTAAACTTTAGTTCGTAGTTTATTTGTTTTGGTTTGTATTAAGTAGTAGATTGCACTAACATTGAAGCAGGGATCACGAGGTGCGAGTTGTCTTCACGAGGTGCGACTTGATTGTTGATTGCAAGACGTGCATTCCAGTAGGAAGTCGCGAGTCGCGAGATTTCTTCGCGAGTCGCGAGCCTTCGTGGTCTTGACTACGTATTTGAGCTGAAACAGAGTACATGTTCCAGTAGCAAGTCGCGAGTCGCGAGTCGCGAACCATTCATGGCCTTGGCTGCGTACTTAGGCTGAAGCAGGAGCATGGTTCCAGAGAACCCTCGCGAGTCGCGAGTATGGGTCGCGAGTCGCGACCCAGGCCCTGTTCTGGCTACGAGTTTCAGCTGCTTGTTTTTGCTTAATGGGTATTTTTGCTTTTGCTTGCAAGTTGAGTAATAGCCTTGATTAGTCATCTACTAGCCTAGCTAGATGTCATACTACCTTTGGAAGTCATGATGAAAGGCTTGGAGTGTCAAGAAGGCTAAGAGAAGCTCATTGGTCTATTTTGGTGCAAGTGGGTGCAAGTGGCTCAAGTTGCTTAAGGAGGCTGATTTTGGCTTGATATTTTCATTACTTTAGCCTTTGTTTATTGCTTGAGCATATCCTTATGTAGTATTATACTTGATACGTATAATAGTTTGTACGTATTCGGTTGCGTATTGTACGAATATACGTATAATTATACGTATAATTGTACATTTCTTTCTTTAAGTAGACTTTGATGTATCATTTGTAAACTACTTTGATTTTTATAAAAACTTGAACTTTGTTCATCCTTGAGGCTAAAGTAACTTAGCTTTCTTTGAATTGATTTCTTGGGAGTTTTAACTACAAGTTTTCTAAACCGATTAGTGAGCTTTGAGAGTGATTCTCCTAGTGATTTAATCAACCTAAATTGAGTGTAAGAGTGATTCTTTCTACTGAATTTAGTAGGAAATATTTTCCTAAGAGTGATTCTTTTGAGCTATTTCATTATCTTCTCAACTCTAATTACTTGCTTGATTGATTTCAAGACTAATTATAGTTTAAGAGATGTGGTAAAGCTTCATGGTATTCCTAAGTCCATTGTTTCTGATCGGGATTCTAAGTTCTTGAGCTACTTTTGGAAGACTTTGTGGAAGTTGGTTGGCACCAAACTCTTATTTAGTACCTCTTGCCCTCCTCAAACGGATGGGCAAACGGAATTGATGAACCGGACCATGATCTCCATGCTACGAACTATGGTGAGCAAGCACTTGAAGGATTGGGATTTGAAGCTACCTCACATTGAATTTCCCCACAATCGGTCTCATTGTGTGGGAACCGGGAGGAGTCCTTTTGAAGTTGTCTATGCATATAATCCACATATTCCCATAGACTTGGTTTCTGCAATTCCTAAATAGGAGATTAATTTTGCCTTGAGCTTGTTGGCCTTTGCTTCATGGCTAGCATTTGATTTTTCAATTCGGTTCTTCACTTCTTCATGCATCTTCATCATGGTTTGTAACCTCTCCTTAGCTAATGCCATCCAAGGTGGGTGATCTAGTTTGGCTATATCTCCAAAAAGAAAGGTTTCCATCCAAGAGGAAGAACAATCTAATGCATAGGGCCGAGGGACCATTCGAAATCATTGATAATGTTAGTAACAATGCCTTTAAACTCAAACTTCCGGGTGATTTTGGGGTTCATGCAACATTCAATGTGGGTGATCTTACACATTTTTGGGAAGATGAGCCGGATTTGGGGCCAAATCCTTTCTTAGAGGAGGAGGTTGATGCAGGAGCAAGTGTCGACTTTCAAGATGAAGCACCTCATGTCATTACAACATGCTTGGCCAATGGAGGACCGGGCAAGCTAGACGCCCCATTGTTCCTCACCTTGCTTTGTTGGGTTGTAATAAATTAGTAAACTATGAACTATGTTTGTTTTATGCTTTTTTTCTAAGTTAGTATTTGTATTGGAGCTAGGTATACAAACAAAGGAAGTTTGGGAAGCCTTGCACGACCATGTAGGGGGTCTGCACGACCGTGTAGGAGCTCGTGCAAAGGTGATGTGGAAATTAGGGGGACTTTGGCTTTGACAACATGATCTCCTCAATTTGGTCTCTCCTCTTGGGTTTGAATGAGCTAGGCAGCAACCATGGGTGACTTTAGTACTTAGTCATTTTGATTAGTTTAATATTTTAAGCTTTTGTTTTCAATAAATCTGATTAGACGTGTTTTTGTAGTAGTTTGTAGCCTTTTAGGCCTATACTTAATGTAGTCAATGGGCCTAGGAGTTTAGTTGTTATTTTAGTTTGGGTTGTTGGGCTTGTTTTGGGTCGAAGGGAACGACTTAAGGGTCGGCCTTCTACACGATCGTGTAGCCACGTAACGTTACGCCACGATCGTGCAGGTCAATACTGCACGACCGTGCAGCCTACAGGTCGAGTTTTTTAAAGCTGCACGAGTTTTCCTTCTTTTGCCTTAAGTGTTTTTTTTTTAGTTGCTAATCTTAGCCATTGATTATCCCTAATCAAAGGCTTAGATTAATCCGCTTCCTTTTAGGGTAATGCACATATAAATAGCTCCTTTCAAAGCTTTGTAATCATCTTTTTTGCTGAAATCAAAATCTGAGAATTATCTCTCTTGTGGCCCTTTGAGAGCTCTATTCCTTGGTGGAACAAAAACCTTGCTTAACTTGGTGATAGGTAAGTCTAAATCCTTTATTTCTTTGTGTTTATGATTGGATTTAGTTTAGCTCTTGTTGATTATTGCTTAGCTTTAGATCTTCAAGTTCATATCCATGGTTTTTGCTTTTGTTCATGGTGTTTGTCGAGTCTACGTATGGATGGACGAATTTCTTGCTAGATTTTGATTGTTTTGAAACCCCATACTACATCAAATTGGTATCTAGAGCTTGAGGTTTCAATACCTCCATTATCCTTGGGTTATTCATTGAAAAATTTTCTGAAATTTTTGTAGGTGTTTTTATGCACAGGTGTTGCCTATGGACACTTGTCATCTGCTACTTGGGCATCCATAGCAATTCGATCGCCAAGTAATGCATGATGGTAGGTTGAACACATACTCTTTTAAATTTCATGGAAGAAAGATTATCCTCAACCCCTTTCACTTACACCTAAACACAAAGAACCCATTGGGCCGGGAAACACAAAGAGAGGAAACCTTCTCATAAGTGAGGGAGAGATAGGACAAGAGTTGAGCCAAGGGCACGTTATATTTGCTCTACTCTTGAGGGAAACACTATTGAGTGAGCGAGAGAACCCAATATCCACCCGAGTTGAGGAAATCTTTAGGAGGTACAAAGATGTTTTTCCGGAGGAGCTACCTCCCGGTTTGCCGCCTCTAAGGGGCATTGAACACCACATTGACTTTGTTCCGGGATCCCAATTGCCTAATAGGCCCGCCTATAGGTGCACCCCGGATGAAGCCAAAGAGTTTGAAAGGCAAGTCGAGGAGCTAGTTAAACGGGGGTTTGTGAGAGGATCGATGAGTCCTTGTTCGGTACCGACCTTATTGGTGCCCAAGAAGGATGGTACTTGACGTATGTGCGTGGATAGTAGAGTGATCAACAACATCACTATCAAGTATCACTTCCCTATACCACGTCTTGATGATATGTTGGATGAGCTTCATGGGGCTCACGTGTTCTCGAAGATTGACTTAAGGAGTGGTTATCATCAAATCCGCATGAGGGAAGGGGAAGAATGGAAGACCGCATTCAAGACTAAACATGGCTTGTACGAGTGGATGGTGATGCCTTTTGGTCTCTCCAATGCACCCAGCACTTTCATACGACTCATGATTGAGGTACTTAGACCTTTCATTGGTAAATTTGTTGTTGTTTATTTTGATGATATCCTTGTGTATAGTGCTGATGATAAAGAGAACATCTTTAACATTTGACTAGTATTTTTGATATTTTGAGAAAATGGATGTTGTATGGAAAATTGGAAAAATGCACATTTTTGGTTCCTAGTGTACTTTTTCTAGGATATGTTGTGTCTAGGGATGGTATCTCCATGGATCCTAGCAAGGTGGAAGCAATTCAATCATGGCCTACTCCAACCACCCTCACACAAACAAGAAGCTTTCATGGTTTGGCTTCCTTCTATAGGAGGTTTGTGAAGAAATTTAGCACCGTCATGGCTCCAATCACGGAATGTATGAAGAAAGGGGTTGTTGATTGGACACCTTCCGCTCAAAAGGCTTTTGAGACTTTGAAGGAGAAGTTGTGTGAAGCTCCGATTTTGGCTCTCCCGAGCTTTGATCAACCATTTGAAGTGGAGTGTGATGCTAGTGGTGTCGGTATTGGGGCGGTTCTTGTTCAAGGAGGTAGACCGTGATGCTGGACAAGATGGTTAATATCATCTTCATCAACGGTCAACGACGTCAATATCCATCACTACTTGATCTAGCTAGTTTGAAGTTATTTTAAGCTTAGTTTTATGCATTTGTACTTGTAATAAGTAGCTTAAAACTATTTTAGTTACTTTATAATTGCTATAGTTTCTAGTTTAGCTTGTGAGGGTGTTGGATGCTTGCTTGGAAGTGCTTAAGGACAAAAGTGGGTTTTGACCTAAGAACAGGAAGCATGAAAAGGGGTAGTTGCAGGCACGGCCAAAGGAGCGACCGTGCAAACACGTGAAGAAGAAAATGGATGATGTGTATGGAAATTTTTCTATTCATGATCATGGTGACGGTGATGAGACTCTTTGGGTTAATAATGAATTGGAAATTTCTAGTATGGTGCATGATGATTCTCTTGGGCTTAACTCTAGCTTAGCATATCTTGACATTGGCATTAGTGAATCAAGACTAAGGTTTGAGCGGGATTCTTTACTCCTTGAGGCTATGTTTGATCTATCTTATAATCATGGAGGTTGTGGTTGGTCTAAATTTTCTAAGGATTTTCTTGATTATTTCATAATGTTTGTTGCTACTTGGGTTAAGTGGTTATCATGCGTTGGCAAGCAACATTGGTTGATGTTGTAACCTTGTTGTAGCACAAGAAGATTACAAGGGACTAGCCACTAAAGTAAAGGATAGATCAAGTTTCAAAGATGGATACAGAAATAACACCACCAACTTCGAGGACTTGGGCTTTAATTCGTGAACTTGGATACAGATTTCACCACCAAATTCAACAAATTAGGTTCCTAAGATCACAGCCTAATTGAGCCACAAATTAGACAAGCAAAGGATAATTGTTTCGGATTTCTTGAGGAAAAACCAAGACAAATTTAAGTGTTTGTTTTTGATTCAAAAAGTTCTGATTTTTCATTGATATGCAAGCCACTATTTATAAGTACAATTAGGATAAGCTAGGGTAATTAGAAAGTCTAATCCTTATCCTAAGAAATCAGAAATGGTGGTTGCAAATGAAGATAATAAAATCTGAATTTGAGGAGCTTGGGCAGCCGGCTTTTAAGCTCCATTTTAATGTCTTCTTAATTGCTTTGTCTCTCTTTTAATTGCTCTTTTAATCCTCTTGCTTGGCAGCTGAATTCTGGAAGTTTCTTGTAGCTTTGATTGTATTGATGACTTCTTGTATTCCCCTAGAGGCTGCCGGTTTTAAACTTCGAAGGGGGCTGCCGGTTTGCACTTGAGGCTGCCACCTTGCCATCTTTGGATCTTGAGGATGCCATCTTCAAGGCTGCCATCTCTGGATCTTGAGGATGCCATCTTGAAGCTGCCATCTTTGGATTTCCAATACTGCCGGTTTTGAGTTTTAAAGCTACCGATTTTTAGGGTTTCAAGGCTGCCAGCTTTGCTTCTTTGATCTCCTTGCAAGCCGCCAGTTTACTGCTAGCCTTAATTAACTAACTACTTGACTGAATTTAAAATAACTCAAACAAATTAAAAGGGGTTCGATTTATACTAACAAGGATCGAACCCTACTAAACACAAAGTTAAACTGAAAATTTAATAGACAAAATTAAATAGGACTTGAGTAGGTTGGATAACTAATCCAACCATGTCATGGATGCAAGTTCGAACCATGGTGACTATTTTACCACTCTGAACCAAGGAGTTGGGAGGCCGGATCACAACAGTTGATGTTTTCTTTTCTTGGTGGTTGCTTGGGCAAGAGAATGAAACAAACAGCGAAGGTTCACACTTTTGTTTGCGGTGATTGGATGACTTTGATGCAGAACGGGATGGTCCAACGAGCGACGTCAATGGTCAACGACTTGATTTTCTTTCACTTTTTACTTGGATAGTTTTGAACTCTTATTTTAGCGTTTTTTCGTGTTTTTCGGGTTGTAATAAGTATCCTAAACTCTTGTTTTATTGCCTTAGTTAAGTTAGCATGTGTAACGGAGCTAGAAAAACGAGTAAAGGAAGTGAAACGGAGCATGCATGACCATGCACGACCGTGCATATGGTCGTGCAACACTCAGAATGGCCTGGGAAGGACAGAACGACCATGCAGTTATGTTCTGCACGACCGTGCAGAAGTCAGAGGCAAAATCAAGGCTTGCACGACCGTGCAGGCTAAAGCTGCACGACCGTGCAAGCACGAAGGATTTCGCCACGATCGTGCAAGTTAGGCTGCACGACCATGCAACCTATGTTGCACGACCCTGCAGGCTAACCCTGCACGACCGTGCACGATCCAGAAAGGGGGTTTTTGGCTTGCACGATTGTGCATGGTTGTGCTGCACGACCGTGCACGGCCCTGCACGTATATTTTCGTGTTTTGCTTATTTTCTCTTATTTTGTTTGGTGACTTTCTAATCTTAGCCCTTGATTGCTTAGAGTTTAATGGTCTAGATTAGAAGCTTCATTAAGGGGTTGCTTAGTCTTTAAATAGCACGCTTTGCCCCATTTGTAATCATCTTTTGTTGAAATGAAAAATCTAAGAATTCTCTCTCTTGTGTTCTTTGTGAGCTCTTACTCCTTGGTGGATTCAAATCTTGCTAAACATTGTGATTGGTAAGTCATCTTCTAGTCTTTACCTTTGTGATTTTGATTAGATTATGTTTTAGCTCTTGATTATTAGTCCTTAGGGAGCTAGTTTTCAAGTTCATATCATATCTTTGTGGTAGTTTTGGTGTTCATATTTGCAGCTTATTATAGACCTACGAAATTTCTGAAATTTGTCTAGTTTTTGCTTGTTTTGAGACCCCATCCTACATCAAACTTGGTTGGTTTCGCTTTACTTACTCTTTGGTTTCATCGTCATGGTGTTGATCCGGGTGGCCCCGACATGGTCATTCAATGCTTTGAGTTGTTTCTCTAATTCACACTACCGGGTTTAGTGGAGTTGGATCTTGTTCAATTCGTTGTGGTTAACGTCTCTCCGGTCCTTGTTGAAGGCGACGATTTGAGGGCAAATCCTTTTTTAGAAGAGGAGTTTGATGCAGGACGAGATGGTCAATATCATCTTCATCAACGGTCAACGACGTCAATATCCATCACTATTTGATCTAGCTAGTTTGAAGTTATTTTAAGCTTAGTTTTATGCATTTGAACTTGTAATAAGTAGCTTAAAACTATTTTAGTTTATAATTGCTATAGTTGCTAGTTTAGCTTGTTAGGGTGTTGGATGCTTGCTTGGAAAGTGCTTAAGGACATAAGTGGGTTTTGGCCTAAGAACGGGAAGCTTGAAAAGGGGTAGTTGCAGGCACGGCCAAAGGAGCGACCGTGCAAACACGTGGAGCGACCGCTCCTTTAAAGGAGCGCCCGTTCAAGCTTCTGGAGTGACCGCTCCTTTTCCTGGTGAAGTTTCTTACTAGTAAAAGGAGTGCCCGTGCAATTATATGGAGCGAGCGCTCCTTTTAGTGCACGACCGTGCAGGCTTAGCTTGCACGACCATGCACGATCCAGAAGCATGTTATGGGCATGCACGACTGTGCACGGGGGCTGTATGAACTATAATTAGTCTTGAAGTCAATCAAGCAAATAATTAGAGTTGAGAAGATAATGAAATAACTCAAAAGAATCACTCTTAAGAAAATATTCCCTACTAAATTCAGTAGAAAGAATCACTCTTACACTCAATTCAGGTTGATTAAATCACTTAGAGAATCACTCTCAAAGCTCACTAATCGGTTTAGAAAACTTGTAGTTAAAACTCCCAAGTAATCAATTCAAAGAAAGCTAAGTTACTTTAGCCTCAAGGATGAACAAAGTTCAAGTTTTTATAAAATTCAAAGTAGTTTACAAATGATACATCAAAGTCTACTTAAAGAAAGAAATGTACAATTATACGTATAATTATACGTATATTCGTACAATACGCAACCGAATACGTACAAACTATTATACGTATCAAGTATAATACAAGTATAATACTACATAAGGATATGCTCAAGCAATAAACAAAGGCTAAAGTAATGAAAATATCAAGCCAAAATCAGCCTCCTTAAGCAACTTGAGCTACTTGCACCCACTTGCACCAAAATAGACCAATGAGCTTCTCTTAGCCTTCATGACACTCCAAGCCTTTCATCATGACTCCCAAAGGTAGTATGACATCTAGCTAGGCTAGTAGATGACTAATCAAGGCTATTACTCAACTTGCAAGCAAAAGCAAAAATACCCATTAAGCAAAAACAAGCAGCTGAAACACGTAGCCAGGACAGAGCCTGGGTCGCGACTCGCGACCCATACTCGTGACTCGCGAGGCTCTACTTGAACCCCACTCCTTAGCCTTGCTCAAGTACGTAGCCAAGGCAGAACAAAGTCGCGACTCGCGACCCAAAACTCGCGACTCGCGAGATCCTTCTGGACCATGCACCTGCAATGCTTCAAAGTACGCAGCTCAAGCCAAGTAGGCTCGCGACTCGTGGACAAAACTCGCGACTCGCGATTCACCTCTGAACTCTAAGTTCAATTCTCAACATTCAAGTCGCACCTCGTGACCCCTGCTTCAAAGATAGTGTAATCTACTACTTAATACAAACCAAAACAAATAAACTACGAGCTAAAGTTTTAAGTTTACAAACCGGACTAAACAGGACCAAGATTGGACATAAGTGATACAAAGGAACTAATAAAAGGACCATGAAAAGAACTAATCTCAAAGATGGGATTAGCACTAAGGAGTATCTCTTTCGTCGTTTCAAGATCAGGCACTGATCCTGGTTCATCCCCTCCCTCTTCAACAGGAATTGACCTCAATTCTAGCAGTTCATCATCTTCTAAATAAGGAGATAAGTCACCCACGTTGAAGGTTGCAGCAACTCCATAATCACCCGGAAGATCGATCTTATAAGCATTATCACCATAACGCTCTAAGACCTTAAAAGGACCATCTGCTCTCGGCATTAGCTTGTGTTTCCGCTTCCCCGGGAACCTCTCTTTCCTCAAATGAATCCACACCAAATCTCCTGGAGCAAAGATTTTTGGCTTCCTCCTCTTGTTGGCCTTTTTCTTGTACCCCTCATTAGCTTTCTCAATGTTTCCTCGGACCTCCTTGTGAATCTTCACCATGGCTTCGGCCTGAGCTCTAGCATCACCGTGAACATAAGAATCCCTAGGTAAAGCAATAAGATCAATAGGAACGTAAGGGTTAATGCCATAAACAATTTCAAATGGGGAGTGTTTTGTAGCATAAGTAGGTGTCCTGTTGTAAGCGAACTCAGCATGACATAGTTTCACATCCCAATCCTTGCCGGTTTTGCTCACTAGACCCCGAAGCAACGACCCCAATGTCTTGTTAGTCACCTCCGTTTGCCCATCTGTTTGTGGATGATGAGATGTGCTGAATAGTAGTTTAGTTCCCATAAGCCTCCACAAAGTTCTCCAGAAGTAACTCAAAAACTTACTATCACGATCAGAGACAATAGTTTTAGGGACCCCATGTAAGCGCACCACTTCCCGGAAGTACAAGCAAGCGACATTCACCGCATCTTCAGTCTTGTGACATGGAATAAAGTGTGCCATCTTTGAAAATCTATCCACCACCACCATAACTGAGTCTCTCCCCCTTTGAGTTCTAGGCAGTGCCACTATAAAGTCCATGCTCACATCCTCCCACGGCCTTTCCGGAACTGGTAACGGGGTGTACGGCCCTTGTTGAAAAGAACTCTTCGACCTCTGACAAACCCCACATCGAGCCAATACAGCTTGGATCTCACCAACCATGCGTGGCCAATGAAAGTGCTCCTGTAGTAACTCAGTAGTTTTGTTGATGCCGAAATGACCAGCCAACCCACCTCCATGAGCCTCCCGAATCAATAACTCCCTAACCGGACATCTTGGAACACAGAGCTTGTTCCCTCTAAATAAGAACCCATCCACCAACTGAAAATTATTTTTTGAACCGGACTCACAATCAACAAACAAATCACGAAAATCACCATCGAGTGCATAGTATTCTTTTATCAATTCGAACCCAAGAACCTTGGTATCCACCGTTGTCAGTAGTGAATGTTTCCTGGAAAGAGCATCAGCAACAATATTTGCCTTTCCGGCTTTGTATTTAGCAACAAAGTCAAAAGATTGTAAAAATTCTACCCATTTAGCATGTCGTGCACTGAGCTTATGCTGCCCATGTATGTACTTTAACGACTCATGATCAGAATGTAAAACAAAGGAAGCAGGACGCAAATAATGACTCCAATGTCCTAAAGCTCTAACCATAGCATAAAACTCCTTATCATAAGTAGAATAGTTCAATCTAGCACCACTAAGCTTCTCGCTAAAATAAGCGATAGGCTTACCCGACTGAATCAAAACAGCCCCAACACCTGTCCCACTCGCATCACACTCAACCTCGAAAGGTTTAGTAAAATCAGGTAATGATAACACAGGTGCTTCACACATCTTAACTTTAATCAATTCAAAGGCCCTTTGAGCAGTAACAGTCCACTCAAATTTCCCATGTTTAGTACACTCAGTTATAGGAGCTAATAAAGTACTGAAATTTTTTATAAATCTCCTATAAAAAGACGCTAAACCATGAAAAGACCTCACATCAGTCACACATTTTGGAACCGGCCAAGTAGAAATGGCGTCTACTTTAGCAGGATCCGCCTTCACCCCTACATCAGAAATAATGAAACCCAGAAAACTAACTTCATTTTGCATGAAAGAACACTTCTCTAACTTCCCAAAAAGTTTATGTTTCCTTAGTGTTTCAAATAACTGACACAAATGATTCAAATGATCCTCCTTGTTAGCAGAATAAACAAGAATATCATCTAAATATACCACTACAAATTTGCCTAAAAATGGCCTAAGTACTTCATTCATCAATCTCATGAACGTACTTGGGGCATTTGTTAGACCGAAAGGCATGACAAGCCATTCATACAAGCCATATTTTGTTTTAAAAGCGGTCTTCCACTCATCACCCTCACGCATACAAATTTGATGGTACCCACTCCTAAGATCAATTTTAGAGAACAAATTAGACCCACTCAATTCATCTAACAAGTCATCTAATCTAGGAATTGGAAACCTGTACTTGATAGTAATATTGTTAACAGATCGACTATCAATACACATCCTCCAAGACCCATCTTTTTTTGGGACAAGTAAGGCCGGAACAGCACACGGACTCATACTCTCCTTCACATATCCTCTCTCAATCAACTCACTTATTTGTCGTTGTAATTCCCTACTCTCCTCGGGATTACACCTATAGGATGGCTTATTTGGAATAGGGGCTCCGGGAATGAGATCAATCTGATGCTCAATTCCTCTTTTTGGTGGTAAACCAGGAGGTAATTCGTGAGGAAAAACATCCTGAAATTCATTTAAAACCTCCCCCAACTCAGAATCTGTAATCGCCACTCCCTCTATTTTTTCTTGACTTACTAACACAAACGCACACCCCTCTTGCTCAAACAACTTCTCGAATTCTTTTCTCCCTAATAACACACTCCCATTGTCCGAATTGGACTTTGATTTAGGCTTGGTGTTTAGGATTTTTGAGGGTGCTAAAGGTAACAAAGTTTTCATTTTTCCATCTTTATTAACTTTATAAGTGTTAGTTACACCATCGTGAATTACTCCCCGATCAAACTGCCAGGGGCGCCCAAGTAACAAGTGACATGCCGTCATTGGGATTACATCACACAAAATTTCATCGACATAATTACCAATGCTAAAATTAATCAAGACTCTATTCCGCACCTTAACCTCACTTTCATCATCTAACCATTTTAGTTTATAAGGATTAGGGTGTTTCACCAACGGCAGAGACAACTTATTCACCAATTCAGTGGACGCTACATTCGCACAACTACCCCCATCTACAATCAACGTCCATAATTTTTTTTGGATCAGACATTTCGAATGAAATATCGTCTCTCTTTGTTCACTTTCTTTTGCCACGTTGTTGGTATACAGATTTCTCCTAATAACCAGATTTTCCCCCTCTAATTCAGGTTGACAAAGTTCTTCTACATCCTCCTCTTCCTCTTTATCATGTTCATGAGCTAGAAGAGCTAATTTTTCTATTTCATCTATTTCTTCTATATCATGTAAGGTCATAATTCGGGCAGTAGGACAATTAGATTGGTAGTGACCATAACCTTGACACTTATAGCATTTTACTTTGTCATTAACAGTTCTAATAGGCACATTAGCTTTCTTATTCCTATCATGATCAGTACTAACATTAACATTGCTACTACTAGTACTAGGCTTAAAAGTTGAAGATCTAGTAAAAGGTTTAGCAATTGTACCACTCGATTTCTTCCTTTGACTCTCCAAAGTAGGCGCCATTTTGCAAGCTTCCGCATAAGTAAGGAAAGGAAACACTTCCAACTTCTCCCTCAAATCCGTGTTCAACCCACCTAGGAACCGTCCTAGTCTTTGTTCTTCGGATTCATCTATTTCACAAACCATGGCAAGCTTTTCGAATTCCTTGATGAACTCCAAAACCGGCATGGTTCCTTGCTTCAAAGTCGACCACCTCACATATTGGTGTTGCTTGTAGTTCGAAGGCACAAATCTCTTCCTCAATTGCTTCTTTAGCTTACTCCAGGTTTGGATTCTGGACTTGTTCTCCTTCTCCCTTTGTTTCTTCAACCCTTCCAACCATATTGAAGCATATTTTGTCAACTTCAAAACCGCCACCTTGTATTGCCTCTCTTCTGGTGTTTCTTTGTACTCAAAAAACCTCTCCAAAGATCTTTCCCATTCAAGGTACACCTCTGGATCAGTAGTACCATCGAATTCAGGAACATCGATTTTCAAACCCCTATCATCCCCATATGATTCCTTCTGTTCTTCATTTGTTTTTTTGTTTTTCAATACTTCCAATGTTAATTGGGTCATCATATCATGCAAAGCATCATTTTGCTTGGACAAAGCTTCAATCAGTTGATCCCTCTTCAAGTTTGCAGCAGCTTCATCACCCATGTTGAACTTAAGCTCTTGATACCACTTGAACTATAATTAGTCTTGAAGTCAATCAAGCAAATAATTAGAGTTGAGAAGATAATGAAATAACTCAAAAGAATCACTCTTAAGAAAATATTCCCTACTAAATTCAGTAGAAAGAATCACTCTTACACTCAATTCAGGTTGATTAAATCACTTAGAGAATCACTCTCAAAGCTCACTAATCGGTTTAGAAAACTTGTAGTTAAAACTCCCAAGTAATCAATTCAAAGAAAGCTAAGTTACTTTAGCCTCAAGGATGAACAAAGTTCAAGTTTTTATAAAATTCAAAGTAGTTTACAAATGATACATCAAAGTCTACTTAAAGAAAGAAATGTACAATTATACGTATAATTATACGTATATTCGTACAATACGCAACCGAATACGTACAAACTATTATACGTATCAAGTATAATACAAGTATAATACTACATAAGGATATGCTCAAGCAATAAACAAAGGCTAAAGTAATGAAAATATCAAGCCAAAATCAGCCTCCTTAAGCAACTTGAGCTACTTGCACCCACTTGCACCAAAATAGACCAATGAGCTTCTCTTAGCCTTCATGACACTCCAAGCCTTTCATCATGACTCCCAAAGGTAGTATGACATCTAGCTAGGCTAGTAGATGACTAATCAAGGCTATTACTCAACTTGCAAGCAAAAGCAAAAATACCCATTAAGCAAAAACAAGCAGCTGAAACACGTAGCCAGGACAGAGCCTGGGTCGCGACTCGCGACCCATACTCGCGACTCGCGAGGCTCTACTTGAACCCCACTCCTTAGCCTTGCTCAAGTACGTAGCCAAGGCAGAACAAAGTCGCGACTCGCGACCCAAAACTCGCGACTCGCGAGATCCTTCTGGACCATGCACCTGCAATGCTTCAAAGTACGCAGCTCAAGCCAAGTAGGCTCGCGACTCGTGGACAAAACTCGCGACTCGCGATTCACCTCTGAACTCTAAGTTCAATTCTCAACATTCAAGTCGCACCTCGTGACCCCTGCTTCAAAGATAGTGTAATCTACTACTTAATACAAACCAAAACAAATAAACTACGAGCTAAAGTTTTAAGTTTACAAACCGGACTAAACAGGACCAAGATTGGACATAAGTGATACAAAGGAACTAATAAAAGGACCATGAAAAGAACTAATCTCAAAGATGGGATTAGCACTAAGGAGTATCTCTTTCGTCGTTTCAAGATCAGGCACTGATCCTGGTTCACTGTATGCGTGATTAATGTTTTGCTTCTTTCTCTTGCTTTGTTTAGTGTCATTCTAATCTTGACCCTTGATTATTATGATATTAATGGCGTAGATTAATAGTGTTATTAGGGTGTGTTTAGTTTATAAATAATCTCTTTGCCTCATGTAAAAATCAGATTTGGTTGAAATGAAAATTGAGAGTTTTCTCTTGTTGGAGTGCTTAGTGAACTCACCCATCCTTGGTGGTTGGAAAATCTTGCAAACTTTGTGATTGTAAGTCATTTTCTATTCTTTACCTTTGTGATTTAGATTAGATTATGTTTAGTTCATGATTATAGGTCCTTAGTAAGCTTATTTTCATGTCCATATCAATGTTTTAATGAGTTTTTCATGTTCATGTTTGGGGCTTAAGTTCGACCTACGAATTTCTTTTTCTCTTGGGAAATTTTAGTATTTGTGCTTGTTTTTGACACGCCATCTTACATCAGACCGGTGGCGTATTTTAGTGAGAAACTCGGAGGAGCTCGGGTCAAGTATAGTACATATGACAAGGAGTTTTATGCCATAGTGAGAGTGATGGACCATTGGTCTCATTATCTTCGACCAACGCTCTTCGTCCTTCACTCCGATCATGAAGCATTAAAGTACATAAATGGGTCTCAAAAATTGAGTTCACGTCATGACAAGTGGGTAGAGTTCCTTCTGGAACATATCGAAACCAGGGACAAGTTCTCGGATCGAATATGCCTACGAATTCATCTGCGAACAAGCTAAAAAAACACGCAATTTTGTAGCTCACTTTGTGGACAAACTCGTATAGTCTAAACTAAATGAAAAGAATCACTCTTAACACTCAATTTAGGCTAAAACTACTATGAATACAAGAAAGCTCCAAAACTCCATCCAGAACAATCTTATATCTCTAAATTAAGACTTAAAAGAAACACTCTTAGCTCTTAATTTAGGGGTAACAAAATCAGTAGCCGGTAATTAGGCTACACTAAAATTACTATAAACCGAAAGATAAGAAAAAGGGATATTTTAGAGATTAGGAACACTGATCTCTAAATGGGATATTTTAGCTAATAGATGGAAGAATCGCTCTTGAATCTACTGCTAAATAAACTACCGAATTAAGAGAATCGCTCTCAAAACTCAACAATCATATCTGACTAACTCCTAAGAGAATCACTCTCGTAGTCTTTAATCAGTTTGGCTAGCTTCGACTAAAAGGGTCGACCTCTTAATCTAATAGCCTAGATAACTAATTAAGAGGTTCGACCTCTTAATCATTCATCTAGCACGAAGTCTTGTAGCTTCTATGACTCACCTAAGCTATGTCAAGCTCCAACCAAGTTGTATGACACCAAGCAAGGCTAGTAGATGACTAAGTAAAGCTAGGTACTCCACTTGCAAGCAATAACCAAAACCCCAAGCATCAACTTGCAACAGCTGAAACACGTAGAAGTAGGCAGTAGGAACTCGCGACTCGTGACCCTCTGGGTCCTCTGGACTTGCACCTCGCGACCTAGGCTCGCACCTCGTGATTTGCTACTGGATCGAGTCTTCAACTCTGCTCCGTAGTTTACCCACTTGCCTAATTCAGCTAGTTATTACAAGCACTACTTTAACTAATGCTAATTAGTACAAAAACAAACAATAACTTACAGAATTAAACTAAGTAGTAGCAAATAAATCATTGAAATTGCTAATCATGCTACTACAATTCTATTACAAAAGTACTACTACTAATCACCATACTTTGGTTCACTTAATCTGGTTCACACTCTCTTTCTTCAAAAAAAATTGTCCTCAATTTTAGAACTTAAATCGAGGATGGTCCATGTCGAACAAGGCTAACTGATACCAAATGGAACATATCGAAACCAGGGACAAGTTCCCGGATTGAATATGCCTACGAATTCATCTACGAACAAGCTAAAAAACACGTAATTTTGTAGCTCACTTTGTGGACAAACTCGTATAGTCTAAACTAAATGAAAGGAATCACTCTTAACACTCAATTTAGGCTAAAACTACTATGAATACAAGAAAGCTCCAAAACTCCATTCTGATGCAGATCGGGATGGTCCCATGAGCGAATTCAACGGTCAACGACTTCAATTTTGTTCACTTTTACTTGGATAGTTTTGAACTCTTGTTTTTAGCTTATTTTCGTGTTTTTCGGGTTGTAATAAGTAGCCTAAACTCTCATTTTATTGCCTTAGTTAAGTTAGCATGTGTAACGGAGCTAGAAACACGAGCAAAGGAAGCGAAACGGAGCATCCCCGACCATGCACGACCCTTGCACGACCGTGCATATGGTCGTGCAGCATCCAGTAGCAGGTGCAAAGCACTGCATGATCGTGCAGATCAACTGCACGATCGTGCAGAGGTCAGAAGCAAGTTTCAGGCTTGCACGACCGTGCAGGCTAATGCTGCACGACCGTGCAAGCATGAAGGTTTTCAACACGATCGTGCAGGCTAATCCTGCACGACCGTGCACGTTCCAGAGAAGTTGTTTTTGGCTTGCACGATCGTGCATGATTGTGCTGCACGACCGTGCACGGCCCTACACGTATAATTCGAATTTGCTCTTCTTCTCTTGTTATGTTTAGTGTCTTTCTAATCTTGGCCCTTGATTGCTTAGAGATTAATGGTCTAGATTAGAAGCTTCATTAGGGGTTTCTTAGCCTTTAAATAGCATGCTTTGCCCCATTTGTAATAATCTTTTGTTGAAATTAAAATCTGAGATTTTCTCTCTATGGTGTTCTTTCTGAGCTCAATATCCTTTGTGGATGCAAATCTTACTAAACTTTGTGATTGGTAAGTCATCTTCTAGTCATTACCTTTGTGATTTTGATTAGATTATGTTTAGCTCTTGATTATTAGTCCTTAGTGACCTAGTTTTCAGGTTCATATCCCATTTTTATGTTTGTTTTGGTGTTCATATTGGGAGCTTATTAGAGACCTACGAAAATTCTGAAATTTGTTTTGTTTTGCTTGATTTTGAGACCCCATCCTACATCACATTCAGAACAATCTTATATCTCTAAATTAAGACTTAAAAGAAACACTCTTAACTCTTAATTTAGGGGTAACAAAATCAGTAGCCGGTAATTAGGCTACACTAAAATTACTATAAACCGAAAGACAAGAAAAAGGGATATTTTAGAGATTAGGAACACTAATCTCTAAATGGGATATTTTAGCTAATAGATGGAAGAATCGCTCTTGAATCTACTGCTAAATAAACTACCGAGTTAAGAGAATCGCTCTCAAAACTCAACAATCAAATCTGACTAACTCCTAAGAGAATCACTCTCGAAGTCATTAATCAGTTTGGCTAGGTTCGACTAAGAGGGTCGACCTCTTAATCTAATAGCCTAGATAACTAATTAAGAGGTTCGACCTCTTAATCATTCATCTAGCACGAAGTCTTGTAGCTAGACAACTCCCAAGAACTTCAAACTATGCTAGCTTCTAATCACACAACTTAAAAACTAAAGAAAGAAAACCAAAGTTTTCAAACCATTTTTCATTTATCAAAATCTTCTTTTTACATAACTAGTACAAGCTATTTATAATAAAACTAAAGCTAAGGCTACTACTACTATTACATGAATAAACAAAGCAAAGAAAGCCAAAATATCAAGCCTAAAACACCCCATACGTCCCCCTCTTTGGCAGCCATTTTGAGCAAGTTGTTCCCGAGCCCAATTATTTCCTTTGTTCTTTGTATCTCACAGCCCACTCCTTCATCCTTTTCTTTAATTAATTTCTTTCATTTCTTTTAATCAATATTATTATTAAACCTTTATCTATTTTGTAACTAAGCCTAAAACCCTAATCCTTGCTTACCTATTCTCCCTACTAGATTTTAGGGATCATCACCCCTTTGTTTTTATTTTATTTTTTCCAAACTACAAATAAAAACTAAACTACAAAATAAAAACACCCCTTTTATTCATAGAGACTCACGACCCCTTGGCTCTTTCCTTTTTATTTAATTCATTTAATTTGTTTAATAAATTTTTATTAGTTAATCTATCTGTTTGACCCTTTCCTAAAAACCCTATTTTTATTCCAACCCTTCCTATTCTTGTTACTAGATTTTAGGAAGTCAAAACCCTCCCTATTATTTCCTATTTCACACGGCAACCCTAAGGAGTAACAACCAAATTGTTTTATTATCTTTTCCTTCCAAGATCAATCATTAAATTGTTCCTAAACCTTTTATATTGTTCCAACCCCTTAAAGATTGATCAAGAACCTTAAAGAAACCTCAAATAAACCTCAAAATAAATCCAAGAAACCTTGAAATATTCGAACCCCATCCATAATCAAAGGTAATTAGATCTGCTTTACTTAATCAATAGGATAGATTAGCAATATGAAAATATGAATATTGAATAGGATTGATCATGTTTAGAATAGGTTTAGAATCATATGGAATTGATGTTGAATTATTTATGGTTGTGTTATGAAGAATGCCGAGTTTGACATGATGATATTCGAATGTTTATTTGAGGAAAAATATGATTTTTATGTTATTTTCTTGATCTTTAATTAATCTTTTATGCAAATCTTGAATTGAATATTTGATTTAGGCATTCTATGATGGTTTCTTGAATAAGATCTTGATGTTGTGTTAGACCATGAAGGCCGTGTATTTTAAGGTTTTAAAAGCATTGATTTTTTTTTGTTTTGGTACAAGTTTGATGATTTATTGATTAAAGTGTTATGTTATAATTTAGTATTATGTTTATGTGATTAATTATTGTTAATTGCATTTGAGCAATTGAAGTGTAAGTTTTGGTATTTATGGGCAAGAATACCGTGTGATGTTGAATGATAAAAATATGATTTTTACTTTGTTTTAAGCAATTTCTGTTGATGATTATTGGTTTATTAAGGAAGAATGTCATGTGGTACTATTTTGGGTTTAGAGTTTTGGGTCAAGTTAAGAAGAGCTAGAATTGAATAGAAGTGAAATTGAGTCAATAAGGAATTGAATTGTGAAAAGGAAATTAAGAACAGAACAGAATTGAATTGAAAAGATGATTAACTATGAAGTGACCGCCTATCTAGTGGCACACGTGCCATGAACATAGGTTTAGTCGAAGCCACTGTCCTATCTTCGGATTCGGGACAGTTCTTGATCCCAGTGCTTGGGGAGTAGATCTTCGTGGTTGACCCGACATGAGCAAGGAAAGTTGGGGGGAGTAGATCTTCGTGGTTGACCCCTTACGAGCAATATGACTGGTCACGGATTAGCACCTGAACTGAATAGAACTGAAGAGTCAATAGGGGTGTCAAGAAGTCTAGAACGGAGTAAGTTAGTATAGAAGGTTGTGGTTATGAGGATTGTTATGATTGTTTTCCGCTGCGTACTTGATGATTATGTTTATATATGATTTCTTGATGTTTGGTTTGTCTGTTTGATTGACTTATTCCAATGATTATGTTTCTAATTGTGTTCTACTGATTAAGTAGAACAATCTAATTACTCACCACTGACTGTGGACCCCCAACATTCTTTTCCAGATACAAGTGGTGATTGAATTGGGTTACGTAAGGGCTAGGATTGTGAGCTAGCCACCTTAGTAGTTGACTCTGATGTTTAATTCTAGCTTATGTTTTACGTTTTTAGTGGAATTTCCTTATTTTGTATTGTTATTAGACTTTGGGATTATTATTTATTTTGGATTCTTTAATAGTTTTAATGAATAATATGATTAAGTTTAGAGCTTCCGCTGCAGTTTATGGATTTGATCTTAAAGGTTTTTAGAAGTTAATGATCTGTAATGTTGTTTTCTCCGAAAACAACGCTGCTAAATTACGGGTCGTTACAGCACCACTCATGCTTGTTGTAGCTTCTATGACTTACCTAAGCTATGTCAAGCTCCAACCAAGTTGTATGACACCAAGCAAGGCTAGTAGATGACTAAGTAAAGCTAGGTACTCTACTTGCAAGCAATAACCAGAAGCCCAAGCATCAACTTGCAACAGCTGAACACACGTAGAAGTAGGCAGTAGGAACACGCGACTCGCGACCCTCTGGGTCCTCTGGACTCGTACCTCGCGACCTAGGCTCGCACCTTGTGATTTGCTACTGGATCCAGTCTTCAACTTTGCTCCGTAGTTTACCCACTTGCCTAATTCAGCTAGTTATTACAAGCTCTACTTTAACTAATGCTAACTAGTACAAAAACAAACAATAACTTACAGAATTAAACTAAGTAGTAGCAAATAAATCATTGAAATTGCTAATCATGCTACTACAATTCTATTACAAAAGTACTACTACTAATCACCATACTTTGGCTCACTTAATCTGGTTCACCTTCAATCCTTCACTTTCTCCTCTAAGTACAAAGAAGGCAAGAGTAACGTGGTGGCAGATGCACTTTCTAGTCGGCACATCTTCTTGACTACTTTGGATGTGAAACTTTTGGGGTTCGAATTTCTTAAGGAGCTCTACGTCGATGATGGGGATTTTGGGGCACTTTTCAAGGCGTGCCAAGAGAAGTGTGTTGGTCCTTTTGTGATTCAAGAAGGGTTCCTTTTCAAGGGGAATAAACTATGTGTTCCTAAGTGTTCTCATCGGGAGCTCATGGTTAGAGAAGCACACCAAGGCGGATTGGCCGGACATTTGGGGTACAACAAGACGTATGACATTCTAAAGGAGCATTTCTATTGGCCTAAGATGTATGGTGATGTGCAGGCGGTGATAGCAAGGTGTGCTCGTTGTGCCCAAGCTAAGAGTCATTTTGAGAGTGGTCCTTATACTTCCTTGCCGGTTCCCTCTCATCCATGGGAAGATTTGAGTATGGACTTTGTGGTTAGTCTTCCTAGAACCCAGCGGCACCGGGATGCTATAATGGTGGTGGTGGATCGATTTAGCAAGATGGCTCACTATGTTCCATGCAACAAAACCGATGATGCTACGAATGTCGCCAACTTGTTCTTTAGAGATGTGGTAAAGCGACTGAAATTGATTAAAGGTGTGTTGTTTGGTATGCATGCACAAATCTCATTTTTATGACCTCAGTTGATAGATAGATCATTTAAGCCAGCTTCTTCACAGCCTGAAACCCGGTTGTGATATTCCTTCCCTTGCTCTTCATGGTATTCCTAAGTCCATTGTTTCTGATTGGGATTCTAAGTTCTTGAGATACTTTTGGAAGACTTTGTGGAAGTTGGTTGGCACCAAACTCTTATTTAGTACCTCTTGCCATCCTCAAACGGATGGGCAAACGGAAGTGATGAACCGGACCATGATCTTCATGCTACGAACTATGGTGAGCAAGCACTTGAGGGATTGGGATTTGAAACTTGAATTTGCCTACAATCGGTCTCATTGTGTAGCAACCGGGAGGACTCCTTTTGAAGTTGTCTATGGATATATAATCCACATATTCCCATAGACTTGGTTTTCGGAATTACTAAAGAGGAGATTAATTTTGATGCTAAGGAGAGGTTACAAACCATGATGAAGATGCATGAAGAAGTGAAGAACCGAATTGAAAAATCAAATGCTAGCCATGAAGCAAAGGCCAACAAGCACAAGGCAAAGAGAGAGTTCAAGGTGGGTGATCTAGTTTGGCTACATCTCCGGAAAGAAAGGTTTCCATCCAAGAGGAAGAACAAGCTAATGCCAAGGGCCGAGGGACCATTTGAAATCATTGATAAGGTTAGTGACAATGCCTTTAAACTCAAACTTTCGGGTGATTTTGGGGTTCATGCAACATTCAATGTGGGTGATCTTACACATTTTTGGGAAGATGAGCCGGATTTGGGGCCAAATCCTTTCTTAGAGGAGGAGGTTGATGTAGGAGCAAGTGTCAACTCTCAAGATGAAGCACCTCATGTCATTACAACATCCTTGGTCAATGGAGGACCGGGCAAGCTAGAAGCTCCATTGTTCCTCAACTTGCTTTACTTAGTCTAATTTACTTTGTTGGGTTATAATAAAGTAGTAAACTATGAACTATGTTTGTTTTATGCTTTTTTTCTAAGTTAGCATTTGTATTGGAGCTAGGTATACAAAAAAAGGAAGCTTGGGAAGCCTTGCACGACCATGTAGGGGGTCAACAAGACCGTGCAGGAGCTCGTGCAAAGGCCATAAGCCAGGGGAAGAATATGCACGATCGTGCAGTTGAGTAGTGCACGGTCGTGCAAGAGTCAGTAGCTGAAGAAGGGCCTTACACGACCGTGCAGAGGTCAGTAGTAGGGGCAGAGCAGTTGTTGTAACCTTGTTGTAGCACAAGAAGATTACAAGGGACTCGCCACTAAAAGGATGGATAGAAGCAAGCTCAAAGATGGATACAGAAATCACCACCACCTTCGAAAGACTTGGGCAACAACTTGTCGAATTTGGATACAGAAAATCACCACCAAATTCTTCAAATTGATTCCTAAGAACACAGCCTAATTTTGCCAAGAATTAGACAAGAAAAGGAGAAAGTTTTCGGATTTCTCAGAGAAATACCAAAGACAAGTTTTTTTTTTTTAGAATTCAAGTTGTTTTTCATTGATGCTCAAGGCTCATATTTATAAGACAATTTAAGGCTAGCAAAATCAGAATCTAAAGATAAGAGGATAACCAAAGATAAAAGGATAACATTTTTATGGTGCAAAATCAACCATTGCAATCTAATCAGATTCTAAGGATAAGAGGACTGATTACTTGGCTCTTCTTGAAACTTGTTGCTCCTCATTAATTCTTTTGACTCTTTAGTTGCTTGATGATTTCAGCCTTGAATGCTTCACTTGACTCAACTTTTGGAATTTATGATCCAAAGTCTACTACCTTGTCTCATGAACCAGTTGCACTAGTCTTGGAAACTCTTGGATTTTATCCGTTATCTACAAGGGCCGAATTCAAGTGTTGCATCTCAAGAGTTGATTGAAGGTCCAAAGAATCACGTCCACCAGAAGCTACACGTTTGGGCCCATTTAAGTTGCTGATTTGGATGTGTGTGTTGCTAGTTTATTTTAGTTTTATTTTCCAGTTGTAATAATGCAATGACTCACTCTTTGGTCAGTCATCATTAGCTGAATTATGGCATTAAGTGAGTCATTAAGTGAGTAGCTTAAATCAAGGGAAACTGTTGGCTTTTAGCTTCCTGTTTTGGACAGTTTTCCCTAGTGTGTTTTGGAGTCTTTTGGTGTGTTTTCTGTCTTATCTTTTGCTGCTCCAACCCATTATATAAGGAGAGCAAATGATAAAACTACTGATATATTGAAAAGCCTAAAAAAACAAGTGGTTGTGCATCTCTTCTTTGTGTTTGTCCAAAGTAGGTTGTGTTATCCTTGTTACTTTGAGTAAGTTCTTGAGTGGCAAGATTAGGAGAGATTGAGTGTGTCTTATCTCAGCCTAATAACCCAAATCATTAAGTGTGTTCTTGTGGTTTGGTCCAATTCTATCCAAAACAGACCAAATGTAAGTTAATAAACAAAATTAAAATGGACTTGGGTTGGATGAAAAGTCAATCCAACCATGTCACATAAACCTTGTGTTACCATGGTCACAAGCTTACCATTTTGGATCACGGATGTTGGGGGTCGGATCACATCATTCTCCTCCTCTTTTGAGGAGTTTGTCCTCAAACTTGGCAACTCTTCAAATTCATCAAAATATGGGATAAGTCTTGCACATTAAAAGTGGATGACACTCCATAATCTCCAGGCAGTTCCACCTAGTAAGCATTGTCGTTCAACTTTTCCACTATCTCAAAAGGGCCATCACTCCTTGGGCTGATCTTAGAACGCCTTTTTGAAGGAAAACGCTCTTTTATCAAGTGAATCCACACAAGGTCACCCTTTTTGAATTGTACTGATTTTCTCTTTTGATCATAATGCTCCTTCCTCTTTGTATTAGCCCTTTCGATTTGCATTTGAACTATGATCAAAGATGGACAATTAGTGGTTCTAATTACTTTTATTTTGTATTAGCTTAATAATTACTTTAGATTAGTAGTTTAAGTTACTTTTGAATGTAATTTATAATAGCTAGTAAAGCCCTTTTAGGTTGATAGCTTAATATGCAAGAAGGTGCAACTACGGAACAAAATTGAAGAAAACTTGAAGAAGCAAAGGGCTAAGGAAAACAAGTGCAAAATCCAAACTTGGGGTAAGCTTTAAAAACAATTAAGAAAACGTTTTGTACCTTCTAATTTCAAACAGAGTCAATATGTGAAATGGTCTACATTAAAACAAGATGGTTTGTCCATAGAAGAGTTCATTAAAGAATCTGAAGAACAAAAATTGGGTCGTTTTTTAGGAGGTTTAAATTCTGATTTAAGGGAAAAAGTTGAGGTCTTTCCATACTTGACTTATAATGAAGCTTGCAAATTGGCACAAAAAATTGAAAAACAGAAGAAAAAGCCATTTGTGAATAAGTTTTATTCAAAATCTTTTACTACTAATGATACTAATGTCCATCCTAATGTTAGTAGTCTTGAAAAAGAGTCTAAATCTGAGTTCAGGAAGAAAGATAAAGGAAAAGAATTAGAGCATAGAGTGCTTAAAGTAAAGTGTTTTAGATGTCAAGGTTATGGCCATTATCAAGCAAAATGTCCAACAAGTAGAACTTTAACTATCCATGATAAAGAAGAGATTGATGAACTCATAAAACTTGAAGAAAAACTTGATTTAGGCATGGTGGAAATAGAAGAGAAGGAGGACGTGTGTAATCCAGAAATGGAGGGGGAAGTTTTGGTGTTAAGAAGGTCCGTGATCAATAGGGATATTGGTGTAGGGGATGAACAAAGAGGACTGATTTTTCAATCGTTTAGTCCAAAATAAACTTTGTACTTTGATAATTGATGGAGGAAGTTGTGTTAATGTGGCATCAAGTGAGCTAGTTGAAAAATTAGCATTACCAACCACGAATCATCCAATCCCATATACTCTGAAACGGCTTGATGAAGAGAGGAAGGTAAGGGTACGACATCAAGTATTGCTTTCATTTTCAATTGGTAATTATTTTGATGAAATACTTTGTGATGTAATTCCCATGACTGCTTGTCATGTTCTACTAGGACGTCCTTGGCAGTTTGATAGGAAAGTCGTTCATAATGGCCTTACTAATGTGTATACGGTGCATAAGGAGGGAAAAATCAAAACATTGTTGATGTGTATTTGGGCTGACTAATGAAAGACAAACAACTCCAAATACATTTCTTGGGTTTATAGGATCGTTGGAGGGTTCTTGTATAGGTTTTTCAATGGCGTTTTGCGCTGAACTATGTATGAAAGAATGAACAAGTTAAAAGTAACGTTGATAAGGTGACACACTCCCTTATTCAACGGATCTTCAAGCCTCCAAAGTGACACACTCCTAAGGATCTTGAATCTTAGAAGTCTTATGACAAACAACAAGACAACTAAGGTTTGTGTGACACACAACTCAATAGAGACAAACTCTAAGCACAAAGCAAATTCTGATTTTTGTATTCAAAGTAATAATGTGTCCAACTCTCTACAAAAACTCTTATTTATAGTGTGGTACTCCTTAAACCCGTCCAACTAGGTCGGTTATAAGGAGACTACTCCTTATTCTACTTACACACTTACAAGCCCATAAACTAATACAAGTTAGGCCCGATACAGTAGTACTACTAAACTTAAGTAAACAATAGACTACTCAATACAACTTAAACTAAGTAAACAATAGACTACTCAATACAACTTATCAAAGTAATTGTCTTAGTCATGTCCCAAGACAAAGTCAATGGATTAAAGTCAACACACAATAACTCTAACTCCTTGCAATCCATATCATCCTCCCCCTCCGGTTTTAAATTTGTCCTCAAATTTTGATCGGGAAGGTAAGGCGATAGGTCACCCACATTGAAAGTATTACTTATTCCACCATACTCAATAGGTAGATCAAGTTTGTAGGCACTCTCACCAATTTTTTCTTGAACTTCAAATGGTCCATCCGCCTTAGGCATCAACTTGTTTTTGCGTTGGTGTGGAAATCTCTCCTTCCTCAAATGCAACCATACTAAATCACCAATGTTGAAAGTAGGCTGTGTACGGTTTCTATTTGCACGCATTTTGTATTGTGCATTTTTGAGCTCTATGTGTTCTTTAACTTGTTCACACATCTTAGAGAAAGCCTCAAGCCTATGTTTGGCATCAACATGTAGGCGCTCCTTCGTACCAAATGACTTCAACTCAAGAGGTAAGTTAGGGTTTATACCGTAAACAATTTCAAATGGAGTTCTACTAGTTGTGGACGAGTGACTCCGGTTGTAGGCAAATTCAGCATGAGCGAGCTTGATGTCCCAATCCTTCTTAGTCTTGCCCACCAAACCCCTCAACAAGGTACCAAGGGTCCTATTAGTGACCTCGGTTTGGCCATCGGTTTGTGGATGGTAAGCACTGCTAAACATCAACTTTGTTCCGAGTAACTTCCACAATGTCTTCCAAAAATGACTTAAAAATTTCACGTCCCTATTCGAAATTATGCTATTTGGAACTCCATGAAGCCTTACTATTTCTTTGAAGTACAAATCACCAATACGTGTAGCATCATCGGTCTTGTGACAAGGGATGAAATGCGCCATTTTTGAGAAGCGATCAACAACAACCATGATTGAATCATTGCCCTTTTGAGTTCTCGGCAAGCCTACTATAAAATCCAAGCTAACACTTTCCCATGGTTGGTTAGGAACCGGCAAAGGCATATATAATCCTTTGTGAAACTTCTTTTTAGCTAAGTGGCAAGTAGCACATCGATCCACAATTGCTTGCACATCTCTAAGCATCTTTGGCCAATAAAAATGCTCTTGTAACAAGTCTAGAGTCTTGTGAACACCAAAATGACCCGCTAGGCCTCCACCATGTAATTCACGAATCAAAACTTCTCTGACTCCACATTTAGGAATGCAAAGCTTGTTACCTTTGAAAAGAAAGTCATCTTGTTTAGAAAACTCACGAATTGGCTCCTTGAACATAGTGGCAAAATCGACATTAGCTCCATAGTACTCTTTGATGTGATCAAATCCAAGTAACTTTGTTTCCACCATAGCTAACAAATAGTTCCTACGAGATAAGGCATCCGCCACTACATTGTTCTTTCCTTCTTTGTACTTAGCATTGAAAGTGAAACTTTGAAGAAATTCAACCCATTTTGCATGTCTATAGTTGAGTTTTTGCTGTCCATTTATGTTGTAACCTTGTTGTAGCACAAGAAGATTACAAGGGACTAGCCACTAAAGTAAAGGATAGATCAAGTTTCAAAGATGGATACAGAAATAACACCACCAACTTCGAGGACTTGGGCTTTAATTCGTGAACTTGGATACAGATTTCACCACCAAATTCAACAAATTAGGTTCCTAAGATCACAGCCTAATTGAGCCACAAATTAGACAAGCAAAGGATAATTGTTTCGGATTTCTTGAGGAAAAACCAAGACAAATTTAAGTGTTTGTTTTTGATTCAAAAAGTTCTGATTTTTCATTGATATGCAAGCCACTATTTATAAGTACAATTAGGATAAGCTAGGGTAATTAGAAAGTCTAATCCTTATCCTAAGAAATCAGAAATGGTGGTTGCAAATGAAGATAATAAAATCTGAATTTGAGGAGCTTGGGCAGCCGGCTTTTAAGCTCCATTTTAATGTCTTCTTAATTGCTTTGTCTCTCTTTTAATTGCTCTTTTAATCCTCTTGCTTGGCAGCTGAATTCTGGAAGTTTCTTGTAGCTTTGATTGTATTGATGACTTCTTGTATTCCCCTAGAGGCTGCCGGTTTTAAACTTCGAAGGGGGCTGCCGGTTTGCACTTGAGGCTGCCACCTTGCCATCTTTGGATCTTGAGGATGCCATCTTCAAGGCTGCCATCTCTGGATCTTGAGGATGCCATCTTGAAGCTGCCATCTTTGGACTTCCAATACTGCCGGTTTTGAGTTTTAAAGCTGCCGGTTTTTAGGGTTTCAAGGCTGCCAGCTTTGCTTCTTTGATCTCCTTGCAAGCCGCCAGTTTACTGCTAGCCTTAATTAACTAACTACTTGACTGAATTTAAAATAACTCAAACAAATTAAAAGGGGTTCGATTTATACTAACAAGGATCGAACCCTACTAAACACAAAGTTAAACTGAAAATTTAATAGACAAAATTAAATAGGACTTGAGTAGGTTGGATAACTAATCCAACCATGTCATGGATGCAAGTTCGAACCATGGTGACTATTTTACCACTCTGAACCAAGGAGTTGGGAGGCCGGATCACAACAATTTATGTACTTCAAAGCTTCATGATCCGAGTGTAACACAAATGGTTTCGGCCTTAAGTAATGTGACCAATGATCTAGGGCACGCACGATAGCATAGAATTCTCGATCATAGTTGGAGTAGTTCAATTTTGCACCACTCAACTTCTCACTAAAGTATGCAATTGACTTTTTCTCTTGAACTAGAACCGCGCCAATTCCAATTCCACTTGCATCACATTCAACCTCGAACACTTTGTCAAAATCCGGCATGGCTAATATTGGAGCATTGCATAGCACCTTCTTGATGGTTTCAAAAGCTTCTTGCGCCTTTGGTGTCCATTTGAATTCAACATCCTTCTTTAAGAGCTCCGTGATTGGCGCCATAATGGTTGAGAAGTTCCTGATGAATCTCCTATAAAAA
The DNA here is from genome assembly GCA_951394345.1 of Salicornia ramosissima. Lineage (NCBI taxonomy): Eukaryota > Viridiplantae > Streptophyta > Magnoliopsida > Caryophyllales > Amaranthaceae > Salicornia > Salicornia ramosissima. The sequence continues at coordinate 30,494,397 of OX596236.1, read as the reverse complement.
CTTGCTAAACCATGAAAACTTCTTACATCATGCATATTCCTAGGTACTATCCATGTAGAGATAGCTTCTACCTTACTAGGATCTACTTGTATGCCATTACAAGATACAATATACCCTAGAAATGAAATGCTAGAAACCATAAAAATGCATTTTTCAAGTTTGCCATACAATTTGACCTCACGCAATCTCTCAAACAAAAGCTTAAGATGCCATAAGTGTTCTTGCTCATTTTTACTATATACCAAGATATCATCTAAATAAACAACAATGAACTTATTAAGAAAAACTATCAATACCTCATTCATCAAGCGCATGAAGGAACTCGGAGCATTACAAAGGCCAAAAGGCATTACTAACCATTCATACAAACCATGCTTGGTTTTGAACGCCGTCTTCCACTCGTCACCTTCTCTTATTCTCATTTGGTGATAGCCACTTCTTAGCTCAATTTTTGAGAAGATTTGTGCACCATTGAGTTCATCAAACATATCATCAAGCCTAGTCATAGGAAACCTATACTTGATAGTGATGTTGTTCACGGCCCTCGAATCTACACACATTCTCCAAGTCCCATCTTTTTTTGGAACAAGTAGCACTGGCACCGCACAAGGGCTCATACTTTCTCTCACATAGCCTTTATCTATGAGCTCTTAAATTTGTTTTTGAATCTCTTGTGAAGCCTTTGGATCACACCTATAGGGTGCTTTGTTTGGTAAGGTAGTACCCGGAACAAGATCAATGGCGTGCTCTATTCCACGCTTAGGAGGTAATCCTGGGGGAAGTTCTTTAGGAAACACATCATCAAATTCCTTCAACAAAGTTTTGAGTGCTTGATTTTCATGCTCAAGTGCTCCCAAAATAGAACACGATCGTACAAATAAGATGTATCCACACTTTTCTTCTTGCATTTCTCGTTTAATCTCTTGCTCATTCAAAAGCATGCTTTCTTTAGTTATGATATCTTTTGGTTTTGATTGAGGTGGCAAAGGATATAGTCTCAGTTTCTTCCCATTCATCATCACTGTGTAGATATTAGTATCACCCTCATGCATTACCTTGCGATCATATTGCCATGGTCTCCCTAGCAAAATGTGACATGCGCTCATAGGTAAGACATCACACCAAAGTTGATCTTTGTATGGTCTAATAGAGAATGTCACCAAGGCTTGTTGTTTCACTCTCAAACCCGTGTGATCATCTAGCCAATTGATTTATTTTTTTTTTGGTAAATAAGTATATATATACCAAGAAAAGGTGAACTATACATCCAAAAGTTTCAACCCAAGTTGACACCTAGGTTGAGACTAGATCAAATACAAGCTATTTGATCCTACCTACGTACACCTACTTCTAATTCTAGGTCAGGACAGACCCTGCCAGAATAAAAGAAACCAAAAGGGAGGCAAGATTATATTAGGTCATATATAAGCAAATGGCCTACTTACAATCATTCCTTACATAAGAGAAGCATTAGCCTTACAAACAAAAGATAGAACCTAATCATAGAACTTGTAGGTCAGGCACCAGTTCCAGGTTGCATGATGAGCATTTTCCTGCCTGCTTCATTACTTCTGAGAGCCACTTTCAGAATTATCTCCCTAACCAACAAGTCAATGGGTTTGCATATGTTGCCAAAGATGGTATTGTTCCTGTGAAGCCAGATTGTATGTATTGTCTCAGTGAAGCACATAGTAAGAACCTGAGCTTTTATAGTAGTCTTCCTGCTGCATTTCATAATCCAGGAGAGGGTGTCTTCAAAGTTCGTGTTTGGTGCTTGGATGTGAATAACATTGAGAACCTTGCACCATATGTCTCTACTCACTTTGCACTCAAAAAAAAGGTGGCTGACTGTTTCAGCCTCATCCCCACATAGCCTGCAAGTTGGATCACAGGGGATTTTCCATGTGATGAGCCTATCAGTAGTGGCTAGTTTGTTCTGCACAGCTAGCCAGAAAATGAAAATGCTCTTTGGAGTTGCTTTGTTATTGCATATTAGCCTTCTCCATGGGACCATAGCGGCTTGGGGTCTCAACAAGTTATAGAGTGTTTTGATTCTCATGTTGCCATCATATACGATTTTGTCCCAACCCCCTATTTGATCTACTATGTCTCTACATTTCATGATTTTCTTTAGGACCTAGGTACATTTTGCTGGAAGCTTGCATGTCCAGCAGTCTCTACCTTTGAAATAGTAAGCATGTACCCATGTAACCCATAGATTGTCATTTTTATTTGCAATATCCCAAAGAGTCCTAGTAGTAGCAGCTTGATTCCATTCTTGTAAGGAAAGGATATTCCACCCCCCCACTTACTTTAGGTAGACAAACTTGACTCCATCCTACTGTTGCTTTTTTACTACTCCCATTTTGGCCTGTCCATAGGAACACTCTGAACTTTGCTTCAATTTCTTTCATGATTTTTTTTGGGAGTGTAAATATTTGTGCCCAATAAGTTTGTATACCAAATAGTACACTTTTGATCATTTACACCCTACCTGCATAGGAGAGATGTCTAGAAGTCCATGAATCAATTTTTGCTGTGACCTTCCCAACAAGTGGTTTGCATTCAGCTATAGAGAGCTTTTTTGAGGATAGAGGGACCCCTAAGTATTTAAAGGGAATGGATCCTTTTGCGACCCCAAGATTCCTCTGTAGTGAGTTCTGCTCCTCTAAGCTAATGCCCCCAAAGTATACCTCAGTTTTATCAAAATTAGCACTTAACCCAGAAGCTGCAGAGAACTTGTTGAACATGTGAAAGAGAAGAGAGAGGGAAGATTCATCTGCCCTTGCAAGTAGGAGGAGGTCATCTGCAAACATCATATGCGTGAGGTGGAGCTTCTGGCATCTAGGATGGTAGTTAAAGTTTGGCATAAGCTTTAGCTCTTCAAGGCATCTAGATAAGTATTCCATGCCAAGGGCAAAGAGAAAGGGTGAGAGTGGATCTCCTTGCCTTAGCCCTTTTTTTGCCTTGAAGGGTTTACCAGGGTCACCATTGATCAAGATAGTGAATGAGACAGTGGAAACACATTCCATTATCCACTCAATAAATAGCCTGGGGAAACCCATCTCAGTGAGCATTTCCTCTAAGAAGCTCCATTCTATTGAGTCATAGGCTTTTTTGAGGTCAACCTTGATCATGCACCTAGGTGAGATATATTTATGATTATAGCCTTTCATGAGTTCTGTGGCAAGAAGGATGTTGTCTCCTATGTGTTTCCCAGGTATGAATCCAGCCTGTGCTAACCACTTCTCCTATGACCTTTGATAGTCTTTTTGTGAGGATTTTTGAGATGATTTTGTATAGTAGGGTGCAGCAGGCTATGGGCCTGTAATCCTTGACTGTTTGAGGGTTTGAAATTTTAGGGACTAGGGTCACAGTAGTGGTGTTCCATTGGTGGTCCATTTTGCAAGCATGAAAGAAGCTGTGAACAGCCCTGAGTACATCAGGCTTGATGATGTGCCAAGAGGATTTGAAGAAATGGGCATTAAACCCATCGATCCCTGGGGCTTTTGAAGAGTCAATGCTAAACAGTGCTTCTTCTATTTCTGTATCTGTCACAGTGGCAATGAGTTGTTTCTTAGCCTTGTCACTCAACTGAGCTCCCTTCCTAACAATGTTGATATTAATGGCAGGGAGGTGGGGAGCCTTGGAACCAAGTAGTTTCATGTAAAAGTTAGTGATCTCTTGTTCAATAAGTCTAGGCTCCCTCACTAGTTCCCCTTGGTCATTTAGTATGGCATCAATTCTGTTTACCCCCTGTCTTTTCTTGAATAAAGAGAAGAAATATTTTGAATTTGAGTCTCCAAGTTTTACCCAATCATCCCTAGCTTTCTGCTTGTAAAGGTTTTCCTGAATCCCCAACCAATATTTGACTTGAGTAGCAGCCTCTGCTTCAAGTGCACAGCTAGTATGATCAAGAGGATGATTTTCTAAGTGTTTCTGGAGCTGCAGTAGCCTTTGCTGAGCCCCCTGAACTCTGTCTTCAATGTTGCCAAAATGTTGAGTGTTTAGTGTTTTGAGGGCTGGCTTGAGTCTTTTGAGTTTTTGCCATATCTGTTGCATTCTAGAGCCCATCCTATCATTTTCCCAGCTAGCTTTTACGGTAGGCAAGAAATCTTTGTGTGAGGTGAGAATATTCAAGAATCTGAACGGTTTCATTTTTGTTATGTCCCTAGCAACACACTCTAGTAGGATGGGGCAGTGATCTGACAAGGATGGTAGTAGTAGGACAGCTTCAACCCCATTAAACCTTTCAAACCAAGCTTCATTTGCAACAGCCCAATCGATTCTACTAGCAATCCTGTCATCCCCCTGACCTTTGTTTGACCATGTGTGATAAGCCCCCCTAGTTCGAATGATGTTGAGTTCCATATCAGTGAGCCATTGAGTGAAGTCTCTGGTTTCTGAAGGCTGAACAGGTCTGCCATTTATTCTATCTTCATCAAAAAGAATAGTGTTGAAATCTCCTGCACAAATCCAGGGCAGGGAGCCCACCTTAATTTGCCTAGTGTCTTCCCAGAGTTTATATCTGCTCTCAATGGTGTTTAAGCCATAGATAAAAGTGCAGTACACTTGAATTTTCCAGTCTAAAGTCTTAGCAAGGCAATGCATAAATTGACCATGGATGGTTAGAGTTTCAAGGTGTACTGCATCAGTCTTCCATCCTACCCATATTCTTCCTTTTGTAGTATTGTTTGTGACCCATCTCCAGTTTCTTCCAAATTTATTTTGGATTTTGATAATGTTGTGGGTTTTAACCTTGGTTTCCAAAATAGCAATAATATTCACATTATGTAGATTAAGTAGCTTTTTAATGTCAGCTACCTTGCTGGGGTCATTTAGCCCCCTAATGTTCCATGAGGAGATAATCATGGGGGGTTGAATGACTCCTCTTCCTTGCTTCCATCATTGCTTTCCCCTGTTTCCAGTTTCTCACCACCTAAGCTATCAAGTATTCCAAAGTCCAAGGTCCCTGAAATACCCTGGACCTGAAGAGGTTTGGGTTGATGAGAAAGACTTCTTGATTTCCTAGTGACCAGTTGCCACTCATTTGGGTTATGGTCCTGAGCTGTACGGGTAACTTCAGGAGTGCTTTGATCTTCTTGCTGAGTATCTACTGCAATGACAGTGGTATCACTGTATGGCTGTGGTGCTATTTCTGATACAGTGGCAGCAGCCACTGATGTAGTGTCTGGCTTGGCCTTTGGGGCCCATTTTTGCTCCTTCCTACCCCTCTTGACATGGGCTTTTGCAGGCCCTTTGGTAGGTGCTTTTACAGGGCCCTTTTTAGGGGCTGAGCAGTCATGCCCCACCTGGTTACATTTCTTACAGAAGGATGGGATCCACTCATACACAACTTTCTGCTCAAACACACTCCCATCTGGGTTCTCAATGGGGATGTAATAGGTTAAAGGCTGAGTAACATCAGCCTCTATTAGCAACCTAGCATAGGAAATCCTAAGTTTGTTTGTGGTGCATTGGTCAGCACATATAGGTACTCCTATGACACTTCCTAATCTGCTCAGAGAATCAGGTGACCAGCAATTCAGAGGTAATTTAGGCAGCCTTACCCAAATAGGTATGGTTCTTAGCATTTCCTCCTTAATGTTGAATTGTGAGGTCCAAGGCTTAAAAATGGCTGGTTTACCATAGTACATATGAGGTCCAGTGCTTGTTATCTCATTTAAATCCTCCCTATTTTTACACCTAATTACATAATATCCATCATCATGCATAAAAATATCAGGAGCAGCTATTTTAGGCCATTGTTTATGGAAGAAGTTCCTAACAGCAGTGTAATTAGGTTTAGCACCAATAACATAGAAAATTAAAGCATTCATCCATAAAGCTGCTTCATTTTTCAGTTCAGAATCTTGGAGATGCACTAATTTCCTACCCTCCTTCACTACAGGGGAGACATAAGCTAAATTAGTACCTTTGGAGTTCAATGGAGTTTTGAATAATTTGGTCCATGTTGCCTCTGGTTCCAAAGGCTCTTCCACATCCTTTGTAATTGCAGGTGTCTTCTCCTTTGGTGCTGAATTGTATTTTGAGTTCTGGTCTGGAGTGTTTGACACCTCCTCTTCTTCTTCTTCGAGCAATGGAGCAATGGCTATCCTTAGTGTATCATCTTCTTTAGCAGCTAGGTAGCTGCTATGGCGTGATAATTGTGGAGGTATTGGAGTTGTGTTTTGCTTTTTCTTCCCCATAACTAAGTAGACAGCTATTGCAAACCAATATACTGTAGTTCAGCCATGGGAGATTGAAATCGCCTGAAATTCGCCCTAGCCTCTCCTCTCTTTCTCTCTCTAAAGTTAATTCGAAACCTCCTTGTTGATTCAATAAGCTTTATTCTAGCCAATTGATTTTATATGGTCGAGGATGGTCACGTGTGGGTAGTTCCAATCTTTTCACCATTTCTTCACTTGCTACATTTGTGCATGATCCACTATCGATGATAACATAGCAACCCTTATCTTTTACCTTGGCACAAGCTCGAAACAATTGTTGTCTTTGAGCTTTATCTCCCTTGAAATCGGAGTGTAAAGTCCTCATTACTAGCATGTTGTCCTCCATCGTAGCATACACTTCAACTTCATTCAATGGAGTGTCAAGATACTCATGTTCTTTATAGACATTTTCTTCACCCATCACAAGGATTTCATAGTTTTCTTCAAGCTCATTACTTTCTTCAAATTCTTGCAAGGTAAGGGTTTTTTTGTTTGGGCAATCCTTGGAAATGTGACCTCTACCTTGGCAATTATAGCATCTTCTCTTATCTTCAAATGCACTTTTTGAAACAAACCATTTCGGCTTGTCTCTTAGGTTGCTTGGAGTTGTTTGATTAGGGTTCTTTGGTGGGTATGTGGTGGTATTTTGTGGTTTAGTTTGTTTTACATTCGGATAAGAGCCAAATGGGGTGGTCCTTTGGCCGAATGTGGGGTATTTTGTGGTGTTTTTTGGGGTAATGTGTTTCGGGTATGGCATATTAGTCTTGCCAATTTCATGTTTCTCCAATCTCAAAGCTTTATTACACATCCTCAAAATCAACAAAATAGGCAATGTCAAGTTTTTGTGAGATATTCTTATTTAGGCCACGTTGAAACCTAGCCATTTTTTGTGCATCCTTCTCATCCACATCACATAACAAAGTTAATCTTTCAAATTCTTTTATATACTCCCTAACACCGAAACTTCCTTGAATCAAAGTGGACATTTTTACATAGTTTTCATGCTCGAATTCTTTTGGAATAAATTTTTCCAGGATTCTTGTCTTTAGCTTAGCCCACGTTTTGATTTTTGATTTACCCTTCTTCTTTATTTTAGTTTGCATGTTCTCATACCAATGAGAAGCATGTTTTGTCAATTTTAAAATGGCCACACGAAAACTTTCATGGTCATTGTATTGTTTAAACTCAAAGAAGCGATCTAAGGATCTTACCCAATCATGAACCTTTTCGGGCTCAAAGTCACCATCGAAATCTTGCAAATCACCCAATTTGACATTCTTGACATCATTGAAGCCTTTTTGTGCTTGAATTTTGTGACTTTTGTAGCTTTTGGTTGAGTGAGTAGAAGATTCCTCACTTGACACCTGACTTCTTTCATTATTTCTAGGATGCAAAGTCTCATAGTATCCTATTTCCTTCTTACGTGCTATATCATTCATAGCATCCAATCTTGCATTTACCTTTTGTTGTTCACTAGCTAGTCGTTCTTGTTCTAGCCTCATATTTTTAAGAGCACCAAAAAATTTCTCCATAGTATTGTTCTTAGGTTCTGCCGCCATATTAAAAAAAAATAATTCACCACCACTCCGTCTCTGATTATTTTTGTCTCAAACCAGATTAGTGTCTCGGAGATATTAAGAAACTAATGCAAAAAGAATCGTTCAAATTCGAAGTAGTTTGCCCACAATCACGCAAAACTTACCAACTGCTCCGTCAGTTTGAATTTCTGACCACCGTTACTTATGCCAACCAAGATCCAAATCAAACGTGATCTAAAATTCACAAAATTTTAGGACAAGAATGTAGACACATTTTTACCCAGTTTAGGCACAAAATCTTTAAAGAAAGATTCTGGAACGAACAAGATATAGCTCCCACAATCTGACCTTCAAATCTTGATTTCTTCAATGGAGGTATGTACTGACTTGATCTTTGCAGAATTTTCTAGCAACTCTAAACTACTCTAAATACAACAAAATTTCGACTCAACAAACTTCAAAGTATCTAGAATCTAGGAAAAAAAATCGACTCAAAACCTTAATCACACAGCTCATAACAGACTCGATCTTCTGAGTGTTCAGATTCAATGCGAATCTGGGCACTTCCTAATTTCTACAAAAAATACATAAAAATACTAGGAATAAAATTGAAACCACACAAAAAAGAAAGACTCAAAAAGACTCAGAAACGACATAGAAATGCCTGATACAAACGCGAACAAAATTCTGGAGTTTTCAGCACTTTGCACGAACGACTTTATCTTCACCAAGAAGCTCTCCAAACCTCTGCTCTGATACCAATTTGATGTGTATTTGGGCTGACTAATGAAAGACAAACAACTCCAAATACATTTCTTGGGTTTATAGGATCGTTGGAGGGTTCTTGTATAGGTTTTTCAATGGCGTTTTGCACTGAGCTATGTATGAAAGAATGAACAAGTTAAAAGTAACGTTGATAAGGTGACACACTCCCTTATTCAACGGATCTTCAAGCCTCCAAAGTGGCACACTCCTAAGGATCTTGAATCTTAGAAGTCTTATGACAAACAACAAGACAACTAAGGTTTGAGTGACACACAACTCAATAGAGACAAACTCTAAGCACAAAGCAAATTCTGATTTTTGTATTCAAAGTAATAATGTGTCCAACTCTCTACAAAAACTCTTATTTATAGAGTGTGGTACTCCTTAAACCCGTCCAACTAGGTCGGTTATAAGGAGACTACTCCTTATTCTACTTACACACTTACAAGCCCATAAACTAATACAAGTTAGGCCCGATACAGTAGTACTACTAAACTTAAGTAAACAATAGACTACTCAATACAACTTAAACTAAGTAAACAATAGACTACTCAATACAACTTATCAAAGTAATTGTCTTAGTCATGTCCCAAGACAAAGTCAATGGATTAAAGTCAACACACAATAACTCTAACTCCTTGCAATCCATATCAATTGTTACCCTTATCACCACCTAAAAAGGCTAATCATAAGCATAAATAAAATCAGAATTTACTTTGTGAGAAGGTCATTAGGGATAAAATCAGCTTGGGAAAGAGGGAGATATCACATAGGAAACGCCCACCTAGGACGTTTACTTTGTGAACAATGTTCATATGCTAACTTCTTGAAATTTGTCTTAACTTTTGAAAGTTTTAAGTGCTAAAATTGAGGACAATTTCTTTTTGTAGAAGGGGAAAGTGAACTATGATCAAAGATGGACAATTAGTGGTTCTAATTACTTTTATTTTGTATTGGCTTAATAAGTACTTTAGATTAGTAGTTTAAGTTACTTTTGAATGTAATTTATAATAGGTAGTAAAGCCCTTTTAGGTTGATAGCTTAATATGCAAGAAGGTGCAACTACGGAACAAAATTGAAGGCTTGGGACAGTAGGAAGTCGCGAGTCACGAGGGTATAGTCGTTAGTCGCGAGCCTCATGCTCTTGGCTACGTACTTTGGCTGAAAACAGAGCTGACCATTCCAGAAGCAACTTGCGAGGTGCGACATTTGGTCGCGAGTCGCGACCTAGCCCACTTGCCAACATACGAGTTTCAGCTGTTGCAAGAATTGTTGTGGGCTTTGTGTGTGGTCTTGCAAGTGGAGTAAGTAGCCTTGCTGCATCATCTACTAGCCTAGGTTTGTGTCATACAACTTGGTTGGAGCTTGACATATCTTAGGTGAGTAATGGAAGCTACAACAAGCTTGAGTGGTGCTCATTTGATTCAACTTGTGCAAGTGGTGCAAGTGGACTATGGTGGCTGATTTTGCTTGATATTTTGGTTGTTTTAAGCTTTGTTTATTGATTTAAGTTTATCCTTAGGTTGTATAATACTTGTATTGTATTAGATATGTATAGTAGCTTGTACGTATTTTGAGCGTATTGTACAAATATACGTATTTTATACGTATAATTATACATAGCTCTAGTTTGCTTTATTTTGCTATAAATAGCTTGTATTATGTACTTAAAAATCAGACTTGAATGAAAATTGAATTGAAAACTTTGTTTTCTCTCTAGTATTTTAAACTGTGTGTTTAAGAACTAACCTTGCTCGAAACTCTTGGATAATTGTCTAACTACAAGATTTCACCAATTAGACTAATTGAATTAGGAGATTGACCCTCTTAGTTTCATTGTCTAGGTTAATAGATTAGGAGATTGACCCTCTTAATTGAAGCTAACCATCCGAATATTCAGATTTGAGAGTGATTCTCTTAGCTTTATATTCAATTTAGTCCATAGATTTGAGTGTAATCTTTCATCTATTCACTAAAATATCCATATTGTTGTTATTTTGAGTGATTTGCGAGAGTGAAATCTATAATCTTTCAAGCAATTCTTTCTGATTATTATTGTTTGAGGTCCATTATAGTCCAGCATTCTAACTTTCTCATGTATTGCCTTGATTTCTTTTGCTCGTTGACTAGCTTTATGGCTATACTTCTTTGGACTTGGAAATGGAGCCAAGTCAATTGGAGTGCATGGATTGAATCCATAGACCACCTCAAATGGACTAAGGCTTGTTGTGCTGCTAGGAACACGATTATAGGCAAACTCAGCATGAGGTAGCATTTCTTCCCATTGGCTAGGAATTTTTGTAGCTAAGGACCGTAGCAATGATCCCAAAGTCCTATTAGTGACTTCTGTTTGGCCATCACTTTGGGGATGACTTGATGTACTGAATTTGAGCTTAGTACCCATTTTGTGCCACAGATTAAGCCAGAAATCACTTAAGAACTTGGTATCACGATCACTAACCATTGATTTTGGAACTCTATGCAATCGAAATCTCGTGGAAATAGAGGGCAGCAACAAGACTTGCATCATGAGTAGTGTGAAATGGAATGAAATGAGCCATCTTTGAGAAACGATCAACCACACCATAACTGAATCTTTCTTTTTTTTGGTTAATGGAACTCCAATAACAAAATCAAGACTTACATCTTCCCAAGCTGCTTGAGGTATGGGAGTGCCAGAAGATACCCTTGAGGTAGTTGATGACTTTTAGCCTTTTGGCACTTGACACATCTTTTGATAATGAATTCCACATCTCTTTTGAGCTGTGGCCAATAGAAATAATCACCAACAAGAGCATTAGTCTTCTCAATTCCAAAATGACCGGCCATTCCTCCATCATGGAACTCCTTAATTAAGCTCTCTGAAACTGGATTTAGGAACATAAAGGTTGTTTCCTTTGAAAAGAAAACCATCCAAAATGTAAAAATCTTTGTGGGGGTGGTTTTTATACTTTTGAAAGATTTCTCCAAAATCAGAATCTTCATCATAACAACGCTTCAACTCTTTAACACCTATCACACGTGCATTTAGAGAATTAAGTAGCACATATCTCCTTGATAAAGCATCAACACCTTTGTTCATCTCTTCTTTCTTGTGTTTGATGACAAAATGGAATGATTGAAGAAATTCAATCCATTTAGCATGGCGTGTATGCAACTTCTGTTGGCTTTGCAAGAACTTGAGTGCTTCATGATCAAAGTGAAGGATAAACTCCTTAGGCAGTAGGTAATGTCTCCAATGATCCAAAGCACGAACAAGAGCCAAGAACTCCTTGTCATATGTTGAATATCTCCTTTGAACATCATTGAGGTTTTCACTGAAATAGGCAATGGGACACCTATTTTGAGAAAGAACAGCTTCTATGCCAACTCCGCTAGCATCACATTCAACTTCAAACACATCATCAAAGTTAGGTAAAACCAAAAATAGGTGCAGTAGTAAGCATCTTCTTAACCTCTTTAAATGCCTTTTGAGTATTCAGATTCCATTTAAACTTGGAGAGCTTAATAAGTTCAGTGATTGGAGCCATGAGAGTACTGAAATTTCTCGCGAATTGCCTATAGAAGGAGGCTAATCCATGAAAACTTCTCACTTGCTGGACTGATTGTGGCGTGGACCACTCTTTGATTGCTTTCACCTTGCTTTCATCAACTTCAATACCATTACATGACACTTTAAATCCTAAAAATGTTACATAACTAGAAAAGAAATGACACTTTTCTAGATTACCATACAATTGTTCTTTAGACAAAACAGACAATACATCTCTAAGATGTGATACATGCTCATCATCATCTTTACTGTAAACTAAAATATCATCAAAGTAAACAACTACACAATGACCAATAAAAGGTCTCAACACTTGGTTCATCAAACGCATGAAAGTGGAAGGTGCATTTGTTAAACCAAATGGCATGACAAGCCACTCAAACAATCCTTCTTTGGTCTTGAAAGCAGTTTTCCACTCATCTAACAAATCATTTAATCTTTGAATTGGAAATCAGTATTTTATAGTGATTTTATTGATTGGCCTACTGTCCACACACATACGCCATTCTCCATTTTTCTTTGGGACAAGAAGTGTAGGACATGCACATGGGCTTAAGGACTCACGAATCAGACCCTTTGACAACAACTCATTAACTTGTCTCCTTATCTCTTCCGTTTCCATAGGATTAGTCCTATAGGCAGGTTTGTTTGGCAATGTGGAGCCGGGGATCAAATCAATTTTTTGTTGTATTTCACGCTTAGGAGGTAGGGCATTTGGCATTTCAGTGGAAAAGACATGTGAGAACTCTTTAAGGAGGGAAGTGATTAGAGGGTGTAGGGGTTCTTTTGTGGTGGAAGGGTTGTCCTCAAGCCCGCATAAAATAAGTCCTTTGTGAGACTTAAGTTCATGATATTCGGACTTGATTAGGGTTGTGAGGGTGGTTTGTGGGAGGCTACTGTTTTTGTGAGGGACGGTTTTGTGGAGAGGTAAAGGGGTCAACACAATTTTCTTTCCATCTTTGACAAATGAATATGTATTCTTAAAGCCATCATGCATAACTCTCCTATCAAACAACCAAGGTCTACCAAGCAGTATATGACACGCATCCATGGGTATTAAATCACAATACAACTCTTCATTATATTTGTTACCAATGCTAAAGGAAATCAGAACTTGTTTATCAACTTGTATGCCTTTTCATTGATTAAGCCACTGGATTACATATGGATTTTTGTGAGGAGTTGTTTTTAGTCCCAATTTATCCACCATGTTCTGAGATGCCTCATTTGTACAACTACCACCATCAATTATTAAATTACATACCTTGCCTTTGATGGTTCAACGAGAATGAAAGATTGTCTCTTGCTGCATATTCTCCTCTTGGCCTACCAAGTTGCTAAGGGCACGCCTTACAACTAGGCATTCTCCTTCATCAGATCCTAGGAGCACTTCATTAGACTCCTGATCCGTATCTCCAAGGTCACCAGCTTCATAAACATTTTCATGTTCCTCATTGTCCAAATTTTCATATTCAATTAAAGAAACATCCTTCTTGTTGGGGCATTCAGTTGAAATATGACCAAAACCATGACAACGAAAGCATTTTCGAGGGGGGGTTAGAATTTGTGGTGCAATCAATAATCACAACTTCAAACAAGTATTTTGTGGTGCTAGGTGAAGGAGGATACTACTTTATGTGGAGTTAGGGCTTACTTCAATGTCCTAGTATGATTAGACAAGGAAGTATGGGTTTTAATGCAAGGACATATAACCTAGACATTTCATCAAACACCATGTGTGCAAATAAACACTACAAAAATTTCAGAATTTTTTTCAATGATTAACCTAAGGCTCATGGAGGTATTGAAACCTCAAGCTCTGATACCAAGTTTATGTAGGATGGGGTCTCAAAAACAAGCAAAAACTAGACAAATTTCAGAAATTTCGTTGGTCTATAATAAGCTCCAAATACCAACACCAAAACTACCACAAAGATATGATATGAACTTGAAAACTAGCTCCCTAGGGACTAATAATCAAGAGCTAAAACATAATCTAATCAAAATCACAAAGGTAAAGACTAGAAGATGACTTACCAATCACAAAGTTTAGCAAGATTTGAATCCACCAAGGAGTAAGAGCTCACAAAGAACACAAAGAGAGAATTCTCAGATTTTTCATTTCAACAAAAGATGATTACAAATGGGGCAAAGCATGCTATTTAAAGACTAAGAAACCCCTAATGAAGCTTCTAATCTAGACCATTAAACTCTAAGCAATCAAGGGGCAAGATTAGAAAGTCACTAAACAAAACAAGAGAGAATAAGCAAAACACGAAAATATACGTGCAGGGCCATGCACGGTCGTGCAGCACAACCATGCACAATCGTGCAAGCCAAAAACCCCCTTTCTGGATCGTGCACGGTCGTGCAGGGTTAGCCTGCACGGTCGTGCAACATAGGTTGCACGGTCGTGCAGCTAAACTTGCACAATCATGGTGAAATCCTTCGTGCTTGTACGGTCGTGCAGCTTTAGCCTGCACGGTCGTGCAAGCCTGGATCTTGCCTCTGACTTCTGCACAGTCGTGCAGAACATAACTGCACGGTCGTGCAGTCCTTCCCATGCCATTCTGAGTGTTGCACGACCATATGCACGGTCGTGCAAGGCTCGTGCATGGTCGTGCATGCTCTGTTTCATTTCCTTTACTCGTGTTTCTAGTTCCGTTACACATGCTAACTTAACTAAGACGATAAAACAAGAGTTTAGGCTACTTATTACAACCCGAAAAACACGAAAAAAGGCTAAATTAAGAGTTCAAAACTATCCAAGTAAAAAGTGAAAGAAAATGAAGTCGTTGACCATTGACGTCGCTCGTTGGACCATCCCGTTCTACATCAGTTTTTTCTACGCGAAGTAGCATTTCTAGGTCATGTTATTAGTAAGGAAGGCGTTAAGGTAGACCCAGCAAAGGTTAAGGCAGTAGTGGAGTGGAGTAGCCCGAGAAATGTGGCGGAGGTTCGTAGTTTTCTGGGTTTGGTCGGATACTATCGACGATTCGTCAAGGCCTGTCTTCGGGAATAACCTGCAGCGGGTCGTGTTCGCGTTTCGGGCATAAAAAAGCGGTCGGTAATTTCCCCTTTCACAGGTGCATTTTGTGACCCAAGGAACCATCGAGAAAATTTTCGACCATTTTCATCCCGGGACCCCAGAGGCCCACTACAGGACCGTCTTCGAGAATAACCGTTAGTGGCTCGTATGCGCGTTTCGGGCCTCCAAAACGGGTCAGAAACTGGTTTCCCTTTTCCCAAGTGCATTTTATGACCCAAGGAACACCCGAGAATATTTTCGTCGATTTTCATCCCGGGACCTGGAGGCCCGTCTACGGGAATAACCAGTAGCGGGTCGTATCCACGTTTCGGGCTTCCAAAAGGGGTCGGGAACTGGTTTCTCCTTTCCCAGGTTCATTTTGTGACCCAAGCAATCCACGATAATTTTTCGACAATTTTCATCCCGAGACCCCGGAGGCCTGCTACAGGCCTGTCTTCGGGAATAACCTGCAGCGGGTCGTAATCACGTTTCGGGCCTAAAAAAGCGGTCGGTAACTGGTTTTCCCTTTCACAGGTGCATTTTGTGACCCAAGGAACCCCACAAAATATTTTCAACTAGTTTCCCATTTCCCATGTGCATTTTGTGACGCAAGGAACCCTCGAAAATATTTTCGACCATTTTCATCCCGGGACCCCGGAGGCCTGCTACTGGCTCATCTTCTAAAATAACCGTCAGCGGGTCGTATGCGCATTTCGGGCCCCAAAAAGGGGACAGGAACTGGTTTCCCCTTTCCCAGGTGCATTTTGTGACCCAAGGAACCCTTGAAAATATTTTCGACCACGGAGGCTCGCTCCCAGGCTTGTCAGCGGGTCGTATGCACGTTTCGGGCCTCCAAAAGGGGTCGGGAACTGGTTTCTCCTTTCCCAGGTGCATTTTGTGATCCAAGCAACCTACGAGAAAATTTTCAACCATTTTCATCCCGAGACCCCTGAAGGTACACCCGTTCCTAGAAGATGGAATGCTTCTCACCTTAAGCTATATCGTTTTTTGTAAAAAGGAAAGAGGTAACACCTACTGTATTGTTCCTCTGCTAAAGTTTAATTTATTTGTTTTTTGATCATTCGAATACTCTACTGACTTAAGCATCGGAGGACCGTTGGTGGAAACACCAACGGTCACCCCTGACCCGTCTCATGTAGGTCGCAACACCAGCTATGGAAAGGCTATAACGCCAGCTAACCGAAGGTCTGCGTACTAGCTATGAAAAGGCCATAACGCCAACTAACCAAAAGTCATAGTGTTGTAACCTTGTTGTAGCACAAGAAGATTACAAGGGACTAGCCACTAAAATAAGGGATAGGACAAGCTCAAAGATGGATACAGAATATCACCACCAACTTCGAAAAAACTTGGGCTATAATTCGTTGAACTTGGATACAGATTTCACCACCAAATTCTACAAATTAGGTTCCTAAGATCACAGCCTAATTGAGCCAATAATTAGACAAGCAAAGGATAATTGTTTCGGATTTCTTAAGGAAAAACCAAGACAAATTTAAGTGTTTGTTTTTGATTCAAAGTTCTGATTTTTCATTGATATGCAAGCCACTATTTATAAGTACAATTAGGATAAGCTAGGGTAATTAGAAAGTCTAATTCTTATCCTAAGAAATCAGAAATGGTGGTTGCAAATGAAGATAACAAAATCTGAATTGAGGAGCTTGGGCAGCCGGATTTTAAGCTCCATTTTAATGTCTTCTTAATTGCTTTGTCTCTCTTTTAATTGCTCTTTTAATCCTCTTGCTTGGCAGCTGAATTCTTGAAGCTTCTTGAAGCTTCTTGTAGCTTTGATTGCATTGATGACTTCTTGTATTCCCCTAGAGGCTGCCGGTTTTAAGACTTCGAAGTGGGTTGCCGGTTTTGCACTTGAGGCTGCCACCTTGAAGTTGCCATCTTTGGACCTTGAGGATGCCATCTTGAAGCTGCCATCTTTGGACTTCCAACACTGCCGGCCTTGGGTTTCAAAACTGCCGGCCTTGGGCTTCAACACTGCCGGCCTTGGGCTTCAAAGCTGCCGGCTCCATGATGATTTTATTGCTAACCTTAACTACTTAACTTAAGCAAATAAAAAGGGGGTTCGATTTATACTAACAAGGATCGAACCCTACTAACATAGACTCAATAAACAAAGGAAAATAAAGCTTGAGTTGGTTGGATGACACTTCGAAATATATCATGGACAACACTTCGAACCATGGTAATGATCTTGCCATCTTGAACCAACGAGCTAGGAGGCCGGATTACAACATTCTCCCCTTCTTTTGAAGAGTTTGACCTCAAACTAGGCAATTCTTCAAATTCATCAAAGTAGGGGGACAAGTCTTGCACATTGAAGGTAGAAGACACTCCATAATCTCCGGGCAATTCTACCTTATAAGCATTGTCATTCAATTTTTCCAAGACTTCAAATGGACCATCACTTCTTGGACTGATTTTAGAACGCCTCTTAGTTGGAAAACGTTCTTTTCTCAAATGAACCCATACGAGATCTCCTTTGTTGAAGTGCACCGAACTTCTTTTCTTGTCATAATACTCCTTCATCTTTGCATTAGCTCGTTCAATCTGCCCACGAACTTTCTCATGAATGGATTGGATCTCTTTGACTCGTTCACTAGCTTCATGACTATATTTGGTTGGAGTTGGAAATGGAGCCAAATCAATTGGAGTACACGGATTGAACCCATAAACAACTTCAAATGGGCTTAAGCTTGTGGTACGGCTAGGAACTCGGTTGTAAGTAAATTCAGCATGAGGTAGCATTTCTTCCCATTGGCTAGGACGCTTTGTTGCAAGGGCTCGTAGCAAGGACTCTAAAGTCCTATTGGTGACTTCGGTCTGTCCATCTGTTTGAGGATGGCTTGAAGTACTGAATTTGAGCTTGGTTCCCATCTTGCGCCATAAAGTAAGCCAAAAATGACTTAGAAACTTGGTGTCTCGATCACTAACCATTGATTTGGGAATTCCATGTAAACGAACAACCTCTTTGAAGTAAAGATCAGCCACACGGCTAGCATCATGAGTAGTGTGGCAAGGGATGAAGTGAGCCATTTTTGAGAACCGATCAACAACCACCATGATCGAGTCCTTTCTGTTTTTGGTGATGGGAAGTCCTACCACGAAATCAAGACTTACATCTTCCCAAGGAGCTTGGGGTATTGGCAAGGGCAAAAGATACCCTTGAGGCAATTGATGACTTTTAGCTTGTTGGCACTTCACACATCTCTTTACAATGAACTCTACATCTCTTTTCAAACGAGGCCAAAAGAAATATTCAGAAATGAGAGTGTAGGTTTTCTCAATTCCAAAGTGACCAGCCATTCCTCCTTCATGCATCTCTTTGATCAAACTCTCTCTCAAGCTAGATTTAGGAACACAAATGCTATTCCCTTTGAAAAGAAAACCATCCAAAATGTAAAAGTCTTTATGGGGATGGCTTTTACACTTTAGAAAGATCTCTCCAAAATCAGAGTCATCATCATAGCATTGTTTCATTTCTTCAACACCTATCACACGTGTTTTCAAAGAGTTAAGCAACACATATCTCCTTGATAAAGCATCGGCACCTTTGTTCATTTCTCCTTTCCTATGCTTGATGACGAAGTGAAATGATTGAAGGAATTCAACCCATTTGGCATGGCGAGCATGGAGCTTTTGTTGGCTTTGCAAGAACTTGAGTGCTTCATGATCTGAATGGAGAATGAACTCTTTAGGCAACAAGTAATGTCTCCAATGATCTAAGGCACGAACAAGAGCCAAGAATTCCTTGTCATAAGTGGAATAACGCCTTTGAGCATCATTGAGCTTTTCACTAAAATAGGCAATGGGACGCCTATTTTGAGATAGGACAGCTCCTATTCCAACGCCACTAGCATCACATTCAATTTCAAATACATCATCAAAGTTAGGCAATACAAGAATAGGTGCAGTAGTAAGCATCTTCTTAACCTCTTCAAATGCCTTTTGAGCATTTGGATTCCATTCAAATTTTGAGAGCTTTGTGAGTTCGGTGATTGGAGCCATGAGAGTACTGAAATTTCTCACGAATCGCCTATAGAAAGAGGCTAACCCATGAAAACTTCGTACTTGTTGAACTGATTGTGGCGTGGGCCACTCATTGATCGCTTTCACTTTGTCTTCATCAACTTCAATACCATTACATGACACTTTAAAGCCTAAAAAAGTTACAAAGCTAGAAAAGAAATCACACTTGTCTAAATTACCATACAATTGTTCCTTATCCAAAACAGAAAATACTTTTCTAAGATGTGATACATGCTCATCATCATCTCTACTATAAACTAAAATATCATCAAAATAAACTACTACAAAATGACCAATAAAAGGTTTCAACACTTGGTTCATCAAACGCATGAAAGTGGAAGGTGCGTTTGTTAAACCAAATGGCATGACAAGCCATTCAAACAATCCATCCTTAGTTTTAAAGGCTGTTTTCCATTCATCTCCTTCGAAAATTCGAATTTGATGATAACCACTTTTGAGATCAATTTTCGAAATGATGTGAATGTGAAACTCTTCCCTAAGAATGGTTAGAAGTTTAACACTCAAAGAAAATGGAACAAAAATCGCACATAAAAACAGAAACAATTTGAACAGAAAATTAAAAGATAGATAAACCAAACCACAAGAACATACTCAATGATTTGGGGTCTTAGGCTGAGATAAGACACACTCAATCTCTCCTAATCTTGTCACTCAAGAACACACTCAAAGTAACAAGGAAAACACAAACTACTTTGGACAAACTCAAAGAAGTAATATGCTCAAACTCACGTTTTCTTTTGTATAATTCTGAATACTTTGATTAATCATAAGCTCTCCTTATATAATGGGATGGAGCAGCAAAAAGATAAGAAAGAAAACACACCAAAAGACTCCAAAACACACTAGGGAAAACTGTCCAAAACAGGAAGCCAAAAGCCAACAGTTTCCCTTGATTTAAGCTACTCACTTAATGACTCACTTAATGCCATAATTCAGCTAATGATGACTGACCAAAGAGTGAGTCATTGCATTATTACAACTGGAAAATAAAACTAAAATAAACTAGCAAAACACACGTCCAAATCAGCAACTTAAATGGGCCCAAACGTGTAGCTTCTGGTGGACTTGATTCTTTGGACCTTCAATCAACTCTTGAGATGAAACACTTGAATTCGGCCCTTGTAGATAATGGATAAAATCCAAGAGTTTCCAAGACTAGTGCAACTTGTTCTTGATCCACAAAGTTTTGAATTGGACCGTTTGCGCATGGTTCACGAAAACACCTTAGCACCATGTAAATCATCTAACAAATCATTCAATCTAGGAATTGGAAATCGATATTTGATAGTGATTTTGTTAATGGGCCTACTGTCTACACACATACGCCATTCACCATTCTTTTTGGGAACAAGTAGTGTAGGACATGCACATGGGCTCAAGGACTCTCGAATCAAACCCTTTGATAACAACTCATCAACTTGTCTCCTTATCTCTTCGGTCTCCTTAGGATTAGTCCTATAGGCCGGTTTGTTGGGCAATGTAGAGCCAGGAATCAAGTCAATTTTGTGTTGTATGTCTCTTTTGGGGGGAAGGGCACACGGCATTTCAGTGGGAAAAACATGAGAGTATTCTTGGAAGAGGGAATTAAGTAGGGGATGGGTTGGTTCTTTTGGGGTAGAAAGGCTGTCTTCAAGTCCATTTAAAATGAGCCCTTTGTGGGTCTTGAACTCATGATATTCAGACTTGATAAGGGTAGTGGGTAAAGGGGTATTGGTCTGTTTTGGGGCGGTTTTGGGTGGTGGTAAGGGAGTTAGTACAATTTTCTTGCCATTTTTAACAAAAGAATATGTGTTTTTATATCCATCATGTATAACTCTCCTATCAAACAGCCAAGGTCGTCCAAGCAACAAATGACATGCATCCATGGGGATTACATCACAATACAACTCTTCTTGATAATTGTTACCAATGCTAAATGAAATCAGAATTTGTTTATCCACTTTAATTCCTTTCCCTTGATTAAGCCATTGGATTACATAAGGATTTTTGTGAGGAGTTGTCTTTAGTCCCAATTTATCCACCATATTCTGAGATGCCACATTTGTACAACTACCACCATCAATAATTAAAGTACATACCTTGTTGTTGATGGTACAACGGGAGTGAAAGATTGCCTCTCGTTGTAAGTTTTCTTCCTTGCCGACCAAGCTGCTTAGGGCACGCCTAACAACTAGACATTCACCTTCATCGGGTCCTAGGAACACTTCATCATGCTCCTGCTCCGATTCAACAACATCATCATCACGTTCCTCCTCTGATTCTTCCTTTTCACATTCAATCAAAGAGATTACTCTCTTGTTTGGGCACTCGGTTGCAATATGGCCAAAGCCATGACACCGAAAACATTTCCGAGGTTGGGCTGAATTTTGTGGTTTAGAAGGGTTAAAGGGCTGATTTTGTGGTTTGGGAGGATTAGAGGGGGTGATTTTGAGTGGTGCTTGGTAAGGACGATTGAGTGGGGATGGGGCTGTTTTGGAAAAGGGACGTGAGGTCTCCTTCCCTTTGGCCTTTTGTTGGGCTTCAACTTTGTGAGATAGAATGACTAACTCTTCCAAAGTTGAGTAGGGGTGCAATTCAACAACATTGGCAATTCGAGGGTCCAACCCTCCAAGGAAACGAACCAAAGTTTGGGGTTCGTCCTCTTCGACATCACACTTCATGGTTAATCCTTCGAATTCCCTTGCATACTCCTCTACTGATTTCGTTCCTTGTTTCAACTTGTGGAACTTCTGAAAATTCTCTTGAATATAGTAAGTAGGTAAGAACTTACTCTTCATCAATTTCTTCATTTTAGGCCAAGTTCTGACCTTGTCTTTGCCTTGCCTTTGCCTCTTTGCATTTATATTCGACCACCAAGTGGACGCATATTTTCTAAGTTTCAAGGCAATGATTTTCACTTTCTTGTCCTCCGGGGTATTCTTATAATCGAACACTCTTTCAACGGTGTTCAACCATTCGATGAACTCATCGGCATCAATCTTGCCATCATATTCTGGAATATCGACTTTGATATCATTGTTGTTGGGTCTTGGTCTTGAAGTTTCATCTTCAAGCTCTATGTCACTGCTTTGTTCACTTCGAGTGGGTGAACCTTCCCTTTGCCTAATGAGTCTCCTCATTAGATCCGCCATTTCTTTTTGCATAGTAGCCATTTGAGCTCTTAAGCTCTCCTTCTCTTCTTCATTTTTCTGAATGAACTCTTGCCAATTGGGAGGAGGATTCGACATTTTTGTGTTTTTTTTTTTTGTTCTTTTTTTTTTTGACGTGGAGGTAAAGGAAGGAAAGGGGTTGTCTTTGTGGAGGAGAAAGGTGGCTAGACCTGCATGGGCCACCAAATGTTGTAACCTTGTTGTAGCACAAGAAGATTACAAGGGACTAGCCACTAAAATAAGGGATAGGACAAGCTCAAAGATGGATACAGAATATCACCACCAACTTCGAAAAAACTTGGGCTATAATTCGTTGAACTTGGATACAGATTTCACCACCAAATTCTACAAATTAGGTTCCTAAGATCACAGCCTAATTGAGCCAATAATTAGACAAGCAAAGGATAATTGTTTCGGATTTCTTAAGGAAAAACCAAGACAAATTTAAGTGTTTGTTTTTGATTCAAAGTTCTGATTTTTCATTGATATGCAAGCCACTATTTATAAGTACAATTAGGATAAGCTAGGGTAATTAGAAAGTCTAATTCTTATCCTAAGAAATCAGAAATGGTGGTTGCAAATGAAGATAACAAAATCTGAATTGAGGAGCTTGGGCCGCCGGATTTTAAGCTCCATTTTAATGTCTTCTTAATTGCTTTGTCTCTCTTTTAATTGCTCTTTTAATCCTCTTGCTTGGCAGCTGAATTCTTGAAGCTTCTTGAAGCTTCTTGTAGCTTTGATTGCATTGATGACTTCTTGTATTCCCCTAGAGGCTGCCGGTTTTAAGACTTCGAAGTGGGTTGCCGGTTTTGCACTTGAGGCTGCCACCTTGAAGTTGCCATCTTTGGACCTTGAGGATGCCATCTTGAAGCTGCCATCTTTGGACTTCCAACACTGCCGGCCTTGGGTTTCAAAACTGCCGGCCTTGGGCTTCAACACTGCCGGCCTTGGGCTTCAAAGCTGCCGGCTCCATGATGATTTTATTGCTAACCTTAACTACTTAACTTAAGCAAATAAAAAGGGGGTTCGATTTATACTAACAAGGATCGAACCCTACTAACATAGACTCAATAAACAAAGGAAAATAAAGCTTGAGTTGGTTGGATGACACTTCGAAATATATCATGGACAACACTTCGAACCATGGTAATGATCTTGCCATCTTGAACCAACGAGCTAGGAGGCCGGATTACAACACATAGTACCAGTAACAAAAAGGCCACGACGCCTGCCATCTAAGGGTCCTAGTACCAGTCAAAATTGGTATGCCAGCACGACAAGGCAAATTATGTCAGCCACTCGCTTGATCGCCAGGAATCGGCAGGTAAAAGCATGGACAAAAAGGCGTAGTGCCTAAAGGCATTATTCGCCGAGAAAACAACAAGGCACATTGCCTGAAGGCATTGTTCGCCAGGGATAGCTTCAGCTTGCATCTCAAGCTTGACACCCCAAGTTACAAGTTGGGGGCAATTTTTATGGCCAGATTTTACCTAGCCGTGATGCGTGGTTAAGGGGGCAATCACGAATTGAAGATGATTGTCTCCTCAATCACACAAAGATGAACAATCTGCCTAATCACTAGGCCGAGATTGTCACCAATCTAACTATGTGTATGAATCACTCAACCTCACTTAGTTAGTAAACTCTCAACACAAGAAAGAATCACTCTTACACATGTGCAGAGAAAGAAAACTCAAGTGAAATTTACTTTGAATTATTGACAGCATAAAATCTGAGTTTACAAGCAAGCACCCACCTCTATTTATATAGAGTGGAGCGTGTAGAAGGCCGACCCTTAAGTCGGTTTCCTTCGACCCAAAACAAGCCCAACAACCCAAACTAAAATAACAACTAAACTCCTAGGCCCATTGACTACATTAAGTATAGTCCCAAAAAGCTACAAACTACTACAAAAACACGCCTAATCAGATTTATTGAAAACAAGGAATTACAAAATTAAAGTAGTTAAAATGACTAAGTACTAAAGTCACCCATGGTTGCTTCCTAGCTCATTCAAACCCAAGAGGAGAGACCAAATTGAGGAGATCATGTTGTCAAAGCCAAAGACCCCCTTATTTCCACATCATTCTCCACCTCTTCGAAATAAAACTTGTCCCAAGTGTTCAAGCCATGCAATTAACCATATCCAATGAATCACAAGAATGAAAATAAGAACGAAATGTAGAATTACCAAAAGAAAATAATGACTCCCTTGTTTCAACTCGTTCCATTTCTTTAGCACTTTGAAGGGTTGGGGCACCTACTTCGTTTGGTGGCAAAGGCAACAAATTGCTTCTCTTTTCCTCCATTTGAACTGAGTATATGTTGGATTCTCCATCATGCTTCACCTTTTTTATCAAATTCCCAAGGTCTTCCAAGCAACAATTGACATGCACTCATGGGCACAACATCACACCAAATCCCATCCTTGTATTGTCCCATGTCAAATGCTACTAGTGCTTGCTTCCTCACTTCAATTCCCCTAGTATCATCCAACCAATTCAGTTTGTAACGGTTTGAATGTTTCCTTTGAGGTATCTCCATACATTGCACAAGATCACTAGAGGCCACATTAGTGCAAGATCCACTGTCAATGATCATCGTACACAAAAGTCCACCAATTTTACATCGACTATGAAATAAATTTTCTCTTTGTTCTTTGTTTACTATGGTTCCAGAATGCAAGATTCGTCTTACTATAAACATTTCTCCATCTCGCAAAGGCTCTTGATCAATGCTCGCTTCTTCTTCATTAACTTCTTGAATGTCTTAATCTTTCTTTGCATTTTCATCAATAGGAAAAAGATCAAAGATCTGTGCTTCTTCTTCCCATTATATAGAATTATTTTGTTCGAACATTGGGATGCATAATGACCATAACCTTGGCACCTAAACCACTTCTTCCTCTCGTCAATTTCACTTTTAGGCAAAAATTTCTTTGGTTTTTCATCTTGGTTTATGGACGAGGTGGGATTTTGGATTTTTGGTGGAATTGAAATGGTGTTTGTCGTGAGAGGTTTGTTATAAGTGGATGTTCGTTCGAATTCATCTTTGGTGCGTTTCTCTATTTTTAAAGCAAAGTTGCATAGATCATTGAAATTTGTGCAATGGGCTAACTGAAGTTTTTTCTCAATATTATTATTCAAGCCTTTTAGAAACCTAGCCATTTTCATATGTTCCTTTTCCTCCAAATCACAAAGTAAAGATAATTTTTCAAATTCTGAAATATAATCTTTTACACTCATAGACCCTTGATATATTGAGGTAAGTTTTATGTAATTTTGTTGTTCAAAATCAAATGGAACATACTTACCACGCATTTTCTTCTTAAGTTGTGTCCATGTATGAATTTTTGGCTTGTTTTCACGTTTCCTCTTGGTTTTTAATCCTTCGAACCATAGCCCAGCATGTTTAGTAAATCTTAGATATACAATCTTGAAAGTTTTTTCATCATTCAAACCTTTGTATTCTGCCACCTTCTCTACTTGACTTTCCCATTCAAGAAAATCATCAAGTCCTCCTTGTCCCGTGAAATCATCAAGTTTAATACCTCTATCATCGAGTTTGGATGAGTTCTTGGTTCGTTTCTTGGACGATGAATCTGAATCTTGATCATCATCTTCACTTTCTTGAATGTTGTTGATGAAATGCACAGAGTTTGGGTCGAGTTTTTGATTGGTTTGTTGCTGAAAAATCTCGAACCTCGTCTCAAATTGTTGTTGCCGTATAGTCATGTCCTCCAACATCTTCATCATCTTCTCCATGGGGTTAGCACTCGACGCCATGGCTGCTTCCTCCACTCGAAAACCGAGCTCTGGTACCACTATTTGATGCGTGGTTAAGGGGGCAATCACGAATTGAAGATGATTGTCTCCTCAATCACACAAAGATGAACAATCTGCCTAATCACTAGACCGAGATTATCACCAATCTAAATATGTGCATGAATCACTCAACCTCACTTAGTTAGTAAACTCTCAACACAAGAAAGAATCACTCTTACACATGTGCAAAGAAACAAAAACTCAAGTAAACTTTACTTTGAATTATTGAATCATAAAATCTGAGTTTACAAGCAAGCACCCACCTCTATTTATAGAGAGTGGAGCGTGTAGAAGGCCGACCCTTAAGTCGGTTTCCTTCGACCCAAAACAAGCTCTACAACCCACACTACATTAAGTATAGGCCCAAAAGGCTACAAACTACTACAAAAACACGCCTAATCAGATTTATTGAAAACAAGGAATTGCAAAATTAAACTAATTAAAATGACTAAGTACTAAAGTCACCCATGGTTGTTGCCTAGCTCATTCAAACCCAAGAGCAGAGACCAAATTGAGGAGATCATGTTGTCAAAGCCAAAGACCCCCTTATTTCCACATCAGTTATGATGTAAGGGTCATAAGGGTCCTACATCTAAGGAGTGTGCTTCAACACTTTGTGGAAAAATCGTCAATTATGAAGTGTCTCCCAACCAAGCACCATGGGCAGCTTGGAAATTGATGTAGTCGGGATAAGGTTCCGTTTTGCTCGGCTAATTAGAGGCCATGGGCCCCACCAAGTCAACAGTTCCTCCCCAAAAGGGATAAAATAATGGGTTAAGCCTAATTATGTTTCAAACACATGGAGGCCAAGTGTTTGTCACATATATGCAATAATATGAATAAAAATAAATAAACAAATGAATAAAATAAAATAAAAAAAAAACAAAACAAAATCAAATCAAATCGAAAAAAATAAAAAAGCAATTTGTTTAAATATAACAAGTATATCAAATTGAGAGATAATTTTCATGTCTTGCCCTTTATAGAAAATTATCGAAATAATTTCGTAAATTGTCCCCAGTGAAGTCGCCACTGTAGGAGCCACGGCCGGCTCCCCAATTTTTTTGTCCTCCGCCCGTCGTCGCTAAGAGGCCGTTTTAGACCTACGCTTATTGGCGATGGGAGGAAGTACGAACTAGATAGAGGGAAGAAAAGATTAACGAAAGGGACAATATTAGTAGGAGTCGCCAATGAGTTTTTAGGAAGTAAACTCATAAACCATGTATTTAGATCAAAAGAACGAATGGGACACGATTTAGGTACAGATCTAAATAGCATGATTCCACCCCTTCGATCCCATGGGGATGACTCCAAAAAATGGTCATGTGAACCAAAGTTTGAATTCAGGGGCAAGGGTACTAATATGGCAGAATGCGTCATATTAGCCCGTAGGCGGCCTTTACTAATTTCTTTAAATTACAAATATACAAGTTATATATTAAAAAAATATTTTAAGAAGAAATTAGTGAAAAAAAAAAATCACCGCTGATAAATCATCTTTTTGAAAAATAATGCGATGACATGTCAGCGATTTGAAAAATAATGCGCTGACATGTCAGCGTTGAAATAAAAAGCGTGCTGACAAGTCAGCGCAGTAAAAAATTACTCGCTGATAAATCAGCGTAAAAAATAATTTGTTGCTAATTTTTTTGTTAATAAAAAAAAAGAAATAAAAAAAATTTACATATGTACAAAGAAAATAAATGAAAAGTAAGACTCTCAGGAAAATTACCACTTCTCGTTGGAAGATTTTTCCTTGAGTGTTTAGTTGGACAGAATTTCGCCTTAGTATAAAGAATTGATGAA
This sequence comes from Salicornia ramosissima, assembly GCA_951394345.1. Lineage (NCBI taxonomy): Eukaryota > Viridiplantae > Streptophyta > Magnoliopsida > Caryophyllales > Amaranthaceae > Salicornia > Salicornia ramosissima. Next base: position 30,466,424 of record OX596236.1, on the reverse strand, counting down.
AAAGTAAACCAATTTGCAAAATATAAAAGAATTTTGAAAGAATGGAGTATTATGGAGTAATAAGAGTATAGATTAGAATTGTAGTAGGAAATATCAAGAAAAGAAAAAACTGTCCTCTTGAAATGAGAAATTGGGGTTTTTATAGAAAAAAAGATGTCAGGGCGTCTTCGAAATCAATGCTAATTCGTCAGCGCAAAATATTAGGACGCGCTAACATAATCAGCGTAAGTTTCCAAAACACGCTAATTTGTTAGCGTGTCAAATCAAAATACACTCATTTTATTGATATGCAAACACTAGTAGAAAAAAGGCCATTTGCTGCGGGGTTTTTAAGCCCTAGTGCTGCGGTTTTGCCCCACAGCAAAAGCAGGCGCAGCACTTGGAAAAAAGTGTATATGATGCGAGGTGAACCGCATCAGATCACAAGTTATCTGATGCGGTTCTTCAAGAACCGCATCATATACAGGTAAAATTAAAAAAAAAACATAGTTTTATGATGCGGTTCTTAGAGAAACCGCAGCATATAGGGTGCTATATGCTGCGGTTTTTCTAAGAACCGCATCATATAGTGGTTGAACAAAGATGCGGTTTTTATTAGAACCGCATCATATATATATATATATATATATATATATATATTTTAAATAAATTTAATGCGGTTTATATATTAAAATCGATCACAATTCATAATCCAATATCACATCTATCATCATACACATCAAGCCAGCGTGGCGCAAATCATATATAATCACTCCCAGCGCCGCGCCTTTGTTTAAACATTTACCTTTAATTAAAAATAAATATATATGAATTAATTAATCCAACAACTCATATATCTATCATCATCACATTATTACATCTTCCAAAACATAATAAATTTAGCACACAAACGTGTTACCCGATGCGCCTTTGTCCACTACGACATACAAATCCAATGTAAATAATTTTTGAAAGTTTATAACAATTCCTACATATATAATATATCAAAACCTATCTATTTTACAGAGAACATATGCATTCGGAGATAAATTCTGCAAATAAGTTTCGAACGACTGTGATTTCTTCAACATTGAAAGATGTTTCCCTTGAAACCTTGTAAACCTAAAATATAAAACATATAAGAAAAAAATAAAGAGAACCTGTTAAATGGGTTAATTTCGCTTAATTAAAAATGTTTAATTCTAATATAGCTATGATTGGTAATAATGTAAAATATAGCTATAGTTTTTAAGCTTCATGCATGTCCTAAACCATATAATTTTGGATTATATGACTCATTTTCTAGGTTTAGGGGGCAACAAGGCCTTTTCGGAACGACAACAAGCCAAAACGGCCATTTTGGGTTGTTTAAGGGTGTTTTTGTTCCCAATTTCAACCTACATAGCCTATTTCAAGTTTTTAAGCTTCATGCATGTCCTAAACCATCTAATTTTGGATTATATGACTCATTTACAAGGTTTAGGGGGCAACAAGGCCCTTTTGGAACGACAACAAGCCAAACCGGCCATTTTGGGTTGTTTAAGGGTGTTTTTGTTCCCAATTTCAACCAACATAGCTGATTTCAAGTTTTTAAGCTTCATGCATGTCCTAAACCATATAATTTTGGATTATATGACTCATTTACAAGGTTTAGGGGGCAACAAGACCTTTTCAGAACGACAACAAGACAAACCGGCCATTTTGGGTTGTTTAAAGGTGTTTTTGTTCCCAATTTCAACCTACATAGCTTATTTCAAGTTTTTAAGCTTCATGCATGTGCTAAACCATCTAATTTTGGATTATATGACTCATTTGCAAGGTTTAGGGGGCAACAAGACCTTTTCGGAACGACAACAACACAAACCGGCTATTTTGGGTTGTTTAAGGGTGTTTTTGTTCCCAATTTCAACCTACATAGCTTTTTTCAAGTTTTTAAGCTTCATGCATGTGCTAAACCATCTAATTTTGGATTATATGACTCATTTGCAAGGTTTAGGGGCAACAAGGGCTTTTCGGAACGACAACAAGCCAAACCGGCCATTTTAGGTTGTTAAAGGGTGTTTTTGTTCCCAATTTCAACTAACATAGCAGATTTCAAGTTTTTAAGCTTTATGCATGTCCTAAACCATCTAATTTTGGATTATATGACTCATTTACATGGTTTAGGGGGCAACAAGACCTTTTCGGAATGACAACAAGCCAAACCGGCCATTTTGGGTTGTTTAAGGGTGTTTTTGTTCCCAATTTCAACCTACATAGCTTATTTCAAGTTTTTAAGCTTCCTGCATATCCTAAAACATATAATTTTGGATTATATGACTCATTTTCTAGGTTTAGGGGGCAACAAGGGCTTTTCGGAACGACAACAAGCCAAACCGGCCATTTTGGGTTGTTTAAGGGTGTTTTTGTTCCCAATTTCAACCTACATAGCCCATTTCAAGTTTTTAAGCTTCATGCATGTCCTAAACCATCTAATTTTGGATTATATGACTCATTTGCAAGGTTTAGGGGGCAACAAGGCCTTTTCGGAACGACAACAAGCCAAAACTCCTGCCCCACCCCCCAAGCCCCTCCCCCACCACTGACCCCCAAACCTCCTAAGTTTCATAGTAATTTACAAGCAAATAAAATTTTACGTACCTTCTCCAAATCATTTACTTCTGTGCAAGTAGAGACTATGTCGTGCATAAATCTCATCACAAAATAGCCACAATCAAGACCAGTCTTTTGTTGTGCACACTAATCACGAAATAAACATGGAATAAAATTAAGTATATTATTAATATGCTACTTACTACTAAAAACTATATATATGGAATAAAAATGAAATTAAATTTAAATACACAAATTTATTCGAAATCAATTACCTTGACAGATTTCCATTCAGGAAGCGAGGTTCTACTAAGTCCTCTTCTTCCACTCATTTTCTTCATCACACTATAATTTCACATGGTCAAATATATATGTTGCTTATTAATCATGAATATATATGTTAATTAAAACAAGAGTATAATATATTAAAACAAGGTTAAGTAAAGTAATGTACCCATTTATACTTGTTTTGATTATTAGTTCCCGCGGTGGTTCTTGACACAGGGAATCAAATTGATAAACGGTGTTAGTAGATGGTGCTAGAACTAGAAGCAACCAATGCATACTGCAATTACAAATTGTAGTTACGAATAATCATGAATTTTACGAAATGCAAAATAAGTAAACTAGTTAATACATACTTTTGAAGATATGGCGCAATAATAAAATTGTGTCCAGATTTGTTTGCTTCATTGAAACTTTCTTTGATATAATGCTTCACTTCAAGAGGATTTTGCATAAAATGTGAAGCACTAATCTCTTGTGGACAAAGCCATCCTATTTTCACAGTAGATTTTCTTTGAATCAAATCATCATAAAGTTTACTGAACTCGTAACATGCAATTCAAATAAGTTAGATAGTAATTATAAAATTAAACAAAAATAATAATAAACATATAATAAAGTATATCACCTCATAAAAGCTTGTAATACAGATACATTCAACATTGCTCCGGTAAGGAATTCAGTAATGTCGCCCTTGCTAACCCATGTATGAGTATCCTCAGAATAGTTGAATTGCAATTTATTCAAAGTAACTTGTATGGGGTTGTCTTCTGGAAGGTTACTAACGTAACCATGCAGCAAAAAGCATGCCTGTGTGAGGGACTTCAGGACACTGGCATTCACAAGCGGAGTGACTTTTGGTTTTACTTGGGGACATGAGCCCTTGGATGAAAGGCGTCTTGTTTCTACATTCTCAATCTCTTTGTTTCCCTCGACTTGTGAATCAACTTCCTCATCATTTGCGATATTTTTCTCTTTGTTTGCTTTCAACCCCTTTTTGTTTGCATCGACTTTCTTGGCTTTTAGCCTATTCTTTTCCTTCAGAACCTGTTAAAAAGGACATAGTAACCTTTCTACACGCCAAAAAAAATATAACTATCTACTAATTAATCACTTGCACAATAATAAACATTACCTTGATAGAAAGTTTCACCCAAGAACATGGCCACGGTATGAAACTGCCCTGTGCATTAATCAATGTATGAAGGTCCCAATCTGGCCTAGGGATCGAAAGAGCGGATTCTTCAAATCCAGAGATGATTTTGTCTATGGATACACTTATAGCATCATCTTTTACTTCCGCCAAATGAACTTTTTGACCCTCTGTTGGTGGTTGTGCACGACCGTAAGCAACCGTTACCAACTTACTACCAACACCTAATTCGGGTAGTAAAAGTTCACAAGGCATCTCCTCCTACAAACCAGGGGATTAAAGATGCGGATATCGACAGTTATTTAACTTTATGGAAAATTTAATAAAGAAACAACTACACACCTTTATCTCAAGTATAGACTGGTCAGCAGGTGGATTATTAAGTGCTTGATCAATAGGTGTTGATGGATCACAATGGCTTGATTTGTCACCAACATTACCTTGAAAACCCGCCTCCGTACGTTGGTATCCCATATGTTCAAACATGGCCGCCATTTCTTCCCGCAGTTCTTTTCTTAGCTCCTCTTTAATGGCATCTAAATCTTGAGGTGTGGTTACACTTGATTTTGAAGTTGAATACTCTTTTCCAAAAGCTTTTTTCAACCCTACACGTACCCCACCTGTGCCTTTAACTCTGCCTTTATGGTCCTTGCCTAGTACCATGTACACGGCATCCTTGTCCCCTTTGGGGGTCAACTCACCAGCTATTTCCTTCTGCTTCCATCCAATCTATACACCCATGAATGTTAGAAACACCAATAACAAATAGAGATAGCAACAATTGTTGTGATCCGGCCTCCCAACTCCTTGGTTCAGAGTGGTAAAATAGTCACCATGGTTCGAACTTGCATCCATGACATGGTTGGATTAGTTATCCAACCTACTCAAGTCCTATTTAATTTTGTCTATTAAATTTTCAGTTTAACTTTGTGTTTAGTAGGGTTCGATCCTTGTTAGTATAAATCGAACCCCTTTTAATTTGTTTGAGTTATTTTAAATTCAGTCAAGTAGTTAGTTAATTAAGGCTAGCAGTAAACTGGCGGCTTGCAAGGAGATCAAAGAAGCAAAGCTGGCAGCCTTGAAACCCTAAAAACCGGCAGCTTTAAAACTCAAAACCGGCAGTATTGGAAGTCCAAAGATGGCAGCTTCAAGATGGCATCCTCAAGATCCAGAGATGGCAGCCTTGAAGATGGCATCCTCAAGATCCAAAGATGGCAAGGTGGCAGCCTCAAGTGCAAACCGGCAGCCCCCTTCGAAGTTTAAAACCGGCAGCCTCTAGGGGAATACAAGAAGTCATCAATACAATCAAAGCTACAAGAAACTTCCAGAATTCAGCTGCCAAGCAAGAGGATTAAAAGAGCAATTAAAAGAGAGACAAAGCAATTAAGAAGACATTAAAATGGAGCTTAAAAGCCGGCTGCCCAAGCTCCTCAAATTCAGATTTTATTATCTTCATTTGCAACCACCATTTCTGATTTCTTAGGATAAGGATTAGACTTTCTAATTACCCTAGCTTATCCTAATTGTACTTATAAATAGTGGCTTGCATATCAATGAAAAATCAGAACTTTTTGAATCAAAAACAAACACTTAAATTTGTCTTGGTTTTTCCTCAAGAAATCCGAAACAATTATCCTTTGCTTGTCTAATTTGTGGCTCAATTAGGCTGTGATCTTAGGAACCTAATTTGTTGAATTTGGTGGTGAAATCTGTATCCAAGTTCACGAATTAAAGCCCAAGTCCTCGAAGTTGGTGGTGTTATTTCTGTATCCATCTTTGAAACTTGATCTATCCTTTACTTTAGTGGCTAGTCCCTTGTAATCTTCTTGTGCTACAACAAGGTTACAACATTTGGTGGCCCATGCAGGTCTAGCCACCTTTCTCCTCCACAAAAACAACCCCTTTCTTTCCTTTACCTCCACGTCAAAAAAAAAAAAAAAAAAACAAAAAAACAAAACACACAAAATGTCGAATCCCCACCCAATTGGCAAGAGTTCATTCAGAAAAATGAAGAAGAGAAGGAGAGCTTAAAGGCTCAAATGGCTGCCATGCAAACTGAAATGGCGGATCTAATGAGGAGACTCATTAGGCAACGAGAAGGTTCACCTACTCGGAGTGAACAAAGCAGTGACCTAGAGCTCGAAGATGAAACTTCAAGAACAAGACCAAACAATGATATCAAGGTTGATATTCCAGAATATGATGGCAAGATTGATGCCGACGAGTTCATCGAATGGTTGAACACGGTGGAAAGAGTGTTCGATTATAAGAATACCCCGGAGGACAGGAAAGTGAAAATCATTGCCTTGAAACTTAGAAAATATGCGTCCACTTGGTGGTCGAATATAAATGCAAAGAGGCAAAGGCAAGGCAAAGACAAGGTCAGAACTTGGCCTAAAATGAAGAAAATGATGAAGAGTAAGTTCTTACCTACTTACTATATTCAAGAGAATTTTCAGAAGTTCCACAAATTGAAACAAGGAACGAAATCAGTAGAGGAGTATGCAAGAGAATTCGAAGGATTGACCATGAAGTGTGATGTTGCAGAGGACGAACCCCAAACTTTGGTTCGTTTTCTTGGCGGTTTGGATCCTCGAATTGCCAATGTTGTCGAACTACACCCCTACTCAACTTTGGAAGAGTTAGTCATTCTAGCTCACAAGGTTGAAGCCCAACAAAAGACCAAAGGGAAAGAGACCTCACGTCCCTTTTCCAAAACAGCCCCTTCCCCATTCAACCGTCCATACCAAACACCCCTCAAAGTAACCTCCTCTAATCCCCCCAAACCACAAAATCAGCCCTCTAATCCTTCTAAACCCCAAAATTCAGCCCAACCCAGAAAATGTTTTCGTTGTCATGGCTTTGGCCATATTACAACCGAGTGTCCAAATAAGAGAGTAATCTCTTTGATTGAATGTGAAAGAGAAGAACCAGAAGAGGATCATGTTGGCAATGATATTGGAGAATCGGATCAGGAGCAAGATGAAGTGTTCCTAGGACCCGATGAAGGTGAATGTCTAGTTGTTAGGCGTGCCCTAAGCAGCTTGGTCGGCAAGGAAGAGAACTTACAACGAGAGGCAATATTTCACTCCCGTTGTACCATCAAAAACAAGGTATGTACTTTAATTATTGATGGTGGTAGTTGTACAAATGTGGCATCTCAGAATATGGTGGATAAATTGGGACTAAAAACAACTCCTCACAAAAATCCTTATATAATCCAATGGCTTAATCAAGGAAAAGGAATTAAAGTGGATAAGCAAATTCTGATTTCATTTAGCATTGGTAACAATTATCAAGAAGAGTTGTATTGTGATGTAATCCCCATGGATGCGTGTCATTTGTTGCTTGGACGACCTTGGATGTTTGATAGGCGAGTTAATCATGATGGATATAAAAACACTTATTCCTTTGTTAAAAATGGCAAGAAAATTGTGTTAACTCCCTTACCACCACCCAAAACTGCCGCACAACAAGACAATACCCCCTTGCCCACTATTCTTACTACCCTCATCAAGTCTGAATATCATGAGTTCCAACCCCATAAAGGGCTCATTTTAAGTGGACTTGAAGATAGCCCCTCACCTCCAAAAGAACCTCTCCATCCCTTACTTAGTTCCCTCTTTCAAGAATTCCCTAATGTTTTTCCCTCTGAAATGCCGTGTGCATTACCTCCCAAAAGGGACATCCAACACAAAATTGACTTGATTCCCGGTTCTACCTTGCCAAATAAACCTGCCTATAGGACCAACCCTAAGGAGACCGAGGAGATAAGACGGCAGGTTGACGAGTTGTTGTCTAAGGGATTGATTCGAGAGCCCTTGAGCCTGTGTGCATGTCCTACTTTACTTGTTCCAAAGAAAAATGGTGAATGGCGTATGTGTGTGGACAGTAGGCCTATTAACAAAATCACTATCAAATATCGATTTCCAATTCCAAGATTGAATGATTTGTTAGATGATTTACATGGTGCTAAAGTATTTTCGAAAATTGATCTTAAAAGTGGCTATCATCAAATTCGAATTTTCGAAGGAGATGAATGGAAAACAGCTTTCAAAACCAAGGATGGATTGTTCGAGTGGCTTGTCATGCCATTTGGTTTAACAAACGCACCTTCTACCTTCATGCGTTTGATGAATCAAGTTCTGAAACCTTTTATTGGTCGCTTTGTAGTAGTTTATTTTGATGATATTTTAATTTATAGTAGAGATGATGATGAGCATGTATCACATCTTAGAGAAGTATTTTCTGTTTTAGCAAGAGAACAATTGTATGGTAATCTAGATAAGTGTGATTTCTTTTCTAGTTTTGTAACTTTTCTAGGATTTAAAGTGTCATGTAATGGTATTGAAGTGATGAAGACAAAGTAAAAGCAATCAATGAGTGGCCCACGCCACAATCAGTTCAACAAGTGCGAAGTTTTCATGGGTTAGCCTCTTTCTATAGGCGATTCGTGAGAAATTTCAGTACTCTCATGGCTCCAATCACCGAACTCACAAAGCTCTCAAAATTTGAATGGAATCCAAATGCTCAAAAGGCATTTGAAGAGGTTAAGAAGATGCTTACTACTGCACCTATTCTTGTATTGCCTAACTTTGATGATGTATTTGAAATTGAATGTGATGCTAGTGGTGTTGGAATAGGAGCTGTCCTATCTCAAAACCGGCGGCCCATAGCCTATTTCAGTGAAAAGCTCAATGATGTTCAAAGGAGATATTCAACCTATGACAAAGAATTTTTGGCTCTTGTTCGTGCTTTAGACCATTGGAGGCATTACCTATTGCCTAAAGAATTCATTCTACATTCAGATCATGAAGCACTCAAGTTCTTGCAAAGCCAACAAAAGCTCCATGCTCGCCATGCCAAATGGGTTGAATTCCTTCAATCATTTCACTTCGTCATCAAGCATAGGAAAGGAGAAATGAACAAAGGTGCCGATGCTTTATCCAGGAGATATGTGTTGCTTAATTCTTTGAAAACACGTGTGATAGGTGTAGAAGAAATGAAGCAATGCTATGATGATGACTCTGATTTTGGAGAAATCTTCCTAAAGTGTAAAAGCCATCCCCATAAAGACTTTTACATTTTGGATGGTTTTCTTTTCAAAGGGAATAGCATTTGTGTTCCTAAATCTAGCTTGAGAGAAAGCTTAATTAAAGAATTCCATGAAGGAGGAATGGCTGGTCACTTTGGAATTGAGAAGACCTACACTCTCATTTCTGAATACTTTTTTTGGCCTCGATTGAAACGAGATGTAGACTTTGTTGTAAAGAGGTGCGTGAAGTGTCAACAAGCTAAGAGCCATCAATTGCCTCAAGGGTATCTCATGCCCTTACCCATACCGCAAGCTCCTTGGGAAGATGTAAGTCTTGATTTCGTGGTAGGACTTCCCATCACCAAAAACAGAAAGGACTCGATCATGGTGGTTGTTGATCGATTCTCAAAAATGGCTCACTTCATCTCTTGTCATACAACTCATGATGCTAGCCGTGTGGCTGATCTTTACTTCAAAGAGGTTGTTCGCTTACATGGAATTCCCAAATCAATGGTTAGTGATCGAGACGCCAAGTTCCTAAGTCATTTTTGGCTTACCTTATGGCGCAAGATGGGAACAAAGCTCAAATTCAGTACTTCAAGCCATCCTCAAACCGATGGTCAGACCGAAGTCACCAATAGGACTTTAGGGTCCTTGCTACGAGCCCTTGCAACAAAGCGTCCTAGCCAATGGGAAGAAATGCTACCTCATGCTGAATTTGCTTACAACCGAGTTCCTAGCCATACCACAAGCTTGAGCCCATTTGAAGTTGTTTATGGGTTCAATCCATGTACTCCAATTGATTTGGCCCCATTTCCCACTCCAACCAAATATAGTCATGAAGCTAGTGAACGAGTCAAAGAGATCCAATCCATTCATGAGAAAGTTCGAGGTCAGATTGAACGAGCTAATGCAAAGATGAAGGAGTACTATGACAAGAAAAGAAGCTCGGTGCATTTCAAGGAAGGTGACCTTGTGTGGGTTCATTTGAGGAAGGAACGTTTTCCAACTAAGAGGCGTTCTAAAATCAGTCCAAGGAGTGATGGTCCCTTCGAAATCAAGGAGAAAGTGAATGACAATGCCTATAAGGTCGAATTGCCCGGGGACTATGGAGTTTCTTCTACCTTCAATGTTCAAGACTTGTCCCCCTACTTTGATGAATTTGAAGAATTGCCAAGTTTGAGGTCAAACTCTTCAAAAGCCGGGGAGGATGTTGTGATCCGGCCTCCCAACTCCTTTGTTCAGAGTGGTAAAATACTCACCATGGTTCGAACTTGCATCCATGACATGGTTGGATTAGTTATCCAACCTACTCAAGTCCTATTTAATTTTGTCTATTAAATTTTCAGTTTAACTTTGTGTTTAGTAGGGTTCGATCCTTGTTAGTATAAATCGAACCCCTTTTAATTTGTTTGAGTTATTTTAAATTCAGTCAAGTAGTTAGTTAATTAAGGCTAACAGTAAACTGGCGGCTTGCAAGGAGATCAAAGAAGCAAAGCTGGCAGCCTTGAAACCCTAAAAACCGGCAGCTTTAAAACTCAAAACCGGCAGTATTGGAAGTCCAAAGATGGCAGCTTCAAGATGGCATCCTCAAGATGCAGAGATGGCAGCCTTGAAGATGGCATCCTCAAGATCCAAAGATGGCAAGGTGGCAGCCTCAAGTGCAAACCGGCAGCCCCCTTCGAAGTTTAAAACCGGCAGCCTCTAGGGGAATACAAGAAGTCATCAATACAATCAAAGCTACAAGAAACTTCCAGAATTCAGCTGCCAAGCAAGAGGATTAAAAGAGCAATTAAAAGAGAGACAAAGCAATTAAGAAGACATTAAAATGGAGCTTAAAAGCCGGCTGCCCAAGCTCCTCAAATTCAGATTTTATTATCTTCATTTGCAACCACCATTTCTGATTTCTTAGGATAAGGATTAGACTTTCTAATTACCCTAGCTTATCCTAATTGTACTTATAAATAGTGGCTTGCATATCAATGAAAAATCAGAACTTTTTGAATCAAAAACAAACACTTAAATTTGTCTTGGTTTTTCCTCAAGAAATCCGAAACAATTATCCTTTGCTTGTCTAATTTGTGGCTCAATTAGGCTGTGATCTTAGGAACCTAATTTGTTGAATTTGGTGGTGAAATCTGTATCCAAGTTCACGAATTAAAGCCCAAGTCCTCGAAGTTGGTGGTGTTATTTCTGTATCCATCTTTGAAACTTGATCTATCCTTTACTTTAGTGGCTAGTCCCTTGTAATCTTCTTGTGCTACAACAAGGTTACAACAACAATTTTAATGAAACTAATGATTAAAATGTAATGAAATAACATTATTATAAACTCACCACAGCATCAGCCAACTCCTTAACAGATGGTTCTGAAATGGTTCTTTTCCCACTTTCATCTCGACTATGAAGTGAACAATACCAATCACTAACCCGATCTACTTTCACTCCAGTGACTTGAGTGCTAGATGCCCTTGCTGACGACGATGAGCAAGAATTCGGATAAAATCCTTCACTGATCCACTCCTTCCTTTTTTCATCATAGGTTTTAGGACCCATATGATGATGGTATTTCTTCTTCTTTGCACTTGCCGAAGCCTTACTACTCCTTTCCTATATTAAAAATAAAACGAAATTTATTATCCGATATATTCAAATAAATATTATTCATTTAAATTTAGGTAATTCATTTGACATAACTACGATACAAGTACTTACAAGTTCTTTGTCTTCTTTTTTTTAGTAACAAATGCATCCCAATCATCTTTTGAGATATGATCCCATATCTCATAAGGCATTTTCTCTGGTGTTTTCTCGTTTGCATCTTTATCATCCCTTCCTTCTTCAATACTCTTTTCTCCTTCATTTACCTCTCCTTCCTTGTCATGCTTCCTCTTCTTACCTCGAGATCTTTCTCTTGTCCTAGTTATCCATCCACTCACTAACTTTGACTTGAAATCTCTAAATCTCTGCGAAAGAGCTGAAAAAAATATTTCCTTCTTCTATTCATTGGGTTGAATATGAAATAAATTCTACAAAGCAAAATAAGAAAAATTAGACAAGAAATAAGCTAAGATTTACAATAATAATAAGTTTATTTTAGAATGAATAATGAAAACCTCTTATTGGATAAGAAAAATTAGACAAGAAATAAGACTTACCATTGTATCATCCCATAGCGTTTGCTTCACGCCTTCAGGTACTTCATTCCATGCCCACAAAATGGATAGTTTCCGCATGCAAAGTCCAATTTGTGATCCATACTTTCCACGCCACTTTCCGCACGGTTGCCCCATGTCATTGTATTCGAGGTGCATCTGTTCTTTCACATTAATTCCTTTTGTTGGACCTCGTTCTCTATTGTTTTGAGAACCACGTTTTTTCATAACTTTACTTTTGGTACTCTATTTTTCTTTACCTTTAGGCGGTAGAGTTTTTTTTTTTTACAACTATTTACTTCATTTTCATTAATGGTCATGTTCTCTAAATCATCAGCATCACCTTTATCACGTTCTTTCTCCGCATCATAATCCTCATCTCTTGAATCGTCATTTCCAGAATTGCTGCTTCCACTATGAACGTCATCTTCATCATCCATGACTAACGTTATCCTGAAAATGTATTAAAAAAAATTAGTTAGTGTTATATATACTATACATGCATGTTATTAAAGAACCAAAAATTATGGTTAGTTTACTATACTACCCATAAATATGTGTGTAGATATATATATATATTATATATATATAGAGAGAGAGAGAGACACACACACATTAATACATATATATATTATGAATGAATTAAACTTATTAAACTTGATTAGACCTGACTGAAACTTATTCAACTTTATTCGACCTAATTGGAACTTATTTGATTAAGAGACTAAGAAAAATGAAACTATTAACATACCGTGCACTTAATATACTACTAAACATCAACAAGTATTCCTTTTGTATGGTCCGCACGCATGTAATTACTTTCATCTTCTGTGACATCTGAATTAGGAGAGCTAAAAGGTGGATTGTCCTCAAAAGCATCATATTCTTCCTCATCTTCAACATCACCAATGCCACGTATTCTTCTTTTTCCCGTCGGGTCGGTTACGTAAAATACTTGCTTAGGTTGTGCAGCAAGTATAAATGGCTCTTTCCCATCACATAAACGACCCATGTCTACAAGAGTGAATCCACAAGGATCATCTCTTTTTACAGAATGATGATATTTATTATCCACCCACTTACACTTAAAGAGACCAATCTTGAAAGAGGAATAATCAAGCTCCCATATCTCCTGAATTTGTCTGTAGTATAACAGCTTGGCATCAGTTCCAGAACGATCCTTTGCACTAGCATAGAAAGTTGATGATACCAAAACAGAGACTCCACTGTTCTGTATTGATGAAGACTTTTGATCTTGACCATGAGTCCAAAATGAATACCCGTTGACATCATAACCATCATATGTGTTGACAGCTTCCCGCGGACCAAAAGCTAACCACTTGACGGTTTCAGAAACACCTTCAAGTTGTTGATATATTATTCGATCCTTAAACCAATCCACAAAAGTGCTCATGTGTAATTGCATCAATGCCTTCGGTTCTTTGGATGGATTTTTGGCACGCAAGGCCTCCATATGTTCATTAAAAAACGGGTGCACTTCAGGAACGTGATGCAACACATACAAGTGCGCTTGCATTCGGCTATTTCTAGAAGGTACCACCAATTTTGACCCAATAGTACCCCTACCTTCAAGTCTTCCAGCATGTCGGGGTGTAGGAAGTCCAATAGGTTCTGCAATACCTAGATGCTCGGCTACATAATTACCAACCTCATCGCTCACAACACCTTGAACAATACTCGCTTCGAGCTGTGCTAGATTCCTCACTTTATCTTGTAAAGAACCCATGTTTCTTTCAAAAGGATAACTCCACCTCAAAAAAACGGGGCCACAAAGCTTGATTTCACGAACTAGATGGAGTACAACATGAACCATTATATCAAAAAATGAAGGTGGAAAATACATTTCAAATTTGCATAGAGTTTCAACCACTTTTTTTTAAGAGTATCAAGACTCGTGGGATCAAGCACTTTGCTACAAATTGTATTGAAAAATGAACACAATTCAGTTATAGCGTATCTAACATGATTTGGTAGTATCCCACGAATTGCGATTGGTAAGAAGACTTGCATCATGACATGACAATCATGCGATTTCATACTTCCTAATTTCAATTCACCGTTTGAAGACACAAATCTTTTCATGTTGGACGAGTAACCAGTTGGAACTTTAATGCCATACAAACACTCAAACTTCCGCTTCTCTTCTTTAGACAAAGTGTAGCAAGCTGGAGGCAAGAAATTCCTATTATCGACTTTGTTTTTTCTTTCACCATTCACTTTCGTTTTACCTTTATCATCATTCTTTTTTTTCCCCTTTCCCTTCTTGTGGACAATTTCATTATCGGGCTTCTTTCTCTTGTTATCTTTCTTCAGCTGAGGCCACAATTCTAGTCGAAGTCCTTCTTGTTCAAAGTATAATCGCACGGCTTTGACATCCTTGGTCTTATTTGGAATGTTCATAAGTGTTCCTAGAATGGAAACGCACACATTTTTCTCTATATGCATGACGTCAAGACAATGCCTCACCTGTAGATCTCTCCAATATGGAAGCTTGCAAAAGATAGAACACATTTTCCACATCCCCACTGGTTATTTTCCTGTTTTGCCAAAAATAGTTTCAATATCCTTAACCTGCTCATAAACTTCCATGCCAGTGAGTGGCCTACGAGCTACACGTTCTTCAACAAACCCATTGAATGCCTTCTTCTTCTTTCGATAACGGTGATTAGGTGGGAGGAAGATTCGACTGCATGGATACACATGTTTACAATTAGGAATATATGTGGATTTCATGTCATCTGTGCAAATTGGACATGCTTTCTTTCCCTTATTGATGTACCCGGACAAATTTCCGTAAGAAGGGAAGTCATTGATAGTCCACAAAACAGCTCCACGCAATGTAAAGATCTCATTAGCATATGCATCATACACTGAAACCCCTTCATTCCAAATCTTCAACAAATCATCAACTAGTGGAGCAAGATAGACATCAATGTCATTTCCTGGCTGTCTAGGACCTGGTATGAGAAGAGACAACATAATGTACTTGCGCTTCATGCATAACCAAGGAGGCAAGTTATAAATAACCAAAAATACTGGCCATGTACTATGTTTCGAACTAAGACTTCCAAATGGATTCATTCCATCCGTACACAATCCAAGTCTCAAATTACGATCCTCTTCGCCAAATTTGTCATGCAAATTATCCATACTCTTCCACTCAGGAGAATCGGTCGGATGCTTAAGTAACCTATCTTTCTTTCTCCCATCTGCATGCCACCTCAAATACTTAGCATCTTGCTTTATCGAAAACAAGCGCTTGAATCTTGGTATTATTGGAAGATACCAAAGAACCTTTTCCGGGGGGCCCTTTATAGCCGCACTTCCTTTACGCTTGTAACGTGACATCCCACATCGTGGACACTCTTCCAAATTCTCAAGTTCGTTTCGATACAAGACACAATCATTCGGACAAGCATGTATCTTTTGGTACTCTAAACCAAAAGGACACATAAGTTTTTTAGCATAATAGTTCGACGTTGGAAGTTCATTGCCATCGGGAAACATCTCACTTAACGCTTCCAAAATGGTTGTGAAACAAATGTCACTCAAATTGAATCTTGACTTAATGTTATAAAGTGACAACACGGCTGAAAGTTTGGTGAATTTCACACAACCTGGATACAATGGCTTTTCAGAAGCCTCTGTTAAATAATCAAACAAACGTTGATTTTTCAAAAGATCATCCTCAATCCCATCCATCATCTCATCCACACCATGTATATCCTCACCAACATAATCATCATCATCTTCATGATCATAGTCACTATCAACCTCCTCAATCGTATGAGCCACATTCCCATCTTTGTGCACATCATCCGCACCAAATTGTTCTTCATACACTCCCTCTTCACCATGATAGACCCACACGTGATACTGAGTCCTAAATCCATAACGAAGTATGTGCTCCCTAAGCACATGAACACTATAAACCTTGGACACATTGCAACACTTAACACAAGGACAATAAAATCCCTTTACCCCTGTCCTAGCCTGATGTGCAACAGCCGAATTACAAAACTCTAAAACCCGATTAATAAATTTCGATGAGTCAATGCCATCATACATCCATGAACGGTCTTTTGCCATCTAATAAAAAATATTTTAGATAATTAAACATTATACCCCAAACAAACTTTTTAAAAAGTAAAATAATTAAAATAACTACTATGAAAAAAAACGTAAAAAACTAAAATAAAATGAAATTCGAGCATCTAATATCATTAAGAGAAAACTAATATTCAGACACTAATGCAACGTTCATCTTCATTAAAAAATTACACATATTTGGGTTGTATTGCTATCAATAGGACATAATGTGTGTACAAAAACAATTGAAACACAACAACAAAATATACTTCATAACTTCTCTTGTAATAATTGATGAAAATTCTTTGGTAGTCATCTTAAAAATGAACACCAAAGTCAATGAAAGTCAAGACAATTGTAGCCGTTTGATTGTACTAGTTGTGATTAAGAAATTAAATGATCAACAAATTCATTCAATTTCCTAAAAATGTATAAAAATATTATTTTCAATTAAATTGGTAATTTTAGTAACTTACATTTTATTACTTGAAAATAACTTGACAACTAAATCAATAAAATAAAATAAAATAAAAACTGAAAATCAGAATATCAATCTTCATCCCTTTCTTTGAACCTTCAAACACAACCCTTCATAGTTCATACTCCATTCAACAATGATATCATTGACAAAAAAAAAATTACAAAAAGTGAATTTAAATAGTTCTAAGTCTTTAACAATGCAAATTTAGACCTAGAAAATCAATCAAGTCTTGAATTATAGTCAAACGTTTGTTCTACCATTGAAGCCATTCAACGTTACTCTGATATGAGAAATTTCAGAACCAAATTAAAATGGAACTCTTACTATTTTTAATGATTAAGCCACGAAATAATTTGGTTCATTACTCAATAGTTGATTTATTTATGAAAACTTTCATTGTTCAACCAATTTTAACAATTCTTTGTTAAATCAATTCATTGTAAAGAAAAAAATAATTGAAGCATTTTAACAAACACCTTGTAGGCATGAACTACTAGTATGATTTTTCACATAAACAAAATAATAAGTGTCAAATCTAAAGCATTTCACACTAAAATTCAACCACAAATCAAGCATAACAATCAATTGAAACTAGTTGAACAATCAGCAACAATAATTAACAACTTGATTAAAAGAAGTAAAAAACAGAATTGAACCTCAAAGAGATGGTGGTGGTTGCTGTTGGAGGTTGCGGCCGGATCGGAAGTCAGTGGTTGCGGCTGGAGGTGCGGCGTCGTTGCGGTTCGAACCCTAGCTGGCCTGGTTCGAGGCCTAACTGGCCTGTTCGAAGCCTGGCTGGTTCGAATTGAAGCTGGCCGGTTCGAAGCTTTGGTTGGCTGGCTGGAGGTGGCTGGCCGGTTGTTGTGGTTGCGGTGCTGTGTGTTAGTGGTGCAGTGGGTTAGTGGTTACGGCGGTGGTACAGTTGGAGCGGTGGTGGAAGGCGTGGTTACTAGCTTAGGTTCTTCAATTCGCAATTCACCAAGGCTTCTTTTTTTTTCTTCTTAGAACCGCATCATATAGCACATAATGTCAATATATGATGCGGTTCTTTAAAGAACCGCATCATATAAATTGTAGCAAAAGCACTTTTTTTCTACTAGTGAAAATAATGAAAATCTTTTTGAAAAAGGAAAAAACATAGGGTCACAAAAGAAAACCTTAAAAAGGGGAGACAAGTTCCCGAACCCTTTTGGAGGCCCGAAACGCGCATACGAACTGTTGCCAATTATTCCCAAAGACGGGCGTCTGCCCTGTGGCAGACCTCCGGGGTCCCGGGATTAAAATGGTCGAAAAATATTCTCGGGCGTTCTTTAGGTCACAAAATGCACCTGGGAAAGGGGAAACTAGTTCCCGAACCTTTTTGGAGGACTAAAACGTGTATATGACTCGTTGCCAGTTATTCCCGAATATGGGTGTGTGCTTTGTGGCAGACCTTCGGGGTAACGAGATGAAAATGGTCGAAAATATTCACAGGGTTTCCTTGGTTCAAAAAATTCACCTAGGAAAGGAGAAACCAGTTCCCGACCCGTTTTGGATTCTCGAAACGCCCATACGAGCCGTTGACGGTTATTCTCGAAGACAGGCCTGTAGCGGGACTCCGGGGTCCCGGGATGAAAATGGTCGAAAATATTTTTGGGGGTTCCTTGGGTCACAAAATGCACCTGGGAAAGGGGAAACCAGTTCCCGACCCTGCTTGGAGGCTCGAAACGCGCATACGACCAGCTGCCAGTTATTCCCGAAGTCGGCTCTGTAGCGGGCCTCCGAGGTCCCGGGATGAAAATGGTCGAAAATATTCTCGGGGGTTCCTTGGGTCGCAAAATGCACCTGTAAAAGGGGAAACCAGTTCCCGACCCCTTTTCGGAGGCCCGAAATGCGCATACGACCAGCTGCCGGTTATTCCCAAATGCGGGGCCTGTGCCCAATAACAGGCCTCCGAGGTCATAGGATTTAAATGGTCGAAAATATTCTCGGAGGTTCCTTGGGTCAAAAAATGCACCATGGAAAGGAGAAATCAGTTCCTGACTCGTTTTGGAGGCCTAAAACGCCCATACAATCCGCTGCCGGTTACTCCCAAAGACAGGCTTGTAGCAGGCCTCTAGGGTCTCGAGACGAAAATGGTCGAAAATTCGGGGGTTCCTTGGGTCACAAAATGCACCTGGGAAAGGGGAAACCAGTTCCCGACCCTGCTTGGAGGCTCGAAACGCGCATACGACCAGCTGCCAGTTATTCCCGAAGTCGGCTCTGTAGCGGGCCTCCGAGGTCCCGGGATGAAAATGGTCGAAAATATTCTCGGGGGTTCCTTGGGTCGCAAAATGCACCTGAAAAAGGGGAAACCAGTTCCCGACCCCTTTTTGGAGGCCCGAAATGCGCATACGACCAGCTGCCGGTTATTCCCAAATGCGGGGCCTGTGCCCAATAACAGGCCTCCGAGGTCATAGGATTTAAATGGTCGAAAATATTCTCGGAGGTTCCTTGGGTCAAAAAATGCACCATGGAAAGGAGAAATCAGTTCCTGAGTCGTTTTGGAGGCCTAAAACGCCCATACAATCCGCTGCCGGTTACTCCCAAAGACGGGCTTGTAGCAGGCCTCTGGGGTCTCGAGACGAAAATGGTCGAAAATTCGGGGGTTCCTTGGGTCACAAAATGCACCTGGGAAAGGGGAAACTAGTTGCCGACCCGTTTTCGATTCCAGAAATGCGCATACGATCCGCTGCCAATTATTCCTGGAGACTGGCCTGTAGCAGGCCAGAAACGCGCATACGACTTGCTGCCGGTTATTCCAGAAGATGGGCCAGTAACGGGTCTCCGAGGTCCCAGAATGAACATGGTCAAAAATATTCACGGGGGTTCCTTGGGTGACAAAATGCACCTGGGAAAGGGGAAACTAGTTATCAACCCCTTTTGGATTTCCGAAACGCGCATACGACCCTCTTCAAGTTATTCCCGAAGACGGGCCAGTAACAGGCCTCCAGGGTCCGGGATAAAAATGGTCGAAAATATTCTCGGGGGTTCCTTGGGTCAAAAATCTACCTTGGAAAGGCGAAACCAGTTCCTGACCCCTTTTGGAGGCTCGAAACGCGCATACAAGCCGCTCCCGGTCATTTCCGAAGACGGGGCCTATGCCATGTGGAGGGCCTCCGATGTCCCGGGATGAAAATGGTCGAAAATATTTTCGGGGGTTCTTTGGGTCACAAAATGCACCTGGGAAAGGGGACACCCGTTCTCGAATCCTTTTGCACGACCGAAACGCGCATACGACCTGCAGCTGGTTATTCCCGAAGATGGGCCTATAGCGGGCCTCTAGGATCCCGGGATGAAAATGGTCGAAAATATTCAAGGGGTTCCTTGGGTCACAAAATTCACCTGGGAAAGGGGAAACCAGTTCCCGACACCTTTTGGAGGCCCGAAATGCGCACACGACGAACTATCAATTATTCCCGGAGTCGGGTCTGTAACGGGCCTCCGGGGTCCCGAGATGAAAATGTTCGAAAATACTCTCGGGGGTTCTTTGGGTAACAAAATGCACCAGGGAAAGGGGAAACTAGTTCCCGAACCCTTTGGAGGGCCGAAACGCGCATACAACGCGCTGTCGGGTTATTCCCGAAGTCGGGTCTGTAGCGGGCCTCCGGTGTCCCGGGATGAAAATGGTCAAAAATATTTTCGGGTGTTCCTTGGGTCACAAAATGCAGCTGGGTAAGGGGAAACCAGTTCCAAAACCCTTTGAGATGCCCGAAACGCGCATACGACCCGCTGCCGGTTATTCCCGAAGTCCGGTCTGTAACGGGCCTCCAGGGTCCGGGGATGAAAATGGTCGAGAATATTCTCGGGGGCTCCTTGGGTCAAAAAATGCACCTGGGAAAGGGGAAACCAGTTCCCGACCCCTTTTGGAGGCCCGAAACGCGTATACGAACCGCTTAAGGTTATTTCCGATGTCGGGTCTGTAGCGGGTCTTCGGGGTCCGGGGACGAAAAATGGTCGAAAATATTCTCGGGGATTCCTTGGGTCACAAAAGGAACCTGGGAAAGGGGACACTATTTGCCGACCCCTTGTGGATTCCCGAAATGCGCATACGACCCGCTGCCAGTTATTCTCGAAGACGAGCATGTAACGGGCCTCCGGGGTCCCTGGCTAAAAATGGTCGAATATATTCTTGGGGTTCCTTGGATCAGAAAATGCACCTGGGAAAGGGAAAACCAGTTCTCGACCCCTTTTGGATGCCCGAAACGTGCATATGACCCGCTCCTGGTTTTTCCTGAAGTCAGGTATGTAGCGGGCTTCTGGGGTCCCGTTGATGAAAATGGTCGAAAATATTCTCAGCGGTTCCTTGGGTCACAAAATGCACCTTGGGAAGGGGAAACCAGAACCTGACTCCATTTGGAGGCCCGAAACACGCATATGACCCGCTGCTAGTTATTCCCGAAGATGGGCGTGTTCCCTGTGACGTACCTCCCGGGTCCCGGGATGAAAATGGTCAAAAATATTCTCAGGGATTCTTTAGGTCACAAAATTCATCTGGGAAAGTGGAAACCAGTTCCAGATCCCATTTGCTTGACCGAAACGCAAATACGACCCACTGCATTTTTTTCCCGAACATGGGCCTGTACCAGGCCTCTGGGGTCCTGGGATGAAAATGGTCGAAAATATTCACAGGCCCGAAACGCGCAAATGAGCCGCTGACGGTTATTCCGAAGACGGGCCTATAGCGGGCCTCAGGGGACCCGGGATTAAAATGGTCGAAATATTCTCAGGTGTTCCTTGGGTCACAAAATTCACCTGGGAAAGGTGAAACAAGATCCCGACCCCTTTTTGGAGGCCCGAAACGCGCATACGACCCGCTGCCGGTTATTCCCGAAGTCGGGTCTGTAGCGGGCGTCCTGGTCCCGGGATGAAAATGGTCGAAAATATTCTCTGGGTTCCTTGGGTCACAAAATGCACCTAGGAAAAGAGAAACTTGCCGACCCCATTTGGATTCCCGAAACGTGCATACGACCCGCTGCCAGTTATTGCCGAAGACGGGCCAGTACAGGGCCGCCGGATTCCCGGGATAAAAATGGTAGAAAATATTATCGGGGGTTCCTTGGGTCACAATATGCACCTGGGAAAGGGGAAACCAGTTCTCGACCCCTTTAGGAGGTCCGAAACGCGCATACGACCTGCTTCCTGATATTCCCGAAGTCGGGTCTGTAGCGGGCATCCGGGGTCCCGAGATGAAACTGGTCGAAAATATTCTTGGGGGTTCCTTGGGTCACAAAATGAACCTTGGAAATGGGAAACCAGTTCCCGAACCCTTTTGGAGACCTGAAACGCGCATACGACCCGCTGCCGGTTGTTCCCGAAGATGGGCATGTAGCGGGCCTGCGGGGTCTCGGGATGAAAGTTGTCAAAAATATTCACGGGGGTTCCTTGGATCACAAAATGCAACAGGGAAAGGGGAAACTAGTTTCCGACACATTTTGATTTCCGAAATGGACATACGACCCGCTACCAGTTATTAAAGAAGACGGGCCTGTAACAGGCCTCCGGGTTCCCGGGATAAAAATGGTCGAAAATATTCTCCGTGGTTCCTTGGGTCACAAAATGCACCTGGGAAAGGGGAAACCAGTTCCTGACCGCTTTTGGAGGCCCAAAATGCGCATACGACGCGTTCCCGGTTATTCCCGAAGACGGGCTTGTGCCATGTGGCGGGCCTCCGAGGTCCTGGGATTCAAATGGTTGAAAATATTCTCGGGGGTTCTTTGGGTCACAAAATGCACCTGGGAAAGGGGAAACCCGATCCTGAACCCTTTTGCAATACCGAAACGCTTATACGACCCGCTGCCGGTTATTCCCGAAGACGGTCCTGTAGCGGGCATCCGGGGTCCCGGGATGAAAATGGTCGAAAATCTTCTAGGGGATTCTTTGGATCACAAAATGCACCTGGGAAAGGAGAAACCAGTTCCCGACCCCTTTTGGAGGCCCGAAACCCGCATACGACGCCCTGCCGATTATTCTTGAAATCGGGTCTGTAGCGGGCCTCCAATCTTCCCGGATGAAAATGGTCGAAAATATTCTCGCGGGGTTCCTTGGGTCACAAAATGCAGCTGGGAAAGGGGAAACAAGTTTCCGACCCCTTTTGCAGGACCGAAACGCGCATAGGACCTGCTGCCTATTTTTCCCGAAGATGGGCTTGTACTGGGCCTCCGGGGTCCCGGGATGAAAATGGTTGAAAATATTTATGGGGGTTCCTTGGGTCAAAAAAATCACCTGGGAAAGGGGAAACCAGTTCCCGATCCGTTTTGGAGGCCCGAAACGCACATACGTGCCGCTGATGGTTATTCCCGAAGACGGGCCCTATAGCGGGCATCAGGGGTCCCGGGATGAAAATGGTCGAAAACATTCTCGGGGGTTCCTTGGGTCACAAAATGCATCCCGGATAGAGGAAACAAGTTCCCGACCTCTTTTTGGAGGCCCGAAACGCGCATACGACCCGCTGCCAGTTATTCCCGAAGTCGGTTCTGTAGCAAGCTTCCGGGGTCCCAGGATGAAAATGGTCGAAGGGGGTTCCTTGGGTCACAAAATGCACCTGGGAAAGGGGAAACTAGTTGCCGACCCCTTTTGTATTCCCGAAACGCGCATACGACCCGCTGCCCGTTATTCTCGAAGACGGACCAGTAGAGGGCCAACGGTTTCCCAGGATAAAAATGGTCGAAAATATTCTCTGGGGTTCCTTGGGTCATAAAATGCACCTGGGAAAAGGTAAGCCAGTTCCCGGCCCCTCACTAGTAGAAAAAAGGCCTTTTGCTGCGGGGTTTTTAAGCTCTACTGCTGCGGTTTTGCCCCGCAACAAAAGCAAGCGCAGCAATAGCAAAAATGTGTATATGATGCGGTTCCTCAAGAACCGCATCATATGCAGGTAAATTTTAAAAAAAATTAGTTTTATGCAGCGCTTCTTCTAAAAACCGCAGCATATAGTACCCTATATGTTGCGGTTTTTAGAAGAACCGCAACATATAGAAGTCTAAAATTTTTTAAAAAAAAATGTTTTTTTTGCATGTGTTATGCTAAAATGTAGCCAAATATATTAGATATACATAAAAGTATCAAATTACATTATAATTGTTTTTATTATTACAAAAAAACCAGTATAAAATGATACAAAGATTTACAAGGTCTAGAATCAATCCAGAACTAGTACGGCATCAGGTGCATCTTTTGCAGAAAACCAGAAATCCTCTACACCATGGATTTATCACAAGAATTAGATTGTGCATAAAGAAAGATAAAAATGATTGTCTCAAACAAATTTCTAAACATTGAAGTCAGCAACACAATCATTAATATAAAATTTAATAAGTTCAAAAAGTAGCGAAAGTGCAAAGAGCATTTGTAGCCACTATCAAATATCAATCAACATTGACTTGATTGATTTCTTTAGCAAGTTTCATATTACGCAAGCTAACAAAAGTGCAAAAAAAGAACTCCACTCCACACCCAATTAAAAAGAACTCCACTCCACTATCAAAGAAATCATAGCTTGTTTAATAGCTTGTGAGAAATGGGTTAGAGAGAGAAGCTTGAGAAAGAAAGATTCCTTTGGCGATTTACTGGAGATTGGTCTCATCTCTGTCTTTTCACCATGAGAAAGCAAAAAAAGAACTCCACTCCACACCCAATTAAACATACTAGCAAATTCAATATCACCTTAGATTCTATTGAGGTTTCACCAATACCACTACAAGTTGTGGTGCCTAGAAGAGAGGAATTAGGTTCTGGTTCAATTTCTACACCATTGAAAGTGCTGCATGAAAAGTTGATGAGTAAAAATAGTAGTGCAACAGCTCCGATGATTGAAAATAGAAGTGCAACAGACCTGTTGACTGGAAATATTCGTGCTCCAGCTGTGGAAATAGGAGAGGTGGGTGGACCAGAAGCTTCAGCTACTGCACGAACTGGTAGCAGCCTTGATAAGGATGCAACAACCGTCACTACTGCAGAGGAAGCACCCGTGAAGAGTCAAACATCAAATGGGAAACCTGAAACCCTTGTCTCTGACGAAGGGGCAATTGAGGATGAAGCCTGGTCTAATCTCTTTATGGGCTCCCTTACTGCAAAGGGAATGAAATTGGGGTTTTAGTAATTTAAGTGTAGCCTAATGACCGGCTACTGATTTTGTTACCCCTAAAGAGCTAAGAGTGATTCTTTTAAATCTTAATTTAGAGATATAAGATTGTTCTGAATGGAGTTTTGAAGCTTTCTTGTATTTATAGTAGTTTTAGCCTAAATTGAGTGTAAAGAGTGATTCTTTTCATTTAGTTTAGACTATACGAGTTTGTCCACAAAGTGAGCTATAAAATTGCGTGTTTTTTAGCTTGTTCGTAGATGAATTCGTAAACATAATCGATCTTGGAACTTGTTCCCGGTTTAGATATGTTCCAACAGACTACGCAGAGAGCACGTCGGCATGAACATTGTAATTGAACTTGTGATTAGCTTTGTGATTGCGCCCCATCTAGGGTCATCACCTCCCTAGATAGCCTACGCAAAGCACGTCAGCTTGAACATTGTAATTGAACTTGTGATGATTGAGGTGATAAAGCATATTTTGATTGCATTTGTAATTAGTCTTGTGATTGCGCCCCATCTAGGGTCAACAGCTCCCAGTTTACAATATTATTGCTTTTTTTGTAATTTTTTAGTAGAGTTGTTATTTTTGGATGCTTATGTTAAGGTGACTTTTTCACTTGTTCAAGTTAAGGCAAATATTAAAAAACTCAATGCTATCTAAATTTCTTGATCAAATCACAACAAAAAGAACTTATGTCAAATAGCAAAAACAAAAAAATAAAATTAAAGTGGCTACTAGCCTTTATTAAAGTAAATCAAAGAAATGAGCAAAAGAAATCAAGTGAATCAAACCAAATGCAATCAAGTTAGGCACATAATTCCCAAAAATCATCAAATAACGTTATGGCACAACACCATCAACCATCCAGTGTCCTCATATCGGGAACCTCATGCCCCTAACAAAGCAAACATCCTCAACTTTTTAAATCTGTGCAATATCCTAATGTGAAATGCCTAAGCATGGAATGATGAAAAGGAAATCAATATGAAAAATGCATTGCTACAAGTGCTAAGAAACAGAAGTCACAAACTGGTTTAACTTCACCATTCCACGTCACATGTACTGCCAAACATCCAATGGCTGCTGGAACAATGTATAGAAGTGCAGGCTGATGAAGAAAAGAACAAGATTAGAACAATCAAAGTCAAGATTAGACTAGCTAATTTCAACAATTGATATGCACCATGATAGCACGCCTTCTATCTCCAAATAGAAATGCTTAAAGACACAAACCATTTATTTTTTGCCGTTAACCAACTTTTGAATGATTGTCCAATTATGTGAGGAAGAAAGAAGGAAAAAAAGTTCTAAATATCAACCATCTCCCACTCCTAAAGAGCCAACATATAGGCACACACACCATCATCATCATCCTTAATTTCTTGTATTATAGTAGATTTCATCATTTTCACCCATTTTGCTCTCATTTTTTCCATCACAGTATTTCAGCCCATACTAGAATGTTAGTTGCAACAATAAAGCTAAGAAATAAAAAATTTATTAGCCAAATTCAGACATCTCCTTCATATTGTGCAAAATTGGATCAAATCTCATTCGATTTGGCGAATAAAAGTTGCAATTCACTAGCAAGCTACAAAGAAAAAATGTCAATTGAATTACCCAACTTAATCTAAATCAGTCCACCATTGGCAGAACTCAAACTCAAACTCAACACAAAAGAGATTAATTGTAGTTGCAACTAAGTAATTAACTCAAATACAAATTTCAGCTACAACATCGTCTTATAATTTACCCGAAATGCCATAATTTAAACAACATTACACACACAAAGATTTGATGGATGAATGCTAGTTAGTACTATATGAATCAAACTAATTTTTATTTATATTCATTTGGTAGGAGCATTTTGGACAACTACAAACACTACAATATTCTGCCAACATAATCTGAACTTACATGCCATATCAAAAAGAAAATTCTAAACTAACTGATATCTAATCACAAATGATTGCCATAATTAACAATTCTGTCACAGCATGAACACAGATAAATTGAAGAGCTTCAACAAATAATATTATGTCTCACCAGGAATAACAATATCTCCAAGTCCCAACATGGAAAATGGTCTCGTTGGATCTGCTATGGGAAATAAAAGCTGCATAATAAATAAAACATTATCAAAGATGGAACAGGCAATTATGTGTGAAATTCAAGCAAAAAAAAAAAAAAAAAGGACAACAACCTTACTGAAAACTTACCTTAATAGGTGCATCAAAGGACTTGGCTACACTAACCATAACTAGACTAAAGAGACCCAGAAGATATCATACAAAAAAAGTCCACCTTGTAGTTTGTCAATAGTGAAGATAATCTGAGATATTAAGGAAGAATGAAATTCTAAACAAGGCTAAAAGGATACATAATTACTATGCATGTGCTCACAACCAACTAAACCCTTCCATTCCTTTTTTTTTAAAAGCACATAAATACTATTTTTAAGCTGTAAATAAATAGAAGTTTAGATCAACTAAAGAGAAGAAATGATTATTATGAATATTAAATAGACAACCTCCACAAGTCCATACCCATTGAAAAGCTCATTATCGTACATTTGAATTGGTAGTAGAACAAAAAAGACTAAGTGACTAACTCTATTTTTACAAATAGTTAATATTTATCTTGCTTCACTTGTTCCTCCCCCACTAAACTTTTCCCTTTCGGCCTTTCCATTATCCAAGGCTAAAGCTTAAATTATATGATGGTAATAATATTCAAAATCACTAAAAGGTAATTTCTATGTCTCCTTTGTGTCATGTTCCACAGAGCTGTCAATGATACATTCTAATCATTACTAGTTTACTACTCACAAATATAAAGATCATTGAGAAGCATCACTCAACTATCACACCAAGGGGGCAAGACTCAAGAGATATGTTACTTCAACACCTTTATTTACCTTGAAAATCGTGCGTTGTGTCATGTCGGACACGACAAGATACTTGGATATTTCATTTTTTAAATAAAAACTTATAACGCTTTTCTCAAATTAGCCAAGTTGGACACTTGGACACACAGATATATATACTTCATAACTTCTTATAATTAATGTATCATTGACAAAGTTTGGTGAATGTAAAAAATTGGAAAAAACTAAGAAGCAATAAAGAGCATTTTAAAAACAAGTTTTCAATTTGCAATAGATTTCTTTTCAATTTGCACCTAACTATATCCATATTCATCAAAGTTTAATTCCACATTTGTAAACAAAAAGAAGCATTGAAGCATTTTAACAAACATATTGTAGGCATGAACTACTAGTATATGATTTTTCACTTAAACAAAATAATAAGTGTAAATCTAAAGCATTTCACACAAAAATTCAACCACAAATCAATAATAACAACCAATGATTTAAACTAGTTGAACAATCAACAACAATAATTAATTTAACAATTAACTTGATTAAAAGAAGTAAAAAACAGAATTGAACCTCAAAGAGATAGTGGTGGTTGATGTTGGAGGTTGCGGCCGGAGGTGTCGTTGGTTGCGGTGGTTCAGACGGTTGCGGCTGGAGCGGCTGGGCGAGGCTGTGGTTTCGGCACAATTCGAACAATTTTTTTCGCAATATTTTCGCTAGGGTTCAGGCTGGAGGTGGTGGCAGTGGCAGTGGTTCACGGCTTCGAGCCTTCGATCACGCAGCTAGCTAGGGTTCGTAAGTTTTTTTTTTTTTGGAGAATGGAAGAGTGAGAATTAGTGTTGATGTATGTATTGGTATACCGATTACGGAGTATATATGATATTGAAAATTGAGAATAAGCATGCGTTTTAATTAATTTTTTTTAACCAATATACTATGGTACCTAGAAGAACTGCATCATATATAAATTGTATGTGATACCAAATATTGCCTGTATATGATGCGGTTCTTTAAAAAACCGCATCCTTTAAATTGTAGAAAAAGCACTTTTTTCTACTAGTGCCTTTTTGAGGCCCGAAACGCGCATATGACTCGCTACCGGTTATTCCCGAAGTTGGGTCTGTACCGGCTTTCGGGGTCCCTTTGATGAAAATGGTCGAAAAAATTCTCGGGGGTTCCTGGGGTCACAAAATGCACCTTTGAAAGGGGAAACCAGATCCCGACCACTTTTGGAGGCCGGAAAAGCGAATACGACTCGCTGCCGGTTATTCCCGAAGATGGTCCTGTAGCGGGCCTCTGAGGTCCCGGGATGAAAATGGTCAAAAATATTCAGGGGGGTTCCTTCGGTCACAAAATGCACCTGGGAAAGGGGAAACTAGTTTCTAACCACTTTTGGATTCCCAAACACACATGCTTCCGGGTTATTCCCAAAGTCGGGTATGTAGCGGGCCTTTGTGGTCCCGGGATGAAAATGGTCAAAAATATTCTCGAGGGTTCTTTGGGTCATAAAATGCACCTAGGAAAGGGTAAACTAGTTCCCGACCCCTTTTGGAGGCCCGAAACGCGCATACGACCCGCTGCTGGTTATTCCCGAAGACGGGCCTGTAGCGAGCATCTGGGTCCTTGGATAAAAAAGGTCGAAAATCTTCTCGGGGGTTCCTTGGATCACATAATGCTCCTGGGAAAGGGGAAACCAGTTTCCGACCCCTTTTGGAGGCCCAAAATACGCATACGACGCGCTACCGGTTATTCCTGAAGTCGGGTCTGTAGCGGGCCTCCGGGGTCCCGGGATGAAAATGGTCGAAAATATTCTCGGGGATTCCTTGGGTCACAAAATACAGTTGGGAAAGGAGCAACCAGTTCCCGACACCTTTAAAAGGCCTGAAACAAGCACACGACCCACTGCCGGTTATTCCCGATGCCGGGTCTATATCGGGCCTCCGGGGCCCGGGTACGAAAATGGTCGAAAATATACTTGGGGATTCCTTGGGTCACAAAATGCACCTGGAAAGGGCAAAGCAGTTCCCGACCCCTTTTGGAGGCCCAAAACGCGCTTACAACCCGCTGCCGGTTATTCCCGAACATGGGCCTGTAGCGGGCATCTGTGGTCCTATGATGAAAATGGACAAAAATATTTACGGGGGTTCCTTGGGTCACAAAATGCACTTGGGAAAGGGGAAACTAGTTGCCGACCCCATTTGGGTTCTCGAAACGCGCATAAGATCCGCTGCACGTTATTCCCGAAGACAGTTTAGTAACGGGCCTCCGGGGTCCGGATATAAAAATGGTCGAGAATATATTCTCGGGGGTTCCTTGGGTAACAAAATGCACCTGGGAAAGGGGAAACCTGTTCCCGACCCCTTTTGAGGCCCGAAATGCGCATATGACTCGCTACCGGTTATTCCCGAAGTCGGGTCTGTAGCGGGCTTTCGGGGTCCCGTTGATGAAAATGGTCGAAAAATATTCTCGGGGATTCCTTGTGTCACAAAATGCACATGGGAAAGGAGAGACCAGTTCCCGACCCTTTTTGGAGGCCCTAAACGCGCATACGACCCGCTTCTTGATATTTCCGAAGATGGGCCTGTAGCGGGCCTTCAGGGTCCAGGGATAAAAATGGTTGAAAATATTCTCGGAGGTTCCTTGGGTCACAAAATGCACCAAGGAAAGGGGAAAGCAGTTTCCGACCCCTTTTGGAGGCCCGAAACGCGCATACGACGCGCTGCCGGTTATTCCCGAAGTCGGGTATGTAGCGAGCCTCCTTGGTCCTGGGATGAAAATGGTCGAAAATATTCTCGGGGGCTCCTTGGGTCACAAACTACACCTTGGAAAGGGGAAACCAGTTTCCCACCCTTTTTGGAGGCCCGAAACGCGCATACGACTCGCGGCCAGTTATTCCCGAATACGGGCCTGTGCCATGTGGCGGGCCTCCGAGGTCCCGGAATGAAAATGGCCGAAAATATTCTCGGGGGTTCTTTGGGTCACAAAATGAACCTGGGAAAGGGGAAACCAGTTCCCGGCCCCTTTTGGAGGCCCGAAACGCGCATACGACGCGCTGCCGATTATTCCTGAAGTCAGGACTGTAGCGGGCCTCCGGGGTTCGGGGTTGAAAATGGTCGAAAATATTCTCTGGGGTGCCTTCGATCACAAATAATACCTGGGAAAGATGAAACTAGTTCCCGACCCCTTTCGGAGGCCCAAAACGCGCATAATACGTGCTGCCGGTAATTCTCGAAGTCAGGTCTGTAGCGGGCCTCCTGGATCCCGAGATGAAAATGGTAGAAAATATGCTTGAGGGTTCTTTGGGTCAGAAAATACACCTAGGAAAGGGGAAACAGGAACCTGACCCCTTTTGGAGGCTCGAAACCCGCATACGACCTACTGCCGATTATTCCCAAATTCGGGTATGTAGCGGGCCTTTGTGGTCCCGGGATGAAAATGGTCAAAAATATTCTCGAGGGTTCCTTGGGTCATAAAATGAAACTAGGAAAGCGGAAACTAGTTCCCGACCCCTTTTGGAGGCCCGAAACACGCATACGACCCGCCGCCGATTTCCCGAAGATTGGCATATAGCGGGCCTCCGGGGTCCCGGGATGAAAATGGTCAAAAACATTCACGGGGGGTTCCTTTGGTCACAAAATGCACCTGGGAAAGATTAAACTAGTTTCCGACCCCTTTTGGATTCCCGAAACGCGCACACGACCCGCTGCTAGTTAATACTAAAAACGGACGTGTAACAGGCCTCCGGGGTCCCAGGATAAAAGAGGTCGAAAATATTTTCAAGGGTTCTTAGATTACAAAATGCACCTTGGAAAGGGGAAACCAGTTCCTGACCCCTTTTGGAGGCCCAAAACGCGCATACGTTCCGCTGCCGGTTATTCCCCAAGACGGGCCTCTGCCATGTTGTGTGCATCCGAGGTCTCGGGATGAAAATGTTCGAAAATATTCTCGGGGGTTCTTTGGGTAACAAAATGCACCTGGAAAAGGGGAAAACAGTTGTCGAACCCTTTGACGGGACCAAAACGCGCATAGGACCCGCTGCCGGTTATTAACGAAGATAGGACAGTAGCGGGTCTCCGGGGTCAGGGGATGAAAATGGTTGAAAATATTCACGGGGTTTCCTTTGGTCACAAAATTCACCTGGGAAAGGGAAAACAAGTTCCCGACCCGTTTTGGAGGCCCGAAACGCGCATACGAGCCACTGACTGTTATTCCCGAAAACGGGCCTGTAGCAGGCCTCCGGGGTCCCGGGATGAAAATGGCCGAGAATATTCTCGGGGTTCCTTGAATCACAAAATGCACTTGGGAAAGGGGAAACCAGTTCCCAACACCTTTTGGAGGCCCTAGACGCGTTGACGACGCACTGCTGGTTATTCCTGAAATCGGGTCTGTAGCGGGCCTCCAGTGTCCCGGGATGAAAATGGTTGAAAATATTCTAGGGGATTTCTTGGGTCACAACATATACCTGGGAAAGGTGAAACCAATTCCCAACCCCTTTCGGAGGCCCGAAACGCGCGTAATACGTGCTGCTGGTTATTTCTGAAGTGGGTTCTGTAGCAGGTCTCCGGGGTCCCTGGATGAAAATGGTCGAAAATATTGTTGGGGGTTCCTGGGGCCACAAAATGCACTTGGGAAAGGGGAAACCAGTACCCGACTCCTTTTGGTGGCTCGAAACGTGCATACGACCCTCTGCCGGTTATTCCCGAAGTCGGGTCTGTAGTGGGCCTCCGGGGTCCCAGGATGAAAATGGTCGAAAATATTCTCGGAGGTTCCTTGGGTCACAAAATGCACCTTGGAAATGGGAAACCAGTTCCCAAACCCTTTTGGAGGCCCTAAACGCACATACGACCCGTTGTCTATTATTCCCGAAGATGGGCTTGTAGCAGGCATCCGGGGTCCCGGGACGAAAATGGTCAAAAACATTCACGGGGGTTCCTTGCCTTAAAAAACGCACCTTGGAAAGAGGAAACTAGTTCCCGACCAATTTTGGAGGCCCGAAACGCGCATATGATCCGCTTCCGGTTATTCCTGAAGCCGGGTTTGTAGCGGGCCTCCGGGATCCCGGGATGAAAATGGTTGAAAATATTCTCAGGCGTTCCTTGTGTCACAAAATGCACCTAGCAAAGGGGAAACCAGTTCCCGACCACTTTTGGAGGCCCAAAACGCGCATACGACCCGCTGCCAGTTATTCCCGAAGATTGGCATGTAGCGGGCCTCCGGGGTCCCGGGGATGAAAATGGTCAAAAACATTCACGGGGGTTCCTTGGGTCACAAAATGTACCTGGGAAAGGGGAAACTAGTTTCCGACCCCTTTTGGATATCCGAAATGCGCACACGACCCTCTGCCAGTTAATACAGAAGACGGGCCTGTAACAGGCCTCCGGGGTCCCGGGATAAAAATGGTCGAAAATATTCTCGGGAGTTCCTTAGGTCACAAAATGCACCTTGCAAAGGGGAAACCAGTTCCCGACCCCTTTTGGAGGCCCGAAACGCGCATACGTCCCGCACCTGGAAAAGGGGTAAAGAGTTCCTGAACCCATTTGCAGGACCGAAACGCGTATAGGACCCGCTGCCAGCTATTCCCGAAGATGGGACAGTAGCGGGTCTCCGGGGTCACGTGATGAAAATGGTTGAAAATATTCACGGGGGTTCCTTTGTTCACAAAATTCACCTGGGAAAGTGAACTATAATTAGTCTTGAAATCAATCAAGCAAGTAATTAGAGTTGAGAAGATAATGAAATAGCTCAAAAGAATCACTCTTAAGAAAATATTTCCTACTAAATTCAGTAGAAAGAATCACTCTTACACTCAATTTAGGTTGATTAAATCACTAGGAGAATCACTCTCAAAGCTCACTAATCGGTTTAGAAAACTTGTAGTTAAAACTCCCAAGAAATCAATTCAAAGAAAGCTAAGTTACTTTAGCCTCAAGGATGAACAAAGTTCAAGTTTTTATAAAAATCAAAGTAACTTACATATGATACATCAAAGTCTATTTAAAGAAAGAAAAGTACAATTATACGTATAATTATACGTATATTCGTACAATACGCAACCGAATACGTAGAAACTACTATACGTATCAAGTATAATACAAGTATTATACTACATAAGGATATGCTCAAGCAATAAACAAAGGCTAAAGCAATGAAAATATCAAGCCAAAATCAGCCTCCTTAAGCAACTTGAGCCACTTGCACCCACTTGCACCAAAATAGACCAATGAGCTTCTCTTAGCCTTCATGACACTCCAAGCTTTTCATCATGACTTCCAAAGGTAGTATGACATCTAGCTAGGCTAGTAGATGACTAATCAAGGCTATTACTCAACTTGCAAGCTAAAGCACAAATACCCATTACACATTCACAAGCAGCTGAAACACGTAGCCAGGACAGAGCCTGGGTCGTGACTCGCGACCCACACTCGCGACTTGCGAGGCTCTACTGAACTCCACTTCCCAGCTTTGCTCAAGTACGTAGCCAAGACAGAACAGAGTCGCGACTCACGACCTAGAACTCGCG
Organism: Salicornia ramosissima; assembly: GCA_951394345.1. Classification (NCBI taxonomy): domain Eukaryota; kingdom Viridiplantae; phylum Streptophyta; class Magnoliopsida; order Caryophyllales; family Amaranthaceae; genus Salicornia; species Salicornia ramosissima. The sequence continues at coordinate 30,432,132 of OX596236.1, read as the reverse complement.
ACTCGCGAGATCCCTCTGGATCATGCACCTGCAATGTAACAGCCCCGGAAATTCGGACCCTTTTTCCTTCCTTTATAAAACTTAGATTTTACTAAAATCATAGCCCGAATTTCTAGAGTTGCTACTCGTACGCCCACCTCTGATAAGAAGTGGGTATACGAATAAGTAAAAGCAGGATCGTAATGTTTTCAAATTCCAAAATGGATTTTATTCATAAATACCAAAGCCGTACAATGTTTAAAACCAAAATATTAAAAGTTAAAATAACTTATTACAAGATGTTCAGCTAATGCATAAAGCCTATGATCAAAGGGTTTAGCTAATTCCAACAGGCATTCCTCATCAGCCTCAAATAAGTAAGCCATCCTACTACTGACCTGCACAAAAACCCGAAGGAAAAACAACAAACAAACAATAACACAAAAATCAGAAAAACTGAGTATGATCGACTCTACCCCGTAAAACGGTTTTGGTTTAAAAACAGTTTGACACACAAGAAACATAGAACATCGATTGAACGAATATTTATCCAATTCACAAATTTTAGAGCAATTATTATCCAAGATTATTTAATTGGGAAAGTGAACGCGATAGGGCCTGTTTCATCCCGTCACGGACTTTTCGGCCTGGCCTGCAGCTTGTCGACAGAGTGTCCCGAGTGTATACACCCCTCACAGAACTAATACGTATCCGCAAGTGTGCGCCAGAAGTTCAGGAGGAGGACGAAAGCAGATTATAACAGTTACAAAATTTCAACGACGATTCAACACATGTCCGACCTATTGCGTGTCCACCACAACAATAGGCCCACATTGGGTACTCCCCAATGAGACACCGTTCATCACCCTAATAGGTCGTCACCGTTCGGGCTACTTTCCCTTTGAAGATTGTTTCACTTTAAGTTTAGGTTCATTTGGTTTTGAAAATCATTTGAGTGAGAACAATAACCTCGGAATAAATCGATGAACCAAAATTCCACACTTTAACAATTCTCCAGGAGAAATCAATCCCATAAGGCAAACTTGCCAATCCGAATTCAACAATTCAATGATCCATCGTTCATTCTCAGACACCACTTATACTTCTTAAATCAAGGCAAGTTTAAACATTCACCAATCCATAACCAAAATTCCATGACGTAAATAACTCATTAAACAATCGAATTGCTAAGACCGTCAAGCTTTTCAAAATCATGTGCATAGGAGAAAATTTTCGAAAGAGTAATAATATACTCATAAACACATTTTTCGAAAATATGTGTGTATATATATACTAAATAATTTTCAAAAAAAATAGTAAAATAAGGTTCCATAAAACATTTGGAGATTTTAAGTTGTAAAAATCATAATATAAATACGTAGTACAATTTCGAAAAATTGAAATAATATTTTCAATTCATGGACATTAATTTTCGAAAATTTCAGATTTTATAAATAAGATAAATAAGCTTATTTTGGACATCTAATGGGTATTTCGTACACAAATTTTATGGTCTAAAACACATGTACACAACCCTTAGTCCAAAAACAAGTTTTATTTTGATTTTCGAAAATAACGAAAGCATAATTAAGCTATTTTAAAAATCTGGACAGCAACTAAAGTTGGCATAGAATGCCTTTAAAACCATCACATTAGCCCTCAAAAACATGGCTAAAAAGCATTCCTTGAATGCCCATGCATTCACACGAAAATACTACTACTATGCACACAATTAATCATAATTTTACGTCATCTAAACAACCTTAAAAACAATAACTAAAACAACTACTTAAGCATGCATATAACTTCTACTAAATCATAAACAAACATAACTATAAAGCATTAAAACTATGCTAGAACATAAAACTAAGCATGCTAAAACAGAAGCGTAAAAATAAACCTTCGGTAATAACCGGCCAATCCTAAAACTTCGTACTTCCGTCACATTCGTTGGTTGCGGCCAATCGGAAACTGCTCTAATCTTGGATGGATCAACCGAGACTCCTTCTCTCAAGATCACATGACCAAGAAATGCAACCTTATCTAACCAAAATTCACACTTCGAGAACTTCGCATACAACCCCTTTTCTCGAAGTACTTGTAATACCTTCCTTAAATGCTCCTCATGCTCCTCATCACTCCGCGAATACACAAGAATATCGTCGATAAAGACGACAACAAAACTATCCAAATAGGGTTTGAATGTCCTATTCATGAGATCCATGAACGCGGCTGGGGCATTAGTGAGTCCAAAAGGCATTACGGTGAACTCATAATGTCCATACCTTGTTCGGAAAGCTGTCTTGGAAATATCTTCCTCCGAAATCCTCAGCTGGTGATAACCCGATCGCAGATCGATCTTTGAAAACGTAGTGGCATCCTTCAATTGATCGAAAAGGTCATCGATCCTAGGCAATGGGTATCTATTCTTTATCGTGACGTTGTTCAATTCACGATAATCGATGCACAGCCTCAATGTGCCATCCTTCTTCTTAACGAAAAGCACGGGTGCTCCCCAGGGTGAAACACTGGGCCTAATGTATCCTTTCTACAACAATTCCTCCAATTGTACCTTTAGTTCCTTCATCTCAGCTGGTGCCATTCTGTAGGGCGCCTTCGAAATCGCTCCCGTCCCCGGTACTAAGTCTATCTTGAATTCCATCTCCCTTACCGGTGGCATCCCCGGAATCTCTTCTGGAAATACATCTTCGAATTCCCTTACTACTGGGATTTGGCCAATGGTTTTCTCTTCTAGGCTTAGGTCATTGACATGAAACAAATAGATAGGGTGTCCTTTCCGGGCATAGTTTTGAATGGCCATTGTGGAAATGATCTTGACTCGGGGTTTCGAGGAAATTCCTTGGTAAGAAATTCGGTTCCCTTTTGGTCCTCTCAAAGAAACTTTTTGATTGTGGCACTCAATCCTAGCCTTGTACTTACTTAACCAATTCATTCCTAGGATAACGTCAAAGTCACCTAGTTTGAACTGAATAAGATCAGCGGGTAATTCTGTTCCAGCGATGTTGACTGGAACATTTTGGTACAAGACACTACAATTCACAACATCTCCCTTGGGAAGAGTTATGTTCAACTGACACAAAGACGAGGTTTTCAAATTGAGTTTTGTGGCAAAAGGCAGGGAAATAAATGAATGAGAAGCTCCAGAATCAAAAAGCAAGTAGGCGGGTGAGGAGTTGACAAGAAAAGTACCAGTCACTACGTTGCCGTAGTTGTCTGCCTCATTTTGGTTCATCACAAAAATTCTTCCATTGTTGGCTCTCCCATTCCCATTCGCATTACCATTGCCGTTGCCATTCCCATTCCCATTCCTTCCATTACTTCCATTCCCATTAGCACTTCCAGGCTGGTTGTTGTTACCATGATTCCCGTTTCCCTGTGGCGTGTTATTTTGATAGAAGCGATTGTCATTCTGACCACCATTCCCATTACCGTTCCTGTTGAATCCCACGTTGTTGTTCTGTCCACCATTTCCTGGACGATTATTGTTGTTCCTTCTGGGACAGTTGATCGCCTTGTGGCCTGGTTCCTTACATTCGTAGCAAAGGTTAAGGTTTCCTAAACAGTCGCGGCCTGGGTGGCTCTTGTTGCACCTTTTGCAGACAAAGAAATTATTCTGCCTTTGGTTTCCCTGATATCTGTTGTTGTTGTTGTTGTTGTTGTGGTTATTGAATCGATTATGTGGTTTAAAATCTCCACCAGTTCGAGGCTTCTTATCGAAGTGTTGCACTTGAGTGTGCTGACCCTCCTTTCTCTTATTTCTCCCAAATACTTCTTCCTCCCGTTTCAGAATTCTCTCCATGTTTGAGGCCTTAGCATATGCCTCCGCAAAAGTCTCCGAAGTACTTCCTCCTAACCTCTTTTGGAGTCGAAAAGCTAACCCGTCTTCAAACTTCTGGACCTTGGCCCTCTCGTCAGGTACCACATTAGGACAAAGCTTGGCCAACTCATTGAATTTGTCGGCATACTCTTGTACGTTCATTGACCCTCCTTGAGTCAATCTACCAAACTCGTTAAACTTTTGCCTTCGAATGTGTTCTGGAAAGAAACGAGCCCGAAGAGCTGTCTTGAATTCCTCCCAACCAAAATCTCCTTGGGCTCTCAATGCTACTCCCTCACATTCCCACCAAGTATCTGCTTGCTCCCTCAGATAAAAAGTGGCTTGGTCTACTTTTTGGTTTTCAGGAGTTCCGGCTGCGGTAAACATCTTATCGAAATCTCTAATCCAGTTTTCAACCAACATTGGGTCCTCTTTCCCGACAAACAAAGGTAGTTTAAGGGCAGAAAGCTTTTTGGCCGTTGCGGCTTGGGGATCATCATTGTTGTTTTGGTTTACTTGGTTTTGAAGGACTAGACCAAAGTTTTGGGCTAACTTTTCAAGTGAACGAAGTCTTGCTGCAAGTTGTTCGGGTGTTTCGGCCATTGGTCGGTTTCGTCGGGTCCTAGATCGAGTATTAGCACCGTTATTCGACATAGACTGCGGTACTAATAGAGAAGGACGGTGTTACCACCGCGGAAAGCTAACGCTTACGAGGAGGACAAAGAAAAAGAAGAAAAGCAACTCGAAGTAAACATATCAATCATACTTATATTCATAATAATTCCAGTTTTAGGTCGAACGACCTTACACACCAAAAATTTACCATGCCCAATTCGGTCTGCGGACCGGTCACACATAATTACAATACCAAAATTTTACCATGCCGAATTGGTCTACCAACCAATCACAAATAATTACATCATACACCAAAATTTTACCACACCGAATTGGTCTACTGACCAATCACATATAATTACAAAAGTACGAAAAATAAAGAAAAGTAATAACATAACAAGTTCAAATAACCACTCTTAAAAAAATTCTATCCCATGTTGTTATCCTCAAAGCTGGGGCTTGACCCTTGCTGCTCTCCTACCCCTACTATTAGCTTGGGTGGATCAAGGTTATACTCATGTTCTTGTATGGCATCAATCAATTGTTTCTCTAAATAGTCGAGTGTGAGAAACCACTCGCCCTTGTAGGAATAACGAGCAAAGTTGGGTTCGTCTTTGGAGATCATGATGTCAGGGTACCTATTCTTGACACGAGATAGTGCACCTTTTGTTGGAAGGGTTTCAATGAGGACATGTGCTTGCCTATAAGTTCTGTTGTAGTCGGATATCCCATGCATATGGTTGTGTGATAGCTTTTAAGGCAGAGATTCAGACGGGTGAATAAAAGAATGAACATCCTCTCCTTCTCTAATGCAAAGATGATAAGGTGAATCTGGATGGGTATAGACCACTCTTCTAGGGGGAACTACATTCTTCCTAGCTGAATGATACTCACGAACCATCTAGAAAATAGGAGAAAAACACAAAATCAAATAGAAGTACTTTTAAGAAGTACTTGCAAATAAACACATAACCCCATCGTCGTAGTCCCACTCTCACGAGTTGGTTCTAACTCTAGGGTGTGAAAGTTTTCAAAATCCATTTTCGAAAACATCGGCTCTGATACCAACTGTAATAGCCCCGGAAATTCGGACCCTTTTTCCTTCCTTTATAAAACTTAGATTTTACTAAAATCATAGCCCGAATTTCTAGAGTTGCTACTCGTACGCCCACCTCTGATAAGAAGTGGGTATACGAATAAGTAAAAGCAGGATCGTAATGTTTTCAAATTCCAAAATGGATTTTATTCATAAATACCAAAGCCGTACAATGTTTAAAACCAAAATATTAAAAGTTAAAATAACTTATTACAAGATGTTCAGCTAATGCATAAAGCCTATGATCAAAGGGTTTAGCTAATTCCAACAGGCATTCCTCATCAGCCTCAAATAAGTAAGCCATCCTACTACTGACCTGCACAAAAACCCGAAGGAAAAACAACAAACAGACAATAACATAAAAATCAGAAAAACTGAGTATGATCGACTCTACCCCGTAAAACGGTTTTGGTTTAAAAACAGTTTGACACACAAGAAACATAGAACATCGGTTGAACGAATATTTATCCAATTCACAAATTTTAGAGCAATTATTATCCAAGATTATTTAATTGGGAAAGTGAACGCGATAGGGCCTGTTTCATCCCGTCACGGACTTTTCGGCCTGGCCTGCAGCTTGTCGACAGAGTGTCCCGAGTGTATACACCCCTCACAGAACTAATGCGTATCCGCAAGTGCGCGCCAGAAGTTCAGGAGGAGGACGAAAGCAGATTATAACAGTTACAAAATTTCAACGACGATTCAACACATGTCCGACCTATTGCGTGTCCACCACAACAATAGGCCCACATTGGGTACTCCCCAATGAGACACCGTTCATCACCCTAATAGGTCGTCACCGTTCGGGCTACTTTCCCTTTGAAGATTGTTTCACTTTAAGTTTAGGTTCATTTGGTTTTGAAAATCATTTGAGTGAGAACAATAACCTCGGAATAAATCAATGAACCAAAATTCCACACTTTAACAATTCTCCAGGAGAAATCAATCCCATAAGGCAAACTTGCCAATCCGAATTCAACAATTCAATGATCCATCGTTCATTCTCAGACACCACTTATACTTCTTAAATCAAGGCAAGTTTAAACATTCACCAATCCATAACCAAAATTCCATGACGTAAATAACTCATTGAACAATCGAATTGCTAAGACCGTCAAGCTTTTCAAAATCATGTGCATAGGAGAAAATTTTCGAAAGAGTAATAATATACTCATAAACACATTTCTCGAAAATATGTGTGTATATATATACTAAATAATTTTCAAAAAAAATAGTAAAATAAGGTTCCATAAAACATTTGGAGATTTTAAGTTGTAAAAATCATAATATAAATACATAGTACAATTTCGAAAAATTGAAATAATATTTTCAATTCATGGACATTAATTTTCGAAAATTTCAGATTTTATAAATAAGATAAATAAGCTTATTTTGGAAATCTAATGGGTATTTCGTACACAAATTTTATGGTCTAAAACACATGTACACAACCCTTAGTCCAAAAACAAGTTTTATTTTGATTTTCGAAAATAACGAAAGCATAATTAAGCTATTTTAAAAATCTGGACAGCAACTAAAGTTGGCATAGAATGCCTTTAAAACCATCACATTAGCCCTAAAAAACATGGCTAAAAAACATTCCTTGAATGCCCATGCATTCACACGAAAATACTACTACTATGCACACAATTAATCATAATTTTACGTCATCTAAACAACCTTAAAAACAATAACTAAAACAACTACTTAAGCATGCATATAACTTCTACTAAATCATAAACAAACATAACTATAAAGCATTAAAACTATGCTAGAACATAAAACTAAGCATGCTAAAACAAAAGCGTAAAAATAAACTAATCTATCCTAAGCATACAAGAACCTAAGGCTAAGAAAGCGGTAGACATCGAAGCATACCTCAACGTCTGGAAGGCTACTTTAAGATTCGCTCCCTCCTTAGAAAATTAAACTCAATTCTCTCGGTTATTCTTCCGTGAAAACTTTTCACTTGTTACTCCTCTTTTATTAGAGGAGAAGTGGAAGAAATGTTGAGAGAATTGTGAGGTATGATGGGTGGTGAAGGGGGTTATTTATAGGATGGGAGGGTGTAGGAAAGTTGTAAACTTTCCATGTGGGACAAGTGGTGTGTGGTGGTGGTGGTGTGCCGTGTGGGAGGAGATAAGGGAGGGGTGAGTGGTGGTGAGCTTGCCTAGGGAGTTGTGTTGTCAAGGCTTAAATGCTTGTTGACTACTTTGCTAAATTAAATTAATTACACAGCAAATAAAATACGTCATGCATAAAACGAACTTTAAAAATAAAATTCTAATTCATAAAAATATTTTTATTTACCAAAAATATTTTTCCATAAAATAAAATAATTTTCACAATATATATATATATTATTTTCGAAAATAAGTACATATTTATTTATTTTGAAAATATTCCAACTTCAAAAATAACTTATTATTTTCTGAAAATAATATTACGGCAAAATACTTTATTTTACTAATAAATACATTTGAAAATAATTCGAAAAGTTCTTTTATAAAATATAAAACCTTTTTATAGAAGATATTATTTTTGAAAATTCTTGAAAAATTACGGGTATTACATGCAATGCTTCAAAGTACGTAGCCCAAGCCAAGTAGGCTCGCGACTCGCGGCCAAAACTCGCGACTCGCGATTCACCTCTGGACTCTAAGTTCAGTTCTCAACATCCAAGTCGCACCTCGTGACCCCTGCTTCAAAGATAGTGCAATCTACTACTTAATACAAACCAAAGCAAATAAACTACGAGCTAAAGTTTTAGGTTTACAAAACGGACTAAACAGGACCAAGATTAGACATAAGTGATACAAAGGAACTAATAAAAGGACCATGAAAAGAACTAATCTCAATGATGGGATTAGCACTAAGGAGTATCTCTTTCGTCGTTTCAAGATCAGGCACTGATCCTGGTTCATCCCCTCCCTCTTCAACAGGAATTGACCTCAATTCTAGCAGTTCATCATCTTCTAAATAAGGAGATAAGTCACCCACGTTGAAGGTTGCAGTAACTCCATAATCACCCGGAAGATCGATCTTATAAGCATTATCACCATAACGCTCTAAGACCTTAAAAGGACCATCTGCTCTCGGCATTAGCTTGTGTTTCCGCTTCCCCGTGAACCTCTCTTTCCTCAAATGAATCCATACCAAATCTCTTGGAGCAAAGATTTTTGGTTTCCTCCTCTTGTTGGCCTTTGTCTTGTACCCCTCATTGGCTTTCTTAATGTTTCCTCGGACCTCCTTGTGAATCTTCACCATGGCTTCGGCCTGAGCTCTAGCATCACCGTGAACATAAGAATCCCTAGGTAAAGCAATAAGATCAATAGGAACATAAGGGTTAATGCCATAAACAATTTCAAATGGGGAGTGTTTTGTAGCATAAGTAGGTGTCCTGTTGTAAGCGAACTCAGCATGACATAGTTTCACATCCCAATCCTTGCCGGTTTTGCTCACTAGACCCCGAAGCAACGACCCCAATGTCTTGTTAGTCACCTCAGTCTGCCCATCTGTTTGTGGATGATGAGATGTGTTGAATAGTAGTTTAGTTCCCATAAGCCTCCACAAAGTTCTCCAGAAGTAACTCAAAAACTTATTGTCTTGATCAGAGACAATAGTTTTAGGTATCCCATGTAAGCGCACCACTTCTCGAAAGTACAAGCAAGCGACATTCACCGCATCTTCGGTCTTATGACATGGAATAAAGTGTGCCATCTTCGAAAGCCTATCCACCACCACCATAACCGAGTCTCTCCCCCTTTGAGTTCTAGGCAGTGCCACTATGAAGTCCATGCTCACATTCTCCCATGGCCTTTCCGGAACTGGTAACGGAGTGTACGACCCTTGCTGAAAAGAACTCTTCGACCTCTGACAAACCCCACATCGAGCCAATACAGCTTGGATCTCACCAACCATGCGTGGCCAATGAAAGTGCTCCTGTAGTAACTCAGTAGTTTTGTTGATGCCGAAATGAACAGCCAACCCACCTCCATGAGCCTCCCGAATTAGTAACTCCCGAACCGGACATTTTGGAGCACAAAGCTTGTTCCCTTTAAATAAGAACCCATCCACCAACTGATAATTATTTTTTGAACCGGATTCACAATCAACAAACAAGTCACGAAAATCACCATCGAGTGCATAGTATTCTTTTATCAATTCGAACCCAAGAACCTTGGTATCCACCGTTGTCAGTAGTGATTGTTTCCTGGAAAGAGCATCAGCAACAATATTTGCTTCCGGCTTTGTATTTAGCAACAAAGTCAAAAGATTGTAAAAATTCTACCCATTTAGCATGTCGAGCACTGAGCTTATGCTGCCCATGTATGTACTTTAACGACTCATGATCAGAATGTAAAACAAAGGAAGCAGGACGCAAATAATGACTCCAATGTCCTAAAGCTCTAACCATAGCATAAAACTCTTTATCATAAGTAGAATAGTTCAATTTAGCACCACTAAGCTTCTCGCTAAAATAAGCGATAGGCTTACCCGACTGAATCAAAACAGCCCCAATACCTGTCCCACTCGCATCACACTCAACCTCGAAAGGTTTAGTAAAATCAGGTAATGATAACACAGGTGCTTCACACATCTTTACCTTAATCAATTCAAAGGCCCTTTGAGCAGCAGCAGTCCACGCAAATTTCCCATGTTTAGTACACTCAGTTATAGGAGCTAATAAAGTACTAAATTTTTTTATAAATCTCCTATAAAAAGACGCTAAACCATGAAAAGACCTCACATCAGTCACACATTTTGGAACCGGCCAAGTAGAAATGGCGTCTACTTTAGTAGGATCCGCCTTCACCCCTATGTCAGAAATAATGAAACCCAGAAAACTAACTTCATTTTGCATGAACGAACACTTCTCTAACTTCCCAAAAACTTTATGTTTCCTTAGCGTTTCAAATAACAGACACAAATGATTCAAATGATCCTCGTTAGCAGAATAAACAAGAATATCATCTAAATATACCACTACAAACTTGCCTAAAAATGGCCTAAGTACTTCATTCATCAATCTCATGAACGTACTAGGGGCATTTGTTAGACAGAAAGGCATGACAAGCCACTCATACAAGCCATATTTCGTTTTAAAAGCGGTTTTCCACTCATCACCCTCACGCATACAAATTTGATGGTACCCACTCCTAAGGTCAATTTTAGAGAACAAATTAGACCCACTCAGTTCATCTAACATGTCATCTAATCTAGGAATTGGAAACCTGTACTTGATAGTAATATTGTTAACAGATCGACTATCAATACACATCCTCTAAGACCCATCTTTTTTTGGAACAAGTAAGGCCGGAACAGCACACGGACTCATACTCTCCTTCTCATATCCCCTCTCAATCAACTCACTGATTTGTTGTTGTAATTCCCTACTCTCCTCGGGATTACACCTATAGGATGGCTTATTTGGAATAGGGGCTCCAGGAATGAGATCAATCTGATGCTCAATTCCTCTTTTTGGTGGTAAACCAGGAGGTAATTCTTGAGGAATAACATCCTGAAATTCATTTAAAACCTCCCCCAACTCAGTATTTGTAATCGCCACTCCCTCTTTTTTTTCTTGACTCACTAACACAAACGCACACCCCTCTTGCTCAAACAACTTCCCGAATTCTTTTCTCCCTAATAACACACTCCCATTGTCCGAATTGGACTTTGATTTAGGCTTGGTGTTTAGGATTTTTGAGGGTGCTAAAGGTAACAAAGTTTTCATTTTTCCATCTTTATTAACTTTATAAGTGTTAGTTAAACCATCGTGAATTACTTCCCGATCAAACTACCAGGGACGTCCAAGTAACAAGTGACATGCCGTCATTGGGATTACATCACACAAAATTTCATCGACATAAGTACCAATGCTAAAGTTAATCAAGACTCTATTCCGCACCTTAACCTCACTTTCATCATTTAACCATTTTAGTTTATAAGGATTAGGGTGTTTCACCAACGTCAAAGACAACTTATTAACCAATTCAGTGGACGCTACATTCGCACAACTACCCCGATCTACAATCAACGTGCATAATTTTTTTTTTATCAGACATTTCGAATGAAATATCGTCTCTCTTTGTTCACTTTCGTTTGCCACGTTGTTGGTATACAAATTCCTCCTAATAACCAGATTTTCCCCCTCTAATTCAGGTTGACAAAGTTCTTCTACATCCTCCTCTTCCTCTTTATCATGTTCATGAGCTAAAAGAGCTAATTTTTCAATTTCATCTATTTCTTCTATATCATGTAAGGTCATAATTCGGGCAGTAGGACAATTAGATTGGTAATGACCATAACCTTGACACTTATAGCATTTTACTTTGTCATTAACAGTTCTAATAGGCACATTAGCTTTCTTATTCTTATCATGATCAGAACTAACATTAACATTGCTACTACTAGTACTAGGCTTAAAATTTGAAGATCTAGTAAAAGGTTTTAGCAATTGTACCACTCGATTTCTTCCTTTGAGTCTCCAAAGTAGGCGCCATTTTGCAAGCTTCTGCATAAGTAAGGAAAGGAAACACCTCCAACTTCTCCCTCAAATCCGTGTTCAACCCACCTAGGAACCGTCCTAGTCTTTGTTCTTTGGATTCGTCTATTTCACAAACCATGGCAAGCTTTTTGAATTCCTTGATGAACTCCAAAACCGGCATGGTTCCTTGCTTCAAAATCGACCACCTCACATATTGGTGTTGCTTGTAGTTCGAAGGCACAAATCTCTTCCTCAATTGCTTCTTTAGCTTACTCCATGTTTGAATTTTGGACTTGTTCTCCTTCTCCCTTTGTTTCTTCAACCCTTCTAACCATATTGAAGCATATTTTGTCAACTTCAAAACCACCACCTTGTATTGCCTCTCTTCTGGTGTTTCTTTGTACTCGAAAAACCTCTCCAAAGATCTTTCCCATTCAAGGTACACCTCTGGATCAGTAGTACCATCGAATTCAGGAACATCGATTTTCAAACCCCTATCATCCCCATACGATTCCTTCTGTTCTTCATTTGTTTTTTTGTTTTTCAATACTTCCAATGTTAATTGGGTCATCATATCATGCAAAGCATCATTTTTCTTGCACAAAGCTTCAATCAGTTGATCCCTCTTCAAGTTTGCAGCAGCTTCATCACCCATGTTGAACTTAAGCTCTTGATACCACTTGAACTATAATTAGTCTTGAAATCAATCAAGCAAGTAATTAGAGTTGAGAAGATAATGAAATAGCTCAAAAGAATCACTCTTAAGAAAATATTTCCTACTAAATTCAGTAGAAAGAATCACTCTTACACTCAATTTAGGTTGATTAAATCACTAGGAGAATCACTCTCAAAGCTCACTAATCGGTTTAGAAAACTTGTAGTTAAAACTCCCAAGAAATCAATTCAAAGAAAGCTAAGTTACTTTAGCCTCAAGGATGAACAAAGTTCAAGTTTTTATAAAAATCAAAGTAACTTACATATGATACATCAAAGTCTATTTAAAGAAAGAAAAGTACAATTATACGTATAATTATACGTATATTCGTACAATACGCAACCGAATACGTAGAAACTACTATACGTATCAAGTATAATACAAGTATTATACTACATAAGGATATGCTCAAGCAATAAACAAAGGCTAAAGCAATGAAAATATCAAGCCAAAATCAGCCTCCTTAAGCAAATTGAGCCACTTGCACCAAAATAGACCAATGAGCTTCTCTTAGCCTTCATGACACTCCAAGCTTTTCATCATGACTTCCAAAGGTAGTATGACATCTAGCTAGGCTAGTAGATGACTAATCAAGGCTATTACTCAACTTGCAAGCTAAAGCACAAATACCCATTACACATTCACAAGCAGCTGAAACACGTAGCCAGGACAGAGCCTGGGTCGCGACTCGCGACCCACACTCGCGACTCGCGAGGCTCTACTAAACTCCACTTCCCATCTTTGCTCAAGTACGTAGCCAAGACAGAACAGAGTCGCAACTCGCGACCTAGAACTTGTGACTCGCGAGATCCCTCTGGATCATGCACCTGCAATGCTTCAAAGTACGTAGCCCAAGCCAAGTAGGCTCCCGACTCGCGGCCAAAACTCGCAACTGGCGATTCACCTCTGGACTCTAAGTTCAGTTCTCAACATCCAAGTCGCACCTCGTGAAGAAACTCGCACCTCGTGACCCCTGCTCCAAAGATAATACAATCTACTACTTAATACAAACCAAAGCAAATAAACTACGAGCTAAAGTTTTAGGTTTAGAAAACGGACTAAACAGGACCAAGATTAGACATAAGTGATACAAAGGAACTAGTAAAAGGACCATGAAAAGAACTAATCTTAATGATGGGATTAGCACTAAGGAGTATCTCTTTCGTCGTTTCAAGATCAGGCACTGATCCTGGTTCAGAAAGGGCAAACAAGTTCTCGACCCGTTTTGGAGGCCCAACACGCGCGTACAAGCTGCTGACGGTTATTCCCGAAAATGGGGCCGTAGCAAGCCTCCAGGGTCCCGGGATGAAAATGGCCGAGAATATTCTCGGCGTTCCTTGGGTCAAAAAATGCACTTGGGAAAGGGAAAACTAGTTCCCGACCCCTCTTGGAGGCCCGAAACGCGTTTACGATGTACTGCTGGTTATGCATGAAGTTGGGTCTGTAGTGGGCGTCCGGGGTCCCGGGATGAAAATGGTCGAAAATATTCTCGGGGATTCCTTGGGTCACAACATATACCTGGGAAAGGTGAAACCAATTCTTGACGCCTTTCGGTGGCCCGAAACGCACATAATACGTGCTGCCGGTTATTCCTGAAGTCGGGTCTGTTGCAGGTCTCGGGGTCCCTGGATCAAAATGGTCGAAAATATTCTTGGGGTTCCTGGGGTCACAAAATGCACTTGGGAAAGGGGAAACCAGTACCTCACCCTTTTGGAGGCCCGAAATGTGCATACGACCCGCTGCTGGTTATTCCAGAAGTCGGGTCTATAGTAGGCCTTCATGGTCCCGGGATGAAAATGGTCGAACATATTCTCGGGCGTTCCTTGGGTCACAAAATACACCTGGGAAAGGGGAAACCATTTCTCGGCCCGAAACGCGCATACGACCAGCTGCTGGTTATTCCCGAAGATGGGGCCAGTGCCCAGTAACGGGCCACCGAGATCTCAGTATGAAAATAGTCGAAAATATTCTCGAGAGTTCCTTGGGTCACAAAATGCAACGGGGAAAGGAGAAACCAGTTCCCGACCCGTTGTCTATTATTCCCAAAGATGGGCTTGTAGCAGGCATCCGGGGTCCTGGGACGAAAATGGTCAAAAACATTCACGGGGGTTCCTTGCCTTAAACAATGCACCTTAGAAAGAGGAAACTAGTTCCGGACAAATTTTGGAGGCCCGAAACGCGCATATGACCCGCTTCCGGTTATTCCTGAAGTCGGATTTGTACCGGGCCTCCGGGATCCCGGGATGAAAATGGTTGAAAATATTCTCAGGCGTTCCTTGTGTCACAAAATGCACCTAGCAAAGGGGAAACCAGTTCCCGACCCCTTTTGGAGGCCCGAAACGCGCATACGACTCGCTGCCGGTTATTCCCGAAGATTGACATGTAGCGGGCCTTCGGGGTCCCGGGATGAAAATGGTCAAAAACATTCACAAGGGTTCCTTGGGCCAAAAAATGCACCTGGGAAAGGGGAAACTAGTTTCCGACCCCTTTTGGATTTCCGAAATGCACACACGACCCTCTACCAGTTAATACAGAAGACGGGCCTGCAACAGGCCTCCGGGGTCCCGGGATAAAAATGGTGGAAAATATTCTCGGGAGTTCCTTAAGTCACAAAATGCACCTTGGAAAGGGGAAACCAGTTCCCGACCCCTTTTGGAGGCCTGAAACGTGCATACGTCCCGCCCTGGAAAAGGGGTAAAGAGTTCCTGAACCCATTTGCAGGACTGAAACGCGTATAGGACCCGCTGCCGGCTATTCCCGAAGATGGGACAGTAGCGGGTTTTCGGGGTCACGTGATGAAAATGGTTGAAAATATTCACGGGGGTTCCTTTGTTCACAAAATTCACCTGGGAAAGGGCAAACAAGTTCTCGACCCGTTTTGGAGGCCCGACACGCGCGTACAAGCCGCTGACGGTTATTCCCGAAAATGGGGCCGTAGCAAGCCTCCAGGGTCCCGGGATGAAAATAGCCGAGAATATTCTCGGCGTTCCTTGGGTCAAAAAATGCACTTGGGAAAGGGAAAACTAGTTCCCGACCCCTCTTGGAGGCCCGAAACGCGATTACGACGTACTGCTGGTTATGCATGAAGTTGGGTCTGTAGCGGGCGTCCGGGGTCCCGGGATGAAAATGGTCGAAAATATTCTCGGGGATTCCTTGGGTCACAACATATACCTGGGAAAGGTGAAACCAATTCTTGACGCCTTTCGGTGGCCCGAAACGCGCATAATACGTGCTGCCGATTATTCCTGAAGTCGGGTCTGTTGCAGGTCTCGGGGTCCCTGGATCAAAATGGTCGAAAATATTCTTGGGGTTCCTGGGGTCACAAAATGCACTTGGGAAAGGGGAAACCAGTACCTGACCCCTTTTGGAGGCCCGAAATGTGCATACGACCCGCTGCTGGTTATTCCAGAAGTCGGGTCTATAGTAGGCCTTCATGGTCCCGGGATGAAAATGGTCGAACATATTCTCAGGCGTTCCTTGGGTCACAAAATACACCTGGGAAAGGGGAAACCATTTCTCGGCCCGAAACGCGCATACGACCAACTGCTGGTAATTCCCGAAGATGGGGCCTGTGCCCAGTAACGGGCCTCCGAGATCTCAGTATGAAAATGGTCGAAAATATTCTCGAGAGTTCCTTGGGTCACAAAAAGCAACGGGGAAAGGAGAAACCAGTTCCCGACCACTTTAGCAGGCTTGAAACGCGCATTCGACCCGCTGACGGTTATTCCCGAAGACTGGCCTGTAGCGGGCCTCCAGGTTCCGGGGATGAAAATGGTTGATAATATTCTCGGGAGTTCCTTCGGTCACAAAATGCACCTGGGAAAGGGAATACCAGTTCCCGACCCCTTTTGGATGCCTGAAAAGCGCATACGACGCGCTTCCGGTTATTCTCGAAGTCGAGTCTGTTGCGGGCCTCTGGGGTCTCAGGATGAAAATGGTCGAAAATATTCTCGGAGGTTCCTTGGGTCACAAAATGCACTTGGAAATGGGAAACCAATTCCCGAACCCTTTTGGAGGCCCTAAACGCGCATACGACCCGCTGTCTATTATTCTCGAAGATGGGCCTGTAGCAGGCATCCGGGGTCCCAGGATGATAATGGTCAAAAAAATTCACGGGGGTTCCTTGCCTTGTAAAATGCACCTGGGAAAGGGGCAACTAGTTCCCGACCAATTTTGGAGGCCCGAAACCCGTGTATGACCTGATGCCGGTTATTCTTGAAGTCGGGTTTGTTGCGGGCCTCCGGGGTCCCGTGATGAAAATGGTCGAAAATATTCTCAGGCGTTCCATGTGTCACAAAATGTACCTAGGAAAAGGGAAACCAGTTCCCGACCCCTTTTGGAGGCCCGAAACGCACATACGTCCCGCTGCCGGTTATTCCCGTAGATTTGCCGGTGCCATGTTGTGGGCCTTCGAGGTCTCGGGATAAAAATGATCGAAAATATTCTCGGGGGTCCTTTGGGTCACAAAACGCACCTCGAAAAGTGGAAAAAAGTTCCTGAACCCTTTCTGATGCAGGAGCAAGTGTTGATTTCCAAGAAGAGGCACTTCACGTCATTACAACATCCTTGGCCAATGGAGGACCAGGCAAGCTAGAGGCTCCAATGTTTCTCACATTACTTCATTTAGCTTAATTTTGCTTTGTTGGGTTGTAATAAAGTAGTAAACTATGAACTATGTTTGTTTTATTTGCTTCAATTAAGTTAGTAAGTGTAATGGAGCTAGAAACTCAAGCAAGAGAAGCAAAGGAAGGCTTGCACGGCCATGCCCTGTCTTGGCACGACCGTGCAAAGGTCAGAAGCCCAGGGGAAGTGGTGCACGACCGTGCAGACATTTTTTGCATGATCGTGCAAGGGTCAGAAGCAGGGGAACAACTCTGCACGACTGTGCAGGCTTACTCTGCACGATCGTACAGAGGTCAGTGGCATAATTTTTGGCTTGCACGACCGTGCAGGCTAATGCTGCACGATCGTGCGGCCACGTAATGTAACGACCCGTATTTTAGCAGCGTTGTTTTCGGGGAAAAACAACAATACAGATCATTAACACCTATAAACCTTTAATATCATATTCATCAATTATAGCGGAAGCTCTAAACTTAGTTCATATTATTCATTAAAACCATTAGATAATCCAAAATAGATACGTTTCTAAAGTCCAACAATGCTACAAAATAAGGAAAAGTCCACTAAAAATAATACAAAGGCTAGGGGTGAACATTAGAATAAAAATAAACTGCTAAACTAGCTCGCACACAATCCCAGCCCTTGTGCAACTCAGTCAATCATCACCTGTACCTGAAAAGGGTTTTGGGGTCCACAATCAGTGGTGGGTAATTAGATTGTTCTACTTAATCAGTAGAACACAATTAGAAACATAATAATCAGAACAGGTCAAGCAAACAGTCAAACAAATCATCAGGAAATCATTCATAGACATCATCGTTCAAGTACGCAGCGGAAACAAACATAACATCACAATAAACCAAGACCTTCTATACTAACTTATTCAGTTCTGGACTTCTTCACACCACTATTGACCTTTCAGTTCTATTCAGTTCAGGTGTTAATCCGTGACTAGTCATATGCTCGTAGGGGAAACCTTAATTTTTCCCCAACTTTCCTTTCTCATGCCGGGTCAACCACGAAGATCTACTCCCAAAGCACTGGGATCCAGAACCATCCCAAATCCGAAGATAGGACAGTGGCTTCAACTATACCTATGTTCATGGCATTTGAGCCACTAGATAGGCGGTCACTTCATAGTTAATCATCTTTCCATTTCAATTCTATTCTGTTCTCATTTCCAGTTCACAATTCAATTCCTTATTGACACAACTTATCCTCGATTCAATTCTAGTTCATCTTAACTTGACCCTAAACTCTAACTTAATACTTGACTACACGACAATCTCCCTTAGTAAACAATAATCAAATCAATTCCTCGAATAGACTTATAAACAATTTAATAAATCAATTAAATAAACCAATAATCATATAAACTAACAATCATCAACTAATAATGCTTAAATCATGATAAAAATCCCCTTTTTAATAATTGCTACCATTCGACATTCACCATTAACAACACCAAAATTGACATCTCAAATTAATTAAATACAATCATCACAATTAATCAAATAAACTTAACAATATATCATAAATTAGACTTTAAACAATAAATCATCAAGATTGGACCAAACGAGAACAAAATAAATCGCTAATATGTACATATAATACACGGCCATTCAAGGCTAACAACAATAACAAGATCAATTTCAAGAACCTAGCAAACTACACTTAAATCAAAGATTCTATTCAAGATTTTCATCCAAGAATAATTAAAGATCAAGATCACACCATAAAAATCATATTTTTCATCAAGAAACTATTCGACACAATCATGAAATACACGGCTCCCTTACATAAACATTCAATAATTATTTTCATCAACTTTAAATTAACAAGATTCATAAAACAAGCACGGATCAATAATAAAACAGGTAGCAAAACGTCATGGAATTGGACAATAACCACTCGGCACCCTCCTTAACATGTCATCAAAAGATTTAAAACATATTCAACACAATTCTACATAATTCTAAACCTACTCTAAACATGATTAAACCTATTCTAACAATTATGTAACTAATCTATCCTATTGATTAAATAAAGCAATCTAATTACCTTTGATGGATTATGGAGTTCGAATTATTCAAGGTTACACGGTTTCCTTGGATTTATTTTGGTTTCTTGATCAATCTTTAAGGGTTGGAACAATAGGAAAGAATTAGGGATAAGCATTAGTTGATTCTTGAAAGAAAGAATAATAAAACAATTTTGATATTGTTTACTAGGGTTGGCCGTGTAGAATGAGTATTAAGAGGGGGTTTTGGTTTCCTATAATTTAGTAGGAAAGATAGGTGAGGTTAGGAGAAAAATAGGGTTTTTAGAATAAGTCAAAATAGATGTATTAGTTAATAATATTGGCTAAAACAAATTAAACAAATTAATTAGAAAGAAAGGATAGGCTGGGCTGTGTGAAATAAGGGGAAAAAGAAAGGGAAAGGAAATAATTGGGCTCGGGTTTTTGCAGAATAAGATTACAGTTCGGGCCAGGATTAAAATAATTAGATTGCTACAAATAATTTAATAATTAATTAAATAATAATCAATTAAATGGTTAATTAATTAAATATTTAATTAATTAAGAAAAAATTAAAATATCCCGAAATTTCGGGGTATTACAGTCACCCCTCCTTAAGAAAATTTCGTACTCGAAATTTTTCAAAAGGAAGCACACCTAAGAAACAATATAACAAGGGAGCAACAATAAAATCAAGCAGATAGATTAAACGGTAACCGTACCTTCAATTGCATCGGGACGCGCGTCTGCCTCTTCTTGGGTCATGCAGTAGACTCGATTCCTCACCGGTGCCTGGCTTACAATTGCTGCCGGTTTATTCTTTGAACACGCCCAAGACTTATGCCCTCCCTGACCACACACGTAGCATACTATCGTAGACCCGTCGCACTTCTTCCCGGGATGACGCTCCTTCTTGCATCCTCTGCATACAGTGGTCTCCGGGACGCTGGTCGCTTTTCCGTCCTGCGATTACGGCTCTTGAGATGATTCGATTCGCGGTCTCTTTACGGCTGCAGGCGGCTAGCTTTCCATGGCTCTCTTCTTTGTAGCTCCTTCCTCCTCTAGCGATGCGTGAATCTCCAAAGCTGTCTCATAAGCGTTCTGAAACGTTGCTGGCTTGCTGCTGATGATGTGTACCCGAATGCGAGGATTCATCTTCTTGATATACGTCTTTAGGTTCTCAGCTTCCGATGGTATTACTGTAGTGGCAAATCTAGACAGCTCCGCGAACTTGTCGGTGTAAGCCTGTACTGACATGGTTCCCTGAGTGAGCATAAGGAACTCTTCTTGTTTCTGCCACCTAAGCTCGTCGGGGTAGAAACGCTCTTGTAGCTTGGAGGTAAACTCTTCCCAGGACATGCTCTTTACAGCTCTTCCTTGTGGTCGAACCGTCATCCACCAGTTGTCCGCTTCTAATCGAAGATAGTAGCTAGCGATCTGAACTCGTTCGTCATCCAGGCAATCGATTGCATCGAATAATTTTCCCATCTCCCGAATCCAGCTCTCGAGCACCACGGGGTCAGCTGTGCCGTCATAGGTAGGGGGTCGATGATGGGAAATCCGGTCAAATGTGGTTTGACCGCTGGTCAACTTGGCTCCTCTCTGGGCTATGCTGATGGTTGCGTCCTCTAACATACGGCGTCGGTCACGGCTTCTAAGCGATGGTTCTGGGCTTGCCATCCTACAAACCAGTACCCAAGTTATGGAGATCAAAAGACAACGCTAACTTAAATTAAATCATCGCAAAAGAATGAAAAATTACTTATCCCATAGCTCTACCCAAGTCAACACTCACTTATGTTCTTGTGGTAAAGCTAACTAAGTTAATTCTCGGGATCATAAAGCGCACAATCTTTCGGGTTACTTATGATGAAGTAATCCTAAGGTTCGGCTCTGATACCAACTGTAACGACCCGTATTTTAGCAGCGTTGTTTTCAGGGAAAAACAACAATACATATCATTAACACCTATAAACCTTTAATATCAGATTCATCAATTACTGCGGAAGCTCTAAACTTAGTTCATATTATTCATTAAAACCATTAGATAATCCAAAATAAATACGTTTCTAAAGTCCAACAATGCTACAAAATAAGGAAAAGTCCACTAAAAATAATACAAAGGCTAGGGGTGAACATTAGAATAAAAATAAACTTCTAAACTAGCTCGCACACAATCCCAGCCCTTGCGCAACTCAATCAATCATCACCTGTACCTGAAAAGGGTTTTGGGGTCCACAGTCAGTGGTGAGTAATTAAATTGTTCTACTTAATCAGTAGAACACAATTAGAAACATAATAATCAGAACAGCTAAAGCAAACAGTCAAACAAATCATCAGGAAATCATTCATAGACATCATCGTTCAAGTACGCAGCGGAAACAAACATAACATCACAATAAACCAAGACCTTCTATACTAACTTATTCAGTTCTAGACTTCTTGACACCACTATTGACCTTTCAGTTCTATTCAGTTCAGGTGTTAATCCGTGACCAGTCATATGCTCGTAGGGGAAACCTTAATTCTTCCCCAACTTTCCTTGCTCATGTCGGGTCAACCACGAAGATCTACTCCCCAAGCACTGGGATTGGACTATAATGGACCTCAAACAATAATAATCAGAAATAATTGCTTGAAAGATTATAGATTTCACTCTAACAAATCACTCAAAACAACAATAATATGGATATTTTAGTGAATAGATGAAAGAATACACTCAAATCTATGGACTAAATTGAATATTAAGCTAAGAGAATCACTCTCAAATCTGAATATTCGGAATGGTTAGCTTCAATTAAGAGGGTCAATCTCCTAATCTATTAACCTAGACAACTAAACTAAGAGGGTCAATCTCCTAATTCAATTAATCTAATTGGTGAAATCTTGTAATTAGACAACTATCCAAGAATTTCGAACAAGGTTAGTTCTTAAACACACAGTTTAAAATACTAGAGAGAAAACAAAGTTTTCAATTCAATTTCATTCAAGTCTGGTTTTCTTAGTACATACTACAAGCTATTTATAGCAAAATAGAGCTACGTATAATTATACGTATAAAATACGTATATTCGTACAATACGCTCAAAATACGTACAAGCTACTATACGTATCTAATACAATACAAGTATTATACAACCTAAGGATAAACTCAAAGCAATAAACAAAGCTTTAAACAATCAAAATATCTTGCAAAATCAGCCACCATAGTCCACTTGCACCACTTGCACAAGTTGAATCAAATGAGCACCACTCAACCTTGTTTGTAGCTTCCATGACTCACCTAAGCTATGTCAAGCTCCAACCAAGTTGTATGACACCAAGCTAGGCTAGTAGATGATGCAGCAAGGCTACTCACTCAACTTGCAAGACCACACTCAAAGCCCACAAGCCAACTTGCAACAACGCAAACACGTAGAAGCTAGGCAGGGCTGACTCGCGACTCGCGAGAATGGGTCGCGACTCGCGACCTTAAGGGTCCCCTGGGTTCGTGGCTCGCGACCTAGGCTCGCACCTCATGACTTGCTTCTGGTTCGAATGTGCAATTATGTTCCGTAGTTCACCT
The DNA here is from genome assembly GCA_951394345.1 of Salicornia ramosissima. Lineage (NCBI taxonomy): Eukaryota > Viridiplantae > Streptophyta > Magnoliopsida > Caryophyllales > Amaranthaceae > Salicornia > Salicornia ramosissima. The sequence goes on along the minus strand of OX596236.1, from coordinate 30,409,191 downwards.
ACTTGCATATTAAGCTATGAAACTAAAAGAGCTTTACTAACTATTACAAAGTACATTCCAAAATAACTAAAACTACTCATCTAAAGTACTAATTAAGCTATTACACAATAATCATAAGAAAAACTACGAATTTAAGCTAATACAAAACAACTATAATTAGAAACATTAGTTACCAAACTTGATCATAGTAGATCAAGTGTCAAAATGAACTAACAATGACCAAGATATGAGCCAAATCCATCGGATGTTGGTTAAGAAAATTAGTGTTCTTAAAACCGATACATGAAAAGTGTGATCATAGTAGATCAAGTGTCAAAATGAACTAACAATGAACTAACAATGACCAAGATATGAGCCAAATCCATTCTTTGTACCATGTCTTCATAGTTCAGGGATCTAGAACTGTCCCAAATCCGAAGATAGGACAGTGGCTTCGACTATACCTATGTTCATGGCACTTGAGCCACTAGATAGGCGGTCACTTCATAGTTAATCATCTTTCCATTTCAATTCTGTTCAATTCTCATTTCCAGTTCACAATTCAATTCCTTATTAACACAACTTATCCTCGATTCAATTCTAGTTCATCTTAACTTGACCCAAAACTCTAACTTAATACATGACCACACGTCAGTCTCCCTTAGTAAACAATAATCAAATCAATTCCTCGAATAGACTTATAAAAAATTTAATAAATCAATTAAATAAACCAATAATCATATAAACTAACAATCATCAACTAATAATGCTTAAATCATGATAAAAATCCCCTTTTTAATAATTGCTACCATTCGACATTCACCATTAACAACACCAAAATTGACATCTCAAATTAATTAAATACAATCATCACAATTAATCAAATAAACTTAACAATATATCATAAATTATACTTTAAACAATAAATCATCAAGATTGGACCAAACGAGAACAAAAAAAATCGCTAATATGTACATATAATACACGACCCTTCAAGGCTACAAGAATAACAAGATCAATTTCAAGAACCTAGCAAACTACACTTAAATCAAAGATTCTATTCAAGATTTTCAACCTAAGAATAATTAAAGATCAAGATCACACCATAAAAATCATATTTTTCATCAAGAAACTATTCGACACAATCATGAAATACACGGCTCCCTTACATAAACATTCAATAATTATTTTCATCAACTTTAAATTAACAAGATTCATAAAACAAGCATGGATCAATAATAAAACAGGTAAATAATTAAGCAAAACGTCATGGAATTGGACAATAACCACTCGGCACCCTCCTTAACATGTCACCAAAAGATTTAAAACATATTAAACACAATTCTACATAATTCTAAACCTACTCTAAACATGATTAAACCTATTCTAACAATTATGTAACTAATCTATCCTATTGATTAAATAAAGCAATCTAATTACCTTTGATGGATTATTGGAGTTCGAATTATTCAAGGTTACACGGTTTCCTTGGATTTATTTTGGTTTCTTGATCAATCTTTAAGGGTTGGAACAATAGGAAAGAATTAGGGATAAGCAGTAGTTGATTCTTGAAAGAAAGAATAATAAAACAATTTTGATATTGTTTACTAGGGTTGGCCGTGTAGAATGAGTATTAAGAGGGGGTTTTGGTTTCCTATAATTTAATAGGAAAGATAGGTGAGGTTAGGAGAAAAATAGGGTTTTTAGAATAAGTCAAAATAGATGTATTAGTTAATAATATTGGCTAAAACAAATTAAACAAATTAATTAGAAAGAAAGGATAGGGTGGGCCGTGTGAAATAAGGGGAAAAAGAGAGGGAAAGGAAATAATTGGGCTCGGGTTTTGGCAAGATAAGATTACAGTTCGGGCCAGGATTAAAATAATTAGATTGCTACAATTAATTTAATAATTAATTAAATAATAATCAATTAAATAGTTAATTAATTAAATATTTAATTAATTAAGAAAAAATTAAAATATCCCGAAATTTCGGGGTATTACACGTAACTTTTCGCCACGATTGTGCAGGTTAATACTGCACGACCGTGCTGCCTACAGGTCGAGTTTTTTAAAGCTGCACGAGTTTTCCTTCATTTGCCTTAAGAGTTTTTTTTTTTGAGTTGCTAATCTTAGCCAATTATGATCCCTAATCAAAGGCTTAGATTAATCCACTTCCTTTTAGGGTAATGCACATATAAATAGCTCCTTTAAAAGCTTTGTAATCATCTTTTGCTTAAAATCAAAATTTGAGAATTATCTCTCTTGCGGCCCTTTGTGAGCTCTATTCCTTGGTGGAACAAAAATCTTGCTTAACTTGGTGATAGGTAAGTCTAAATCCTTTATTGCTTTGTGTTTATGATTGGATTTAGTTTAGCTCTTGTTGATTAATGCTTAGCTTTAGATCTTCAAGTTCATATCCATGGTTTTTTGCTCTTGTTCATGGTGTTTGTTGAGTCTATGTATGGGTGGACGAATTTCTAGCTAGATTTTGTTTGTTTTGAAACCCTAATCCGCATCACTTGTGCAGGAGCGAAACGCGCATAGGACCCGCTGCCGGTTATTCTCGAAGATGGGATAGTAGCGGGTCTCCGGGGTCATGGGATGAAAATGGTTGAAAATATTCACGGGGGTTCCTTTGGTCACAAAATTCACCTGGGAAAGGGCAAACAAGTTCCCGAACCGTTTTGGAGGCCCGAAACGCGCATACGAGCCGCTGACAGTTATTCCCGAAAACGGGCCTGTAGCAGGCCTCCAGGGTCCCGGGATGAAAATGGCCGAGAATATTATCGGCGTTCCTTGGGTCAAAAAATGCACTTGGGAAAGGGGAATCCAGTTCCCGACCCCTTTTGGAGGCCCGAAACGCGTTTACGACGCACAACTAGTTATTGATGAAGTCGGGTCTGTAGCAGGCCTCCGGGGTCCCGGGATGAAAATGGTCGAAAATATTCTCGGGGATTCGTTGGGTCACAACATATACCTGGGAAAGGTGAAACCAATTCCCGACCCCTTTCGGTGGCCCGAAACGCGCATAATACGTGCTGCTGGTTATTCCTGTATTTGGGTCTGTAACAGGTCTCAGGGTCCCTGGATCAAAATAGTCTAAAATAATCTTGGGGGTTCCTGGGGTCACAAAATGCACCTGGGAAAGGGGAAGCCAGTACCCGACCCCTTTTGGAGGCTCGGAATATGCATACGAGCCATTGCCGGTTATTCCTGAAGTCGGGTCTGTAGTAGGCCTCCATGGTCCCGGGATGAAAATGTTCGAAAATATTCTTGGGGGTTCCTTGGGTCACAAAATGCACCTGTGAAAGGGGAAACCATTTCCCGGCCCCTTTTTGATGGCCCAAAACGCGCATACGACCCGCTGCCGGTTATTCCCGAAGATGGGGCCTGTGCCCAGTAACGGGCCTCCGGGGTCTCAATATGAAAATGATCAAAAATATTCTCGGGAGTTCCTTGGGGCACAAAATGCAACGGAGAAAGGAGAAACCAGTTCCCGACCCCTTTCGGAGGCCTAAAACGCGCATTCGACCCACTGCAGGTTATTCCCGAAGACTGGCCTATAGTGGGCGTCCAGGTTCCGAGGATGAAAATGGTTGAAAATATTCTCGAGGGTTCCTTGGGTCACAAAATGCACCTGGGAAAGGGAAAACCAGTTCCTGACCCCTTTTGGAGGCCTGAAACGCGCATACGACGCGCAGCCGATTATTCCCGACGTCGGGTCTGTACCGGGCCTCCGGGGTCCCAGCATGAAAATGGTCGAAAATATTTTCGGAGGTTCCTTGGGTCACAAAATGCACCTTGGAAATGGGAAACTAATTCCCAAACCCTTTTAGAGGCCCTAAACGCGCATACGACCCATTGTCTATTATTCCCGAAGATGGGCCTGTAGGCCTCCAGGGTCCCGGGATGAAAATGGTCAAAAACATTCACCGGGGTTCCTTGCCTTACGAAATGTACCTGGGAAAGGGGAAACTAGTTCCCGACCAAATTTGGAGGCCCGAAACGCGCATATGACCCGCTACCGGTTATTCCTAAAGTCGGGTTTGTAGCGGGCCTCCGGGGTCCCGGGATGAAAATGGTCGAAAATATTCTAAGGCGTTCCTTGTGTCACGATATGCACCTAGGAAAGGGGAAACCAGTGCCCGACACCTTTTGGAGACCCGAAACGCGCATACGACCCGTTGTCGGTTATTCCTGAAGATTGGCATAGGCCCTCCGGGATCCGGGATGAAAATGGTTAAAACATTCACGGGAGTTCCTTGGGTCACAAAATGCACCTGGAAAAGGGGAAACTAGTTTCCGACCCCTTTTGGATTCCCGAAATGCGCACACGACCCGCTGCCAGTTAATATAGAAGACGGGCCTGTAACGGGCCTCCGGGGTCCCTGGATAAAAATGGTCAAAAATATTCTCGACAGTTCCTTAGGTCACTAAATGCACCATTGAAAGGGCAAAACCAGTTACTGACCCCTTTTGGAGGCCCGAAACACGCATACGTCCCACTGCCGGTTATTCCCGAAGACGGGCCTGTGCCATGTTGTGGGCCTCCGAGGTCTCGGGATGATAATGATCGAAAGTATTCTCGAGGGTTCTTTGGGTCATAAAATGCACATGGAAAAGGAGAAAAGAGTTCCCGAACCCTTTTGCAGGACCGAAACGCCCATAGGACCAGCTGCCGCTTATTCCTGAAGATGTGACAGTAGCGGGTCTCCGGGGTCACGGGATGAAAATGGTTGAAAATATTCACGGGGGTTCCTTTGGTCACAAAATTCACCTTGGAAAGGGCAAACAAGTTCCCGACCCATTTTGGAGGCCCGAAACGCAAATACGAGCCGCTGTCGGTTATTCCCGAAAACGGGCCTGCAGCAGGTCTCCGGAGTCCCGGGATGAAAAAGGCCGAGAATATTCTTGGGGGTTCATGGGGTCACGAAACGCACCTGGGAAAGGGGAAAACAGAACCCGACCACTTTTGGAAGCTCGAAACGTGCGTACGACTCGTTGCCGGTTATTCCCGAAGTCGGTTCTGTAGTAGGCCTCCATGGTCCCGGGATGTAAATGGTCCAAAATATTCTCGGGGGTTCCTTGGGTCACAAAATGCACCTGGGAAAGGGGAAACCAGTTCCCGGCCCCTTTTTGGAGGCCCGAAACGCGCATACGACCCGCTGCCAGTTATTCCCGAAGATGGGGTCTGTGCCCAATAACGGGCCTCCAGGGTCTCAATATGAAAATGGTCGAAATTTTCTCGGGAGTACCTTGGGTCAAAAAAGGCAACGGGGAAAGGAGAAACCAGTTCCCGACCCCTTTTAAAGGCCTGAAACGCGCATACGACCCGCTGCAGGTTATTCCCGAAGACTAGCCTATAGCAGGCCTCCAGGTTCCGGGGATGAAAATGGTTGAAAATATTCTCGGGGGTTCCTTGGGTCACAAAATTCACCTGGGAAGGGGAAAACCAGTTCCCGACTCCTTTTGGAGGCCTGAAACGCGCATACGATGCGCTGCTGGTTATTCCCGAAGTCGGGTCTGTAGCGGGCCTCCGGGGTTCCAGGATGAAAATGGTCGAAAATATTCTCGGAGGTTCCTTGGGTCATAAAATGCACCATGGAAATGGGAAACCAATTCCCGAACCCTTTTGGAGGCCCTAAACGCGCATACGACCCACTGCCTGTTATTCCCGAAGATGGGCCTGTAGCGGGCCTCAGGGGTCCCGGGATAAAAATGGTCAAAAACATTGACGGAGGTTCCTTGGGTCACAAAATGCACCTGGGAAAAGGGAAACTAGTTTCCGACCCCTTTTGGATTCCCGAAACGCGCACACGACCCGCTGCCAGTTAATTTAGAAGACGGGCCTGTAACGGGCCTCCGGGGTCCTGGGATAAAAATGGTTGAAAATATTCTCGGGAGTTCCTTAGGTCACAAAATGCACCTTGGAAAGGGGAAACCAGTTCCTGACCCCTTTTGATGTAGGATGGGGTCTCAAAAACAAGCAAAAACTACACAAAACCCACCCAAGAGAATGTTAGAGAATAGAAAAAGACTTTTTTTGGGAAGAAAGAATATATACCAAGGAGAAGGATAAATTACATCCTAACCTAGAGTGACACACAGCCACCACCAAAATGGTTGAAGGTTTCACCAAGGACATGCCCTTGGTGAAATAACCAATCACCCACAACTACCTACTAGCTGCCTACAACCTCACTCACTACAAAAAAGATCATACAGCTAGCGCCAGTAAGCACCTCACAGACTATCAAAAAATAAGCATCTTCTTACAGTCATCACTTTCGGAGGCCCGAAACGCGCATATGACCCGCTGGATCCCGACCACTTTTGGAGACCCGAAACGCGCATATGACTTGCTGCCGGTTATTCCCGAAGTCGGGTTTGTAGCAGGACCGAAGGACCGAAAGGTGAACGTGGGTGATGACTTCCTTTGCCCGATTGATGGAAGCACCACGAAAGTTGGGCCTTCGATCAAGGGAAAGTTACCGGTCTTCGTGATTTTGTGCTTAGGACTCGTTAGATGTGTCGCTGCACGAAAGTGAGTTGTATATGTCTTTCCGGTCATCGTACTAGCTCGAAAGAGTGGTACGATCATAGAACGACCTCCCCTTATCCATGACCTAAGTATAAGTTAGATTGACTCAAAATTCATGGTGGTATGAGTTGTGGATCTCTTACCCTAGTCCCTTTTGTTTTTGTTTCCTTAGTGAAGTTTTAGTTAGTTCCCTTCGCCTCTCGCGACCATTATTTGACCTAGCTTGTTCGACGCTCACGCCTAGGCTAGTGCGAAGTACCTTCCCCGTGTTCGACACCCCCACTCATACTACGACGGGGGTTTTTTATTTGGTAAGAAAATCCCTCCTATCAGACACAAAATGCACCTGGGAAAGGGTAAACCAGTTCCCGACCCCTTTTAGAGGCCCGAAACGCGCATACGACCCGCTTTAGGTTATTCCCGAAGTCAGGTCTGTTGCGGGCATCCGGGGTCCTGGGATGAAACTGGTCGAAAATATTCTCGAGGGTTCCTTGGGTCACAAAATGATCCTTTGAAATAGGAAACCAGTTCCCGAACCCTTTTGGATGCCCGAATCGCGCATACGACCCGCTGCGAGTATTCCCGAAGATGGGCCTGTAGCGGGCCTCCGGGCTCACGAGATGAAAATGGTCGAAAATATACACGGGGATTCCTTGGATCACAAAATGCACCTAGGAAATGGGAAGCCAGTTCCCGAACCCTTTTGGATTTCCGAAACGCGCATACGGCCTGCTGCCAGTTATTACAGAAGACGGGCCTGTAACGGGCCTCCAGGGTCCCGGGATAAAAATGGTCGAAAATATTCTCGGGTGTTCCTTGGGTCACAAAATGTACCTAGGAAAGGGGGAAACCAGTTCCTGACCCCTTTTGATGTAGGATGGGGTCTTAAAAACAAGCAAAAACTACACAAAACCCACCCAAGAGAACATAAATTCGTAGGTCCAACTACACACTCAAATATGAACATGAAAAACTCATCAAAACATGGATATGGACATGGAAATAAGTTCACTAAGGACTTATATCATGAACTAAACAATTTCTACTCAAAATCACTAAGTTAGAGAATAAAAAAAGACTTTTTTTGGCAAGTAAGAATATATACCATGGAGAAGGATAAATTACATCCTAACGTAGAGTGACACACAGCCACCACCAAAATGGTTGAAGGTTTCACAAAGGACATGCCCTTGGTGAAATAACCAACCACCCACAACTACCTACTAGCTGCCTACAACCTCACTAACTACAAAAAAGATCATACAGCTAGCGCCCGCAGGCACCTCACAGACTATCAAAAAATAAGCATCTTCTTACAGTCATTAGTTTTGGAGGCCCGAAACACACATATGACCCGCTGGTTCCCGACCACTTTTGGAGGCCCGAAACGCGCATATGACCCGCTCCCGGTTATTCCCGAAGTCGGGTTTGTAGCAGGCCTCCGGGGTCCTGGGATGAAAATGGTCGAAAATACTCTTGGGTGTTCCTTGGGTAACAAAATACACCTGGGAAAGGGGAAACTAGTTGCCGACACCTTTTGGATTTCCGAAATGCGCATACGACCCGCAACCCTTTATTCCCAAAGACGGGCCAGTAGAGGGCCAACGGGTTCCCGAGATAAAAATTGTCGAAAATATTCTCGAGGGCTCCTTGGGTCACAAAATGCACCTGGGAAAGGGTAATCCAGTTCCCGACCCCTTTTGGAGGCCCGAAACGCGCATACGACCCTCTTTCGGTTATTCCCGAAGTAAGGTCTGTTGCGGGCATCCGGGGTCCAAGGATGAAACTGGTCGAAAATATTCTCGAGGGTTCCTTGGGTCACAAAATGATCCTTTGAAAGAGGAAACCAGTTCTCGAACCCTTTTGGATGCCCGAATCGGGCATACGACCCGCTGCGAGTATTCCCGAAGATGGGCTTGTAGCGGGCCTCCGGAGTCCCGGGATGAAAATGGTTGAAAAATCCCTATTAGTATCGTTTTTTTAGCTTATTAGTATCGTTTTTCACACGATACTAATAGAGGCGTTAGTAATAGTGAATTCTATTAGTATCGTTTGTGAAAAATGATAGTAATACATACTATTAGTATCGTTTTTAATAAACAACGATACTAATAGACTCTCTATTAGTATCGTTTTTAATAAAAAACGATACTAATAGACTCCATATAATACTAATATTTTTTTATTTAAATTTATATTTGATTTTTGGGCCAAATATATATATATATATATATATATATATATATATATATATATATATATATGCATCCTTTTGGCATTATCTGCAGCCCTGTTCAATTCTGTATAATGTACAATAATTTAATTTTTTTAATTAATTAAAATTTGTAAACGATACATATATATAATAGAGTTCGATGTATATATTCATATAAAATATAGTTTACAAGAACGAGTTGGATACGATCGATGTTTGCGAAGTAACTATAAATAAAATGTATAAATAATGTGCTACTAATAAAAATTTTACTTAATTAGGATCGGACAATAAGAAATTTAGCCTGAAGAACCTCGCCCGTTGCTCGCGAACCTCATCCAACTCTCCTTTGGTATATGGGGCAGATCTTCCAATGTAGTCCTTCAAAATCAAAGATTGAAAAAAAAAACCATATAAGTAATGTTATAAACGCCATCTTGCTTAGAGTTTTAGGGCCACAATATTTGGAAACTAAAAAAAAGGATGTTATGTTGTAGACCTACCTAAGCTATGACGGGCAAACTAAAGATAATATGACATTTTTTTATGGTGTTTTCGTTTCCATATTCCTACCAATTAACAAATATACTGTTTTTAAGGTTAATCTATGTTCTATATCATTCGTGCAATCATTAAATGACTTATTCGCATGTGTTTGGGAGAAAATAGGACGTTTTAGAACAAAATCAAGGCATATAAGTCATTTTGGCTAGTTTTTAGTGTTTTCGTTCCCATGTTCCTACCAATCAACCTATATACTGTTTTTATGATTATCCATGTTCTATATCATTCATGTAAGCACTAAATAACTTATTTGCATCTGTTTGGGAGAGAATAGGGCATTTTGGAACAAAAATAAGGCATATAGGTCATTTTTGGTAAGATTTTGGTGTTTTAGTTCCCATGTTCCTACCAATCAACCTATATATTGTTTTTAAGGTTTATCCATGTTCAATATCATTCTTGTAAATATTAAATGACTTATTTGCATGTGTTTGGCCAAAAATATGACATTTTGGAACAAAAATAAGAAGCATAGGTCATTTTTGGCTAGTTTTTAGGTGTTTTAGTTCCCATTTTCCTACCAATCAATATATATATTGTTTTTAAGGTTTATCCATGTTCTATATTATTCTTGTAAGCAATAAATGACTTATTTGCATGTGTTTGGGGGAAAATATGGCGTTTTGGAACAAAAACAAGGAGCATAGGTTACATGTTTATTAATTACTAGATAATACCCGAGCAAATGCTCGGTTTATTTAACTAAGGTAGTTATTTCTTGTATATAAATTATGGAAAGCATGCATTTAATACTATGGTATATAATAAGTTGGGAGGGAAAATAAGAGTTTAAGGGGGAAATTTTTTTCAAGTGGCTTGCATTTTAGTATGTAGTATAGATTAGAGTGACGCGATTGGGATCTCATGCCACAACTACGCCCCCGTTTAAGAATCTAATCATTTACCATGTCAATGGGCACCCATCCCCCATTCATGATCGACATAGTTAGATTTAGATCCTTGAGACGGCCCACGCAAGCGACAGTGAGATTGTGTAAAGCGATAAGCAAGAGTGTTTAAAATTAAAATCATGTGATTGGTTACATGTTTATTAATTATTAGAGTGACACGATTGGGATCTCATGCCACAACTACGCCCCCGTTTAAGAATCTAATCATTTACCATGTCAATGGGCACCCATCCCCCATTCATGATCGACATAGTTAGATTTAGATCCTTGAGACGGCCCACGCAAGCGACAGTGAGATTGTGTAAAGCGATAAGCAAGAGTGATTAAAATTAAAATCATGTGATTGGTTACATTGATTTAAGCAAAAGCAAAGCAAAGAAAGCAAGTGAAACAAAAGGAACAAAACCAAAACCAAAGTAAAACAAAATCAAAATAAAACAGGAGTAATTCAAAACAAATCAAGAGAACTGAACCACAAGGCAAGCAAATTAGGCACATAATTCCCAAAATCATCAAATAAGGTTGTGGCACAACGCCATCAACCATCCAGTGTCCTCAAGTCGGGAACCTCTTGCCCCTAGCAAAGCAAACATCCTCAAACTATCATCTCAATCCTATATCTAATCCTAAAAAACTAAGCAACCAAGAAATAAAAGGGGAGTTGGAAAGAACTCACCGAGGCATCACCATCTTCAACTGTTTTACCCTCTCCATCATAATTCATTCTAGCATAAATAAAAAAACAAAAACCAATAAGGGCATGGGATTAAATCATAAAACACCAAAATAACATAGAATTTCATTACCTGACTAAAATCATGAGAGCAAGCTTCTACCACCTCTAGCAAATGTGTCCACCTTTTTTTGTATACTAAAGCACAAATTAGAGGGGGAAAGGGGGCAAAACGTAAACAAAATTATTAAAGCACAAATTATTAGCCATGATTCAAACTTAAGAATACAATAGTTCCCAAAAGCTTGTCTCAGGCAACCTAGCAACGACCATAGCAATAAGGAAGCAACCCCATATACAATAGCTCATTTCTATGGTTTAATTTAATATATGGATGTAAAAAGCTCTTTTATTGATATCATGTTAGGCAAATATTGACTCTTCATTATGCTCTCAATGAGGTGAAATCGGAAAACTAAACTTGGCATATAATATGTAAAAACAAACTAAGCTACACACTATAAAATAATCTCTTCTAAAGTGTTTTTATACTCATAAAAAAGTAGTTAATAATTTACCAATTAGGGAAATTCTATTTGGTGGCCTTGAACTTTCAATGTATGTTATGTTAGCCAACAATTTACTAACCTAACCCTAGTTAATTAATTGACAAATTTCTTGCCCCTTATTCCTTTCATTTCCTAACATTATAGAGTTAAGGGCTCAAAGAGTTTGCTTTAGCTTCAGCTAACCATTCAGATTTAAGATGATTGCTTCAAGAAGAAAATCAAACCAAAAATCTGCTAGCACTACATGAAAGTTGCAGCAACTTTCAACAGAAATGGAGTGTTGGGGCTTAACTAACCATACAACATCCCAACAGTTGCTAACACCCCCACACCAAAGCAATTGAATAATGCTACTGCCCCTGCACCCCCTACCTACTGGTCATGGTATTTCCTAACTTGAAGGATGAGAAGGCTTGAGATACATGAGTAAAACATTGTCCAAAGCAGAGGGACAGTAGAGATATGCAGCAACACATGAACATGAACCGAACACCCAACCCCATTACCACCGTAGCTGCAACAGGGGAGGTCCGAGCTCATCCACCCTAGACCACCCGCGACACACATCAAACAGAGCCATCAACACCAAACACGCAACAATGGGAAAAACCTCTAAGTACATGCCAAGTCTGAAAATAAACTAAAATCACCCCCAACAATCTAAACAATTGTATTTCCATGCCTAAGGATGAGAAAGTTTGAGGAAATAAAGTAAACTACTAGTAATATTATACTAGTTATACTACTAATATTACTACTATACTACTAATATTATAGTGACTACTAATATAATTATACTAGTTATATAATGTTAGTAGTCATTATAATTAGTAGTAATTATTTTAGACCTTAATCGACATATTATGATACTTATATTATTAAATTACAACTTTGAGAATACATATATATATAGTTAGTAATTATAATGTTTGATAATTATAATGACTACTAAATGATAATTATTACCGAAGTTGGGTTTGTAGCGGGCCTCCGGGGTCCTGGGATGAAAATGGTCGAAAATACTCTTGGGGGTTCCTTGGGTAACCAAATACATCAGGGAAAGGGGAAACTAGTTACCGACAACTTTTGGATTTCCGAAATGCGCATACGACCCGCAACCCGTTATTCCCAAAGACGGGCCAGTAGAGGGCCAATGGGTTCCCAGGATAAAAACAGTCGAAAATATTCTCTGGGGCTCCTTGGGTCACAAAATGCACCTGGGAAAGGGTAAACCAGTTCCCGACCCCTTTTGGAGGCCCGAAACGTGCATACGACCCGCTTCCTGTTATTCCCGAAGTCAGGTCTGTTGCGGGCATCCGGGGTCCTGGGATGAAACTGGTCGTAAATATTCTCGAGCGTTCCTTGGGTCACAAAATGATCCTTTGAAATAGGAAACCAGTTCCCGAACCCTTTTGGATGCCCGAATCGCACATACGACCCGCTGCGAGTATTCCCGAAGATGGGCCTGTAGCGTGCCTCAGGGGTCCCGGGATGAAAATGGTCGAAAATATACACGGGGATTCCTTGGATCACAAAATGCACCTAGGAAATGGGAAGCCAGTTCCCGAACCCTTTTGGATTCCCGAAACGCGCATTCGACCTGCTGCCAGTTATTACAGAAGACTGGCCTGTAACGGGCCTCCAGGGTCCTGGGATAAAAATGGTCGAAAATATTCTCGGGTGTTCCTTGGGTCACAAAATGTACCTGGGAAAGGGGAAACCAGTTCCTGACCCCTTTTGATGTAGGATGGGGTCTCAAAAACAAGCAAAAACTACACAAAACCCAGCCAAGAGAACATAAATTCGTAGCTCCAACTACACACTCAAATATGAACATGAAAAACTCATCAAAACATGGATATGGATATGGAAATAAGTTCACTAAGGACTTATATCATGAACTAAACAATTTCTACTCAAAATCACTAAGTTAGAGAATAGAAAAAGACTTTTTTTGGTAAGTAAGAATATATACCATGGAGAAGGATAAATTACATCCTAACGTAGAGTGACACACAGCCACCACCAAAATGGTTGAAGGTTTCACAAAGGACATGCCCTTAGTGAAATAACCAACCACCCACAACTACCTACTAGCTGCCTACAACCTCACGAACCACAAAAAAGATCATAGAGCTAGCGCCCGTAGGCACCTCACAGAGTATCAAAAAATAAGCATCTTCTTACAGTCATCACTTTTGGAGGCCCGAAACGCACATATGACCCGCTGCCGGTTATTCCCAAAGTCGGGTTTGTAGCGGGCCTCCGCGATCCTGGGATGAAAATGGTCAAAAATACTATTGGGGGTTCCTTGGGTAACCAAATACATCTGGGAAAGGGGAAACTAGTTGCCGACACCTTTTGGATTTTCGAAACGCGCATACGACCCGCAACCCGTTATTCCCAAACACGGGCCAGTAGAGGGCCAACGGGTTCTCAGGATAAAAATGGTCGAAAATATTGTCTGGGACTCCTTGGGTCACAAAATGCACCTGGGAAAGGGTAAACCAGTTCCCGACCCCTTTTGGAGGCCCGAAACGTGCATACAACCCGCTTCCGGTTATTCCCAAAGTCAGGTCTATTGCGGGAATCCGGGGTCCTGGGATGAAACTGGTCGTAAATATTCTCGAGCATTCCTTGGGTCACAAAATGATCCTTTGAAATAGGAAACCAGTTCCCGAACCCTTTTGGATGCCCGAATCGCGCATACGACCCGCTACGTGTATTCCCGAAGATGGGCCTATAGTGGGCCTCCGGGGTCCCGGGATGAAAATGGTCGAAAATATACACGGGGGTTCCTTGGATCACAAAATGCACCTAGGAAATGGGAAGCCAGTTCCCGAACCCTTTTGGATTCCCGAAACGCGCATAAGACCTGCTGCCAGTTATTATAGAAGACTGGCCTGTAACGGGCCTCCAGGGCCTCCCGTTACAGTCATTACTTTTGGAGGTCCGAAACGCGCATATGACCGCTGGTTCCCGACCACTTTTGGAGGCCCGAAACGCGCATATGACCCGCTGCCGGTTATTCCCGAAGTCGGGTTTGTAGCGGGCCTCCGGGGTCCCGAGATGAAAATGGTTGATAATATTCTCAAGGGTTCCTTGTTTCACAAATGCTCCTAGGAAAGGGGAAACCAGTTCCCGACCCCTTTTGGAGGCCCGAAACGCGCATACAACCCGCTGCCGGTTATTCCCGAAGATTGGCATGTAGCTGGCCTTCGGGATCCCGGGACGAAAATGGTCAAAAACATTCACAAAATGCACCTGGGAAAGGGGAAACCACTTCCTGACCCCTTTTGGAGGCCCGAAATGCGCATACGTCCCGCTGCCAGTTATTCCCGAAGACGGGCTTGTGCCATGTTGTGGGCCTCCTAGGTCTCGTGATGAAAATGGTCGAAAATATTCTCGGGGGTTCATTGGGTGACAAAATGCACCTGGAAATGGGGAAAACAGTATCCGAACACTTTTGCAGGACCGAAACGCGCATAGGACCAGCTTCCGGTTATTCCCGAAGATGGGACAGTAGCGGGTCTCCAAGGTCACGGGATGAGAATGGTTGAAAATATTCACGGGGGTTCTTTTGGTCACAAATTCACCTGGGATAGGGCAAACAAGTTCCCGACCCGTTTTGGAGACCCGAAACGCGCATACGAGCCGCTGATGATTATTCCCGAAAACGGGCTTGTAACAGGCCCACGGGGTCCTTGGATGAAAATGGCCGAGAATATTCTCGGGGTTCCTTGGGTCACAAAATGCACTTGGGAAACGGGAAACCAGTTCCCGACCCCTTTTGGTGGCCCGAAACGTGTTTACGACGCACTGCTGGTTATTCCTGAAGTCGGGTCTGTAGCGGGCCACGGGGGTCACGGGATGAAAATGGTCGAAAATATTCTCGGGGATTCCTTGGGTGACAACATTTACCTGGGAAAGGTGAAACCAATTGCCGACCCCTTTAAGAGGACCGCAACGCGCATAATATGTGCTGCCGGTTATTCCTGAAGTCGGGTCTGTAGTAGGTCTCCGGGGTCCCTGGATGAAAATGGTCGAAAATATTCTTGGGGGTTCATGGGGTCACAAAATGCACCTAGGAAAGGGGAAACCAGTACCCGACCCCTTTTGGAAACTCGAAACGTGCATACGACCCGCTGCCGATTATTCCCGAAGTCGGGTCTGTAGCGGGCCTCCATGTTTCCGAGATGAAAATGGTCGAAAATATTCTCGTGGGTTCCTTGGGTCACAAAATGCACCTGGGAAAGGGGAAACCAGTTCCCGGCCCCTTTTCGGAGGCCCGAAACGCGCATACGACCCGCTGCCGGATATTCCGAAAGATGGGGCTTGTGCCCAGTAACGAGCCTCCGGGGTCTCAGTATGAAAATGGTCGAAAATATTCTTGGGAGTTCCTTGGGTCACAAAATGCAACGGGGAAAGGTGAAACCAGTTCCCGACCCCTATTGGAGGTCTGAAACGCGCATACGACGCGCTGCCGGTTATTTCCGAAGTCGGGTCTGTAGCGGGCCTCCGGGGTCCTAGGATGAAAATATTCTCGGAGGTTCCTTGGGTCACATAATGCACCTTGGAAATGGGAAACCAATTCCCGAACCCTTTTGTAGGCCCTAAACGGGCATACGACCCGCTGCCTGTTATTCCCAAAGATGGGCCTGTAGTAGGCCTCCCGGGTCCCGGGATGAAAATGGTCAAAAACATTCACCGGTGTTCCTTGCCTTACAAAATGGACTTGGAAAAGCGGAAACTAGTTTCCGACCCCTTTAGGATTCCCGAAACTGTTGTGATCCGGCCTCCTAACTCCTTGGTTCAGAATGGCAAATTAATCACCATAGTCCGAAGTTGCATCCATGACATGGTTGGGTTAACTATCCAACCTACTCAAGCCCTATTTAATTTTGTTTATTAAAATTTCAGTTTGGCTTTGTGTTTAGTAGGGTTCGATCCTTGTTAGTATAAATCGAACCCCCCTTTTATTTGCTTAAGTTAAGTAGTTAAGGTTAACAATAAAATCATCATGGAGCCGGCAGCTTTGAAGCCCAAAGCCGGCAGTGTTGAAGTCCAAAAGATGGAAGCTTCAAGATGGCATCCTCAAGGTCCAAAGATGGCAACTTCAAGATGGCATCCTCAGGGTCCAAAGATGGCAACTTCAAGGTGGCAGCCTCAAAGTGCAAAACCGGCAGCCTTGAATTTCCAAAGCTGGCAGCTTTGAAGCTCCAAAACCGGTTGTTTTAAAGAGCAAGGCTGGCAGCCTTAGAGAGGTTCAAACCGGCAGCTTTAGGGCAATTAAGAGAGCACTTAAGAGGAGACCAAGCATTCATGAAGGCATTAAAGAAGAGCTTGAAAACCGGATGGGTGCTCCTCCTTTAGTTCTGATTTGTTATCTTCAAGGATAGGATTATCTTTTAGATTACAAATCCACCACTTGTTCTGATTTTATCTCATCTTTAGGATAAGCTTTGTAATCTTAATTTGCACCTCTAATTCTAATCTTTAGGATAGGATTAGATTTCCTAATTATCTTTAGCTTATCCTTGGATGTAATTATAAATAGTGGCTTTGAACTTCAATGAAAAATCAGAACTTGGAATAAAAAACAAACACTTGAATTTGTCTTGGTTTTTCTTAAGAAATCCGAAACAATTATCCTTTGCTTGTCTAATTATTGGCTCAATTAGGCTGTGATCTTAGGAACCCAATTTGTAGAATTTGGTGGTGAATTCTGTATCCAAGTTCAACAAATTATAGCCCAAATTTTCAAAGTTGGTGGTGATATTCTGTATCCATCTTTGAGCTTGGACCTATCCTTTCCTTTAGTGGCTAGTCCCTTGTAATCTTCTTGTGCTGCAACAAGGTTACAACATTTGGTGGCCCATGCAGGTCTAGCCACCTCTCTCCTCCACAAAAACAACCCCTTTCTTTCCCCTTACCCCACGTCAAAAAAAAAAAAAAATAAAATAAAATGTCGAACCCTCCTCCCAATTGGCAAGAATATATTCAGAAAAGTGAAGAAGAGAAAGAGAGCTTAAGGGCTCAAATGACTACTATGCAAGCCGAAATGGCGGATCTAATCAGAAGACTCATTAGGCAAAGAGAGGGTTCACCTCCTCAAAGTGAACAAAGCAGTGACATAGAACTTGAAGATGAAACTTCAAGATCAAGACCAAACAATGATATCAAAGTTGATATTCCAGAATATGATGGCAAGATTGATGCCGATGAGTTCATCGAATGGTTGAACACAGTGGAAAGAGTGTTCGATTATAAGAATACTCCGGAAGACAAGAAAGTGAAAATTGTTGCCTTAAAACTCAGAAAATATGCGTCCACTTGGTGGTCGAATGTAAGTGCAAAAAGGCAAAGACAAGGCAAAGAAAAGGTCAGAACTTGGCCTAAAATGAAGAAATTGATGAAAAGTAAGTTCTTACCTACTTACTACATACAAGAGAATTTTCAGAAGTTCCACAAGTTGAGGCAAGGAGTTAAATCAGTGGAAGAATATGCTCGAGAATTTGAAGGTCTAACCATGAAATGTGATGTAGAAGAAGATGAACCCCAAACTTTGGTTCGTTTTCTTGGAGGGTTGGATCCCAGAATTGCAAATGTTGTTGAGTTACACCCTTACTCAACTTTGGAAGAGTTAGTCATTCTAGCTCATAAGGTTGAGGCCCAACAAAAGGCCAAAGGAAAAGAGACCTCACGTCCCTTTTCCAAAACAGCCCCATCCCCATTTAATCGCCCATTCCAAACCCCACTCAAAACAACCTCACCTAATCCTCCTAAACCACAAAATCAGCCCCCTAACCCTTCTAAACCACAAAATTCAGCCCAACCTAGAAAGTGTTTTCGATGTCATGGCTTTGGTCATATTTCAACCGAGTGCCCAAATAAGAGAGTAATCTCTTTGGTTGAGTATGAACGAGAGGAGCCAGAAGATGATCATGATGATGCTGATCTTGGAGAATCGGATCAGGAGCATGATGAAGTGTTCCTAGGACCCGATGAAGGAGAGTGTCTAGTTGTAAGGCGTGCCCTTAGAAACTTGGTTGGTAAAGAAGAGAACTTACAACGAGAGGCAATCTTTCACTCCCGTTGTACCATCAGAAGTAAGGTATGTACTTTAATTATTGATGGTGGTAGTTGTACAAATGTGGCATCTCAAAACATGGTGGACAAATTGGGACTTAAAACGACTCCTCATAAAAATCCTTATGTTATTCAATGGCTTAATCAAGGAAAAGGAATACAAGTAGATAAACGAATTCTGATTTCTTTTAGCATTGGAAATAATTATCAAGAAGAGTTGTATTGTGATGTAATTCCCATGGATGCGTGTCACTTGTTGCTTGGACGACCTTGGTTATTTGATAGGAGAGTTATACATGATGGATATAAAAATACATACTCATTTGTTAAAAATGGAAAGAAAATTGTGTTAACTCCCTTACCACCACCCAAAACCGCCCCAAAACAGAGAAATGACCCATTACCAACTACCCTCACTACCCTCATCAAGTCTGAATATCATGAGTTTAAAACCCATAAAGGACTCATTTTAAGTGGACTTGGAGACAACCCTTCTCCTCCAAAAGAACCATCCCATCCCCTACTTAATTCCCTCCTCCAAGAATTCTCATATGTTTTTCCCTCTGAAATGCCCTACCTCCCAAACGTGACATCCAACACAAAATTGACTTGATTCCCGGTTCTACATTGCCTAATAAACCTGCCTATAGGACTAATCCTAAGGAGACCGAAGAGATAAGAAGGCAAGTTGATGAGTTTTTGTCCAAGGGTTTGATTCGAGAGTCCTTGAGCCCATGTGCATGCCCTACGTTACTCGTCCCAAAGAAGAATGGTGAATGGCGAATGTGTGTGGACAGTAGGCCAATTAACAAAATCACTATCAAATATCGATTTCCAATTCCAAGATTGAATGATTTGTTAGATGATTTACATGGTGCTAAAGTATTTTCGAAAATTGATCTCAAAAGTGGTTATCATCAAATTCGAATTTTCGAAGGAGATGAGTGGAAAACAGCTTTCAAAACTAAGGATGGATTGTTTGAATGGCTTGTCATGCCATTTGGTTTAACAAACGCACCCTCCACTTTCATGCGTTTGATGAACCAAGTGTTGAAACCGTTCATTGGTCGTTTTGTAGTTGTTTATTTTGATGATATTTTAGTTTATAGTAGAGATGATGATGAGCGTGTATCACATCTTAGAGAAGTATTTTCTGTTTTAGCTAGAGAACAATTGTATGGTAATATAGATAAGTGTGATTTCTTTTCTAATTTTGTAACTTTTTAAGGATTTAAAGTGTCATGTAATGGTATTGAAGTCGATGATGACAAAGTGAAGGCAATCAATGAGTGGCCCACGCCACAATCAGTCCAACAAGTCAGAAGCTTCCACGGTTTAGCCTCTTTTTATAGGAGGTTCGTGCGAAATTTCAGTACTCTCATGGCTCCAATCACCGAACTCACAAAGCTCTCCAAGTTTGAATGGAATCCAAATGCTCAAAGGGCATTTGAAGAGGTTAAAAGATTGCTTACTACTGCACCAATTCTTGTTTTACCTAACTTTGATGATGTGTTTGAGATTGAATGTGATGCTAGTGGCGTTGGAATAGGAGCTGTCCTATCTCAAAATAGGCGTCCCATTGCCTATTTTAGTGAAAAGCTCAATGATGCTCAAAGGCGTTATTCAACTTATGACAAGGAATTCTTGGCTCTTGTTCGTGCCTTAGATCATTGGAGACATTACTTATTGCCTAAAGAGTTCATTCTCCATTCAGATCATGAAGCACTCAAGTTCTTGCAAAGCCAACAAAAGCTCCATGCTCGCCATGCCAAATGGGTTGAATTCCTTCAATCATTTCACTTCGTCATCAAACATAAGAAAGGAGAAATGAATAAAGGTGCCGATGCTTTATCAAGGAGATATGTGTTGCTTAATTCTTTGAGCACACGTGTGATGGGTATTGAAGAGTTGAAACAATGCTATGATGAAGATTCTGATTTTGGAGAGATCTTTCTAAAGTGTAAAAGCCATCCCCATAAAGACTTTTACATTTTGGATGGTTTTCTTTTCAAAGGAAATAGCATTTGTGTTCCCAAATCCAGTTTGAGAGAGAGCTTAATTAAGGAGTTGCATGAAGGAGGAATGGCTGGTCATTTTGGAATAGAGAAGACCTACACTCTTGTTTCTGAATATTTCTTTTGGCCACGGTTGAAAAGAGATGTGGAATTCATTGTAAAAAGGTGCGTAAAGTGTCAAAAAGCTAAGAGCCATCAATTGCCTCAAGGGTATCTTTTGCCCTTGCCAATACCGCAAGCTCCTTGGGAATACGTTAGTCTTGACTTCGTGGTGGGACTTCCCCTCACTAAAAACAGAAAAGACTCGATCATGGTGGTTGTTGATCGGTTTTCAAAAATGGCTCACTTCATCCCATGCCATACAACTCATGATGCTAGCCGTGTGGCTGATCTCTATTTCAAAGAAGTTGTTCGTTTACATGGAATTCCCAAATCAATGGTTAGTGATCGAGACACTAAGTTTCTAAGTCATTTTTGGCTTACTTTATGGCGCAAGATGGGAACCAAGCTCAAATTCAGTACTTTAAGCCATCCTCAAACAGATGGTCAAACCGAAGTCACCAATAGGACTTTAGGGTCCTTGCTACGATCCCTTGCAACAAAGCGTCCTAGCCAATGGGAAGAAATGCTACCTCATGCTGAATTTGCTTACAACCGAGTTCCTAGTCGTACCACAAGCTTAAGCCCATTTGAAGTTGTTTATGGGTTCAATCCGTGTACTCCAATTGATTTGGCTCCATTTCCAACTCCAACCAAATATAGTCATGAAGCTAGTGAACGAGTCAAAGAGATCCAATCCATTCATGAGAAAGTTCGTGGGCAGATTGAACGAGCTAATGCAAAGATGAAGGAGTATTATGACAAGAAAAGAAGTTCGGTGCACTTTAACAAAGGAGATCTCGTATGGGTTCATTTGAGAAAAGAACGTTTTCCAACTAAGAGGCGTTCTAAAATCAGTCCAAGAAGTGATGGTCCATTTGAAGTCTTGGAAAAATTGAACGACAATGCTTCTTATAAGGTCGAATTACCCGGGGATTATGGAGTTTCTTCTACCTTCAATGCGCAAGACTTGTCCCCCTATTTTGATGAATTTGAAGAATTGCCTAGTTTGAGGTCAAACTCTTCAAAAGACGGGGAGAATGTTGTGATCCGGCCTCCTAACTCCTTGGTTCAGAATGGCAAATTAATCACCATAGTCCGAAGTTGCATCCATGACATGGTTGGGTTAACTATCCAACCTACTCAAGCCCTATTTAATTTTGTTTATTAAAATTTCAGTTTGGCTTTGTGTTTAGTAGGGTTCGAGCCTTGTTAGTATAAATCGAACCCCCCTTTTATTTGCTTAAGTTAAGTAGTTAAGGTTAACAATAAAATCATCATGGAGCCGGCAGCTTTGAAGCCCAAAGCCGGCAGTGTTGAAGTCCAAAAGATGGCAGCTTCAAGATGGCATCCTCAAGGTCCAAAGATGGCAACTTCAAGATGGCATCCTCAGGGTCCAAAGATGGCAACTTCAAGGTGGCAGCCTCAAAGTGCAAAACCGGCAGCCTTGAATTTCCAAAGCTGGCAGCTTTGAAGCTCCAAAACCGGTTGTTTTAAAGAGCAAGGCTGGCAGCCTTAGAGAGGTTCAAACCGGCAGCTTTAGGGCAATTAAGAGAGCACTTAAGAGGAGACCAAGCATTCATGAAGGCATTAAAGAAGAGCTTGAAAACCGGATGGGTGCTCCTCCTTTAGTTCTGATTTGTTATCTTCAAGGATAGGATTATCTTTTAGATTACAAATCCACCACTTGTTCTGATTTTATCTCATCTTTAGGATAAGCTTTGTAATCTTAATTTGCACCTCTAATTCTAATCTTTAGGATAGGATTAGATTTCCTAATTATCTTTAGCTTATCCTTGGATGTAATTATAAATAGTGGCTTTGAACTTCAATGAAAAATCAGAACTTGGAATCAAAAACAAACACTTGAATTTGTCTTGGTTTTTCTTAAGAAATCCGAAACAATTATCCTTTGCTTGTCTAATTATTGGCTCAATTAGGCTGTGATCTTAGGAACCCAATTTGTAGAATTTGGTGGTGAATTCTGTATCCAAGTTCAACAAATTATAGCCCAAGTTTTCAAAGTTGGTGGTGATATTCTGTATCCATCTTTGAGCTTGACCTATCCTTTCCTTTAGTGGCTAGTCCCTTGTAATCTTCTTGTGCTGCAACAAGGTTACAACAGAAACATGCATACTGGACTATAATGGACCTCAAACAATAATAATCAGAATTATTTGCTTGAAAGATTATAGATTTCACTCTCACAAATCACTCAAAACAACAACAATATGGATATTTTAGTGAATAAATGAAAGAATACACTCAAATCTATGGACTAAATTGAATATAAAGCTAAGAGAATCACTCTCAAATCTGAATATTCGGTTGGTTAGCTTCAATTAAGAGGGTCAATCTCCTAATCTATTAACCTAGACAATGAAACTAAGAGGGTCAATTTCCTAATTCAATTAATCTAATTGGTGAAATCTTGTAGTTAGACAACTATCCAAGAATTTCGAACAAGGTTAGTTTTTAAACACACAGTTTAAAATACTAGAGAGAAAACAAAGTTTTCAATTCAATTTTCATTCATCAAATCTGATTTTCTTAGTACATACTAAAAGCTATTTATAGCAAAATAGAGCTACGTATAATTATACGTATAAAATACGTATATTCGTACAATACGCTCAAAATACGTACAAGCTACTATACGTATCTAATATAATACAAGTATTATAAAACCTAAGGATAAACTCAAAGCAATAAACAAAGCTTTAAAACAACCAAAATATCAAGCAAAATCAGCCACCATAGTCCACTTGCACCACTTGCACAAGTTGAATCAAATGAGCACCACTCAAGCTTGTTGTAGCTTCCATGACTCACCTAAGCTATGTCAAGCTCAAACCAAGTTGTATGACACAAAGCTAGGCTAGTAGATGATGCAGCAAGGCTACTCACTCAACTTGCAAGACCACACACAAAGCCCACAAGCCAACTTGCAACAACTGAAACTCGTAGAAGCTGGGCAGGGGCACCTCGCGACCCGCGAGTTTGGGTCGCGACTCGCGACCTTCTGGGTCCCCTGGGCTCGCACCTCGCGACCTAGGCTCGCACCTCGCGAATTGCCACTGGATCGTTTGTGCACTTTTGCTCCGTAGTTCCCCTACTTGCATATTGAGCTTTTAAACCAAAAGAGCTTTACTAACTATTACAAACTACATTGAAAAGTACCTAAAACTACTCATCTAAAGTACTAATTAAGCTATTACAAAAACAAACATAATTGAAACTACTTAGTTAATACAAAACAAGCACCAATTAGAACTATTAGTTACCAAACTTGATCATAGTAGATCAAGTGTCAAAATGAACTAACAATGACCAAGATATGAGCCAAATCCATCGGATGTTGGTTAAGAAAATTAGTGTTCTTAAAACCGATACAAGAAAAGTTTGATTCACCATACATATCATTCTTTTTACCATGACTTCATAGTTCACATACGACCCGCTGTCAGTTATGACAGAAGACAGGCCTGGAACGGACCTCTGGGTCCCGGGATAAAAATGGTCGAAAATATACTCGAGGGTTCCTTGGGTCACAAAATGCACCTTGGAAAGGGGAAACCAGTTCCTGACCCCTTTTGGAGGCCCGAAACGCGCATATGACACGCTGCCGGTTATTCCCGAAGATGGACCTGTGCCATGTGACGGTCCTCCGAGGTCCCGGGATGAACATTGTCGAAAATATTCTTGGGGTTTCTTTGGGTCACAAAATGCACCTGGGAAAGGGGAAACTAGTTCCCGAACCCTTTTGCAGGATCGAAACGCGTATACGATCCGCAGCCGGTTATTCCCGAAGATGGGACTGTAGCAGGCCTCCGGGTTCACGGGATGAAAATGGTCGAAAATATTCACGGGGGTTCCTTTTGTCACAAAATTCACCTGGGAAAGTATTTCCCGACCCATTTTGGAGGCCCAAAACGCGCATACGGGCCGCTGATGGTTATTCTCTGGGTTTCTTGGGTCACAAAATGCATCTGGGAAAGGGGAAACTAGTTCCCGACCCCTTTTGGAAGCCCGAAACGCGCATACTACGCACTGTCGGTTATTCCCGAAGTCGGGTCTGTAGCGGGCCTCCGGGGTCCCGGGATGAAAATGGTCGAAAATATTCTCTGGGGTTTTTCCTCCATTTGTTTGTTTTATTTATTTATTTATTTATTATTTTGTTGGCTAAAAAACAAGCTTACAGAATGCTAAAAATCGCCAAGAATAGGATAACATGCACACGTGTGGTCCCGTTCCCTTTGCCATGATTTTCGATGAGATGGTAAGCAATATAATGTGCATACTATCACTAATTTTTCTAATGTTTCCCATAGCATCTTTCTAACTTGTAAATTATAAATATATTCTTAGTATCGACAAGATGTTGTAATACCTTCCAAAAGAAAGAAGTTTGGGAGCACTCGCTCCCGAAAGGAAGGAAAAACTTATGATAGACCTTTTGATGATACACAAAAGAAAATTGTATGTTTTCTATTGGTCTTGCATAGTGGTCAAGTGTTCAAATTTGATACATTTCAAAACTCTATATAATTTAACAATGAATTTTTTCTTTTTTGGAATTAAAATAACAAGAAATGAGGCGTTGGGAAGGATTAGAAGCTATTGGAAATGTTGAAAATGGAAAAGATCCATATGATGAAGTTATGGGAGACGGAGCAGCTAATATAAAAAGACTTGTTGGATTAGGTGTTTCTCGTAATAGGCCACAACAAGGTGTTGCTGATACATCACTAATATTACCAAAGGAGGTGATGAAGTCTATCAAAAAAGTTGTGGTTGCTGATGTCCAAAAAGAACTAATTGCCGAAAAAGAAGAATTTGCCAAGGAAAAGGAAGCTCATGCTGCAAAAGTTGCTGAAATGGAAAGAGCTACAAGGGAGCAAGAGAAGCAACCTGAATTAACAACCTCGAATGAAACTATGACTCTTGATGCCATTGCTTCCGCACTTGCACAATTGCGTAAAAAAGACCCAAGCTTGACATCAGAAATGATTGCAAAAGTTATTGTGTCAAGTGCTACAAATAATGTCGCATAACATAGTTGTTGAATACAAATGACCTGCGTTATGTCATAATTAGGTATTTTTTTAATTTTATATCTTTAAAGACTATACATGTTATTATATATTAAATGCAAATTTCTGGATGCATTTTTTACTAACATTCTACAGATATATAACCCCTCATCAATCCTGAAACTAATTTGTTAATTTCTTACTATTGTACTTGTTACCTTTTCACTTTTGTACTTGTTACTCTTTGGTTGATATCACATGTTAACTTGAGCATTAATTGTTTTGGCTTTTCTCCTTGAGTAGGTCTTAATAATCACTAGCAGTTTGGTACTATCTCCTAATTATTTGTTTTTTGTCTTTTTTTCGTTTTACAGGTTGGTGCAGAGCTTCAAGTATTACAAGTCCATTCGTAATTCATATTTACCAGATTGTGGTCAAATAAACATTAGATAGGTTTTGGTAGCTTAGCTTTGAGTAATTTTTATTTTATAGTGTGAATTTGGTTTATAATGTTTTATGGGGTTGGATGTGACCTTTTTCCATGAAAGAGTGTCATGAGATGAAACAATTATGTTCAATTACTAGTGTAGTGCTATCAGTTATGTTCAGATTGTGGAAAACAAAGCTATAATTTTAATAAAATCATAGTGTTTCTACATGATGAATATATCACTTGACATTTCAATGCTTTTGTGCTATCCAGGATAAATATAAATTGTATTCGTTCATATTCCTACTTTATTAAATTTTTGCTAGAAAGAAAAAAATTGTTGGATTAAATTTGTAAGATTGTGTTGCCTAAAATCTAAACTGTTGCCCTAAAACATAATATAAGTGTTACCATAAGATGAGAAAATCGTTGCCATACACGATATAAAGTGTTGCCAAAAATCCATATTACAACTTTGACAAAGAATAAAAACTGTTGCTACAAGTCATGAAAAGTGTTGACATAGATATATAAGAATGTGTTGCCTAAAACCGAGCGCTGAGCGCGGTGCGGTTTGGACGTCAAACTGTACCAAACCGCAAAATTACGGTTTGTCATTTTATGAAACCGCACCGCATCGCAATTTATATCAAACCGCACCAAACAGCACCGTAAAATACGGTTTGGTGTGGTGCAGTTTGCGATTTAACCCACTTTTTAAATTTTTTATTTTATAATTAGTAATTGACAAGGACAAAAAAAGCCTAGATTTATTTTTTGTTAGAGCCTTAAAGACATAGAGAAGCCTTAGAGTGTTGCGGGTTTAAACAACTAGGTAAGGCTCAAGAAAAAACAAAAGGCACAATTTCAGTAGGGTAGTAAGCCAAATAATAAGTAAGAAATTAAATATTTTAGAACAATTAAAAAAATTGCGAGTTGCGGTTTGGTGTGGTTTCAAAATTTTCGTAAATCGCACCGCAACGCAAAATTACGGTTTGGAAAAATTGCAAACCAAACCGCACTTTTCAAACCGCAAACCAAACAAAACCGCACAATTGCGGTTTGGTGCGGTTCAGACCGCCCTCTACTCAGCCCTACTAAAACCAAAACCGTTGCCTAAATATATAATTTAAGTGTCACTAAAAGATGAGAAATTGTTGCTTTAAATATCTGTAAAAAGTGTTGGCTAAAGGTCATATTGTTGCCTCAAATAAAGTAATAAGTGTTGCAATAGGTAAATAAAATGTTGCTAAAGAAAAGTGTTGCCATAGATTTTTATGACAACAGTTTTTAAAAATTGTTGCCACAAACAAATATATTGTTGCCACAAAGGTTTCGCAGCGGCACCTATTGGCAGCGCTTTAAGAAGTGTTGCCAAAAGGCTATTGCAACAATTATAGAGCTTATGACAACACTTTTTTGTCGTTGCCATAAGTCTTTTCTCTTGTAGTGTCTTAACAAATCGGCCGCGGAATAACCGACGAGTCGAACTACCATTCCTAACAAACAACCATACTTTTAACCTCCAACTAATACCTCAAATTTTATTACTAAAAATCCCAAACGTATAATCACCTCCAATATGCACATAACTATAACCTCAAAAAGTCAATACTAAAGATTTTACTCCAAAACTAACGGTAGAGTTAGAGTATACAAACTACTAATAATCCAAATTCTAATACAGAATACAACTATAACAGTAAACAATCAACGGCGCTCGCCTAATCCCAAAGCTAAGCATCACCCTCACCATCAGAGTTACCTGAAAAATAAATCCACCATCAGAGGCGAGTAACATAACAGTTCCACCCTAAAGTGGATACATATGAACATAAAACAGATCAGATAAACCTCTTTAGCTATACTTAAACTTTACACCATCTTAACTTTAAAATTTCTTTGTCGCTATCATTTACATATTAGACCGGACTATGCTCGTACGACGACATCTTACGTGACCGAACTTCCTATTATGCCGGGGATGAGAATCTTACTCCCATACCCATGAACCCATCTTACGGACCCATATCATAAAGGCGACATAATAAGTATAAACTATCCCAATACCGCGGTTAGGATAGTGGCTGCGTCTTAACCCAAGTCTTAGAATCTTTGTAATGCCTGTCTTCAAATTTCAAGATTTATATGTTTAATTTCTTTTTTTGGTTGTTTTGTTGATGCTTTTAGGTTGCTGTGTTATAACATCCACCGAATTGCAGTAGAACAAGGTAAGAGAACTTGTTTAATTGTGCTCAATCAACGAATTTTTGCTTATATGTTTGCAATTGAAAGAATTAGTATAGCATAATTCTCCTATTAATTTGATTTTATGGTTGGGGATTTTTTTGATATAAATTGATTTAGGGTTTATGTTTACTCTGATTTTAAAAAGATTTGTGGGCTTTAGGTTTTGGGTATATATTTTAAGAAATCTGATCAATTGATGATTTTCATCAAAGAAAAGAAAAGAAAATCTACAATTGACTTGAGAAGCCGAAAGAGTGAGCGTGAAATTTCTGGAAACATTTAATTATCCATGTGAAGGCTACCGGTATCCCGAAAGGTTGGACAACCACTTGGGCTGCTGTCGGCTTCCTGGCAGAAGCTGGGAGTTGCTGTCGACTGCCCTGGGCTGCTGCTGGGTCGCCTGGCAGCTGCTAGGTACTGCTGCCGGCTGCCTTGGGCTGCTGCTGGGTCACTTAGCAGCTGCTAGGTGCTGCTGTCGGCTGACCTGGGCTGTTGTTGTGACGCTTGGCAGTTGTTAGGTATTGCAGCTTGTAGCCTAGGGTAATCGGTTGCCGACAACCGCGTTGGGCCAGCTCGATTGCGTATCCACTTCATGTACAATCTGTTTTTGTGTTGAGATTACTCCAACAATGAGTATATTATGAGTAACATTGAGTTTTGAGTTTAGGTAACGTCAGATTGCTTCGCTATTCTTTGTTGGAATGAGTTTTTTGTTGCTAATGTATATGCTTATGTGACTCCATTTTTTTGTGGCAATGTTTTTAAATTATTATTTTTTTTTTGTAATTTCTTGCAATAATTATTGTCCTTACTAGTTTTTTCATGTATATATATATACTTCATAATAAATTTACCAAGCCCATGTTATTCATCTTAGTTTTATTTTTTTTAGTCATTTTGGCGTATAGTTCTTGTTCACTATTGATACAACATAAGTTATTCCATGGATCAAAACATGATGGACTATCCAAGAGGGTCAGAAGAGTTTAAACAAGCTTTAAATGCTTTTCTCGATGATTGTTTTTCCAAAGATGCTATTGGTGGACAAATTCTTTGTCCTTGAAAAAGTGCTCAAGACGTTATTGTCATTCCAAAGACGATATTTATGATCATTTGATAGTCGATAGTTTTGTTAAAGTCTTTAAGGAGTGGGTTTTACAAAGGGAAGCTTCTTCTTCTACATGTAACAATGACAACCAAAGTGGATATGGGGATAATGGTTTAAATATTTATGATGATATGTTTGGATTATTGCATGATACTTTTAGAGATGTGGATGAAAGTATAAATGGTGATCAAGGGGTTTCAAATGGGCCAAATGAGGAGGCTAAAAAGTTTTATAGGTTGGTGGAAGAAGGGAAGCAAGAGTTATATGAAGGATGCAAAACTTTTTCAAAGTTTTCCTTCATGATTCGTTTATTCCTCTTTAAGTGTCTTAATGGTGTGAGTAATGCAGCCTTTGATGATCTCTTGGAGTTGTTGAGAGAGGCATTTCTCATGGCTAGACTTCCTAAATCATATTATGAGTCTAAGAAAATCGTGAGTGATTTGGGCCTTGATTATAAAAAAATACATGCTTGCCCTAATGACTGTGTTCTTTTTTGGAAAGACCTTGAAGGAGCAGATGCTTGTCCAAAATGTGAAACATCAAGGTGGAAGTCTGATAAAGTTCCTGCCAAAGTTTTGAGGCACTTTCCATTAAAGCCAAGACTTCAGAGATTGTTTATGTGTCCCAAGACCGCTGAACAAATGATTTGGCATCATGGACGAAAGAAAGATGATTAGGTATCCTGCTGATGCACAATCTTGGAAGGACTTAGATAAAGCATATCCAAACTTTGCATCAGACCCTCGAAATGTTAGATTAGCTCTTGTTAGTGATGGCTTCAACCCCTTTCGAACCATGAGTGTTGCTCACAGCACATGGCCTGTTGTGTTGATTAACTATAACCTTCTCCCATGGTTGTCTATGAAACTTGAGTATTTCATGTTGTCTTTATTGATTTTTGGACCAAAGTCTCCTGGAAACAATATATACTTACAACCATTGATCGAAGAATTGAAGGAATTGTGGGGACACGGAGTAGAAAATTATGATGCATTTAAAGAACAATCATTTCAATTGCGTGCAGCACTAATGGGAACCATAAATGACTTTCCTGCTTACTCAATGTTATCTGGTTGGTGCACTAAAGGTAATTATGCATGTCCTAATTGCAATCATGACGTGGAACCCCATTATTTGTCAGATATCAGGAAAAATTGTTACATGGAAACTCGAAGATTTCTTGATAAGGATCATCCTTGGAGAAAGGATAAAAAATCTTTTAATGGAACCGTGGAGAATCGTTCGGCACCTACTCCTTTCTCTGGTCAGCAAGTATTAGCTAAAGTGGAAATATTGAAAATGATTTTGGAAAAAAAGAGAGGAGGAAGTAAGAAAGGGCCCTGGAAACACAAGCCTATTTTTTTTTTTTGAATTAGAATATTGGCCTACGATTAAATCTCGTCATAATCTGGACGTCATGCATATTGAAAAGAATGTATTTGATAACATTATTGAGACATTATTGGACATATCTGGAAAGTCAAAGGATGACGTTAAAGCACGCCTTGATCTGGTGAAACTTAAAATAAAACCACATCTCCACCCTTATCTTTCAGATGATGGTAAGAGACTTTTGCTTCCGCCAGCAAATTTTACAATGAGTAATGCAGAAAAGGATTTGTTCCTCAATGTCCTTAAGGAAGCAAATTTACCGTATGGGTATGCATCAAACTTAGCAAGATGTGTACAAGAAAAGCAAAGAAGATTCACTGGCTACAAGAGTCATGATGCACATGTGTTGCGCCATCATTTGCTTCAAGTTGTTGTTAGAAAAACATTGCCAGAAAGCGTTGCAATACCTATAATAAGGCTTGGCAATTTTTTTCGGAGTATATGTAGTAAAGTTGTTTACGTCGAAGAATTAGGCTTCTTGGCTGATGAAGTTGTTGAGATTCTTTGCCAATTCGAAACGATTTTCCCTCCAGCATTTTTTGATGTGATGGTCCATCTCCCAGTTCATTTAGTAATGAAATCAAATTTGAAGGACCAGTGCAATATTGGTGGAAGTATTTTGTTCAGAGGTATCTATGCAAGTTGAAGTCATACGTACACAATAGAAGTCGTCCAGAAGGATGTATGGCACATGGGTATTTGATGGAAGAATGCTTGACATTTTGTTCAAGATACTTGCATGATATTGTGAAGACTAGGTTAGATAGAAGGTTTGGTAGAGGTCCTGCCATGAATCAAGGTGAAGGTGCTTCATCTTTATTTCCATTAGTAGGATATCCTATTGGTGGAGAAGGGAAAAGGATTCACTTTAGACCTACAAAGTCTGAAGCAAGCTCATAGATATGTCATCTTCAATTGCAATAATGATACAGTGGAAAATTATACAAAGTAAGTTGAACAATTTTTTTAGGCATTTTTTTTACACTTAAACATTTCTTTTTCAAATGTATAAGTAAATTCTAATTGATTTTCTATACACCTTTTATCTAGGGAACACGAGAATTTAGTAAATTCCCAAGCTAGATAGCGTAGGTGGGATAGAGCTCAAGATCATAGCAAAGATCTTATCGATTGGCTCCAAGAAAAGGTCCAGAGAGAGCAAATAGATGGTGACATATTCTGGTTAGCTAGGGGTCCTAATCCCAAAGCAAAGAGGTACATAGGATATTTTGTGAATGGGTATAGGTTTTACACAAGACAACGTGATTCACGTATAAAGACTCAGAATAGTGGAGTTACATTAACAGCCATAACTTCAAGTTTTGCTAGCTCAAGGGAAGAAAATCCTGTGGATGGGGATGTCACATACTATGGTATAATAGAAGACATTATTGAGCTAGATTTTTGGTCAAAATTTAGTGTGGTGTTGTTTAAATGTGAATGGTTTCTTGGTGATATTGATAACTGTGGCATGACATTTGTCAATTTCAAGAAGAAGTGTTCTGTGAATGTGATGCAGAACGGGATGGTCAAACATGCGCCTTCAACGGTCAACGACGACTCTTTCCATATCTATTTAACTTTTTTAGTATTAGTTTCATTTTTTGCCTTACTTTTATGCTTTTCGAGTTTTAATAATTAGCTAAAACTCTTGTTTTAATGCTTTAGTAGTTAACTAGGCTTGTAATAGCATGAGAGTAAAGGATTAGAATGGCTAAAATGGACTAAAGGAGGCATACACGGCCGTACATAAGCATTGCACGATCGTGCAATGAAGATCGTGCAAAATAAAAGCATTTTTGAAGGTGCACGACCTTGCAGATTGGGCTGCAAGACCGTGCAAGTAAGTTGCACGACCGTGTAGGCCAAACCTGCACGACCGTGCACGATCCAGTGGCACCAGCAACTCTTGCACGACCGTGCATGAAAGGCCTACACGACCGTGCAAACATATTGCACGACCATGCAGGGTAATCATGCACGACCGTGCACGATCCAGTAGGTTTGTTTTGGGCGTGCACGACCGTGCACGGGTGTTGTACGCGATTTGACGTTTTGGGCTTTCTCTCTTGTTTTGTTTAGTGTATTTCTAATCTTGGCCCTTGATTATTATGGGATTAATGGCCTAGATTAATAGTCTTATTAGGGTGTGTTTAGTCTATAAATAGTCTCTTTGCCTCATGTAAAAAGTCAGATTATGTTGAAATGAAAAAAAGGAGAGTTTTCTCTTTATGAGATCTTTGTGAGCTTCCCTTCCTTGGTGGATGGTAAAATCTTGCAACCTTGGTGATTGTAAGTCTTTTTCTATTCTCTAACTTAGTGATTTTGAGTAGAAATTGTTTAGTTCATGATATAAGTCCTTAGTGAGCTTATTTTCATGTCCATATCCTTATTTTGATGAGTTTTTCATGTTCATATCTGAGGGTGTAGTTGGACCTACGAGTTTATGTTCTCTTGGGTGGGTTTTGTGTAGTTTTTGCTTGATTTTGAGACCTCATCCTACATCAGAATGATCTGTTTGTGCTGGCATCTCAAGTTCATCAAGTATTCTATACCCAAGATCCCATAGAACATGATATCCATTATGTCCACAAAAGAATTCCAAGAGATTTTTATGACTTTGAGGATGAACTTGATGAAGAAACATATTGGAAAGAGCCTCGTGAAGCTAGTTACAATGATTTCTCATCTGTTGATGCAACCAGCAGTTCGATCGTTGGAGGTGATGTTCGAGAGGTTGACATTAATGAGATTATAAATTGTAGCGATGCTTTGTCTGCTGCAGAAGTGGATTCTGATTATGATGACACGGATTGGGATTGGATGCATGCTGATGATGATGATGCTGATGGTTCCTAAGTCTTAGGGGTTTAGTTTAAGTTAGCTAAATTTTTTAAATTATTTACCCTTTGACATTATGTTTTGGTTTCTTGTAGTTGAAATCTAGCATGCATTTATTTTAATTTCATATTCTTATGACACTTCTTAAAGTTATACTGAAACAGACGTCATTCCTAATCAGCGATTATTAAGTCTTGAACAAGGATTTTCAGAGATAATTAAAATTTTACGAGATTAAAGGTGATTTAATTGGACGACTTGGGATTTACCAAGTCAACTAAGAAAATTTTTGGAAACAAATTATCCATGTGAATGCAATCTTGTGCTTGATTTATAAATGTATGAGTAATTTGCTCAAGCTTTGTTTAATAGGAGATTGAGAATATAAATTGAATCTCATTACGTAGAGTTAATTCTATCAAATGTGAACTTTCTTTTAGTGTAGCTCGTGACGTCGGAAGGCTACCTGTATGTATCCCGAAAGGCTGGACAGCCACCTGGGCTGCTGTCGGCTTCCTGGCAGAAGATGGGAGCTGCTGTCGGCTACCCTGGGCTGCTGCGATGTCGCCTGGCAGCTGCCAGGTGCTGCTGCCGGCTACCCTGGGTTGCTGCTGGGTCGCCTGGCAGCTGCCAGGTGCTGCTGTCGGCTGCCGTGGGCTACTGTTGGGTCGCCTGGTAGCTACTAGGTGCTGCTGCCGGCTGGCCTTGGCTGCTGCTGGGTCGCCTGGCAGCTGCTAGGTGCTGCTGTCGGCTGCCCTGGGCTGCTGCTGGGTCACCTGGCAGCTGTTAGGTGCTTCTGTCGGCTGACCTGCGCTTCTATTGTGACGCTTGGCAGTTGCTAGGTGTTGCAGCTTGTAGCCTAGGGTAACTAGTTGCCGAAAATCGCGTTGGGCCATCTTGATTGCGTATCCACTTGATGTGCAACCTGTTTTTGTGTTGAGATTACTCCAAGAATGAGTATATGTTTAGCTTAGACAAATAAAGCATATGATTTTTATTATATCAATAGGATTTTGTGTAATTGTAAAGTTCTCTTTTGTTTGTTATCATATTTGTATGTGTATGTACAGGTTGGCAATGATGAAAAAGAAAGGGTCTCAAACGCTAAATAAAAAACAGGTTGCGCAACATGTGTTAACACC
The DNA here is from genome assembly GCA_951394345.1 of Salicornia ramosissima. Taxonomy (NCBI): domain Eukaryota; kingdom Viridiplantae; phylum Streptophyta; class Magnoliopsida; order Caryophyllales; family Amaranthaceae; genus Salicornia; species Salicornia ramosissima. The sequence goes on along the minus strand of OX596236.1, from coordinate 30,374,339 downwards.
ATATGAGGAAGCAAGAACAAGCAACATTGAAAAAAAATGCACAAAAGTTTAAAGAACTGGGGTTAGATGCTCTTGCTCAGCAACTCTTGGAAAAAATTGGAAATATGAAAGCTAAGACTGCAGTGAATGAGAAAGATAGCAATGCGGAAAATGATGATAAAGACTACGAACCTGAAAATAATGATGATCATGATACTGATGAGGATAACAATAGCACTATATATTAGTTCAGCATCCACATTCATTTCTTTGCTAAATAAGGTTATGTCATATGCTATGCTATTTAAGTTCATTTTTTCAAAATACTACATATGTTGTGAAATTTAGCTAAATTGAGTGTTGTTGTTGCAGAAGGTAAGAACTAGAGCATATGCTCCACGAAAGGAAAAGAACAAGCCTCTTTGCCCAGCTTTATCAATGGATGATTTCTTACTGATGCAACAAGAAGTGGATCCATTGGAAGCACATAAATTAGAGCTAGATGTACAAAAACTCGAGCAAGAGCAATTACAATCCAAACGTCAAACTTCTTCCGTTGTTGTGTCGGAGAACCAAGAAGAGAATGTTACATCTCCAAATGAAGGTATTGTGTATCATTTAATCTGTACAACAAGCTTTTACCCTTAGAAACATTATTTTATTCATTTTTGTGAATGTATAACTTGTTATATCAATAATACTATTCAGTCGCATTTATAATTGGTTATGTATTGCTTTATTCTTGATCTGTTTATTTGGTTTCTCAATTAAATCCTCCAAGTCATCTATCGAAAAATATAACAACGTTTACTTTTCCTGACTTGCTTCCTCGGAAGCCGTAGCCTGGGTTGTAATTGAAAATCTATAAAGTTTAATTTCATTGTTGCATCTATAATTGAAATCTCATATTTTATACAACTAACATGTTTTCACTAAAGTGGTAGCTGCTAATAAAAAGAAGGGTCGGGGCCCGACAAATATGTTTGAAGTTCATGCTCGTAAAATTGAAGATCGTGTTGTTATATATTGCAATGACAAAGGACAACCTATTGGACCTGTGAAAGCTAGGATGGAACTTACTAGATTCTTAGGAACCATTGCTCATGACTACAATTGGGCCCCCTTAATACACACAAATTGGCAATCAGTTCCACACAAGGACAAGATGTGGGAGTATGTGAATGTAAGTTTTGTCCTTAGAAAATTTCTTTGATGTGTTTTTTTTTTTTTTACTATGTTACATTTTATTTTACTAACACGACCGTTATGTTAGACTATATATATTCTTCCACCCGAATCTTATGACTGGGTAATGGAGACCCTTGATGCATCTTGGAGAGGTTTTAAGTGTCGACTTAAAAGAGATCATTACTATATGTATGACACTTATGAAAAGAGACTCAACTCATGCCCGGATCATGTTCCTAAAGATCATTTCAAAATACTACTTAAATATTGGGCATCTAAGCTACTCCTACAAAGGTAAATATGAAATCCAATTATAACATGTTAATATGTTATTCAATAAGTTTATCATGATCGAACTTACTAATAATGTTTTTCCTCCATTTTTTTTTATTTATTATTTTGTTGGCTAGAAAACAAGTTTACAGAATGCTAAAAATCGCCAAGAACAGGATAACATGCACACGTGTGGTACCGATCCCTTTGCCATGTTTTTCGATGAGATGGTAAGCAATATAATGTGCATACTATCACTAATATTTCCAATGTTTCCCATAGCATCTTTCTAACTTGTAAATTATTAATATATTCTTAGTATCGACAAGATGGTGTATTACCTTCCAAAAGAAAGAAGTTTGAGATAACTAGCTCCCGAAAGGAAGGAAAAACTTATGATAGACCTTTTGATGATACACAAAAGAAAATTGTATGTTCTCTATTGGTTTGCATAATCGTGAAGTGTTCAAATTTGATACATTTCAAAACTCTATATAATTTAACAATTAATTTTTTTCTTTTTTGGTATTAAAATAGCAAGAAATGAGGCGTTTGGAAGGATTAGAAGCTATTGGAAGTGTTGACAATGGAAAAGATCCATATGATGAAGTTATGGGAGACGGAGGAGCTAATAAAAAAAAGGCTTGTTGGATTAGGTGTTTCTCGTAATAAGCAATAACAAGGTGTTGCAGATACATCACTAATATTACCAAAGGAGGTGATGAAGTCTATCAAAAAAGTTGTGGTAGCTGATGTCCAAAAAGAACAAAGTGCCAAAAAAGAAGAATTTGCCAAGGAAAAGGAAGCTCGTGCTGCAAAAGTTGCTGAAATGGAAAGAGCTACAAGGGAGCAAGAGAAGCAACTTGAATTAACAACTTTGAATGAAACTATGACTCTTGATGCCATTGCTTCCGCACTTGCACAATTGCGTAAAAAAGACCCAAGCTTGACATCAGAAATGATTGCAAAAGTTATTGTGTCAAGTGCTACAAATAATGTCTCGCATAACATAGTTGTTGAAGACAAATGACCTGCGTTATGTCATAATTAGGTATTTTTTTAATTTTATATCTTTAAAGACTATACATGTTATTATATATTAAATGCAAATTTCTGGATGCATTTTTTACTAACATTCTACAGATATATAACCCCTCATCAATCCCGAAACTAATTTGTTAATTTATTACTATTGTACTTGCTACCTTTTCACTTTTGTACTTGTTACTCTTTGGTTGATATCACATGTTAACTTCAGCATTAATTGTTTTGGCTTTTCTCCTTGAGTAGGTCTTAATAATCACTAGCACTTTGATACTATCTCCTAATTATTTGTTTTTGTCTTTTTTTCGTTTTACAGGTTGGTGCAGAGCTTCAAGTATTACAAGTCCATCCGTAATTCATATTTACCAGATTGTGGTCAAATAAACATTAGATAGGTTTTGGTAGCTTAGCTTTGAGTAATTTTTGCTTTATAGTGTGAATTTGGTTTATAGTGTTTTATGGGGTTTGAGTAATTTAATAAAGTGTCATGACATGAAACAATTATATTCAATTACTAGAGTAGTGCTATCAGTTGTGTGCAGATTTTGGAAAACAAAGTTACAATTTTAATAAAATCGTAGTTTTTCTACATGATGAATATATCACTTGACATTTCAATGCTTTTGTGCTATCCAGAATGAATATAGATTGTATTCGTTCATATTGCTACTTTATTAAATTTTTGCTAGAAAGAAAAAAAGTGTTGGATTAAATTTGTAAGATTGTGTTGCCTAAAATCTAAACTGTTGCCCTAAAACATAATATAAGTGTCACCATAAGATGAGAAAATCGTTGCCAGCATACACGATATAAAGTGTTGCCAAAAATCCATAATGCAACTTTGACAAAGAATAAAACTGTTATGATGTGGGATGGGGTCTCAAAAATAAGCAAAAACTCATAAAATTTCAGAAATTCGTAGGTCTATAATAAGCTCCAAATATGAACAACAAAACAATCATAAAAATGGGATATCATCTTGAAAATTAGCTCACTAAGTACTAATAATCAAGAGCTAAACATAATCTAATCAAAATCACAAAGGTATTGATTAGAAGAATACTTACCAATCACAAAGTTTAGCAAGATTTGCAACCACAAAGGAAGTTGAGCTTACAAAGAACTTCATAAGAGAGAAAATCTCAGATTTTAATTTCATCAAAAGTTTTTTACAAATCGGGCAAAGCATGCTATTTAAAAGGCTAAGCAACCCCTAATGAAGCTTCTAATCTAGACCTTTAATCTCTAAGCAATCAAGGGCCAAGATTAGAAAGTCACTAAACAAAACAAGAGAAAAGAGCAAAAAATATAAACACTACATGCAGGGCCATGCACGGTAGTGCAGCACAACCATGCACGTTCGTGCATGCCAAAATTCCCCTTTCTGGAACGTGCACGATCGTGCAGGGTAAGCCTGCACAGTTGTGCAACCTAACTTGCACGATCGTGGCGAAAAGTTACGTGCTTGCACGGTCGTGCAACATTAGCCTGCACGGTCATGCAGTCCTTCCCAGACCATTCTGAGTGTTGCACGACCATATGCACGGTCGTCTAAGGCTCGTGCATGCTCCATTTCGGTTCCTTTGCTCGTGTTTCTAGCTCCGTTACACATGCTAACTTAACTAAGGCAATAAAACGAGAGTTTAGGCTACTTATTACAACCCCAAAAACACGAAAATAATACAAACAAGAGTTCAAAACTATCCAAGTAAAAAGTGAACAAAATTGAAGTCGTTGACCGTTGAAGTCGCTCGTGGGACCATCCCGTTCTGCATCAAACTCCTCTTCTAAAAAAGGATTTGCCCTCAAATCCTCGCCTTCATAAAGGAATGGAGAGAAGACAACCATCAACGAGCATGACCCAATTCCACTAAACCTGGTAGTTAGAGCTAGAGAAGACCGAACCAAACTCCGATTACCCATCATAGGACACCCGAATCATACACCATTATTAACAAAACGAGCAACAACACCAACGCCAACCGACATACCACAACCAACAAAGCAAGAAAAGCATTGGCGCTCCTAACCCTCCACCTCAAAAATCCATACCTCAATGCCATAGATGCCAACATTGAGTCCCCAACACAAGAATATTTCAAAACATGCATGCTACCACCAAGAAAATCCACACCATGCCTAGAGCACTCACATCCAACATGGGTACATGTATGACCATATAGCAATGCCAACAACCAAGTGACATGCTCAAACCTCATTCTAGCCTCACTTATATCAATGTCAAAACAAGGTTGAAACAATTTAGGCTCTTGGGGTTTATCAAAGTTTCCGACACAAGAATGTAAGCCATCAAGTAAATGAGTACGTTCAAGATTTTTCTTGGGTAAGCTCATCCAGATATCATAAGTGGTGTCATGGTATTCATCATCCAATTCCATTTTAAAAATTTTAAAAGAATTTAAAGAACTAGAAGATGTTACCTTTCCTTGAATTGGACCCTCTAGGTGTAATGACCCGGATTTTTGGGCCGTAAAATTTCGTGTAAAATTAAGCCTTTAAATCCGAATCATTCGATTTGGGCCCAAAGACTTAGTTTTTATTTAATTGATCAGGCCCAAAACCTATGTTTGACTCCTCCTAAAACCGACCCTTGTTATATTTTCCTTTTACTTAATCAATTTAATTTATTTTCCATAATTAGCAATTCATAATTATTCTATCTAGTCCTAAAAATCATATTTTTCCTCCTAACAACCTTTACTAATTTTTAGGAACCCAAACTCCCATTTTAATTTCCTTTGGCCGGCCTCTCCATAATAATTCCCTTTTTATTTTCTTTCCTAATCTAACTCCTATTATCTAGTAACCAACTCCTAAAATCTAGTAAACCCTTATTCTATTTATATTATAAAAACCCACCCTTTATCCCTTAATCATTATATGATCAAACCTCAAAACAAAATCTTTTCTTTTCTCCTCTTTCTTTTCCCACGGGTCTTAGGCGTGCTTTTGTGTGTTTTGCTTCAATTAAGGTAACTAGCTTTTTCACTTAGCATTAGGATCAACCTACTTAAAATACTAGATTAGATAGAAAGCATGATGTTTATCCTTTTGTACATGTGATTCGGATAAATTGGGGTTTGCTATCAAGATTGAGTCTTTTTAATGTAATCTTATGATAATCCATAATTTATGCATATTTTCTGTTTTTTTTTATTTAATTAATTGCACGATTTAATAAATTGAATATGGTTCTTGAATTCCCATGTTGATGCCGTGTGATGACGATGAATGTGCGATATTTAATTCTTGACTTTCTTGATTAATTTGCAGCAAAAAGATGATTTTTAATTCGATTATGTGATTAATCAAATTGTTTAGAATGACTTAATGATGAACGTGAATATTTATGCAAGTTCTTGAAGGTTTGACCAATTGTGGATAATTGTTGTGGATGGCCGAATGGTTTAGGCAAGAAAGAAGGGTATTTTGGTTTTGATTTGACCATAACATTTGTCATGTATTTGTTCCTGAATCTATTGTGCTTAGATTAATTTATTTAAATTTAGTATGCTTGTTTAACCTTAGTTAATCATCTCAAATTAAGGAACGAAGTGATAATTTGGTGAAGTCTTGAATTATCGAATTGCATTGAGATAATTAATCAAATTATAATTTTGTTTTAGCCTCTAAGTTATTTAGATTCTAATAAAAAGAATTAATTTTTGTTTTTATATAAAAGGAAGAATTAATAGAATTAATTATTATCATTATATGTTGCTAGTATGAATTGTTGAACTTGTTGTATTTGTAAGAGTTATGCGTGATTGTTGGTACTACTTTGGCTTCGAGTCGGGTCATATGATGCTTGATTTTGGGTCGTGTCCTTTATCTCTTTGATTCGGTCGTGTCAATGTTGTATCGGCCCTGCGCCGTGTCGTATCGGTTCATCTGTGATGAATCGTGTCGGGGACTTGTTTGTTGTATCGGCCTTGCGCCGTGTCACATCGCTTCATCTGTGATGAATCATGTCGGGGACTTGTTTGCTGTATCGGCCTTGCGCCGTGTTGGGGACTTGTTTGTTGTATCGGCCTTGCGCCGTGTCGGGGACTTGTTTGTTGTATCGGCCTTGCGCCGTGTCGTATCGGTTCATCTGTGATGAATCGTGTCGGGGACTTGCTTGTTGTATCGGCCTAGCGCCGTGTCGGGGACTTGTTTGTTGTATCGGCCTTGCGCCGTGTCGTATCGGTTCATCTGTGATGAATCGTGTCGGGGACTTGCTTGTTGTATCGGCTTTGCGCCGTGTCGGGGACTTGTATGTTGTATCGGCCTTGCGCCGTGTTGTATCGGTTCATCTGTGATGAATCGTGTCGGGGATTTCACTTGTTGTATCGACTTCGGTCGTGTCGTTTAATTCTTGTTGTTGTTTAATAAATCGAATGTTGTATTAAGAATCTTGTATTAGAACTTGCTGTTGATGAAGTCTTTCGCTGTTGTGATCTCTGTTGTATGATTCTGTTATTGAGTGTTGTCTCACAAGTTGGGTTGTTCGTGTCTTCTATTTAATTTAATATTTTATGTTGTTTGGTTCCACTGCTAAGTGGAACAGTCTAGTTACTCGCCACTGACGGTGGACCCTAATTTTTATTTTGCAGGTGATCAGTATAGAACTTAAGGTCGGGATGAGAGTTTGGCGAGCATTTAGGCACCTGTTATTTTTACTGTTTTTCTTGTTTAGTAGTTTTAGCTTGTAATAAGGACTTGTCAAGTCCATTTTTTTTGAAACAATTTTTAAAGTTTAGTTAATAAAATGGTTAAGTTTAGAGCTTCCGCCGTGATTCTTTAATTTATTATTAAAAGTATTTGGTTATTGTCGACTCGTGTTGTTGTTTTCTATGAAAACAACGTTGCCAAAATACGGGTCATTACAGTTGGTAGAGCGCTAGGTTAATCCTGAGTTTACTTCTTCACAAGTAAATTATGAGTTGAGTGCTGTATGTAATCTAGAGTGTAATTTAGATCACAAAACCCGGAAACTGTAGTGTGAGCAGCTTTGGGTAGTAACCTGGGTTAGGATTAATTTTATCCTTTAGTTGTCCTAGGTTCCTTTCGTGTTATGTTTATTGATTATGTGTTTCGTGTTAGCATTAGCCTGCAAAGTCGTGCAAGCCAAACTTACCCCCCTGACCTCTGTACGGTCGTGCAGAGCATAACTGCACGGTCGTGTAGTCCTTCCCAGGCCATTCTGAGTGTTGCACGACCATATGCACGGTCGTGCATGCTCCGTTTTGCTTCCTTTGCTCGTGTTTCTAGCTCCGTTACACATGCTAACTTAACTAAGGCAATAAAACGAGAGTTCAGGCTACTTATTACAACCCGAAAAACACGAAAATAAGCTAAAAACAAGAGTTCAAAACTATCTAAGTAAAAGTAAACAAAATTGAAGTCGTTGACCGTTGAAGTCGCTCGTGGGAACATCCCGTTCTATATCATATTGCTATAAGTCATGAAAAGTGTTGGCTTAGATATATAAGAATGTGTTGCCTAAAACCTAAACCGTTGCCTAAATATATAATTTAAGTGTCACTAAAAGACGAGAAACTGTTGCTTTAAATATCTGTAAAAAGTGTTGGCTAAAGGTCATATTGTTGCCTCAAATAAAATAATAAGTGTTGCAATAGGTAAATAAAATGTTGCTAAAGAAAAGTGTTGCCGTATATTTTTATGGCAACAGTTTTTAAAAATTGTTGCCACAAACAAATATATTGTTGCCATAAAGTTTTAGCAGCGGCACCTATTAGCAGCGCCTTAAGAAGTGTTTGGACTATAATGGACCTCAAACAATAATAATTAGAAAGAATTGCTTGAAGGATTATAGATTTCACTCTCCTAAATCACTCACAACAACAAGAATATGGATATTTTAGTGAATAGATGAAAGAATACACTCAAATCTATGGACTAAATTGAATATAAAGCTAAGAGAATTACTCTCAAATCTGAATATTCGAAATGGTTAGCTTCAATTAAGAGGGTCAATCTCCTAATTCAATCAATCTAATTGGTGAAATCTTGTAGTTAGACAACTATCCAAGAATTTCGAACAAGGTTAGTTCAACACACAGTTTAAAATACTAGAGAGAAAACAAAGGTTTTCAATTTCAATTTCATTCAAGTCTGATTTTTAAGTACATAATACAAGCTATTTATAGCAAAATAAAGCAAACTAGAGCTATGTATAATTATACGTATAATATACCTATATTCGTACAATACGCTCAAAATACGTACAAGCTACTATACGTATCTAATACAATACAAGTATTATACAACCTAAGGATAAACTCAAAGAAATAAACAAAGCTTTAAAGCAAGGAAATATCTTCATAAAATCAGCCACCATAGTCCACTTGCACAAGTTGAAGCAATTCAGCACCATTCATTCTTGTTCTAGCTTCCATGACTCACCTAAGCTATATCATGCTCCAACCAAGTTGTATAACACCAAGCTAGGCTAGTAGATGATGCAGCAAGGCTACTCACTCAACTTGCAAGACCACACACAAAGCCCACAAGCCAACTTGTAACAGCTGAAACTCGTATTTAGAACTTGGACTAGGTCGCGACTCGCGACCAAATGTCGCACCTCGTGAGATGCTTTTGGAATGGTTAGCTCTGTTTCAGCAAAATTACGTAGCCAAGACTTAGGAAGCTCGCGACTCGCGACTAGGCCTCGTGACTCGCGACATGCTACTGGATCGAGTCTTCAATTTTGCTCCGTAGTTGCACCTTCTTGCATATTAAGCTATCAACCTAAAAGGGATTTACTAGCTATTACAAATTACATTCAAAATTAACTAAACTACTAATCTAAAGTACTTATTAAGCTAATACAAAATAAACGTAATTAGAACCACTAATTGTCCATCTTTGATCATAGTTCAGTGTTGCCAAAAGGCTATTGCAACAATTATAGAGCTTATGACAACACGTTTTTGTTGTTGTCATAAGTCTTTTTTCTTGTAGTGTCTTAACAAATCGGCCGCGGAATAACCGACGAGTCGAACTGCCATTACCAACAAACAACCATACTTTTAACCTCCAACTAATACCTCAAATTTTATTACTAAAAATCCCAAACGTATAATCACCTCCAATAGGCACATAACTATAACCTCAAAAAGTCAATACTAAAGATTTAACTCCAAAACTAATGGTAGAGTTAGAGTATACAAACTACTAATAATCCAAATTCTAATACAGAATAAAACTATAACAGTAAACAATCAATGGCGCTCGCCCAATCCCAAAGCTATGCATCACCTTCACCATTAGAGTTACCTGAAAATTACATCCGCCATCAGTGGAGAGTAACATAATAGTTCCACCCTAAAGTGGATACATATGAACATAAAACAGATCAGATAAACTTCTTTAGCTATACTTAAACTTTACACCATCTTATCTTTAAAATATCTTTATCGCTATCATTTACATATTAGACCGGACTATGCTCGTACGACCACATCTTACGTGACCGAACTTCCTATTATGCCGGGGATGAGAATCTTACTCCCATACCTATGAACCCATCTTACGGACCCATATCATAAAGACGACATAATAAGTATAAACTATCCCAATACCGCGGTTAGGATAGTGGTTGCGTCTTAACCCAAGTCTTAGAATCTTACTCTAAGGTTAGGCGTCTTATATGCAAATTTCAAGCTTACATTTCAATCATTACATCTTGGTTATTCTCAAGCCTACTTCTTATGTCTTTACTTTAGTATAACTATGTACATCACTTTCTTTGAATCTCTTTAATCGTTCTTTTACTTTCTTTAACTTTCTTTAACTAGACCTTTCTTGACCGAACTTAACTGAGACCACATAATCTATACTTAAAGACTAACTAACCATAATCAAGAAAATTAAGAATCATCATAAGATAATCAAGAAACTTCAAGAAACATCAACCATCATCAAATTATACATCGCATGTACATTCTTTAACTTAATTCATCAATTATCAATTCATGATTCACATAATACCCGTCAAGATTATCAATTACACCTTATAATCAACACCAAATACACACGCATAAAACCATGTACAACCATGCATAAACCCTTTCTTGATTCATCATAAAACATGCAATCTTGATACTTTTCATGATCAAAATCAATCATAACATATCATAGTATAATAATCATCAATCATAAGCATGAAATAATCAAATCTTGATCACAAAATCAGCCCAACATCACGCCATAATACACGCATATTCCAGACAAATTTCAGCAATATTATCATCAACTTTATGCATCAAATCATCATATAAATTTCATGAAAATTGTACATAATCATAATCAAACATGAATCGACTATCATATGTAATCAAAATATGCACGAAAGCAAGGCAAAAACATCACATAATCATCACCCAAATCTGCCCGGAATTCACGCATAAATGGGGGTTGGTTACACTCACTTTCATCAATCTTTTTGCCTAATTTGATCACAAAATCTATCCTATGCTCATGGTATTCAATTTAGGATGAAAAGGAATGTTACCTTGATGAATCTTGGTTGCAAAACACTAGAAAAGTTGCTGCCCAAAACTTGCTCTTCATGGCTGCTCACCACCACCACCACCACGGCTGGCCCCCTTTTCTACTTCCCCTTTTCCCTCTTTGGTTCACCCTTATGACCTTAAGGCTATACCTAATTCTAGAGAGAATGTAAGAAAATGAAGTGTTAAAAATGATTTTGGAGTCCCCCACATAACCGGCCCTATGTGGTATATATAGGCAATGAGGGCTCCTCCCTCCTTTCCACTCAAGTCATGGCTCTAAAAGGCCTTTGGTCCAAATATGGGTGCACTTAAGGTTTTTAAGCCTTAAAAAGTACTACCCTTATACTAATGCGCACAAAATAAAATAAAATAAAATAAAACAAATAAAAATAACATAAAATAAAATAATCACACTCATAAGTAACAAAGATTGCCCAAATAATTTTAGACCATGCACACAAAAATAAACATGAATTCACGCAACACTATAAAAGCAAATATAACACAAATCCGGGGCGTTACATCCAGCGTGCCAGGATGAAAATGATCGAAAATATTCTCGGAGGTTCCTTGGGTTTCAAAATGCACCTGGGAAAGGGGAAACCAGTTCTCGACCCCTTTTGGAGGCCCAAAACGCCCATACGACGCGCTGCCGGTTATTTCCGAAGTTGGGGTCTGTAGCGGGCCTCTGGGGTCCCGGGATGAAAATGGTCGAAAATATTCTCGGGACTTCCTTGAGTCAAAAAATGCAGCTAGGAGATAAATATGCTATTTATTGCTCCGTTATACCAAAAACCCGGAGTAGATACTTGGTGGAAAATAAATATGCTATTTTCTGTTCCACTATTTTAAAATAGCGGAGCAAATATAGAGTGGTAGATACGGTTTTTTCCACTAGTGTATGAGAAGTAAGGAAAAAGGGTCTGTTTTTAGGATATAAAAAGGATAAGGTTTACTAGATAATAGGAGAAGGCTTACTAGATTGTAGGAGTTAGTTTAGGAATTAAAATAAGAGGAAAATAGTATGGGGTGGCCGGCCATAGGGGTTAAATAAGGGTTTTGGTGCTCCTAAAATTTAGTAGGGTAGTTAGGGGATAAAAGTAGAGTTTTTAGGTTAAGTCAAAAATAGATATGGTTTTCTAATTATGGTTGAACAATAAAAGAAAATAAATAAAAGAAATATGTTGATGGGGGAAGTGGGGTTCGGCAAGGAAAAGGGTAAATGGGCCTTGATCCAATTAATAAAAATTAAGTCTTTGGAACCAAATCGGATGATTCGGAATTAAAGGCTTAATTTTACACAAAATTTTACGGCCCAAAAATTCGGGTCGTTACAAAACCAGTTCCCGACCCCTTTTGGAGGCCCGAAACGCGCATACGACCCGCTACTGGTTGTTCCCGAAGACGGGCCTATGCCATGTGGCGGGCCTCCGGGGTCCCGAGATGAAAATGATCGAAAATATTCTCGGGGGTTCTTTGGGTCACAAAATACACCTGGGAAAGGGGAAACCAGTTTCAGAACCCTTTTGTAGGACCGAAACGCGCATACGACCCGCTGCCGATTATTCGCGAAGATGGACCTGTAGCGGGCCTCCGGGGTCCCGGGATGAAAATGGTCGAAAATATTCATGGGGGTTCCATGGGTCACAAAATTCACCTAGGAATGGGGAAACCAATTCTCGACCCGTTTTGGAGGCCCAAAAAATGCATAAGAGCCGCTGACAATTATTCCCAAAGACAGTCCTGTAGCGGGCCTCCGGGTACCCAGGATGAAAATGGCCGAGAATATTCTCGGGGGTTCCTTGGGTCACAAAAATGCACCTGAGAAAGGGGAAACCAGTTCCCGACCGCTTTTGGAGGCCCGAAACACGAATACGACGCGCTGCCGGTTATTCCCGAAGTCGGGTCTGTAGCGGGCCTCCGGGGTCCCGGGATGAAAATGGTCGAAAATATTCTCGGGGGTTCCTTGGGTCACAAAATATACATGGGAAAGGGGAAAACAGTTCCCGACCCCTTTCGTAGGCCCGAAACGCGCATACGATGTGCTACTGGTTATTCCCGAAGTCGGGTCTGTAGCGGGCCTCCAGGGTTCCGGGAAGAAAATGGTCGAAAATATTCTTGGGGGTTCCTTGGGTAACAAAATGCACCTGGGAAAGGGGAAACAAGTACCCAACCCCTTTTAGAGGTCCGAAACGCGCATACGATCCGGTGTTGGTTATTCCCGAAGTCGGGTCTGCAGCGGGCCTCCGGGGTCCCGGGAAGAAAATGCTCGAAAATATTCTCGGGGGTTCCTTGGGTCACAAAATGCACCTGGGAAAGGGGAAACCAGTTCCCCACCCATTTTAGAGGCCTAAAACGGGCATACGACCCGCTACCGGTTATTTCCGAAGACGGGCCTGTAGCGGGCCTCTGGAATCCCGGGAGGAAAAAGGTCGAAGATATTCTCGGGGGTTCCCTGGGTCACAAAATTCACTTGGGAAAGGGGAAACTAGTTGCCGAACCCATTTGGATTCCCGAAACGAGTATACTACCCGCTGCCGGTTGTTCCCGAAGATGGGCCGGTGCCCTGTGGCAGGCCTCCGGGGTCAAGGGATGAAAATGGTCGAAAACATTCTCGGGGGTTCTTTGTGTCACAAAATGCACCTGGGAAAGGGGAAACCAGTTCAATAACCCTTTTGGAGGACCGAACGTGCATACGACCCGCTGCTGGTTATTCCCGAAAACAGGCCTGTAGCGGGCCTCCAGGATCCCAGAATTAATATGGTCGAAAATATTCCCTGGGGTTCCTTGGGTCACAATATGCACCTAAGAAAGTAGAAACCAGTTCCCGACCATTTTTGTAGGCCTAAAACACGCATACGACCCGCTACCGGTTATTCCCGAAGACCAGCCTGTAGTGCGCCTCCGGGGTCTCGGGATGAAAATGTTAGAAAATATTTTGTCGGGTTCCTCGATTCGCAAAATTTACCTGGGAAAGGGAAAACCAAATCTCGACCTCTTTTGGTGGCCCGAAACGCGCATACGACCCTATGCCGGTTATTCCCAAAGACAGGCTTGTAGCGGGCCTCCAGGGTCCCTGGACAAAAATGGTCAAAAATATTCTCGGGGGTTCCTTGGGTCACAAAATACACCTGGGAAATGGGAAACTAGTTGCCGAAACCTTTTGGATTCCCGAAACGCGCATACTACTAGCTGCCGGTTATTCCCGAAGATGGGCCGGTGCCCTGTGGTGGGCCTCCGGGGTCAAGGGATGAAAATGGTCGAAAATATACTCGGGGGTTCTTTGGGTCACAAAATGCACCTGGGAAAGAAGAAACTAGTTCCTAACCACTTTTGGAGGCCCAAAACACGCATACGATCCGCTGCCAGTTATTCCCGAAGACCAGCCTGTAGCGGGCCTCCGGGGTCTCGGGATGAAAATGGTTCCTTGATTCACAAAATGCACCTGGGAAAGGAGAAACCAGTTCCCGACCGCTTTTGGTGGCCCGAAACGCGCATACGACCCTCTGCCGGTTATTCCCCGAAGACTGGCCCGTAGCGGGCCTCTAGTGTCCCTAGATCAAAATGGTCATAATTATTCTCGGGGGTTCCTTGGGTCAAAAAATGCACAAGGGAAAGGGGAAACCATTTCACGACCCGTTTTGGAGGCCAGAAACGAGCATACGGCCCGTTCCCTGTTATTCCCAAACACGGGCATGTATCGGGCCTCTAGGGTCATAGGAAGAAAATATTCTATGGGGTTCCTTGAGTCACAAAATGCACCTGGGAAAACGGAAACCACTTTTCGACCCATTTTGGAGGCCTAAAACGAGCATACGACCTGCTGCGGGATATTCCTGAAGACGGGCCTGTAGCGGGCCTTCAGGGTCCCGGGATGAAAATGGTCGAAAATATTCTCGGGGGTTGCTTAGGTCACAAAATGCACCTGGGAAAGGGAAAAGTACTTCCCGACCCCTTTTGGATTCCCGAAACGTGCATACTACCCGCTGCCGGTTATTCCCGAAGACGGGCCGGTGCCCTGTGGCGGGCCTCCGGGGTCCCGGGATGAAAATCGTCGACATATTCTCAAGGGTTCTTTGGGTCACAAAATACACTTGGGAAAGGGGAAAGCAGTTCCCAAAACCTTTTGAAGGACCGAAACGCGTATACGACCCTCTGCCGGTTATTCCCGAAGACAGGCCTGAAGTGGGCCTCCGGTATCCCGGGATGAATATGGTCGAAAATATTCTCGGGGGGTCCTTGGGTCACAAAATGCACCTGGGAAACGGGAAATTAGTTCCCGACCTCTTTTCGAGGGACAAAACGCGAATTCGACCCGCTGCCAGTTATTCCCGAAGTCTGGCCTGCAGTGAGCCTCCGGGGTCCAGGGATGAAAATGGTTGAAAATATTGTGTGCGTTCCTTGGGTCACAAAATGCACCTGGGAAAGGAGAAACCAGTTCCCGACCCCTTTTTGAGGCCCGAAACGCGCATACGACCCGCTGCCGATAATTCCGAAGACAGGTCTGTAGCGGGCATCTGGGGTCCCGGGACAAAAATGGTCGAAAATATTCTCCGGGGTTCTTTGGGTCAAAAAATGCACCTGGGAATGGGGAAACCAGTTCCCGACCCCTTTTGGAGGCCTGAAACGCGCATAAGACCCGCTGCCGGTTATTCCCGAAGACTGGCCTGTAGTGGGCCTCTGGGGTCCTAGGATGAAAATGGTCGAAAATATTTCTGTGGGGTTCTTTGGGTCACAAAATGCACCTGGGAAAGGGGAAACTTGTTCCCGACCCGTTTCGGAAGCTAGAAACGCGCATACGACCCGCTGCCGGTTATTCCCGATGACGGGCTTGTCGCGGGCAACCGTGGTCCCGGGATGAAAATAGTCGAAAATATTGTCGGGGGTTCCTTGGGTCACAAAATGCACCTAGGAAAGGGGAAACCAGTTCCGACCCTTGTGGAGTCCCGAAACGCGCATACGACCCGTTGCCGGTTATTCCTGAAGACTGGCCTGTAGCGGGCCTCCGGGGCCCGGGATGAAAATGGTAGAAAATATTCTCGGTGGTTCCTTGGGTAACAAAATGCACCTGGGAAAGGGGAAACCAGTTCCCAAGCCCTTTTGGATGCCCAAAACGCACATACAACCCGTTGCCGGTTATTTTCCCGAAGACGGGCTTGTAGCGGGCCTTTGGGGTCCCGGGATGAAAATGGTCAAAAATATTATCGGTGGTTCTTTGGGTCACAAAATGTACCTGGAAAAGGGGAAACCAGTTCCCAACCTCTTTCGGAGGCCCGAAATGCGCATACGACCCACTGTCGGCCATTGCCGAGGACAGGCCTGTAGCGGGCCTGTTGTAACCTTGTTGTAGCACAAGAAGATTACAAGGGACTAGCCACTAAAAGGATTGACAGAAGCAAGCTCAAAGAAGGATACATAAATCACCACCAGCTTCGAAAGACATGGGCAACAACTTGTTGAATTTGAATATAGAAAATCACCACCAAACTCTTCAAATTGATTCCTAAGAACACAACCTAGATTGAAACTCTTGAGGATAAACTCCTTAGCCAATTTTTGTTTAGTCTCAACCATTTGGTCAATTGAGTTGATCATTTGTTTGCACACATCCTTCATATACTCAATCTCCCTCATTGAAAAATCGTTTGCTAGACAAATCCATTTTCAAAAGATGACAATAGGATAGAAATTTGTGGTGCTAGGTAAAGAAGGAAAGCTTATTTGTGGTGTTAAAAGATTTATTTCAATATCCTTTGAAGATAGGATAAAGAAATATGAGGTTTGAAGAAGAAAAACTCACTTAGGCAGTTTATCAAACACCTAGAGTGCAATCAATAATCACAACTTCAAACATAAATTTTGTGGTGCTAGGTGAATGGAGGATACTAGTTTTTGTGGAGTTTAAAGAAGAAAAAATCCACTCAAACATTTCACCAAACACCTTCTATGCAATATTCAATCAACAACAAAAATCTGATTTTTTTTGCAATAAATCACCAAGATCTTTGGAGGTATTGAAACCTAGCTTCTTGATACCAATTGATGTAGGATGGGGTCTCAAAAACATACAAAAACCACACAAAACCCACCCAAGAGAATATAAATTCGTAGCCCTATGACAACCCAACAAGATGAACATTAAAACTTCAATAAAACAAGGATATGGACATGAAAATAAGCTCACTAAGGACCTATAATCATGAACTAAACAATTTCTACTCAAAATCACTAAGATAGCGAATGGAAAAAGACTTACAATCACCAAGGTTGCAAGATTTTTCCATCCACCAAGGAAGGGAAGCTCACAAAGAACTCACAAAGAGAAAACTCTCTAATTTTCATTTCAATAAAATCTGATTTTTACATGAGCAAAGAGACTATTTATAGACTAAGAAAACCCTAATGAAGCTTCTAATCTAGGCCATTAATCCCATAATAATCAAGGGCCAAGATTAGAAAGACACTAAACAAAACAAGAGAAAAATCATAAAATTTGAAATTCGCGTACAGCACCCGTGCACAAATGTGGCATCTCAGAACATGGTGGATAAAAACAACTCCTCACAATAATCAATATGTAATCCAGGGGCTTAATCAAGGAAAAGGCATACAAGTTGATAAACAAGTTCTGATTTCCCTTAGCATTGGTAACAAATATAATGAAGAGTTGTATTGTGATTTAATACCCATGGATGCGTGTCATATACTGCTTGGTAGACCTGGGTTGTTTGATAGGAGAGCTATGCGTGATGGCTTTAAGAATACATATTCATTTGTCAAAGATGGAAAGAAAATTGTGTTTACTCCTTTGCCTCTCCACAAAACCGTCCCTCACAAAAACAGTAGCCTCCCACAAACCACCCTCACAACCCTAATCAAGTGCCAAAAGGCTAAAAGTCATCAACTACCTCAAGGGTATCTTCTACCACTTCTAATACCTCAAGCACCTTGGGAAGATGTAAGTCTTGATTTTGTGATTGGACTTCGTTTAACCAAAACAAAGAAAGATTTGGTCATGGTGGTTGTTGATCATTTCTCAAAGATGGCTCATTTCATTCCATGTCACACTACTCATGATGCAAGTCGTGTTGCTACCCTCTATTTCCAAGAGATTGTTCGATTGCACGGAGTTCCAAAATCAATGGTTAGTGATCGTGATATCAAGTTCTTAAGTCATTTCTGGCTTACTTTATGGCGCAAAATGGGTAGTAAGCTAAAATTCAGTACATCAAGTGTAACGACCCTGATTTTATGGTATTTCTGCCATAAGTTTATGTGTTGCTATGTATGGTTCAAATTTATTTTTGAACTATTTATTTTATTTTATGTGAATAATTTCGATTTAATTCGAATTATTTTATTTTGATTAGTTATTATTTATTTTAATTATTATTTAATTAATTAGAATTTTTATTATTTAATTTTCTAATTAATTATTTAATATTTTTGGGCTACATCGAATTAAGCATGATTAATCATGCGATTTTTGTAAATTAGCCCAATTGATCACGAAAGCCTAAATTTGGCCCATTTCCTTGCTTGGCCGGTTGGCCTTTGTATTTGGTGGCAAATTTTGCCACTTGCCTCATGTTCACACCTTAACTAACCTCTATATATAGGAGGGTTAGTGAGGCTTAATGATCCTTTTGCTCATTTGCCATTTAATCACCCTTACCATCAAAAGTTTAAGACACAAACTCCCTCCATTTGCTCCCATTCCACACGCCATTTTTTTGGCTCTTCCAAGTTGAACATTTGTTCATCATCTTTTCAATACCCAAACTTAAAGATTCAACTTCCATTGATCTTTAAGTATCAAAACACAATCTAAACCACCTAATTTGCATTCAAGATCACTAGTTCGGGATTGGTTTGGGGTTGTTCGATTGGGGTTCGAGTGTGCCGTGTGGATCACGTGAAGCCGTGAGGAGGCCGTGAAGGTGGGTCGTGCTCGTGGTGGTGCAGCCGT
Organism: Salicornia ramosissima; assembly: GCA_951394345.1. Lineage (NCBI taxonomy): Eukaryota > Viridiplantae > Streptophyta > Magnoliopsida > Caryophyllales > Amaranthaceae > Salicornia > Salicornia ramosissima. The sequence goes on along the minus strand of OX596236.1, from coordinate 30,355,346 downwards.
GCAGACGGGCCGTGCAAGTGGTGGTGCCGTGTGGTGTCTTGCTGGGCAGCCGTGTGTGCAAGGTGGTGCCGTGTGGGAACCGTGCGTGTGGTTGCCGTGTTGCTTGGCCGTGTGTATTAGTGTTCCGGGCAGCAAGTTTGTGTTGATTTTGTGTGTTAATCTTCAATAAGGTAACATGCTTTCTCAACTTAATTGGTGTACTATGATTCATAGTATGAATTAAATGCATAGGATTGGTTTATGTTGAAGTTTTGATCATGTTTTCGTATATGAATATAAATCTGATTTTTAAGTAGTTTAATGATGATTTGATGATTGAATATGTTGATTTTATGTTTGATTATGTTGGTATTAAGTTTATGTTTATCATGTTAAAGTTTGATGAATTTTGGGATAGATACTAGTAAGTTGGTAATTTCATGTATACGTATTGATTTATGCGTGTGGTTTATGTAAGTTGGTTGAGTTCTTGGTTGAAGTTCTTGAATCTTGGATGAGTTCTTTATGAATCTTGGTTGAGTTCTTTGAGTTCTTGATGAGTCTTGATAAGTTCTTGATTGAGTCTTTTAAGTTAAAGAAAGTAAAGAAAGTTAAAGAAAGAATTAAAGAAAACGTTAAGATGTTGAAAGATGTTTGGTTTACGCTTTATTTTCATAAGTCAAGGCGTAAGATGCAACTTAAGGAATAACTAAGTGAGTAAACTTCGGATTAAAAGTTAAAGATGTAAGAATTAGCTTGATTTCGTATCTAGACGCATAACCTTAGAGTAAGATTCTAAGGCTTGGGTTAAGACGTTGCCCCTATCTTGACCGCGGTATTGGGATAGTGATTACCGCTATGTCGTCTTTTGACATGGATTTCCAGTAAGATTGGTTTCATGGGGGCGAGAGTAAGATTCTCAATCCTGGCATAGTTGGAAAGTTCGATCGCGTAAGAGGCGTTTGTACGAGCGTAGTCCGGTCTAGTTTATGAATGATTGCGCCAAAGATAAGTTTGGATAAGTTAGTCGAGTCGAGTCTGTATTTTTGGGATGATTGTCGCATGATGTGATGTTTTTGTTTGGATCTTTTGATTTGTGCTATGTTCTGTGTGTGCCCGTAAGGGTGAGTCGGTTATGTTACTCGCCACTGACGGTGGACTGTTGTTTACTTTTCGGGTAATTCTGATGATGAGGTTCTTGCTTAGCTTTGGGTTGGGCGAGCGCCGCTATTTTGATTTAGGTGTATTTTCGTTGTTTTATGATTTTGGATAGTTTTGGACTTTAGTGGTGACACTTGTATACTTTCGGTTTAAACTCTGACATGTGGTTGGAGTTACTTTTATTAGTATTGATAGTTTGACTTTTGGTTTAGTTATGTACAAACTTGTGGGTATTTGTACTTTTTGGATTAGTAATATAATACTTTGAGGTATTATTTGAGTTGTTAGTTCTGACTATTCGACTCGTCGGTTTCTTCCGCGCCGATTTAAGCGAGTCGGGTCGTCACATCAAGTCATCCCCAAACTGATGGCCAAACAGAAGTCACTAATAGGACTTTGGGATCATTGCTACGGTCCTTAGCTACAAAAATTCCTAGCCAATGGGAAGAAATGCTACCTCATGCTGAGTTTGCCTATAATCATGTTCCTAGCAGCACAACAAGCCTTAGTGCATTTGAGGTGGTCTATGGATTCAATCCATGCACTCCAATTGACTTGGCTCCATTTCCAAGTCCAAACAAGTATAGCCATGAAGCTAGTGAACGAGCAAAAGAAATCAAGGCAATACATGAGAAAGTTAGAATGCAAATCGAAAGGGCTAATAAAAAGAGGAAGGAGCCTTATGATCAAAAGAGAAAATCAGTACAGTTCAAAAAGGGTGACCTTGTGTGGATTCACTTGAGAAAATATCGTTTTCTTTCAAAAAGGCGTTGTAAGATCAGCCCAAGGAGTGATGGCCCTTTTGAGATAGTGGAAAAGTTGAACGACAATGCTTACAAGGTGGAACTGCCTGGAGATTATGGAGTGTCATCCACTTTTAATGTGCAAGACTTATCCCCATATTTTGATGAATTTGAAGAGTTGCCAAGTTTGAGGGCAAACTCCTCAAAAGAGGAGGAGAATGATGTGATCCGACCCCCGACATCCGTGATCCAAAATGGTAAGCTTGTGACCATGGTAACTCAAGGTTTACGTGACATGGTTGGATTGACTTTTCATCCAACCCAAGTCCATTTTAATTTTGTTTATTAACTTACATTCGGTCTGTTTTTATTTTCAGTTGTTATTTTGAATTTCGGATTGTATTATATAGTCTAATATTTTTTTTAATTAAATTAGGAAGTATGCAAGTTATTTGGTAATTAATCATCATTGATTATTATCAATTAACTAGAAATCAGTTTAGTCAAGTTTTGCAAATTCAAAAAGGTGAGTCAAGTGAAGCATTCAAGGCAGAAATTATCAAGCAACTAAAGAGTCAAAAGAATTAATGAGGAGCAACAAGTTTCAAGAAGAGCCAAACAATCAGTCCTCTTATCCTTAGAATCTGATTAGATTGCAATGGTATCAATGAAAAACAACTTGAATTCTAAAAAAAAAAAAAAACATGTCTTTGGTATTTCTCTGAGAAATCCAAAAACTTTCTCCTTTGCTTGTCTAATTCTTGGTAAAATTAGGCTGTGTTCTTAGGAATCAATTTGAAGAATTTGGTGGTGATTTTCTGTATCCAAATTAGACAAGTTGTTGCCCAAGTCTTTTAAAGGTGGTGGTGATTTCTGTATCCATCTTTGAGCTTGCTTCTATCCATCCTTTTAGTGGCTAGTCCCTTGTAATCTTCTTGTGCTACAACAAGGTTACAACATTTGGTGGCCCATGCAGGTCTAGCCACCTTTCTCCTCCACAAAATCAGCCCCAATCATCCAAACACCCCCACCGTTCTTTTATTCATGTCCAAATAACAAAAAAAAATGGCAATCCCTCCTCCAAACTGGCAAGAATATTTACAGAAAAATGAAGAAGAGAAGGAGAGCTTAAAGGGTCAAATGGCTACCATGCAAACCGACATGGAAAATTTAATGAGAAGACTCATTAGACAAAGAGAAGGCACACATCCTCAAAGTGATCAAAGTAGTGAAGAAGAAGATGAGGATGAAACTTTGAGGTCAAGACCAAATAATGATATCAAAGTTGATATTCCAGAATATGATGGAAGACTTGATGCAGATGAGTTCATTGAATGGATGAGCACAGTAGAAAAATTGTTTGAGTACAAAAACACACCAGAAAACAAGAAGGTAAAGATTGTTGCTTTGAAACTCAGAAAGTATGCATCCACTTGGTGGTCAAATGTTTGTGCAAAAAGGCAGAGGCAAGGCAAAGAAAAGGTTAAAACATGGCCAAAATGAAGAAATTGATGAAAAGTAAGTTTTTACCAACTTACTACACACAAGAAAATTTTCAGAAACTTCATAATTTGAAACAAGGTGTAAAATCAGTACAGGAGTATGCAAGAGACTTTGAGGGTCTAACAATGAAGTGTGATATTGAGGAAGATGAACCCCAAACTTTGGTTCGTTTCCTTGGCGGATTAGATCCAAAAATTGCTCATGTTGTTCAATTACACCCTTATTCAACTTTGGAAGAGTTAGTCATCCTAGCTCATAAGGTCGAAGCCCAACAAAAAGCCAAAGGAAAGGAGACCTTTCGTCCCTTCTCTAAAACAGCCCCCCCTCCATTCTCACGCCACTCCCAAGCCCCACATAAAATCACCTCTAACAACCCTTCACAACCCAACCATGATTCTGCCCAACCCCCTTCTAGATCACAAAAGTTTAACCCCCCTCGAAAATGCTTTCGTTGTCATCATTTTGGTCATATTTCAACTGAATGCCCCAACAAGAAGGTTGTTTCTTTAATTGAATATGAAAATTTGGACAATGAGGAACATGAAAATGTTTATGAAGCTGGTGACCTTGGAAATACGGATCAGGAGTCTAATGAAGTGCTCCTAGGACCCGATGAAGGAGAATGCCTAGTTGTAAGGCGTGCCCTTAGCAACATGGTAGGCCAAGAGGAGAATATGCAGCGAGAGGCAATCTTTCATTCTTGTTGTACCATCAAAGGCAAGGTATGTAATTTAATAATTGATGGTGGTAGTTGTACAAATGTGGCATCTTAGAACATGGTGGATAAATTGGGACTAAAAACAACTCCTCACAAAAATCCATATGTAATCCAGTGGCTTAATCAAGGAAAAGGCATACAAGTTGATAAACAAGTTCTGATTTCCTTTAGCATTGGTAACAAATATAATGAAGAGTTGTATTGTGATTTAATACCCATGGATGCGTGTCATATACTGCTTGGTAGACCTTGGTTGTTTGATAGGAGAGTTATGCATGATGGCTTTAAGAATACATATTCATTTGTCAAAGATGGAAAGAAAATTGTGTTTACCCCTTTGCCACTCCACAAAACCGTCCCTCACAAAAACAGTAGCCTCCCACAAACCACCCTCACAACCCTAATCAAGTGCCAAAAGGCTAAAAGTCATCAACTACCTCAAGGGTATCTTCTACCACTTCTAATACCTCAAGCACCTTGGGAAGATTTAAGTCTTGATTTTGTGATTGGACTTCCTTTAACCAAAATAAAGAAAGATTTGGTCATGGTGGTTGTTGATCATTTCCCAAAGATGGCTCATTTCATTCCATGTCACACTACTCATGATGCAAGTCGTGTTGCTGCCCTCTATTTCCAAGAGATTGTTCGATTGCACGGAGTTCCAAAATCAATGGTTAGTGATCGTGATATCAAGTTCTTAAGTCATTTCTGGCTTACTCTATGGCGCAAAATGGGTACTAAGCTAAAATTCAGTACATCAAGTCATCCCCAAACTGATAGCCAAATAGAAGTCACTAATAGGACTTTGGGATCATTGCTACGGTCCTTAGCTACAAAAATTCCTAGCCAATGGGAAGAAATGCTACCTCATGCTGAGTTTGCCTATAATCATGTTCCTAGCAGCACAACAAGCCTTAGTCCATTTGAGGTGGTCTATGGATTCAATCCATGCACTCCTATTGACTTGGCTCCATTTCCAAGTCCAAAAAAGTATAGCCATGAAGCTAGTGAATGAGCAAAAGAAATCAAGGCAATACATGAGAAAGTTAGAATGCAAATCGAAAGGGCTAATAAAAAGAGGAAGGAGCATTATCATCAAAAGAGAAAATCAGTACAATTCAAAAAGGGTGACCTTGTGTGGATTCACTTGAGAAAAGAGCGTTTTCCTTCAAAAAGGCGTTCTAAGATCATCCCAAGGAGTGATGGCCCTTTTGAGATAGTGGAAAAGTTAAATGACAATGCTTACAAGGTGGAACTGCCTGGAGATTATGGAGTGTCATCCACTTTTAATGCGCAAGACTTATCGCCATATTTTGATGAATTTGAAGAGTTGCCAAGTTTGAGGGCAAACTCCTCAAAAGAGGAGGAGAATGATGTGATCCGACCCCCAACATCCGTGATCCAAAATGGTAAGCTTGTGACCATGGTAACTCAAGGTTTACGTGACATGGTTGGATTGACTTTTCATCCAACCCAAGTCCATTTTAATTTTGTTTATTAACTTACATTCGGTCTGTTTTTATTTTCAGTTGTTATTTTGAATTTCGGATTTTATTATATAGTTGCATATTTTTTTTTTAATTAAATTAGGAAGTATGCAAGTTATTTGGTAATTAATCATCATTGATTATTATCAATTAACTAGAAATCAGTTTAGTCAAGTTTTGCAAATTCCAAAAGGTGAGTCAAGTGAAGCATTCAAGGCTGAAATCATCAAGCAACTAAAGAGTCAAAAGAATTAATGAGGAGCAACAATTTTCAAGAAGAGCTAAGCAATCAGTCCTCTTATCCTTAGATTCTGATTAGATTGCAATGGTTGATTTTGCACCATAAAACTGTTCTCCTTTTATCTTTGGTTATCCTCTTATCTTTAGATTCTGATTTTGCTAGCCTTAAGTTGTCCTATAAATATGAGCCTTGAGCATCAATGAAAAACAACTTGAATTCTAAAAAAAAATATTTGTCTTTGGTATTTCTCTGAGAAATCCGAAAACTTTCTCCGTTGCTTGTCTAATTCTTGGCAAAATTAGGCTGTGTTCTTAGGAATCAATTTGAAGAATTTGGTGGTGATTTTCTGTATCCAAATTCGACAAGTTGTTGCCCAAGTCTTTTGAAGGTGGTGGTGATTTCTGTATCCATCTTTGAGCTTGCTACTATCCATCCTTTTAGTGGCTAGTCCCTTGTAATCTTCTTGTGCTACAGCAAGGTTACAACAGTCTGTTATGTTACTCGCCACTGATGGTGACGGTGATGCTTAGCTTTGGAATTGGGCGAGCTTTGATGTACTTATTTCTATATAGTTTCCATTTCGTCATTAGGATTTGGACTGTTATTAGTTTGTATTTTCTAGCTCTGATTACAGTTTTTGGAGTTAAACCATTTGTAGTGACTTGTCGGAGGTTTAGTTATGTACATCTTGTGGTAATTGTACATTTGGGTTTGTAGAAATATAATTTGAAGTAAAAGTTTTTGATTTTAAGTACTTTTGTAGTTAGTATGACAATTCGACTCGTCGGTTCTTTCCGCGACCGATTTATAAGAGTCGGGTCATCACAGTTGGTATCAGAGCCGAAAGGTTAAACTTTAAGTGAATTATTCGGAATTTGAGTAAACCCGGGAGTTGTGAGTTGTACCTTTCCGGAGTGATAAGCCCAATTAAGAATAAGTATAAGGGAGAAGAGTGTCGGGTAGAAAACCGGGATAAGACTCTTTTCACTTATTTTATTGTTGTGTGCTTGACTAGGGTAGTAGACTTTTAACTAACACTTCTTGTTGTCTTGCTATTTCAGCATGTCCACGCCTCGCCGGTCGAATTCGGGGAGGCTATTCTTACGTTAGCGCACCATAGTCGTCAACCGCCTAGTTCGCAGTCGACATTCGATCGTATCGCTCGTCATTGACCACCAACTTACGATGGGACTGCCGATCCTACGGTTTTGGAGAGCTGGATCCGCGAGATGGAGAAGCTCTTCGACGCCATGTTTTGTCCGGAGCACGAGAAGGTCTAGATCGTCGCCTACTACTTGAGAGGAGAGGCTGAAAATTGGTGGAGCATGGCCAGAGATGCGCACATGCCTTTGCACGCGATGGCTTGGGACGAGTTCGTGACTAGTGTTCAGGAGAGGTTCTACCCCGACGAGTTACAGTGGCAGAAGTAGGAGGAGTTTCTTACTCTCACTCAGGGTAAGATGACGGTTCAGGCCTACAGCGATAAGTTCACCGAGTTATCGAGGTTCGCTAAATCTGTTGTTTCGTACGAGGATGAGCGGGTCAAGCGCTACATAGAGAAGCTAGATCCGATGATTCGTGTTCACGTGATCCTTTGTGGAGTGAAGTCGTTTCAGCGAGCTTACGAGGTAGCACTCGAGATCCAGGCGTCTGTTATCGAGGGAGAAGAGAGCAAGAAGAGGATCTCGACGCCGGTGTCATAGCCACCTTTCAAGAAGCCCCGGTTCAGTACTCCTAGCAGTACCCCTCAGACTACCAGTTCGTTTAAAGGTTACGAGAGTTCGAAGTGCAGAGGTTGTAGCAATGACTTCCATCCAGGGAAGCGATGCGACGGGACGCCTATCTCTTGTTTCATCTGCAGGAAGGAGGGCCATAAGGCATCAATTTTCCCCGAGAAGAAGCCGAGCACCGAAGTCAAGCAACTATCGGCACCGACTAAGACTCTTGTGAAGAACCGAGTCTACTGTATGACTGACGCAAAGGCAGAGGTCCAGCCAGACGTAGTCTCAGGTAAGTTCCTTGTTTCTGGTGTCTTAGCTTACATTTTGGTCGATTCTGGTGCTACAGTTTCTTTCGTAGCTAGTAGCTTTGACTTGAGGTCTAACCTTCTAGTAGTAATCCCGTTAGTTATGTTATAACTCTCCTTTCTGGAGAGGATTTTGTTTTTCAACACGAGTTCAGAGGAGTACCCATCATTATTGCTGGAGAGCAAGTGAAGGCCGACCTTAAGGAGTTCCCGCTGATGGAGTTTGACGTCATTCTTGGCATGGACTGGTTGTCGAAGTATCGAGCAACCATACGATGCCGAGACTAGTTAGTGGCATTCCGAGGACCGAAGGGAAATCGAGTTGCCTACTGATGTGTTCAGTTTGTATTAATCAATTAGCTCATTTTGATGTATAGTTTATAATAGTTTAGAACGTGTTTTGTGATATTAATTAACTTTAAGCTTAAACGAAAGTTTATGTCTCGAAACTTAATTTAATATTGCATTTCATAATTTAATTGCTTTTTAGGACTTAGTTTATTTTTGTTGTTTCAGGCTCGTGTTTCTTTCCATATTTTGTCTGTATTTGGGAAGACCGAGACTTATTCGGGACTTGGAAAAAAGTGTGATAAAGTCTTGAAGAATGTAGGGCGCCCCCAGCGCCCTGAAGGCGCTGCCAGCGCCTGTATGATCAAGGAAAAATAGAGCAAGTGGCCAAAGAAGAAGGCGCTCCCCGCGCCTACGGGGCGCTGCCCGCGCCCATATCACAGTAGCTTGCCAAAGGGAGGCGCTCCCCGCGCCCGTCTCACAGTAGCATTTCATCAGGGGAGCGCTCCCCGCGCCTTTGAGGGCGCTGCCAGCGCCCATTCCACAGAACCAATACTTCCAAGGAAGGGCGCGCCCATGTTATAGTAGTACTTCCAAGGAGGGGCGCGCCCAGCGCCTTCGAGGGCGCTGCCAGCGCCCATCTGCTCTGTTCTGAACGCGGCTTCATCCACTTGATTTATAGGTTATATTTTAGTTTAGTATAAATATAAAAGTTGATTCTCATTGTAAAAAAATCTAGTTTTTCATGTTCAAATAGTTCCTTAGCTTAAATTCTCTCTAGTTTCTCCTTAGATTACATAAAAACTATTAAATCTTTAGTTTGTAATTTTGATATTTTTCATAAAATCAATGAAGAATCTTTGTTCATTAATGGAAATGGTAGCTTAAACTTGTTCTTGGGATTGGTTTCAATGATTCCAAAAGGCTCCTTGTGAGGATTCTCTAACTCTAAACTATTTCTTTACTTCAATTATTTACTTGCTCTTATATGAATTGTTATGGGTTTTGTTGAATGTTTTAGCTTGATCTTTGTCTTGTTATTATATTTTACAAAATCATTACTAGGGTTTGAACACAATCGATTATTGTGTTCAACCTCGAGTAGCAACTATCTTGTTCATGCTTAAGCGTATTCTTATTGTGAACAATTTAGTAGAGCTTGTTTAAACGTTAATTGTTTATTGCGTATTCTCTTAACAATTGCGTTCTTATTGTGTCTCCGTTCTTAAAGCTTTTGTTCACTGCGTGTTCTTTGAACATTAAGGGTTTTAGGCAATTTACGATTTATCTTGTCTAGCTAATTAAGGGGACTACAAGAGTTTACTCTTGTCAATAATTAATTGAGTATTGAAATGGTTTGGTAATTGAGAGTCTAATTCAATTAGCCGAGTCAGAGTCGTTGTAACCGAATCCTAAGATTCTTTAAAACTAGAATGTTACCGCAATCAATTAGTTGTTAGTTTATTTTATCACTAAAATCTCCAATTCCCCCCCCCCTTGTTACCAATATCACTAAGGAATTAGTGATTCTCCCCTTTAATAATCCAAATACATATTAACACAATTAAATCAACATAAATCCGTTCTCTGTGGATACGAACCTTACTTGCCCTTTACACTAGTTGTAATTGGAGAGTAGGAGAAATTTACTTTTGATAAGTCTTTTATTTTTAACGGCATAAAAGGCCTACCAAATTTTGGCGCCGTTGCCGGGGAGCGGTGTTGTTTTGATTTGTGTTAAGTTTTAAATTAACTCTACCTAAGGACTTTTATTGTTTTGATTGGTTGTTTATGGTAGCAACTCGCTCCACGAGCAACGAACCCCTACAATACGATTCCGAGTTAGAACTGACTCTACTTAGATCCAGAAGGGAGATACGTGACCAGTTCCGTGTTCTACCTTTTGATCTTGATTTAGAAGTAGGCATTATGCCACCGGTTCCTGAAAAAACCTTGAAGGAGCTAACCACTCCAAACATGGACCAACAACCACTATGCATCGATTTGGCCGAATTGCCTCAAGGAGCAAACTTTGAGTTGAAATCCGGTCTAATCCATGCATTGCCAAGTTTTCACGGTTTAGGGGGTGAAGACCCTAACCGACATCTTTCGGAATTTCACGTGGTGTGCGCAAGCATGAAACCAAGTGGAGTTACGGAAGAACAAATAAAATTGCGTGCATTCCATTTCTCTTTGAAGGATGCCGCAAGTGATTGGTTGTATTATTTGCCTCCAGGTTGTATTACATCCTGGAATGAATTAAAAAGGCGGTTCTTGGAAAAATATTTTCCGGCCTCAAAGTCTAGTACTATGAGGAAGGAAATTTCCACCATTGAACAGGGCCTAGATGAGAACCTTTACGAGTATTGGGAGAGGTTCAAGCAACTTTGCGCCCGATGTCCCTACCATGGATATTCGGAGCAAGACTTAATAATCTACATATATAATGGTATGCAAGACGACGATAAGCGCATGATCAATGCGGCTAGTGGAGGGTCTATGTTCAATAAAAACCCCTCGGCTGCAAGAGCGCTTATCGAAGAATCTGCAGAGGGTACTCGTCAGTTCAGTAGAAGGGCTAGTGCTCGAATGTCCAATTTTGAAAATTCAAATGCTGGATCTTCTAGAATTGATGGGAAACTCGAGGCTCTCACCTCTATGATGAGGGACATCATGGTGAAAAATAATAGATCACATGAAGTAAAATCTTGTGGGATTTGTGCCAATGACCACCCTACCGAGTTTTGCCCTCAATCTAATGAGGAGCAAGGTGAGGAGGCTAAGGCCATGGGTTTTCCAAATCAAGCTAATGCTAGAAGGTATGATCCATACTCTTCTACGTATAACTCGGGTTGGAAAGATCACCCCAACTTTAAATATGGCAACCCACAAGCACCTCAACAATAATCCTATCAAAATCCAAATAACCAACCCTACCAACATCCAAATAGCCAAAATAACCAATATAATAGACCACCCCAACAACAGTACCAAAGGCCCCAAAACCAATGGTCACAAGGTCAAAATTCTAATTCGAACAACTCCTCTACGGAGGAGATGTTAAATATGTTGACCAAAAATGTGTCGGGGATGCAAAGTAACATGGTCCAATTCCAAGATGAAACTAGATCGAGTATTAAGAACTTGGAAAGACAAATGGGCCAAGTGTCGGGTGTTGTGTCTAGGTTAGAGGGTAAGTTAGATTCGGGGAAGCTTCCATCCCAAACAGAGCTTAACCCCAAGTCTAATGCTAGTGCTATCACTCTAAGGAGTGGGAAGGAGCTCCAAGTGAGCGCGAGAGAGCTTGAGGGTGAAGTGGTAGTAAACGAAGAACAAAGCAATTTGCCTTCTCTTACACCACCATCACCTCAAGTGGAGACACCTTGTCCGTCTTCATCTCCGTACTTACCGGAAGCCCCATTCCCAAAAGCAATGATAGACACTCGCACCAAGGAGTGTGATAAGGATATTTACGAGACTTTTCGTAAATGTGAAGTAAATATCCCCCTTTTCGATGCAATTAAACAAATCCCTCGCTATGCAAAGTTTTTAAAAGAACTTTGCACTAGTAGAAGGAAAAATAAGCTTAAAGGGCACCAAAAAGTGAAGGTGAGTGAACATATCTCGGCCATTTTCCAAAAAAAGTTACCTCCAAAGTGTGGTGACCCGGGCATGTTCACTATACCTTGCACTATTGGTGATATCATTTTTAGTAACGCCATGCTAGATTTAGGGGCATCAATTAATGTGATTCCCTTTTCATTGTTTAAAGCTTTAAAGCTTGGCGATCTAAAGCCAACGAGTGTCGTGATCCAATTGGCCGATAGGTCCAACGCTTATCCAAAGGGAATAGTAGAGGATGTATTGGTCAAGGTTGGGCAAATGATTTTTCCCGCTGATTTTTACGTCCTAGATATGGACCATGATGGCAGTGCCACTCCAATCTTGCTAGGACGTCCCTTTTTAAAAACTGCTCGGGCTAAAATCGATGTTCACACCGGGTCATTAACTATGGAGTTTGATGGAGAGTGTCTGGAATTTAATTTTTATAACTCCATGAAATTCCCTCCTGAGGGTCATTCTTGTTTTTCCGTCGATGTCTTTGATACAATGACACAGTGTATCTTTGACATAGATGGAGAAGATGATCTGTTAGTTTCGGTAGAAAATGCATTGGGTGAAACTGATAGTGAATATGTGTTAAGTGCTAGTGTGCAAGACACCTTGTGCGATTTGGCACAGTGTGATAGTTTACCCCTTTCTATAACTGCTAATAATTCGATTACCTCACTTGGTCCTTTGGACAAGCTTGTGCCATCTGTTTTGCAGGCACCTGCAGTTGAGCTTAAGACATTGCCTGATGATCTCAAATATGTTTTCATTGGATCCAAGGAAACATTACCGGTAATCATCTCTAGCAAGCTCACCGAGGATGAGGAGAAAAGGCTTTTCCAAGTGCTAGTTGAGCACAAGGAAGCCATTGGTTGGACCATTGCCGACATCAAGGGCATAAGTCCAATGACTTGTATGCACCGGATTTTGCTCGAAGAAGAAGCAAAACCTGTTCGCCAACCACAACGGCGACTTAACCCACCAATGATGGAGGTAGTTAAGGAAGAGATTCTGAAACTACTCAAGGCAGGTATGATTTACCCCATATCTGACAGTAAATGGGTAAGTCCGACTCAAGTTGTTCCAAAGAAATCTGGAGTGACTGTGGTAGAGAACAGGGATGGTGACTTAGTTCCTACACGCATCCAAAATGGGTGGCGTGTTTGCATTGATTACCGCAAGTTGAATGCGGTAACTAGGAAGGATTACTTCCCTTTACCCTTCTTGGACCAAATGTTAGAAAGGCTTGCCAGCCACTCTTACTACTGTTTCTTAGACGGGTACTCGGGGTACTTCCAGGTGGCTATAGCGCCTGAGGATCAGGATAAGACCACTTTCACGTGCCCTTTTGGTACGTTTGCTTATAGGCGCATGCCATTCGGGCTTTGCAATGCCCCGGCCACATTCCAAAGATGCATGATGAGCATCTTTTCTGAATATGTAGAAAAATTTGTAGAGGTTTTCATGGATGATTTCACAATCCATGGGGACTCTTTTGACACTTGTTTAGCACATCTTATTCTGGTTTTAAAACGTTGCATTGATAAAAATTTGGTGTTAAACTCTGAAAAGTGTCATTTCATGGTCCGACAAGGCATAGTGTTAGGCCACGTTGTTTCGAATGAGGGTTTGAAGGTTGATAAAGCAAAGATTGATATCATTCAATCCTTACCCTTTCCAACCAACATTCGAGACATCCGGTCTTTCCTGGGTCATGCCGGATTCTATAGAAGGTTCATCAAAGATTTTTCAAAAATCACATCCCCACTTTGTAAACTTCTTCAAAAGGATGTGGATTTTGACTTTGATAATGAATGTAAAAGGGCATTCAACACCTTGAAGGAGCAACTTGTTTCGGCTCCCATTATTCGACCCCCTGACTGGTCTCTACCCTTTGAGATCATGTGTGATGCCAGCGACTATTCCGTCGGGGCAGTTTTAGGTCAAAGGGTAGGGAGAGTACCTCATGCTATTTATTATGCGTCCATGACCCTTAATGAGGCACAACGGAACTACACCACCACTGAAAAAGAACTTTTAGCCGTTGTGTTCTCTGTAGAAAAATTCAGATCTTATTTACTCGGTACTAAAGTCATTGTTTATACCGATCATGCGGCTCTTCGTCACTTAATGGCGAAGAAGGAGGCCAAGTCGAGATTAATAAGGTGGATTCTGCTGCTAAGTGAGTTTGACTTAGAGGTCCGGGATAAAAAAGGGTCTGAAAATGTGGTAGCTGACCATCTAAGTCGAATAGTCCCACCAATAGAGAGAGAGTGTTCTACGGAGAGATCACTGTTTGAGCCTATTCGGGAGGAATTTCCTGATGAGTGTTTGTATTCCCTCAAGGAATTCTTGCCTTGGTATGCTTATATAGTGAATTATTTGGTTACTGACATGTTTCCTCCGCGGTTCACCAAGGCTCAACAAAACAGGTTGAGGAATGACGCCAAACACTATGTTTGGGATGATCCCTACTTATGGAAACATTGTGCGGATTTGATAATCCGAAGGTGTATTCCGGAAAATGAGGTTATTCCAATTTTACAATTATGTCATTCTTCACCATTTGGTGGACACTTTGGTCCAAAAAGGACAGCACGAAAGGTTTTGGACTCCGGTTTATATTGGCAAAGTATAAATCGGGATGCATACCATTTCGTGCAATCATGTGACAAGTGCTAAAGAGTTGGTAATATGTCCCAACGGAATGAAATGCTTCAACATCCGACCAGTTTTTGTGAACTTTTCGATGTTTGGGGTATCGATTTCATGGGACCATTTCCCACCTCATTTGGTTACTTGTACATTCTGGTTGCGGTGGATTACGTGTCGAAATGGGTTGAGGCAAAACCCACTCGAACCGATGATTCAAAAGTGGTTTCCGATTTCCTAAAATCGAACATCTTTTCAAGGTTCGGCGTTCCCCGAGCCTTGATAAGTGACAAAGGAACCCACTTTTGTAATCGCACGATTGAGGCACTTTTGAAAAAGTATGGTGTTACTCATCGGACCTCGACTGCTTATCACCCTCAAACAAATGGGCAGGCAGAGGTTTCCAATCGTGAAATAAAATCCATTCTGGAGAAAACGGTGAACCCCAATCGGAAAGATTGGAGTCTAAGACTAGACGATGCCTTATGGGCATATCGTACGGCCTATAAGACACCAATTGGCATGTCTCCTTTCCGTTTGGTTTATGGTAAGGCATGCCACTTACCGGTTGAATTAAAACATAAGGCATATTGGGCTGTCAAGAGCTTCAATATGAACTTAGATGAATTAGGGTTGCACCGTAAACTCCAATTAAATGAACTCGAGGAAATCCGGAACGATTCCTATGAGAATGCCATGATTTACAAAGCTAAAACTAAAGCTTGGCATGACAAATCCATTTCCCGGAAGGAATTTGAGGCAAGTCAGAAGGTGCTTCTGTACCAATCTCGACTTAAGTTGTTTCCGGGAAAGCTTCGATCCCGTTGGGTTGGACCTTTCGTTGTTATGAAGGTTTTTCCCCATGGGGCCGTGGAAATCCAATCCACCGACACCTCCAAAATTTTTAAAGTTAATGGCCAAAGGCTCAAACCTTATTTTGAAGCCTTTGTCCAAACTAGGGGGGAGGAGGTTGATTTGGATGAGCCGGTGTACGAATGAGCCGGTTGCCGGGTCGTGCCAACGACGTTAAATAAATGGAGCTTTCGGGAGACACCCCGACTTTATTGCTTTTTATTGTTTTTGTAGTGTTCCTTTGGTTTAGAGGGAACGATTCAATCTAATGAGTTATTTTCCTCGATACCAAAGTATTTTTGATTGTTCTTGTTAACCTTTTGATGAACCGGTGTTAAGTTCCCAAAGGAGTTGAACAAAAACAAGAGGCTTAGTGAGTGTCTTGTAAATAAATTAAAAAAAAAAATTAATTAATTAAATAATAATAAATTTTTATATATAAATAATAAATATATAAGGATTTTGCTGAAGTACTAGGGTATCAGGTATGGCGCGCCCAGCGCCTACGTGGGCGCTGCCAGCGCCTACAGGTCAGTGGCCTCTGAGCATATGGCGCTCCCAGCGCCCTTAAAGGCGCTACCCGCGCCTATTTTGAGAAATGCTACTGACTTGATGGCGCTCCCCGCGCCCTTAAAGGCGCTACCCGCGCCTATTTTGAGAAATGCTACTGACTTGAGAGCGCTCCCAGCGCTCTTAAAGGCGCTACCCGCGCCTATTGGGTGAAAGTTACTGACTATGAGGCGCTGCCAGCGCCATCTTAGCGCGCCCCGCGCCTTCGAGGGCGCTACCAGCGCCCTACCCTCAGTAATATGTTCGTGTTTTTTTTAATGTGTTAATTCCCATTTCAGTTTTCATTTCTCATCCTTTTGTTCACTAAGGCACGGGCTCTCTCTCTCCCTCTAAACCCTAACCTCAACAAAGACCTCCATTTTTGCTCATTTCTCCTCTCAAATCTTCTCCATTTTTACCAAATTCGAAAAAAATTTCACATCTCATTCGAATTTTCTCTCTCTTTCGTCCGTGGTGTGCGTTTTAGGGTTTCGTTTTCTCTCCTTTTGGCTGTGTGTAGGGCGCGCGTGTGGGGTATATTTCTTACTTCTTTTTACTTCATTTTTGTTGCTTGAAAATTGTGAATCTTGTTTTATACTTAAATTCATGAAATTGTGATGATTTGAGGTTTAATTTGAAGTAGAAATCTCTTTACTTGAGTGTTTTGAACACACACCTTTGCAAGTTGGTACTTGGTTTTGTGATGTAGTGTGTTGTTGTTCTTGAGTTTGGCAATGCTATGTTGAAGTGTTAATATTTTGTTGAGTTTGAGGTCGAATTTCTGATTTTGTGCTTGCCATGGTTGAAGTAATCTTTGCCAAGCTAGTGTATTTTTGGAGGTTTTGAGTGGTTTGATTCAATGAAATTTGCTTTCAAGAGTGGTGATGTTGTTACCTAAATGAATTTAGTGTATTTCAGCAGTGTTTTGGCTTAGCCTAAGCCAGCTCTCCCCAACCATTCTCTGAAAAAAAAAAAAAAGAAAAAAAAAAAATCTCACTCGAAATGGCCTCAACTTCCGGTTCAAGAAAAAGGAAGAATGTAGCCTCTCCTTCCACATCTTTCTTCAACCTAAAAAGACTCACCCCCACACAGAAAACCATTTTTACCCGGCTAAGAAAACGCAGTGTCCAAGCCACCGCTTTCGCTTGTCACAGAACTCTCAAAAGGCTCGGGATTCTCCGACCTGTGACAAGGTTGTTAGGAAGAGTTGGCTTGGACGGCTTCCTAAACGAACATGCCCACACATACTACTCCTTCACGTTTGAATTCCTTGCCACCCTGAATAAGGGTAATGACCCCAACAAGCCCAGGGGCGAGGAGTCCCGCTACATAACCTTTAACCTCAATGATGAAACGCATACATTGTTCTATGATGAACTTGAGGAGGTTTTTGGGTGGGAGTCCACTCCTATTGGTAACTTTTCAAGCCCTATGGGTTTCAACGCTCAAGAGTTCTATAGAGGGATCACTCGTTTCCTTAAATTTGATCGAAACGCCCTAATCAGCTCCATACCTCATCCGGCTCTCCGCTTTGTCGCATTCTTCATAGCTATGCCCATCTTTTGTCGGGCGGAGGCCAACAAGCTTCCTTTAACCACTCTTAAGGCCCTTTGGGCCATGACTCCCGAGGGAAATGATCACCCGCATTGGGGGGCATTGTGGGTTGATGCTTGCCTCGATTTGGTAGACGAGAGCAAGAAGGGAACAATAGCTATGGGAGGTATGGTGACCTTGATATATGAGTATCTTGAGCGCAAGAAGGGGAAGAGTAAGAAGGAAATCGAATACCCTGATGGACGGGTCGGGAGTGACCCTGAGGATTTGCTTACCTATTGGGTTCTGCAAACCCGGAGTTTCATTTACATTTCTGATCAGAGTGATACTCCTCGGTTGTTCGTCTGGCGTTTTGGACCGGGACATGAGGCCTACATGAATTTGCCTCAGCCGCAGCGTACTTCCATCAGGGGATGTACTCGGGCGGCTCATTTTTTCTGCCCCCCCGATCTAGCCTTCAAACAAAACTTGAAAAATGTGTTTGGGGTTGAATTTCCGGATCCTCCACCTACTAACCCGGAGTGGCAGGAGAGTGACAGTGAGGAGGAGTATAATGAGGGAGATGAAGAGGAAAAAGAAGATGATGATGATGATGAAAATGATAATGATTGATGATGAAAATGTTAATGATGATGATGAAAATGATAATGATGATGATGATGGTGATGTAAACATGGTGAACCGCAGACCTAGGGCACGAGGTGGAATACATATACACGAGCCGAACCCTGCTTCTTCTGATCAGTCGGGGATTAATCTCCTCAATCAGCGGTTCGACTCTTTGCAAGTCGATGTAGGTGCCCTTCGGCACGAGGTACACCAGATGGAGGACGTGATGTACCCCATGTCTTCCATGATTACAGCGATGCACACCATGCATCTTTATGGTACCCCTTATGTTGACCCAACCGCAGATATTGAGCGGGAAAGGCAACAAAGGGAGGAGAGGAGGAGGAGGCCTCCGGGATCCACTTTTCCCGGGCGGTCCTCCAATGCTTGACAAGATGGTGAATGTAAACCCACAATGAGGACATTGTGTCACTCAAATGTGGGGGTACGTTCACTTGTATATAATTTTGTTTAAAAAAAAAAGAAAAAAAGAAAAAAAGAAAGAAAAAAGAAAAGAAAGAAAGCTCGATAGGTTGAAAACCCGAAAGGGCAACCTATGTAAAACAAGAGCTAAATGAAAAAAAAAAAATAAAAAATAAATGAGAAAGCTAGGATGAAAACCCGAAAGGGCTCCTAGGCAAAATGAGAGAACAAGAAAAGAGAGGAGTTCGTTGTTTTTTGGATTGAAGACCGGATAATCTCATCTTCCGGAGTACTTTGGTAAGAACACTTTTTGTTCTTTCTTTCCCCATTTTTGATTTTTGTAAGTACTGTGAACCGTGCTAGAATTTTTGTTTGTATTTTGAATTCATTAAGTTCACTTTTGGTTTATTTTTCCTTCTCATAAATTGTTTTAGCTCAAATCATAATTTTATTGTGTTTTGATTTAGAACAAGTTAATTAGGGATTTTTTTTGGAGTTTAGTTGTTTTTGCGAACTTTTGGCTTATAACTCGTTATTACTCTCTTTTGATTTACTCGAGGTCGAGTAAAGACTAAGTGTAGGGGTATTTGATGTGTTCAGTTTGTATTAATCAATTAGCTCATTTTGATGTATAGTTTGTAATAGTTTAGAACGTGTTTTGTGATATTAATTAACTTTAAGCTTAAACGAAAGTTTATGTCTCGAAACTTAATTTAATATTGCATTTCATAATTTAATTGCTTTTTAGGACTTAGTTTATTTTTGTTGTTTCAGGCTCGTGTTTCTTTCCATATTTTGTCTGTATTTGGGAAGACCGAGACTTATTCAGGACTTGGAAAAAAGTGTGATAAAGTCTTGAAGAATGTAGGGCGCCCCCAGCGCCCTGAAGGCGCTGCCAGCGCCTGTATGATCAAGGAAAAATAGAGCAAGTGGCCAAAGAAGAAGGCGCTCCCCGCGCCTACGGGGCGCTGCCCGCGCCCATATCACAGTAGCTTGCCAAAGGGAGGCGCTCCCCGCGCCTATGGGGCGCTCCCCGCACCCGTCTCACAGTAGCATTTCATCAGGGGAGCGCTCCCCGCGCCTTTGAGGGCGCTGCCAGCGCCCATTCCACAGAACCAATACTTCCAAGGAGGGGCGCGCCCCGCGCCTATGGGGCGCTGCCAGCGCCCATGTTACAGTAGTACTTCCAAGGAGGGGCGCGCCCAGCGCCTTCGAGGGCGCTGCCAGCGCCCATCTGCTCTGTTCTGAACGCGGCTTCATCCACTTGATTTCTAGGTTATATTTTAGTTTAGTATAAATATAAAAGTTGATTCTCATTGTAAAAAAGTCTAGTTTTTCATGTTCAAATAGTTCCTTAGCTTAAATTCTCTCTAGTTTCTCCTTAGATTACATAAAAACTATTAAATCTTTAGTTTGTAATTTTGATATTTTTCATGGAATCAATGAAGAATCTTTGTTCATCAATGGAAATGGTAGCTTAAACTTGTTCTTGGGATTGGTTTCAATGATTCGAAAAGGCTCCTTGTGAGGATTCTCTAACTCTAAACTATTTCTTTACTTCAATTATTTACTTGCTCTTATATGAATTGTTATGGGTTTTGTTGAATGTTTTAGCTTGATCTTTGTCTTGTTATTATATTTTACAAAATCATTACTAGGGTTTGAACACAATCGATTATTGTGTTCAACCTCGAGTAGCAACTATCTTGTTCATGCTTAAGCGTATTCTTATTGTGAACAATTTAGTAGAGCTTGTTTAAACGTTAATTGTTTATTGCGTATTCTCTAAACAATTGCGTTCTTATTGTGTCTCCGTTCTTAAAGCTTTTGTTCACTGCGTGTTCTTTGAACATTAAGGGTTTTAGGCAATTTACGATTTGTCTTGTCTAGCTAATTAAGGGGACTACAAGAGTTTACTCTTGTCAATAATTAATTGAGTATTGAAATGGTTTGGTAATTGAGAGTCTAATTCAATTAGCCGAGTCAGAGTCGTTGTAACCGAATCCTAAGATTCTTTAAAACTAGAATTTTACCGCAATCAATTAGTTGTTAGTTTATTTTATCACTAAAATCTCCAATTCCCCCCCCCCCCTTGTTACCAATATCACTAAGGAATTAGTGATTCTCCCCTTTAATAATCCAAATACATATTAACACAATTAAATCAACATAAATCCGTTCTCTTTGGATAAGAACCTTACTTGCCCTTTACACTAGTTGTAATTGGAGAGTAGGAGAAATTTACTTTTGATAAGTCTTTTATTTTTAACGACATAAAAGGCCTACCACCTACTCTGGTATTGTCGTACAGAAAGGAGTAAGGGTAATTTCGGCTTTAAAGATGAAGAAGCTTCGCCTGAAGGGCGAAACAGTTTTCTTCTGTCATCCAAGGGATGTGACTGAGGATAGCCTGTTGGACGATATACCTGTAGCGAGGGATTTCAGAGATTTATTTCCTCATGAGCAGCCAGGGGTTCCACCTGAGTGCGATGTCGAGTTTAACATCGATTTAGCACCCGAGACATCGCCTATCTCAAAGGCAACCTACTGGATGGCACCTTCAGAGTGCAAGAGTTGAAGACGCAACTTCAGGATTTGATCGATAAGGGCTTCATTAGGCCGAGTGTTTCTCTATGGGGAGCACCAGTACTCTTCGTGAAGAAGAAAGACGGTAGCATGCGCTTATGCATAGATTACCGAGAGTTGAATCGGGTAATAATCAAGAACAAGTATCCGTTGCCTAGGACTGAGGACCTATTTGATCAGCTGAGAGGAGCGGGAGTTTTCTCGAAGATAGATCTTCGATCTGGATATCATCATATTCCAGTTAAGAAAGAAGACATCCCGAAGACAACTTTCCGCATGAGATACTGCCACTACGAGTTTGAGGTGATGCCGTTTACTTACCAATGCCCCAACGGTGTTCATGGATCAGATGAACCGGACATTTCATCACTTACTAGAAAAGTGTGTAGTATTTTTTATCGACAATATCCTAGTGTATTCGAGAGACGAGTCTGAGCATGCGGAGCATTTCTGGATAGTACTTGATGCAGAACGGGATGGTCCCACGAGCGACTTCAACGGTCAACGACTTCAATTTTGTTCACTTTTACTTGGATAGTTTTGAACTCTTGTTTTCAGCTTATTTTCGTGTTTTTCGGGTTGTAATAAGTAGCCTAAACTCTCGTTTTATTGTCTTAGTTAAGTTAGCATGTGTAACAGAGCTAGAAACACGAGCAAAGGAAGCGAAACGGAGCATGCACGACCCATGCACGAGCCTTGCACGACTATGCAGTTATGTTCTGCACGACCTTGCAGAAGTCAGAGGCAAGATCCAAGCTTGCACGACCGTGCAAGCTAAAGCTGCACGACCGTGCAAGCTAAAGCTGCACGACCGTGCAAGCTAAAGCTGCACGACCGTGCAAGCACGAAGGATTTCTCCACGATCGTGCAAGTTAGGCTGCACGACCATGCAACCTATGTTGCACGACCGTGCAGGCTAATCCTGCATGACCGTGCATGTTCCAGAGAAGTTTTTTTTGGCTTGCACGACCATGCACGGCCCTGCATGTATTATTCGAATTTTGCTCTTCTTCTCTTATGTTTAGTGTCTTTCTAATCTTGGCCCTTGATTGCTTAGAGATTAATGGTCTAGATTAGAAGATTCATTAGGGGTTGCTTAGCCTTTAAATGCCATGCTTTGTGAGCTTAACTTTTGATGAATTAAAAATCTGAGATTTTCTCTATGGTGTTCTTTGTGAGCTTAACTTCCTTTGTGGTTGCAAATCTTGCCAAACTTTGTGATTGGTAAGTCATCTTCTAATCATTACCTTTTGATTTTGATTAGATTATGTTTAGCTCTTGATTATTAGTACTTAGTGGGCTAATTTTCAAGTTCATATCCCATTTTTATGTTAGTTTTGGTGTTCATTTTTGGAGCTTAATATAGACCTACAAAATTTCTGAATTTTTATGAGTTTTGATTGTTTTTGAGACCCCATCCTACATCAACTTGGTATCAAGAGCTTGAGGTTTCAATACCTCCATGTTCCTTGGGTTAAACTTTGAAAAAATTTCTGAAATTTTTTTAGTGTTTTATTTGCACATAAGGTGTTTGATGAAATGTCTAGGTGATTTTTTCTTGCTTTAAAACCCATACTTCCTTGTCCAATCATACTAGGACATTGAAGTAAGCCCTAACTCCACATAAAGTAGTATCCTCCTTCACCTAGCAACACAAAATTTCTTGTTTGAAGTTGTGATTGTTGATTGCACTCTATGTGTTTGTGAAAATGTCTATGTGAGTTTTCCTTCTTTAAACTCTATATTTCCTTATCCTATCATCAAAGGATATTGAAATAAAGCCTTTAACTCCAAAAAGAAGTATTCTCCATCACCTAGTCCACAAATTTCTAGCCATATTTCATACATTCATACGTCATGGATGATGAAGGAGGGGATGATAAGTATAGGAGTAATGCACCTCTAGTTCGAGCTAGGCTTGATAGAGTTGAGAAGAATATTGAGGAGTTAAAAGCGGGGATGGCTAAATTACTTTACACCTTTGAGAGGAATTTAGGCCATAGTCCTAGAATTCAACCACATGAGAGTGCCGTAGGAGGAGAACTTGTAGTTGAGCAACCTAAGAGTCCAAATGACCGTGATGTCAAACTTGAACTTCCGAAACTCGATGGTAGCTTGGACCCTAATGATTTCTTTGATTGGTTGAGGAGCATTGAGAATATTTTTGAGTACAAGGGCTATGATGAGGAAAAGAAATGCAAGTTAGCCATTGTGAAGCTTAGGAAACATGCATCAATATGGTTTGAAAATTTGAAGAATCGAAGAAAGAAAGAGGGTAAATCAAAAATCAATTCATGGGAGAAATTAAAGAAGCACATGCAAAAGAATTTTGTTCCTAGGGATTTCACTCAAAGTTCCTACGTCAAGATGAATGCTCTCAAGCAAGGTTCTATGTCGGTGGAGAGTTACACAAGGGAGTTTGAGAAGCTCTCAATCTTATGCAATATTGATGAAGCACCGGAACATAAGGTTGCTAGATACATCGGCGGGTCGGAAGGTAAATTGGGGAACAAAGTTGAGTTGCATGCCCATGACGACCTTGATGATGTGGTTCAATGTGCTCCAAAGTTGGAGAAACACTCCAAGAGGAAGAAAAAGATCACTCTCTTGTTGTTGATGACATGGTTGAGGAAGACAAGAAAGACAAGGGGAAAGCTCCTATGATTGCACCTTCCGAGAATGGGGTTGAGAACCGCAAGAAGCCAATTTGTTTCAAGTGCCAAGGGTATGAACACATAACTTCACAATACCCTAACAAGCGGGCTTTGGTGATTCGTGAAGCAAAAGAACCCGAAGGCGATCTTGTTGAGACATTGAGTGATGATGGGGAAGAATCGCTAGTGGTTGATCCCGATGTTGGACACGTGTTGACTTTGCAACGTGGGCCACCATTAGAGGTGGAACCCCTAGAGGGCTCAATTGAAGGAAAGGTAACATCTTCTAGTTCTTTAAATTCTTTTAAAATTTTAAAAATGGAATTGGATGATGATTACCATGACCCCACTTATGAAATTTGGATGAGCTTCCCTAAGAAAAATCTTGAACATACTCATTTACTTGATAGCTTACATTCTTGTGTTGGGAAAGTTGATGAACCACAAGTGCCTAAATTGTTTCAACCTTGTTTTGACATTGATATAAGTGAGGCTAGATTGAGGTTTGAGCATGTCAATTGGTTGTTTGCTTTGCTATATGGTCATACATGTACCGATGTTGGATGTGAGTGCTCTAGGAATGGTGTGGATTTTCTTGGTGGTAGCATGCATGTTTTGAACTATTCTTGTGTTGGGGACTCAATGTTGGCATCTATGGCATTGAGGTATGGATTTTTGAGGTGGTGGATTAGGTGTGCCCATGTTTTACTTGCTTTGTTGGTTTTTTTTTTTTTTTTGGTAAATAGAGAATTTTTATTTCCAAAAATAAAAATGGTACAGACCCCAAAATTCCTCAAAACTACACGTATCCCAGATGCTAAAGCCTCACAATAATACCTTGGCCACCTTCTAGGAAGGGTTCCAAGGCCCCATCAAATCACTGGTAGCATGCTGGGGGACCACAAGACCAACTAAGCTTACATGAGTAAGAGCTTTCTACAAGAGTCATCACAACGACAAGCAGCTAAGAAAATAACCTCCCTAACAATGCTGTCAATAGACCTAAAAGAACCTCTAAATATTACATCATTTCTATATAGCCAGATAACATATACAGCTTTAGTGAACACAATAGTCAATGTCTTGGTCTTCCAGCTGCTCCGCTTCATAATGAAGCATAGCCATCGAATTAGCTCTGAGAAAGAAAAAAGTTGGGTTCTTAGCTTCAGTAAATCCAGCAGTCTCTGCCATACCCGCATAGTAAAATTACAATTGAAATAAAGATGTGAGACGGATTCTACAGCTGACCCACATATTACACAACTAGGGCTATCCACATAATTCCAAGCATAAAGTCTCTCCCTAGTCATCAACCTATCGTGAAGAGCTAACCACAGAATAAAAATACTCTTTGGAGAAGCTCCATTATGACAAACAATATTCCTCCAAGGGACCACCGGGGGGTGGGGGCGAAGAAGCCTATATAGATGTTTAATCTTGAAAGTCCCCTGGTGAAGAACTTGGCTCCATCCCCCAAGTTGGTCTATAACAGACCTGCATTTTAGCACCCTTTTGAGCACCCATGAACATTTGGCAGGGGCAGGAGATTCCCACCAATCTCTTCTTTTGAAGTAGTAAGTGTGCACCCATTTGACCCAGAGAGAGTCGGCCTTGCTAGAAAGATTCCATAGCAGTTTAGCGATAGCTGCTT
This sequence comes from Salicornia ramosissima, assembly GCA_951394345.1. Lineage (NCBI taxonomy): Eukaryota > Viridiplantae > Streptophyta > Magnoliopsida > Caryophyllales > Amaranthaceae > Salicornia > Salicornia ramosissima. The sequence goes on along the minus strand of OX596236.1, from coordinate 30,330,058 downwards.
TGTTCCAGTCAGGAAGGGCAAGGACATTCCACCCTCCATTAACTCTAGGAAGAAAAACCTGTTTCCAGGCAACAAGAGCCCTCTTACTTTTATCAGCTCGCCTAGTCCATAGAAAGACCCTGAACAGTGCTTCAATATCCTGGAGGATCTTCTTTGGTAAGATAAAAATCTGAGCCCAATAGGTTTGTATGCCAAAAAGTACACTTTTGATAAGTTGGAGTCGCCCTGCATAAGAGAGATACCTTGAAGTCCAGCTTTTGATTCTGCTAGTGACCCGATCAACTAGAGGAGAGCATTGAGCAATAGTGAGTTTTTTGGAGGAGAGGGGAACTCCAAGGTATTTAAAGGGGAGGGTCCCCTGAGTAATACCTATACTACCACGCAAAGTCTCCTGATCAGTCATAGAAATGCCACCAAAGTAGATCTCAGTCTTGTCAAGATTTGCAGACAACCCCGACGCAGCCGAGAACTTGTGGAAGGCATCAAAAAGAAGGCATAAGGAGGAATGATCTGCTCTACAAAGCATCAAGAGATCATCAGCAAACATTAGATGAGTAAGGGATAATTTCTCACATCTAGGGTGGAAATTGAAGTTGGGGTCATCCTGAAGTTCTCCTAGGCACCTTGATAAGTATTCCATACAGATAGCAAAAAGGAAAGGGGACATAGGGTCTCCTTGCCTCAAACCCTTCCTAGCAAGAAATGGGTCAGTGGGAAAACCATTGAGAAGAATAGAATATGAGACCGAAGACACGGCCCCCATCACCCATCTGACAAACATATGAGGGAAACCTAGTTCATACAACATAGTTTCAAGAAAGCTCCACTCTACAGAATCATATGCCTTTTTGAGGTCTACTTTGACAACACACCGAGGAGAGACATATTTATGAGTGTAGCCTTTCATGAGTTCCGTAGCCAGAAGAATATTATCCCCAATGTGTTTTCCAGGAATGAATCCCGCTTGAGAATCATTCACAATATCTCCAATGAATCTGGCCAACCTGCAAGTGAGAATCTTAGAGACAATTTTATATAATATAGTGCAACAAGAAATAGGTCTGTACTCCTTCACATATTGAGGATTTCGGACTTTGGGCACCAAAGTGATAGAAGTGCAGTTCCATTGTTTAGGCATCACCCCGGTGGAAAAGAAATCTTGTATAGCACCATGAACATCATCACGAAGAATGGGCCATGCCTTCTTAAAGAAGAAAGCATTAAAACCATCAATCCCAGGAGCCTTAGAGTCATCTATACTCTCCAAGGCTTCCTCTATCTCCTCAAAGGAAACATGTTTAGAAAGTAAGGCCCGAGATGCTTCCCCAAGTCGAGGGCCTTGGCGGACAACTCGGGCGTCTACATGAGGGAGCAATGGAGCACTAGAGCCAAGTAGCCTTTTGTAGAAGTCCACAACTTCTTTTTCAATTTCTTGTGGCTCCATTAAAGTGTGACCATCCTTAGTGAGAAGGGAGTCAATTCTGTTCGAGCTTTGCCTTTGCTTCATGAAAGAGAAGAAATATTTTGAATTTGAGTCCCCAAGCTTTACCCATTGAACCCTGGACTTTTGCCGGAGGACATTTTCATGAAGAGAATTCCAATGCTTGAGTTGAAGAATAGTATCTTGTTCTTTAAGTTGAAGGTCAGAATCCCTTGGATGAATGCCCAAAAGTGTCTGAATATCCTCTAACTCCTGCTGCTTTTCTTGGATATGATTATGAATGTTTGAGAAATGTTGAGTATTTAGATGCTTGAGCTCCTGCTTGACAAATTTAAGCTTTCCCCAAACCTTCTTCATTTGTGGGCCAGGAGCATGTCTTTCCCAATTTTTCATGATTATGTTCAAGAAGTCCTTATGAGTAGCAAGGATATCGAAGAAGCGTAAAGGCTTACCCTTGCCAGGCACATAGGGCATACATTCCACAGAGACCGGGCAATGATCTGAAAGAACAGGGGGAAGATAAAATGCCTCAATGTGAGGAAAGATATCTAGCCACTTTTCATTACCACAAGCCCAGTCAATTCTACTGCAGACTCTATCATCACCAAGAGATTTGTTAGTCCATGTAAAAAAACTACCTCTAGTTCTAAGAGGGGAAAGAGAGAGGGAGGTTAGCCACATGTTAAAATCCCTAGTTTCAGTATTCATAACTGGCCTACCACCAAATCTATCTTCAGAAGAAAGAACAGAATTAAAATCACCAAGTAAAAGCCAAGGTAAGTTACCTATCATGAGAGTACCTGTATCTTGCCAGAGAGCTTGCTTATCTTCCACCGTGTTGAGCCCATAGATAAAGGTACAAGCGATAGAGTGTCTATTATCAAGTGTGTTAAGCTCACAATGGATGAATTGCTCATGAGTAGTAACCACCTTCACCATCAGCTTATCACGGCGCCAACCAACCCAAATTCTGCCTCTATGGGAGTGTTCATAGTTAGAACACCAATTCCAATCATTCCCAAACTTGTTTTGGATGCCCGGAACTTTGCGTTGCTTCACTTTAGTTTCCAAAAGTCCGATAGCTTCAATATTATGAGTTTGCATTAATTTTTTAACTGAAGCTATTTTATTGGGGTCATTAAGACCTCTCACATTCCAACTAATAATTCTCATGAGAAGGAGAACCACTAGCCCCCCCATCTTGCTGATCACCCTCATCATCCTCATCATCTTCTTCAATTAGAGATAGGAAACTATTTGTAGTGGATAATTGAGAAGCGGCAACCCTTTTGCTAACTGTGGCACATTTTTTTGTAGCCATTCTCCACGAGTTAGCACCGTCAATTTGCAAAGGTTGAGGTTGGGGAGTGTTAAGAGGAACCAAGGCTTGAGTGTCAAGTAGCGAGAGCATTGAAGCATAGTTAAGCTTAGGGGAAGTATATGAATCATCACCCAGAATCTGCTGGATTACAAAGCTGACCACAGCAGCAGCAGGTTCAGCATGGTCAGCAGGTTCAGCAGGTTCCCCAGCTGCGTCAGAGGCCCCACCTGCAGCAGCCCTTGCTTCACTACTGCCTGACGTCGCCATAGCCTGCTCATTGTTCTGCCCAGTCACTGTTTGCAGCAGCGCGCCCACCTGAGCAGCAGGGATAGAACCCCCCTGTCCAGCATGATCTCCCTGTCCAGCATGAGCCCCCTGTACAGCGTAAGGCCCCTGTCTTGCAGCCCCATGTTGCAGATTTTGAGTTTCATTAGTGGGCTGCTTAGGTACCCACCTCTGGGTATATTTTTGGGGCTTTTTTTGTGCATTTGTATGAGCTTGCTTGTAATTGTTTTGAGCTTTAGAACAGTCATGTCCAGCTTTGCTACATTTAATGCAATAGGTTGGCACATACTCATACAAAACACGTTGTTCCATCATGGTTTCATCCACATCCTTTACCAAGACACTTTTAGGCAATGGCTTCGTGATGTCTATTTCAATCAAGAGCCTAGCATATGAGATCCTTAATTGGTTGGTAGTGCAAACATCCGCACACACCGGCACCCCAATCAAGCTAGCAATTCTACTTATAGAGTCATGGTTCCAACAGTTTAAAGGTAAGTTAGGCAACCTCACCCAAACGGGAATCGTTCGCAACACCTCATCATGAAAATTAAACTTTGGAGACCAAAGTTTAACCACCATGGGCTTGCCAGAGAGCATGTAAGGACCACCAAAAAGTATAGAATGCATATCATCATTAGTCATAAACCTAACAACAAAGTAACCATCACTATGGAGATAGATTTGAGGCTTAGAGACATGATTCCATTCCCTAGCAATAAACCTCGACAAAGTGGTGATATTAGGCATAGTACCAATAACATATACAACCAGTGAATTAGCCCATAATTTAGTGCCCTTAGCTACCTCATCAACATCAAGTTTAGCAAAGGATTTATCACCATCAATACAAGGAGTAAAGTACTAAAGAGGCATACCTTTGGAAGATAGGGATTGCTTCACCACACTAGCCCAAGCACCTCCACCAGCAGTAGCAACACAGAACCCAGCAGTAGCCCCTAAAGCTTCCATGTCAGTCTTTCCAGCGTCGTTCCCCCTAGTCACAAAATACGAGCCAATAGTAGCAGCATCGGACCCAGCAACATCGAAGTTCTGCCCTGCTACCATAATGTCCCCACCTGCTACCCTATCCTCCGTAGAGGCACCAGCAGCTCCCACCGGAGCCTCCCCTGCAACCAATCGAGCCCCAGCCATGGCAGTCCCATCGAAGATTGTAACTCCATTTGCATTAGGGTTTGAAGAAGGAGCTGAGGAAGGGGAAGATATAGAGGTTATAGATGAATTCTTCTTCTTCATAGCCATGAGACAACAACAATGGTGGAAAAACTAGCTCAAAATTGCTCATTCATAGCCAAAGTTTGAATAAGCTTGAATAAGCTTTATTCGAATCAAATTTGCTTGCTTTGTTGGTTGATGTTTGTCAGTTGGCATTGGTGGTGTTACTCGTTTTGTTAATAATGGTTTATGATCCGGGTGGCCTTGTTAGGTAATCGGAGTTGGTTTGTTCTTCTCTAACTCTAACTACCGGGTTTAGTGGACTTGGGTCTTGCTTGTTGATGGTTGTCTTCTCTCCATTCCATGTTGAAGGCGAGGATTTGAGGGCAAATCCTTTTTTAGAAGAGGAGTTTGATGCAGAACGGGATGGTCCCACGAGCGACTTCAACGGTCAACGACTTCAATTTTGTTCACTTTTACATGGATAGTTTTGAACTCTTGTTTTTAGCTTATTTTAGTGTTTTTCGGGTTGTAATAAGTAGCCTAAACTCTTGTTTTATTGCCTTAGTTAAGTTAGCATGTGTAACGGAGCTAGAAACACGAGCAAAGGAAGGGAAACGGAGCATGCACGACCATGCACGAGCCTTGCACGACCGTGCATATGGTCGTGCAACACTCAGAATGGCTTGGGAAGGACTGGACGACCGTGCAGTTATGTTCTGCACGACCGTGCGAAAGTCAGAGGCAAGATCCAGGCTTGCACGACCGTGCAGGCTAAAGCTGCACGACCGTGCAAGCACGAAGGATTTCGCCACGATCGTGCAAGTTAGGCATTGCCTCATTGCCTCATTTGTAATCAACTTTTGATGAATTAAAAATCTAAGATTTTCTCTCTATGGTGTTCTTTGTGAGCTCAACTTCCTTTGTGGCTGCAAATCTTGCTAAACTTTGTGATTGGTAAGTCATCTTCTGATCATTACCTTTGTGATTTTGATTAGATTATGTTTAGCTCTTGATTATTAGTACTTAGTGGGCTAATTTTCAAGTTCATATCCCATTTTTAAGTTAGTTTTGGTGTTCATTTTTGGAGCTTAATATAGACCTACGAAATTTCTGAATTTTTATGAGTTTTGATTGTTTTTGAGACTCCATCCTACATCAGTACTAGAGATATTGAGGAAGCATAAGTGGTTCGCGAAGCTCTCTAAGTGTGAGTTTTTGATGTAGGATGGGGTCTCAAAAACAAGCAAAAACTAGACAAATTTTAGAAATTTCGTAGGTCCATAATAAGCTCCAAATATGAACACCAAAACTACCACAAAGATATGATATGAACTTGAAAATTAGCCCACTAAGTACTAATAATCAAGAGCTAAACATAATCTAATCAAAATCACAAAGGTAAAGACTAGAAGATGACTTACCAATCACAAAGTTTAGCAAGATTTGCAACCACAAAGGAGTAAGAGCTCACAAAGAACACAAGAGAGACAATTCTCAGATTTTTCATTTCAACAAAAGATGATTACTGCACCATAATTACTCTTGAAATCAATCAAGCAAATAATTAGAGTTGAGAAGATAATGAAATAGCTCAAAAGAATCACTCTTAAGAGAAATTTCCTACTAAACTAAGAAGAAGAATCATTCTTAATCTCAATCTAGGTTGATTAACTCACTAGAAGAATCACTTTTAAAGTTTATTAATCGGTTTAGAAAACTTGTAGTCGAAACTCCCAAGAATTCAGATCAAAATAAGCTAGGTTACGTTAGCTCACAAAGATGAACAAAGTTCAAGCTTTTTTTTTCATAAATTCAATTCTGATTTTACATTGAACTGTTACAAGCTATATATAAGGAAAACTAAAGCCTAGAGCTTACTACTACTACACGTACAAAATAAGGCCTAAACTAACTACCTAAGCTTAACCATGAATAAACAAAACAAAAAAAAATCAGAATATCTAGCAAGGAATAGCTAGAATCGTCCACTTTGGCTGCCCATTTACAGTAATTGCTCAAAACATCATCATTTGTTATTTGATGACTCACCTAGTAGCTTCACAAAATATCACTAGAACCATCCACTTTGGCAGCAACTTTGCCCACTTGATTTCTTCATAATTAGGAACAAGGAATAATTAAATCAAACAAGCAAAAATATCTTCTAATGAAAGCTAAGGACGGCTCCCCCTTGCCCATTTGTGCAACTTGCTTCAAAACATGATGATTTGGCTACTCACTAAGCTAGATTGATGACTAAGGAAAGCTATTTGATGACTTGCCAAAAATTGCCACTCCACTTGCACATAATAACCAACGCCCAATCATCAACAAGTAAACGTAATAGCATGCACGTAGGAATAGGCAGAAGCAAAGTCATGAGTCGCGAAATATATCGCACCTCGCGAGTTGGTTCTGGATCATGTACCGACTTTGTTCCGTGGTTCACGTACTTGTGTAATTAAGCTAACTAATCAAAAGTTCTACTTAGCTAATGACATAATACAAATTACTAGCCAAAGTACTTAACTAAATAAACTAATTAAGCTAATACAAATTCAAATAAAGCATTAGTTTAAGTGATTACAAAATGGAATTAATCAAGCTCCCTCAGTATCTCTTTGTCATATCAATAATCGTGCTTGATCATGGTTCAATTACAAATGGGGAAAAGCATGCTATTTAAAGACTAAGCAACCCCTAATAAAGCTTCTAATCTAGACCATTAAACTCTAAGCAATCAAGGGCCAATATTAGAAAGTCACTAAACAAAACAAGAGAAAATAAGCAAAACACGAAAATATACGTGCAAGGTCGTGCAGCACAACCATGCACGATCGTGCAAGCCAAAAACCCCCTTTCTGGATCGTGCATGGTCGTGCAGGGTTAGCCTACACGGTCGTGGAGCCTAACTTGCACGATCGTGGCGAAATCCTTCGTGCTTGCACGGTCGTGCAAGCCTAGATCTTGCCTTTGACTTCTGCACGATCGTGCAGAACATAACTGCACGGTCGTGCAGTCCTTCCCAGGCCATTATGAGTGTTGCACGACCATATGCACGGTCGTGCAAGGCTCGTGCATGGTCGTGCATGCTCCGTTTCGCTTCCTTTACTCGTGTTTCTAGCTCCGCTACACATACTAACTTAACTAAGGCAATAAAACAAGAGTTTAGGCTACTTATTACAACCCGAAAAACACGAAAAAAGGCTAAAATAAGAGTTCAAAATTATCTAAGTAAAAAGTGAAAGAAAATGAAGTCGTTGACCGTTGACGTCGCTCGTTGGAACATCCCGTTCTGCATCAAACTCCTCTTCTAAAAAAGGATTTTCCCTCAAATCCTCGACTTCAACAAGGAATGGAGAGAAGACAACCATCAACGAGCAAGACCCAATTCCACTAAATCCGGTAGTTAGAGCTAGGAAAGACCAAACCGAGCTCCGATTGCCCATCAAGACCACCCGGATCATACACCATTATTACCAAAACGAGTAACACCACCAATGCCAATCGAAAAACATCAAACAACAAAGCAAGCAAAGCATGGGCGCACCTAACCCGCCACCTCAAAATTCTATATTTCAATGACATCGAGACCAATAGAGTTCTTGCAATGCAACAATACGTCAAAGAAAATGAGACATCATCACGAACACCCTTATGAATTCTAGACCAACCACAATGTCCATGAACACAAGAAAGACCAAACATAGCATTAAGGAGTAAAGAATTCCATTCAAACCTTAGTCTTAATTCACTAATGCCAACTTCAAAATAAGCTAAGCAAGAATTAAGCTCAAGAGAATCATCATGCACCACACTAGAAATTTCCAATTCATTATTAACCCAAGAAGTCTCATCACCATCACCATGATCAAAAATAGTAAAATCATTAGCATGCATATCATCCATGTTCATCACTTCATCCAATTCATGCTCAATAAATTGATCATCACAATCCTTTACAACATGAATATCAAAAACCTCATTACAAGGGAAGAAGAGAGAAGTGAATTCTTTTACCTCGCTTTGAACATCACCATGAACCATAGGCAATGAACCCTCATCTTGTGCTTTGGACACCTCTTCATTACAAATGGGAGTCTCGTGCTTGCCCAAGACCTCTTCCACGTCATTCGAAGGCAAAGGGTTTAGGACAATCTTCACCCGATTCCATTTGAAAGAATATGTGTTCTCACAAGAATCATGGATGACATTTCTTCTCATCAACCAAGGTTGTCCAAAAACAATATGAAAATCATCCATTTGACTCACCATACAAGTAAGCTCATCAAAATAAGACTTCCCAATAGAAAAAGAAAAGGTCACATGTTTAGGAAAACCCAAGGCATGTAGTTAAAGTTTATCAACCATGTATTGGGATACCAAGTTCTCTCTAGCATTTGGGTCAACCTTGAAATTACAAACCCTACCCAAAACCGTACATCTAGATTGAAACTCTTGAGGTCTAAACTCCTTAGCCAAATTTTGTTTTGTCTCAACCATTTGGTCAATTAAGTTGATCATTTGTTTGCACACATCCTTCATATACTCAATCTCCCTTATTGAAAAATTGTGTTTAGACAAATCCATTTTCAAAGATGACAATAGGCTAGAAATTAAATTTGTGGTGCTAGGTAAAGAAGGAAAGCTTATTTGTGGTGTTAAAAGATTTATTTCAATATCCTTTGAATATAGGATAAATAAATATGAGGTTTGAAGAAAAACTCACTTAGGCATTTTATGATGTAGGATGGGGTCTCAAAAACAAGCAAAAATAAACAAAACAAGAGAAAAGAGGAAAAATATAAACACTATGTTCAGGGCCGTGCACGGTCGTGCTTGCCAAAATTCACCTTTCTGGAACGTGCATGGTCGTGCAGGGTTAGCCTGCATTGTCGTCCAACATGGGTTGCACAGTCTTGCAGCCTAACTTGTGATGCAGAACGGGATGGTCCCACAAGCGACTTCAACGGTCAACGACTTCAATTTTGTTCACTTTTACTTCGATAGTTTTGAACTCTTGTTTTAGCTTAATTTCGTGTTTTTTGGGTTGTAATAAGTAGCCTAAACTCTCGTTTTATTACCTTAGTTAAGTTAGCATTTGTAACGGAGCTAGAAACAAGAACAAAGGAAGCGAACCGGAATATGCACGAGCCTTGCACGACCGTGCATATGGTCGTGCAACACACAGAATGGCCTGGGAAGGACTGCACGACCGTGCAGAAGTCAGAGGCAAGATCCAGGCAAAAGCTGCACGACCGTGAAAGCACGAAGGATTTCGCCACGATCGTGCAAACTATATTGCACGACCATGCAGGATAACCCTACACGACCGTGCACGATCCAGAAAGGGGGTTTTTGGCTTGCACGGTCGTGCATGGTTGTGCTGCACGACCGTGCACGGCCCTGCACGTATATTTTCGTGTTTTGCTTATTTTCTCTTATTTTGTTTAGTGACTTTCTAATCTTGGCTCTTGATTGCTTAGAGTTTAATGGTCTAGATTAGAAGCTTCATTAGGGGTTGCTTAGTCTTTAAATAGCATGCTTTGCCCAATTTGTATTCATCTTTTGTTGAAATGAAAAATCTGAGAATTCTCTCTCTTGTGTTCTTTGTGAGCTCTTACTCCTTGGTGGATTCAAATCTTGCTAAACTTTGTGATTGGTAAGTTATATTCTAGTATTTACCTTTGTGATTTTGATTAGATTATGTTTTAGCTCTTGATTGTTATTCCGTAGGGAGCTAGTTTTCAAGTTCATATCATATCTTTGTGGTCGTTTTGGTGTTCATATTTGGAGCTTATTATAGACCTACGAAATTTCTGAAACTTGCCTAGTTTTTGCTTGTTTTCAGAACCCCATCCTACATCAACTTGGTATCAAGAGCTTGAGGTTTCAATACCTCCATGATCCTTAGGTTAATCATTGAAAAAAATTTCTGAAATTTGTAGTGTTTATTTGCACACAAGGTGTTTGATGAAATGTCTAGGTGATATTTCCTTACTTTAAAACCCATACTTCCTTGTCTAATCATACTAGGACATTGAAGTAAGCCCTAACTCCACATAAAGTAGTATCCTCCTTCACCTAGCACCACAAAATTTCTTGTTTGAAGTTGTGATTGTTGATTGCACTCTAGGTGTTTGTGAAAATGTCTATGTGAGTTTTCCTTCTTTAAACCCTATATTTCCTTATCCTATCATCAAAGGATATTGAAATAAAGCCTTTACCTCCACAAAGAAGTATCCTCCATCACCTAGTCCACAAATTTCTAGCCATATTTCATACATTCATACATCATGGATGATGAAAGGAGGGATGATGGGTTTAGGAGTAATGCACCTCTAGTTCGAGCTAGGCTTGATAGAGTTGAGAAGAATGTTGAGGAGTTAAAAGCGGGGATGGCTAAATTACTTGACACCTTTGAGAGGAATTTAGGCCATAGTCCTATAATTCAACCACATGAGAGTGCCATAGGAGGAGAACTTGAAGTTGAGCAACCTAAGAGTCCAAATGATCGTGATGTCAAACTTGAACTTTTGATGGTAGTTTGGACCCTAATGATTTCTTTGATTGGTTGAGGAGCATTGAGAATATTTTTGAATACAAGGGCTATGATGATTAAAAGAAATGCAAGTTAGCCATTGTGAAGCTTAAGAAACATGCATCAATGTGGTTTGAAAATTTGAAAAATCGAAGAAAGAAAGAGGGTAAATCAAAAATCACTTCATGGGAAAAATTAAAGAAGCACATGCAAAAGAAGTTTGTTCCTAGGGATTTCACTCAAAGTTCCTACCTCAAGATGAATGCTCTCAAGCAAGGTTCTATGTCGGTAGACAATTACACAAGGGAGTTTGAGAAGCTCTCAATCTTATTCAATGTTGATGAAGCACCGGAACATAGGATTGCTAGATACATTGGCGGGTTGGAAGGTAAATTGGGGAACAAAGTTGAGTTGCATGCCCATAACGACCTTGATGATGTGGTTCAACGTGCTTTAAGGTTGGAGAAACACTCCAAGAGGAAGAACGAAGATCGCTCTCTTGTTGTTGATGACATGGTTGAGGAAGACAAGAAGGACAAGGGGAAAGCTCCTATGATTGCACCTTCAAGAATGGGGTTGATAACCGCAAGAAGCCAATTTGTTTCAAGTGCCAAGGGTATGGACACATAACTTCGCAATGCCCAATCAAGCGGGCTTTGGTGATTCATGAAGCAAAGGAACCCAAAGGCGGTTTTGTTGAGACATTGAGCGATCATGGGGAAGAATCGTTAGTGGTTGATCCCGATGTTGGACACGTGTTGACTTTGCAACGTGGCCCACCATTGGAGGTGGAACCCCTAGAAGGCCAAATTGAAGGAAAGGTAACATCTAATTCTTTAAATTCATTTAAAATTTTCAAAATGGAAATTGGATGATGATTACCATGACCCCACTTATGATATTTGGATAAGCTTGCCTAAGAAAAATCGTGAATATTATCATTTGCTTGATGGCTTACATTCTTTTGTTGAAATGAAAAATCTGAGAATTCTCTCTCTTGTGTTCTTTGTGAGCTCTTACTCTTTGGTGGATTCAAATCTTGCTAAACTTTGTGATTGGTAAGTCATATTCACCTTTGTGATTTTGATTAGATTATGTTTTAGCTCTTTATTGTTAGTCCTTAGGGAGCTAGTTTTCAAGTTGATATTATAGACCTACGAAATTTCTGAAACTTGTCTAGTTTTTGCTGGTTTTGTGACCCCATCCTACATCAACTTGCACGATCATGGCGAAAAGTTACGTGCTTGCACGGTCGTGCAGCATTAGCCTGCACGGTCGTGCAAGCGAAACTTACCCCCCTGACCTCTACACGGTCGTGCAGAACATAACTGCACGGTTGTGCAGTCCTTCCCAGGCCATTCTGAGTGTTGCACGACCATATGCATGATCGTGCAAGGCTCGTGCACGGTCGTGCATGCTCCGTTTCGCTTCCTTTGCTCGTGATTCTAGCTCCGTTACACATGCTAACTACTAAGGCAATAAAACGAGAGTTTAGGCTACTTATTACAACCCAAAAAACACAAAAATAAGCTAAAAAGAAGAGTTCAAAACTATCCATAAAAAAGACAAAATTGAAGTCGTTGACCCTTGAAGTCGCTCGTGGGACCATCCCGTTCTGCATCATTTTATCAAACACCTAGAGTGCAATCAAAAATCACAACTTCAAACAAGTATTTTGTGGTGCTAGGTGAAGGAGGATACTACTATATGTGGAGTTAGGGCTTACTTCAATGTCCTAGTATGATTAGACAAGGAAGTATGGGTTTTAAAGCAAGGAAATATCACCTAGACATTTCATCAAACACCTTGTGTGCAAATAAACACTACAAAAATTTCAGAAATTTTTTGCAATGATTAAGCCAAGGATCATGGAGGTATTGAAACCTTAAGCTCTGATACCAAGTTGATGTCGGATGGGCTTGTGACATGTGGCGGGCCTTCGAGGTCCCGGGATTAAAATGGTTGAAAATATTCTCGGGGGTTCTTTGGGTCACAAAATGCACCTAGGAAAGGGGAAACCAAATCTCGAACCCTTTTGCAGTACCGAAACGCCTATACAACCCATTGCCGGTTATTCCTGAAGACGGGCCTGTAGCGGGCATCCGGGGTCCCGGGATGAAAATGGTCGAAAATCTTCTAGGGGATTCCTTGGGTCACAAAATACAGCTGGGAAAGGAGAAATCAGTTCGCGACCCCTTTTGGAGGCCCGAAACCATACAAAAAACCCAAATACAAAAACCATACAAAAAAGAAACAAAAAACCCAAATACAAAAACCATACAAACCATACAAAAAAGAAACAAGAAACCATACAAAAACCATACAAACCATACAAACCATACAAAAACCATACAAACCCAAATACAAAAACCATACAAAAAAGAAACAAGTTGGTGCAACTTGGTGCAAGTGGGTGCAAGTGGAGCAACTTGTTCAAAGTGGCTGGCTAAGGGGGGATGTATGGCCCTTATTTAGGCTAGATATGTTCCATTTGGTATCAGTTAGCCTTGTTCGACATGGACCATCCTCGATTGAAGTTCTAAAATTGAGGACAATTTTTTTTGAAGAAAGAGAGTCTGAGCCAGATTAAATGAGCCAAAGAATGGTGATTAGTAGTATTAGATTTTATAATAGATTTGTACTAGCTTAGTTTCAATTATGCCTATTTGTACTAGCTTGTACTAGTTATTGTAAAAATAATATTTGAATGAATGAAAAATGGTTTGAAAACTTTCGTTTTCTTTCTTTAGTTTTTAAGTTGTGTGCTTAGAAGCTAGTATGGTTTGAAGTTCTTAGGAGTTGTCTAGCTACAAGACTTCGTGCTAGATGAATGATTGAGTGGCCGAACCTCTTAATTAGTTATCTAGGCTATTAGATTAAGAGGCCGACCCTCTTAGTCGAAGCTAGCCAAACTGATTAATGACTTCGAGAGTGATTCTCTTAGGAGTTAGTCAGATTTGATTGTTGAGTTTTGAGAGCGATTCTCTTAACTCGATAGTTTATTTAGCAGTAGGTTCAAGAGCGATTCTTCCATCTATTAACTAAAATATCCCATTTGTAGATTAGTGTTCCGAATCTCTAAAATATCCCTTTCTTGTTTTTCGGTTTTAGTAATTTAAGTGTAGCCTAATTATCGGCTACTGATTTTGTTACCCCTAAATTAAGAGCTAAGAGTGATTCTTTTAAATCTTAATTTAGAGATGTAAGATTGCTCTGAATGGAGTTTTGAAGCTTTCTTGTATTTATAGTAGTTTTAGCCTAAATTGAGTGTAAAGAGTGATTCTTTTCATTTAGTTTAGACTATACGAGTTTGTCCACAAAGTGAGCTACAAAATTGCGTGTTTTTTAGCTTGTTCGTAGATGAACTTGTAAACATAATCGATCTTGGAACTTTTTCCCGGCTTAGAAATGTTTCAACAGACTACGCAGAGAGCACGTCGGCATGAACATTGTAATTGAACTTGTGATTAGCTTTGTGATTGCGCCCCATCTAGGGTCATCACCTCCCTAGATAGCCTACGCAGAGCACGTCAGCTTGAACATTGTAATTGAACGTGTGATGATTGAGGTGATAAAGCATATTTTGATTGCATTTGTAATTAGTCTTGTGATTGCGCCCCATCTAGGGTCAACAGCTCCCATTTTACAATATTGTTGTTTTTTTTTTGTAATTTTTTAGTAGAGTTGTTATTTTTGGATGCTTATGTTAAGGTGACTTTTTCACTTGTTCAAGTTAAGGCAGATATTAAAAAACTCAATGCCATCTAAATTTCTTGATCAAATCGCAACAAAAAGAACTTATGTCAAACAGCAAAAACAAAAAAATAAAAATAAAGTGGCTACTAGCCTTTACTAAAGTAAATCAAAGAAATGAGCAAAATAAATCAAGTGAATCAAACCAAATGCAATCAAGTTAGGCACATAATTCCCAAAAATCATCAAATAACGTTATGGCACAACAGCATCAACCATCCAGTGTCCTCATGTCGGGAACCTCATGCCCCTAACAAAACAAACATCCTCAAACTTTTTAAATCTGTGCAATATCCTTAATGCCTAAGCATGGAATGATGAAAAGGAAATCAATATGAAAAATGCATTGCTACAAGTGCTAAGAAAAAGAAGTCACAAACTGGTTTAACTTCACCATTCCACGTCACATGTACTGCCAAACATCCAATGGCTGCTGGAACAATGTATAGAAGTGCAGGCTGATAAAGAAAAGAACAAGATTAGAACAATCAAAGTCTAGATTAGACTAGCTAATTTCTGCAATTGATATGCATCATGATAGCACGCCTTCTATCTCCAAATAGAAATGCTTAAAGACACAAACCATTTATTTTTTACTGTTAACCAACTTTTGAATGATTGTCCAATTATGTGAGGAAGAAAGAAGGAAAAAAAGTTCTAAATATCAACCATCTCCCACTCCTAAAGAGCCAACATATAGGCACATACACCATCATCAACATCCTTAATCACTACTTGCATTATAGTAGATTTCATCATTTTCACCCATTTTGCTCTCATTTTTTCCATCACAGCATTTCAGCCCATACTAGAATGTTATTATCAACAATAAAGCTAAGAAATCAAAAATTTATTAGCAAAATTCAGACATCTCCTTCGTATTGTGCAAAATTGGATCAAATCTCATTCGATTTGGCGAATAAAAGTTGCAATTCACTAGCAAGCTACAAAGAAAAAATGTCAATTGAATTACCCAACTTAATCTAAATCAGTCCACCATTGGCAGAACTCAAACTCAAACTCAACACAAAATAGATTAATTGTAGTTGCAACTAAGAAATTAACTCAAATACAAATTTCAGCTACAACATCGTCTTATAATTTACCCGAAATGCCATAATTTACACAACATTACACACACACAGAGATTTGATGGATGAATGCTAGTTAGTACTCCATGTGAATCAAACTAATTTTTATTTATATTCATTTGGTAGGAGCATTTTGGACAACTGCAAACACTACAATATTCTGCCAACATTATCTGAACTTACATGTCATATCAAAAAGAAAATTCTAAGCTAACTAATATCTAATCACAAATGATTGCCATAATTAACAATTCTGTCACAGCATGAACATAGATAAATTGAAGAGCTTCAACAAATAATATTATGTCTCACCAGGAATAATAATATCTGCAAGTCCCAACATGAAAAATGATCTCGTTGGATCTACTATGTGTTTCACAGAGTCTATCCACACCATCTGGCTTCACAGGAATAATCTAATTTTTGGGAACATTAACAAACCCATCACTTTGCTGGTCAGGGAGATACTCTTGAAGGTGGCCCTTAGAAGTACTGAAGCTGGCAGGAAACAACTCATCACCAAACCTGGAGCTGATGCTGCTTGACCAATCTAGTTAATTGCTCTCTAAAGTAGGCCTCTAGGTTTTGTAACGGGACCATTCTCTATGGTCCATAAGGTATTTTGGGTCTGGCAGGGTATGTCCTGATCCAGAGTTAGCCCTTTTTCTTTGGTAGGATCAATACTTGTATTTGATCTAGTCTCAACCTTTGTGTCAACTTGGGTTGAAACTTTTGGATGTATAGTTCACCTTTTCTTTGTATATATATACTTATTTACCAAAAAAAAGCTGCATAATAAATAAAACATTAGCAAAGATGGAACAGGAAATTACGTGTGAAATTCAAGCAAAAAAAAAAAAAAACAACAACGTAACTGAAAACTTACCTTAACAGGTGCATTAAAGGACTTGGCTACACTAACCATAACTGGACTAAAGAAGACCCAGAAGATATCATACAAAAAAAGTCCACCTTGTAGCTTGTCAATAGTGAAGATAATCTGAGATACTAAGGAAGAATGAAATTCTAAACAAGGCTAAAAGGAAACATAATTACTATGCATGTGCTCACAACCAACTAAACCCTTCCATTTCTTTTTTTTTTTAAAAGCACATAAATACTATTTTTAAGCTGTCAATAAACAGAAGTTTAGATCACCTAAAGAGAAGAAACGATTATTATGAATATTAAATAGACAACCTCCACGAGTCCATACCCATTGAAAAGCTCATTATCGTACATTTGAATTGGTAGTAGAACAAAAAAAGACTAAGTGACTAACTCTATTTTTACAAATAGTTAATATTTATCATGCTTCACTTATTCCTCCCCGACTAAACTTTTCCCTTTCGGCCTTTCCATTATCCAAGGCTAAACCTTGAATTATATGATGGTAATAATATTCAAAATCACTAAAGGGTAATTTCTATGTCTCCTTTGTGTCATGGTCCACAGAGCTGTCAATGATATATTCTAATCATTACTAGTTTACTACTCACAAATATAAAGGTCATTGAGAAGCATCACTCAACTATCACACCAAGGGGGCAAGACTCAAGAGATATGTTACTTCAACACCTTTATTTACCTTGAAAATCGTGTGTTGTGTCATGTCGGACACGACAAGCTACTTGGATATTTCATTTTTTAAATAAAAACTTATAACGCTTTTCTCAAATTAGCCAAGTCGGACACTTGGACACACAGATATATATACTTCATAACTTCTTATAATTAATGTATCATTGACAAAGTTTGGTGAATGTAAAAAATTGGAAAAAACTAAGAAGCAATAATAGAGCATTTTAAAAACAAGTTTTCAATTTGCAATAGATTTCTTTTCAATTTGCACCTAACTATATCCATATTCATCAAAGTTTAATTCCACATTTGCAAACAAAAAGAAGCATTGAAGCATTTTAACAAACATCTTGTAGGCATGAACTACTAGTACATGATTTTTCAGTTAAACAAAATAATAAGTATAAATCTAAAGCATTTCACACAAAAATTCAACCACAAATCAACAATAACAACCAATTATTTAAACTAGTTGAACAATCAACAAAAATAATTAATTTAACAATTAACTTGATTAAAAGAAGTAAAAAACAGAATTGAACCTCAAAGAGATAGCGGTGGTTGATGTTGGAAGTTGCGGCCAGAGGTGTCGGTGGTTGCGGTGGTTCAGACGGTTGCGGCTGGAGCGGCTGGCCGAGGCTGTGGTTGCGGCACAATTCGAACAATTTTTTTCGCAATATTTTCGCTAGGGTTCAGGCTGGAGTTGGTGGAAGTGGCAGTGGTTCACGGCTTGGAGCCTTCGATCACGCAGCTAGCTAGGGTTCGTAAGTTTTTTTTTTTTTAGAGAATCGAAGAGTGAGGATTAGTGTTGTTGTGTGTATTGGTATACGGATTACGGAGTATATATGATATTGAAAAGTGAGAATAAGCATACGTTTTAATTATTTTTATTTAACCAATATACTACGGTTCCTAGAAGAGCCGCATCATATATAAATTGTATGTGATACCAAATATTGCCTGTATATGATGCGGTTCTTTAAAAAGTCGCATCCTTTAAATTGTAGAAAAAGCACTTTTCTCTACTAGTGCCTTTTTGAGGCCCGAAACGCGCATATGACTCGTTGCTGGTTATTCCCACAGTCGGGTTTGTAGCGGGCTTTCGGGGTTCCTTGGGTCACAAAATGCACCTTTCAAAGGGGAAACCAGATCCCGACCACTTTTGGAGGCCGGAAACGCGCATACGACTCGCTGCCGGTTATTCCCGAAGATGGTCCTGTAGCGGGCCTCCGGGGTCCCGGGATGAAAATTGTCCAAAATACTCACGGGGGTTCCTTCGGTCACAAAATGCACCTGGGAAAGGGGAAACTAGTTTCCGACCACATTTGGATTCCCAAACACGCATCCGGTCGCGCTGCCATTAATTACAGAAGACGGGCCTGTAACAAGCATCCGGGTTCCCGGGATAAAAATGGTTGTAAATATTCTCGGGAGTTCCCGAAGCAGGCCTCCGGGGTCTCGGGATGAAAATTGTCAAAAATATTCACGGGAGTTACTTGGGTCACAAAAAGCACCTGGGAAATGGGAAACTAGTTTCCGATCCCTTTTGGATTACCACAGCAGCATACGACCCGCTGCCAATTATTACAGAAGACGGGCCTGTAACAGGCCTCCGGGGTCCCGGGATAAAAATGGTCGAAAATATTCTCGGGGGTTCCCTGGGTCACAAAATGCACCTGGGAATGGGGAAACCAATTCCCGACCACTTTTGGAGGCCCAAAACGCACATATGACCCGCTGCCGGTTATTCCCGAAGTCGGGTTTGTAGCGGGCCTCCGGGGTCCTAGGATGAAAATGGTCGAAAATTTTCTCGGGGTTCTTTGGGTCACAAAATGCACCTGGGAAAGGGGAAACTAGTTCCCGGCCCCTTTTGGAGGCCCGAAACGCGCATACGACGCGCTGCCGGTTATTCCAGAAGTCGAGACTGTAGCGGGCCTCCAGGGTTCGGGGTTGAAAATGGTCGAAAATATTCTCGGGGGTGCCTTCGGTCACAAATAATACCTGGGAAAGATGAAACTAGTTCCCGACCCCTTTCGGAGGCCCAAAACGCACATAATACTTGTTGCCAGTAATTCTCAAAGTCGGGTGTGTAGCGGGCCTCCGAGATCTCGGGTTGAAAATGGTAGAAAATATGCTTAAGGGTTCTTTGGGTCAGAAAATGCACCTCGGAAAGGGGAAACAGGTACCTGACCCCTTTCGGAGGCTCGAAACCCGCATACGACCCGCTACCAGTTATTCCCAAAGTCGGGTATGTAGCGGACCTTTGGGGTCCCGGGATGAAAATGGTCAAAAATATTCTCGAGGGTTTCTTGGGTCACAAAATGCACCTAGGAAAGGGGAAACCAGTTCCCGACCCATTTTGGAGGCCCGAAACGCGCATACGACCCGCTGCTGGTTATTCCCGAAGACGGGCCTCTAGCGGGCATCCGGGTTCCTGGGATAAAAACGGTCGAAAATCTTCTCGGGGGTTCCTTGGGTCTCAAAATGCTCCTGGGAAAGGGGAAACCCTTTTCCGACCCCTTTTGGAGGCCTAAAACGCGCGTACGACGCGCTGCCGGTTATTCCTGAAGTCGGGGCTTTAGCGGGCCTCCGGGGTCCCGAGATTAAAATGGTCGAAAATATTCTCGGGCGTTCCTTGGGTCACAAAATACAGTTAGGAAAGGAGAAAGCAGTTCCCGACACCTTTAAGAGGCCTGAAACGCACACACGACCCGTTGCCGGTTATTCCCGATGCCAGGTCTGTAGCGGGCCTCCGGGGTCCGGGGATGAAAATGGTCGAAAATATACTCAGGGATTCCTGGGGTCACAAAATGCACCCGGGAAAGGGGAAAGCAGTTCCCGACCCCTTTTAGAGGCCCAAAACACGCTTACAACCCGCTGCCGGTTATTCCCGAACATGGGCCTGTAGCGGGCCTCGGTGGTCCTATGATGAAAATGGACAAAAATATTCACGGGGGTTCCTTGGGTCACAAAATGCATTTGGGAAAGGGGAAACTAGTTGCCGACCCCATTTGGGTTCCCGAAACGCGCATAAGATCCGCTGCTTGTTATTCCCGAAGACGGGACAGTAACGGGCCTCCGGGGTCCGGATATAAAAATGGTCGAATATATTCTCCGGGGTTCCTTGGGTCACAAAATGCACCTGGGAAAGGGGAAACCTGTTCTCGACCCCTTTTGGAGGCCCAAACGCACATATGACTCGCTGCCTGTTATTCCCGATGTCAGGTCTGTAGCGGGCTTTCAGGGTCCCGTTGATGAAATTGGTCGTAAAAATTCTCGGGGGCTCCTTGGGTCACAAAATGCAACTTTAAAAGGGGAAACCAGATCCCGACCACTTTTGGAGGCCGGAAACGCGCATACGACTCGCCACCGGTTATTCCCGAAGATGGTCCTGTAACGGGGCTCTGAGGTACCGGGATGAAAATGGACAAAAATATTCACGGGAGTTCCGTGGGTCATAAAAAGCACCTGAGAAAGGGGAAACTAGTTTCCGACCCATTTTGGATTCCCAAAGCACGCATACGACCCGCTGCCAGTTATTACAGAGACAGGCCTGTAACAGGCCTCCGGGGTCCCGGGATAAAAATGGTCGAAAATATTCTCGGGGGTTCCTTAGGTCACAAAATGCACCTGGGAATGGGGAAACCAGTTCCCGACCACTTTTGGAGGCCCGAGACACGCATATGACCCGCGGCCGGTTATTCCCGAAGTTGGGTTTGTAGTAGGCCTCTGGGGTCCCGGGATGAAAATGGTCGAAAATATTCTCGGGGGTTCCTGGTGTCACAAAATGCACATGGGAAAGGGGAAACCAGTTCCCGACTCCTTTTGGAGGCCCGAAACGCGCATACGACCCGCTTCCGGTTATTTCCGAAGATGGGCCTATAGAGGGCCTCCAGGGTCCCGGGATATAAATGGTCGAAAATATTCTCGGGGGTTCCTTGGGTCACAAAATGCACCTAAGAAAGGGGAAAGCAGTTCTCGAACCCTTCTGTAGGCCCGAAACGCACATACGACAAGTTGCTGGTTATTCCCGATGTCGGTCTGTAGCGGGCCTCCGGGGTCCGGGGACGAAAATGGTCGAAAATATACTCGGGGATTCCTTGGGTCATAAAATGCACCTGGGAAAGGGGAAAGTTGTTCCCGACCCCTTTTGGAGGCCTGAAACTCGCATATAAGCCGCTGCCGATTATTCCCGAAGTCGGGTTTGTAGCGGGCCTCCGGGGTCCCTGGATGAAAATGGTTGAAAATACTCTTGGGGGTTCCTTGGGTAACAAAATACACCTGGGACAGGGTAAACTAGTTGCCGAAACCATTTGGATTTCCGAAACGCGTATACAACCCGCAACCCGTTATTCCCAAAGACGGGCCAGTAGAGGGCCAACGGGTTCCCGGGATAAAAATGGTCGAAAATATTCTCGGGGGTTCCTTGGGTCACAAAATGCACCTGGGATAGGGTAAAATAGTTCCCGACCCCTTTTGGAGGCCCGAAAAGCGCATACGACCCGCTTCCGGTTATTCCCGAAGTCAGGTCTGTTGCGGGCATCCGGGTCCCGGGATGAAACTGGTCGAAAATATTCTCGGGGGTTCCTTGGGTCACAAAATGATCCTTTGAAAGAGGAAACCAGTTCCCGAACCCTTTTGGATGCCCGAATCACCTATACGACCTGCTGCAGGTATTCCCAAAGATGGGCCTATAGCGGGCCTCCGGGGTCCCGGTATGAAAATGGTCGAAAATACACACGAGGTTCCTTGTATCACAAAATGCACCTGGGAAATGGGAAGCCAGTTCCCGAACCCTTTTGGATTCCCGAAACGCGCATACGAACTGCTGCTAGTTATTACAGAAGACAGGTCAGTAACGGGCCTCTAGGGTCCCGAGATAAAAATAGTCGAAAATATTCTCAGGGGTTCCTTGGGTCACAAAATATACCTGGGAAAGGGAAAACCAGTTCCCGTCCACTTTTGGAAGCCCAAAACGCGCATATGACCCGCTGCCGGTTATTCCTGAGGCCGGGTCTGTAGCGGGCTTCCATGGTCCCGGGATGAAAATGGTCGAAAATATTCTCGGGGGTTCCTTGGGTCACAAAATGCACCTGGAAAGGGAAAACGCACATACGACCCGCTGCCAGTTATTCTCGAAGATGGTGCGTGTGCAGAGTAACGGGCCTCTGGGTCTCAGTATGAAAATGGTCGAAAATTTCTCTGGAGTTCCTTAGGTTAAAAAAGGCAACGGGGAAAGGAGAAACCAGTTCCCAACCACTTTTGCAGGCCTGAAACGCGCATTCGACCCGCTGCCGATTATTCCCAAAGACTGGCTCGTAACGGGCCTCCTGGTTTGGGGATGAAAATGGTTGAAAATATTCTCGGGGGTTCCTTGGGTCACAAAATGCACCTGGGAAAGGGAAAATCAGTTCCCGACCCCTTTTAGAGGCCTGAAACGCGCATACGACGCGTTGCCGTTTATTTCCGAAGTCGGGTCTGTAGCGGGCCTCCGGGGTCCCAGGATGAAAATGGTCGAAAATATTCTCGGTGGTTCCTTGGGTCACAAAATGCACCTGGGAAAGGGGAAACCAGTACCCGACCCCTTTTGGAGGCTCGAAATATGCATACGACCCGATGCCGGTTATTCCCGAAGTCGGGTCTGTAGTAGGCCTGCATGGTCCCGGGATGTAAATGATCGAAAATATTCTCGGAAGTTCCTTGGGTCACAAAATGCACCAGGAAAGGGAAAACGCGCATACGACCAGCTGCCAGTTATTCTCGAAGATGGGGCGTGTGCACAGTAACAGGCCTCTGGGTCTCAGTATGAAAATGGTCGAAAATTTCTCTGGAGTTCCTTAGGTTAAAAAAGGCAACGGGGAAAAGAGAAACCAGTTCCCAACCACTTTTGCAGGCCTCAAACGCGCATTCGACCCGCTGCCGATTATTCCCAAAGACTGGCTCGTAACGGGCCTCCTGGTTCGGGGATGAAAATGGTTGAAAATATTCTCGGGGGTTCCTTGGGTCACAAAATGCACCTGGGAAAGGGAAAATCAGTTCCCGACCCCTTTTGGAGGCCTGAAACGCGCATACGACGCGTTGCCGTTTATTTCCGAAATCGGGTCTGTAGCGAGCCTCCGGGGTCCCAGGATGAAAATGGTCGAAAATATTCTCGGTGGTTCCTTGGGTCACAAAATGCACCTGGGAAAGGGGAAACCAGTACCCGACCCCTTTTGGAGGCTCGAAATGTGCATACGACCCGCTGCCGGTTATTCACGAAGTCGGGTCTGTAGTAGGCCTCCATGGTCCGGGATGAAAATGGTCGAAAATATACTTGGGGGTTTCTTGGGTCACAAAATGCACTTAGGAAAGGGGGAACCAGTTCCCGGCCCCTTTTAGGAGTCCCGAAACGCGCATACGACCCGGTGCCGGTTATTCCAGATGATGGGGGCTGTGCCCAGTAACGGGCCTCCGGGGTCTCAGCATGAAAATGGTCGAAACTATTCTCACTAGTTCCTTGGGTCAAAAAATGCAACAGGGAAAGGAGAAACCAGTTCCCAACCCCTTTTGGAGGCATGAAACTCGCATTCGACCCGCTACCGGTTAATCCCGAAGACTAGCCTGTAGCGGGCCTCCAGGTTCAGGTGATGAAAATGGTTGAACATATTCTCGAGGGTTCTTTGGGTCACAAAATGCAACTGGGGAAGGCAAAACCAGTTCCCGACCCCTTTTGGAGGCCTGAAACGCGCATACGACGCGCTGCCGGTTATTCCTGAAGTCGGGTCTGTACCGGGCCTCCGGGGTCCCAGGATGAAAATGGTCGAAAATATTTTCGGAGGTTCCTTGGGTCACAAAATGCACCCTCGAAATGGGAAACCAATTCCCGAACCCTTCTGGAGGCCCTAAATGCGCATACGACACGCATTCTATTATTCCCGAAGATGGACCTGTAGGTCTCCAGGGTCCCGGGATGAAAATGGTCAAAAACATTCACGGGGGTTCCTTGCCTTACAAAATGTACCTGGGAAAGGGGAAACTAGTTCCCGACCAATTTTGGAGGCCCTAAACGCGCATATGACCCGCTGCTGGTTATTCCTAAAGTCGGGTTTGTAGCAGGCGTCCGGGGTCCCGGGATGAAAATGGTCGAAAATATTCTCGGGGGTTCCTTGGGTCACAAAATGCACCTGGGAAAGGGGAAACCAGTTCCCGGCCCCTTTTTGGTGGCCCGAAACGCGCATAAGACCCGCTGCTGGTTATTCCCGAAGATGGGGCCTTTGCCCAGTAACGGGCCTCCGGGGTCTCAGTATGAAAAAGGTCGAAAATATTCTCGACAGTTCCTTGGGTCACAAAATGCAACGGGGAAAGGAGAAACAAGTTCCCGACCCCTTTTGGAGGCCTGAAACGCGCATTCGACCCGCTGCTGGTTATTCCCGGCCTGTAGCGAGCATCCAGGTTCCGGGGATGAAAATGTTTGGAAATATTGTCGAGGGTTACTTGGGTCAGATATAGCACCTGAGAAAGGGAAAACCAGTTCCCGACCCCTTTTGGAGGCCTGAAACACGCTGCCGGTTATTTCCGAAGTCGGGTTTGTACCGGGCCTCCGGGGTCCCAGGATGAAAAATGGTCGAAAATATTTTCCCGAACCCTTTTGGAGGCCCTAAACGCGCATACGACCCGCTGTCTATTATTCCCGAAAATGGGCCTGTAGGCCTCCAGGGTCCCGGGATGAAAATGGTCAAAAACATTCACGGGGGTTCCTTACCTTACAAAATGTACCTTGGAAAGGGGAAACCAGTTCCCGACCAATTTTGGAGGCCCTAAACGCGCATATGACCCGCTGCCGGTTATTCCTAAAATTGGGTTTGTAGCGGGCCTCCGGGGTCCCGGAATGAAAATGGTCGAAAATATCCTAAGGCGTTCCTTGTGTCACAAAATGCACCTAAGAAAGGGGAAACCAATTCCCGACCCCTTTTGGAGGCCCGAAACGCGCATACGACCCGTTGCTGGTTATTCCTGAAGATTGGCATGTAGCGGGCCACCGTGGTCCCGGGATGAAAATGGTCGAAAATATTCTCGGGAGTTCCTTGGGTCACAAAATGCACCTGGGAAAGGGGAAACCTGTTCCCGGCCCCTTTTGGGTGGCCCGAAACGCGCATACGACCCGCTGCCGGTTATTAATGGAGCCTCTGCCCTGTAACGGGCCTCCGGGGTCTCGGTATGAAAATGCTCGAAAATATTGTCGAGAGTTCCTTGGGTCACAAAATGCAACGGGGAAAGGAGAAACCAGTTCCCGACCCCTTTTGGAGGCCTGAAACGCGCATTCGACCCGCTGCCGGTTATTCCCGGGCTGTAGCGATCCTCCAGGTTCCGGGGATGAAAATGTTTGATAATATTCTCGAGGGTTCCTTGGGTCACAAAATGCACCTTTGAAAGGGTTCAAAAGGCACCTCACAGACTATCAAAAAATACACCTGGGAAACGCGCATATGACCCGCTGGTTACTGACCACTTTTGGAGGCCCGAAACGCGCATATGACCCGCTGCCGGTTATTCCCGAAGTCGGGTTTGTAGCGGGCCTCCGGGGTCCCGGGATGACAATGGTCGAAAATACTCTTGGGGGCTCCTTGGGTAATAAAATACACCTGGGAAAGGGGAACCTAGTTGCCTAAACCTTTTGGATTTCTGAAACGCGCATACCATACGCAACCCGTTATTCCCAAAGACGGGCCAGTAGAGGGCCAACGGGTTCCCGGGATAAAAAAAGGTCGAAAAGATTCACGGGGGTTCCTTGCTTTACAAAATGCACCTTGGAAATGGGAAACTAGTTCCCGACCACTTTTGCAGGCCCGAAACGCGCATATGAGTTGCTGCAGGTTATTCCTGAAGTTGGGTTTGTAGCAGGCCTCCGGGGTCCCAGGATGAAAATGGTCGAAAATATTCTCAAGCGTTCCTTGTGTCACAAAATGCACCTAGGAAGGGGAAACCTGTTCCCGACCCCTTTTGGAGGCCCGAAACGCGCATACGACCCGTTGCTGGTTATTCCCAAAGATTGGCATGTAGCGGGCCTCCGGGGTCCTGGGATGAAAATGGTCAAAAACATTCACGCGGGTTCCTTGGGTCACAAAATGCACCTGGGAAAGGGGAAACTAGTTTATGACCCCTTTTAGATTCCCGAAATGCGCACACGACCCGCTGCCAGTTAATACAGAAGACGGGCCTGTAACGAGCCTCTGGGTCCCGGGGATAAAAATGGTTTAAAATATTTTCGGGAGTTCCTTAGGTCACAAAATGGCTCGAAATATGCATACGACCCGCTGCTGGTTATTCCCGAAGTCGGGTCTGTAGTAGGCCTCCATGGTCCCGGGATGTAAATGGTCGAAAATATTCTCGGGGGTTCCTTGGGTCACAAAATGCACCTGGAAAGGGGAAACACGCATACGACCCGCTGCCAGTTATTCTAGAAGATGGGGCCTGTGCCCAGTAACGGGCCTCCGGGGTCTTAGTATGAAAATGGTCGAAATTTTGTCGGGAGTTCCTTAGGTCAAAAAAGGCAACGGGGAAAGGAGAAACCAGTTCCCGACCACTTTTGGAGGCCTGAAATGCGTATTCGACCCGCTGCCGGTTATTCCAGAAGACTGGCCTGCAGCCGGCCTCCAGGTTTCGGGGATGAAAATGGTTGAAAATATTCTCGGGGGTTCCTTGGGTCACAAAATGCACCTGGGAAAGGGAAAACTAGTTCCCGACCCCTTTTGGAGGCCTGAAATGCGCATGCGACGTGCTGTCGTTTATTTCCGAAGCTGGGTCTGTAGCGGGCCTCTGGGGTCTCAGGATGAAAATGGTCGAAAATATTCTCGGAGGTTCCTTGGGTCACAAAATGCACCTTGGAAATGGGAAACCAATTCCCGAACCCTTTTGGAGGCCCTAAACGCGCATACGACCCACTGCCTGTTATTCCCGTAGATGGGCCTGTAACAGGCCTCTGGGGTCCCGAAATGCACCTAGAAAAAGCGATACTAGTTCCCGACCACTTTTGCAGGCCCGAAACGCGCATATGACCCGCTGCCTGTTATTCCCGAAGTCGGGTTTGTAGCGGGCCTCCGGGGTCCCAGGATGAAAATGGTCGAAAATATTTTCAAGCGTTACTTATGTCACAAAATGCGCCTAGGAAAGGGGAAACCAGTTCCCGACCCCTTTTTGAGGCCCGAAACATGCATACGACCCGCTGCCGGTTATTCGCAAAGATTGGCATGTAGCGGGCCTCCGGGTTCCCGGGATGAAAATGGTCAAAAACATTGACGGGGGTTCCTTGGATCACAAAATGCACCCGGGAAAGCGGAAACTAGTTTCCGACCCCTTTTGGATTCCCGAAACGCGCACACTCAAATATGAACATGAAAAGCTCATCAAAACATGGATATGGACATGGAAATAAGTTCACTAAGAACTTATATCATGAACTAAATAATTTCTACTCAAAATCACTAAGTTAGATCATAGAAAAAGACTTTTTTTGGTAACCAGTTCCACCCCACAAGATGCTCCTGGACCTTAAAGAAAGTGCTCAAGTGTCGAAACCACATCGACAATCTGGGAGGATGGGACAACCTGGTGCATCAAGGGAAGTTTAGCATCAGCAAAATGTACCAAGCACTAAGTCCTACTGCTGCTCCTGCTAATTGGAAGAGAACCATCTGCAATAACAAGGCCACCCCAAGAAGTGTATTTATTCTCTGGCTAGCATTGCAAAATAGACTATCCACCAAAGATAGGCTTATCAGATGGAAGCTTAATGTTGACCCCAACTGTGTCCTATGTCAAAAAGCTCATGAATCACTTAACCACCTATTCTTCTCATGTGAGTATAGTGCAGAAGTCTGGAACAAAGTACAAGCAGGGCTGAAGATAACAATGCCATCCCAATTCACAGAAGTTGCCAACCAAGTGGAACAGATCAGCAAGAAAAGCTCAGACAAGGCCCAACTCATCAAGATGGGATTTACAGAGACTGTTTATGGGCTATGGGCTGCTAGGAATGCAAAAGTTTTTTACAGAGGAGCTAGAACTACAGAGAACTTATATAGAAACATAATCTACAATGTAGCCTCAAGGTGCTCAGAAAATGCTAGGAAGAGCTTAGTTTATCAAACTGTAACCTAGCTTTTGTTCTTTTTTCCTTGTTTTAGTAAGTTTAGTAATAGCATCTGTACTGGTCCCTGCTTGCCTAAGTATTGTAAGATGTAAAGAGCAGGATCAATTTATTAATTTTCTTTTTGGAATGGTTGGATGTGATATCAATTAAGGGATTTGTCCTCAATTGATATAGTCACAACCATGAACAAGAGCTATCTCTTGTTAGCATAGGTTGTTTTTTTTCTCCTTTGGTATATACATACTATTTACCAAAAAAAAAAAAAAACAAGAATATATACCAAGGAGAAGGATAAATTACATCCTAACCTAGAGTGACACACAACCACCACCAAAATGGTTGAAGGTTTCACCAAGGACATGCCCTTGGTGGAATAACCAACCACCCACAACTACCTACTAGCTGCCTACAACCTCACTAACTGCAAAAAAGATCATACAGCTAGCTCTAGTAGGCACCTCACAGACTATCAAAAAATAAGCATCTTCTTACAGTCATCACTTTTGGAGGCCCAAAATGCGCATATGAACCGCTGGTTCCCGACCACTTTTGGAGGCCCGAAACGCGTATATGACCCGCTGCAGGTTATTCCCTAAGTCGGGTTTGTAGCGGGCCTCCGGGGTCCCGGGATGAAAATGGTCGAAAATACTCTTGGGGGCTCCTTGGGTAACAAAATACACCTGGGAAAGGTGAAACTAGTTGCCGACACCTTTTGGAATTCTGAAACGCGCATACGACCCGCAACCCGTTATTCCCAAAGACGGGCCAGTAGAGGGCCAACGGATTCCCGGGATAAAAATGGTCGAAAATATTCTCGGGGGTTCCTTGGGTCACAAAATGCACCTGTCAAATTGTAAACCAGTACCCGACCCCTTTCGGAGGCCCGAAACGCGCATACGACCCGCTCCCGGTTATTCCCGAAATCAGGTCTGTTGCGGGCATTCGGGGTCCTGGGATGAAACTGGTCGAAAATATTCTCTAGGGTTCCTTGGGTCACAAAATGATCCTTTGAAAGTGGAAACCAGTTCCCGAACCCTTTTGGATGCCCGAGTCACGCATACGACCCGCTGCGAGTATTCCCAAAGATAGGCCTGTAGCGGGCCTCCAGGGTCCCGGGATGATAATGGTCGAAAATATACACGGGGGCTCCTTGGATCACAAAATGCACCGGAAAATGGAAATCCAGTTCCCGAACCCTTTTGGATTCCCGAAACGCGCATACGACCTGCTGCCAGTTATTACAGTAGACGGGCCTGTAACGGGCCTCTAGGGTCCCGGGATAAAAATGGTCGAAAATATTCTCGGGTGTTCCTTGGGTCACAAAATGTACCTGGGAAAGGGGAAACCAGTTCCTGACCCCTTTTTATGTAGGATGGGGTCTCAAAAACAAGCAAAAACTAGACAAAACCTACCCAAGAGAACATAAATTCGTAGGTCCAACTACACACTCAAATATGAACATGAAAAACTCATCTAAACATGGATATGGACATGGAAATAAGTTCACTAAGGACTTATAACATGAACTAAACAATTTCTACTCAAAATCACTAAGTTAGAGAATAGAAAAGGACTTTTTTTGCTAACTAAGAATATATACCAATGAGAAGGATAAATTACATCCTAACCTAGAGTGACACACAGCCACCACCAAAATGGTTGAAGGTTTCACCAAGGACATGCCCTTGGTGAAATAACCAACCACCCACAACTACCTACTAGCTGCCTACAACCTCACTAACTGCAAAAAAGATCATACAGCTAGCGCCAGTAGGCACCTCACAGACTATCAAAAAATAAGCATCTTCTTACAGTCATCACTTTTTGAGGCCCGAAACGCGCATATGACCCGCTGGTTCCCCACCACTTTTGGAGGCCCAAAACGCGCATATGAGCCGCTGCCGGTTATTCCCGAAGTCGGGTTTGTAGCGGGCCTCCGGTGTCCCGGGATGAAAATGGTCGAAAATACTCTTGGGGGCTCCTTGGGTAATAAAATACACCTGGGAAAGGGGAAACTAGTTGCCTACACCTTTTGGATTTCTGAAACGCACATACCACACGCAACCCGTTATTCCCAAAGACGGGCCAGTAGAGGGCGAACGGTTTCCCGGGATAAAAATGGTCGAAAACATTCACGGGGGTTCCTTGCCTTACAAAATGCACCTTGGAAAGGGAAAACTAGTTCCCGACAACTTTTGCAGGCCCGAAACGCGCATATGACCCGCTGCAGGTTATTCCCGAAGTCAGGTTTGTAGCGGGCCTCCGGGGTCCCAGGATGAAAATGGTCGAAAATATTCTCAAGCGTTCCTTGTGTCACAAAATGCACCTAGGAAAGGGGAAACCTGTTCCCGACCCCTTTTGGAGGCCCGAAACGCGAATACGACCCGCTGCCGGTTATTCCCAAAGATTGGCATGTAGCGGGCCTCTGGGGTCCCGGGATGAAAATGGTCAAAAACATTCACGGGGGTTCCTTAGGTCACAAAATGCACCTGGGAAAGGGGAAACTAGTTTCCGACCCCTTTTGGATTCCAGAAACGCGCACACGACCCGCTGCCAGTTAATACAGAAGACGGGCCTGTAACGGGCCTCCGGGGTCCCGGGATAAAAATGGTCGAAAATAATCTCGGGAGTTCCTTAGGTCACAAAATTCACCTTGGAAAGGGGAAACCAGTTCCTGACCCCTTTTGATGTAGGATGGGGTCTCAAAAATAAGCAAAAACTACACAAAACCCACCCAAGAGAACATAAATTCGTAGGTCCAACTACACACTCAAATATGAACATGAAAAACTCATCAAAACATGGATATGGACATGGAAATAAGTTCACTAAGGACTTATATCATGAACTAAACAATTTCTACTCAAAATCACTAAGTTAGAGAATAGAAAAGGACTTACAATCACCAAGGTTGCATGATTTTGCCATCCACCAAGGAAGGGAAGCTCACAAAGAACTCACAAGAGAAAGCTCTCCAATTTTTCATTTCAACAAATCTGATTTTTTACATGAGGCAAAGAGACTATTTATAGACTAAGCACACCCTAATAAGACTATTAATCTAGGCCATTAATCCCATAATAATCAAGGGCCAAGATTAGAAAGACACTAAACAAAACAAGAGAGAAAGCCCAAAACGTCAAATAACGTACAGCACCCGTGCACGGTGGTGCAGTACAACCCTGCACAGTCGTGTACGCCCAAAACAAACCTATTGGATCGTGCATGGTCGTGCATGATTAGCCTGCACGGTCGTGCAATATGTTTGCACGGTCGTGCAGGCCTTTCATGCATGGTCGTGCAAGAGCTGCTGGTGGCAGTAGATCGTGCACGGTTGTGCAGGTTTGGCCTGCACGGTCGTGCAACTTACTTGCACGGTCGTGCAGCCCAATCTGCACCGTCGTGCACCTTGAAAAATGCTTCTCTTTTGCACGATCTTCATTGCACGGTCGTGCAATGCTTATGCACGGCCGTGTATGCCTCCTTTAGCCCATTTTAGCCATTCTAATCATTTACTCTCATGCTATTACAAGCCTAGTTAACTACTAAAGCATTAAAACAAGAGTTTTGGCTAATTATTACAACCCGAAAAGCATAAAAGTAAGGCAAAAAATGAAACTAATACTAAACAAGTTAAATAGATATGGAAAGAGTCGTCGTTGACCGTTGAAGACGCATGGTTGACCATCCTATTCTGCATCAAACTCCTCTTCTAAAAAAGGATTTGCCCTCAAATCCTCGCCTTCAACAAGGAACATAGTAAGGACAACCAACAATGAACAAGTTCAGATCATTTAAGCACCTGGACAAATACTCCATTCCCATAGAAAAAAGGAAAGGAGATATGGGATCACCTTGCCTTAATCCTTTCTTGCCTGGAAAAGGCTTACAAGGAACCCCATTGATCAAAATAGAGTATGAAACATTTGATATGCATCCCATCACCCACATAATGAAACGATTAGGGAAACCCATTTCTCCTAGGATAGTTTCCAGGAAGCTCCACTCAATTAAGTCATAAGCTTTCTTAAGATCAACCTTTATCATGCATCTAGGAGATGATAAATTGAACAACTTCTCTAAGGCCTCAGGGTTGGAAGCTAACTTGAACAAGAGCACATCATATTTTGGAGGGGTAAAAACTGATCGAATTGAGGAGCTTCAACGAGTTCTGCCTATACCACAAGGAACCATGCCTTTTCTGTACCTTGGTGTACCAATTTCTTCAAAGAAACTCTCTGTGAACCAATGTAAGCCACTGACAGAAAAGATCACTAACAAAATCAAAGGGAGGACTACAAGATTTCTCTCTTATGCAGGAAGACTACAATTGATTACAGTGGTGCTTTTTGGAGTTCAGACATATTGGTCCCAGATTTTTGTTCTCCCCAAGAAGGTCACAAAGGAAATTGAAACATTTTGCATGATTTTCTTATGGACAGGTAAATATGCCCCATCTAGGAAAGCCTTGGTAGCTTGGGAGAAGATATGCTTACCAAAAGAACCTGGAGGGTGGAATGTTGTTGACATTGCATTATGGAACAAAGCTGCTATAATCAAGCTACTATGGAATTTTGCAGCAAAACCTGATTCACTTTGGGTTAAATGGGGACATGCTTATTATTTCAAAAATAAAGAGGTCAACCAGGCAACATTACCAAAAAAATGCTCTTGGAATCTGAAGAAAATAATGGGATATAGGGATTTTATTGTCAGTGTTGGAGATTGGGAGCAGTTCATTCACAACAACAAGTACAACATTAGGCTGATGTACCAATACCTCAGGCCCCAAGCTGAAAGAGTCCCTTGGAGTAGGATCATCTGCAACAACCTAGGCAGCCCCAAGAGTAAGTTTATCTCATGGCTAGCTTTACATGATAGACTTTACACTAAAGATAGAATGGTTAAATGGAATCTAAACTGTGATCCTCATTGTGTCTTCTGTTCTACACATTTGGAATCAGTTCAGCATCTATTTTTCCAATGTGACTATTCCCATAAGATCTAGAAGGAGCTAATGTCCATGCTAGACATCAACAACCATAACTTGCAATGGGAATCAGTGGTAAGGTGGGTTCAGAAACAAGGAAGGAAAGGTTGTGTCAAGTCTCAGCTGATTTTGATGCTCTTCAGTGAGTCTATATACGCCATCTGGTTGCAAAGGAATGCTCAAATCTTCAACAACCACCACATGTCATGCAATCAGGCCATTAGAGAGATAATTTTTAGAGTTTCATGTAGGGCCTCAGGCTTTTCATGCACGGTCGTGCAAGAGCTACTGGTGCCACTGGAATGTGCACGGTTGTGCAGGTTTGGCCTGCACGGTCGTGCAACTTACTTGCACGGTCGTGCAGCCCAATCTCCAGGGTCGTGCACCTTCAAAAATGCTTCTCTTTTGCACGATCTTCATTGCACGGTCGTGCAATGCTTATGCACGGCCGTGTATGCCTCCTTTAGCCCATTTTAGCCATTCTAATAATTTACTCTCATGCTATTACCAGCCTAGTTAACTACTAAATCATTAAAACAAGAGTTTTGGCTAATTATTACAACTCGAAAAGCATAAAAGTAAGGCAAAAAATGAAACTAATACTAAACAAGTTAAATAGATATGGAAAGAGTCGTCGTTGACCGTTGAAGACGCATGTTTGAACATCCCATTCTGCATCACCTTTTGGAGGCCCGAAACGCGCATACGTCCCGCTGCCAGTTATTCCCGAAGACGGGCCTGTGCCATTTTGTTGGCCTCCGAGGTCTCTGGATGAAAATGGTCGAAAATAATCTCGAGGGTTCTTACAAAATGCACTTGGGAAAGGGGAAACCAGTTCCTGACCCCTTTTGGAGTCCCGAAACGCGTTTACGATGCACTGCTGGTTATTCCTGAAGTCGGGTATGTAGCGGGCCACCGGGGTCCCTGGATGAAAATGGACGAAAATATTGTCGGGGATTCCTTGGGTCACAACACTTACCTGGGAAAGGTGAAACCAATTCCCGACCCCTTTCGGAGGCCAGAAACGTGCATAATACGTGCTGCCGGTTATTCCTGAAGTCCGGTCTGTAGCAGGACTCCGGGGTCCCTGGATGAAAATGGTTGAAAATATTCTTGGGGGTTGTTGGGGTCAAAAATGCACCTGGGAAAGGGGAAACCAGTACCCGACCCCTTTTAGAAACTCGAAACGTCCATACGACCCGTTGCCGGTTATTCCTGAAATCGGGTCTGTAGCGGGCCTCCATGGTCCCGGAATGAAAATGGTCGAAAATATTGTCGGGGGTTCCTTGGGTCACAAAATTCACCTGGGAAAGGGGAAACCAGTTCCCAGCCAATTTTTTTGAGGCTTGAAACTCGTATACGACCTGCTATCGGTTATTCCCGAAGATGGGGCCTGTGCCCAGTAACGGGCCTCCGGTGTCTCAATATGAAAATGGTCGAAAATATTCTAAGGAGGTCCTTGGGTCAAAAAATGCAACGGCGAAAGGAGAAACCAGTTCCCGACCACTTTTGAGCCCTGAAATGCGCATTCGACCCGCTGCCGATTTACCCAAAGACTGGCCTATAGTGGACCTCCAGGTTCCGGGGATGAAAATTGTTAAAAATATTATCGGGGGTTCCTTGGGTCACAAAATGCACCTGGGAAAGGGAAAACCAGTTCCCGACCCCTTTTAGAGACCTGAAACGCGCATACGACGCGCTGCCGGTTATTCCTGAAGTCGGGTCTGTAGCGGGCCTCAGGGGTCCCAGGAAAAAAATGGTCGAAAATATTCTCGGAGGTTCCTTGGGTCACAAAATTCACCTTGGAAATGGTAAACCAATTCCCGAATCCTTTTGGAGGCCCTAAACGCGCATACGACCCGCAGCCTGTTATTCCCGAAGATGGGCATGTAGCAGGCCTCTGGGGTCCCGGGATGAAAATGCTTAAAAACATTCATGAGGGTTCCTTGCCTTGCAAAATGCACCCGGGAAAGGGGAAACTAGTTCCCGACCACTTTTGGAGGCCCGAAACGCGCATATGACCCGCTGTCGGTTATTCCCGAAGTTGTGTTTGTAGCAGGCCTCTGGGGTCCCTGGTTGAAAATGGTCGAAAATATTCTCAGGCGTTCCTTGTGTTACAAAATGCACCTAGCAAAGGGGAAACCAGTTCCCGACCCCTTTTGGAGGCCCGAAACGCGCATAC
Organism: Salicornia ramosissima; assembly: GCA_951394345.1. Taxonomy (NCBI): domain Eukaryota; kingdom Viridiplantae; phylum Streptophyta; class Magnoliopsida; order Caryophyllales; family Amaranthaceae; genus Salicornia; species Salicornia ramosissima. The sequence continues at coordinate 30,294,566 of OX596236.1, read as the reverse complement.
GACCCGCTGCCGTTTATTCCCGAAGATTGGCATGTAGCGGGCCTCCGGGGTCCCGGGATGAAAATGGTCAAATACATTCACAGGGGTTCCTTGGGTCACAAAATGCCGCTGGTAAAGGGGAAACTAGTTTCCAACCCCTTTTGGATTCCCGAAACGCACACACGACCCGCTGCCAGTTAATACAAAAGACGGGCCTCCGGGGTCCCGGGATAAAAATGGTCGAAAATATTCTCGGGGGTTTCTTAGGTCACAAAATACACCTTTGAAAGGGGAAACCAGTTCCTGACCCCTTTTGGAGGCCTGAAACGCGCATACGTCCCGCTGCCGGTTATTCCCGAAGACGGGCTTGTGCCATGATGTGGGCCTCTGAGGTCTCGTGATGAAAATGGTCGAAAATATTCTCGGGGGTTCTTTGGGTCACAAAATGCACCTGCAAATGGGGAAAATAGTATCCGAACCCTTTTGCAGGACCGAAACGCACATAGGACCCGCGGTCGGTTATTCCCGAAGATAGGACAGTAGCGGGTCTCCAAGGTCACGGGATGAGAATGGTTGAAAATATTCACGGGCGTTCCTTTGGTCACAAAATTCACCTGGGAAAGGGCAAACAAGTTCCCAACCCGTTTCGGAGGCCCGAAACGCGCATACGAGCGGCTGACGATTATTCCCGAAAACAGGCCTGTAGCAGGCCTACGGGTTCCCGGGATCAAAATGGCCGAGAATATTCTTGGGGTTCCTTGGATCAGAAAATGCACTTGGGAAAGGGGAAACCAGTTCCCGACCCCTTTTGGAGGCCCGAAACGCTTTTACAACGCACTGCTGGTTATTCCTGAAGTCGGGTCTGTAGCGGGCCACCGGGGTCCCGGGATGAAAATGGTCGAAAATATTCTCGGGCATTCTTTGGGTCACAACATTTACGTGGGAAAGGTGAAACCAATTCCCGACCCCTTTCGGAGGTCAGAAACGCGCTTAATACGTGCTGCCGGTTATTCCTGAAGTCGGGTCTGTAGCAGGTCTCCGAGATACCTGGATGAAAATGGTCCAAAATATTCTTGGGGGTTCCTGGGGTCATAAAATGCACCTGGGAAAGGGGAAACCAGTATCCAACCCCCTTTGAAGCTCGAAAGGTGCATACGATCCGCTTCCAGTTATTCCCAAAGTCGGGTTTGTAGCGGTCCTCCATGGTCCCGGGATGAAAATGGTCGAAAATATTCTCGGGGTTCCTTGGGTCATAAAAATGCACCTGAAAAAGGGGAAACCAGTTCCCGACCCCTTTTTGGAGGCCCGAAACGCGCGTACGACCCGCTACCGGTTATTCCCGAAGATGGGGCCTCTGCCCAGTAACGGGCCTCCGTGGTCTCAGTATGAAAATGGTCGAAAATATTCTCGGGATTTCCTTGGGTCAAAAATGCAACTGGGAAAGGAGAAACCAACTCCCGACCCCTTTTCGAGGACTGAATCGCGCATTCGACCCGCTACCGGTTATTCCCGAAGACTGGCCTGTAGCGGGCCTCCAGGTTCCGGGGATGAAAATGGTTGAAAATATTCTTGGGGGTGCCTTAGCTCACAAAATGCACCTGGGAAAAGGGAAACCAGTTCCAGACCCCTTTTGGAGGCCTGAAACGCGTATACGAAGTGTTGCCGGTTATTCCCGACATCGGGTCTGTAACGGGCCTCCGGGGTCCCAGGATGAAAATGGTCGAAAATATTCTAAGACGTTCCTTGGGTCACAAAATGTACCTTGGAAATGGGAAACCAATTCCCGAACCCTTTTGGAGGCCCTAAACGCGTATACGACCCGCTGACTGTTATTCCCGAAGATGGGTCAGTAGCAAGCCTCTGGGGATCCCAGGATGAAAATGGTCAAAAACATTCACGGGGGTTCCTTACCTTACAAAATGCACCTGGGAAAGGGGAAACTAGTTACCGACCACTTTTGGAGGCCCAAAACGCGCATATGACCCGCTGTCGGTTATTCCCGAAGTCGGGTTTGTAGCGGGCCTCCGGGGTCCTGGGATGAAAATGGTCGAAAATACTATTGGGGGCCACCTCACTAAAGATAGAATGGTTAAATGGAATCTAAAGTGTGATCCTCATTGTGTCTTCTACACATTTGGAATCAGTTCAGCATCTATTTTTCCAGTGTGAATATTCCCATAAGATCTGGAAGGGGCTAATGTCCATGCTAGACATCAACAACCTTAACTTGCAATGGGAATCAATGGTAAGGTGGGTTCAGAAAAAAGGAAGGAAAGGTTGTGTCAAGTCTCAGCTGAATTTGATGCTCTTCAGTGAGTCTATATACACCATCTGGTTGCAAAGGAATGCTCAAATCTTCAACAACCACCACATGTCATGTAATCAGGCCATTAGAGAGATAATTTTTAGAGTTTCATGTAGGGCCTCAGATGAAATGAGGCTACTAATGATCTTGTAATGTACTTTAATATTTATCTACTTGTCTTTAGCCACTAGAGCTTAGTATTTTATTTTCTCTTTGATGTATGCTTTCTGGCTTAACTTCTTATTTGCTAAGCCAAGGCCTGCTGAGCACTAGTTTGGCATAGGTTAACTGTATAGATCTCAAGGGATATAGGTTGTATTTTTTGGTGTTTTTAAACACTTCTCTTGGTATAATATCTTTATTTACCAAAAAAAAAAAAAAAACTTGTGAGTGTAACCCTTAATGAGTTCAGTGGCTAGCAAAATGTTGTCTCCAATGTGTTTGCCTCGAATAAATCCTGCTTGTGATTCATTCACCACTTACCCTATCACCTTGGAAAGCCTATTTGTCAGGATTTTGGATATAATTTTATACACAACCGTACAAGATTTTGAATAGAAAAAGACTTGCAATCACCAAGGTTGCAAGATTTTTCCATCCACCAAGGAAGGGAAGATCACAAAGAACTCACAAGAGAAAACTCTCCAATTTTTCATTTCAACAAATCTGATTTTTTACATGAGGCAAAGTGACTATTTGTGGACTAAACGCACCCTAATAAGACTATTAATCAAGGGCCAAGATTAGAAAGACACTAAACAAAATAAGAGAGAAAGCCCGAAACGTCAAATTGCGTACAACACCCGTGCACGGTGGTGCAGTACAACCCTGCAAGGTCGTGCACGCTCAAAACAAACCTACTAGACTGTGCACGGTCGTGCAATATGTTTGCACGGTCGTGCAAGAGCTGCTGGTGCCACTGGATCGTGCACGGTCATGCAGGTTTGGCCTGCACGGTCGTGTAACTTACTTGCACGGTCGTGCAGCCCAATCTCCACGGTCGTGCACCTTCAAAAATGCTTCTCTTTTGCAAGATCTTCATTGCACGGCCGTGTATGCCTCCTTTAGCCCATTTTAGCCATTGTAATCATTTACTCTCATGCTATTACAAGCCTAATTAACTACTAAAACAAGAGTTTTGGCTAATTATTACAACTCAAAAAGCATAAAAGTAAGGCAAAAAATAAAACTAATACTAAACAAGTTAAATAGATATGGAAAGAGTCGTCGTTGACCCGTTGAAAACGCATGTTTGACCATCCCTATTCTACATCACTTTTGTAGGACCGAAACGCGCATAGGACCCGCTGCCGGTTATTCCCGAAGATGGGACAGTAGCGGGTCTCCGGGGTCATGGCATGAAAATGGTTGAAAAAATTCACGGGGGTACCTTTGGTCACAAAATTAACCTGGGAAAGGGCAAATAAGTTCCCGACCCGTTTTGGAGGCCCAAAACGCGCATACGAGCCGCTGACAGTTATTCACAAAAACGGGCCTGTAGCAGGCCTCCAGGGTCCCGGGATGAAAATGGCCAAGAATATTCTCGGCATTTCTTGGCTCAAAAAATGCACTTGGTAAAGGGGAATCATGTTCCCGACCCTTTTGGAGGCCCGAAACGCGTTTACGCCGCACTGCTAGTTATTCATGAAGTCAGGTCTGTAGCGGGCCTCCGGGCTCCCGGGATGAAAATGGTCGAAAATATTCTCGGGGATTCCTTGGGTCACAACATATACCTGGGAAAGGTGAAACCAATTCCCGTCCCCTTTCAGTGGCCCGAAACGCGCATAATACATGCTGCTGGTTATTCCTGAAGTCGAGTCTATAGCAGGTCTCGGGGTCCCTAGATCAAAATGGTCGAAAATATTCTTGGGGGTTCCCAGGATCATAAAATGCACCTGGGAAAGGGGAAACCAGTACCCGACCCCTTTTGGAGGCTCAAAATGTGCATACGACCCGCTGCCGGTTATTCCCGAAGTCGGGTCTGTAGAAGGCCTCCATGGTCCCGGGATGAAAATGGTCGAAAATATTCTCGGGGTTTCCTTGGGTTACAAAATGCACCTGGGAATGGGGAAACCAGTTCCCGGCCCTTTTTGGAGGCCCGAAACGCACATACGACCCGCTGCCGGTTATTCCCAAAGATGGGGCCTGTGCCCAGTAACGGGCCTCCGGAGTCTCAGTATGAAAATGGTCGAAAATATTCTCGGGAGTTCCTTGGTTCACAAAATGCAATGGGGATAGGAGAAACCAGTTCCCGACCCCTTTTGGAGGCCTGAAACGCGCATTTGACACGCAGCGGTTTATTCCCGAAGACTGCCCTGTAGCGGGCCTCCAGGTTCCGGGGATAAAAATGGTTGAAAATATTCTTGAGGGTTCCTTGGGTCATAAAATGCACCTGGGAAAGGGAAAACCAGTTCCCGACTCCTTTTGGAGGCCTGAAACGCGCAGACGACGCGCTTTCGGTTATTCCCGATGTCGGGTCTGTACCGGGCCTCCGGGGTCCCTGGATGAAAATGGTCGAAAATATTTTCGGAGGTTCCTTGGGTCACAAAATGCACCTTGGAAATATGAAACTAATTCCCGAACCCTTTTCGAGGCCCTAAACGCGCATACGACCCACTGTCTATTATTCCTGAAGATGGGCCTGTAGGCTTCCACGGTCCCGTGATGAAAATGGTCAAAAACATTCACGGGGGTTCCTTGCCGTACAAAATGTACCTGGGAAAGGGGAAACTAGTTCCCGACCAATTTCGGAGGCCCGAAACGCGCATATGACCCGCTCCCGGTTATTCCTAAAGTCGGGTTTGTGGCGGGCCTCCGAGGTCCCGGGATGAAAATGGTCGAAAATATTCTAAGGCGTTCCTTGTGTCCCAAAATGCACCTAGGAAAGGGGAAACCAGTTTCCGACCCCTTTAGGAGGCCCGAAACGCGCATACGACCTGCTGTCGGTTATTCATGAAGATTGGCATGTAGCGGGGCTCCAGGGTCCCGGGATGAAAATGGTCAAAAACATTCACGGGCGTTCCTTGGGTCACAAAATGCACCTGGGAAAGGGGAAACCAGTACCCGACCTCTTTTGGAGGCTCGAAATGTGCATACGACCCACTGCTGGTTATTCCCGAAGTCGGGTCTGTACCGGGCCTGCGGGTCCCTGGATGAAAATGGTCGAAAATATTTTCGGAGGTTCCTTGGTTCACAAAATGCACCTTGGAAATAGAAAAATTCCCGAACCCTTTTGGAGGCCCTAAACGCGCATACGACCCGTTGTCTATTATTCCTGAAGATGGGCCTGTAGGCTTCCAGGGTCCCGGGATAAAAATCATCAAAAACAATCACGGGGGTTCCTTGCTTTACAAAATGTACCTGGGAAAGGGGAAACTAGTTCCCGACCAATTTTGGAGGCTCGAAACGCGCATATGTCCCGCTCCCAATTATTCCTAAAGTCGGGTTTGTAGCGGGCTTCCGGGGTCCCGGGATGAAAATAGTCGAAAATGTTCTAAGGCGTTCCTTGTGTCACAAAATGCACCTAGGAAAGGGGAAACCAGTTCACGACCCCTTTTCTAGGCCCGAAACGCGCATACGACCCGCTGTCGGTTATTCCTGAAGATTGGTATGTAGCGGGCCTCCGGCCTGTTGCCGGGATAAAAATGGTCAAAAACATTCACCGGAGTTCCTTGGGTCATAAAATGCACTTGGGAAAGGGGAAACCAGTACCCGACCCCTTTTGGAGGCTCGAAATGTGCATACGACCCGCTGCTGGTTATTCCCGAAGTCGGGTCTGTAGTAGGCCTCCATGGTCCCGGCATGAAAATGGTCGAAAATATTCTCGGGGGTTCCTTGGGTCACAAAATGCACCTAGGAAAGGGGAAACCAATTCCCGGCCCCATTTAGGAGTCCCGAAACGCGCATACGACCTTGTTGTAACCTTGTTGTAGCACAAGAAGATTACAAGGTGTTGAACCATGTTTGATTTGAATGATGACAAACCAGTCCTCTATACTTGATATCTATGTATAATTGTATATGAACAGGTTGAATCAATTGAGGACTCATCAAGGCAATCATGAAGACCTTGAAATACTTGAAGATCAGAAGCCAAGAGCTTGGAGCCCTTTTATTTTTATATTTCTAGGATCTTCATGTAAAATAGGCTTAGGAAAATATTCTTATTGTTTTTAAGTAAAGAGCAAAAAGACCTTAAGTTTATATCCAGTAAAGAGAACAGCCCAAGAACAAGCTAAGAACAGGCCCAAAACAAGCTTGGAACAGTTCCCTTTGCCAGACATAAACTTAGTAGTACTGAGACCACTGTGGGAACAGACCTCAGTATTACACACGTGATCCGTACAGATTTTCGAGTTCAAAATCTTTTTGAAAATTTATTTAAAAAATTTGGATCACTTGTGTCCTGGAAATCTGCTAAATTGATTTGCAAAATCAGCTCATTAAATGCAATGTACTTGTTGGACTTTTGAGTATTAACCGCTGCAAACAGTGGTAGTATACAAAAGTCTGGAACAGTTAACTGGTTGCAAACAGTGGTAGTATACAAAAGTCTGGAACAGTTAACTGTTTGCAAACAGTGGTAGTATACAAAAGTCTGGAACAGTTAACTGCTCACTTGTGTCAGCTGATCCTTTTGCACAATTTAGGGGAGCTTCCAGCACACTTCTAGGAACGGTTTTCCTTGTCTATAAAGACAATCTTTGCAAAAAACCCTAGAAGACTTTTGCTCTCCAAAGAAAACCAAGTAATATTTTCTGAGAGTCTATCATTAGTCCAAAACTATCTCCATATCCATCTTTAAGAGAAAAACTTACGGAGATTTAAGTTTGTAACATTTGAACCACTTCGAGGGAAGTGGTTGGGGAGTGTTCTGTGAACACTGAGTGAATTGTTAGAGTTAACAGTTGGGGAATTAAGTGTTACATAGTTGTAGCACTTAATTGAGTGTGTAACCTTGTTATTATTCTGAGTTGATTAATAATATTGGTGAGAGAGTGGAGGACGTAGGCTTGTTTAGAAGCCGAACCTCGTTAAATCTTGGTGTCCTTACTCTTTGCTTACTGTTCTCTCGTTGTTCTCACAAAAGCATAAACAAAACTTGAAACGATTGAAAAAAAAAAACACACATACTCAATTCAACCCCCCCTTCTTGAGTATACATTGAACTAACAATTGGTATCAGAGCCTAACTTCTCAAAAGGTTAACTACCTAGAGGAGCAAGAAAATGTCTACTCAAGAATCAAACAGTTCAAGACTCCCCAAGTTCAATGGCACTAATTACTCTTGGTGGAAAAATTGCATGAAAAATCTTATCATTGGAATAGATTATGAGTGCTGGATGATTGTCAAAAATGGACCCACGTCCATCCACAAGAAGAGTCAGGAAGGGCTCATGGTTCCAAATACAGAAGAAGAGTACACAAGTGAAGACTACAAGAAGCTGGAGAAAAATGCAAAGGCAATGTCACTTGTCCAACAAGGAATTGCAGAATGTGAGGTAAATCGAATTCTAACTTGTTCTTCTGCTAAAGAAATATGGGATACACTAGAGCTTGCATATGAAGGCAACTCTGAGGTGAGAAGGTCGAAAATTGACATGCTTATGTCAAAATATGAAGTCTTTGAAATGACTAGAGATGAAAATATAAAGGACATGTTTACAAGGTTCATGACCATTGTAAATGAACTAAAGTCATTGGGAAAGACCTTCTCAAGTGAAGAGCTGGTGAGGAAAATGTTAAGAAGCTTATCAGGGAAGTGGATGCCCAAGGTTACAGCCATACAGGAAGCAAAGGATCTGTCCTCACTATCTCTAGAACAACTTATTGGTTCCTTGATGACTCATGAGATGTTGGTAGATTCAAAGGCTGAATCTAGCTCAAAAAACAAGGAAATGGTCCTCAAAGCAGAGGAATCTGAGGATGATGAAGATGATATAAGTCTGATGGCCAGAAGGTTTGAAAAATACCTTAGGACAAAGTCCAAAGGTAAGTTTGTAAAAGGAAGGAACAGTTCTGGACAGTTCAGGAAAACCAGTTCCAATGCTGGTTGCTTTAAATGTGGGGAAATGGGACACAGAATCAAGGAGTGTCCAACATGGAAAAATCCCAAAGGAAATCCTGAAGTCCAAACTGAGAAGAAGGCTTTCAAAAGAGCTATGTTGGCTGCAGTTTGGGGAGATTCAGATTCAGAAAATGAGGAAGATGAAGAAGAAGCAAATCTCTGTCTGACTGCTCTCACATGCACAGACCAGTCTGAGGACTGTTTGCTAGAAGAAGAAGTTCTCTGTCTCATGGCTGGTGGAAGCACTTCAGATGACAACCAGGTATGTTTTAATGATTTAAAGGCAAATATGCATAATCTAGATAGAGATGAACTGCTTGACTATCTTGAATTCACAATTGATCAATGTATTAGTGTTGGTTCTGCTTATCAGAACAACAAAAAGAAATTAAAAGAAACAGTTCGAGAGTATGAAATATGTGGTGCTAGATATGCTGAACTTGAGGTTATTTGTGAAGAACTTAAAGAAAAAATTTCTGAACTTGAAATAACAGCAGATCATCATAAAATGGAACTTGAGACATTAAACTCCAAACCAGTTCCCAAAGAGGATGAACTTTTTGAAAAAATTGAAAAGGGGTTTAATGAGCTCAAGAAATTCACCACACATAATTCAAACTTTGAACTGCTAAAAGACACATGTACCTTGAGTAAATCTGATGTCATACTTGCATATGACCATTTAATTGAAAAACTTAAAGATTTACACAAGGAACATAGTGAGCTCAAGAGTTCTGAAGAGACTGGTTCTCCCATTGCCTTTGATGAGGTCTTGGATGTTTTACATGATGAATGCACAGCCAAGATATGTGATCTCGAGGCTGAACTCATCTTGCTAAAACAAGAAAACCTCAAGAAGACCAGTAACGAACCAGATCCCTCCCTGGTCTCAAGACTACAAGATGAACTTCAAAAGACTAGAATTGACTTAAAATCTTTCGAGAAACAAAATGAAGTTCAACTTAAGAGGCTTGAGAACAAGGAAAATGAGCCAACAGATTGTATGAACCAAATGAACAAAATGTTAAATGGTTAGAAAACCCTAAACATCCTCACATCCCAACCTGGAAACTCTCAAAGGTTTGGTTTAGGGTATTCTGGATCTAGTTCTACAACTGTTCTTGGCAGAGACAACACATGGTTGAATGAATTCAAGAAAGGCAAGTATATATTTGCCAAGGATATGCATGTTTGTACCTATTGTGGTAAAAGTGGTCATGTTGCTAACAAATGTTTCACCAAAAAGAAACATGACAAGAAAAATAAAGCCTACACCCAACAAGTGTGGGTTAGGAAGGTCAAGGTTGGAAATGTTTCAAAGAACAAGGAACCCAAGCTGGTCTGAGTTCCTAAAACTAACCTTTAGTTTGCTTGTGCAGGTACGAGTGAAAGGAAAGCCATATTGGTATTTGGACAGTGGTTGCTCAAGACACATGTCCGGGGATAAAGAACAATTCCTTTCACTCACTGCATTCGAGGGAGGGCACGTGACATTTGGTGACAATAGCAAAGGACTTATCAAAGGAGTAGGTAAGGTTGGTAAGTCACTCTCCCAAGCAATTGACAATGTTTACTATGTAGAAGGTTTGAAACATAACCTTTTGAGCATATCTCAACTATGTGACAAGGGAAATAAAGTGAATTTTGAATCAAACACTTGTCACATGGTGAACTCTAAGACAGGGGAACTGGTCTGTGAAGGAACAAGGCATAACAATGTGTATATTACATACTTAAATCAACTTCCACAGAACAGTGCCCTCTGCCTTAGTGTTGTAGAGGATGACCAATGGCTTTGGCATAAAAGATTAGGACATGTTAGCTTCACTTTGCTCAACAAGTTGAGAACACAAGAATTGGTATTAGGTTTACCTAACATCAAATATGTGGCAGACCAGCTCTGCCAAGAGTGTGCAAAGTGCAAGCATGTAAGATCATCTTTTAAACCAAAGAAAGTGGTTAGTTCCTCTAGACCATTTGAACTTGTACACATGGATTTATGTGGACCTATGCGTGTACAAAGTAGAAATGGCTTTAGTTATGTATTTGTCTTAGTTGATGATTACTCTCGTTTCACTTGGACCATATTCTTGAAATACAAAGATGAAACTTTTGATGAATTTGAAATCTTAGTGAAGCAGGTACAGAACAAGATCAATCATCAGTTAGCATCTATCAGATCTGATCATGGGTCAGAATTTGATAATGCTAGCTTCATAACCTATTGTATGGAGCATGGTGTTTCTCACAACTTCTCAGCCCCCAGAACTCCACAACAAAATGGAGTTGTTGAAAGAAAGAATCGCACTCTAGAAGAAATGGCTAGAACCATGCTTCTAGAGAGTGGTCTGTCCAAGAAATTTTGGGCTGATGCTGTGAGTACATCCTGCCACATACTCAATAGGGTTATGCTAAGACCAATACTAAGAAAAACACCTTATGAACTTCTAAAGGGTCGAAAACCAAACATTGAACATTTAATGATATTTGGTTGTAAGTGTTTTGTACACAACAATGGTAAGACCAGTTTGGACAAGTTCGATCCCAGGAGTGATGAAGCTGTTTTTATAGGGTACTCTCCTCATAGCAAGGCATATAGAGTCTTCAACAAAAGAACCTTGTGTGTTGAAGAGAGTATCCATGTATTGTTTGATGAAACTAACATGTTCAACAAGCCTGTGCAGGTAGATGATGATGAAGGGTTTGAAATTGGGATGACAAATTTCACTGGAGCTGAACCAGAGAACACTGCTGAACCAGACTCTCCAACTCCTCCTGAAAACAACAATGAGTCTGGTGCAGCAGAGGGAAATGCTAAGCAGGTTGTTGAACTCAGTGACTCTCCTGCCCATCCATCTGAAGATGAAGTGGGAGAGAGCACTGAAGAAACTGGTCCACCCTCTCAAAATGAAAATGAAATAGGGGGAACCAGTACAGACATTGGTTCTAACTTAGGTGACTCTAATGCCGTAAGAAAGAGTATGTTTAAGCAAAGAAGCTCTCATCCTTCTGATCAAATCATCAGTGACTTATCAAAAGGAGTCCAAACTAGAAATTCTGTTTGGAAGAACTTCTGTACTTATTTCTCCTTCTTATCTCACATAGAACCAACTGACTATAAGATTGCTCTAACTGATCCTGATTGGATCTTGGCCATGCAAGATGAGTTGAACCAGTTTGAAAGAAATCAGGTTTGGCATCTTGAACCAAGAACCAATGAGATGTCAGTTATTGGAACCAAATGGGTCTTCAGAAACAAAATGGATGACTCAGGTACCATAGTCAGAAACAAGGCCAGGCTAGTGGTTCAAGGGTTTAACCAACAAGAGGGAATAGACTATGATGAGACCTTTGCTCCAGTAGCCAGGCTTGAGGCAATAAGAATTTTGATTGCATTTGCTGCCCACATGAACTTTAAACTCTTTCAAATGGATGTTAAAACTGCTTTTCTAAATGGTTATTTGAAAGAAGATGTGTATGTGGAACAGCCCCCTGGCTTTGAGGATAGAGTTTGTCCAGATCATGTCTATAAGTTAGACAAAGCTCTTTATGGCCTCAAACAAGCCCCTCGTGCTTGGTATGAGAGACTCTCTAGCTTTCTTATTAAAAATCATTATGAGAGAGGTTCAGTGGACAAAACTCTATTCTTAAAGAAAAGGGGAACAGATCTGTTAGTGGTCCAGGTATATGTTGATGATATTTTGTTTGGGGCTACTAATTCTGTTTTGTGTGATGAGTTTGCAGACCTAATGAAAAGTGAATTTGAGATGAGCATGATGGGAGAACTTGGTTTCTTCCTAGGGCTTCAAATCAAGCAAGTGAATGATGGAATCATGATCCATCAACAGAAGTATCTCAAGGAGCTGCTCAAGAGATATGGTCTGCAAGATAGCAAGTCCTATGACACACCTATTCCTACCTCTTCTAAACTGAGCCTAGATGAGAAAGGAAAGGGTGTTGAGGATAAGCTATACAGAGATCTGAAGAACAATTGGCTGATATTTTCACTAAACCCCTGAGCAGGGAAGTGTTTGTCAAACTCCGCACATTACTTGGTATGGTAAGGATTAGATCCTAGTTTCTTAGGACTTATCTTTCTCTTTTTGGCCATGTTTGACTTTTTGATCATTAGTGTAAATAAGCAGGGCTGGTTAACTCTTAATGTCATTGATGCAAGTGGTCTCAAAATTCTTATGCTGATGCTGTTCCAATGTGTGGTATCTCTAAGTTGCCTAATTGGAAGTTGCATTAAAGTTTTTAATTTATACAGATCAGCGTCAGACCATCGTAAGACCAGTTCCCTACATCGGTTATATCAGTTACTGCTGAATTTCCGATTTTGAAATTGAGGAGTTAAGTGTTCTGACACATGACCGTTGTGAACAGTGTAGAAGTTACTTCTACTCTATCTGTTCGAATAACTGCCGGTTTTCTCCATTTTAATTCATTTTATCACATTGATTTCTCTCTAACTGTCTATTTCTCTCTCAAAGTAATCCTTTCTCTCAAACCCTAAGCACCATCATCAAAATCCTCTTTAAGAATTCAAATTCGGTTTCTTTCTCTCTCCTTCATCAACTCTGCAAATCTAATCAAAATGGGAAGAAAGAAAAGCAAGGCTGCAAGGAAGAAAAGTCGTGGGTTAAGCCAATCTCCAAATTTCACACCCTCTAAAGCTGAGATAGAATCAGAAAATGTAATGGTTGCTGAACACCACCACACATAAGAAAAGGAAGAAAAAATCAAGGATCAAACCACAATAGAAACAGTTGCTGAGTCTAAAGGCACATGCAAGCCCGATACGAAATCTACTCCTCCACCAAGCCCTAAAACATCACCACCACCTCAACCTCAGAAAACACCATCACCATCTAAGAAATCATCCTCTCCATCACCCAAACAACACTCGTCACAGCCTACAAAATCTTCTCCTCCATTAAAACCACCATCTCCCACAAAAGCCAAAACTCCTCCCCCACAGTCACAAATGAAATTCACAACTCCACCATCCTCTCCACCACAAAAAGAAACAACCCCATTACCCTCTCCACCATCAGAAAAGTCACCCACATCATCACCACAGACCACACAGAAACCAGTGCCAAGCTCTGAAGAGAAGGAAGTTGAAAAGGAAGAAATGGAAAAGAAGGATGATGACACCAATGTTCAGGATATGGATGTCGAGATCACCGGTGTTGTACAAGGTGAAAAGGAACAAGGAAAAAGAACCAGGCCCTTGAGGACAAGGGTCTGTAAGGAAGAAATCAAGAAGGAACCTGCTAAATTGGTCCCTGAAGAGAAGAAGGATGAAAAGAAGAAAAGGGTGAAAAGTGTTGCCAGGAAGGATAAAGCCTCAGAAAGTCCCAAGCCTGCAACCAAGCTCCCAGCAGAAAAGAAAAGGAAAGCTGCCTCTACCTCTGACAAGACTCCTGCCAAGAAGAAAGGTAAGACCACTTCTGAACCACTGTATGAACTAAGTGGTAGGGGTGTCTTATTTGGTTTTTCATGTCCCATGTCTTGGATGAGTCAACCATTTTTAGAAGAATTTAAAGAGGCCATAGAGTTCCAGGGTTGGGAAGGGCTATTTGATAAGAGGCTTGATGTTTTTGAAACCTGTGTTGAAGAATTTTACTCTAAATTGGGGAAGTTAGAGAAGGGGAAGGTCTGGAGTGAGGTCGAGGGGATCGACATCACTCTTTCAAAGAAGAGACTAGGGGAGGTACTGGGTGTACCAAGGGGTGGATTCTGTGATTATTCCAAGGACAACTGGCCAACTATTCCTGAGGTCAGTACAGAACACATACAGACCACTCTCTTTACTGGTTCTCCAACTGATGGTGCTGGCTATGTTATTGGCCAATTAAGGGAACCAGTAATGAGGCTGTTCCATACAGTTGCCTCTAAGATAGTACTCCCCAGGGCTCAGGGCAGAATGGATGTTAAGAAGATGGATGCTGTGATTATTTATTGTCTATATGAGAAAATTAAGTTGAGTCTCCCTGGTCTGATGCTAGCTCACATGGTTAGCATTTTGGAAAGGTCCAACCACTCTCTACCTTATGGAGCCTGGCTTACTTTGGTTTTCCAAAGTAGAAAGGTTCATCTGAGTGGTGAGGTAAAGAAAATGTCTGTCCTCACCAACCAGATCCTAGGTCAGAAGGGGATGACCTTTGAGGGAGGTATGCTCAAGATGAGGGATGAAGACAGGGTCACAGGGGCCAGAAGGACAAGCAGCTCCAGGTCTGAGGAAGCTACTGAGTCACTGTCCAAACAGGTGCAGACACATGGGGAATTACTGCAACAGATGATGGCTAGTGTCAATGCTCTGTGCACTTCTCTGGATGGTTCTATAAAGAACATAACAGCACGACTGGACTCCCAGGAAGAAAAGCTTGCCTCCTCTTCCAGCTTCAAGCCCAAGACCACCAAGAGACCAGTTCCCATCATAGCCCAAGTCAGGAAGAAGCAGCAGGAGCAGAGTGCAGAAAAAGTGGATGAGGATTCCACTGAGGATTCTGATGATGATGTTGACTCCACTTCTTCTTAGCCTACCCCCTTCCCTACTAACATTGATCTCAAACTTTCTTTTTTTTTTCTCTAAACAATTACTCTGGATTCTCTGAACAATTGCTACCTTTAGTTTTTGACCATTTCTGCTAAACAACTTCTCTGCAGAATGGTCCTGGTCTGTATATTGTATTAACTTCTGTGTGCACTTGAACAGTTTGGGATTGTGAGTTGCAGGTACTCACATTTGGGACAACATCTCTAGAATGCTGTGTGTATATTATGCTTATGACTTTACTTGTTGCCTTCTCCTAATTTTGTGCTGTGATTGTTTTTGTCATTTGATGATGCCAAAAGGGGGAATAGGACAGGTGAAGTTCCTAATATCAATTGTAGCAACCTGAACAAGGTTCAGACCTTGTTAAGAGATGGCCCAGCTTTTTGCCTAGGAGCATCTTGAATTCAAATCAAGTGCTCCTACCCATCCCAACTGGAAGAAAATTTTTCCAAGTGAAATTGAAATTTCTCTTGCTACATTTCATAATTGATAAGTCTTGCAGGTTACAGGTCTAATGCTGAAACTCAATAATAAATTGGGTAATGTGATGAGTGACTGACCACTGTAATCAGTCTAATTATGCTTTAGTCCGCTGTATATTTTTTATTCTCTAAGATTATGAATCTGACTACAGGCACAGTGCAAGACCAGTTCCTCTGAACAGTTATTTTATTTTGAGATAATTGGATACTGTTCTCAGGGGGAACTTCATGGTTTGTCATCATCAAATAGGGGGAAATTGTTGAACCATGTTTGATTTGAATGATGACAAACCAGTCCTCTATACTTGATATCTATGTATAATTGTATATGAACAGGTTGAATCAAGTGAGGACTCATCAAGGCAATCATGAAGACCTTGAAATACTTGAAGATCAGAAGCCAAGAGCTTGGAGCCTTTTTATTTTTATATTTCTAGGATCTTCATGTAAAATAGGCTTAGGAAAATATTCTTATTGTTTTTAAGTAAAGAGCAAAAAGACCTTAAGTTTATATCCAGTAAAGAGAACAGCCCAAGAAGAAGCTAAGAACAGGCACAAAACAAGCTTGGAACAGTTCCCTTTGCCAGACATAAACTTAGTAGTACTGAGACCACTGTGGGAACAGACCTCAATATTACACACGTGATCCGTACAGATTTTCGAGTTCAAAATCTTTTTGAAAATTTATTTAAAAAATTTGGATCACTTGTGTCCTGGAAATCTGCTAAATTGATTTGCAAAATCAGCTCATTAAATGCAATGTACTTGTTGGACTTTTGAGTATTAACCGCTGCAAACAGTGGTAGTATACAAAAGTCTGGAACAGTTAACTGTTTGCAAACAGTGGTAGTATACAAAAGTCTGGAACAGTTAACTGCTCACTTGTGTCAGCTGATCCTTTTGGACAATTTAGGGGAGCTTCCAGCACACTTCTAGGGACGGTTTTCCTTGTCTATAAAGACAATCTTTGCAAAAAACCCTAGAAGACTTTTGCTCTCCAAAGAAAACCAAGTAATATTTTCTGAGAGTCTATCATTAGTCCAAAACTATCTCCATATCCATCTTTAAGAGAAAAACTTACGGAGATTTAAGTTTGTAACATTTGAACCACTTAGAGGGAAGTGATTGGGGAGTGTTCTGTGAACACTGAGTGAATTGTTAGAGTTAACAGTTGGGGAATTAAGTGTTACATAGTTGTAGCACTTAATTGAGTGTGTAACCTTGTTATTATTCTGAGTTGATTAATAATATTGGTGAGAGAGTGGAGGACGTAAGCTTGTTTAGAAGCCGAACCTCGTTAAATCTTGGTGTCCTTACTCTTTGCTTACTGTTCTCTCGTTGCTCTCACAAAAGCACAAGCAAAACTTGAAAACGATTGAAAAAAAAAAAACACACATATACTCAATTCAACCCCCCCCCCCTTCTTGAGTATACATTGAACTAACACAAGGGAATAGCCACTAAAAGTTTGATAGAACAAGTTTAAAGATGGATACAGAATTCACCACCATCTTCTACACTTGGGCAATCAATTCGTGGAGATTGGATACAGAAATTCACCACCAAACTCTACAAATTGGGGTCCTAAGATCACAGCCTAATTGTGCCAAAAATTAGACAAGCAAAGGATGGTTGTATTCGGATTTCTCAAGAAAAACCAAAGACAAATTAAAGTTTTTTTTTTTTTGATTCAAAGTTCTGATCTTTCATTGATGCTCAAGGCCACTATTTAAAATTACATCCAATGATAAGCTAAAGATAATTAGGAAATCTAATCCTATCCTAAAGATCAGAATTAGAGGTGCAAATTAAGATTACAAAGCTTATCCTAAAGATGAGATAAAAATCAGAACAAGTGGTGAATTTGTAATCTAAAAGGATAATCCTATCCTTGAAGATAACAAAATCAGAACTAAAGGGGGAGCATCCATCCGATTTTCAAGCTCTTCTTCAATGCCTTCATAATTGCTTGGTCTCCTCTTAAGTGCTCTCTTTAATTGCCCTAAGGCTGCCGGTTTTGGTAGCTTCTAGACCTGCCAACTTTGCTTCATTTATTTGCCTTGATTAAACTAACTTGACTTAACTTAAACATCTTAAACAAAAGAGGTTCGGTTTACATAAACAAGGACCGAACCCAAATTACAATAAAAACAAAGTTAAACTCAATAAACTAGAGAAAAAAGGACTTGAGTTGGATGGGTAGTTAATCCAACCATGTTATGAACGCCATTTCGAACCATTGTGATTAACTTGCCATCTTGAATCAAGCAACTAGGGGGCCGGATCACAACAGACCCGGTGCCGGTTATTCCCAAAGATGGGGGTTGTGCCCAGTAACGGGCCTCCGGGGTCTCATTATGAAAATGGTCGAAAATATTCTCGGGAGTTCCTTGGGTAGCAAAATGCAACGGGGAAAGGAGAAACCAGTTCTAGACCCCTTTTGGAGGCCTGAAACGCGCATTTGACCCGCTGCCGGTTATTCCCGAAGACTAACCTGTAGCGGGCCTCCAGGTTCCGGGGATGAAAATGGTTGAACATATTCTCGAGGGTTCCTTAGGTCACAAAATGCAACTGGGAAAGGGAAAACTAGTTCCCGATCCCTTTTGGAGGCCTGAAACGCGCATACGACGCGCTGCGAGTTATTCTTGAAGTCGGGACTATACCGGGCCTCCGGGCTCCTAGGATGAAAATGGTCGAAAATATTTTTGGAGGTTCCTTGGGTCACAAAATGCACCATGGAAATGGGAAACCAATTCCCGAAACCTTCTGGAGGCCCTAAACACGCATACGACACGCTGTCTATTATTCCCGAAGATGGACCTGTAGGCCTCCAGGGTCCCGAAATGAAAATGGTCAAAAACATTCACGGGGGTTCCTTGCCTTACAAAATGTACCTGGGAAAGGGGAAACTAGTTGCCGACCAATTTTGGAGGCCCTAAACGCGCATATGACCCGCTTCCGGTTATTCCTAAAGTCGGGTTTGTAGCGGGCCTCCGGGGTCCTGGGATGAAATGGTCGAAAATATTCTTGGGGGTTCCTTGGGTCACAAAATGCACCTGGGAAAGGGTAAACCAGTTCCCGGCCCTTTTTGGAGGCCCGAAACGCGCATACGACCCGCTGCTGGTTATTCCTAAAGATTGGCATGTAGCAGGCCTTCGGGGTCACGGGATGAAAATGGCCAAAAACATTCATGGGGGTTCCTGGGGTCACAAAATGCACCTGGGAAAGGAGAAACCAGTACCCGACCCCTTTTGGAGGCTCAAAATGTGCATACGACCCGCTGCCGGTTATTCAAGAAGTCGGGTCTGTAGTAGGCCTCCATGGTCCCGGGAAGAAAATGGTCGAAAATATTCTCGGGGGTTCCTTGGGTCACAAAATGCTCCTAGGAATGGGGAAACCAGTTCCCGACCCCTTTTTGGAGTCCCGAAACGCGCATACGACCCGCTACTGGTTATTCCCCAAGACTTGCCTGTAGCGGGCCTCCAGGTTCCGTGGATGAAAATGGTTGAACATATTCTCGAGGGTTCCTTGGGTGACAAAATGCACCTGGGAAAGGGAAAACCAGTTCCCGACCCCTTTTGGGGGCCTGAAACGCGCATACGACGCGCTGCCGGTTATTCCCGAAGTCGGGTCTGTACCGGGCCTCCAGGGTTCCAGGATGAAAATGGTCGAAAATATTTTCGAAGGTTCCTTGGGTTACAAAATGCACTTTGGAAATGGGAAACCAATTCCCGAACCCTTCTGGAGGCCCTAAACGCGCATACGACCCGCTGTCTATTATTCCCGAAGATGGGCCTGTAGGCGTCCAGGGTCCCGGGATGAAAATAGTCGAAAATATTCTAAGGCGTTCCTTGTGTCACAAAATCCACCTAGGATAGGGGAAACCAGTTATCGACCCCTTTTGGAGGCCTAAAACGCGCATACTACCCGCTGCTGGTTATTCCTGAAGATTGGCATGTAGCGGGTCTCCGGGGTCCCGGGATGAAAATGGTAAAAAAAAAAAGAAACGGGGGTTCCTTGTGTCACAAAATGCACCTGGGAAAGGGGAAACTAGTTTCCGACCCCTTTTGGATTCCCGAAATACGCACACGACCCGCTGCCAGTTAATACAGAAGACGGGTCCGTACCGGGACTCCAGGGTCCTGGGATAAAAATGGTAGAAAATATTCTCGGGAGTTCCTTACGTCACAAAATGCACCTATGAAAGCGGAAACCAGTTCCTTAGGTCACAAAATATTCTCGGGACTCCAAGGTCCCGGGATGAAAATGGCCGAGAATATTCTCGGGGTTCCATGGGTCAAAAAATGCACTTAAGAAAGGGGAAACCAGTTCCCGACCCCTTTTGGAGGCCCAAAACGCGTTTACGACGCACTACTGTTTATTCCTGAAGCCGGGTCTATAGCGGGCCTCCGGGGTCCCGGGATAAAAATGGTCGAAAATATTCTCGGGGCTTCCTTAGATCACAACATATACCTGGGAAGGGTGAAACCAATTCCCGACCCTTTTGGTGGCCCGAAACGCGCATAATATGTGCTGCCGGTTATTCCTGAAGTCGGGTCTGTAGCAGGTCTCCGGGGTCCCTTGATCAAAATGGTCGAAAATATTATTGGGGGTTCCTCGGGTCACAAAATGCACCTGGGAAAGGGGAAACCAGTACCCAACCCCTATTGGGGGCTCGAAATGTGCATACGACCCGCTTCCGGTTATTCCCGAAGTTGGGGGCTTGTGCCCAGAAACGGGCCTCTGGGTCTCAGTATGAAAATGGTTGAAAATATTCTCGGGAATTCCTTGGGTTACAAAATGCAAAGGGGAAAGGAGAAGCCAGTTCCCGACCCCTTTTGGAGGCCTGAAACGCGCATTCGACCCGCTGCCGGTTATTCCCAAAGACTGGCCTGTAGCGGGCCTCCAGGTTCCGTGGATGAAAATGGTTGAACATATTCTCGAGGGTTCCTTGGGTCACAAAATGCACCTGGGAAAGGGATAACCAGTTCCCGACCCCTTTTGGAGGCCTGAAACGCGCATACGACGCGCTTCCGGTTATTCCCGAAGTCGGGTCTGTACCGGACCTCCGGGGTCCCAGGATGAAAATATTTTTGGAGGCTCCTTGGGTCACAAAATGCACCTTGGAAATGGGAAACCAATTCCCGAACCCTTCTGGAGGCCCTAAACGCGCATACAGCCCACTGCATGTTATTCTCGAAGATGGGCCTGTAACAGGCCTCCAGGGTCCCAGGATGCAAATGGTCAAAAACATTCACGGGGGTTCCTTGCCTTACAAAATGCACCTAGGAAAGGGGAAACTAGTTCCCGACCACTTTTGCAGGCCCGAAACGCGTATATGACCCGCTCCCTGTTACTCCCGAAGTCGGGTTTGTAGCGGGCCTCCGAGGTCCCAGGATGAAAATAGTCGAAAATATTCTGAAGCGTTCCTTATGTCACAAAATGCACCTAGTAAGGGGAAACCAGTTCTCGACCCCTTTTGGATGCCCGAAACGCGCATAAGACCCGTTGCCGGTTATTCGCAAAGATTGGCACGTTGCGGGCCTCTGGGGTACTGGGATGAAAATGGTCGAAAATATTCTCGGGAGTTCCTTAGGTCACAAAATGCACCTTGGAAAGGGGAAACCAGTTTTCGACCCCTTTTGATGTAGGATGGGGTCTCAAAAAACTACACAAAACCCACCCAAGAGAACATAAATTCTTAGGTCCAACTACATACTCAAATATGAACATGAAAAACTCATCAAAACATGGATATGGACATGGAAATAAGTTCACTAAGGACTTATATCATGAACTAAACAATTTCTACTCAAAATCACTAAGTTAGAGAATAGAAAAAGACTTTTTTTGGTAAGTAAGAATATATACCAAGGAGAAGGATAAATTACATCCTAACGCAGAGTGACACACAGCCACCACCAAAATGGTTGAAGGTTTCACCAAGGACATGCCCTTGGTGAAATAACCAACCACCCACAACTAGCTACTAGCTGCGTACGACCTCACTAACTACAAAAAAGATCATAGAACTAGCGCCCGTAGGCACCTCACAAACTATCAAAACATAAGGATCTTCTTACAGTCATCACTTTTGGAGGCCCGAAACGCGCATATGACCCGCTGGTTCCCGACCACTTTTGGAGGCTCAAAGCGCGCATATGAGTCGCTGCCGGTTATTCCCGAAGTTGGGTTTGTAGCGGGCCTCCGGGGTCCTGGGATGAAAACGGTCAAAAATACTCTTGGGGTTTCCTTGGGTAACAAAATACACTTGGGAAAGGGGAAACTAGTTGCCGACACCTTTTGGATTTCCGAAACGCGCATACGACCCGCAACCCGTTATTCCCAAAGACGGGCCAGTAGAGGGCCAATGGGTTCCTGGGATAAAAATGGTCGAAAATATTCTCGGGGTTTCTTGGGTCACAAAGTGCACCTGGAAAGGGGAAACCAGTTCCCGGCCCCTTTTCGCAGGCCCGAAACGCGCATACGACCCGCTGCTAGTTATTCTCGGAGATGGGGCCTGTGCCCAGTAACGGGCCTCTAGGTCTCAGTATGAAAATGGTCGAAATTTTCTCGGGAGTTCCTTAGGTTAAAAAAGGCAACGGGGAAAGGAGAAACCAGTTCCCCACCACTTTTGGAGGCCTGAAACACGCATTCGACCCGCTGCCGGTTATTCCCGAAGACTGGCCTATAGCGGGCCTCTAGGTTCCGGGGATGAAACTGGTTGAAAATATTCTCGGGGGTTCCTTGGGGTCACAAAATGCACCTGGGAAAGGGAAAACCAGTTCCCGACCCCTTTTGGAGGCCTGAAACGAGCATACGACGCGCTGCCGGTTATTTCCGAAGTCGGGTCTGTAGCGGGCCTCCGGGGTCCTAGGATGACAATGGTCGAAAATATTCTCGGAGGTTCCTTGGGTCACAAAATGCACCTTGGAAATGGGAAACCGATTCCCGAACACTTTTGGAGGCCCTATACTCGCATACGACCCACTGCCTGTTATTCCCGAAGATGGGCCTGTAACAGGCCTCTGGGGTCCCAAGATGAAAATGGTCAAAAACATTTACGGGGGTTCCTTGCCTTACAAAATGCACCAAGGAAAGGGGAAACTAGTTCCCGACCACTTTTGCAGGCCCGAAACGCGCATATGACCCGCTGCCTGTTATTCCCGAAGTCGGGTTTGTAGCGGGCCTCCGGGTTCCCAGGATAAAAATGGTTGAAAATATTCTCAAGCGTTCCTTATGTTACAAAATGCGCCTAGGAAAGGGGAAACCAGTTCCTGATCCCTTTCGGAGGTCCGAAACGGGCATACGACCCGCTGCTGGTTATTCGCAAAGATTGGCATGTAGCAGGCCTCTGGGGTCCCGGGATGAAAATGGTCAAAAACCTTGAAGGAGGTTCCTTGGGTCACAAAATGCACCAGGGAAAGGGGAAACTAGTTTCCGACCCCTTTTGGATTCCCGAAACGCGCACACGACCCGCTACCAGTTAATACAGAAGACGGGCCAGTAACGGGCCTCCGGGGTCCTGGGATAAAAATGGTCGAAAATATTCTCGGGAATTCCTTAGGTCACAAAATGCACCTTGGAAAGGGGAAACCAGTTCCTGACCCCTTTTGATGTAGGATGGGGTCTCAAAAACAAGCAAAAACTACACAAAACCCACCCAAGAGAACATAAATTCTTTGGTCCAACTACACACTCAAATATGCACATGAAAAACTCATAAAAACATGGATATGGGCATGGAAATAAGTTCACTAAGGACTTATATCATGAGCTAAACAATTTCTACTCAAAATCACTAAGTTAGAGAATAGAAAAAGACTTTTTTTGGTAAGTAAGAATATATACTAAGGAGAAGGATAAATTACATCCTAACGCAGAGTGACACACAGCCCCCACCATAATGGTTGAAGGTTTCAGCAAGGACATGCCCTTGGTGAAATAACCAACCACCCACTACTACCTACTATCTGCCTACAACCTCACTAACTACAATAAAGATCATACAACTAGCGCCCGCAGGCACCTCACAGACTATCAAAATATAAGCATCTTCTTACAGTCATCACTTTTGGAGGCCCGAAACGCGCATATGACCCGCTGCCGGTTATTCCTGAAGTCGGGTTTGTAGCGGGCCTCCGGGGTCCTGGGATGAAAACGGTCGAAAATACTCTTGGGGGTTCCATGGGTAACAAAATACACCTTGGGAAGGGGAAACTTGTTGCCGACACCTTTTGGATTTCCGAAACGTGCATACGACCTGCAACCCGTTATTCCCAAGGACGGGCCAGTAGAGGGCCAACGGGTTCCCGGGATAAAAATGGTCGAAAATAGTCTTGGGGGTTCCTTGGGTCACAAAATGCACCTGGAAAGGGGAAACCAGTTCCCGTCCCCTTTTTGGAGGCCCGAAACGCTCATAAGACCCGCTGCCAGTTATTCTCGAAGATAGGGCCTGTGCCCAGTAACGGGCCTCCGAGGTCTCAGTATGAAAATGGTCGAAATTTTCTCGGGAGTTCTGTAGGTCAAAAAAGGCAACGGGAAAAGGAGAAACCAGTTCCCGACCACTTTTGGAGGCCTGAAACGCGCATTCGACCCGCTGCCGGTTATTCCCGAAGACTGGCCTGTAGCGGGACTCTAGGTTCCGGGGATGAAAATGGTTGAAAATATTCTCGGGGGTTCCTTGTGTCACAAAATGTACCTGGGAAAGGAAAAACCAGTTCCCAACCCCTTTTGGAGGCCTGAAACGAGCATACGACGCGCTGCCAGTTATTTCCGAAGTCGGGTCTGTAGCGGGCCTTCGGGGTCCTATGATGAAAATGGTCGAAAATATTCTCGGAGGTTCCTTGGGTCACAAAATGCACCTTGGAAATGGGAAACCAATTCCCGAACCCTTTTGGAGGCCCTAAACGCGCATACGACCCACTGCCTGTTATTCCCGAAGATGGGCCTGTAACAGGCCTCCGGGGTCCCAGGATGATAATGGTAAAAAACATTCACGGGGGTTACTTACCTTACAAAATGCTAGGAAAGGGGAAACTAGTTCCCGACCACTTTTGCAGGCTCCAAACGAGCATATGACCCGCTGCCTGTTATTCCCAAAGATGGTTTGTAGCGGGTTGCCGGGGTCCCAGGATGAAAATGGTCGAAAATATTCTCAAGCGTTCCTGATGTCATAAATTGCGTGTAGGAAAGGGGAAACCAGTTCCCGACCCCTTTTGGTGGTTCGAAACGCGCATACGACCCGTTTCCGGTTATTCGCAAAGATTGGCATGTAGCGGGCCTCCTTGGTCCCGGGATGAAAATGGTCAAACACCTTGACGGGGGTTCCTTGGGTCACAAAATGCACCAGGGAAAGGGGAAACTAGTTTCTAACCCCTTTTGGATTCCCGAAACGCGCACAAGACCCACTACCAGTTAATATAGAAGACGGGCCAGTAACGGGCCTCCGGGGTCCTAGGATAAAAATAGTCGAAAATATTCTCGGTAGTTCCTTAGGTCACAAAATGCACCTGGGAAAGGGGAAACCAGTTCCTGACCCCTTTTGATGTAGGATGGGGTCTCAAAAACAAGCAAAAACTACACAAAACCCACCCAAGAGAACATAAATTTTTAGGTCCAACTACACACTCAAATATGAACATGAAAAACTCATCAAAACATGGATATATACATGGAAATAAGTTCACTAAGGACTTATATCATGAGCTAAACAATTTCTACTCAAAATCACTAAGTTAGAGAATAGAAAAAGACTTTTTTTGGTAAGTAAGAATATATACTAAGGAGAAGGATAAATTACATCCCAACGCAGAGTGACACACAGCCCCCACCATAATGGTTGAAGGTTTCAGCAAGGACATGCCCTTGGTGAAATAACCAACCACCAACAACTAACTACTAGCTGCCTACAACCTCAATAATTACAAAAAAGATCATACTGCTAGCACCCGTAGGCACCTCATAGACTATAAAAAAATAAGCATCTTCTTACAGTCATCACTTTTGGAGGCCCGAAACGCGCATATGAACCGCTGCCGGTTATTCCCGAAGTCGGGTTTGTAGCGGGCCTCCAGGGTCCTGGGATGAAAATGGTAGAAAATACTCTTGGGGGTTCCTCGGGTAACAAAATACACCTGGGAAAGGGGAAACTAGTTGCCGACACCTTTTGGATTTCCGAAACGCGTATACGACCCGCAACCCGTTATTCCCAAAGACGGGCCAGTAGAGGGCCAACGGGTTCCCGGGATAAAAATGGTCGAAAATATTCTCGGAGGTTGCTTTGGTCACAAAATGCACCTGGAAAGGGGGAACCAGTTCCCGACCCCTTTTTGGAGGCCCGAAATGCACATACGACCCGCTGCCAATTATTCTCGAAGATGGGGCCTGTGCCCAGTTACGGGCCTCCGGGGTTTCAGTATGAAAATGGTCGAAATTTTCTCGGGAGTTTCTTAGGTCCAAAAAGGCTATGGGGAAAGGAGAAACGAGTTCCCGACCACTCTTTGGAGGACTGAAACGCGCATTCGACCCACTGCCGGTTATTCCCTAAGAATGGCGTGTAGCGGGCCTCCAGGTTCCGGGGATGAAAATGGTTGAAAATATTCTCGAGGGTTCCTTGGGTCACAAAATGCACCTGGGAAAGGGAAAACCAGTTCCCGACCCCTTTTGGAGGCCAGAAACTCGCATAAGACGCACTGCCGGTTATTTCCGAAGTCGGGTCTATAGCGGGCCTCGGGGTTCCCAGGATGAAAATGGTCGAAAATATTCTCGGAGGTTCCTTGGGTCACAAAATGCACCTTGGAAATGGGAAATTAATTCCTGAACCCTTTTGGAGGCCCTAAACGCGCATACGACCCACTGCCTGTTATTCCCGTAGATGGGCCTGTAACAGGCCTCCGGGGTCCTGGATGAAAATGGTCAAAAACATTGACGGGGGTTCCTTGCCTTACAAAATGCACCTAGAAAAGGGGAAACTAGCTCCCGACCACTTTTGCAGGCCCGAAACGTGCATATGACCCGCTGCCTGTTATTCTCGAAGTCGGGTTTTAGCGGGCCTCCGGGGTCCCAGGATGAAAATGGTCGAAAATATTCTCAAGCGTTCCTTATGTCACAAAATGCGCCTAGAAAAGGGGAAACCAGTTCCCGACCCCTTTCGGAGGCCCGAAACGCGCATACGACCCGCAGCCGGTTATTCGCAAAGATTGCCATGTAGCGGGCCTCCAGGGTCCCGGGATGAAAATGGTCAAAAACCTTAACGGGGGTTCCTTGGTTCACAAAATGCACCAGGGCAAGGGGAATCTAGTTTCCGACCCCTTTTGGATTCCCGAAACGCGCACACGACCCGCTGCGAGTTAATAAAGAAGACGGGCCTGTAACGGGCCTCCGGGGTCCTGGGATAAAAATGGTCGAAAATATTCTCGGAAGTTCCTTAGGTCACAGAATGCACCTTGGAAAGGAGAAACCAGTTCCTGACCCCATTTGATGTAGGATGGGGTCTTAAAAACAAGCAAAAACTACACAAAACCCACCCAAGAGAACATAAATTCTTAGGTCCAACTACACACTCCAATATGAACATGAAGAAGTCATCAAAACATGGATACGGAGATGGAAATAAGTTCATTAAGGACTTATATCATGAACTAAACAATGTCTACTCAAAATCACTAAGTTAGAGAATAGAAAAAGACTTTTTTTTGGTAAGTAAGAATATATACAAAGGAGAAGGATAAATTACATCCTAACGCAGAGTGACACACAGCCACCACCAAAATGATTGAAGGTTTCACCAAGGACATGCCCTTGGTGAAATAACCAACCACCCACAACTACCTACTAGATGCTTACAACCTCACTTATTACAAAAAAAATCATACAGCTAGCGCCCGTAAGCACCTCACAAACTATCAAAAAATAAGCATCTTCTTACAGTCATCACTTTTGGAAGCCCGAAACGCGCATATGACCCGCTGGTTTTTGTCCACTTTTGGAGGCCCGAAACACGCATATGACCCGCTGCCGGTTATTCCCGAAGTCGGGTTTGTAGCGATCCTCCGGGGTCCTGGGATGAAAACGGTCGAAAATACTCTTGGGGGTTCCTTGGGTAACAAAATA
The DNA here is from genome assembly GCA_951394345.1 of Salicornia ramosissima. Lineage (NCBI taxonomy): Eukaryota > Viridiplantae > Streptophyta > Magnoliopsida > Caryophyllales > Amaranthaceae > Salicornia > Salicornia ramosissima. Next base: position 30,267,054 of record OX596236.1, on the reverse strand, counting down.
CAACTGGGAAAGGGGAAACTAGTTGCCGACACCTTTTTGATTTCTGAAACTCGCATACGACCCGCAAACCTTTATTCCCAAAGACGGGCCAGTAGTGGGCCAACGGGTTCCAGGGATAAAAATGGTCGAAAATATTCTCGGGGGTTCCTTGGGTCAGAAAATGCACCTGGAAAGGGGAAACCAGTTCCCGACCCCTTTTTGGAGGCCCGAAACGCGCATACGACCCGCTGCCAGTTATTCTCGAAGATGGGGCCTGTGCCCAGTAACGGGCCTCAAGGGTCTCAGTATGAAAATGGTCGAAATTTTCTCGTGAGTTCCTTAGGTCAAAAAAGGCAACGAGGAAAGGGAAACCAGTTCCAAACCACTTTTGGAGGCCTGAAACGCGCATTCGACCCGCTGCCGGTTATTTCCGAAGACTGACCCTTAGCGGACCTCCAGGTTCCGGGGATGAAAATGGTTGAAAATATTCTCGGAGATTCCTTGGGTCACAAAATGCACCTGGGAAAGGGAAAACCTGTTCCCGACCACTTTTGGAGGCTTCAAAAGCATACGATGCGATGCCGGTTATTTCCGAAGTCGGGTCTGTAGCGGGCCTCCGGGGTCCCAGGATGAAAATTGTCGAAAATATTCTTGGAGGTTCCTTGGGTCACAAAATTCACCTTGGAAATGCGAAACCAATTCCCGAACAATTTTGGAGGCCCTAAACGCGCATACGACCCACTGCCTGTTATTCCCGAAGATGGGCCTGTAACAGGCCTCTGGGGTCCCAAGATAAAAATGGTCAAAAACATTAACGAGGGTTCCTTGCCTTACAAAATGCACCTAGGAAAGGGGAAACTAGTTCCCGACCACTTTCGCAGGCCCGAAACGCACATATGACCCGCTGCCTGTTATTCCCGAAGTCGGGTTTTAGCGGGCCTCCGGGGTCCCAGGATGAAAATGGTCGAAAATATTCTCAAGCGTTCCTTATGTCACAAAATGCGCCTAGGAAAGGGGAAACCAAAACATGGATATGGACATAGAAATAAGTTCACTGAGGACTTATATCATGAACTAAATAATTTCTACTCAAAATCAATAAGTTAGAGAATAGAAAAAGACTTGTTTTTGGTAAGTAAGAATGTATACCAAGGAGAAGGATAAATTACATCCTAACCTAGAGTGACACACAACCACCACCAAAATGGTTGAAGGTTTCACAAAGCACATGCCCTTGGTGAAATAACCAACCACCCACAATTACCTACTAACTACCTACAACCTCACTAACTACAAAAAAGATCATACAGCTAGCGCCCGTAGGCACCTCACCGACAATAAAAAAATAAGCATCTTCTTACAGTCATCACTTTTGGAGGCCCGAAACGCGCATATGACCCGCTGCCAGTTATTCCCGAAGTCGGGTTTGTAGCGGGCCTCCGGGGTCATGGGATGAAAATGGTCGAAAAATACTCTTGGGGGTTCCTTGGGTCACAAACTGCACCTTGGAAAGGGGAAACCAGTTTCCCACCCTTTTGGAGGCCCTAAACGCGCATACGACCCACTGCCTATTATTCCCGAAGATGGGCCTGTAACAGGCCTCTGTGGTCCCAAGATAAAAATGGTCAAAAACATTAACGGGGGTTCCTTGCCTTACAAAATGCACCTAGGAAAGGGGAAACTAGTTCCCGACCACTTTTGCAGGCCCGAAACGCACATATGACCCGCTGCCTGTTATTCCCGAAGTCGGGTTTGTAGCGGGCCTCCGGGGTCCCAGGATGAAAATGGTCGAAAATATTCTCAAGCGTTCCTTATGTCACAAAATGCGCCTAGGAAAGGGGAAACCAGTTCCCGACCCCTTTTGGAGGCCCGAAATGCGCATACGACCCGCTGCAAATTATTCGCAAAGATTGGCATGTAGCGGGCCTCCGGGGTCCCGAGATGAAAATGGTCAAAAACATTGACGGGGGTTCCATGGGTCACAAAATGCTCCAGGGAAAGGGGAAACTAGTTTCCGACTCCTTTTGGATTCCCGAAACGCGCACACGACCCGCTGCCAATTAATACAGAAAACGGGCCCGTAACGGGCCTCCGGGGTCCTGGGATAAAAATGGCCGAAAATATTCTCGGGAGTTCCTTAGGTCACAAAATGCACCTTGGAAAGGGGAAACCAGTTCCTGACCCCTTTTCATGTAGGATGGGGTCTTAAAAACAAGCAAAAACTACACAAAACCCACCCAAGAGAACATAAATTCTTAGGTCCAACTACACTATCAAATATGAACATGAAAAACTCATCAAAACATGGATATGGACATAGAAATAAGTTCACTGAGGACTTATATCATGAACTAAACAATTTCTACTCAAAATCAATAAGTTAGAGAATAGAAAAAGACTTTTTTTTGCTAAGTAAGAATGTATACCAAGGAGAAGGATAAATTACATCCTAACCTAGAGTGACACACAGCCACCACCAAAATGGTTGAAGGTTTCACAAAGCACATGCCCTTGGTGAAATAACCAACCACCCACAACTACCTACTAACTGCCTACAACCTCACTAACTACAAAAAAGATCATACAGCTAGCGACCATAAGCACCTCACCGACTATAAAAAAATAAGCATCTTCTTACAGTCATCACTTTTGGAGGCCCGAAACGCGCATATGATCCGCTAGTTCCCGACCATTTTTGGAGGCCCGAAACTCGCATATGACCAGCTGCCAGTTATTCCCGAAGTCGGGTTTGTAGCGGGCCTCCAGGGTCCTGGGATGAAAATGGTCGAAAATACTCTTTGGTGTTCCTTGTGTAACAAAATACACCTGGGAAAGGGGAAACTAGTTGCCGACACCTTTTGGATTTCTGAAACTGCATATGACCCGCAACCTGTAATTCCCAAAGACGGGCAAGTAGAGGGCCAACAGGTTCCCGGGATAAAAATGGTCGAAAATATTCTCGGGGGTTCCTTGGGTCACAAAATGCACCTGGAAAGGGGAAACCAGTTCCCGACCCCTTTTTGGAGGCCCGAAACGTGCATACGACCCGCTGCTAGTTATTCTCGAAGATGGGGGCCTATGCCCAGTAACGGGCATCCGGGGTATCAGTATGAAAATGGTCGAAATTTTCTCGGGAGTTCCTTAGGTCAAAAAAGGCAACGGGGAAAGGGAAACCAGTTCCAGACCACTTTTAGAGGCCTGAAACACGCATTCGACCCGCTGCCAGTTATTCCCGAAGACTGGCTGTAGCGGGCCTCCAGGTTCCGTGGATGAAAATGGTTGAAAATATTCTCGGGGGTTCCTTGGGTCACAAAATGCACTTGGGAAAGGGAAAACCAGTTCTCGACCCCTTTTGGAGGCCTGAAACGCGCATACGACGCGCTGCCGGTTATTTTTCGAAGTCGGGTCTGTAGCGGGCCTCCGGGGTCCTAGGATGAAAATGGTCGAAAATATTCTCGGAGGTTCCTTGGGTCACAAAATTCACCTAGGAAATGGGAAACCAATTCTTAAACCCTTTTGGAGGCCCTAAACGCGCATACGACCCACTGCCTGTTATTCCCGAAGATGGGCCTGTAACAGGCCTCCGGGGTCCCAGGATGAAAATGTTCAAAAACATTCACGGGGGTTCCTTGCCTTATAAAATGCACCTAGGAAAGGGGAAACTAGTTCCTGACCACTTTTGCAGACCTGAAACACGCATATGACCCGTTGCCTATTATTCTCAAAGTCGGGTTTGTAGCGGGCCTCCGAGGTCCCAGGATGAAAATGGTCGAAAATATTCTCAAGCGTTTCTTATGTCACAAAATACGCCTAGGAAAGGGGAAACCATTTCCCGACCCCTTTTGGAGGCCCGAAACGCGCATACGACCCGCTGCTGGTTATTCGTAAAGATTGGCATGCAGCGGGCCTCCGGGGTCCCGGGAAATAAATGGTCAAAAACATTGACGAGGGGTCCTTGGGCTACAAAATGCACCTAGGAAAGGGGAAACTAGTTTCCGACCCCTTTTGGATTCCCGAAACGCGCACACGACCCGCTGCCAGTTAATACAGAAGACGGGCCAGTAACGGGCCTCCGGGGTCCTGGGATAAAAATGGTCGAAAATAATCTCGGGAGTTCCTCAGGTCACAAAATCCACCTTGGAAAGGGGAAACCAGTTCCTGACCCCTTTTGATGTAGGATGGGGTCTCAAAAACAAGCAAAAACTACACAAAACCCACCCAAGAGAACATAAATTCTTAGGTCCAACTACACACTCAAATATGAACATGAAAAACTCATCAAAACTTGGATATGGACATGGAAATAAGTTCACTAAGGACTTATATCATGAACTAAACAATTTCGACTAAAAATCAATAACTTAGAGAATAGAAAAAGACTTTTTTTTGGTAAGTAAGAATGTATACCAAGGAGAAGGATATTACATCCTAAACTAGAGTGACACACAGCCACCACCAAAATGGTTGAATGTTTCACCAAGGACATGCCCTTGGTGAAATAACCAACCACCTAAAATACGTACTAGCTGCCTACAACCACACTAACTACAAAAACGATCATACAGCTAGCGCCCGTAGGCACCTCACAGACTATCAAAAAATAAGCATCTTCTTACAATAATCGAATCACTTTTGGAGGCCCGAAACGCGCATATGACCCGCTGGTTCCCGACCCCTTTTGGAGTCCCAAAACGCACATACGACCCGCTGCTGGTTATTCGCAAAGATAGGCATGTAGCGGGCCTCCGGGGTCCCGGGATGAAAATGGTCGAAATTTTCTCGGGAGTTCCTTAGGTCAAAAAAGACAACGGGGAAAGGAGAAACCAGTTCCCGACCACTTTTGGAGGCCTGAAACGCGCATTCGACCCGCTGTCGGTTATTCCCGAAGACTGGCCTGTAGCAGGCCTCCAGGTTCCGGTGATGAAAATGGTTGAAAACATTCCCGGGGGTTCCTTGGGTCACAAAATGCACCTGCGAAAGGGAAAAATTGTTCCCGACCCCTTTTGGAGGCCTGAAACGCGCATACGACGCGCTGCCGGTTATTTCCGAAGTCGGGTCTGTAGCGGGCCTCCGGGGTCCCAAGATGAAAATGGTCGAAAATATTCTCGGAGGTTCCTTGGGTTACAAAATGCTCCTTGGAAATGGGAAACCAATTCCCGAACGCTTTTGGAGGCCCTAAACGCACATACGACCCACTGCCTGTTATTCCCGAACATGGGCCTGTAATAGGCCTCCGGGGTCCAGGATGAAAATGGTCAAAAACATACACGGGGTTTCCTTGCCTTAAAAAATGCACCTAGGAAAGGGGAAACTAGTTCCCGACCACTTTTGCAGGCCCAAAACGCGCGTATGACCCGCTGCCTGTTTTTCCCGAAGGCGGGTTTGTAGCGGGCCTCCGGGGTCCATGGATGAAAATGGTCGAAAATATTCTCAAGCGTTCCTTATGTCACAAAATGCGCCTAGGAAAGGGGAAACCAGTTCCCGACCCCTTTTGGAGGCCCGAAACGCGCATACAACCCGCTACCGATTATTCGCAATGATTGGCATTTAGCGGGCCTCCGGGGTCCCGGGATGAAAATGGTCAAAAACATTGATGGGGGTTCCTCGGGTCACAAAATGCACCAGGGAAAGGGGAAACTAGTTTCCGACTCCCTTTGGATTCTCGAAACACGCACACGACCCGCTGCCAGTTAATACAGAAGACGGGCCCGTAACGGGACTCCGGGGTCCTGGGATAAAAATGGTCGAAAATATTCTCGGGAGTTCCTTAGCTCACAAAATGCACCTTGGAAAGTGGAAACCATTTCCTGACCCCTTTTGATGTAGGATGGGGTCTCAAAAACAAGCAAAAACTACACAAAACCCACCCAAGAGAACATAATTCTTAGGTCCAACTACACACTCAAATATGAACATGAAAAACTCATCAGAACATGGATATGGACATGGAAATAAGTTCGCTAAGGACTTATATCATGAACTAAACAATTTCTACTCAAAATAAATAAGTTAGAGAATAGAAAAAGCCTTTTTTTTGGTAATTAAGTAAGAATATATACCAAGGAGAAGGATAAATTACATCCTAACCTAGAGTGACACACAGCCACCACCAAAATGGTTGAAGGTTTCACCAAGGACATGCCCTTGGTGAAATAACCAAACACCCACAACTACCTACTAGCTGCCTACAACCTCAATAACTTCAAAAAAGATCATACAGCTAGCGCCCGTAGGCCCCTCACAGACTATAAAAAAATAAGCGTCTTCTTACACTCATCACTTTTGGAGGCCCGAAACGCGCATATGACCCGCTGCCGGTTATTCCCGAAGTCGGGTTTGTAGCGGGCCTCCGGGGTCCTTGGATGAAAACGGTCGAACATACTCTTGGGGGTTCCTTGGGTAACAAAATAAACCTGGGAATGGGGAAACTAGTTGCCGACACCTTTTGGATTTCTGAAACGCGCATACGACCCGCAACTCGTTATTTCCAAAGATGGGCGACTAGAGGGCCAACGGGTTCTCGGGATAAAAATGGTCGAAAATATTCTCGGGGGTTCCTTGGGTCACAAAATGCACCTGGAAAGGGAAACCAGTTCCCGGCCCCTTTTTGGAGGCCCGAAACGCGCATACGACTCGCTGCCAGTTATTCTCGAAGATGGGGCCTGTGCCCAGTAACGGGCCTCCGGGGTCTCAGTATGAAAATGGTCGAAATTTTCTCGGGAGTTCCTTAGGTCAAAAAAGGCAACGGGGAAAGGAGAAACCAGTTCCCGAACACTTTTGGAGGCCTGAAACACGCTTCGACCCGCTGCCGGTTATTCCCGAAGACTGGCCTGTAGCGGGCCTCCAGGTTCTGGGGATGAAAATGATTGAAAATATTCTCGGGGTTGCTTTGGTCACAAAATATACCTGAGAAAGGGAAAACCAGTTCCCGACCCCTTTTGGAGGCCTGAAACACGCATACGACGCGCTGCCGGTTATTTCTGAAGTCGGGTCTGTAGCGGGCCTCCGGGGTCCCAGGATGAAAATGGTCAAAAATATTCTTGGAGGTTCCTTGGGTCACAAAATGCTCCTTGGAAATGGGAAACCAATTCCCGAACGCTTTTGAAGGCCTTAAACGCGCATACGACCCACTGCCTGTTATTCCCGAAGATGGGCCTGTAACAGGCCTCCGGGGTCCCAGGATGAAAATGGTCAAAAACATTCACGGGGTTTCCTTGCCTTACAAAATGCACCTAGGAAAGGGGAATCTAGTTCCCAACTACTTCTACAGGCCCGAAACGCGCATATGACCCGCTGCCTGTTTTTCCCGAAGTCGGGTTTGTAGCGGGCCTCCGGGGTCCCAGGATGAAAATGGTCGAAAATATTCTCAAGCGTTCCTTATGTCACAAAATGCGCCTAGGAAAGGGGAAACCAGTTCCCGACCCCTTTTGGAGGCCCGAAACGCGCATACGACACGCTGCCGATTATTCGCAAAGATTGGCATGTAGCGGGCCTTTGGGATCCCGGGATGAAAATGGTCAAAAACATTGACGGGGGTTCCTGGGTCACAAAATGCTCCAGGGAAAGGGGAAACTAGTTTCCGACTCCTTTTGGATTCCCGAAACGCGCACACGACCCGCTGCCAATTAATACAGAAAACGGGCCTGTAACGGGCCTCCGGGGTCCTGGGATAAAAATGGTCGAAAATATTCTCGGGAGTTCCTTAGGTCACAAAATGCACCTTGGAAAGGGGAAACCAGTTCCTGACCCCTTTTGATGTAGGATGGGGTCTCAAAAACAAGCAAAAACTACACAAAACCCACCTAAGAGAACATAAATTCTTAGGTCCAACTACACACTCAAATATGAACATGAAAAACTCATCAAAACATGGATACGGACTTGGAAATAAGTTCACTAAGGACTTATATCATGAACTAAACCATTTCTACTCAAAATAAATAAGTTAGAGAATAGAAAAAGGCTTTTTTTGGTAAGTAAGAATATATACCAAGGAGAAGGATAAATTACATCCTAACCTAGAGTTATACACAACCACCACCAAAATGGTTGAAGGTTTCACCAAGGACATGCCCTTGGTGAAATACCCACCCACCCACAACTACCTACTAGCTGCCTACAACCTCACTAACTACAAAAAGATCATACAGCTAGCGCCCGTAGGCACCTCACAGACTATCAAAAAATAAGCGTCTTCTTACACTCATCACTTTTGGAGGCCCGAAACGCGCATATGACCCACTGGTTCCTGACCACTTTTGGAGGCCCGAAACGCGCACATGACCCACTGCCGGTTATTCCCGAAGTCGGGATTGTAGCGGGCCTCCGGGGTCCTGGGATGAAAATGGTCGAAAATACTCTTGGGGGTTCCTTGGGTAACAAAATACACCTGGGAAAGTGGAAACTAGTTGCCGACACCTTTTGGATTTCCGAAACGCGCATACGACCCGCAACCCGTTATTCCCAAAGACGGGCCAGTAGAGGGCCAACGGGTTCCCGGGATAAAAATGGTCGAAAATATTCTCGGGGGTTCCTTGGGTCACAAAATGTACCTAGGAAAGGTGATTGATCTAAAGGCGCTCAGAACTCTCCAAGAAGATCTTATAGAGACATTGTGTAAGTTCGAGATGTATTTTCCACCTTCTTTCTTTGACATTATGCTACACTTGGTGTTACATCTTGTTGATGAAGTGGAACAGTGCGGTCCTGTCTTTCTACGATGGATGTATCCTATTGAAAGGTACATGGGCTTTTTAAAAGGTTTGGTAGAAAATCCGGCAAAACCTGAAGGGAGCATTGTCACACGACTAAGAGCTGAGGAGGCATCTAATTTTTGTGCTGCTTTCTTAGATAAGGCTAAAGAAATCGGTGTTTCAAAATCACGACATGAGGGTAGACTTGAAGGAAAGGGTACAATCAATCGTAAGGAGATTAAACCTCGTGATGAAAGGTTTAAAATGGCCCATCGTTGTGTTTTACAGCACCTGTCTGAAGTTCACCCTTACTATGAAAGGCATATCATTGAGTTGGGTCGTTGCAATCCAAGAGCTAGTCCTTATGCTATTATGCAAGAGCATAATCGCACTTTTGCTGCTTGGTTTTAACATGAAATTCAGCATGAAATGAAGCAACCTAACAATAATGTCTCCGATACAATTGCTTCTTTATCTAGGGGTCCACGACCTTTTCTTACTTCGTTTCAAGGATATGACATTAATGGATATTGCTTTTACACCAAGCGTCAGGATGATGATAAAAGTGTGCACCAAAATAGTGGTGTTATGGTTCTTGCTTCTTCTACAGAATATTCCACTGTGAGGGATAAGAATCCACTTGATTGGACGCGAATATACTACGGGGTTATTGAAGAGATATGGGAACTTGATTATCTTGATTTCAAAATACCTCTCTTCAGATGCAAATGGGTGGATAATCGGTGTGGCATGAAGGTAGGCGATGATGGGATGACTTTGGTAGACTAAAATCATTTTAGTGACACCAAGGAACCTTTTGTGCTAGCATCCCAGGCTAAGCTCTTTGATCAGTGAAAGAGTTGAAAGTAGGGCGTTGGAATGGTGTCTTGCACATCAAAAGCCTACAAAGGATGGAAAATTGGAAGTTGACCCTAAAAAACCTGAGACTGCTCGAATAGTTAGCCAAGTGGTAACTAGTTCATATACCTACCTAAGAAACAAAATCTATATTTTTAATTCGTTACAGTAATCAATATGGATGTCTATATTTACACCCTAATTTTGTTTATTTGTAGATGGAATACTTGGAGAAAGAGGCAAAGGAGAAGGAGGAAGGAGTACATACCACCTCAGAATATGGTGTCGATGCTCTGTCTAGAGCCCTTGGTAGAAAGGACTACCGCGGCTATGTGAAGGGACTTGGTCGATCGGGAGTCGGGGTTGGCCATCGGGAGGCGTATGGAAAAACTTTGAAGGGCAAAAAATATACTGAGCAAGAGTTTGAGAAGCGTATCAATGAAATGAGAAATGAATTTGAGAATCGCTTGCAAGAAATGAGTAACAACTTTGACAAACGCTTGCAAGAAGGACTTCAAGTGCACCTTGCGAAGTTTTTCAACATGTCTGCTAATAATATGATTGTTTCGTCTCCCAATCCACCCCTGCAGCCTCTTAATCTCAAGGTAATTAAAATCCTTTCAAAGCTTATTTTGAAATTTTGTTGTGACATAGACATTTATGAATTGCCCAACTTTCGTGCGTTTAGGAGCCTAGGAAATGTAAACTTGCTGTGAATGATGAAGATGGTAACTTGGTGTTGGTTGCCGAAGCTACATCACACCCTATTCATGATGGGGTTGTGCACACATCACAAGCATCACGTGAGCACTATAAGGTGACAGTGGATAAAGTTTTTGAGGAGTATGTCTCAGTACTTTTACCGATCCCGCCTGAAGAACACATTACAAAGCTCGGTGAAGCGGATCAATACTTCATTTTATGGCCTATGTCTATGGTTATATTTGAAGACTCGGTTAGTACACAAGTCGTTGAATGATTATTATTGTACTTTTTTTTAGTGTAAACTAAAGCGGGAAAAAAACATATTTAGTGTTATTATTACTTTTATTTGATTATTTTATTTTTGGGTGGAATCAAGGATGAGCACAGATGTAGTCCGAAGAAGATAACATATTCTAAAAGCAAAGAACACGCGGACAGTTGGAACCCTAGGACAGAAGAGTCAAATGTGAAAGAAAAGGACATCGTCATTGACGATGGTGAAAGCCTCACAGAAGAATGTTCATTGCTACACATTCTATTGGTTGAAGAGAAGAATGACACTCTTTATGTTCCATTGAAGGCCCCATTTATGTATTCTCAAACCGACACTGATGTTTGGGTTACCCATACTGACATTTCCGAATTTCTCAGAGGAGCATCTTTGAATGTGTCTATCATACATGTCTACATCTTGTAAATCATCTGACCATTGTATCTTCCTCTGTTTTTTTCTTTTTGATTTTAGTTTTAATAATTGTAGGTCTTTGAATTATTCCAGGTGCCTAATTGAGGAATTCATATCATCTATGAAAGGGAGGAACATCACCTTCCTGTGTCCCCAAAGAATTTAAGGGCTGAATGCAAGAGAAGTGTTTTTGATGCACTTAAGTATGTGAAAGAAGCTTTCCATACAGAACTGAACAAGAAGGAGGACCATTGCAAATTTATTTTGGCCCCATATAATGAAAAGTACGTGCTATTTAATTACTTGTACAATACTTTTTTTTTGCCATCACTCCTAATCCTTATCTTTTATTGTTATATGTGATTGTGTTTATTTTAGCAACCATTGGATTCTTGTAGTCATTGATTTACGGGCTGGAGTGATGTTCCATTTTGACCCTTTTGCTCAACAACATCCACCTCAATTGAGCTGTGAGCAAGTTTTTAAACAATAAGTGATTTATGAGCATTGTCTTATAAGTGGTAAATCCCTGTTATAGTCAATAGCTTACAAGTGTTCAACCTTGTTTTCTAGTGCATACAAACAATACAGAGCGAAAATCAAGCCATGTGATATGCCAAAAACCCTAACTTCGTTGTTAAGCAAATGGAGGTATTTGGTGAACCTTTGGATGTTATTTGTAATGTATATGAGTGACAAGTGAATTAACATTTATTATTTCTGTAATATTGCTAGTCTCCGCAACAAATTGGTGGGACTGAGTGTGGCTACTATGTAATGAGATACATGTACGAGATAGTGACCCTTTACAACGAATGTAAGGGTGATTTACAACAGGTATGTTGATTTTATTTATAGTTTGGGAGAGAAGTGGTTATGAACCCCACTTTCATCATATATTTTGTTTCATATTGTTGTTTTAAAATGTTACTGTTCCAAAATGACATCTTATTGAGTACAAGATGCAAATCAGTTATAGAATGCTTAAATAAATGTTTTAGTACATGGATAAAGCTTAAAAACAAAAAAAATATGTTAATTACTGTGGAGATGGGAACGGAAACACCCAAAAATTAGCAAAAAGGACATATTTCACTACTTGTCGTTCTAAAATGTTGTTTGTTGCATAGAATCATGCAAATTGGTTCTAAAATGATAACATAGATGTATAGGGCATAACTAAAGGTTAGAAACATGAAATAGGTATATTAGTGTGGAAATAGGATTGCAAAACACCCAAAAATAGCCAAAAATAATCCATTCTACTTGTTAGTGTTCCAAAATGACCTCTTATTGCGTACAAGATGCAAATGAGTTATAGAATGCTTAAATAAATGTTTTAGGACATGGATAAAGCTTAAAAACAAAAAATATGTTGATTACTGTGGAGATGGCAACGGAAACACCCAAAAATTGGCAAAAAGGACATATTTCACTACTTGTCGTTCTAAAATGTTGTTTTGTTGCATAGAATCATGCAAATTGGTTCTAAAATGATAACATAGATGTATAGGACATAACTAAAGGTTAGAAACATGAAATAGGTATATTAGTGTGGAAATAGGATTGCAAAACACCCAAAAATAGCCAAAAATGATCCATTCTACTTGTTAGTGTTCCAAAATGACCTCTTATTGCGTACAAGATGCAAATGAGTTATAGAATGCTTAAATAAATGTTTTAGGACATGAATAAAGGTTAAAAACAAAAAAATATGTTGATTACTGTGGAGATGGGAACGGAAACACCCAAAAATTAGCAAAAAGGACATATTTCACTACTTGTCGTTCTAAAATATTGTTTTGTTGCATAGAATCATGCAAATTGGTTCTAAAATGATAACATAGATGTATAGGACATAACTAAAGGTTAGAAACATTAAATAGGTTGATAAGTGTGGAAATAGGATTGCAAAACACCCAAAAATAGCCAAAAATGATCCATTCTACTTGTTAGTGTTCCAAAATGACCTCTTATTGCGTACAAGATGCAAATGAGTTATAGAATGCTTAAATAAATGTTTTAGGACGTGAATAAAGGTTAAAAACAAAAAATATGTTGATTACTGTGGAGATGGGAACGGAAACACCCAAAAATTAGCAAAAAGGACATATTTCACTACTTGTCGTTCTAAAATGTTGTTTTGTTGCATAGAATCATGCAAATTGGTTCTAAAATGATAACATAGATGTATAGGACATAACTAAAGGTTAAAAACATGAAATAGGTTGATAAGTGTGGAAATAGGATTGCAAAACACCCAAAAATAGCCAAAAATGATCCATTCTACTTGTTAGTGTTCCAAAATGACCTCTTATTGCGTACAAGATGTAAATGAGTTATAGAATGCTTAAATAAATGTTTTCGGACATGGATAAATCTTAAAAAAAATATGTTGATTACTGTGGAGATGGGAGCGGAAACACCCAAAAATTAGCAAAAAGGACATATTTCACTACTTGTCGTTCTAAAATGTTGTTTTGTTGCATAGAATCATGCAAATTGGTTCTAAAATGATAACATAGATGTATAGGACATAACTAAAGGTTAGAAACATGAAATAGGTTGATAAGTGTGGAAATAGGAACAGGAACACCCAAAGTTTAGCAAAAAACTAGGACATATTTCACTACTTGTCGTTCCAATGTTTTATTATTTCAAGTATTATATTGTGATTATCATGTTGTTTAATTTGATTTGGTTTACAATATTTTGAAGGAGTTTGCTGGAAGATCTGACCCGTACACTAAATTGGAGATTGACGTAGTTCGGGAGCAATGGGCGAGGTTCTTTCGGCCCTTTATGTTGAAATGATGATCTGATAATTTGTAGAATTGTGTTTTTATTTGTATTATGTATTATCGTTGACAACTTATTGGACCTTTGAGGTGTATACTATATTCGAAATACATTTTTGTAAAGAATTGATTTGTTTGTATGTAGTATATTTATATTATATACATTTCGATCAATTCATCGATCCTTGGCGTGCGGCTCATTCCTAGGCGGCCTACGTATACGTATAGGTACTGTATGATTTAATGATAATTATATATAATTGATTAATTTGTATTATAGATAATTCAATGATAATTATCTATAATATAAAAAAATTTAAAAATAACCCAATTAAAACAATTGGACACATTTGCATCGTGCCTTCAATGGCATGATCCAAATAAGTATCTTATTTGTATCGTGCCTTCAAATGCATGATGCAAATAAATGACTTATTTGCATCGTGCCTTTAAAGGCACGATACAAATAAATCAAAATTTTGTTGGCATTATGTGATGTATTTGCAACGTGCCTTAAAATGCACGATACAAATAGATCACTTAATTGTATCGTGCAGTTTAAGGCACGATGCAAATACTATCTTTATTTGTAACTACTTTATTTGTAACTGCAAATGCACGATACTAATAGCTTGAAATGTACGATGCCAATAGCCTTTTTTCTACTAGTGTAAACCAGTTCCGGACCCCTTTTGGAGGCCCGAAACGCGCATACAACCCGCTTCCGGTTATTCACGAAGTCAGGTCTGTTGCGGGCATCCGGGGTCCCGGGATGAAACTAGTCGAAAATATTCTAGAGGGTTCCTTGGGTCACAAAATAATCCTTTGAAAGAGGAAACCAGTTCCCGAAACCTTTTGGATGCCCGAATCGCGCATACGACCCGCTGCGAGTATTCCCGAAGATGGGCCTGTAGCGGGCCTCCGGGGTCCCGGAATGAAAATGGTCGAAAATATACACGGGGGTTCATTGGATCACAAAATGCACCTGGGAAATGGGAAGCCAGTTCCCGAAACCTTTTGGATCCCCGAAACGCGCATACGACCTGCTGCCAGTTATTACAGAAGACAGGCCTGTAACGGGCCTCCAGGGTCCTTGGATAAAAATGTTCGAAAATATTCTCGGTTGTTCCTTGGGTCACAAAATGTACCTGGGAAAGGGGAAACCAATTCCTGACCCCTTTTGATGTAGGATGGGGTCTCAAAACAAGCAAAAACTACACAAAACCCACCCAAGAGAACATAAATTCGTAGGTCCAACTACACACTCAAATATGAACATGAAAAACTTATCAAAACATGGATATGGACATGGAAATAAGTTCACTAAGGACTTATATGATGAACTAAACAATTTCTACTCAAAATCACTAAGTTAGATAATAGAAAAAGAGTTTTTTTTTGTAACTAAGAATATATACCAAGGACAAGGACAAATTACATCCTAACCTAGAGTGACACACAGCCACCACCAAAATGGTTGAAGGTTTCACCAAGGACATGCCCTCGGTGAAATAAGCAACCACCCACAACTACCTACTAGCTGCATACAACCTCACTAACTACAAAATAGATCATACAGCTAGCGCCAGTAGGCACCTCACAAACTATCAAAAAATAAGCATCTTCTTACAGTCATCACTTTTGTAGGCCCGAAACGCGCATATGACCCGCTGCCGGTTATTCCCGAAGTCGGGTTTGTAGCGGGCCTCCGGGGTCCCGGGATGAAAATGGTCGAAAATACTCTTGGGGGCTCCTTGGGTAACAAAATGCACCTAGGAAAGGGGATACTAGTTGCCGACACCATTTGGATTTCTGAAACGCGCATACGACCCGCAACCCGTTATTCCCAAAGACGGGCCAGTAGAGGGCCAACGGGTTCCCGAGATAAAAATGGTCGAAAACATTCACGGGGGTTCCTTGCCTTACAAAATGCACCTTGGAAAGGGGCAACTAGCTCCCGACCACTTTTGCAGGCCCGAAACGCGCATATGACCCGCTGCAGGTTATTCCCGAAGTCGGGTTTGTACCGGGCCTGCGGGGTCCCAGGATGTAAATGGTCGAAAATATTCTCAAGCGTTCCTTGTGTCACAAAATGCACCTAGGAAAGGGGAAACCTGTTCCTGACCCCTTTTGCAGGCCTAAAACGCACATACGACCCGCTGCCGGTTATTCCCAAAGATTGGCATGTAGCGGGCCTCCGGGATCCCGGGATGAAAATGGTCAAAAACATTCACGGGGGTTCCTTAGGTCACAAAATGCACCTGGGAAAGGGGAAACTAGTTTCCGACCCCTTTTGGATTCCCGAAATGCGCACACGACCCGCTGCCAGTTAATACAGAAGACGGGCCTGTAACGGGCCTCCGGGGTCCCGGGATAAAAATGGTCGTAAATATTCTCGGGAGTTCCTTGGGTCACAAAATGCACCTTGGAAAGGGGAAACTAGTTCCTGACCCCTTTTGATGTAGGATGGGGTCTCAAAAACAAGCAAAAACTACACAAAACCCACCCAAGAGAACATAAATTCGTAGGTCCAACTACACACTCAAACATGAACATGAAAAACTCATCAAAACATGGATATCGACATGGAAATAAGTTCACTAAGGACTTATATCATGAACTAAACAATTTCTACTCAAAATCACTAAGTTAGAGAATAGAAAAAGACTTACAATCACCAAGGTTGCAAGATTTTGCCATCCACCAAGGAAGGGAAGCTCACAAAGAACTCACAAGAGAAAACTCTCCAATTTTTCATTTCAACAAATCTGATTTTTTACATGAGGCAAAGAGACTATTTATGGACTAAACACACCCTAATAAGACTATTAATCTAGGCTATTAATCCCATAATAATCAAGGGCCAAGATTAGAAAGACACTAAACAAAACAAGAGAGAGCCCAAAACGTCAAATAACGTACAGCACCCATGCACGGTGGTGCAGTACAACCCTGCACGATCGTGCACGCCCAAAACAAACCTACTGGATCGTGCACGGTCGTGCATGATTACCCTGCACGGTCGTGCAGGCCTTTCATGCACGGTCGTGCAAGAGCTGCTGGTGCCACTGGATCGTGCACGGTCGTGCAGGTTTGGCCTGCACGGTCATGCAACTTGCTTGCACGGTCGTGCAGCCCAATCTGCACGGTCGTGCACCTTTAAAAATGCTTCCCTTTTGCACGATCTTCATTGCACGGTCGTGCAATGCTTATGCACGGCCGTGTATGCCTCCTTTAGCCCATTTTAGCCATTCTAATCATTTACTCTCATGCTATTACAAGCCTAGTTAACTACTAAAGCATTAAAACAAGAGTTTTGGCTAATTATTACAACCCGAAAAGCATAAAAGTAAGGCAAAAAATGAAACTAATACTAAACAAGTTAAATAGATATGGAAAGAGTCGTCGTTAACCGTTGAAGACGCATGGTTGACCATCCTATTCTGCATCAAATTCCTCTTCTAAAAAAGGATTTGCCCTCAAATCCTCGCCTTCAACAAGGAACATAGTAAGGACAACCAACAATGAACAAGGTCCAATCCACTAACCCTGTAGTTATAGCTAGGAAAACCAAATTAAAATTTCTAATATTCATCGGATACCCACCGGGATCAAACACCCAAACAAGGAGGACGAGTAGCACAACCAATAAAAACCGATGCACATCAAACAAGAAATCAAACATTGGCGCACCTAACCTGCCACCTCAAAAATCCATATTTCAATGACATCGAGACCAATAGAGTTCTTCCAATGCAAGAATATGTCAAAGAAAGTGAGACATCAACACGAATACCCTTATCAATTCTAGACCAACCACAACCTCCATGAGCGTAAGATAGATCAAACATAGCGTCAAGGAGTAAAGAATGTCGTTCAAACCTTAGTCTTGATTTACTAGTGCCAATGTCAAAATATGTTAAGTAAGAATTAAGCCCAAGAGAATCATCATGCACCACACTAGAAATTTTGAATTCATCATTAACCCAAGAAGTCTCATCACCATCACCATGATCAACAATAGAAAAATTTCCATACACACCATCCATTTTCACATCTTCACTCAATTCATGCTCATTAAATTGATCATCACAATCCTTTACAACATGGATATCAAAAACCTCATCAACAGGTAAGAAGAGAGAAGTGGATTCTTTTACCTCGTTTTGAAGATCACTATGAACCATAGGCAATGAACTCTCATCTCGTTATTTGGACACCTCTTCATTACAAATGGGAGTCTCACCATGAAGATCACCATGAACCAAGACCTTTTGCACTTCAATTGGAGGCAAAGGATTTAGGACAATCTTCACCCGATTCCATTTGAAAGAATATGTGTTCTCACAAGAACCATGGATGACATTTCTCTTCATCAACCAAGGTTGTCTGAAAACAATGTGACAATCATCCATTTGACTCACCACAAAAGTAAGCTCATCAAAATATGATTTCCCAATTCAAAAAGGAAAGGCACTTGTTTAGGGAAACCCAAGGCAAGTAGTTCAAGTTTATCAAGCATGTATTAGGATACTGAGTTCTCTCTAGCGTTTGGGTCAATTTTGAAATTACAAATCCTACCCAAAACCGTACATCTAGATTGAAACTCTTGAGGTCTAAACTCCATTTGGTCAATTGAGTTAATCATTTGCTTGCACACATCCTTCATATACTCAATCTTCCTCATAGAAAAATTGTGTTTAGACAAATCCATATTCAAAAGATGACAATAGGCTAGAAATTTGTAGTGAGGTAAAGGAGGAAAGCTTATTTGTGGTGTTAAAAGATTTATTTCAATATCCTTTGAAGATAGGATAAAGAAATATGGGATTTGAAAAAGAAAAATTCACTTAGAGTGCAATCACCTAGAGTGCAATCAATAATCACAACTTCAAACAAGAATTTTGTGGTGCTAGGTGAAGGAGGATACTACTTTTTGTGGAGTTAAGGCTTACTTCAATATCCCTTAAAGATTGGACCAGGAAGTATGGAGTTTAAAGAAGAAAAAATCCACTCAAGCATTTCATCAAACACCTTCTATGCACAACAAAACTACTTTCAAAATCTAAAATTCTCTTCAAAGATTCACCCAAGGATCATGGAGGTATTGAAACCTCAAGCTCTTGATACCAATTGATGTAGGATGGGTGGTCAAAGACATACAAAAACTACACAAAACCCACCCAAGAGAACATAAATTCGTAGGTCCAACTACACACTCAAATATGAACATGAAAAACTCATCAAAACATGGATATGGACATGGAAATAAGTTCACTAAGGACTTATATCATGAACTAAACAATTTCTACTCAAAATAACTAAGTTAGAGAATAGAAAAAGACTTTTTTTAGTAAGTAAGAATATATACCAAGGAGAAGGATAAATTACATCCTAACCTAGAGTGACACACAGCCACCACCAAAATGGTTGAAGGTTTCACCAAGGACATGCCCTTGGTGAAATAACCAACCACCCACAACTACCTACTAGCTGCCTACAACCTCACTAACTACAAAAAAGATCATACAACTAGCGCCAGTAGGCACCTCACAGACTATCAAAAAATAAGCATCTTCTTACAGTCATCACTACTTCTACAAGCCACATTGTAAATAACAGTTCAAGACTTCCGAACAACGAGGTCTATCTTGACCTTCCGAGCAACGAGGAGGATCTCGAGGTCTATAGTGGTATGTCGAAAAATGCTGGAGCATGTTCAAGACTTCGACGAACGTTTTTCGATCGTGCAGGCAAGACGAGCTGAGTGGCTGAAGCGTCAAGTCGCGAGGATCGATTGAGCTTTAGTGGAAGCCGAAGTTCCGTCAGATTTCGTCTGACTTTTTGTGTGTCGAGCCCGGATTACTGATTGTGGATAATCTCCTTTGCTTGAATTTCGGGACGAAATTCTTTTAAGGAGGGGAGATTGTAACGCCCCAGATTTTGGGCTAGTTTCGTGTTGGTTTGCTAGTGATTAGTTTGTCCCGGTGCATGGTCTAAATTTATTTAGACTATTTTAATTGCTATTGTGTAACCATTTTATTTAATGGTTTAGTATTTCTTAATTTTATTTTATTTAAATTAATTAGAATTTTATTATTTAATTTTCTAATTAATTAATTAGTTTTGGGCCAAGTGCAAAATTAATCATGATTAGTCATGAATTAGTGCAAATGGCCCAAGTAAGCTTTGAGCCCATTTTGAGCAAGCCTTGGCCGGTTTTTCCCTCTCTTTTAGTGGCTTGATTTGCCACTTGCCATGCTTTCACACCTTAACTAACCTCTATAAATAGAGGAGTTGGTAAGGCCTTAGGATCCTTTGTTAATTTTGCTCATTTAATCACCCTTGCCATCACTTTTAAAAGCCAAACTCTCCCTCCATTTCTACCACTTGCCACACGCCTATTTTGGGGTGTATTGAACCTAAGTTTTGTTCATCTTCAACTCCAAATCCAAACTTAAAGATTTAACATTCATTGATCTTTAAGTCACTAAAAACAAGTAGCCTTCATTGCCTTGAACATATCTTGGGTTGGTTTCGGTTTGGGTTTGGGTCTTGCGTGGTGATGGTGGCCGTGTGGCAGCAGCAGGCCGTGTGGGCAGCAGCAGGCCGTGTGGAGCAGCAGTGGTAGGGGCTGGTCCGTGGCTGGTCCAGGGCTGGACGTGGCTGGGACATGGTGGTGGTTCATGGCTGGTCCGTGCGGTGGTGTTTGTGGTGAGGCAACCGTGTTGGCTGGTGCAAGCATGACTGTGTGGTGCAGCCTTGTCGTGCTCTTGGTTCGTGTGTTCCTCGTTCCGGGCAGCAAGTTCTTGGTGCGTTTTGGGGTTATTCGTGACCAAGGTAACATGCTTTCTCAACCTATTTGGTATACTATGTTTATAGTATGAATTAAATGCATGTTTGGGTTGTTTGATGTTGAATATTCATGATTTTATGTGTGATTTGTATTCTGATTTTTATGTGATTAAATGAGGTTTTGATAAAGGTTTTCATGGTTTTATGATTGATTATATGTTGTAATATGATCATGATTAATGTGTTAAAGTTTGGTTAATTTTGGATAATTGAAAGGATGATTTTCGAATGGTTTTTAATGGTGTTATGCGTGTGATATGTATGAGTTTGGATAAGTTCTTGATTGAGTTCTTGAATCTTGATTGAGTTCTTGATTGAAGATCTTGAATCTTGAATGAGTTCTTTATGAGTTCTTTGAGTTCTTTATAAGTTCTTGATGAGTCTTTATGAGTTCTTGATTGAATCTTGAAAGTTAAAGAAAGGGTTAAAGAAAATTAAAGAAAGTGTCTAAGTTGATTAAAGAATGAGTAAAGAATGTTGGATTATGATTGGTTAGACTCAAGATTAAGCTAGAGGCAGTTCTTGAGAATAACTTCGATGTTTTAACTAGTCATCTTCAGGAATCAAGGCTAGAGGCGAATTCTTGAACTTGATTTAGTTAAGTTGAGATAATTAAATGAATAACATGATTAAAGTGACTAAAGAATTAATTAATGATTAGCTTGATTTCATTTTTAGATGCCTGATACTTTGAGTAAGATTCATTGTATTCGGGTTAAGACATTGCCCCTATTCCATCCGCGGTATTGGGATAGTTGGAGTCATACTATGCGATCTTTGTGAATTTCCAGTAAGATTGGTTTCACGGGACATGGATTTCCAGTAAGATTGGTTTCATGGGGTTTGGGAGTAAGATTCTCAAATCCAAGCATAGTAGAAAGTTCGGATGCGTAAGATGCGTCCGTACGAGCACAGTCTTGTCTAGAATATGAATGATTGCACCAAAGATAGTTGATTAGGTTGGTTTGAGTCGAGTTCATGGTTGGTTTGATCTTGTACTCTAGATTATTGATTTGATATTGATTATTTGATTTGTGCTATGTACATGTGTATTCCCATTAGGGTGAGTCAGTTATGTTACTCGCCACTAATGGTGGACTGTTGTATATTTTTCAGGTATTTCTGATGATGATACTCTTGCTTAGCTTTGGGTTGGGCGAGCGACGTTTATTGCTATTGTTGGTCGTATTTTCTATTACTGTTATTTTTAGATAGTATTAGACTATTGTATGGACTTTCATACGTTATTTTTAGACTCTGACGTGTGGTTGGAGTTACTCGTATTTTAGTATTTCTAGTTTGACTTTTGGACTAGTTATGTACAAACTTGTGGGTATTTGTACTCTTATGGTTTAATACTAATAATTGAGGAATTAGTTTTTAATTCTTAGGTAATTTGAGTTGTAGTTTATAACAATTCGACTCGTCGGTTTCTTCCGCGCCGATTTAAGCGAGTCGGGTCGTTACAGTTGGTATCAGAGCCGAATAGGTTTTAAGTGAGGTTTTAGGATTTGAGTTAAACCCGGGAGTTGAGAGCTTTACTATTCCCGAGTGATAAACCCCTAAAGTTAAGATTTAAGTAAAGGGAGGAAGAGTGACGGGTAGAAGAATCCGGGATAAGACTCTTTTTCCTACTTACTTTTTTTTGTGTATACTTGACTTAAGTGTGGATTGTTAATTCACATTTTTGTTTATTTTTTTCTTATCGTGTTATGTTTCGACGTGTTCACACCTCGCCGGTCGAGTTCGGGACGACAGAGATTACGAGCACTTGAGGAAGCGATTCTTACGCTAGCGCATCTTAGTCGTCAGCCATCGGGATCGCAGTCGACGTTCGATCGTATCGCTCGTCTTCGACCACCGACTTACGATGGGGTTGCCGACCCTACGACGTTGGAGAGTTGAATCCACGAGATAGGAAGGCTCTTCGACGCTACATTTTGTCCGAGCACGAGAAGGACCAGTTCGTCGCCTACTACTTGCGAGGAGAGGCCGATAACTAGTGGAGCATAGCTAGGAACGCGCGTTTACCCTGCATTCGATATCGTGGTATGAGTTCGTAGCTAAGGCCCAGAGGAGGTTCTACCCCGACGAGTTGCGGTGGCAAAAACCAGAGGAGTATCTTACTCTCATCCAGGGTAAGATGATAGTTCAGGCGCACCCCGATAAGTTCGCCGAGTTATCGAGGTTCGCTACGTCGGTCGTTCTATCCGAGGAGGAGCGGGACAAGCGTTACGTAAAGAAGCTGGATACGAGGATTCACGTTCGTATGATCAGCAGTGGAGCGAATACGTTGCGACAAGCTTACGAGGTAGCACTTGACCTTCAGGCGTCTGTTACCGAGGAGGATGCCAGCTAGAAGAAGAACCCGACCCCCGATGATGTTGCTATCCTTTGGGAAGCCCGATTTAGTGCTCCTAGCAGTACCCCCCCCCCCTCCGAACGCTAGTTCGCATTAGGGTTTTGACGGCTCGAAGTATAGAGGTTACGGCCAGAACTTCCACCTAGGGAAGCGATGTGACGGCACGCCTATGGAATGTTCCATCGACAGGAGAGGAGCTTTTGGCATCAGCTAAGTCTCCATTGAAGGATCGAGTCCGTTATACGACAAGACAGAAGCAGAGGTCCAGTTCGATGGAGTCTCAGTTTTCCCGTTAGTTCGTTTATAACTCTCCCTTCTGGAGAGGATCTTGTTTGTCAGCTCGAGTTCCGAGGTTTACCTATCGTTTAAGCTGGTGAGCAGGCGACAACCGATTTGAAGGATTTCCCGCTAATGGTGTTCGATGTTATACTTGGTATGGACTGGCTATCGAGGTATCAGGCGATCATTCGTTGCCGAGATCAGTCAGTGACATTCCGAGGTCTTCAGAGCAACCGAGTTACTTACTCTGGGTTTATCCTAAAGAAAAGAGTAAAGGTAAACTCTGCCTTGAAAATGAGGAAGCATCGCCAGAAGGGTGATATGGTGTATCTATGTCAAGTACGAGACTTGACTAAGGAGCATCTGTTGGACGATGTACCTGTAGCGAGGGATTTCAGAGACGTATTTCCTGATGAGCTACCGGGCGTTCCACCTGAGCGTGATGTCGAGTTTCATATCGTACCCGGGACAGCGCCAATTTCGAAGGCACCGTACCGGATGGCACCGTCTGAGTTATTGGAGTTAAAGACGCAACTCCAGGATTTGATCGATAAGGGCTTCATTAGGCCAAGTGTTTCTCCGTGGGGAGCTCCTGTGCTCTTTGTGAAGAAGAAAGATGGTAGTATGCGCCTGTGCATAGACTACCGAGAGTTGAATCGGGTAACTATCAAGAATAAGTACCCATCGCCTAGGATTGAGGACCTGTTCGATCAGTTGCGAGGAGCAGGAGTGTTTTCGAAGATAGATCTTCGATCTGGATATCATCAGATTCCAGTCAAGAAAGAGGACATTCCAAAGACTGCTTTTCGTACTCGATACGACCGCTACGAGTTTTAAAGTGATGCCCGACGGTCTCGCTAACGCTATACCCGTGTTCATGGATCGGATGAACCAGACTTTTCATCACTTACTCGTTAAGTGCGTCATAGTCTTCTTCGATAATATCTTAGTCTAAACGAGAGAAGAGTCTGAGCTTGCAGATCATCTCCGTATGGTACTAAGGATATTATGGAGCAGCAGGTGATTCGCGAATAACTCCCAGTGAGAGCTCTGTCTTCGCGAATTTGCACTTTTGAGTCGCGTACTCAACTAGGAACGTGTTAAGGTAGACTAGACTAGAACTTATAGGGGTGTAATTGTGGTCAGGAAACCGCTTGACCTACTGTATTCGACCAGAATTTGTTTGTACCAATCCTATTTGTTCAACCTTACAATTGATTTACGGTTAACCTTATTTTCCGTTGTTGAACCTATTTGGTAAGTACCATCATTGTTAACATAAGTATCACCATCAATTCGTTGTTGTTACTAATTGTTAACAATATCGTTATCACCCTTGTTATAATCAATCCTTTAACATCCATGTTGTTATCCTTATCATCGTTCAAGACCATCTATCATTTTGATCATCATTCCCTTATTTCGACGTCATAGGTTTTTAACCATTGATTATGAGCGTCGTAATCCATTATCATCGTTCATGTCATCGTCTTCGTCGAGCATGGTCCTTATTATCATTTATGATCACCCATTATCGACGTTATCATCACCATACATAATTGAGGTCATCATAAATCATTAACGTTATTCATGTTGGCCAACCTCGTGATTAACATCGATTCACCTTGCATCATCCACCGTGTTTTTTGGCCGTCGTTGTTAATATCATCCATCATCACTAGGATTTATCGATGGATAATTTATGCCATTTACACATCATCATATCATTATTTCTATTGTAGTCATATATATATATATATATATATATATATATATATATATATATTTATTATTTTATAATCGTAGCCATTCTACTTCTCGTAAATCGATATACTTCATCGAGACGTTCTTTGATTTCTATATATAATATTCAGTATTCATATCAGACATTTATTAACGTCCTTGCTATTCTCATCCTTCAAAGGTGGGCATCGTTTCGATCCCAATATTCTAATCCAGATATTCTAAACCTGATATGGATTTTTGAATTGATTAATTGTTTTGGAATTTTGTTCGATCATCCAAAACCAACTTATTGTTTCCTACTTTTTTTACCTTAATCGACCGATTATATCTGCATTCCAATTTTGACCAATCGATCATAACCCGTATACCAGTTTTCGACCATTTGATCGTTTTTACACCTCTAAGAGTTAAGTCTATAGTCGAGGGGAGTAGCTTGAGTATGTGACGAAGGTTTGTAGTTCTGGGTTCGTAGTTGGAACAGAAGATAGACTTTGCTCCTATCTTGACCTTCCTAGCAACGAGGAGGATCTCGAGGTCTATAGTGGTATGTCGAAAAATGCTGGAGCATGTTCAAGACTTCGACGAACGTTTTTCGATCGTGCAGGCAAGACGAGCTGAGTGGCTGAAGCGTCAAGTCGCGAGGATCGATTGAGCTTTAGTGGAAGCCGAAGTTCCGTCAGATTTCGTCTGACTTTTTGTGTGTCGAGCCCGGATTACTGATGGTGGATAATCTCCTTTGCTTGAATTTCGGGACGAAATTCTTTTAAGGAGGGGAGATTGTAACGCCCCAGATTTTGGGCTAGTTTCGTGTTGGTTTGCTAGTGATTAGTTTGTCCCGGTGCATGGTCTAAATTTATTTAGACTATTTTAATTGCTATTGTGTAACCATTTTATTTAATGGTTTAGTATTTCTTAATTTTATTTTATTTAAATTAATTAGAATTTTATTATTTAATTTTCTAATTAATTAATTAGTTTTGGGCCAAGTGCAAAATTAATCATGATTAGTCATGAATTAGTGCAAATGGCCCAAGTAAGCTTTGAGCCCATTTTGAGCAAGCCTTGGCCGGTTTTTCCCTCTCTTTTCGTGGCTTGATTTGCCACTTGCCATGCTTTCACACCTTAACTAACCTCTATAAATAGAGGAGTTGGTAAGGCCTTAGGATCCTTTGTTCATTTTGCTCATTTAATCACCCTTGCCATCACTTTTAAAAGCCAAACTCTCCCTCCATTTCTACCACTTGCCACACGCCTATTTTGGGGTGTATTGAACCTAAGTTTTGTTCATCTTCAACTCCAAATCCAAACTTAAAGATTTAACATTCATTGATCTTTAAGTGACTAAAAACAAGTAGCCTTCATTGCCTTGAACATATCTTGGGTTGGTTTCGGTTTGGGTTTGGGTCTTGCGTGGTGATGGTGGCCGTGTGGGCAGCAGCAGGCCGTGTGGAGCAGCAGTGGTAGGGGCTGGTCCGTGGCTGGTCCAGGGCTGGACGTGGCTGGGACATGGTGGTGGTTCATGGCTGGTCCGTGCGGTGGTGTTTGTGGTGAGGCAGCCGTGTTGGCTGGTGCAAGCATGACCGTGTGGTGCAGCCTTGTCGTGCTCTTGGTTCGTGTGTTCCTCGTTCCGGGCAGCAAGTTCTTGGTGCATTTTGGGGTTATTCGTGACCAAGGTAACATACTTTCTCAACCTATTTGGTATACTATGTTTATAGTATGAATTAAATGCATGTTTGGGTTGTTTGATGTTGAATATTCATGATTTTATGTGTGATTTGTATTCTGATTTTTATGTGATTAAATGAGGTTTTGATAAAGGTTTTCATGGTTTTATGATTGATTATATGTTGTAATATGATCATGATTAATGTGTTAAAGTTTGGTTAATTTTGGATAATTGAAAGGATGATTTTCGAATGGTTTTTAATGGTGTTATGCGTGTGATATGTATGAGTTTGGATGAGTTCTTGATTGAGTTCTTGAATCTTGATTGAGTTCTTGATTGAAGATCTTGAATCTTGAATGAGTTCTTTATGAGTTCTTTGAGTTCTTTATAAGTTCTTGATGAGTGTTTATGAGTTCTTGATTGAATCTTGAAAGTTAAAGAAAGGGTTAAAGAAAATTAAAGAAAGTGTCTAAGTTGATTAAAGAATGAGTAAAGAATGTTGGATTATGATTGGTTAGACTCAAGATTAAGCTAGAGGCAGTTCTTGAGAATAACTTCGATGTTTTAACTAGTCATCTTCAGGAATCAAGGCTAGAGGCGAATTCTTGAACTTGATTTAGTTAAGTTGAGATAATTAAATGAATAACATGATTAAAGTGACTAAAGAATTAATTAATGATTAGCTTGATTTCATTTTTAGACGCCTGATACTTTGAGTAAGATTCATTGTATTCGGGTTAAGACGTTGCCCCTATTCCATCCGCGGTATTGGGATAGTTGGAGTCATACTATGCGATCTTTGTGAATTTCCAGTAAGATTGGTTTCACGGGACATGGATTTCCAGTAAGATTGGTTTCATGGGGTTTGGGAGTAAGATTCTCAAATCCGAGCATAGTAGAAAGTTCGGATGCATAAGATGCGTCCGTACGAGCACAGTCCGGTCTAGAATATGAATGATTGCGCAAAGATAGTTGATTAGGTTGGTTTGAGTCGAGTTCATGGTTGGGTTGATCTTGTACTCTAGATTATTGATTTGATATTGATTATTTGATTTGTGCTATGTACATGTGTATTCCCATTAGGGTGAGTCAGTTATGTTACTCGCCACTGATGGTGGACTGTTGTATATTTTTCAGGTATTTCTGATGATGATACTCTTGCTTAGCTTTGGGTTGGGCGAGCGACGTTTATTGCTATTGTTGGTTGTATTTTCTATTACTGTTATTTTTAGATAGTATTAGACTATTGTATGGACTTTCATACGTTATTTTTAGACTCTGACGTGTGGTTGGAGTTACTCGTATTTTAGTATTTCTAGTTTGACTTTTGGACTAGTTATGTACAAACTTGTGGGTATTTGTACTCTTATGGTTTAATACTAATAATTGAGGAATTAGTTTTTAATTCTTAGGTAATTTGAGTTGTAGTTTATAACAATTCGACTCGTCGGTTTCTTCCGCGCCGATTTAAGCGAGTCGGGTCGTTACATAGGATGTTAAGCAATTTTTTTTCCTCATCAGCATCAATGCCCCCAAAATACACATCACTCTTCTCTAGATTTGCAGAAAGTCCTGAGGCCTGAGAAAATTT
Organism: Salicornia ramosissima; assembly: GCA_951394345.1. NCBI lineage: Eukaryota > Viridiplantae > Streptophyta > Magnoliopsida > Caryophyllales > Amaranthaceae > Salicornia > Salicornia ramosissima. The sequence goes on along the minus strand of OX596236.1, from coordinate 30,238,837 downwards.
GTTGAAGGCATCGAAGAGTAGTTGTATGGAGGAGCTATCAGCTCTTGCAAGGAGCAGAAGATCATCAAAAAACATCATGTGAGTTATTGAGAGCTTCTCACATCTAGGATGGAAGTTGAAGTCTGGAATGTACTTGAGATCATTTAAGCACCTGGACAAATACTCCATTCCCATAGCAAAAAGGAAAGGAAATATGGGATCACCTTGCCTTAATCCTTTCTTGTCTGGGAAAGGCTTACAAGGAACCCCATTGATCAAAATAGAGTATGAAACAGTTGATATGCATCCCATCACCCACATAATGAAACGATTAGGGAAACCCATTTCTCCTAGGACAGTTTCCAGGAAGCTCCACTCAATTGAGTCATAAGCTTTCTTAAGATCGACCTTTATCATGCATCTAGGAGATGATAACTTGAACAACTTCTCTAAGGCCTCAGGGTTGGAAGCTAACTTGAACAAGAGCACATCATATTTTGGAGGGGTAAAAACTGATCAAATTGAGGAGCTTTAACCAGTTCTGCCTATACCACAAGGAACCATGCCTTTTCTGTACCTTGGTGTACCCATTTCTTCAAAGAAACTCTCTGTGAACCAATGTAAGCCATTGACAGAAAAGATCACTAACAAAATCAAAGGGTGGACTACAAGATTTCTCTCTTATGCAGGAAGACTACAATTGATTATAGTGGTGCTTTTTGGAGTTCAGACATATTGGTCCCAGATTTTTGTTCTCCCCAAGAAGGTCACAAAGGAAATTGAAACATTATGCAGGATTTTCTTATGGACAGGTAAATATGCCCCATCTAGGAAAGCCTTGGTAGCTTGGGAGAAGATATGCTTACTAAAAGAAGCTGGAGGGTGGAATGTTGTTGACATTGCATTATGGAACAAAGCTACTACAATCAAGCTACTATGGAATTTTGCAGCAAAATCTAATTCACTTTGGGTTAAATGGGCACATGCTTATTATTTCAAAAAGAAAGAGGTCAACCAGGCAACATTACCAAAAAAATGCTCTTGGAATCTGAAGAAAATAATGGGATATAGGGATTTGATTGTCAGTGCTGGAGGTTGGGAGCAGTTCATTCACAACAACAAGTACAACATTAGGCTGATGTACCAATAGCTCAAGCCCCAAGCTGAAAGAGTCCCTTGGAGCAGGATCATCTGCAACAACCTAGGCAGCCCCAAGAGCAAGTTTATCTCATGGCTAGCTTTACATGATAGACTTTACACTAAAGATAGAATGGTTAAATGGAATCTAAACTGTGATCCTCATTGTGTCTTCTGTTCTACACATTTGGAATCAGTTCAACATCTATTTTTCCAATGTGACAATTCCCATAAGATCTGGAAGGAGCTAATGTCCATGCTAGACATCAACAACCTTAACTTGCAATGGGAATCAGTGGAAAGGTGGATTCAGAAACAAGGAAGGAAAGGTTGTGTCAAGTCTCAGCTGATTTTGATGCTATTCAGTGAGTCTATATACACCATCTGGTTGCAAAGGAATGCTCAAATCTTCAACAACCACCACATGTCATGCAATCAGGCCATTAGAGAGATAATTTTTAGAGTTTCATGTAGGGCCTCAGATGAAATGAGGCTACTAATGATCTTGTAATGTACTTTAATGTTTATCTACTTGGCTTTAGCCACTAGAGCTTAGTCTTTAATTTTCTCTTTGATGTATGCTTTCTGGCTTAACTTCTTATCTGCTAGGCCAAGGCCTGTTGAGCACTAGTCTGACATAGGTTAACTGTATAGATCTCAAGGGATATAGGTTGTATTTTTTTGGTGTTTTTAAACACTTCTCTTGGTATAATATCTTTATTTACCAAAAAAAACAAAAAAACTTGTGAGTGTAACCCTTCATGAGTTCAGTGGCTAGCAAAATGTTGTCTCCAATGTGTTTGCCTGGAATAAATCCTGCTTGTGATTCATTCACCATTTACCCTATCACCTTGGAAAGCCTATTTGTCAGGATTTTGGAATAATTTTATACACAACCGTACAAGATTTTGAATAGAAAAAGACTTGCAATCACCAAGGTTGCAAGATTTTGCCATCGACCAAGGAAGGGAAGATCACAAAGAACTCACAAGAGAAAACTCTCCAATTTTTCATTTCAACAAATCTGATTTTTTACATGAGGCAAAGAGACTATTTGTAGACTAAACACACCCTAATAAGACTATTAATCAAGGGCCAAGATTAGAAAGACACTAAACAAAACAAGAGAGAAAGCCCAAAACATCAAATCACGTACAACACCCGTGCACGGTGGTGCAGTACAACCCTGCACGGTCGTGCACGCCCAAAACAAACCTACTGGATCGTGCGCGGTCGTGCATGATTACCCTGCACGGTCGTGCAATATGTTTGCAGGGTCGTGCAAGAGCTGCTAGTGCCACTGGATCGTGCACGGTCGTGCAGGTTTGGCCTGCACGGTCGTGCAACTTACTTACACGGTCGTGCAGCCCAATCTCCACAGTCGTGCACCTTCAAAAATGCTTCTCTTTTGCACGATCTTCATTGCGCGGTCATGCAATGCTTATGCACGGCCGTGTATACCTCCTTTAGCCCATTTTAGCCATTCTAATCATTTACTCTCATGCTATTACAAGCCTAGTTAACTACTAAAGCATTAAAACAAGAGTTTTGGCTAATTATTATAACTCGAAAAGCATAAAAGTAAGGCAAAAAATGAAACTAACACTAAACAAGTTAAATAGATATGGAAAGAGTCGTCGTTGCCCGTTGAAGACGCATGTTTGACCATCCCATTCTGCATCACCTTTTGGAGGCCCGAAACGCGCATACGTCCCACTGCCGGTTATTCCCGAAGACGGGCCTGTGCCATTTTGTTGGCCTCTGAGGTCTCGGGATGAAACTGGTCGAAAATATTCTCGAGGGTTCTTTGGGTCACAAAATGCATTTTGTTGGCCGCTGCCAGTTATTCCCAAAGTCGTGTTTGTAGCAGGCCTCCGGGGTCTCGGGATGAAAATGGTCGAAAATATTCTCAGGCGTTCCTTGTGTCACAAAATGCACCAGGGAAAGGGGAAACCAGTGCCCAACCCCCTTTGAAGCTCGAAAGGTGCATACGAGCCGCTTGCGGTTATTCCCAAAGTCGGGTCTGTAGCGGTCCTCCTTGGTCCCGGGAAGAAAATGGTCGAAAATATTCCCGGGGTTCCTTGGGTCACAAAAATGCACCTGGAAAGGGGAAACCAGTTCCGGGCCCCTTTTTGGAGGCCCGAAACGCGCGTACGACCCGCTACCGGTTATTCACGAAGATGGGGCCTCTGCCTAGTAACGGGCCTCCGTGGTCTCAGTATGAAAATGGTCGAAAATATTCTCGGGAGTTCCTTGGGTCACAAAATGCAACAGGGAAAGGAAAAACCAGCTCCCGACCCCTTTTCGAGGACTGAAATGCGCATTCTAACCGCTACCAGTTATTCCCGAAGATTGGCCTGTAGCGGACCTCAAGGTTCAGGGGATGAAAATGGTTGAAAATATTCTCGGGGGTTCCTGGGCTTACAAAATGCACCTGGGAAAACGGAAACCAGTTCCAGACCCCTTTTGGAGGCCTGAAACGCGCATACGACGTGCTGCTGGTTATTCCCGAAGTCGGTTCTGTAGCGGGCCTCCGGGGTCCCAGGATGAAAATGGTCGAAAATATTCTAGGAGGTTCCTTGGGTCACAAAATGTACCCTGGAAATGGGAAACCATTTACCGAACCCTTTTTGAGGCCCTAAACGCGCATACGACACACTGCTTGTTATTCCCGAAGATGGGTCAGTAGCAGGCCTCCGGGTTCCCGGGGTGAAAATTGTCAAAAACATTCACGGGGGTTCCTTGCCTTACAAAATGCACCTGGGAAAGGGGAAACTATTTCCCAACTACTTTTGGAGGCCCGAAACGCGCATATGACCCATTGCCGGTTATTCCCGAAGTCAGGTTTGTAGCGGGCCTCCAGGGTCCCGAGATGAAAATGGTTGAAAATATTCTCAAGGGTTCCTTGTGTCACAAATGCACCTAGGAAAGGGGAAACCAGTTCCCGACCCCTTTTGGAGGCCCGAAACGCGCATACGACCCGCTGCCGGTTATTCACGAAGATTGGCATGTAGGGGGCCTCCGGGATCCCGGGATGAAAATGGTCAAAAACATTCACGGGGGTTCCTTGGGTCACAAAATGCACTTGGGAAAGGGGAAACTAGTTTCCGACCCCTTTTGGATTCCCGAAACGCGCACACGACCTGCTGCCAGTTAATACAGAAGACGGGCCTTTAACGGGCCTTCGGGGTCCCTGGAAAAAAATGGTCGAAAATATTCTCGGGGGTTCCTTAGGTCACAAAATGCACCTTGGAAATTGGAAACCAGTTCCTGACCCCTTCTGGAGGCCTGAAACGCGCATACGTCTCGCTGCCGGTTATTCCCGAAGACGGGCCTGTGCCATGTTGTGGACCTCCGAGGTCTTGTGATGAAAATGGTCGAAAATATTCTCAGGGGTTCTTTGGGTCACAAAATGCACCTAGAAATGGGGAAAACAGTTTCCGAACACTTTTGCAGGACTGAAACGCGCATAGGACTCGCTTCCGGTTATTCCCGAAGATGGGACTGTAGCGGGTCTCCAAGGTCACGGGATGAGAATGGTTTAAAATATTCACGGGGGTTCCTTTGGTCACAAAATTCACCTGGGAAAGGGAAAACAAGTTCCCGACCCGTTTTGGAGGCCCGAAACGCCCATACGAGTCGCTGACGATAATTCCTGAAAACGGGCTAGTAGCAGGCCTATGGGGTCCTGGGATGAAAATGGCCGAGAATATTCTCGGGGTTCGTTGGGAACAAAATGTATTTCAGAAAGGGGAAACCAGTTCCCGACCCCTTTTGCAGGCCCGAAATGCGTTTACGACGCACTGCTGGTTATTCCTGAAGTCGGGTCTGTAGCGGGCCACCAGGGATGAAAATGGTCGAAAATATTCTCGGGCATTCCTTGGGTCATAACATTTACGTGGGAAAGGTGAAACCAATTCCCGACCCCTTTCGGAGGTCGGAAACGCGCATAATACGTGGTGCCGGTTATTCCTTAAGTCGGTTCTGTAGCAGGTCTCCGGGGTCCCTGGATGAAAATGGTCCAAAATATTCTTGGGGGTTCCTGGGGTCACAAAATGCACCTGGGAAAGGGGAAACCAGTACCCGACCCCGTTTGAAGCTCGAAAGGTGCATACGACCCAATTCCGGTTATTCCCAAAGTCGGGTCTGTAGCGGTCCTCCCTGGTCCCGGGATGAAAATGGTCGAAAATACTCTCGGGGTTCCTTGGGTCACAAAAATGCACCTGGGAAAGGAGAAACCAGTTCCCGGCCCATTTTCGGAGGCCCGGAACGCGCGTACGACCCGCTACCGGTTATTCCTGAAGATGAGGCCTCTGCCCAGTAACGGGCCTCCGTGGTCTCAGTATGAAAATGGTAGAAAATATTCTCGGGAGTTCCTTGGGTCACAAAATGCAACAGGGAAAGGAGAAACCAGCTCCCGACCCCTTTTCGAGGACTGAAACGCGCATTCGAACCGCTACCGGCTATTCCTGAAGACTGGCCTGTAGCGGGCCTCAAGGTTCCGGGGATGAAAATGGTTGAAAATATTCTCGGGGGTTCCTTGGCTTACAAAATGCACCTGGGAAAAGGGAAACAAGTTCCAGACCCCTTTTGGAGGCCTGAAACGCGTATACGACGTGCTGCTGGTTATTCCCGAAGTCGGTTTTGTATCGGGCCTCCGGGGTCCTAGGATGAAAATGGTCGAAAATATTCTAGGAGGCTCCTTGGGTCACAAAATGTACCTTGGAAATGGGAAACCAATTCCCGAACCCTTTTGGAGGCCTTAAACGCGCATACGACACGCTGCTTGTTATTCCCGAAGATGGGTCAGTAGCAGGCCTCCGGGTTCCCGGGATGAAAATTGTCAAAAACATTCATGGGGGTTCCTTGCCTTACAAAATGCACCTGGGAAAGGGGAACTAGTTCCCGGCCACTTTTGGAGGCCCGAAACGCGCATATGACCCGTTGCCGGTTATTCCCGAAGTCGGGTTTGTAGCGGGTCTCCGGGTCCCAAGATGAAAATGGTTGAAAATATTCTCAAGGGTTCCTTGTGTCACAAATGCACCTAGGAAAGGGGAAACCAGTTCCCGACCCCATTTGGAGGCCCGAAAGGCGCATACGACCCGCTGCCGGTTATTCCCGAAGATTGGCATGTAGCGGGCCTCCAGGATCCCGGGATGAAAATGATCAAAAACATTCACGGGGGTTCCTTGGGTCACAAAATGCACCTGGGAAAGGGGAAACAAGTTTCCGACCCCTTTTGGATTCTCGAAACGCGCACACGACCCGCTGCCAGTTAATATAGAAGACGGGCCTTTAACGGGCCTCCAGGGTCCCTGGATAAAAATGGACGAAAAAATTATCGGGGATTCCTTAGGTCACAAAATGCACCTTGGAAAGGGGAAACCAGTTATTGACCCCTTCTGGAGCCCCGAAACGCGCATACGTCCCGCTGCCGGTTATTCCCGAAGACTGGCCTGTACCATGTTGTGGGCCTCCGAGGTCTCGTGATGAAAATGGTCGAAAATATTCTCGGGGGTTCTTTGGGTCACAAAATGCACCTGGAAATGGGGAAAACAGTTTCCGAACACTTTTGCAGGACCCGCTTCCGGTTATTCTCGAAGATGGGACAGTAGCGGGTCTCCAAGGTCACGGGATGAGAATGGTTGAAAATATTCACGGGGGTTCCTTTGGTCACAAAATTCACCTGGGAAAGGGCAAACAAGTTCCCGACCGATTTTGGAGGCCCAAAACGCGCATACGAGCCTCTGACGATTATTCCCGAAAACGTGCCTATAGCAGGCCTACGGGGTCCCGGGATGAAATTGGCCGAGATTATTCTCGGGGTTCATTCGGGCACAAAATGCACTTGGGAAAGGGGAAACCAGTTCCCGACCCCTTTTGGAGGCCCGAAATGCGCATAATACGTGCTGCCGTTTATTTACGTGGGAAAGGTGAAACCAATTCCCGACCCGTTTCGGAGGTCGGAAACGCGCATAATACGTGCTGCCGTTTATTTCCTGAAGTCGGGTCTGTAGCAGGTCTCCGGGGTCCCTGGATGAAAATGGTCCAAAATATTCTTGGGGGTTCCTGGGGTCACAAAATGCACCTGGGAAAGGGGAAACCAGTACCCGACCCCGTTTGAAGCTCGAAAGGTGCATACGACCCGCTTCCGGTTATTCCCAAAGTCGGGTCTGTAGCGGTCCTCCTTGGTCCCGGGATGAAAATGGTCGAAAATATTCTCGGGGTTCCTTGGGTCACAAAAATGCACCTGGGAAAGGGGAAACCAGTTTCTGGCCCCTTTTTTGGGGCCCGAAACGCGCGTACGACCCGCTACCAGTTATTCCCGAAGATCGGGCCTCTGCCCAGTAACGGGCCTCCATGGTCTCAGTATGAAAATGGTCGAAAATATTCCCGGGAGTTCCTCGGGTCACAACGCCCGCTGGCCTCGTTCTTTCATTCACAAAATTGTGAGCCAATAGATCATCTTTCCTTATTCTTTAATAAGCGAGTACATACCTCTTTCTACGTTTCAATATTTTTATATCGAACCATCATTTCAAATGCAACAGGGAAAGGAGAAACTAGCTTCCGACCCCTTTTGGAGGCCTGAAACGCGCATTCGACCCGCTACCGGTTATTCCCGAAGACTGGCCTGTAGCGGGCCTCCAGGTTCCGGGGATGAAAATGGTTAAAAATATTCTTGGGGGTTGCTTGGCTCAAAAAATGCACCTGGGAAAAGGGAAACCAGTTCCAGACCCTTTTGGAGGCCTGAAACGCGCATACGACGTGCTATCGGTTATTCCCGAAGTCGGTTCTGTAGCGGGCCTCCGGGGTCCCAGGATGAAAATGGTCGAAAATATTCTAGGAGGTTCCTTGGGTCACAAAATGTACCTTGGAAATGGAAAACCAATTCCCGAACCCTTTTGGAGGCCCTAAACGCGCATACGACACGCTACTTGTTATTCCCGAAGATGGGTCAGTAGCAAGCCTCCAGGGTCCCAGGATGAAAATTGTCAAAAACATTCACGGGGTTCCTTGCCTTACAAAATGCACCTGGGAAAGGGGAAACTAGTTCCGGACCACTTTTGGAGGCCCGCAACGCGCATATGACCCGCTGTCGGTTATTCCCGAAGTCGTGTTTGTAGCAGGCCTCCGGGGTCCCGGGATGAAAATGGTCGAATATATTCTCAGGCATTCCTTGTGTCACAAAATGCACCTAGCAAAGGGGAAACCAGTTCCCGACCCCTTTGCAGGCCCGAAACGCGCATACGACCCATTGCCGTTTATTCCCGAAGATTGGCATGTAGCGGGCCTCCGGGGTCCCGGGATGAAAATGGTCAAAAACATTCACGGGGGTTCCTTGGGTCACAAAATGCCCCTCGGAAATGTGAAACTAGTTTCCAACCCCTTTTGGATTCCCGAAACGCGCACACGACCCGCTGCCAGTTAATACAAAAGACGGGCCTCCGGGGTCCCGGGATAAAAATGGTCAAAAATATTCTCGGGGGTTCCTTCGGTCACAAAATGCACCTTGCAAAGGGGAAAACAGTTCCTAACCCATATTGGAGGCCCAAAACGCGCATACGTCCCGCTCCCGGTCATTCCTGAAGACGGGCCTGTGCCATGTTGTGGGCCTCCGAGGTCTCGTGATGAAAATGGTCGAAAATATTCTCGGGCGTTCTTTGGGTCACAAAATGCACCTGGAAATGTCGAAAATAGTATCCGAACACTTTTGCAGGACCGAAACCCTCATAGGACCCGCTGCCGGTTATTCCCGAAGATGGGACAGCAGCGGGTCTCCAAGGTCACGGGATGAGAATGGTTGAAAATATTCACGGGGGTTCCTTTGGTCACAAAATTCACCTGGGAAAGGGCAAACAAGTCTCCGACCCGTTTCGGAGGCCCGAAAAGCGCATATGAGCGGCTGACTATTATTCCCGGGTCCACGGAGGCCCCCCTACAGGACCGTCCTCAGGAATAACCGGCAAAGGGACGAATGCGCGTTTCGGGCCCCCAAAAAGGGGTAGGAAACTAGTTTCACCATTCCCAGGTGCATTTTGTGACCCAAGGAACCCCGGAGAATATGTTCGACCATTTTCATTCCGGGACCCCGGAGGTCCGCTACAGGCCTGTCTTCGGTAGTAACCGGCAGCGGGCCGTATGCGCGTTTCGGGCCTCCAAAAGGGGTTGGGAACTGTTTCCCCTTTCCCAGGTGCATTAGGTAAGCCAAGGAACCCCCGAGAATATTTTCGACCATGCTCATCCCGGGTCCCCGGAGGCCCCCCTACAGGCCCGTCTTCGGGAATAACCGGCAAAGGGACGAATGCACGTTTCGGGCATCGAAAAAGGGGTCGGAAACTAGTTTCACCATTACCAGGTGCATTTTGTGTCCCAAGGAACCCCCGAGAATATTTTCGACCATTTTCATCCTGCGACCCTGGAGGCCCGCTACAGACCCGACTTCGAGAATAACAGGCATAGGGTCCTACGCGTGTTTTACGCCTGCAAAAGAGGTCGGGAACTTGTTTACCCTTTCCTAGTTGTATGTTGTGACCAAAGGAACCCCAGAGAATATTTTCGACCATTTTCGTCTGGAGACCCCAAAGGCCCGCTACACGGCCGTCTTCAAGAATAACCGGTAGCGTATCGTATGCACGTTTCAGGCCTCAAAAACGGTTCGGGAAATTTGTTCTCCTGTCCTAGGTGCATTTTGTGACCCAAGGAACCCCACAAAATATTTTCAACCATTTTCGCCCCCGGACACTAAAGACCAGTTACAGGCCGATTTTCAGGAACAACCGCCAGCGGGTCGTATGCGTGTTACAGGCCTCCAAAATGGGTCGGGAACTAGTTTCCCCTTTCCCAGGTGCATTTTATGATCCAAGGAACCCCCTGTGAATATTTTCGAGAATTTTCATCCCGGGACCCATTCCGACACCCCGGAGCCCGCTACAGGCCTGCCTTCGGGAATAACCGGCAGCGGGTCCGTCGTATGCGTGTTTCGGGCCTACAAAAAGAGGTTGCGAACTGGTTTCCCTTTTCCCAGGTGCATTTTTGTGACCCAAGGAACCCCCAAGAATATTTTCGACCATTTGCATCCCGGGACCCCGGAGACCCTCTACAGGCCTGTATTCGGGAATAACTAGCAGCGAGTCGTATGCGTGTTTCGGGCTTATAAAAAGGGGTTGGGAACTCGTTTCCCCTTTCCTAGTTGCATTTTGTGACCCAAAGAACCCCCTAGAATATTTTCGACCATTTTCGTCTCGAGACCCAAAGGCCCGCTACACGCCTGTCTTTAAGAATAACCGGTAGCGTGTCGTATGCACGTTTCGGGCGTCCAAAACGGTTCAGGAAATTGGTTCTCCTTTCCCAGGTGCATTTTGTGACCCAAGGAACCCACAGAATATTTTCGACCATTTTCATCCCTGGACCCCGGAGGCCCGCTACAGGCCCGTCTTCGGGAAAAAAGTCAGCGGCTCGTATGCGCGTTTCGGGCCTCCAAAAAGGGGTCGGAAACTAGTTTCACCATTCCCAGGTGCATTTTGTGACCCAAGGAACCCCTGAGAATATTTTCGACCATTTTCATCCCGGGACCCCGGAGGTCCGCTACAGGCCCGTCTTCGAGAGTAACCGGCAGCGTGTCGTATGCGCGTTCCGGGCCTCCAAAAGGTGTTGGGAACTGTTTCCCCTCTCCCAGTTGCGTTTTGTGACCCAAGGAACCCCCGAGAATATTTACGACCATTTTCAACCTGAGACACAGAGGCCCGCTACACACCTGTCTTCAAGAATAACCGGTAGCGTGTCGTATGCACGTTTCGTGCCTCAAAAACGGTTCAGGAAATTGTTCTCCTTACCCAGTTGCATTTTGTTACCCAAGGAACCCACTAGAATATTTTAGAACATTTTCATCGCGGGACCCCGGAGGCCCGCTATAGGCTCGTCTTAAGGAATAACCGGCAGCAGGTAGTATGCGCGTTTCGGGCCTCCCAAAAGGGATCGAGAAATTCTTTCCCCTTTCCCAGGTGCATTTTGTGACGCAAGGAATCCCAGAAAATATTTTCGACCATTTTCATCCCGGGATCCCGGAGACCCTCTACAGGCCCGTCTTCGGGAACAACCGGCAGCGGGTCGTATGTACCTTTGGGCAACGAGTTTCCCCTTTCCCGGTGCATTTTGTGATCAAAGGAACCGTCGAGAATATTTTCGACCATTTTCATCCCTGGACCTCGGAGGCCCGCTATAGAGCCGTCTTCGGGAAAAATTTCAGCGGCTCGTATGCGAGTTTCGGGCCTCCGAAACGGGTCGAGAACTAGTTTCCCCCTTCCCAGGTGAGTTTTGTGACCCAAGGAACCCCATTGAATATTTTCGACCATTTTCATCCCAGACACCGGAGGGCCCCTACAGGCCCGTCTTCGGGAACAACCGACAGCGGGTCGAATGCGGGTTTTGGGCCCCCAAAGGGGTCGAGAACTGGTTTCTCCTTTCCCGGGTGCATTTTGTGACCCAAGGAACCCTCGAGAATATTTTCGACCATTTTCATCCCGGGACCACAGAGGCCCCCCTACATGCCCGTCTTCGGGAATAACAAGCAAAGGGACGAATGCGCGATTCGGGCCCCCAAAAAGGGGTCGGAAACTAGTTTCACCATTCCCATGTGATTTTGTGACCCAAGGAACCCCCGAGAATATTTTCGACCATTTTCATCCCAAGACCCCAGAGGTCCGCTACAGGCCCGTCTTCGGTAGTAACCGGCAGCGGGCCGTATGTGCGTTTCGGGCCTCCAAAAGGCGTCAGGAACTATTTCCCCTTTTCCAGGTGCATTTTTTTACCCAAGTAACCCCAAGAATATTTTCGACCATTTTCATCCCGGGACCCCGCAGGCCCGCTACAGGCTTGTCTTAGGGAATAACCGGCAGCGGGTCGTATACGCGTTTCGGGCATCCAAAAAGGGATCGAGATGTGGTTTCCCCTTTCCCAGGTGAATTTCGTGACGCAAGGAACCCCCGAGAATATTTTCGACCATTTTCATCCCGGGACTCCGGAGGCCCGCTACAGATCGGACTTCGAGAATAACCGGCATAGGGTCCTATGCGTGTTTTAGGCCTGCAAAAGAGGTCGGGAACTGGTTTCCCCTTTCCCAGGTGCATTTTGTGACCCAAGGAACCCCCGAGAATATTTACGACCATTTTCGTCCTGAGACCCCAGAGGCCCGCTACACACCTGTCTTCAAGAATAACTGGTAGCGTGTCGTATGCACGTTTCGTGCCTCCAAAACGGTTCAGGAAATTGGTTCTCCTTTCCTAGTTGCATTTTCTTACCCAAGGAACCCACTAGAATATTTTCGAACATTTTCATCCCGGGACCCAAGAGGCCAGCTACAGGCTCGTCGTAGGGAATATCCGGCAGCGGGTCGTATGCGCGTTTCGGGCCTCCAAAAATGGATCGAGAAATGGTTTCCCCTTTCCCAGGTGGATTTTGTGGCGCAAGGAATCCCAGAAAATATTTTCGACCATTTTCATCCCGGGACCCCGAAGACCCTTTTCAGGCCCGTCTTCGGGAACAACCGGCAGCGGGTCGTATGTACCTTTCGGCAACGAGTTTCCCTTTTCCCGGTGCATTTTGTGATCCAAGGAACCCCCGAGAATATTTTCGACCGTTTTCATCCCTGGACCCCGGAGGCCCGCTGTGACGACCCGACTCGCTTAAACCGGCGCGGAAGAAACCGACGAGTCGAATAGTCAGATCTAACAAACTAAAATATTTAAAATTAAAAACAAAACCTCAAACGATTATATATACTAAATCAAAAAGTACAATTACCCACAAGTTTGTACACAACTAATCCCAAAAGTCATACTACTACTAATATCAAATGTAACTCCAAATACATGTCAGAGTTATAGTAAAGTATATAGGTACTACTAGTAGAGTACATGACTAGAAAACATCGTAAAGTAACAAAATAAAGTCTAAACAATATCGGCACTCGCCCAAACCAATGCTAAGCAAGGACCTCATCATCAGAATTACCTGAAAAACAACAACAGTCCACCGTCAGTGGTGAGTAACATAACCGTCCCACCCTAACGGGGATACACAAGTACATAGCACAAATCAAACAACTAAACCAAACATGCCAACATACATAGAAATCATACGAATCATAACAAGTAATCATGCTTGACTCGACTAACTTTAACCAATCTTAACTTTGGCGCAATCATTCGCATACTAGACCGGACTACGCACGTACGAACGCATCTTACGCATTCGAACTTTCTACTATGTCAGGATTGAGAATCTTACTCCCAAATCCCATGAAACCAATCTTACTGGAAATCCATGCCCGAAGACAACATAGTAAGACCACCAACTATCCCAATACCGCGGATAGGATAGGGGCAACGTCTTAACCCAAAAACATAGAATCTTACTCTAAGTTTTAGGCGTCTAATAGCGAAATCAAGCTAACTTTAACTTTAAATCGAAGTTTACATTCTTAGTTAATTCTTAAGTTGCATCTTACGCCTTGACTCAAGAAATAACATGTAAACCAAACAACTTACAACTTCTTATAACTTTCTTTAACCTTTTCTTTAACTTTCTTTAACTTTAAAGACTCAATCGAGAACTCATAAAGAACACTAAAGAACCCATCAAGAACTCAAAGAACTCATCAAGAACTCATCCAAGATTCAAGATCTTCAATCAAGAACTCAATCAAGATTCAAGAACTGCAACCAAGAACTCATTCAAAAATCAAGAACTCATTCAAAAATCAAGAACTCATGCAACCCCATCAAACTACACGCATAATCTCAACAATTCAACACATAAAATCATCAACTTTCTAGTATCCAAAATTCATCAAACATGAACATGATTAACATTAAACTTAATACTAACACAATCAATCATGAAATCATCATATTCAAACATAAAATCATCATGCAACCATTCCAAAATCAGATTATAAATCATACATAAACATGGTTACAAATCATCAAATTGTCTAATCTAATCATTTAATTCATACTATGAAACATAGTATCCAAATTAGTTTGAGAAAGTATGTTACCTTGATGAAGATCAACAAGATAAACACTTAAAACTTGCTGCCTGGAAATTACCCACACGGCTCCAAGCAACACGGTCCACCACGCACGGACACGACACCACCGCAACTTGCACACACTCGCACCACCGTCTTCACCTCGTGCCACCACTCGAACCACGGCCACGGACCTGCTGCACGGCCACGGCACACGAGCCACCACACGAGTACGAACCACCACCGTGCACAACCACTTGAACCACGAACAACCCACACGAGCAACCCCAAAAATCCAACCCCGAACTAGAAATCTTGATTGAAAACTATGGAGATTGTTGTGTTTAAAGTTACTTAAAGATCAATAGGATATGAATCTTTATGTTTTGGGATGAAAGGTTGATGAACAAATTGGTGGATGATTATGGCCAAAAATGGCGTGTAGAAGTATGGCAAATGGAGGGAGTTTGTGTTTGAACTTTTGATGGCAAGTGCTAAAGATGGCAAATGAGCAAAAGGATCATTAAGCCTTACTAACCCTTCTATTTATAGAAGTGGTTTAAGGTGTGAACATGAGGCAAGTGGCAAATCCTTGCCATGCACATAAGGGGGCCGATTTTTGGCTTGCAAAATGGGCTTTCGTGATCCATTGGGCTAATTTACAAAAATTACATGACTAATCATGCTTAAATCGTTTTAGCCCAAAAATATTAAATAATTAATTAGAAAATTAAATAATTAAAATTCTAATTAACTAAATAATAATTAATCAAAATAAAATAATTCGAATTAAATCGAAATTATTCACATAAAATAAAATAAATAGTTCAAAATAAATTTGAACCATACATAAAATCACATAAATACACATAAATACATGACAGAAATACCTATAAAATCATGGTCGTTACACCCGCTATAGAGCCGTCTTCGGGAAAAATATCAGCGCTCGTATGCCCGTTTCGGGCCTCCAAAACGGGTCGAGAACTAGTTTCCCCTTTCCCAGGTGAGTTTTGTGACCCAAGGAACCCCATTGAATATTTTCGACCATTTTCATCCCAGACACCGGAGGGCCCCTACAGGCCCGTCTTCGGGAACAACCGGCAGCGGGTTGAATGCGGGTTTCGGGCCCCCCAAAGGGGTCGAGAACTAGTTTCTCCTTTCCTGGGTGCATTTTGTGACCCAAGGAACCCCCGAGAATATTTTTGACAATTTTCATCCCGGGTCCCCGGAGGCCCCCCTACAGGCCCGTCTTCGGGAATAACCGGCAAAGGAACGAATGCGCGTTTCGGGCCCCCAAAAAGGGGTCGGAAACTAGTTTCACCATTCCCAGGTGCATTTTGTGACCCAAGGAACCCCCAAGAATATTTTCGACCATTTTCATCCCGGGACCCCGGAGGTCCGCTGCAGGCCCGTTTTCGGGAGTAACCGGCAGCGGGCCGTATGTGCGTTTCGGGCCTCCAAAAGGGGTCGGGAACTGTTTCCCCTTTCCCAGGTGCACTTTTTTTACCCAAGTAACCCTCAAGAATATTTTCGACCATTTTCATCCCGGGACCCCGGAGGCCCGCTACAGGCTCGTCTTAGGGAATAACCGGTAGCGGGTCGTATTTGCGTTTCGGGCCTCCAAAAAGGGATCCAGAAATGGTTTCCCCTTTCCCAGGTGAATTTCGTGTCGCAAGGAAACCCTGAGAATATTTTCGACCATTTACATCCCGGGACTCCGGAGGCCTGCTACAGACCCGACTTCGAGAATAACCGGCATAGGGTCCTATGCGTGTTTTAGGCCCACAAAAGAGGTCGGGAACTGGTTTCCCCTTTCCCAGGTGCATTTTGTGACCAAAGAAACCCCCGAGAATATTTTCCTCCATTTTCATCCCGGGACGACGGAGGCCCGCTATCGGCCAGTCTTCGGGAATAACCGGCAGGGGGTCGTATGCGCGTTTCGGGCCTATAAAAAGGGATCGGGAACTAGGTTCCCCTTTCCCAGGAGCGTTTTGTGACCCAAGGAACCCCCGAGAATATTTTCGAACATTTTTATCCTGGTACCCCGGAGGCCCGCTACAGGCCCGTCTTCGGGAATAACCCGGCAGTGGGTCGTATGCGCGTTTTGGGCCTCCTCCAAAACGGGTCGGGAACTGTTTTCCCCTTTCCCAGGTGAATTTTGTTACCAAAAGAACCCCCGAGAATATTTTCGACAATTTTCATCCCGGGACCCCGGAGGCCAGCTACAGGCCTGTCTTCGGGAATATATAACAGGCAGCGGGTCGGTCGTATGCGGGATTCGGGCCTACAAAAAGGGGTCGAGAACTGGTTCCCATTCCCAGGTGCATTTCGTGACCCAAGGAACCCCCGAGAATATTTTCGACCATTTGCATCCCGGGACCCCGGAGACCCTCTACAGGCCCGTATTCGGGAATAACTGGCAGCGGGTCGTATGCGTGTTTCGGGTCTAGAAAAAGGGGTTGGAAACTAGTTTCACCATTCCCAGGTGTATTTTGTGACCCAAGGAACCTCCGAGAATAATTTCAACCATTTTCATCCTGGGATCCCGGAGGCCCGCTACAGGCCAATCTTCGAGAGTAACCGGCAACGTGTCGTATGTGCGTTCCGGGCCTCCAAAAGGTGTGGGGAACTGTTTCCCGTTTCCCAGTTGCATTTGTGACCCAAGGAACCACCGAGAATATTTTCGATCATTTTTGTCCCGACACCCTAGAGGCCCGCTACACACCCGTCTTCAAGAATAACCGGTAGCGTGTTGTATGCACGTTTCGTGCCACCAAAACGGTTCAGGAAATTGGTTCTCCTTTCCCAGTTGCATTTTGTTACACAAGGAACTGTCGAGAATATTTTCGAACATTTTCATCCCGGGACCCCGTAGGCCCGCAACAGGCTCGTCTTAGGGAATAACAGGCAGCGGGTCGTATGCGCGTTTCGGGCCTCCAAAAAGGGTTCGAGAAATGGTTTCCCCTTTCCCAGGTGCATTTTATGACACAAGGAACCCAAGAAAATATTTTCGACCATTTTCATCCCGGGACCCTGGAGACGCTCTACAGGCCCGTCTTCGGGACCAACCGGCAGCGAGTCGTATGTACCTTTCAGGAACGAGTTTCTCCTTTCCCAGGTGCATTTTGTGATCCAAGGAACCCGCGACAATATTTTCGACCATTTTCATCCCTGGACCCTGGAGGCCTGCTATGCAGCCGTCTTCGGGAAAAATGTCAGCAGCTCGTATGCGCGTTTCGTGGATCCAAAACGGGTCGAGAACTAGTTTCCCCTTTCCAAGGTGCGTTTTGTGACCCAAGGAGCCCCATTGAATATTTTCGACCATTTTCATCCCGGACACCGGTGGCCCCTTATAGGCCCGTCTTCGGGAACAACCGGCAGCGGGTTGAATGCGGGTTTCGGGCCCCCCAAAGGGGTCGGAAACTGGTTTCTCCTTTTCTAGGTGCATTTTGTGACCCAAGGAACCCCCGAGAATATTTTCGACCAGTTTTCATCCCGGGTCCTCGGAGGCCCCCCTACCGGCTCATCTTCGGGAATAACCGGCAAAGGGACGAAAGGGCTTTTCGGGCCTCCAAAAAGGGGTCTGAAATTAGTTTCACCATTTCCAGGTGCATTTTGTGACCCATGGAACCCCCGAGAATATTTTCGACCATTTTCATCCTGGGACCCCGGAGGCCCGCTACAGACCCGACTTCGAGAATAACAGGTATAGGGTCCTATGCGTGTTTTAGGCCTGCAAAAGAGGTCGGGAACTTGTTTCCCCTTTCATAGTTGTATTTTGTGACCCAAGGAACCCCGGAGAATATTTTCGACCATTTTCGTCCGGAGACCCCAAAGGCCCGCTACACGCCCGTCATCAAGAATAACCGGTAGCGTATCATATGCACGTTTCAGGCATCAAAAACGGTTAGGGAAATTTGTTCTCCTTTCCCAGTTGCATTTTGTGACCCAAGAACCCCACAGAATATTTTCAACCATTTTCGCCCCCGGACACTGAAGACCAGTTACAGGCCGGTTTTCAGGAACAACCTCCAGCGGGTCGTATTCGTGTTACAGGCCTCCAAAATGGGTCCGGAACTGGTTTCCCCTTTCCCAGGTGCATTTTGTGACCCAAGGAACCCCCGAGAATATTTTCGACACTTTTCATCCCGGGACCCATCCCGAGGCCCCGGAGGTCCGCTACAGGCCTGCCTTCAGGAATAACCGGCAGTGGGTCGGTCGTATGCGTGTTTTTGGCCTACAAAAAGGGGTCAGGAACTGGTTTCCCCTTTCCCAAGTACATTATGTGATCCAAGGAACCCCCGAGAATATTTTCGACCATTTGCATCTCTGGACCCCGGAGACCCTCTACAGGCCCGTATTCAGGAATAATTGGCACCGGGTCGTATCCGTGTTTCGGGCCGACAAAAAGGGGGGTTGGGAACTGGTTTCCCCTCTCCTAGTTGGATTTTGTGACCCAAAGAACCCCCGAAAATATTTTCGACCATTTTTGTCCCGAGACCTAGAGGCTCGCTACATGCGTGTCTTATAGAATAACCGGTAGCGTGTCGTATGCACGTTTCGGGCCTCCGAAACGGTTTAGGAAATTAGTTCTCCTTTCCCAGGTGTATTTTTTGACCCAAGGAACCCACAGAATATTTTCGACCATTTTCATTCCTGGACCCCGGAGGCCCGCTACGGGCCCGTCTTTAGGAAAAAAGTCAGCGGCTCGTATGCGCGTTTCAGGCCTCCAAAAAGGGGTCGGAAACTAGTATCACCATTCCCAGGTGCATTTTGTGACCCAAGGAACCCCCGAGAATATTTTCGACCATTTTCAAACCGGGAACCCGGAGGCCCGCTACAGACCCGTCTTCAAGAGTAACAGACAGCGTGTCGTATGCGCGTTCCGGGCCTTCAAAAGGTGTCGGGAACTGTTTCCCTTTTCCCAGTTGCATTTGGTGACCCCAGGAGCCGCCGAGAATATTTTCGACCATTTTCGTCCTGAGACCCAGAGGCCCGCTACGCACCCGTCTTCAAGAATAACCGGTAGCGTGTCGTATGCACGTGTCGTGCCTCCTAAACGGTTCAGGAAATTGGTTCTCCTTTCCCAGTTTCATTTTGTTACCCTAGGAACCCCCGAGAATATTTTCGAACATTTTCATCCCGGGACCCCGGAGGCCCGCTATAGGCTCATCTTAGGGAATAATCGGCAGCGGGTCGTATGCGCGTTTCGGGCCTCCAAAAAGGGGTCGAGAAATGGTTTCCCCTCTCCCTGGTGCATTTTTTGACGCAAGGAACCCTAGAAAATATTTTCGACCATTTTCATCCCGGGACCCTGGAGACCCCTTACAGGCCCGTCTTCGGGAACAACCGGCAGCGGGTCATATGTACCTTTCGGGAACGAGTTTCCCCTTTCCCATGTGCATTCTGTGATCCAAGGAACCCCCGAGAATATTTTCAACCATTTTCATCCTTGGACACCGGAGGCCCGCCATAGAGCCGTCTTCGGGAAAAATGTCAGCGGCTCGTATGCGCGTTTCGGGCCTCCAAAACGGGTCGAGAACTAGTTTCCCCTTTCCCAGGTGCGTTTTGTGACCCCAGGAACCCCATTGAATATTTTCGACCATTTTCATCCCGGACACCGAAGGCCCCCTACAGGCCCGTCTTCGGGAACAACCGACAGCGGGTCGAATGTGGGTTTCGGGCCCCCTAAAGGGGTCGGGAAGTGGTTTCTCCTTTTCCAAGTGCATTTTATGACCCAAGGAACCCCCGAGAATATTTTCGACCATTTTCCTCCCGGGTCCCCAGAGGCCCCCCTACAGGTCCGTCTGCGGGAATAACCGGCAAAGGGACGAATGCACGTTTCGGGCCTCCAAAAAGGGGTCGAAAACTAGTTTAACCATTCCCAGGTATATTTTGTGTCCCAAGGAACCCCCGGAGGCCCGCTACAGACCCGACTTCGAGAATAACAGGCATAGGGTCCTACGCGTGTTTTAGGCCTGCAAAAGAGGTCGGGAACTTGTTTCCCCTTTCCTAGTGGGATTTTGTGACGAAAGGAACTCCAGAGAATATTTTCGACCATTTTCGTCCGGAGACCCCAAAGGCCCGCTACACGGCCGTCTTCAAGAATAACCGGTAGCGTATCGTATGCACGTTTTAGGCCTCGAAAACGGTTCAGGAAATTTGTTCTCCTTTCCAAGGTGCATTTTGTGACCCAAGGAACCCCACAAAATATTTTCAACCATTTTCGCCCCCGGACACTAAAGCCCAGTTACAGGCCGGTTTCATGAACAACCGCCAGCGGGTCGTATGCATTTTCCCCTTTTCCAGGTGCATTTTATGACCCAAGGAACCCCCGAGAATATTTTCGACAATTTTCATCCCGGGACCCCGACGGCCCGCTTACAGGCCTGCCTTCGGGAATAACCGGCAGCGGGTCGGTCGTATGCGTGTTTCGGGCCTAAAAAAAGGGGTTGGGAACTGGATTCCCCTTTCCTAGGTGCATTTTTGTGACCCAAGGAACCCCCGAGAAAATTTTCGACCATTTGCATCCCAGGACCCCGGAGACCCTCTACAAGCCCGTATTCGGGAATAACCGAGAATAACCCCCGAGAATACTTTTTGACACATGGAACCCCCGAGAATATTTACGACCATTTTCGTCCCGAGACCCCAGAGGCCCGCTACACACCTGTCTTCAAGAATAACCGGTAGCGTGTCGTATGCACGTTTCGTGCCTCCAAAACGGTTCAGGAAATTGGTTCTCCTTTCCCAGTTGCATTTTGATACCCAAGGAACCCACTAGAATATTTTCGAATATTTTCATCCCGGGACCCCGGAGGCCCGCTACAGGCTTGTCTTAGGGAATAACGGGCAGCGGGTCGTATGCGCGTTTCGGGCGTCCAAAAAGGGATCGAGAAATGGTTTCCCCTTTCCCAGGTGCATTTTGTGTCGCAAGGAATCCCAAAAAATATTTTCGACCATTTTCATCCCGGGACCCCGGAGACCCTCGACATGCCCGTCTTCGGGAACAACCGGCAGCGGGTCGTATGTACCTTTCGGCAACGAGTTTCCCCTTTCCTGGTGCATTTTGCGATCCAAGGAACCCCCGAGAATATTTTCGACCATTTTCGTCCCTGGACCCCAGAGGCCCGCTATAGAGCCGTCTTCGGGAAAAATGTCAACGGCACGAATGCGCGTTTCGGGCCTCCAAAACGGGTCGAGAACTAGTTTTCCCTTTCCCAGGTGCGTTTTGTGACCCAAGGAACCCCATTGAATATTTTCGACCATTTTCATCCCAGACACCGGAGGGCTCCTACAGGCCCGTCTTCGGGAACAACCGGCAGCGGGTCGAATGCGGGTTTCGGGCCACCCAAAGGGGTCGGGAACTGGTTTCACCTTTCCCGGGTGCATTTTGTGACCCAAGGAACCCCCGAGAATATTTGCGACCATTTTCATCCCGGGTCCCCGGAGGCCCCCCTACAGGCCCGTCTTCGGGAATAACCGGCAAAGGGACGAATGCGCGTTTTGGGCCCCCAAAAAGGGGTCGGAAACTAGTTTGACCATTGTCAGGTGCATTTTGTGACCCAAGGAACCCCCGAGAATATTTTCGACCATTTTCATCCCGGGACCCCGGAGGTCCGCTGCAGGCCCGTCTTCAGGAGTAACCGGCATAGGGTCCTATGCGTGTTTTGGGCCCGCAAAAGATGTCGGGAACTGGTTTCCCCTTTCCCAGGTGCATTTTTTGACCAAAGAAACCCCCAAGAATATTTTCCACCATTTTCATCCCGGGACCTAGGAGGCCCGCTATCGGCCAGTCTTCGGGAATAACCAGCAGCGGATCGTATGCGCGTTTTGGACCTCCAAAACGAGTCAGGAACTTGTTTCCCCTTTCCTAGATGTATTTCTCGACCCAAGGAACCCCCAAGAATATTTTCGACCATATTCGTCCCGAGACCCCAAAGGCCCGCTACACGCCCGTCTTCAAGAAAAACAGGTAGCATATCGTATGCACGTTTCGGGCCTCGGAAACGGTTCGCGGAATTTTTTCTCCTTTATCAAGTGCATTTTGTGACCCAAGGAACCTCACAGAATATTTTCAACCAGTTTTTTCTCCCCCGGACCCTAAAGACCAGTTACAGGCCGGTTTTCGGGATCAACCAGCAGCGGGTCGTATGCGTGTTACAGGCCTCCAAAACGGGTCGGGAACTGGTTTCCCCTTTCCCAGGTGAATTTTGTGACGCAAGGAACCCCCGAGAATATTTTTGAAAATTTTCATCCCGAGACCTCGGAGGCCCGCTATCGGCCACTCTTCGGGAATAATCGGCAGCTGATCGTATGCGCGTTTCGGGCCTATAAAAAGCTTTCGGGAACTAGGTTCCCCTTTCCCAGGTGCATTTTGAGACCCAAGGAACCCCCGAGAATATTTTCGAACATTTTCATCTGGGAACCCCGGAGGCCCGCTACAGGCCCGTCTTCGGGAATAACCCAGCAGCGGGTCGTATGCGTGTTTTGGGCCTCCAAAATGGGTCGGGAACTAGTTTCCCCTTTCCCAGGTCCATTTTGTGAACAAAAGAATCCCCAAGAATGTTTTCAACCGTATTCATCACGGGACCTCGGAGGCCTGCTACTGGCCTGTCTCAGGGAATAACCGGCAGCGGATCGTATGCGCGTTTTGGGCCTCCAAAACTAGTCGGGAACTTGTTTCCCCTTTCCTAGTTATATTTTGTGACCTAAGGAACCCCCAAGAATATTTTCGACCATTTTCGTCCCGAGACCCCAAAGGCCCACTACACGCCCCTCTTCTAGAAAAAACAGGTATCGTATCGTATGCACGTTTCGGGCCTCGAAAACGGTTCGAGGAATTTATTCTCCTTTCCCAGGTGCATTTTGTGACCCAAGGAAACCCACAGAATATTTTCAACCATTTTCGCCCCCGGACCCTAAAGACCAGTTACAGGCCGGTTTTCGGGATCAACCGGCATCGGGTCGTATGCGTGTTAAAGGCCTCCAAAACGGGTCGGGAACTGGTTTTCCATTTCCCAGGTGCATTTTGTGACCCAAGGAACCCGCGAGAATATTTTTGACAATTTTCATCCCGGGACCATCGAGGCCCGCTACAAGCCTGTCTTCGGGAATAACCGACAGCGGGTCGTATGCGTGTTTTGGGGCTACAAAAAGGGGTCGGGAACTGATTTCCCCTGTCCCAGGTGCATTTTGTGACCCAAGGAACCCCCGAGACTATTTTCGACCATATGCATCCCGGGACCCAGGAGACCCTCTAAGGCCTGTCTTAGGGAATAACTGGAAGCGGGTCGTATGCATGTCTTGGGCCTACAAAAAGGGGTTAGGAACTGGTTTCCCCTTTCCTAGTTGCATTTTGTGACCCAAAGAGCCCCGAGAATATTTTCGACCATTTTTCGTCCCGAGACCCCAGAAGCCCGCTACACGCCTGTCTTCAAGAATAACCGGTAGCGTGTCGTATGCACGTGTCGGGTCTCCAAAAAGGTTAAGGAAATTGGTTCCCCTTTCCCAGGTGCATTTTGTGACCCAAGGAACCCACGGAATACTTTTGACCATTTTCGCCCCCGGACCCTAAATACCCATTACAGGCCGGTTTTCGGGAACAACCGGCAACGGGTCGTATGCGTGTTTCAGGCCTCCAAACCGGGTCGTGAACTGGTTTCCCCTTTTCCAGGTGCATTTAGTGACCCAAGTAACCCACATAATATTTTCGACCATTTTCATCCCCGGACCCTAGAGGCCCGCTACAGGCCGGTTTTGGGGAACAACCGGCAGCGGGTCTTATGAGCCTTTCAGGCCTTCAAAAGGGGTCCAGAATGGGTTTCCCCTTTCCTAGGTTCATTTTGTGATCAAAGGAACCACCGACAATATTTTCGACCATTTTCATCCTTGGACGCCGGAGCCCCGTTACAGGCCCGTCATCGGGAAAAAAGTCAGCGGCACGTATACCAGTTTCGGGCCTCCAAAACGGGTCGAGAACTAGTTTCCCCTTTTCCAGGTGCGTTTTATGACCCAAGGAACCCCATTGAATATTTTCAACCATTTTCATCCCGGACACCGGAGGCCCCCTACAAGCCCGTGTTTGGGAACAACCGGCAACGGGTCGTATGCGGGTTTCGGGCCCCCCAAAGGGGTTGGGAACTGGTTTCTCCTTTCCTAGGTGCATTTTTTGACCCAAGGAACCCCCGAGAATATTTTCGACCATTTTCATCCCGGGACGCCGGAGGCCCGCTGCTGGCCCGTCTTTGGGAGTAACCGGGAGCGGTTCGTCTCCGCGTTTCGGGCTTCCAAAAGGGGTCGGGAACTGTTTCCCCTTTCCCAGGTGCATTTTCTGACCCAACTAACCCACGAGAATATTTTCGACCATTTTCATCCTGGGACACCGGAAGCCCGCTACAGGCCCGTCTTCGAGAATAATCGGCAGAGGGTCGTATGCGCATTACGGGCCTTCAAAAGGGGTCAGGAACTTTTCCCCCTTTCCCAGATGCATTTTGTGACCCAAGGAACCCCCGAGAACATTATGGACCATTTTCATCCCGGGACCTCGGAGGCCCGCTACTGACCCGACTTCAGGAATAACCGGCATCGGGTCGTATGCGCGTTTCATGCTTGCAAAAGGGCTCGGGAACAGGTTTCCACTTTCCCAGGTGCATTTTGTGACCCAAGGAACCCCCGAGAATATGTTCGACCATTTTCATCCCGGGACCCTGGAGGTCCGCTACAGGCCTGTCTTCGAGAGTAACCGGCAGCGTGTCGTAGGCGCGTTCCGGGCCTCCAAAAGGTGTCGGGAACTGTTTCCCCTTTCCCAGTTGCATTTTGTGACCTATGGAACCCCCGCGAATATTTACGACCATTTTCGTCCCGAGACCCCAGAGGCCCGCTACACACCTGTCTTTAAGAATAACCGGTAGCGTGTCGTATGCACGTTTCGTGCCTCCAAAACGGTTCAGGAAATTGGTTCTCCTTTCCCAGTTGCATTTTGTTACCCAAGGAACCCACTAGAATATTTTCGAACATTTTCATCCCGGGACCCCGGAGGCCCGCTACAGGCTCGTCTTAGGGAATAATCAGCAGCGGGTCGTATGCGCGTTTCGGGCCTCCAAAAAGGGATCGAGAAATGGTTTCCCCTTTCCCAGGTGAATTTCGTGACGCAAAGGAACCCCCGAGAATATTTTCGACCATTTTCATCCCGAGACTCCGGAGGCCTGCTACATACCCGACTTCGAGAATAACCGTCATAGGGTCCTATGCGTGTTTTAGGCCTGCAAAAGAGGTCGGGAACTGGTTTCCCCTTTCCCAGGTGCATTTTGTGACCCAAGGAACCCCCGAGAATATTTACGACCATTTTCGTCCTGAGACCCCAAAGGCCCTCTACACACCTGTTTTCAAGAATAACCGATAGCGCGTCGTATGCACGTTTCGGGCCTACAAAAAGGGACGTATGCGCGTTTCGGGCCTCCAAAAAGGGGTCGGAAACTAGTTTCACCATTCCCAGGTGTATTTTGTGAACCAAGGAACCCCCGAGAATATTTTCAACCATTTTGATCCCGGGTCCCTAGAGGCCCCCTATAGGCCCATCTCCAATAATAACCGGCAAAGGGACGTATGCGCGTTTCGGGCCTCCAAAAAGGGGTCGGAAACTAGTTTCACCATTCCCAGGTGTATTTTGTGAACCAAGGAACCTCCGAGAATATTTTCGACCATTTTCTCCCGAGACCCCGGAGGCTTGCTACAGGCCCGTCTTCGGGAGTAACCGGCAGCGGGTCGTCTGCGCTTTTCGGGCTTCCAAAAGGGGTCGGGAACTGTTTCCCCTTTCCCAGGTGCATTTTGTGACCCAACTAACCCCCGAGAATATTTTCGACCATTTTCATCCTGGGACCCCGGAAGCCCGCTACAGGCCCGTTTTCGAGAATAACCGGCAGAGGGTCGTATGCGCATTTCGGGCCTTCAAAAGGGGTCAGGAACTTTTCCCCCTTTCCCAGATGCATTTTGTGACACAAGGAACCCCCGAGAACATTATGGACCATTTCCATCCCGGGACCTCAGAGGCCCGCTACTGACCCGACTTCGGGAATAACCGGCATCAGGTCGTATGCGCGTTTCTTGCTTGCAAAAGGGCTCAGGAACGGGTTTCCCCTTTCGCAGGTGCATTTTGTGACCCAAGGAACCCCCGAAAATATTTTTGACAATTTTCATCCCGGGACCCATTCTGGGACCCCGGAGGCCCGCTACGGGCCTGCCTTCGGGAATAACCGGCAGCGGGTCGGTCGTATGCATGCTTCGGGCCTATAAAAAGGGGTCGGGAACTGGTTTCCCCTTTACCAGGTGCATTTTTGTGACCTAAGGAACCACCGAGAATATTTTCGACCATTTGCATCCCGGGACCCTGGAGACCCTTTAGAGGCCCGTATTCGGGAATAACTGGCAGCAAGTCGTTTGCGTGTTTCGGGCCTATAAAAAGGGGTTGGGAACTGGTTTCCCCGTTCTTTGTTGCATTTTGTGACCCAAAGAACCCCCTAGAATATTTTCGACCATTTTCGTCCCGAGACCCAAAGGCCCGCTACACGCCTGTCTTCAAGAATAACCGGTAGCGTGTCGTATGCACGTTTCGGGCCTCCAAAACGGTTCAGGAAATTGGTTCTCCTTTCCCAGGTGCATTTAGTGACCCAAGGAACCCACAGAATATTTTCGACCATTTTCATCCCTGGACCCCGGTGGCCCGCTACAGGCCCATCTTCGGGAAAAAAGTCAGCGGCTCGTATGCGCGTTTCGGTCCTCCAAAAAGGGGTCGGAAACTAGTTTCACCATTCCCAGGTGCATTTTGTGACCCAAGGAACCCTTGAGAATATTTTCGACCATTTTCATCCCAGGACCCCGGAGGCCCGCTACAGGCCCGTCTTCGAGAGTAACCGGTAGCGTGTCGTAGGCGCGTTCCGGCCCTCCAAAAGGTGTCGGGAACTGTTTCCCCTTTCGCAGTTGCATTTTGTGACCCAAGGAACTCCCGAGAATATTTACGACCATGTAAGTTCAATGTATACTCAAGAAGGGGGGGGGGGTGGTTGAATTGAGTGTGTGTGTTTTTTCAATCGTTTTCAAAGTTTGTTTATCTTTTTGTGAGAACAACGAAAGAACAGTAAATAGAGAGTAGGAACACAAGGATTTAACGAAGTTCGGCTTCTAAACAAGCCTACGTCCTCCACTCTCTCACCAATATTATTAATCAACTCAGAATAATAACAAGGTTACACACTCAATTAAATGCTACAACTTTGTAACACTTAATTCACCAACTGTTAACTCTAACAGTTCACTCAGTGTTCAGAGAACACTCCACAACCACTTCCCTCTAAGTGGTTCAAATATTACAAACTTAAATCTCCGTAAGTTTTTCTCTTAAAGATGGATATGGAGATAGTTTTGCTCTAAGGATAGACTCTCAGAAAATATGACTTGGTTTTCTTTGGAGAGCAAAAGTCTTCTAGGGTTTTTTCAAGAGATTGTTTATATAGGCAAGGAAAAAACCGTCCTCTAGAAGTGTGCTTGGAGACTTGCCTAAATTGTGCAAACAAGCTCAGCTGACACAAGTAGAAAGGCACCTGTTTCAGACCTTTGTCTCCTTCCACTACATGTAGTGGAAAGTACACTAGAGTCCAAACAAGTACATTTCAAAGCTGATTTTGTGAATCAATTTGGCAGATTTCCAAAACACAAATGATCCATATTTTTCAAATAAATTTTCAAAAATAATTTTGAACACTAAAATTTGTACGGATCACGTGCGTAATACTCAGGTCTGTTCCCACAGTGGTCTCAGTACTACTAAGTCTACATCTGATAAACGGAACTGTTCCAAGCTTGTTCTTTGCCTGTTCTTAGCTTGTTCTTGGCCTGTTCTCTTTACTGGATGTAAACTTAAAGTCTTTTTGCTCTTTAATTAAAAACACTAAGAATATTTTCCTAAGCCTATTTTACAAGAAGATCCTAGAAATATAAAAAATAAATAGCTCCAAGCTCTTGGCTTTTGATCTTCAAGTATCTCAAGGCCTTCAAAGTTGCCTTGATGAGTCCTCACTTGATTCAACCTGTTCATATACAAATATACATAGACATCAAGTATAGAGAACTGTTTTGTCATCATTCAAATCAAACATGGTTCAACAATTTTCCCCTATTTGATGATGACAAACCATGAAGTTACCCCTGAGAACTGTAACCAATTGTTTCAAAATAAAACAACTGTTCAGAGGAACTGGTCTTGCACTGTGCCTGTAGTCAGTTTCATAATCTCAGAGAATAAAAAATACACAGCAGACTAAAGCATAATTTGACTGATTGCAATGGTCAGTCACTCATCACATTACTCAATTTATTATTGAGTTTTAGCATTAAACCTGTAACCTGCAAGACTTATCAATTATCAAATGTAGCAAGAGAAATTTTCAATTTCACTTGGAAGAGTTTCTTCCAGTTGGGATGGATAGGAGCACTTGATCTGAATTCAAGGTACTCCTAAGCATAAAGCTGGGCCATCTCTTAACAAGGTCTGAACCTTGTTCAAGTTGCTACACTTGACACTAGGAACTTCACCTGTCCTATTCCCCCTTTTGGCATCATCAAATGACAAAATTAACATAGCACACAAATTAGGAGAAGGCAACAAGTAAAGTCATAAGCATAATATAAACACAACATTCTAGAGATGCTGTCCCAAAAGTGAGTACCTTCAACTCACAATCCCAAATGTTTAAGTGCACACAAGAGTTAAAAATTATACAGACCAGGACCATTCTGCAGAGAAATTGTATAGCAGAAATGGTAAAAAACTAGAGATAGGAATTGTTCAGAGAAACTAGAGAAATGATAGTTTGAGAGAAATGTTAGTAGAGTAGGGGGTAAGCTAGGAGGAGTTAGAATTAGCATCATTATCATCATCAGAATCCTCAGTTGAATCCTCCTTCTCTTTTTCTGCACTCTCCTCCTGTTGCTTTTTCTTGACTTGGGCAATGATGGGAGATGGTCTCTTGGTGGTCTTGGGCTTGAAACTGGAAGAGGAGGCAAGCTTTTCTTCATGGGAGTCCAACCGTGCTGATATGTTCTTTATAGATCCATCCAGAGAAGTGCACAGGGCATTCACACTAGCCATCATCTGTTGCAGTAGTTCCCCATGAGTTTGCACCTGTACGTTTGGACAATGACCCAGTAGCCTCCTCAGACCTTGAACTGCTTGTTCTTCTTATCCCTGTGGTCCTCTCTTCATCCCTCATCTTCAGCATTCCACCCTCAAAGGTCATCCCCTTCTGACCTAGGATCTGGTTGGTGAGGACAGACATTTTCTTGACCTCACCACTCAGATGGACCTTCCTACTATGGAAAACCAGAGTAAGCCAGGCACCATAGGGTAGAGAGTGGTTTGACCTTTCCAGAATGCTAACCATGTGAGCTAGCATGAGACCAGGGAGACTCAACTTAATTTTCTCATAGAGACAGTAGATAATCACAGCATCCATCTTCCTCACATCCATTCTGCCCTGAGCCCTAGGGAGTACTATCTTAGAGGCTACTGTATGAAACAGCCTCATCACTAGTTCCCTTAGTTGGCCAATAACATAGCCAGAACCATCACTTGGAGAACCAGTGAAGAGAGTGGTCTGTATGTGTTCTGTACTGACCTCAGGAATGGTTGGCCAGTTGTCTTTTGAATAGTCACAGAACCCACTTCTTGGTACACCCAATACCTCCCCTCGACTCTTCTTTGAAAGAGTGATGTCGACCCCCTCGACCTCACTCCAGACCTTCCCTTTGTCTAATTTCCCTAATTTGGAGTAAAATTCCTCAACACAGTTTTTAAAAACATCCAACTTCTTATCAAACAGCCCCTCCCAACCTTGTAACTCTATAGCCTCCTTAAACTCCTCTAAGAAGGGTTGACTCATCCAGTACTTAGGACATGCAAACCCAAACAAGACGCCCCTACCACTTAATTCAAATAGTAGTTCGGAAGTGGTCTTACTTTTCTTCTTGACAGAGGCCTTTTCTGGGGCAGAGTCAACCTTCCTCTTCTTTTCTGTTAGGAGTTTGGTTGCAGGCTTGGTGCTCTCAGAAGCTTTGCCCTTCTTTGCTACACTCTTCATTCTTTTCTTCATTTCATCCTTCTTTCCTTCTGGAACTTTCTCAGTTGGCTCCTTTTTGACTTCTTCCTTACAGACCCTTGTCCTCAGAGGTATTGTCCTCTTTCCAGTCTCTTTTTCCCCATGTACTACCCCAGTTATTTCGACATCCATGTCCTGTGCATGTGTGTCATCATCCTTCTTCTCTGTCTCTTCCTTCTCAACTTCTTTCTCCTCAGTGCTTGACACTGGTTTCTCTGTGGTCTGAGGGGTTGGTGAAGGTGTCTTTTGTGGTTGTGGAGAAGGTGATGGGGTTGATTCCTTTTGTGGTAAAGAGGGTGGTGGAGTTTTGGACTTTGGTGGTGATGGTGGAGGAGGAGTTTCGGCTTTTGAGGGTGATGGTGATTTTTGTGGAGGGGAAGAGATAGTAGGCTTTGAAGAGGGTTGTTTAGGTGATGGAGGGGGCCATGGCTTAGATGGTGAGGGAGTTTTCTGAGGTTGAGGTGATGGAGATTTTGGTGAAGATGGTGGTGTTGATTTAGGGATTGGTGGTGGAGTAGGTTTTTCTTTGGGCTTACATCCAGCCTCTGATTCAACTACTGTTTCTGTTGTGGCTTGGTCCTTGACCTCTTCTTGCTTCTCATCTACATGGTGGTGTTCAGCAGCCACTGCAGTACTCAATTTCTTCTCAACCTTAGATGGTGTGAAACTAGGAGATTGACTTAGTCCTCTGCTTTTCTTCCTTGCAGCTTTGTTCTTCTTTCTTCCCATTTTGATTGAATCAGAAAGTTTGATGAGAGAGAGAGAGAAACTGATTTCGAATTCTTGAAGAAGATTCTGATGATGGTGCTTAGGGTTTGAGAGATAGGAGTAAGTTAAGAGAGAGAGACGGTTAGAGAAAGAATTCAATGTGAGATAATGAATTAAAGTGAGGAAAACCGGCAGTTATTAGAATAGATAAGATGGAAGTTACTTTACACTGTTCACAACGGTCATATGTTAGATCAATTAAATCCTCAATTTCAAAATTAAGGTTTCTGCAATAAATTGATATAACCGTTGAAGGGGTCTGGTCTAACGATGGTCTGACGCTGATCTGTATATATTAAAAACTTGAGGCATCTTTTAGTTAGGCAACTTAGAGATACCACACATTGGAACAACATCAACATAAGAACTTTGAGACCACTTGCATGTATGACATTTACAAGTTAACCAACCCTGCTTATGTACACTAATGATAAAAAAGTCAAACATAGCCAAAAAGGGAAAGATAAGTCCTAAGGAACTAGGATCTAATCCTTACCATACCAAGTAATGTGCGGAGTTTGACAAACGCTTCCCTGCTTAGGGGTTTAGTGAAAATATCAGCCAATTGTTCTTCAGATTTGCAAAATTCAAGATTCACATTTCCTTTTTCAACATTGTCTCTGAGAAAATGATGTCTGATTTCAATATGTTTGGTTTTAGAGTGCTGGACAGGATTTTTAGAAATGTTTATAGCACTGGTTTTATCACACAATATGGGAACACTTCCGGAACAGACCCCAAAATCCTTGAGTTGTGTCTTTATCCAAAGCAATTGAGCACATCACAAAGCAGCAGCTATGTACTATGACTCAGCTGTGGATAAGGCCACTGAATTTTGTTTCTTAGATCCCCATGAAATGAGACAAGAACCTAAGAAGTGAGCCATTCCTGAAGTGCTCTTCCTGTCCACACTAAAACCAGCATAGTCAGCATTAGTGTATCCTAAAAGATCAAAATTACTTCCCTTTGGATACCACAAGCACATGTCCTCTGTACCACTCAGGTACCTAAAAATTCTCTTAACAGCTTTTAGATGAGACTCTTTTGGGTTGCTTTGAAATCTAGCACACAACCCAACTGAGAACACTATGTCTGGTCTCCTAGCTGTTAAGTAGAGAAGTGAGCCAATCATACCTCTGTATAGCTTATCCTCAACATCCTTTCCTTTCTCATCTAGGCTTGGTTTAGAAGAGGTAGGAATAGGTGTGTCATAGGGCTTGCTATCTTGCAGACCATATCTCTTGAGCAGCTCCTTGAGATACTTTTTTTGGTGGATCATGATTCCATCATCCACTTGCTTGATTTGAAGTCCTAGGAAGAAGCCAAGTTCTCCCATCATACTCATCTCAAATTCACTCTTCATTAGGTCTGCAAACTCATCACACAAAACAGAATTAGTAGCCCCAAATAAAATATCATCAACATTACCTGGACCACTAACAGATCTGTTCCCCTTTTCTTTAAGAATAGAGTTTTGTCCACTGAACCTCTCTCATAATGATTTTCAATAAGAAAACTAGAGAGTCTCTCATACCAAGCACGAGGGGCTTGTTTGAGGCCATAAAGAGCTTTGTCTAACTTGTAGACATGATCTGGACAAACTCTATCGACAAAGCCAGGGGGCTGTTCCACATACACATCTTCTTTCAAATAGCCATTTAGAAAAGCAGTTTTAACATCCATTTGAAAGAGTTTAAAGTTCATGTGGGCAACAAAGGCAATTAGGATTCTTATTGCCTCAAGCCTGGCTACTGGAGCAAAGGTTTCATCATAATCTATTCCCTCTTGTTGGTTAAACCCTTGAACCACTAGACTGGCCTTGTTTCTGACTATAGTACCAGAGTCATCCATTTTGTTTCTGAAGACCCATTTGGTTCCAATAACTGACATCTCATTGGTTCTTGGTTCAAGATGCCAAACCTGATTTCTTTCAAACTGGTTCAACTCATCTTGCATGGCCAAGATCCAATCAGGATCAGTTAGTGCAATTTTATAGTCAGTTGGTTCTATGTGAGATAAGAAGGAGAAGTAAGCACAGAAGTTCTTCCAAACAGAATTTCTAGTTTGGACTCCTTTTGATAAATCACTAATGATTTGATCAGAAGGATGAGAGCTTCTTTTCTTAAACATACTCTTCCTTACAACATTTGAGTCACCTAAGTTAGAACCAATGTCTGTACTGGTTCCCCCTATTTCATTTTCATTTAGAGAGGGTGGACCAGTTTCTTCAGTGTTCTCTCCCACTTCATCTTCAGTTGGATGGGCAGGAGAGTCACTGAGTTCAACAACCTGTTTAGCATTTGCCTCTATTGCACTAGACCCATTGTTGTTTTCAGGAGGAGTTTGGGGGTCTGGTTCAGCAGTGTTTTCTAGTTTAGCTCCAGTGAAATTTGTCATCCCAATATCAAAGCCTACTCCTTACCAACCTTACCTACTCCTTTGATAAGTCCTTTGCTATTGTCACCAAATGTCACGTGCCCTCCCTCGAATGCAGTGAGTGAAAGGAATTGTTCTTTATCCCCGGACATGTGACTTGAGCAACCACTGTCCAAATACCAATATGGCTTTCCTTTCACTCGCACCTGCACAAGCAAATTAAAGATTAGTTTTACGAACCCAGGCCAGCTTGGGTTCCTTGTTCTTTGAAACATTTTCAATCTTGACCTTCCTAACCCACACTTGTTGGGTGTAGATTTTGTTCTTCTTGTCATGCTTCCTTTTGGTGAAACATTTGTTAGTAACATGACCACTCTTACCACAATAGGTACAAACATGCATATCCTTGGCAAATATATACTTGCCTTTCTTGAATTCATCCAACCATGTGTTGTCTCTGCCTAGAACAGTTGTAGAACTAGATCCAGAATACCCTAAACCAAACCTTTTTGAATTTCCAGGTTGGGATGTGAGGATGTTTAGGGTTTTTTGAGCATCTAACATTTTGTTCAATTGGTTCATACAATCTGTTAGCTCATTTTCCTTGTTCTCAAGCCTCTTAAGTTGAACTTCATTTTGTTTCTCAAAAGATTTTAAGTCAAGTCTAGTCTTTTGAAGTTCATCCTGTAGTCTTGAGAACAGGGAGGGATCTGGTTCGTCACTGGTATTCTTGATGTTTTCTTGTTTTAGCAGGATGAGTTCAGCCTCAAGATCACATATCTTAGCTATGCACTCATCATGTAAAACATCTAAAACCTCATCAAAGGCAGTGAGAGAACCAGTCTCTTCAGAACCCTTAAGCTCACCATGTTCCTTGTGTAAATCTTCAAGTTTTTCAATTAGGTGGTCATATGCAAGTATGACATCAGATTTACTCAAGGTACATGTGTCTTTTAGCAGTTCAAAGTTTGAATTATGTGTAATGAATTTCTTGAGCTCAGTAAACCCCTTTTCAATTTTTTCAAAAAGTTCATCCTCTTTAGGGTCTGGTTTGGAGTTTAATGTCTCAAACTCCATTCTTTGCTGATCTGCTGTTATTTCAAGTTCAGAAATTTTTTCTTTAAGTTCTTCACAAATAAGCTCAAGTTCAGCAGATCTAACACCACATATTTCATAATCTCGAACTGTTTCTTTTAGTTTCTTTTTGTTGTTCTGATAGGCAGACCCAACACTAATGCATTGATCATTGGTGAATTCAAGATAGTCAAGTAGTTCATCTCTATCTAAGTTATGCATATTTGCCTTTAAATCATTAAAATATACCTGACTATCATCTGAAGTGCTTCCACCAGCCATGAGACAGAGAACTTCTTCTTCTTCCAAACAGACCTCAAACTGGTCTGTGCATGTGAAAGCAGTTAGACAGAGATTTGCTTCTTCTTCATCTTCCTCATTCTTTAATTCTGAATCTCCCCAAACTGCAGCAAGCATAGCTCTTTTGAAAACCTTCTTCTCAGCCTGGACTCCAGGATTTCCCTTGGGATTTTTCCATGTTGGACACTCCTTGATTCTGTGCCCCACTTCACCACATTTAAAGCAACCAGCATTAGAACTGGTTTTCCTGAACTGTCCATAACTGTTCCTTCCTTTTGCAAACTTACCCTTGGACTTTGTCCTAAGGTATTTTTCAAACCTTCTGGCCATAAGACCTATATCATCTTCATCTTCCTCAGATTCTTCTGCTTTGAGGCCATTTCCTTGTTTTTTGAACTAGATTCAGCCTTTGAATCTACCAACATCTCATGAGTCATCAAAGAACCAATAAGTTGTTCTAGAGATAGTGTGGTCAGATCCTTTGCTTCTTGTATGGCTGTAACCTTGGGCATCCACTTCCCTGACAAACTTCTTAACATTTTCCTCACCAACTCTTCACTTGAGAAGGTCTTCCCCAATGACTTAAGTTCATTTACAATGGTCATGAACCTTGTAAACATGTCCTTTATAAGCATGTCAATTTTTGACCTTCTCACCTCAAAGTTGCCTTCATATGCAAGCTCTAGTGTATCCCATATTTCTTTTGCAGAAGAACAAGCTAGAATTCGATTTACCTCACATTCTGCAATTCCTTGTGGAACAAGTGACATTGCCTTTGCATTTTTCTCTAGCTTCTTGTAGTCTTCACTTGTGTACTCTTCTTCTGACTTTGGAACTATGAGCCCTTCTTGATTCTTCTAGTGGATGAACGTGGGTCCATTTTTGACAATCATCCAACATTCATAATCTATCCCAATGATAAAAATTTTCATGCAATTTTTCCACCAAGAGTCGTTAGAGCCATTGAACTTGGGGAGTCTTGAACTGTTTGATTCTTGAGTAGACATTTTCTTGCTCCTCTAGGTAGTTAACCTTTTGAGAAGTTAGGCTCTGATACCAATTGCAAGTTCAATGCATACTCAAGAAGGGGGGGTTGAATTGAGTATGTGTGTTTTTTCAATCGTTTTCAAAGTTTGTTTATCTTTTTGTGAGAACAACGATAGAACAGTAAATAAAGAGTAGAGACACAAAGATTTAACGAGGTTCGGCTTCTAAACAAGCCTACGTCCTCCACTCTCTCACCAATATTATTAATCAACTCAGAATAATAACAAGGTTACACACTCAACTAAATACTAAAACTTTGTAACAATTAATTCCCCAACTGTTAACTCTAACAGTTCACTCAGTGTTCAGAAAACACTCCCCAACCACTTCCCTCTAAGTGGCTCAAATATTACAAACTTAAATCTCCGTAAGTTTTTCTCTTAAAGATGGATATGGAGATAGTTTTGCTCTAAGAATAGACTCTTAGAAAATATGACTTGGTTTTCTTTGGAGAGCAAAAGTCTTACTAGGGTTTTTGCAAAGATTGTTTTTATATGCCAAGAAAAACCGTGCCCTAGTAGTGTGCTTGGAGACTTGCCTAAATTGTGCAAACAAGCTCAACTGACACAAGTACAAAGGCACCCATTTCAGACCTTTGTTTCCTTCCACTACATGTAGTGGAAAGTACACAAGAGTCCAAACAAGTACATTGCAAAGCTGATTTGGTGAATCAATTTGGCAGATTTGCAAAACATAAGTGATCAATATTTTTCAAATAAATTTTCAAAAATAATTTTGAACACAAAATTTGTACGGATCACTTAAGTGCACGTGCGTAACACTGAGGTCTGTTCCCACAGTGGTCTCAGTACTACTAAGTCTACATCTGGCAGAGAGAACTGTTCCAAGCTTGTTCTTAGCTTGTTCTTGGCCTCTTCTCTTTACTGGATATAAACTTGAAATCTTTTTGCTCTTTACTTAAAAACACTAAGAATATTTTTCTAAGTCTATTTTACAAGAAGATCTTAGAAATATAAAAATTAAATAACTCCAAGCTCTTGGCTTTTAATCTTCAAGTATCTCAAGGCCTTCAAAGTTGCCTTGGTGAGTCCTCACTTGATTCAACCTGTTCATACACAAATATGCATAGACATCAAGTATAGAGAACTGGTTTGTCATCATTCAAATCAAACATGGTTCAACAGCGAACTGGTGTCCCCTTTCCCAGGTGCATTTTTTGACCCAAGAAACCCCTGAGAATATTTTCGACAATTTCTAACCCAGGACCCCGGAGGCCCGCTACAGGCCCGTCTTCGGGAATAAACGGCAGCGGGTCGTATGCGTGTTTCAGGCCTACAAAAAGGGGTCTGGAACTGGTTTCCCCTTTCCCAGGAGCATTTTGTGACCAAAGGAATGCCCGAGAATATTTTCGACCATTTTCATCCCGGGACCCCGGAGACCCTCTACAGGCCCGTCTTCGGGAATAACTGGCAGTGGGTCGTATGCGTGTTTCGGGCCTAAAAAAAGCGGTTGGGAACTGGTTTCCCCTTTCCTAGTTGCATTTTGTGACCCAAAGAACCCCCGAGAATATTTTCGACCATTTTCGTCCCGAGACTCCAGAGGCCCGCTACACGCCCGTCTTCAAGAATAACCAGTAGCTTGTCGTGTGCAAGTTTCGGGCCTCCAAAACGGTTCAGGAAATTGGTTCTCCTTTCCCAGGTGCATTTTACGACGCAAGGAACCCACAGAATATTTTCGACCATTTTCGCCCCCGGACCCTAAAGACCCGTTATAGGCCGGTTTTTCGGGCATAATCAGCAGCGGGTCGTATGCGTGTTTCAGGCCTTCAACACGGGTCGGGAACTGGTTTCCCCTTCCCCTGGTGCATTTAGTGACCCAAGAAACCCACAGAATATTTTCGACCATTTTCTTCCTCGGACCCCAAAGGCTAGCTACAAGCCGGTTTTCAAGAACAACCGGCAACGGGTCGTATGCGCCTTCCGGGACTTCAAAAGGGGTCAGGAATGGGTTTCCCCTTTCCAAG
The DNA here is from genome assembly GCA_951394345.1 of Salicornia ramosissima. NCBI lineage: Eukaryota > Viridiplantae > Streptophyta > Magnoliopsida > Caryophyllales > Amaranthaceae > Salicornia > Salicornia ramosissima. Next base: position 30,200,985 of record OX596236.1, on the reverse strand, counting down.
GTGCATTTTGTGACCCAAGGAACCCCCGAGAATATTTTCGAGCATTTTCATCCCTGGACCCCGGAGGCCCGCTACGGGCCCGTCTTCGGGAAAAAAGTCAGCGGTTCGTATGCGGGTTTCGGGCCTCCAAACGAGGTTAGGAACTGGTATCGCTTATCCCAGGTGCATTTTGTGACCCAAGGAACCCCCGAGTATATTTTCAACCATTTTCATCCCGGGTCCCTGGAGGCCCCCTACAGGCCCGTCTTCGGGAATAACTGGCAAAGGGACGTATGCGCGTTTCGGGCCTCCAAAAAGGGTTCGGAAACTAGTTTCACCATTCCCATGTGCATTTTGTGACCATTTTCAACCCGGGACCCCGGAGGCACCGCTACAGGCTCGTCTTCCGGAATAACAGGAAGCAGATTGTATGCACGTTTCGTGCCTCCAAAAAGGGGTCGAGAAATGGTTTCCCCTTTCCCAGGTGCATTTTGTGACGCAAGGAACCCCCGAGAATATTTTCGACCATTTTTATCCCGAGACCCCGGAGGCCCGCTACAGACCCGACTTCGAGAATAACCGGCATAGGGTCCTATGCGTGTTTTAGGCCTACAAAAGAGGTCGCGCGGGAACTCGTTTCCCCTTTCCCAGGTGAATTTTGTGACCCAAGAAACCCCCGAGAATATTTTCCACCATTTTCATCCCGCGACCTCGGAGGCCCGCTATCGGCCTGTCTTTGAGAATAACCGGCAGCGGGTCGTATGCGCGTTTCGGGCCTAGAAAATGGGGTCGGAAACTGGGTTCCCCTTTCCCAGGTGCATTTTGTGACCCAAGGAACCCCCAAGAATATTTTCGAACATTTTTACCCCGGGACCCCGGAGGCCCGCTACAGGCCCGTCTTCGGGAATAATCCGGTTGCGGGTCGTATGCGCGTTTTGGGCCTCCAAAACGGGTCGGGAACTGGTTTCCCCTTTTCCAGGTGCATTTTGTGACCAAAAGAACCCCGGAGGATATTTTCAACCATTTTCATCGCGGGACCCCGGAGGCCCGCTACTAGCCCGTCTCAGGGAATAATCGGAAGCGGATCGGCGCGTTTTGGGCCTCTAAAACGAGTCGGGAACTAGTTTCCCCTTTCCTAGTTGCATTTTGTGACCCAAGTAACCCTCGGGAATATTTTCGACCATTTTCGTCCCGTGACCCCAAAGACCCGCTACACACCCGTCTTCAAGAATAACCGGTAGCGTGTCGTATGCACGTTTCGGGCCTTCAAAACGGTTCAGGAAATTGGTTCTCCATTCCCAGGTGCATTTTGTGACCCAAGGAACCCCCGAGAATATTTTCGAACATTTTCATCCCGGGACCCCGGAGGCCCGCTACAGGCCCGTCTTCGGGTGTAACCGGCAGCGGGTCGTATGCGCGTTTGGGGCCTCCAAAAGGTATCGGGAACTGTTTCCCCTTTCCCAGTTGCATTTTATGACCCTAGTAAACCCCGAGAATTTTTGCGACCATTTTCAAGCCGGGACCCCGGAGGCCCGCTATATGCTCGTCTACGGGAATAACCGGCAGCGGGTCGTATGAGCGTTTCGGGCCTCCAAAAAGGGGTTGAGAAATGGTTTCCCCTTTCCCAGGTGCATTTTGATCCGCAAGGAACCCCCGAGAATATTTTCTACCATTTTTATCCCGGGACCCCGGAGGCCCGCTACAGACCCGACTTCGAGAATAACCGGCATAGTGTCCTATGCTTGTTTTAGGCCTGCAAAAGAGGCCGGGAACTGGTTTCCCCTTTTCCAGGTGCATTTTGTAACCCAAGAAACCCCCGAGAATATTTGCCACCATTTTCATTCCGGGACCTCGGAGGCCTGCTATCGACCAGTCTTCGGGAATAACCGGCAGCGGGTCATATGCGCGTTTTGGGCCTCCAAAACGGGTCGGGAACTGGTTTCCCCTTTCCCAGGTGCATTTTGTGACCAAAAGAACCCCCGAGAATATTTTCAACCATTTTCATCGCAGGACCCCGGAGGCCCGCTACTGGCCCGTCTCAGGGAATAACTAGCAGCAGATTGTATGCGCGTTTTGGGCCTCTAAAACGAGTCGGGAACTGGTTTCCCCTTTCTTACTTACATTTTGTGACCCAAGGAACCCCCTAGAATATTCTTATTATAACCATTAGGGGGAGTCCCCCAAAATGGCTAGGTCCCAAGCTAGTGTTAAGGTCGTCTAATTTTATTGTGCTTAGAACTTTTTGTTAGGTTCTTAGGTTAATTAGGTGGAAGTTAGGCAATTAGGGGTGTGTCCCGTAATGGGATTAATCCTCATTCATCTTTCAAGAAGGATGGCAACTACCCCAGGATGAGCTAAAACATTGATAATGACCGAAGATGGCCTTGATTTTCCAAGTTCAGAACAGGAGTTTGTGGGCTACCTACGCTTTAATGTCAAGTGAAGACTAGGTCATTTCTGGTTTTTTCTTGATGGTTTGGGTTGTTTTTGGGGTTAATACTATTACAATGATAAGATGGTGATATTGGCTATTTCTTGAAGGAAGATTTTTTCGAGCTATGTTAACCAAGGTTCTTTCATGGGAGATGGTTTGTCTCGGTGCTTAATGTCCGCATGGTTGTGACAGTTCCAAGGAAGACGCTTCATAGTGGCCTACAACTCTTATTGTTTTCCTACTTTATTTTCTTGCTTTGTATTGTATATTAGGGACTTAGTCCTTGTGATTAAGCTAGCTAGGTGGTAGTTTCTTGGTTTTGTTGGATGATTATGCTTTTAGGGGCCTGTCCCTATTAGCTTTATAATTCTTTCAAGTGGTGGCTTTGTGTCACGCACTTAGGGTAATAATTTTCTCCTTTGGTATATAATTCCTTACTTACCAAAAAATACTTACCAAAAAAAAAACCCCGAGAATATTTTCGACCATTTTCGTCCCGAGACCCCAAAGGCCCGCTACACGCCCGTCTTCAAGAATAACTAGTAGCGTATCGCATGCACATTTCGTGCCTCTAAAACGGTTTGGGAAATTGGTTCTCCTTTCCCAGGTGCATTTTATGACCCGAGGAACCCCACAGAATATTTTCGACCATTTTCGCCCCCGGACCCTAAAGACCAGTTATAGGCCGGTTTTCGGGAACAACCAGCAGCGGGTCGTATGCGTGTTACAAGTCTCCAAAGCGGGTCGGGAACTGGTTTTCCCTTTCCCTGGTGCATTTTTTGACCCAAGGAACCCCCAAGAATATTTTCGACAATTTTCAACCCGGGACCACGGAGGCCCGCTATAGGCCCGTCTTCGGGAATAACCGGCAGCGGGTCGTAAGCGTGTTTCGGGCTTACAAAAAGGGGTCTGGAACTGGTTTCCCCATTCCCAGATGCACTTTGTCACCCAAGGAACCCCCAAGAATATTTTCGACCATTTTCACCCTGGGACCCCGGAGGCCCCCTATAGGTCCGTCTTCGGGAATAACCGGCTGCGGGACGTATGCACTTTTCGGGCCTCCAATAAGGGGTCGGAATTGGTTTCACCTTTCCCATGTCCATTTTGTGACCCAAGGAACCCCCGAGAATATTTTCGACCATTTTCATCCCAGGACCCCGGAGGCTTGCTAAAGGCCCGTCTTCGGGAATAACCTGAGAAACGTGAAACGTGAAACACATCGTGAACATTAGATAAACAGGGAGGTAATGCTGAACGATATGCCACTTCCCCAACTCGTTCTAGTATCTCGTAAGGTCCCACGAACTTCGGTCGGAGTTTCCTCTTCTGGCCAAAGCGAGCAACTCCATTGAATGGTGAAACTTTAAGCTAGACTCTGTCACCAACCTCGAATGTCAATGGTCCACGTTGGTTGTCGGCGTAGGAATTCTGGCGACTTTGTGCTTCCTACATCTTCGATCGAATGACACGGACCTTCTCTACGATATTTCGTACCATCTCAGGTCCCAAAGCCAAAGTATCACTGATATCATTCCAACAAATCGGACTCCGACATTTCCTGCCATAGAGGGCCTCGTACGGAGCCATATCAATGCTGGAGTGATACCTGTTATTATAGGAAAACTCTACCAAGCAAAGCATTCGAACCCAAGACTGATGATACTCCAGAGTACATGCTCGCAACATATCCTCCAAAGTCTGGATGGTCCTCTCAGTCTGGCCATCCGTCGCCGCGTGAAATGCGGTGCTAAGCTTCAACTTCGTCCCAAAGGCTTCCTGAACCGATTTCCAGAAACGAGAAAAGAATCTTGGATCACGATCAGAAACTATCTCCCTCGAAACTCCGTGAAGTTGAATGATGTCCTAGGTATAAGCCTCTGCTAGGCGCTCCATCGACCAAGTTATTTTCATCGGTATGAATCTAGCGACTTTAGTCAACCTGTCCACAATTACCCAAATGGCATTCATACCATTACAGGTAGGTAGGCTAACCACAAAATCCATAGATACCGACTCAAATTTCCAGGTCGGAACCGGTAGTGGTTGCAAAAGACCTCCAGGTCTCTGATGCTCGATCTTAACCTTCTGACAGACTAAACATCGAGCTACGAACTTTGCGACATCCTGCTTCATCTTAGGCCACCAGAATTGGCCCTTAAGGTCCTTATACAACTTATGATCCTATTCCGAAGATCAGAACTGTCCGGTACACACCACCTCCCTCGAAAACGCAGACTACCGTCGGTAGAAATCTTAAAGCCAACGGCTTTTCCTTGATGTAAAGCCTCTCGAATCCTAGTAACCTTCGGGTCGTCCTTCTGACCTTCACGCAATTAATGGAATAACTCGGGCTCGGCACTCATAGATGTCAGATGAACTCTGACGGAACTACGACTTCTACTGAAGCTCAATCGATTCTTGCGACTCAGTACAACAGCGACTAAGTTCGCTTTACCTTCACAATAATTAAGCGTCAAGTCATAGTCCTTAATCAGCTCAAGCCATCGTCGCTGCCTCATATTGAGGTCCTTCTGAGTGAAGATGTACTTGACACTCTTATGGTCCATGAATACCTTACATGAACCACCATAGAGATAGTGCCTCCAGATCTTAAGCGCGAAAACCACAGTTGCTAGCTCCAAGTCATGCGTGGGGTAGGTACGCTCGTGCACCTTCAGCTGCCTCGATGCATAAGCGATGACCTTCCCACCCTGCATCAGCACGCATCCTAGGCCACTCTTGGACGCATCACTGTAGACCACGAAATCCTTCTCATCATTCGGAAGGGTAAAAATAGGAGCAGAAACTAATTTCTGTTTCAACTGCTGAAATGCTTGCTCGCAAGCCTCCGTCCAAACGAATCAGATCTCCTTCTTTAGGACACTAGTCATCGGCCTAGCAATCTTGTAGAAGTCCTGGACGAATCGTCGATAGTATCCGGCCAAACCCAGTAAACTACGAACCTCCGCCACATTTTTCGGGCTACTCCATTCTACTACAGCCTTAACTTTTGTCGGGTCTACCTTAAGGCCTTCCTTACTAATAACATGACCCAGAAATGCTACCTCGCGAAGCCAGAACTCACACTTATAGAGCTTCGCGAACCACTTATGCTTCCTCAATATCTCTAGCACTATCCGGAGATGCTCTGCATGCTAAGACTCGTCTCTCAAATAGACTAAGATATCATTGATAAAGACTGCGACACACTTATCGAGTAAGTGATGAAAGGTTGGGTTCATCTGATCCATGAACACGACTGGAGCATTAGTGAAACCAAATGGCGTCACCTCAAACTCGTAGTGGTCGTATCTCGTGCAGAATGCTGTCATTGGGATGTCTTCTTTCTTGACCGGAATCTGATGATATCCAGATCGAAGATCTATCTTAGAGAAAACTCTCGCTACTCTCAGCTGATTGAATAGGTCCTCAATCCTAGGCAACGGGTAATTGTTCTTGGTTGTTACCCAATTCAATTCTTAGTAATCTATGCACAAGCGCATGCTACTGTCCTTCTTCTTCACAAAGAGCACTGGTGCTCCCCATGGAGAAACACTCGGCCTAATGAAGCCCTTATTGATCAAATCTTGAAGTTGCGTCTTCAACTCTTGCAACTCCATGGTGCCATCCGGTAAGGTGCCTTTGAAATCGACCATGTCCCGGGTGCTAAATCGATATTAAACTCGACATCGCGCTCGGGTGGAACTCCTGGTAGATCATCAAGAAAATATGTCTCTGAAATCCCTCGCTACAGGTATATCGTCCAACAGACTCTCCTCAGTCAACTCCCTTACCAGATATAAGAACACCATATCGCCCTTCTGGCGAAGTTTCCTCATCTTCAAGGCCGAAATTACCTTTACTCCTTTCTTTAAAACGATCCCAGAGTAGGTAACTCGATTGCCCTTCGATCCTCGGAATGTCACTAACAGATCCCGGCAACGAATGATCGCTTAATACTTCGACAGCCAGTCCATGCCAAGAATAACATCAAACTCCATCAGCGGGAACTCCTTCAGATCGATCGTCACTTGCTCCCTAGCTATAACGATGGGCACTCCTCTGAACTCACGCTGACAAACAAAATCCTCTCCAGAAGGGAGAGTTATAATTGAACTAATAGGAAAACTGCCATGAAGATTAGACCTCGAGGCAATACTACTAGCCACAAAAGAAACAGTGGCACCAAAATCAAATAATACATAAGCTATCACACCAGAGACAAGAAATCTACCAGAGACTACATCTGGCTGGACCTCTGCCTCTGCCTCATTCATACAGTAGACTTGGTTCTTCACATGAGTCTTAGTCGGTGTCGGTAGCTGCTTGATCTCGGTGCCTGGATTCTTCTCGGGGCAGACTGATGCCTTATGGCCTTCCTTCCTGCAGATAAAACATGCTATGGGCGTGCCGTCACATCGCTTCCCTGGATGGAAGTCCTTGCCACAGCCTCTGCACCTCGAACCATCGGAACCCTTATACGAACTAGTGGTCGGAGGGGTACTGCTAGGAGCACTAAATAGGGGCTTCTTGAAAGATGGCGACGTCACCGGGGTCGGGGTCCTCTTCTTGCTCGCATCCTCCTCGATAACAGATGCCTGAATCTCAAGTGCTACCTCGTAAGCTCGCTGAAATGACATCGCTCCACTGCTGATCACATGAACGCGAATCCTCGGAACTAACTTCTTGATGTAGGGCTTGACCCGCTCCTCCTCGGATGGTACAACAGATGTAGCGAACCTCGATAGCTCGCCGAACTTATCGGTGTAGGCCTGAACCGTCATCTTACCCTGTGTGAGAGTAAGAAACTCCTCCTGTTTCTGCCACCGTAACTCATTGGGGTAGAATCTCTCCTGGACCTTAGCTACGAACTCGGTCCAAGACATCGAGTGCAAGGGAATGCCTGAGTTCCTAGCCACGCTCCACCAATTATCGGCCTCTCCTCTCAAGTAGTAGGCCACGATCTGGACCTTCTCGTGCTCGGGGCAAAACGTAGCGTCGAAGAGCTTCCCCATCTTACGGATCCTGCTCTCCAAAATCGTAGGGTCGGCAACCCCATCGTAAGCCGGTGGTCGATGACGAGCGATACGATCGAACGTCAACTGCGAACCCGATGGCTGACGACTATGGTGCGCTATCGTAAGAATCGCTTCCTCGAGTGCGCGTAACCTCTGTCGTCCCGAACTTGACCGGCGAAGTGTGGACATGCTGAAACATTGCAAGAGAATAACGACAAAAAGAAAGTGTTAGTCAATAATCCACAACTATAGTCAAGCACTCAAAACAAATAAAAAATAGAGTCATATCCCGTTCTTCTACCCGACACTCTTCTCCCTTATACTTATTCTTAATCGGGTTTACCACTCGGGAATGGTAAAGCTCACAACTCCCGGGTTTTACTCAAATCCTAAAACTTCACTTAAAGTTTTGACTATTCGGCTTTGATACCAACTATAACGACCTGACTCGTTTAAACCGGAGCGGAAGAAACCAACGAGTCGAATTGTCGATCTAACAAACAAAACATACTTAGAAAAATCTAAAATACTTCGAATTATATTACTAACAATTCCCAAATGTACAACACCACAAGTTGTACACAACTAAACCTCGAAAGTCGATACTAAAGAATTAACTCCAAAACAGATGTTAGAGTTAGAGTATATAACATTTTAACAGTCTAAAGTCTAATAACAGGAAATTACAACCAAAACAATAGATAGTAAATCGACACTCGCCCGAACCCAAGCTAAGCATCAACATCACCATCAGAGTTACCTGAAAATGAACATATATCCACCATCAGTGGCGAGTAACATAACAGCCCCACCCTAACGTGGATACATATGAACATAGAATAAATCAAACAATAAATCAGGCACTCATACATATAAACATGCAAACGTAAAAAACAACAACAACAACAACAATAATAATAATAATAATAATAATAATAATAATAATAATAATAATAATAATAATAATAATAATAATAATAATAATAATAATAATAATAATAATAATAATAATAATATTAATAATAATAATAATAACTCGCTTAACTTTACTTGAATTAATCTTATCATAATCTTTGTCGCTATCATTTACATATTAGACTGGACTATGCTCGTACGAACACATCTTACGTGATCGAACTTTCCTACTATGCCAGGAATGATAATCTTACTCCCAAACCCATGAACGCCATCTTTCGGAAATCCATATCATAAAGACGACATAGTAAGTATTTACTATGCCAATACCGCGGTTAGGATAGGGGCAGCGTCTTAACACAAGTCTTAGAATTTTAGTCTAAGGTTAGGCGTCTAAAAGTAAATTCAAGCTACCTTTACGTTCTTTACATCTTGGTTATTCTCAAGATCGCATCTTACGCCTTTTCTTGAGTCTAACTATGTAAATCCTAATCTTGGAACCTCTTTAATCAATCTTATTACTTTCTTTAACTTTATTTCATTATTCTTTACTTTCTTTTATCGTTCTTTAACTAACTTTATACTTAACTTTTATCTTTCTTTAATTAAGACTACATAATCTATACTTAAAGACTACATAATCATAATAAAGAAAATCAAGATCCATCATATTATAATCATGAAACCTCAAGAACTTCAAAAATCATCAAAGAATTATAAAGAAACTTCAAGAATCAATATCAAGATTATAGTATGTTACCTTAATCAAACGTGATTGAAGAACAATACTAAAACTTGCTGCCCAAACTCGAAACACACGGCCCAAATACCACGCACAATTGCACGGCCACGGCACCACACACGAACACGCACGAGATCACCGTGCAACACCACCCAAACCACCGTGCAACACTTGAACACCGTGCAGCACCACCGTGCTCGACCTCCCTTGGACCTCACGAACAAACCCCAAACCCTACCCGAACAAACGATCTTGATCAATGGCAATGAAGGCTAATGTGTGTTTACTTACTTAAAGATCAATGGAGATTGAATCTTTAAGTTTTGGGTTGAGGAATTTGATGAACAAGGTTGATGATGGAATGCCAAAAATGGCGTGTGGACTAAAGGAGGTAATGGAGTGTGTTTAACTTTGATTTGGGCAAAGGATGATTAAATGGAAAAATGATCCTTAAGCCTTACTAACAATTCTATTTATAGAAGTTAGTTAAGGTGTGAACACAAGGCAAGTGGCAAATCAAGCCACAATAAGGAGAGGGGCCGGTTGGGCCTAGGCAAAATGGGCTATCATGCTCACTTAGGCCACAATATTACCTTTCACATTATTAATTGGAGAAAACATATTCTTACCCTAGTGAAGGAGGAGGTAAACTTCACCTTAAATAACACTAGCCATATATGCACACGATGTGTGCGTCAGTTTAATTTATAAATTTTTATACATGCAAATATTATAATACTTTTTTATTGTATTGTACTTTAGAAAAATGGAAATAAATAATCTCACCTTTGGGTGGCCAGCTCAGAATAATCCCAACTTTGTACCTTATCTTCTGAAAATATACCTTGGTCATAATTTACCTGTTACTACAGGTAATTGCAAATTTAGTTGGTTGAATTGATATTAAATACTCTTTTATCTTCCTCTTCTCATTCTCTATCTTTGCCCCTTCGCAGCTCCATCTATTTCAAGGTCACTTCCTTCTCTACTCCATACACGCCCCTTTCAGCTCAATTTATCTCTATTCTCTCACCTCATCCCTTTCAATGGCACATCCAAACTCCTCAAGTTCACCGCCACCACCCCCGGTGACCAATTCCTTCTTTTGATTACTTTTCCTTCCTCTCTCCTTCACCCCCCCTGTAGGACCTGGCTTCCGCTTAGCTATCGACTCTTTCTGCCATCACCGCCACCTTCAACTGTAGACCCACCTCCGTCCAGGCCTAACAACCCCCAAATCCCAACCCATCTCCTTAATTCGTTGGGTTTGGGTAAAGAAAGTTGTTGATACTTCCCTAGTTTTGAATGATGACAAACCATAACAGTTTAGGGAGCAGCCATATTCCCAGGAATAGTTTTTGATGGCTGCTAAAACAGGTTACAGTCTTGCTAGACTGTTAAGTATAACCTGTTATATTGTTCTGCATGAATGTTTATTTAGCAACAGGTTGATGATGAATTCAAGAGAAGCTTAGTTGATTCAAGTCGAAATGAAGAAAAAGGAAGCACTCTTGAAGAACATAAAGAGAATACTTCAAGGAGTTTAGTTTACATAGAATATCTTGTACTTAGTCTCCTGTATGTGAAATGTTCTTACTGAATATGTGGTTGCTTACTATAGCACATGTGTTAAAGTTATAAAGTTCTGAAAGACGTTTATAACTAGAACACTGTGGTTGAGGTAGAATAGTTCACCAGAAAAGTTTTGACCTGAATATGATTTATGACAAGTTTTTGAAAATGATTGAAAATATTTTGGAAAATATTACTGTCGTATTTCCTATGATTCCTACAGTTGTTGACTGCTATAATTCGTGGCAAGGAATAATATATTTTGATCAAATCAGAATATATTATTCACCCGGGTAATTTAGGAAAGAATATTGATTCTCAAAATATTTAAGATTACATCCCTAACTGAACTAGGGCTTGCTACTCGATTATAAAAGCCAATAACTAATAAAGAATCGTTGTGAGACGCACAGAGAAAATATTTTGAGCACTTAAAGGCAACTTGCAAAAATCAGTCTTTGAGCATTTCACCATTAGAATTTCATTGTACTTACTTTCTAGCTTTGAGAGCATATTTTTGTGAGAAAATTACTTTTGTTTTATCACCAACAGAGAGGTTGGTGAAGGGTACATTTGTGTGTTCATTTGTACTTGTTCTTGTGGGTTCAAGAACTTTTGGGTTCACTTGGCTTGAGTGAGAGTTGTTCTGTCTGAGTTGATAGAACAATTGAGTGTGTAAGGTTATCCTATTTTTCTGAGTTGATTAATAAAATAACTAGGGTAGGAGGACGTAGGCCATAGTTGGCTGAACCTTGTTAAATTTGTGTGTCCAATTTACTTTATTTGCTTAACTGTTTCCGCAACTAGAAAAGTTCCAACTGGTCTAGTTAGTTTAAGTAAAAATCTGACACTACCATTTACAACTTAATTCACCCCCTCTTGAGTAGTTATAGATCCTACAATTGGTATCAGAGCAAGGATCTTCTCACAAAGGCTTAACATCCTAGAAGATGAACTCTCAAGAAATGAATGATATGGGGTATGACAACAAAACTCCAAAATTCAATGCCAAGAACAATGCATGGTGGAAAAACAGATTAAAGAATATCACCATTGGCATTGACTATGAATGCTGGATGATAGTGAAAAATGGACCCATGGAAGTAAGCAAACTTGATGAATTAGGAATTTATGTGGCCAAGAAGGAATCTGAATATGTGTCCTCTGATTTTAAAAAATTGGAGAAAAATGCCAAAGCCATGTCCATACTACAACCAGCCATTGGTGAAAATGAAACCAATAGAATCTCTGCATGCACAACTGCCAAGGAAATATAGGACACTTTGGAACTTGCCTATGAAGACACAAGTGAGGTAAAAAGGTCAAAAATTGATTTACTTATGTCCAAATATGAATTGTTCAGTATGTTTCAGGATGAAAGTATAAATGACTATTTTGCTAGATTCATGACCATTGTGAATGATCTTAAGTCCTTAGGGAAAAGCTTTTCAGATGAAGAGTTGGTTAGAAAGATGCTAAGGAGCCTAACAGATGCATGGACTCCCAAAGTTACTACCATTTATGAGGCCAAGGATCTAACCAAACTTTCTCTAGATTATTTAATTGGATATTTGCTGATCATGAAATGATGGTAGATTCCAAGGGAGGAAAGAAGGTAGACAAATCCATTGCCCTGAAGGGAACAGATTTTGATGAAGATTAGATCTCCATGATTGCTAAAAGATTTGAAAATCACTTTAGAAATCAGAAAAAGAACTTCAAGGGTAAGAAATATAAAAGGACTAACTCTACCAATTCTGGATGTTTTAAGTGTGGTGAAACAGGTCATATGATCAGAGGCTGTCCTCAATGGAAGGACAACAAGAACAGAAAAGAAGACAAGAAAGTCTTCAAGAGGGCCATGATTGCCTCTCTTTGGGGTGACTTAGACTCTGAGTCAGAAGACGAGGAAGAAAAGGATGAAGTTTGCATGACTTCTATAATCAACAAAAAAGCAACATTTGTGGGGAACAATACAGATCTGAAAAGTACTGTCAACAAGTGTCTGATGGCCAAGACCGCTGAGACCAGTTCACAGCAGGTATGTATTTCTAACATTCGAAGTGAAATGTATGACTATGACAGAGATGGGTTACTTGAATGTTTAGAAACTGTTCTAGATCAATGTCTTGAACTGAGTACTGCTTATAAAAATGGTAAAAAGGTTTTAAAAGAAAAAACTCAGGAATGTGACATTGCTGTTGTAATGACCCAGATTTTATTGGTATTTTTGCCGATAATTATGTGTATTTATGTGTTAGTTCAAATTTATTTTTGAAACTATTTATTTTATTTTATTTTATGTGAATAATTTCGATTTAATTCGAAATGTTTATTTTCAGTTTTTATTATTTATGTTATATATTATTTAATTAATTAGAATTTTTATTATTTAATTTTCTAATTAATTATTTAATATTTTGGGCTAAATCGATTATTGCATTATTAGTCATGTAGAATATGTAAATTAGCCCAATGGATCACGAGAGCCCATTTTAGGCCCAATTGCCCCTCATGGCCGGTTTTTAGGAGGCATGGCAAGGCTTGCCACTTGCCTTGTGTTCACACCTTGACTAACTCTATAAATAGGAGAGTTAGTAAGGCTTTTTCTCATTTTGCCATCATAAGCTTTTGCTATCAATTCAAGCACAAATCTCTTCCATTTGCTCTCTAGTTCACACGCCATTCTTGAACAATTGAACCCATCAATTGTTCATCATTTTTCCTAGCCCAAAACTTAAAGATTCAAAGTTCATTGATCTTTAAGTGTTCAAACACAATCCTAAACACATTCATTTCATTCAAGATCACTAGTTCGGTTTGGTTTTGGGGTCTTGTTCGAGTGGGTGCCGTGTGTGAAGCCGTGTGTGCAGTGGTGGTTCGTGTGAGAGGCCGTGCTGCAGTGTTCGTGGCCATGCTCGTGGTGGTGCAGTGGTGCTCGTGGTGGTGTCGTGTGTGTGCTCGTGTGGGTGCAATTCGTGGAGACCGTGCTGTGTGCTAGTGGCCGTGTGAGACGTGTTTTCCGGAATGCACTTTTTGTGTTGATTTTGTGTGTAATCCTCAATAAGGTAACATACTTTCTCAACCTTCTTGGTATACTATGTTTATAGTATAGATTAAATGCATGTTTGGGTTGATTGATGATGAATATCCATGATTTTATGTATGGTTTATATTCTGAATTTTTATGTGGTTTATATGATGTTTTGGTAATGGTTTCCATGAATTTATGATTGATTATAAGTTGTTTTATGATCATGATAATTGTGTTAAAGTTTGGTGAATTTTGGATAATTGGAAGGATAATTTTCGTGTGAATTGTTGATGAATATGCGTGTGGATTGAATGGGTTTGGATGAGTTCTTGATTGAGTTCTTGAATCTTGATTGAGTTCTTGATTGAAGATCTTGAATCTTGAATGATTTATTTATGAGTTCTTTTTGGGTTAATTGAGTTCTTTAAGAGTTCTTGATGAGTCTTTATGAGTTCTTGGTCGAATCTTGAAAGTTAAAGATAAAGGTTTAAGAGTTAAAGAAAGTTAAAGATTGTGTCTAAGATGATTAAAGAATGGTTAATGAATGATGGATTATGGTTGGTTAGACTCAAGATCAAGGCGCAAAGGCAATCTTGAGTATAACTTCGATGTTTAACTAGTTATTTTCGAGAATCAAGGCGCAAAGGCAATTCTTGAATTTAATTTAGTTATGATTAAGATATTAAGATGATTAAATGATAATTAATAAGTTAGCTTGATTTCATTTCTAGACGCCTAAAACCTAGAGTAAGATTCTATGTTTTGGGTTAAGACGCTGCCCTTATTCCATCCGCGGTATTGGGATAGTTGGAGTCTTACTATGTTATCCTTTGAATTTCCAGTAAGATTGGTTTCACGGGACATGGATTTCCAGTAAGATTGGTTTCATGGGATTTTTTGGGAGTAAGATTCCCGGTCCTAACATAGTAGAAAGTTCGAATGCGTAAGATGCGTTCGTACGAGCGTAGTCCGGTCTAGAATATGAATGATTGCGCCAAAGATAGTTGGATTATGATTGGTTAGACTCAAGATTAAGGCTAGAGGCAGTTCTTGAGGATAACTTCGATATTTTAACTAGTTATTTTCAAGAATCAAGGCATTGAGGCAATTCTTGATTGTAATTTAGTTAAGTTGAGATAATTAAATGAATAATATGATTAAAATGATTAAAGATTTAATTAATTAATTAGCTTGATTTCATTTTTAGACGCCTAATACTTTGAGTAAGATTCATTGTATTTGGGTTAAGACGTTGCCCCTATTCCATCCGCGGTATTGGGATAGTTGGAGTCATACTATGTGATCTTAGTGAATTTCCAGTAAGATTGGTTTCACGGGACATGGATTTCCAGTAAGATTGGTTTCATGGGGTTTGGGAGTAAGATTCTCAAATCCGAGCATAGTAGAAAGTTCGAATGCGTAAGATGCGTTCGTACAAGCACAGTCCGGTCTAGAATATGAATGATTGCGCCAAAGATAGTTGATTAGGTTGGTTTGAGTCGAGTTCACGTGTGGGTTGATCTCGTACTTTGATTATTGATATTGATTATTTGATTTGTGTTATGTACATGTGTATTCCCATTAGGGTGAGTCAGTTATGTTACTCGCCACTGATGGTGGACTGTTGTTGTTTTTTTCCAGGTATTTCTGATGACGATACTCTTGCTTAGCTTTGGGTTGGGCGAGCGACGTTTTATGTTTCTGTTATTTAATATATTTTCTATTTCTGTCGTTTATAGATAGTGTTGGTATATTGTATAGACTTTATACGTTATCGTTGGACTCTTTGTACGTTGTTTTAGACTCTGACGTGTGGTTGGAGTTACTCGTATTTTAGTGTTTCTAATTTGACTTTTGGACTAGTGTGTACAAACTTGTGGGTATTTGTACGTTTTTGGTTTATTAATAATATTTTCGAGGAATTAGTTTAATTTCTTAAGTATTTTAAGTTGTAGTTTATAACTATTCGACTCGTCGGTTTCTTCCGCGCCGATTTAAGCGAGTGGGGTCGTTACAGCTATAACAAGTTGTAATCATCTTGAGGAAATTTGTAATGAATTGAAAAATCAAGTTGCTAAATTGGAAATGCCCTTAGATGACCACAAGGTCGAACTGGAAACAGCTAAAACTTCATTAGATGGAGAATCAGATGAAGGATTAACTGGTCCCCTTGTTCCTAGAATAGGAGAAAACCCACTCAACCTTGATGAGTTAAAAACCAAGGCAAGTGCCCTAAGCAAAACTAATCTACTTCATGCTTTCAATCTTCTGGTTGATGATGCAAAAAATTTGCTTAAGGCATCTGCTGAGGGAACTGCTGAGCCAACTCCTACTATTCTCTGTACTCATGATCCAGAAACTCAGAATTTAATTGATGAATTTGACAGTAAAATCCTTGATCTTGAAACTGAGTTATATCACCTTAAACATAGTAAGGAAGTGGCTACTGTTGACAAAGTTTTTGAATTGCTCTCCATAAAGTTGAGGGATGACTTTAAGAAGTTAAACCTTAACTTTATAAACTTGCCTAAAGAAATGAAAATTTACTTAAAAAACTTGATGACATGGAAGCTGAGTTGGAACAAAGCAAAATCAATGTTAACAGGTTGCTTGGTGGTCAAAATAATCTCAACAAGTTATTGACCATTGGTGGCAACAACAGTAGTGTAAAACCCCCAAATTACTCTCTATTAATAAATATTATAAATACGGATTAGAGAGTAACTCGGGAGTATTAATTCCACGTGATTACGTAAGGCGAAACACAATTTTGCAGCGGAAAACATACTTATACTTTTATTCATTAAATAAAAATAGTGACGCAATAGTTTTAGTACATAATTGAAAAAAATAATTAAAACAATTGCAAAACATTAAACTTAGACTAGGTGAGTTATCGCCCTTTGCCCCCAATGCAGCACTTAGAACACATCGTGTCTACCATCTCCTGTCTACTTATCATAAGTGATAAGTAGGGCCAAGCCAAAACAAAAGAGAAATACGGGTTAGCGAAAACGCTAAGTACATACAAATGCTAAATATGTAAAATCAACTTAATTAAGCAAACATGCTTTCACAAATCGTTTGTGCTTTGCTAACCATGAATATTCAAATAATCCATTAATAGGAATTCCATAATTTGGAAATGAAAACCAAACCAATAACTCACAAAAATATAATTGAATGATAATATGCAATTCATTTTCATAATTCATTTTCCACCCAAGTGTGCACACCCCCAAGCTAGTAACTCCTTTATATAGCCTATACTTGGGGAAAGACTAGACCATACAAAGTTCATAGTCTTATCAATTATTCTCCAACATAATGTGTAACGCCCCAGATTTTCGTGTTATTTCATTTGATTTTATTGCTTGCTTTTGTATTTATTTGTGTATGGTCTATATTTGGTTGGACTATTTTTATTGCTTGAGTGTGATTAATTTGATGATTAATTGTTTTATTATTTATTTTATTTGATTTTATTTTAATTAATTAGGATTTTATTTTAATTTTCTAATTAATTGATTTTTGGGCCAAGTGCAAAATTAGTCATGCTTGAGTGCAGTTAGCCCAAGTGATCATCAAAGCCCATTTAGGCTTGCTCGAAACCGTCCCCACCCCTTATGATGTGGCCTGATTTGCCACTTGCCTTGTGTTCACACATTAACTAACTTCTATAAATAGAAGTGTTAGTACGACATTAGGATCATTTTGTCCACTTAATCACCATTTGCTCCCAAATCATCCTAAACACACTCCATTCCCTCCATTTCCACACGCCTATTTGGCTAAATCATCTCCATCAATTGTTCATCATCTTTTTCAACCCAAAACTTAAAGATTCATATCCTATTGATCTTTAAGTAATCAAACACACATTAACTTTCATTGCCATTGATCAAGGCTTCGAGGTTCGGGTTTTAGGTTTTGTTCGTGTGGTTCGAAGGGAGGCCGTGTTCGTGGGGTGGTTCGTGGCTGGCCGTGCGGTGTGGTCCGTGTGGGGTGGTCGTGTTCATGCATTGAAAGCCGTGAAATTGAAGCCGTGTGGGTGTTCATCCTAATTTGAATACCTTGATTTATAGGGTAGATTAGGTGATCAAATTAGAGCTAAAGTTTGATAGAATTGGGTATTTTTACACGAGTTTCATGCGTGATTTTTAGGCAGTTTTGGGAGTTGTTTTCGTGATGTTTTTGCCTTGATTTCATGTATGTTATGATTGATTGTGATGGGTTTATGATTGGCTATGTTCATAAAGTTTTGATGCTTAGAATTGATGCAAATTGATGAAGATATGACTGGAATTTTTGTGTAACATGCATTTATGGTAATCTTGATTTTTGTGATGGTTCTTGATAATCTTGGTGGGTTTTATATGAATCTTGAATTGATAATTGATGTATTAAGTTCAAGGATGTTTTCTTGATGTTTATTTAATGATCTTGGAGTTTCTTTGTAATTCTTTGATGAATCGTGAAGTTCTTTGATTAGATTATGTATTCTTTAAGTATTGTTTAATTAAAGATTATGAAGGATAATTAAAGAAAGTTAAAAGAAAGTATAAAGATTGACTACAGAGGTTCCAAGATTATGATGTACATACTTAGTCTCGAATAAAGGCGTAATATGCGAACTTGAGAGTAACCAAGATGTAAAGAACGTAAAGATATCTTGATTTTGCATAGTAGACGCCTAACCTTAGAGTAAGATTCGAAGACTTGGGTTAAGACGCGACCACAATCCTAACCGCGGTATCGGGATAGTTAGTACTTACTATGTCGTCTTTATGATATGGATTTCGTAAGATGAGTTCATGGGTTTGGGAGTAAGAGTCTCATTCCTGACATAGTAGGAAAGTTCGATCACGTAAGATGTGTTCGTACGAGCATAGTCCGGTCTAATATGTAAATGATAGCGACAAAGATTATGAGAAGAATAAGTTAATTAAAGTTAAGCGAGTCTTTGTTATTATTATTGTTGTTGTTTTTATTTTTACAAGTTTATATGTATGAGTGCCTAATTTGCTTGTTTGATTTATTCTATGTTCATATGTATCCACGTTAGGGTGAGACTGTTATGTTACTCGCCACTGATGGTGGATCTATGCTTTGGGATTGGGCGAGCGTCGTTGATTGTTTTCTGTAGTTTTATTTTTCCATTATTATTATTCGGACTTTTAGTAGTTGTAGTATGTACGTTCTAACTCTAACTACAGATTTGGAGTTATTTCTTTCGTAATGAGTATTTGGGACTTAGTTATGTACAACTTGTGGTTTTGTACGTTTTGGGTTTTATAATAATAAAATTTGAGGTGTTAGGTTTTAAGTATGTTTGTATGTTAGTTTGACAATTCGACTCGTCGGTCTCTTCCGCGCCGTTCTAAACGAGTTGGGTCGTCACATAATGGGAGTCAAGTTTTGTCACTTGCTTCATGTTCACACCTTTACCACCTCTATAAATAGAAGGGTTGGTAAGGCTTTTGAACCCATTTGCCATCCTTTGCATCCTTGCTCATCACTTAGCCACAATTAAAAAGCCAAACACTCTCCCTTGCCATATAGTCACACGCCATTTTTGAAGATTGAACACTCAACCATTGTTCATCATCCAAACTCTTCCAAAACTTAAAGATTAAATTACTATTAATCTTTAAGTGACTTTTAACACAATAATCTCCTTAGTTTCCAATCAAGATTTCTAGTTCGGGTTTGGATTTTTGGGGTTGTTCGTTTGGGTTGAGTTCGTGTAGAAGGGCCGTGTGGTTCGTTGTGGTGCCGTGCTGAAAACGGTGGTTCGTGGTGGTGGTTCATGCAAGCCGTGCCAAGACCGTGCCGTGTGGGAGCCGTGGGTACACCGTGTTGCTAGGGCCGTATGGATTAGTTTCCGGGCAGAAAGTTTTTGGTGTTTAATTGCTTGTTCTTCAATAAGGTAACATACTATCTCAACCTAGTTTGTATACCTTGATTCATAGTATAGATTAAGTGATTAGATTAGACCGTTTTGATGATTTTAACTCCATTTTATGCGTGAATTATGGGCTGGTTTGGGTGATGTTTTTGTGATGATTTTTCATTGATTACATGTATTTCATGATTGATTATGTTAGTTTCATATTTTATGTTGATTATGTTCAAGTTTGGTGAAGTTTTGATGTTGGGAAGTTGATGAAATTGTTGTTGTTAATTTCCTGGTTCATGCGTGAATTTGATGATGTTTATAAGGTTGATTTCTGGGATGAGTTCTTGAATCTTGATTGACTTCTTGATTGAGTTCTTGAATCTTGATTGAGTTCTTGAATCTTGATTGAGTTCTTGAATGAGTTCTTGAATCTTGTTCGAGTTCTTTATGAGTTCTTTCTGAGTTCATTATGATTCTTGATAGTCCTTTATGAGTTCTTGGTCGAGTCTTTAAAGTTAAAGAAAGTTAAAGTTCATTAAAGAAAAGATAAAGAAAGTCAAAGATTGATGTTTGAGGTTCCAAGATTGGTTGATTTACATGTTATTCTTGAGTCAAGGCGTAAGATGCAACTTAAGAATTGACTAAGAATGTAAATTTAAGTTAAGATTAGCTTGATTTTGCTACTAGATGCCTAAGACTTAGAGTAAGATTCTAAGAATTGGGTTAAGACGTTACCCCTATCCTATCTGCGGTATTGGGATAGTTGGTGGTCTTACTATGTTGTCTTCGGATATGGATTTCCCATAAGATGGGTTTAATGGGGTTGAGAGTAAGATTCTCAATCCTGGCATAGTAGAAAGTTCGATCGCGTAAGATGCGTTCGTACGTGCATAGTCCGGTCTAGTATGTGAATGATTGCGCCAAAGTTTAAAGTATGTTAATTGTTGGTTAAAGTTAGTCGAGTCAGCATGATTACTTGATTTAATTCGCATGTTTGTATGTTTGATTTGATTGCTTGTTTTATGCTATGTTCTTGTGTATCCCCGTTAGGGTGGGACAGTTATGTTACTCGCCACTGACGGTGGACTGTTGTTTACTTTTCAGGTAATTCTGATGATGAGGTTCTTGCTTAGCTTTGGGTTGGGCGAGCGCCGATTTTATTTAGCTTTTGTGTTGTTGTTTTACGATTTCTAGTATTAGACTATAGTAGTGGTACTTGTGTAATTTTCTAACTCTGACATTCATTTGGAGTTTATATTGTTAGTAGTAGTGATAATGACATTTGGGTTTAGATATGTACAATCTTGTGGGTGTTGTACTTTCGGATTTAGTATATATTTTATTTGAGGTTTTGTTTTAATTTTTAAGTATTTTAGTTTATTAGAATTGACTATTCGACTCGTCGGTTTCTTCCGCGACGGTTTAAGCCAGTCGGGTCGTCGCAGCTGTGATGACCCGACTTGCTTAAACCGGCGCGGAAGAAACCGACGAGTCGAATTGTCGATCTAACAAACAAACTTACTTAAAATGAAAACAAAACCTCAAAGTTATTATTACCAAATCCCAAAAGTACAACACCCAAAAATCTGTACAATACTAAACCCAAAGTAATCAATACTAAAAAGTCAACTCCAAATACTATCAGAGTTAGAATATACAAAATACAATACTAAACGTCCAAACTAGAAACATAACACAGTCTAAACTAATAAAGAACCAACGACACTCGCCCAACCTAAAGCTAAGCAACACCGTCATCATCAAAGTTACCTGAAGAATTAACAATAATCCATTGTTAGTGGCGAGTAACATAACAGTCCCACCCTAACATGGATACACATAATCATAGAACAAATCTAACAAACACATCAGACTAAACATCCAACATGCGACATAATCATCATGATAACAAATAACATAAACTCGACCAACTTTTAATTATTCCCACTTATCATTGTTTAATCTTTGTCGCTACAATTTACATTTTTAGACCGGACTATGGACGTATGAACTCATCTTAGGCGAACGAACTTTCCTACTATGCCAGGAATGAGAATCTTACTCCCAAACCCATGAACCCCATCTTACGGAAATTCATATCACATAGACAACATAGCAAGTATACACTATCCCAATACCGCGGTTAGGATAGGGGCAACGTCTTAACCCAAGTCTTAGAATCTTACTCCAAGATTAGGCGTCTAAAATTAAACTTAAGCTAATCTTTACTTACTTTACATCTTTGTTATTCTCAAGATCGCTTCTTACGCCTTTTCTTGAGTCTAACCATCAACATTATAATAATCTTTAACTTCTTAATCAATCTTTATCAATTCTTTAACTTTCTTTAAACCTTCTTTAAACTTTCTTTAGAAAACTTACTAATCTTTAATAAACTTTAAATAAACTTTCACACTTAAAGATAACATGAACTACTTCAAGATTTCAAGATTCAACCAAGAACTCATCAAGAACCCATCAAGAACTCATCAAGAACTCATCAAGAACTCAACAAGAACTTAACACGAAATGCGGTGCTCAGCTTCAACTTCGTCCCAAATGTAACGACCCAGATTTATCGGTATTTCTGTCACCGATTTATTTGTTATTTATGTGATTTTATGTATGGTCCAAAATTTATTTTGAACTATTTATTTTATTTTATGTGAATAATTTCGATTGAATTCGAATTATTTTATTATTTGTTGATTATTATTTATTTTATTATTATTTAATTAATTAGAATTTTTATTATTTAATTTTCTAATTAATTATTTAATATTTTTGGGCCAAAATTGATTTAAGCATGATTAGTCATGCATGAGTACAATTAGCCCAATTATTTATCGAAAGCCCAATTTGGCCCATTTACAAGGCCATAGCCGGCCCCCCTTGTTATGTGGCAAGTTTTGCCACTTGCCATGCATTCACACCTTAACTAACTTCTATAAATAGAAGTAGTAGTAAGGATTGAGGATTCATTTGCTCATTTGCCATCCTTTGCCATCAAAAGCTTAAACACAAACTCTCTCCCTACCCTTTGATCCACACGCCATTTTTGGCTCCAAACACCATCACATTTGTTCATCATCCATTCAAACTCTAAACTTAAAGATTCAACCTCTATTGATCTTTAAGTATCAAAACACATTAGCATTCATTACTTTGATCAAGATTTCGGGTTTTGGGTTTAGTTCGAGTGGGTAACGAGTTGGTTCGTGCTGGTGTTGCGTGGTGATCAAGGGTGCACGGTGGTGCTCATGTGAAGACGTGGTCGTGCACGGTGGTGTGCGTGGTGTTGCACGGGTTCGAGAGGGTTGTCGTGGTGAAGTCGTGTGTGCCGTGGTGAAGCCATGAATCTGGGCGGTGTGGTTTCGACTTTTGGGCAGCAAGCTTAGTGTATTTTTGTGTTTAATCTTCATTAAGGTAACATACTATCTCAACCTAGTTTGTATACCTTGATTCATAGTATAGATTAAGTGATTAGATTAGACCGTTTTGATGATTTTAACTCCATTTTATGCGTGAATTATGGGCTGGTTTGGGTGATGTTTTTGTGATGACTTTTCATTGATTACATGTATTTCATGATTGATTATGTTAGTTTCATATTTTATGTTTATTATGTTCAAGTTTGGTGAAGTTTTGATGTTGGGAATTTGATGAAATTGTTGTTGTTAATTGCCTAGTTCATGCGTGAATTTGATGATCTTTATAAGGTTGATTTCTTGGATGAGTTCTTGAATATTGATTGAGTTCTTGAATCTTGATTGAGTTCTTGAATGAGTTCTTGAATCTTGGTCGAGTAAGATTAGCTTTATTTTACTACTAGACGCCTAAGACTTAGAGTAAGATTCTAAGAATTGGGTTAAGACGTTGCCCCTATCCTATCCGCGGTATTGGGATAGTTGGTGGTCTTACTATGTTGTCTTCGGATATGGATTTCCCGTAAGATGGGTTTCATGGGGTTGGGAGTAAGATTCTCATTCTTGGCATAGTAGAAAGTTCGATCGCGTAAGATGCGTTCGTACGTGCATAGTCCGGTCTAGTATGTGAATGATTGCACCAAAGTTTAAAGTATGTTAATTGTTGGTTAAAGTTAGTCGAGTCAGCATGATTACTTGATTTGTTTCGCATGTTAGTATGTTTGATTTGATTGTTTGATTTATGCTATGTCCATGTGTATCCCCGTTAGGGTGGGACAGTTATGTTACTCGCAACTGACGATGGACTGTTGTTTATTTTTTCAGGTAATTCTGATTATGAGGTTCTTGCTTAGCTTGGGGTTGGGCGAGCGCCGATGTTATTTAGTTTTTGCGTTGTTGTTTTACGATTTCTAGTATTAGACTATAGTAGCTGTACTTGTGTAATTTTCTAACTTTGACATTTACTTGGAGTTTATATTGTTAGTAGTAGTAATATTGACATTTGGGTTTAGATATGTACAAACTTTTGGTTGTTGTACTTTCGGATTTAGTATACATTCTATTTGAGGTTTTGTTTTAATTTTTATGTATTTTAGGTTGTTAGAATTGACTATTCGACTCGTCGGTTTCTTCCGCGCCGGTTTAAGCGAGTCGGGTCGTCACAGTTGGTGTCAGAGCCGAATAGGTTTTAAGTGAAGTTTTAGGATTCGAGTTAAATCCGGGAGTTGATAGCTTTACTATTCTCGAGTAATAAACCCAAATTAAGTTTAAGTATAAGGGAGAAGAGTGCAGGTAGAAGAACCGGGATAAGACTCTTTTTCCTTTCTTTTTCTTTTTGATTTTGTGTACTTGACTGTGGTGGGGATGTATGACTGACACTGTTATTTGGTATGTCTTTGTTTGATTGCGTTGCAGCATGTCTACGCCTCGTCGGTTGAGTACGGGACGACAGAGGTTACGAGCGCTCGAGGAGGCGATCCTTACATTGGCACACCATAGTCGTCATAAGCCTAGTACGCAGTCGACGTTCGATCGTATCGCACGTCATCGACCTCTGACCTACGATGGGGTTGCCGACCCTACTATCCTGGAGAGTTGGATCCGCGAGATGGGGAGGCTCTTCGACGTGCCGTTTCGCCCCGAGCACGAGAAGGTGCAGATCACCGCTTACTATCTACGTGGAGAGGTCGATAACTGGTGGACGGTAGCTAAGGACGCGTGCTTGCCCTTACATTCGATGTCGTGGATCGAGTTCGTCGATAAGATCCAGGAGCGATTCTACCCCGACGAGTTGCAGTGGCAGAAGCAGGAGAAGTTTCTTACTCTTACTCAGGGTAAGATGACAGTTCAGGCGTACACCGACAAGTTCACGGAGTTATCGAGGTTCGCTATGTCTGTAGTTCCATCAGAGAAGGAGCGGGTCAAGCGCTACATCAAAAAGCTAGATCCGAGGATTCGCGTTCATGTGATCAGTAGTGGAGCGAAGACATTTCAGCAGGCTTACGAGGTAGCACTCGAGATTCAGGCATCGACGATCGAGGAGGATGCGAGCAGGAAGAGGACTCAGGTTCCGGCGACGTCGACTTCTGTTAAGAAGCCTCGATTTAGTGCTTAGCAATACCCCTCCGACCACGAGTTCGCATAAGGGTTCCGATGGCTCGAGATGCAGAGGCTGCGGCAGGGACTTCCATCCAGGGAAGCGGTGTGACGGTTCGCCCATAGCTTGTTTTATCTGCAGGAAGGAAGGCCAAGGCGTCAGTTTGCCCCGAGAGGAAGCCAGACACCGAGATCAAGCAGCTTCCGGCACCGACTAAGAAACCGGTGAAGAACCGAGTCTACTGTATGACTGAGGCAGAGGCCGAGGTTCAGCCCGACGTCGTATCAGGTAGATTTCTTGTTTCTGGTGTGTTAGCTTTAGTTTTATTTGATTCTGGTGCTACTGTCTCTTTTGTGGCTAGTAGTTTTGCCTCGAGGTCTAATCTTCGTGGCAGCATTCCTGTGAGTTCTGTTATAACTCTCCCATCTGGAGAGGATATTATTTGTCAGCGCGAGTTCCGAGGAGTACTTATCGTGATAGCTGGAGAGCAAGTGACGGACGACTACAAGGAGTTCCCGCTGATGGAGTTCGATGTTATTCTTGGTATGGACTGGTTGTCGAAGTATCGAGCGATCATTCGTTGCCGAGATCAGTCAGTGCATTCCGAGGATTACAGGGCAACGGAGTTACCTACTCTGGTTTCGTCCTTAAGAAAGGAGTTAAGGTAATCTCAGCCTTGAAGATGAGAAAACATCGCCAGAAGGGCGATATGGTGTACTTCTGTCAGGTAAGGGACATAACTGAGGAGTGTCTGTTGGACGATATACCTGTAGCGAGGGATTTCAGAGACATATTTCCTGATGAGCTACCAGGAGTTCCACCCGAGCGCGACGTCGAGTTTCATATCGACTTAGCACCCGGGACAGCGCCGATTTCGAGGGCACCTTACCGAATGGCACCATCGGAGTCGCAAGAGTTAAAGACGCAACTCCAGGATTTGATCGATAAGGGCTTCATTAGGCCGAGCATTTCGCCATGGGGAGCACCTGTGCTCTTTGTGAAAAAGAAAGACGGTAGTATGCGCCTGTGCATAGACTACCGAGAGTTGAATCGGGTAACTATCAAGAATAAGTACCCGTTGCTTAGGATTGAGGACCTGTTCGATCAGTTACAAGGAGCGGGAGTGTTTTCGAAGATAGATCTTCGGTCTGGATATCATCAGATTCCAGTCAAGAAAGAAGACATCCCGAAGACCGCTTTTCGTACCAGATACGGCCACTACGAGTTCGAGGTGATGCCCTTTGGCCTAACTAATGCGCCAGCCGTGTTCATGGACCAGATGAACCAGACTTTCCATCACTTACTCGATAAGTGCGTCGTAGTATTTATAGACGATATCTTAGTCTATTCGAGAGACGAGTCTGAGCATGCGGAACATCTCCGGATGGTACTTGAGATATTGCGTAGTAATAAGTGGTTCGCGAAACTCTCCAAGTGTGAGTTCTGGCTTCACGAAGTAGCATTTCTGGGTCACGTAATTAGTAAAGAAGGCATCAAGGTAGACCCGGCTAAAGTTAAGGCTGTAGTTGATTGGAGTAGCCCGAGAAATGTGGCGGAGGTTCGTAGTTTTCTGGGATTGCCCGGATACTATCGACGACTCGTCCAGGACTTCTCCAAGATTGCTAGGCCGATGACTAGTCTCCTACAGAAGGAGATCCGATTCGTTTGGATGGAGGCTTGCGAGCAAGCATTCCAGCAGTTGAAACAGAGATTAGTCTCTGCTCCTATTCTTACCCTTCTGAACGATGAGGAGGACTTCGAGGTCTATAGTGATGCTTCGAAGAGTGGCCTAGGATGTGTGCTCATGCAAGGCGGGAAGGTCATCGCTTACGCATCGAGACAACTGAAGGTGCACGAGCGTAACTATCCCACGCATGACTTGGAGCTAGCAGCTGTGGTGTTCGCGCTTAAGATTTGGAGGCACTATCTCTATGGTGGTTCGTGTAGAGTATTCACAGATCATAAGAGCCTCAAGTACATCTTTACTCAGAAAGACCTCAATATGAAGCAGAGACGATGGCTTGAGCTTAATAAGGACTACGACCTGACGCTTAACTATTGCGAGGGCAAGGCGAACTTAGTCGCTGATGCACTGAGTCGTAAGCATCACTTGAGCTTCAATAGAAGCCGTAGTTCCGTCAGACTTCGTCTGACATCTATGAGTGCTGAGCCTGAATTGCTTCAAGAATTGTGCGAGGGTCAGCCAAATGATCCGCAGTTAGCTAGGATTCAAGAGGCTTTACGGCAAGGTAAAGCCGTAGGTTTCGAGATCCCTTCCGATGGTAGTCTGCGATTTCGAGGAAGGTGGTGTGTACCGGACAGTTCTGATCTTAGGAACAGAATTATGTCTGAGGCACATAACTCGCCCTACTCTGTTCATCCTGGAGGTAACATTTTTTACCAGGACCTTAAGGGCCAATTCTGGTGGCCTAAGATGAAGAGGGATGTAGCAGAGTTCGTAGCTCGATGTTTAGTCTATCAGAAGGTTAAAATCGAGCATCAGAGACCAGGAGGTCTGTTGCAGCCACTGCCGATTCCGACCTGGAAATTTGAGTCAGTTTCTATGGACTTCGTGGTTAGCCTACCTACCTGTAATGGTTTGAATGCCATTTGGGTAATAGTCGATAGGTTGACCAAGGTCGCTAGATTCATACCGATGAAGATGACCTGGTCTATGGAGCGTCTGGCAGAGGCGTATACCCAGGATATTATCCGACTTCACGGAGTTCCGAGGGAGATCGTTTCTGATCGAGATCCGAGATTTCTGTCTCGTTTCTGGAAATCAGTTCAGGAAGCCTTTGGGCCGAAGTTGAAGCTGAGCACCGCTTTTCACGCAGCGATAGATGGTCAGACTGAGAGGACCATCCAAACTCTAGAGTATATGTTACGAGCATGTACTCTGGAGTACCATCAGTCTTGGGTACGTATGCTCTGTTTGATAGAATTCTCCTATAATAATAGCTATCACTCCAGCATCGATATGGCTCCGTACGAGGCCCTGTATGGCAGGAAATGTCGGAGTCCGCTTTGTTGGAATGATATTAGTGATTCTGTAGCTTTAGGACCTGAGATGGTACGAGATACTATTGAGAAGGTCTGAGTCATTCGGTCTAAGATGCAGGCCGCTCAGAGTCGTCAGAAATCTTACGCTGATAATCGACGTAGACCGCTGGCTTTCGAGGTAGGTGACAAAGTCTTGCTTAAGGTTTCACCATTCAAAGGAGTGGAACGCTTTGGTCAAAAGGGGAAACTCCGACCGAAATACGTGGGACCTTACGAGATACTGGAACGAGTTGGGGAGGTGGCATATCGGTTGGCATTACCACCTAGTCTGTCTAATGTTCACGATATGTTCCATGTTTCCCAGCTAAGGAAATATGTACATGATCCTACCCACATCATCCCAGTGGAGTCGGCCATGTTTGAGCCGAATCTGCTTTTGAGGAGCGACCCGTTCAGATCTTGGATTAGGAAGTGAGGACCCTCCGGTGTAAGCAAGTCTAGCTCGTCAAGGTGTTGTGGAGAAATCAACACCATGAGGAGGCGACTTGGGAGACAGAGGCGTCCATGAGGCAGAAGTACCCGAAGCTTTTTGTGGGTGAACAATCTCCTTTGCCTTAAATTTCGGGACGAAATTTCTGTAAGGAGCGGAGGTTGTAACGACCTAGATTTATCGGTATTTCTGTCACCGTTATATTTGTTATTTATGAGATTTTATGTATGGTCCAAAATTTATTTTGGACTATCTATTTTATTATATGTGAATATTTTCGATTGAATTCGAATTATTTAATTATTGGTTGATTATTATTTATTTTATTATTTAATTAATTAGAATTTTTATTATTTAATTTTCTAATTAATTATTTAATATTTTTGGGCCAAAATCGATTTAAGCATGATTAGTCATGCATGAGTACAATTAGCCCAATTATTTATCGAAAGCCCAATTTGGCCCATTTACTAGGCCATAGCCGCCCCCCCCCCCCTGTCATGTGGCAAGTTTTGCCACTTGCCATGCCTTCACACCTTAACTAACTTCTATAAATAGAAGTAGTAGTAAAGCTTGAGGATTCATTTGCTCATTTGCCATCCTTTGCCATCAAAAGCTTAAAACAAACTCTCTCCCTACCCTTTGATCCACACGCCATTTTTTGCTCCAAAAACCATCACATTTGTTCATCATCCATTCAAACTCCAAACTTAAAGATTCAACGTCTATTGATCTTTAAGTATCAAAACACATTAGCATTCATTACTTTGATCAAGATTTCGGGTTTTGGGTTTAGTTCGAGTGGGTAACGAGTTGGTTCGTGGTGGTGCTGCGTGGTGATCAAGGGTGCACGGTGGTGCTCATGTGAAGACGTGGTCGTGCACGGTGGTGTGCGTGGTGTTGCACGGGTTCGAGAGGGTTGTCGTGGTGAAGTCGTGTGTGCCGTGGTGAAGCCGTGAATCTGGGCGGTGTGGCTTCGACTTTTGGGCAGCAAGCTTAGTGTATTTTTATGTTTAATCTTCATTAAGGTAACATACTATCTCAACCTAGTTTGTATACCTTGATTCATAGTATAGATTAAGTGATTAGATTAGACCGTTTTGATGATTTTAACTCTATTTTATGCGTGAATTATGGGCTGGTTTGGGTGATGTTTTTGTGATGACTTTTCATTGATTACATGTATTTCATGATTGATTTAGTTAGTTTCATATTATATGTTGATCATGTTCATGTTTCGTGAAGTTTTGATGTTGGGAAGTTGATGAAATAGTTGTTGAATTTTGTCATGATCATGCGTGAATTTTGATGATGAATTTATGGATGGTTTCTTGGATGAGTTCTTTAATTTGATTGGGTTCT
This sequence comes from Salicornia ramosissima, assembly GCA_951394345.1. Classification (NCBI taxonomy): domain Eukaryota; kingdom Viridiplantae; phylum Streptophyta; class Magnoliopsida; order Caryophyllales; family Amaranthaceae; genus Salicornia; species Salicornia ramosissima. Next base: position 30,171,014 of record OX596236.1, on the reverse strand, counting down.
TGATTGAGTTCTTGAATCTTGATTGAGTTCTTGAATCTTGGTTGAGTTCTTTATGAGTCTTGATAGTTCTTTATGAGTTCTTGGTCGAGTCTTTAAAGTTAAAGAAAGTTAAAGTTAATTAAAGAAAAGATAAAGAAAGTCAAAGATTGATGTTTGGGGTTCTAATATGGAATGAATTACATGTTATTCTTGAGTCAAGGCGTAAGATGCAACTTAAGAATTAACTAAGAATGTAAATTAAAGTAAAGATTAGCTTGATTTTGCTACTAGACGCCTAAGACTTAGAGTAAGATTCTAAGAATTGGGTTAAGACGTTGCCCCTATCCTATCTGTGGTATTGGGATAGTTGGTGGTCTTACTATGTTGTTTTCGGATGTGGATTTCCCGTAAGATGGGTTTCATGGGGTTGGGAGTAAGATTCTTAATCCTGGCATAGTAGAAAGTTCGATCGCGTAAGATGCGTTCGTACGTGCATAGTCCGGTCTAGTATGTGAATGATTGCGCCAAAGTTTAAAGTATGTTAATTGTTGATTAAAGTTAGTCGAGTCAGCATGATTACTTGATTTGTTTCGCATGTTAGTATGTTTGATTTGATTGTTTGATTTATGTTATGTCCATGTGTATCCCCGTTAGGGTGGGACAGTTATGTTACTCGCCACTGACGGTGAACTGTTGTTTATTTTTCAGGTAATTATGATGATGAGGTTCTTGCTTAGCTTGGGGTTGGGCGAGCGCCGATGTTATTTAGTTTTTGCGTTGTTGTTTTACGATTTCTAGTATTAGACTATAGTAGTGGTACTTGTGTAATTTTCTAATCTAACATTTACTTGGAGTTTATATTGTTAGTAGTAGTAATATTGACATTTGGGTTTAGATATGTACAAACTTGTGGATGTTGTACTTTCGGATTTAGTATACATTCTATTTGAGGTTTTGTTTTAATTTTTAAGTATTTTAGGTTGTTAGAATTGACTATTCGACTCGTCGATTTCTTTCGCGCTGGTTTAAGAGAGTCGGGTCGTCACACCAAAGGCTTCCTGAACTGGTTTCTAGAAATGAGACAAGAATCTTGGATCACGATCAGAAACTATCTCCCTCGGAACTCCGTGAAGTCGAATAATGTCCTGGGTATAAGCCTCGGCCAGGCGCTCCATCGACCAGTTCATCTTCATCGGTATGAATCTAGCGACCTTGGTCAACCTATCCACTATTACCCAAATGGCGTTCATAGCATTACAGGTAGGTAGGCTAACCACGAAATTCATAGATACCGACTCAAATTTCCTGGTCGGAATCGGTAGTGGATGCGAAAGACCTCCATGCTCGATCTTAACCTTCTGATAGACTAAACATCGGGCTACAAACTCTGCTACATCCCGCTTCATCTTAGGCCACTAGAACTGGCCCTTAAGGTCCTTGTACAGCTTGTTACCTCCAGGAAGAACAGAGTAGGGTGAGTTATGTGCCTCAGATATAATCCTTTTCCCAAGATCAGAATTGTCCGGTACACACCACCTCCCTCGAAATCGCAGACTACCGTCGGAAGAAATCTCGAAGCCAACCGGTTTTCCTTGCCGCGAGGCTTCTCGAATCCTAGTCAACTGCGGGTCATTCTTCTGACCCTCGCGCAATTCCTGAAATAATTCAGGCTCGACACTCATAGATGTCAGATGAAATCTGAAGGAACTACGGCTTTTACTGAAGCTCAATCGATTCTTGTGACTCAGTGCATCAGCAACTAAGTTCGCCTTTCCTTCGTAATAATTAAGCATCAGGTCGTAGTCCTTAATAAGTTCAAGCCATCGACGCTGCCTAATATTGAGGTCCTTCTGAGTGAAGATGTACTTGAGACTCTGATGATCCGTGAATACCTTACACGAACCACCATAGAGATAGTGCCTCCAAATCTCAAGCGCGAATACTACAGCCGCTAGCTCCAAGTCATGCGTGGGGTAGTTACTGTAATGACCCAGATTTTTATTGGTATTTTTTTTGCCGATATTTATGTGTAATTATGTATATTTATGTGTTAGTTCAAATTTAATTTTGAACTATTTATTTTATTTTATGTGAATAATTTCGATTTAATTCGAATTATTTTATTTTCAGTTTTTATATTATTTATGTTAATTATTATTTAATTGATTAGAATTTTATTATTTAATTTTCTAATTAATTATCTAATATTTTGGGCCAAATCGATTATTGCATGATTAGTTATGCGGTTTTCGCAAATTAGCCCAATTGAGCACGAGAGCCCATTTTTAGGCCCATTACCTCTCTTTGGCCGGTTCTCATGTGGCATGGCAAGGCTTGCCACTTGCCTTGTGTTCACACCTTAACTAACTCTATATATAGGGGAGTTAGTAAGGCTTTTGCTCATTTTTGCCCACTTTGCCATCTAATGCTCTTGCCACCCATTTCAAACACAAAAACTCACCCCATTTGCTCTTCCACTTACACGCCATTTTTGATGAACAAGCCATCAATTGTTCATCATCAATCCTAGCCAAAACTTAAAGATTCAAAGTTCATTGATCTTTAAGTGTTCAAACACAATCCTAAACACATTCGTTTCATCCAAGATCATTAGTTCGGGTTGAGTTTGGGTCTTGTTCGTGTTCGTGTGGGGGTTGTTCGAGTGGACCGTGGTGGTGTTCGAAGAAGGTGAGTTGTGCTCGTGGTGGTGCAGCTGTGCAGACGGGCCGTGCAAGGGGTGTTCGTGGTGTGGCTGCCGTGCTGGACAGCCGTGCAACGGTGGCTGTGCTCGTGTGTGCAAGACGTGCCGTGCGTGTTTTGGGCCGTGTTGTGTGACCGTGTGGGTCGAATTTCCGGGCTGTTTTTGTGTGTTGAATTGTGTGTAATCTTCAATAAGGTAACATACTAACTCAACTTAATTGGTATACTATGTTTATAGTATGAATTAAATGCATGTTTGGGTTGTTTGATGATGTTTATTCATGATTTTGTATATGGTTTGTAATCTGATTTTTAAATGGATTTCATGATGTTTTAATGGTGGTTTTTTTTATGATTTTAAGATTGAATTTATGTTGTTTCGAAATCATGAAGATTGGGTTAAAGTTTGATGAATTTTGGATTATTGGAAGTAGTATTTTCGTATGGTTTGATGATTGATCATGCGTGTGTTTTTGATGAGTTTGGATGAGTTCTTGGTTGAAGATCTTGAATCTTGATTGAGTTCTTGATTGAATATCTTGAATCTTGAATGAGTTCTTTATGAGTCCTTTGAGTTCTTTATGAGTTCTTGATGAGTCTTTACGAGTTCTTGGTTGAATCTTGAAAGTTAAAGAAAATGGTCTAAATGATAGAGAAAGTTAAAGAAAGTGTCTAATATGATTAAAAGATGATTATCGAATGATGAATTATGATTGGTTAGACTCAAGATTAAGGCTAGAGGCAGTTCTTGAGAATAACTTCGATATTTTAACTGGTTATCTTCAAGAATCAAGGCTTTGAGGCAATTCTTGATTGTAATTTAGTTAAGTTGAGATAATTGAATGAATAATATGATTAAAATGATTAAAAGATTTAATTAATTAATTAGCTTGATTTCATTTTTAGACGCCTGATACTTTGAGTAAGATTCATTGTATTTGGGTTAAGACGTTGCCCCTATTCCATCCGCGGTATTGGGATAGTTGGAGTCATACTATGTGATCTTTGTGAATTTCCAGTAAGATTGGTTTCACGGGACATGGATTTCCAGTAAGATTGGTTTCATGGGGTTTGGGAGTAAGATTCTCAAATCCGAGCATAGTAGAAAGTTCGGATGCGTAAGATGCGTCCGTACGAGCACAGTCCGGTCTAGAATATGAATGATTGCGCCAAAGATAGTTGATTAGGTTGGTTTGAGTCGAGTTCACGTTTTGGGTTGTTCTCGTACTTTGATTATTGTTTATTTGATTTATGCTATGTGCATGTGTATTCCCATTAGGGTGAGTCAGTTATGTTACTCGCCACTGATGGTGGACTGTTGTATATTTTTCAGGTATTTCTGATGACGATACTCTTGCTTAGCTTTGGGTTGGGCGAGCGACGTTTATTGTTTCTGTTGCTTGATGTATTTTCTATTTCTGTTGTTTATAGATAGTATTGGCGTATTATTTAGACTTTATACGTTGTTGTATGGACTTTCATACGTTGTTTTAGACTCTGACGCGTGGTTGGAGTTACTTGTATTTTAGTGTTTTTAGTTTGACTTTTGGACTAGTTTATGTACAAACTTGTGGGTATTTGTACTTTTGTGGTTTAATAATAATATTTGAGGAATTAGTTCTAATTTCTTAGGTATTTGAGTTGTAGTTTCTAACTACTCGACTCGTCGGTTTCTTCCGCGCCGGTTTAAGCGAGTCGGGTCGTTACAGTTACTCTCGTGCACCTTCAGTTGCCTCAATGCATAAGCGATGACCTTCCCACCTTGCATCAGCACACATCCTAGGCCACTCTTGCACGCGTCACTGTAGACCTCGAAATCCTCCTCATCGTTCGGAAGGGTAAGAATAGGAGCAGAAACTAATCTCTTTTTCAGCTACTGAAATGCTTGCTCGCAAGCCTCCGTCCAAACGAATCGGATCTCCTTCTGTAGGAGACTAGTTAATGGCCTTGCAATCTTGGAGAAGTCCTGGACAAATCGTCGATAGTATCCGGCCAAACCCAGAAAACTGCGAACCTCCGTCACATTTTTCGGGCTACTCAATTTAACTACAGCCTTAACTTTTGCCGGGTCTACCTTAATGCCTTCCTTGCTAATAACGTGACCCAGAAATGCTACTTTACGAAGCCAGAACTCACACTTAGAGAGCTTCGCGAACCACTTATGCTTCCTTAATATCTCTAGCACTATCCGAATATGCTCTGCATGTAACGACCCGACTCGCTTAAATCGGCGCGGAAGAAACCGACGAGTCGAGTAGCTAGAAACTACAACTCAAAACCTAAGAAATTAAAACTAATTCCTCGAAATATTATTAATAAACCACAAACGTACAAATACCCACAAGTTTGTACATACTAATCCCAAAAGTCAAACTAAAAATACTAAAAATACAAGTAAACTCCAACTACATGTCAGAGTTATAAACAACGTAAAAGAGTCCATACAATACTCCAATACTATCTAAAAACAACAGTAATAGAAAATACAACAAATAACAGAAACAACAACGTCGCTCGCCCGACCCAAAGCTAAACAAGAGTATCATCATCAGAAATACCTGAAAAATATACAACAGTCCACCATCAGTGGCGAGTAACATAACTGACTCACCCTAATGGGAATACACATGTACATAGCACAAATCAAATAATCAATATCAATAATCAAAGTACGAGATCAACCCACACGTGAACTCGACTCAAACCAACCTAATCAACTATCTTTGGCGCAATCATTCATATTCTAGACCGGACTGTGCTCGTACGAACGCATCTTACGCATTCGAACTTTCTACTATGCTCGGATTTGAGAATCTTACTCCCAAACCCCATGAAACCAATCTTACTGGAAATCCATGTCCCGTGAAACCAATCTTACTGGAAATTCACTAAGATCACATAGTATGACTCCAACTATCCCAATACCGCGGATGGAATAGGGGCAACGTCTTAACCCAAATACAATGAATCTTACTCAAAGTATTAGGCGTCTAAAAATGAAATCAAGCTAATTAATTAATTAAATCTTTAATCATTTTAATCATATTATTCATTTAATTATCTCAACTTAACTAAATTACAATCAAGAATTGCCTCAATGCCTTGATTCTTGAAAATAACTAGTTAAAATATCGAAGTTATCCTCAAGAACTGCCTCTAGCCTTAATCTTGAGTCTAACCAATCATAATCCAACATCCAATAATCATTCTTTAATCCTATTAGACTCAATCTTTAATTTTCTTTAACCTTTAAACCACTTTCTTTAACTTTCAAGATTCAATCAAGAACTCATAAAGACTCATAAAGAACTCATAAAGAACTCATTCAAGATTCAAGATCTTCAATCAAGAACTCAATCAAGATTCAAGATCTTCAACCAAGAACTCATCCAACATATTTATCATCACACGCATAACCTCATGAAATACTTGAAAACCACCACTTAATCTTATCCAAAATTCATCAAACTTTAACATAATAATCATGATCATAAAACAACATAGAATCAATCATAAAATCATGAAGAATCATCATCAAAACAACATATGAACACATAAAAAAATTCAGAATATATATACCATACATAAAATCATGGATATTCATCAACAATCAACCCAAACATGCATTTAATTCATACTATAAACATAGTATACCAAATAGGTTGAGAAAGTATGTTACCTTATTGAAGATTACACACAAAATCAACTCAAGAATGCAGTCCGGAATCACAACAAACACGGCCACACAACACGGTACACACACACGAGCACCACGTCTTCTACACGGCACCACAGCACGACACACACACGGCTACCACCACACGGTCCACACGAACACGAGCACACGAACCCCACTCAACAAGAACACGAACACAACCCGGAAAACAACCCAAACTAATAATCTTGAACGAAATAATTGTGTTTAGATTGTGTTTAGGATACTTAAAGATCAATGGACTTTGAATCTTTAAGTTTTGGGCAAGAAAAGATGATGAACAATTGATGGGATCAATTGCTCAAAAATGGCGTGTGACTTAGAGCAAAGGAGAGGAATTTGTGTTTTAATTTGATGGCAAGAGTGTTTGATGGCAAAAGTGTTTAAAGGCAAAAATAAGCAAATGGCCTTACTAACTCTCCTATTTATAGAGTTAGTTAAGGTGTGAACACAAGGCAAGTGGCAAATCCTTGCCATGCCACTATGAGAAACCGACCAAAGGGTATTACGGGCCTAAATATGGGCTCTCGTGATCCATCGGGCTAATTTACGAAATTTGCACGACTAATCATGGAATAATCGATTTAACCCAAAATATTAAATAATTAATTAGAAAATTAAATAATAAAAATTCTAATCAATTAAATAATAATTAACATAAATAATAAAAATTAAAAATAAGTATTTCGAATTAAATCGAAATTATTCACATAAAATAAAATAAATAGTTCAAAAATAATTTTGAACTAACACAACACTATACAACACTACACATAACTTATCGGCAAAAATACCAATAAAATCAGGGTCATTACACTGCATGCTAAGACTCGTCTCTCGAATAGACTAGGATATCATCAATGGAGACTACGACACACTTATTGAGTAAGTGATGAAAGGTCTGGTTCATGTGATCCATGAACATGGCTGGTGCATTAGTGAGGCCAAAGGGAATCACCTCAAACTCGTAGTGGCCGTATCTCGTACGGAATGCTGTATTCGGGATGTCACTGACCGATCTCGGCAACGAATGATCGCTCGATACCTCGACAGCCAGTCCATGCCAAGAATGACATCGAACTCCATCAGCGGGAACTCCTTCAGGTCGGCCGTCGCTTGTTCCCCAGCTATAACGATAGGCACCCCTCGGAACTCGCGCTAACAAACAAAATCCTCTCCAGAAGGGAGAGCTATAATCGAACTAATAAGGGAACTGAGACTACATCTGGCTGGACCTCTGCCGCTGCCTTAGTCATATAGTAGACTCGATTCTTCATTGGAGTCTTAGTCGGTGCCGGTAGTTGCTTGATCTCAGTGCCTGGCTTCTTCTCGGGGCAAACGGACGCCTTGTGACCTTCCTTCCCACAGATAAAACACGAAATGGGTGTCCCGTCGCAACGCTTCCCTGGATGGAAGTCCTTGCCACAGCCTCTGCATCTCGAACTCCCTGATCCCTGAGATGAACTAGCGGTCGGAGGGGTACTGCTAGGAGAACTGAACCGGGGCTTCTTAAATGATGGCGACGTCACCGGGGTCGGGGTCCTCTTCTTGCTCGCATCCTCCCCTACTACAAAAGACATGCTTTCTCAACACAATATCCTCGACACATAAGGATAGTGTCATTAGATACTTTTGGGCTCCGTGTTTTCTCGACGCAGCTTTGAGTTGAAGTAAAGTGTAGTCACAAAAAAGTGTTGATAATGTTATGAATGGATCACTTGCCACACACGTGATATGAGGCATGACTACACAATGAAAAAGAAACTCCCCACTCCCCACTCCCCACTCTATTAACCCTAACTATCAAAGAGTATACTGCTTCCCCGTTTCATCAATATCCTCTGGATTGAATTCTTCATCAATTACCTCTATAGCCAATTTCTCTCTTCGGCGCATTTGAAACACTAATTTTTTTTACGTTTAAATAAGTTAATGTGCAGAATTCGACCACTACAAACAAATCTGGTGCAATCGAGCAATATATTGAAACGCTGCAAAGACCAAATGCTTTCACTTGAAGCTATGAATTCAAGCCATTCCTCCAGGGCTCCTCGATTTCGTTTCACATACATATACTCTGCAAACTCACATCTTACTGGTATGAAATTTTGTACTAATTTCTAGGTTTTTGTGTCCAAAGTTTTGGGCTTTATGGTTTAGTATTGCCAATTAGGGCATTCATTTGTTTTCCAGAACGAGAAACGCTGAGATGAAGGATACATTGAAGGAATGACAAATCAAAAAAGCAACACCAGGAGGTAAGGGCAGGAAAGAAGAGAGGTGAGCCCAAGGGGTTGGAATTTCTAGTAGGTATGTAAAATTGGTGCTCCAGCTTGCTTAACACATACTATTTGGTATCATTTTTCAAGGAACTCTTTATTCAATTATTCTCTCTGTTTGTTTTAAGTTTTTTTTTTTGGTAAAGATTTTGATTGGAATTGTTTGTGATGAAAGATCTGATTGAATGCTTGGAGTTCATTTTTTAGATCTTTTACTGTGCAATTATATGCTAAATCTAGATTTAAAGTTATTTCGGACTTTTTTTTTTATTTTTAGAATTTGATCCTATTATGGCTAGAATATGTTAATGGCTAAAAATATTTTTCTAACTTATTCCATTGTTGCTATTGTTTCATTATTCGACAACTACAAGGGAATGGCCATGGGATGTTGTCAGTTTTTATGGGATGTCGGTTGAATATAAAAGTCTTATAGTTTTATAATCTAGTTGAGATCATGATTACTTGATTGTTTGATGATCATATAGTGAAAGATTATTAGTGATTGGTATTACCTTGGTTACTACGTACCTAAATTGATGAATGACTATTGATTATAATATGCTCTACAACAATTGTTTTTCTTTTTAAGCTTAATGTTTTTGTTCCTATTTTATGTATTACAGACTAGTTGGAAAGTTGAGCTTATTGCACCTTTAATTCTATTCCTTGACCCCCTTCCCCTACATCATACACCTTGTCCCATTTACCAATTTTCCTTCCAACATTATCATCATTATTTTACATAGCAACATATATATAATTCTATTCTATCAAACTAAGCATACGAATAATATGTTTGAAGCAACTAATTTCATAGTTGCAAACTTGCAATTCTATTGCAAATTGTGTTTACCTTATGGAGTCTTCCTAGAACAACTGATATACATTATGCTCATTACCAAAATACCTACCATCCAAATCCAAATAAATAAAAAGTACCAATCCAACCCAAAATTGTAAGTGTTGTTAGAGTTAAGATTTTCCAGCAAACACATTGTTCAAAGTAAAAGACAGTAAGATGAACTGACAGAATGATTAATCCAAAGAAAGGGTCTAGAGATAATTGTGCAAGAATGGCCAAAGAATCCTTAGAATCTAGCATAATTATTCTTAAGCTAAAAAGAAAAAAGATCAGCATTACATAATTGAACTATTTTCAACTATAGTTTCCAAGAATTCCAACTTTGCAATCTATCAAACAACAATACAACATCCCTCTATATTATATACGGAGTATTAACTAATAATAATGAATTAGGTCTGCCTTCTCTACCTCTACATATTTGAATACATTTGCCCCTATTACACAGTAGTTAACTAATAATTAATCTGCCATGCTTAATTTATACCAAAACAAAAGATAGATACTAGATAGTGGCCGGAATTGGACCTGAACATATCACAAGCTAACTGCAGCATATATAATTATATTATAGAATTATACATTAATTAATAATCTAAACAAACAATTAATTAGCAGTTTAATAGTCTGCGTATATATATAATTATAAATTGAGAATAGATAGAGGTATATTTCACATATTTTGTTCAAAATTATTAGTATTTTCATATAAAAACACCTTATGTGACAATGTAACTCGTCGGGGTGGAACCTCTCCTGGACCTTAGCTACGAACTCGGCCCAAGACATCGAATGCAGGGGCATACACGCGTTCCTAGCCACGCTCCACCAATTATCGGCCTCTCCTCGCAAGTAGTAGGCAACGATCTGGAGCTTCTCGTGCTCGGGGCAAAACTTAGCGTCGAAGAGCTTCCCATTCTCGCGGATGAAACTCTCCAACATCGTAGGGTCGGCAACCCCATTGTAAGTCGGTGGTCGATGACGAGCGATACGATCGAATGTCGACTGCGATCCCAATGGCTGGCGACTATGGTGCGCTAACGTAAGAATCGCTTCCTCGAGCGCTCGTAATCTTTGTCGTCCCGAATTTGTCCGACGAGGTGTGGACATGCGGAAATCATCGCAAGAAAAAGACAAATAAGAGAAGCAACGTCAGTCAAAAATCCACACTCAAGTCAAGTACACAAATCAAAAGAAGGTAGGAAAAAGAGTCTTATCCCGGATTCTTCTACCCGACACTCTTCTCCCTTATACTTATTCTAAATTGGGTTTATCACTCGGGAATGGTAAAGCTCACAACTCTCGGGTTTTATTCAAGTCCTAAATCTTCACTTAGAGTGTTAACCTATTCGGCTCTGATGCCAACTGTGACGACCCGACTCGCTTAAACCGGCGTGGAAGAAAACGACGAGTCGAATTGTCGATCTAACAAACAAACTTACTTAAAATTAAAACAAAACCTCAAAATTATTATTACTAAATCCCAAAAGTACAACACCAACAAGTTTCTACAATACTAAACCCCAAAGTAATCAATACTAAAAAGTCAACTCCAAATACTATCAGAGTTTAAATATACAAAATACAATACTAAATGTCCAAACTAGAAACATAACACAGTCTAAACTAATAAAGAACCAACGGCGCTCGCCCAACCCAAAGCTAAGCAACACCGTCATCATCAGAATTACCTGAAAAATTAACAACAATCCACTGTCAGTGGCGAGTAACATAACAGTCCCACCCTAACATGGATACACATAATCATAGAACAAACTAAACAAACATATCAGACTAAACATCTAACATGCGACATAATCATCATGATAACAAATAACATAAACTCGACCAAGTTTTAATTATTCCAATTTATCATTATTTAATCAGCAGAAGGGTCGTCTTCGGCAGGCCAGGCTTCGACTGGGGGTTTAATTGTTTGAATTTTTGCGAAGGTAACCCTCTTCTTTTGTTTGAATTTTTTTCTGATTTTTTAGCCCTAGATATATATATGTATGAATGTGGTCTAAATCCTTGTTGTAACTAATCTTTCCGTTGTTTTAAGTCTAAATCCTTTTTTATAAGTTTGTTTAATTGATTGTTTGAACTCTTGTGTGATTAGTTTGATTTTTATTAACATTAGGGTTCATTAGTTCTTAAATCAAATTGGGGATTTTGTGTTGATTGCTTGATTAGGTGTATGAAATTATAATGTTTGTTGATTTGTGGTTTAAAGTCAGAGCGCTGATGACCCGCCTTCAGTAACCACCGCAACCTCCGCCTGTGCTCCAGAAGCTCACTGATAAGCAAAGTTTGAATATATTGCAGTCTATGGGCCAATCAGTTCATATTCTTGATAGCAGTAACTGCCATATTTATTGGCATTCCTCCAACTTTTTTTAGTGTTTTTCTTTTCAATTTGGCTTTGTTTCTTCTTCAATTTGGATATTTTATTGCAGTGATGATGATCGATTTTCTGTAGTTTGAGCTCATTGATTGGTAAGAATTGGGATTTTGGTTTCCAGATTTAGTTAATTCGAATTGGTGGAAAGTTAGGTGGGTTTTGTTTTGGATTTTGGACTATACCTTTGAATTTGACCTCAATTGTTACCTGCTTACTTCGGTTGTTTAGGATTTGGTTTTTCTCCTTGTTCCCTTTTGTTTTTTCAAGTTCCAATTTTTTTTATTGTGCAAATGTAGCGGTTGTTGTCATTGTTGTTATGAGTTAATAAATGAGGACATTTGTTTGTTCATATATTTATAAGATATATGTGAGTTGATGAAAGAACTTGAAGAGTGAGCTTTTACAATGAAGAGTGAGTTAAGATATTTGTTGTCATTGAAATCATAATGAGTTAATTGAAAAGGCATCTCATAGTAAGATAAGTATAAACATTGTTTTGACATATGATTTAGGTTGTTTTTGGTAAGCTGTTACTGTCTTTTAGTCTCCGATTCCAAATTTTGTGTGGGAGTATCTCTTTCACCGTATTAATTTACACCCTTTGAAATACAATCAATGGACTGCAAATTGACTCTGTATTCCAATTTTGTGTGGGGAATATCTTTTACTGTATTACTCATTCACACTTCTTTTAACTAATGAATTCCTCTTGTTCGGACATGGTCATTCTTGGGGACAAATGTTTTTGTATTTCATAGTTTGGAAGTTATTTGGTTTGTGTTAATGTTTGAGACCAGGACTTTTCGGTGCATAAGGAGTCTGATTTTTACCTACTAAGCAAGTTAAAACATAAGTGAGCCCCACTTTAAATTTTTTAATTTTTTTAGTACTTACTCACAAATATAAATATACTAATTATTAATTACAAAACCAAAAGAAGCCAAAAATGACCTATTTTCGCTTGTTTTTGTTCCAAAACTCTATAACTTTGCCCGAAATCACACAAGTGAGTCATAGAATATTTATTTGAATGTTATAGGACATCAATGAACCTTAAAAACATGAGCTAGGTTGACTAGTGCTAAGATGGGATTGAAAACACCCAAAACAAGCAAAAAAGGACCTATTTGGCTTGTTTTGGTTCCAAAACTCTATAACTTTACCCGAAATCACACAAGTGAGTCACAGAATGTTTATTTAAATGTTATAGGACATCTATGAGCCTTAAAACATTAGCTATGTTGATTAGTGCTAAGATGGGAATAAAAACACCCCAAACGAGCCAAAAATGACCTATTTTGGCTTGTTTTTGTTCCAAAACTCTATAACTTTACCCGAAATCACACAAGTGAGTCATAGAATGTTTATTTGAATATTATTCGACATCTATGAACCTTAAAAACATGAGCTAGGTTGACTAGTGCTAAGATGGGATTGAAAACACCCAAAACGAGCCAAAAATGACATATTTGGCTTGTTTTTGTTCCAAAACTCTATAACTTTGCCCGAAATCACACGAGTGAGTCATAGAATATTTATTTGAATGTTGACATCTATGAACCTTAAAAACATGAGCTAGGTTGATTAGTGCTAAGATGGGATTGAAAACACCCAAAACAAGCCAAAAATGACCTATTTGGCTTGTTTTGGTTCCAAAACTCTATAACTTTGCCCGAAATCACACAAGTGAGTCATAGAATGTTTATTTGAATGTTATAGGACATCTATGAACCTTAAAAACATGAGCTAGGTTGATTAGTGCTAAGATGGTTTTGAAAACACCCAAAACAAGCAAAAAAAGGACCTATTTGACTTGTTTTGGTTTCAAAACTCTATAACTTTACCCAAAATCACACAAGTGAGTCAAAGAATGTTTATTTAAATGTTATAGGACATCTATGAGCCTTAAAAACATGAGGTATGTTGATTAGTGCTAAGATGGGAATAAAAACACCCAAAACGAGCCAAAAATGACCTATTTTGGCTTGTTTTGGTTCCAAAACTCTGTAACTTTGCCCGAAATCACACAAGTGAGTCATAGAATGTTTATTTGAATGTTATAGGACATCTATGAACCTTAAAAACATGAGCTAGGTTGATTAGTGCTAAGATGGGATTGAAAACACCCAAAACAAGCAAAAAAGGACCTATTTGGCTTGTTTTGGTTCCAAAACTCTATAACTTTACCTGAAATCACACAAGTGAGTCATAGAATGTTTATTTAAATGTTATAGGACATCTATGAGCCTTAAAAACATGAGCTATGTTGGTTAGTGCTAAGATGGGATTAAAAACACCCAAAACGAGCCAAAAATGACCTATTTTGGCTTGTTTTGGTTTCAAAACTCTATAACTTTGTCCGAAATCACACAAGTGAGTCATAGAATATTTATTTGAATGTTATTGGACATCTATGAACCTTCAAAACATGAGCTAGGTTGACTAGTGCTAAGATGGGATTGAAAACACCCAAAACGAGCCAAAAATGACATATTTGGCTTGTTTTTGTTCCAAAACTCTATAACTTTGCCCGAAATCACACAAGTGAGTCATAGAATATTTATTTGAATGTTATAGGACATCAATGAACCTTAAAAACATGAGCTAGGTTGACTAGTGCTAAGATGGGATTGAAAACACCCAAAACAAGCAAAAAAGGACCTATTTGGCTTGTTTTGGTTCCAAAACTCTATAACTTTACCCGAAATCACACAAGTGAGTCACAGAATGTTTATTTAAATGTTATAGGACATCTATGAGCCTTAAAACATTAGCTATGTTGATTAGTGCTAAGATGGGAATAAAAACACCCCAAACGAGCCAAAAATGACCTATTTTGGCTTGTTTTTGTTCCAAAACTCTATAACTTTACCCGAAATCACACAAGTGAGTCATAGAATGTTTATTTGAATGTTATTGGACATATATGAACCTTAAAAACATGAGCTAGGTTGATTAGTGCTAAGATGGGATTGAAAACACCCAAAAAGAGCCAAAAATGACATTTGGCTTGTTTTTGTTCCAAAACTGTATATCTTTGCCCGAAATCACACAAGTGAGTCATAGAATATTTATTTGAATCTTATATGACATATATGAACCTTAAAAACATGAGCTAGGTTGATTAGTGCTAAGATGGGATTGAAAATACCCAAAACAAGCCAAAAATGACCTATTTGGCTTGTTTTGGTTCCAAAACTCTATAACTTTGCCCGAAATCACACAAGTGAGTCATAGAATGTTTATTCCAATGTTATAGGACATCTATGAACCTTAAAAATATGAGCTAGGTTGATTAGTGCTAAGATGGGAATAAAAACACCCAAAACGAGCCAAAAATGACCTATTTTGGCTTGTTTTGGTTTCAAAACTCTATAACTTTGTCCGAAATCACACAAGTGAGTCATAGAATGTTTATTTGAATGTTATTGGACATCTATGAACCTTAAAAACATGAGGTATGTTGATTAGTGCTAAGATGGGATTGAAAACACCCAAAACGAGCCAAAAATGACATATTTGGCTTGTTTTTTTTCCAAAACTCTATAACTTTGCCCGAAATCACACAAGTGAGTCATAGAATGTTTATTTGAATGTTATAGGACATCTATGAACCTTAAAAACATGATCTAGGTTGACTAGTGCTAAGATGGGATTGAAAACACCCAAAACAAGCAAAAAAGGACCTATTTGGCTTGTTTTGGTTCCAAAACTCTATAACTTTACCCGAAATCACACAAGTGAGTCACAGAATGTTTATTTAAATGTTATAGGACATCTATGAGCCTTAAAACATGAGCTATGTTGATTAGTGCTAAGATGGGAATAAAAACACCCAAAACGAGCCAAAAATGACCTATTTTGGCTTGTTTTGGTTCCAAAACTCTATAACTTTACCCGAAATCACACAAGTGAGTCATAGAATGTTTATTTGAATGTTATTGGACATCTATGAACCTTAAAAACATGAGCTAGGTTGATTAGTGCTAAGATGGGATTTAAAAACACCCAAAAAGAGCCAGAAATGACATATTTGGCTTGTTTTTGTTCCAAAACTGTATAACTTTTCCCGAAATCACACAAGTGAGTCATAGAATATTTATTTGAATCTTATATGACATCTATGAACCTTAAAAACATGAGCTAGGTTGATTAGTGCTAAGATGGGATTGAAAACACCCAAAACAAGCCAAAAATGACCTATTTGGCTTGTTTTAGTTCCAAAACTCTATTACTTTGCCCGAAATCACACAAGTGAGTCATAGAATGTTTATTCCAATGTTATAAGACATCTATGAACCTTAAAAATATGAGCTAGGTTGATTAGTGCTAAGATGGGATTGAAAACACCAAAACAAGCAAAAAAGGACCTATTTGGCTTGTTTTGGTTTCAAAACTCTATAACTTTACCCGAAATCACACAAGTGAGTCATAGAATGTTTTTTTAAATGTTATAGGACATCTATGAGCCTTAAAACATGAGTTATGTTGATTAGTGCTAAGATGGGAATAAAAACACCCAAAACGAGCCATAAATGACCTATTTTGGCTTGTTTTGGTTCCAAAACTCTATAACTTTGCCTGAAATCACACAAGTGAGTCATAGAATGTTTATTTGAATGTTATTCTATGAACCTTAAAAACATGAGCTAGGTTGATTAGTGCTAAGATGGGATTGAAAACACCCAAAACGAGCCAAAAATGACATATTTGGCTTGTTTTTGTGCCAAAACTCTATAACTTTGCCCAAAATCACACAAGTGAGTCATAGAATGTTTATTTGAATGTTACAGGACATCTATAAACCTTAAAACCATGAGCTAGGTTGATTAGTGCTAAGATGGGATTGAAAACACCCAAAACGAGCCAAAAATGACCTATTTGGCTTGTTTTTGTTCGAAAACTCTATAACTTTGCCCGAAGTCACACAAGTGAGTCATAGAATGATTATTTGAATGTTACAGGACATCTATGAACTTTAAAAATATGAGCTAGGTTGATTAGTGCGAAGATGGGACTGAAACACCTAAAACGACCCAAACATGACCTATTTGGCTCGTTTTTGTTCCTATACGCTCTAACTTTTTTTTTGTTAAATATATATATATATATATATATATATATAAATGTATTTATCTCTTGATGTGTTTGTGTGTTTATATATGCGTATGTGTATTTATTTTTCGAGCTTACGATACTAAGTTAATTATATAATCTTCGACAATGTTTAATTTAATTTAATTCATTTTTATATTAATTATTAGGTTTTATCCACATCGGTTCGAGAAGGCTCATTCACCGCTGAAGAAATTGGCGAGGTTCGGGACAAGCTTGCCAAATTCTTGTATACGCATGGTTCGTGTTGATACTTGTACAAACAATTTCTCAAATTTGTATTAGTAGTTGATTAAAATTCAAAATTTAGTATTAATTAATGTCTTATGAATAATTTAGTAGTTTATTGTATTCTTGTACAATTGGTAAAATTCAGTTGTATGTATTCGATTATTAGTATTTATTCCAAAACATTCTAATTTATTACGATTTAATGTGATTTATATATTAATTGCAAAAAACCCAAAAAAAATCCTCACAATTTGCTTCATTTTGCTGCGGTTATTTATGAATTTTGCTTTGTTTTTAAGTGCCATTTGTTGCGGTTATTTAAGAAATACTGCTGCAAAAAAGTACTATTTGCTGCGGTTATTAATCAAAACCGCTGCAAAAAGGAACGCTATTTGTTGCGGTTATATTAAAAAACCACAGCAAATAGCTACCCTTTTTGCTGCGATTGAACCGCAGCAAATGAAAAAATAGGTTTTTGCTGCACCCTTGATTTGCTGCGGTTCATAACCGCAGCAATAACCCCTATAAAAACCGCAGCAAAAGGACTTTTTTCCACTAGTGAACAAGCCAAAAATGGCGTGTGGAATGGGAGGCAATTGAAGAGTGTGTTTGCTTTTGAATTGATGAGCAAAGTGTTTAAGATGTGAACATGAAACAAGTGGCAAAATTAATCCACTTAATCAAGGGGGGTCGGTTTTAGCAAGCCTTAAATGGGCTTTGGTGATCACTTGGGCTAATTGCACTCATGCATGACTAATCATGCCTAATTTGCATTTGGCCCAAAAATTAAATAATTAACTAATTAGAAAATTAAATATTAAAATTCTAATTAATTAAATTAATAATAAAATAAATAATAAAACCACCATTCATAAAATAAAATAATCGAAATTATTCAAATAAAATAAAAATAAATAATCCAAATAAATTTGGACCATACATAAAATAACATAAATACACAAATAAATCAAAGCAGAAAATACCAATAAACTGGGTTATTACAGCTGCATTCTATTTGCAACAAAGTGTTACTGCCAAATGGACAAGGCAGAGGTATTGTGAGGATCATGGATATGGTCCTCATGTATTTGATGTTAAGGAAAGTCAGAATTAATCTTCCCTCTCTCATGATTGATCATATGCTCAGTTGCAAGAATACTTCCAACAGTTCTCTTCCCTAATGTTCATTCATTTGCTACATCCTCAAGAAATTACACTTCTCTCTAGATAGTGAAAAGGTTGCTGCTCAGGTGTTCTCAAAGACGATTCTTTCTCAAAAGGGTCTTGACTACAAGGGCAAACAGTTGAGGTTTAAAAGAAGTTCTCCTGAACCTGTTAGCTCTCCATCAGCAAAGAAAAGGAAGATTTCCCACAGTCCTGACCTAGACTTCATTCTACAAAAGATGGAAGCATAACAAAACAGTCTTGACAAGATGATGAAGTTGGTTTCTGGGCTCCCTAAACTCCATGAACAGGTCACTAGGACAGAAAAGATGGTGTTGAATCTTCCAGGGATACAGGCAGAAATTCGGGCAACCTCTAAACAGGCCACTGAAGGAGAGGCTTCTTCCAGCAACCATGAGAAATTAGAGGATGAAGAGAAGCAGGACAAGGAAGAAGTAGAGGAGGATGGGAATGAAGAGCACTCTGCATGCAAGGAACAGGAAGAGGATGATGATGAGGAAGAGGAAGATGATTAATGCATTGCTGCTACACTTCTATTTAGCCCCCTTTCCCTAACATTTACTCTGGATAATTCACTTCTATCTCTTATGCTTTCTGCCATCTACAAAACTTTTTCTATATTTGGTAAATTTTTTTAGACTATTGTGTGTGTGTGCTTGAACTTGCTAGTTAGTTGGTGTGTTGGAACAGGATTGTGAGTTGCAGTTCACAAGACTTAACTTCTTTTATCTGCAATATATCTTAAACTGAACTTATATGTTTGATGTTTACTCTAACAAACCTTATTTTTGAGTGATGCCAAAAGGGGGAAATAGCATAGAAGAACACTGAAAATGTCTTACTCATTACTGTGTCTAATAGATTCTAATGCAGGTGCTGCTTCTAATTAGTCAAATGAATAATACAGTAAGAGTAAAGATATGTGGTGCAGTGTTCTGACAAATGTGCTCGCAAATTTTTCTTGTTACTTGGCTGCATAGAGCCAAAACTGTTAATATTACTTGTGCTGACTTGCAGGAACATTAAATGTTTGTCATCATCAAAAAGGGGGAATTTGTTGATACTTCCCTAGTTTTGAATGATAACAAACCATAACATAGAGAACAACTATATTCTCAGGAACTATTTTTGATGTTTGCCAGAACAGTTTACAGTCTTGCTAGACTGTTCAGTATAACCTGTTATATTATTCTGCATGAATGTTTATTTAGCAACAGGTTGATGATGAATTCAAGAGAAGATTGGTTGATTCAAGTCAAAATGAAGAAAAAGGAAGCACTCTTGAAGAACATAAAGAGACTCCTTGAAGACGTTTAGTTTACATAGAATATACACTAGTAGAAAACTGTCTATTAGTATCTCCCCAATAGTATCGTTTATTTGAAAAACGATAGTAATAATGCTATAATTGTATCGTTTTTGGTAAAAAGGATAGTAATAGAGAAATTATTAGTATCATTTTTAATAAAAACGATAGTAATAATGATATATTAGTATTGTTTTTGTTAAAAACGATAGTATTAGATACATTATTAGTATCGTTTGTAATAAAAACGATACTAATAGTGTATATATTAGTTTCGTTTTTATTACAAACGATAGTAATGAAATTTTTATTTTTTTTTAAAAAAAGGTGGCCTGTACATACATCCATATGGATACACAGCCAAATTAAAATTACCAAACCCAAAACCCCCAAATACTCTCACCAAAACCCCAACAACCCTAGGTTTTTACCCCTCTACCTTCGACACCCACTGCACCACCCTCGTCTGCACCACCGCTGCTTCTTCCTCCGTGGTTGTGCTCGTCGGCGACCTGCTTCTGCTCGACTGCTACACCTCTCGACGTTCGACCTAGTTCGACTGTTGCTGCTCAAAGGTTCGACCTGGTTCGACTGCGCTACTACTGCTTGCTGGTTCCACTGCTACTGCTCGCTGCTCGGATCGAAGGTTTGCTTCTTTTTTTTCATTTCATTTAAACAAGTTCTTATTGTTGTTATATTGTTCAACTAGTTTCAATATGTGATTATTATTGTTGATTTGTGGTTGAATTTTAATGGAAATGCTTTAGATTTATTATTATTATATTCTTTATGTGAAAAATCACACAAGGTGTTTGTCAAAATGCTTGAATGATAATTAGTAAGGAAATTCTATTTGGTAGCCTTGTACTTTCAATTTTATATGCGTATATTGCTCTATTGAAAATTTATATTTGTTGGATTAAAATATGTAAGAAATTATGTAAGAATATTTAATATATGTGAATTATGTGAATTATTTAGATATGTAAGGAAATTTAGATATTAAGGTTATTTAATTAGTTACAAATTAGTCATTAGTTAGCCATAAATTTGGTTACTAAGGCCACTATGTGTATTATTTAAAATTTCATGGTCAATCTTTACATTCTTTGGTTGGAAATGCAATTAATAGAAGGTTGGGGGTGATGGTGGGGTATTTGTGGTCGTAGATTCTGGTTTAGGGGTTTTCGGTTCTGTTGGGTGGTGTGTGTGGTCTAGTTGCAGGTTGTGTGTGGTGTTGTGAGTGTCGTGGGGAGCCTGCTGTGGGGGTCTGAATTAGCTATCCTCTGAGCAGGGGCTGGCTGTTCACCCAACAGCTTAAGTCTCTCCTGGCTAAGCTAATGGGGTTGCTTCCTTATTGCTATGGTCGTTGCTAGGCTGCCTGAGACAAGCTTTTGGCAACTATTGTATTCTTAAGTTTGAATCATGGTTAATAATTTGTGCTTTAATAATTTTGTTTACGTTTTGTCCCCTTTTCCCTCTCTAATTTGTTCTTTAGTATACAAAAAAAAGGTGAAGGACACATTGACATGAGGTGGTACAAGCTTGCTCTCATGATTTTAGTCGGTAATGAAATTCTATGTTATTTTTTTTGGGATAAGAATGCTTTAACCCCTTTTTTTTTTAATTTTTGCCAATGTAAAAGGCTTTATTTAGCATTACTTTGAGATAAAATTATTTGACTTTCAAGGATTATTGTTGTTTTTGTGAGAGTTGTATGAAATGAAAAGAAATTATAAAGAAGCTTGTTTTTATCTTGAAAGATGGATTCACTAGGTTTCTACTGGGTAAATATTAGAATTTAACTGAATGATTAGGAGATTCTATTTAATTGTTGTTTACAGTGTATGGAACAAAGCGTATGTCTCTACCCCCCCCCCCCAAAAAAAAAATTTGGTAATGCGCTCCTCAAAGACTTGGATCTTTCAGGTAAGAATGATCTGTGGTTATAATTTTTAAATTCAATTACTAATGAAGACTTACAATATCTTTTTCCATGCATGAGTGAAAAATTTACAGTACATTTGAAAACTCAAGCATTTACTTTAGGTTTATATCTTTCTTTCATTTTTCAAGCTGTTGTTTTGATTTCTTCAACTCTTACGAGGTATCTTTGTTTCAAATTTCAGGTGGTAGAGAGCTTTTGAAATGTGGAATCGAGCTCAATGATTCGGTAAATGCTGTCAGTCCTTTTCTTATTTGGGTGCTATCAGGTGGTGCTGCTGCTGCCTGGGTAGTGGTGCTACTGCCTGGGGGTGCTATCGAGTGCCTAGCTGCTACCCTGGGTGGCTGGTTGGGTGCTCGGCTACTGGCAGCCGCACTAGGTAAATTGACATGTGTGTGTACTTTGGTGCTTTATGTTTTAATCCCATGCCCTTATTGGTTTTTGTTTTTTTATTGATGCTAGAATGAATTATGATGGAGAGGGTAAAGCAGTTGAAGATGGTGATGCCTCGGTGAGTTCTTTTCAACTCCCCTTTTATTTCTTGGTTGCTTAGTTTTTTAGGACTAGATATAGGATTGAGACTATAGTTTGAGGATGTTTTCTTTGTTAGGGGCAAGAGGTTCCCGACCTGACGACACTGGATGGTTGATGGCGTTGTGCCACAACCTTATTTGATGATTTTGGGAATTATGTGCCTAATTTGCTTGCCTTATGGTTCGATTCTCTTGATTTGTTTTGATTTCTTTTGAATTACTCCTGTTTTATTTTGTTTTTGTTTTATTTTGGTTTTGGTTTTGTTCCTTTTGTTTCACTTGCTTTCTTTGCTTTGCTTTTGCTTAAATCAATGTAACCAATCACTGGCTTC
Source organism: Salicornia ramosissima (assembly GCA_951394345.1). NCBI lineage: Eukaryota > Viridiplantae > Streptophyta > Magnoliopsida > Caryophyllales > Amaranthaceae > Salicornia > Salicornia ramosissima. The sequence goes on along the minus strand of OX596236.1, from coordinate 30,148,428 downwards.
TAATTTTAAACACTCTTGCTTATCGCTTTACACAATCTCACTGTCGCTTGCGTGGGCCGTATCAAGGTTCTAAATCTAACTATGTCGATCATGAATGGGGGGTGGGTGCCCATTGACATGGAAAATGATTAGATTCTTAAACCCAAAAAATAGCTAAAATAAATGTGTTTGCCTTGTATTTGTTCAAAACACCCTATTTTCTGCCAAACACTTGCAAATAAGTCATTTAATGTTTCATGAATGATATAGAATGATGAAAAAACCTTAAAAACACATGCAAATCATGTTTTAAGCCAAGATTACTCAAAGTTTAATTTAGTGCAAATTATCTTTCATTTGCCCATCATAGCTTAGGTAGGTCTACAACAGAACATCCTTTTTTTTAGTTTGCAAATATTGTTGCCCTAAAACTCTAATCAAGATGGCGTCTATAACATTACTTATATGTTTTTTTTTTCAATCTTTTATTTTGAAGGACTACATTGGAAGATCTGCCCCATATACCAAAGGAGAGTTGGATGAGGTTCGCGAGCAATGGGCGAGGTTCTTCAGGCTAAATTTCTTATTGTCCGATCCTAATTAAGTAAAATTTGTATTAGTAGCACATTATTTATACATTTTATTTATAGTTACTTTGCAAACATCGATCGTATCCAACTCGTTCTTGTAAACTATATTTTATATGAATATATACATCCAACTTCTATTATATATGTATCGTTTACAAATTTTAATTAATTAAAAAATATTATATTATTGTACATTATACAGAATTTAACAGGGCAGCAGATAATGCCAAAAGGATGCATATTTATATATATATATATTTTTGGCCCAAAAATCAAATATAAATTTAAATAAAAAAAATATTAGTATTATATGGAGTCTATTACTTTCGCTTTTAGTAAAAAACGATACTAATGGATCCTCTAATAGTATCGTTTTTATTGAAAAACGATAGTAATAGACTCTCTGTTAGTATCGTTTTTTTAATAAAAAACGATACTAACAGAGAGTCTATTACTATCGTTTTTTAATAAAAACGATACTAATAGTATGTATTACTATCGTTTTTTCACAAACGATACTAATAAGCTAAAAAAACGATACTAATAGGGGATTTTTCTACTAGTGAATATCTTGTACTTAGTCTCTTGTATGTGAAATGTTCTTACGGAATATGTGGTTCCTTACTATAGTGCATGTGTTAAAGTTATAAAGTTCTGAAGAAAGTTTATAACTAGAACACTGTGGTTGAGGTAGAACAATTCACTAGAACAATTCTGACCTGAATATGATTTATGGCAATTTTTTGAAAATGATTGAAAATATTTTGGAAAATATTACTACCATATTTCCATTTATTCCTACAGTTGTTGACTGCTATAATTCGTGTGAAGGAATAATATATTTTGATCAAATCAAAATATATTATTCACCTGAGTAATTTAGGAAAGTATCTTGATTCTCAAAATATTCAAGATTACATCCCTAACTGAATGAGGGCTTGCTACTCGATTATAAAAGCTAATAACTAATAAAGAATCATTGTGAGATGCACAGAGAAAATATTTTGAGCACTTAAAGGCAACTTGCAAAAATCAATCTTTGAGCATTTCACCATTAGAATTTCATTGTACTCACTTTCTAGCTTTGAGAGCATATTTTTGTGAGAAAATTACTTTTGTTTTGTCACCAACAAAGGGGTTGGTGAAGGGTACATTTGTACTTGTTCTTCTGGGTTCAACAACTTTTGGGTTCACATGGGTTGAGTGAGAGCTGTTCTGTCTGAGTTGATAGAATAATTGAGTGTATAAGGTTATTCTATTTTTCTGAGTTGGTTAATAAAATAACTAGGGTAGGAGGACATAGGCCATAGTTGGCTGAACCTCGTTAAATATGTGTGTCCAATTTACTTTATTTGGTTAACTGTTTCCGCATCTAGAATAGTTCCAACTGGTCTAGTTTATTTAAGTAAAAATCTGACACTACAATTAACAACTCAATTCACCCCACCCCCCTCTTGAGTAGTTCTAGATCCTACAAAAGTAATATGTATTAAACATGTTCATTAAAAATGTGTTGGGTGGTGGTGATGGTGGTAGGTTAAGGAGGATGGTGGACTCTAGGTAATGAGAGAGAAAAGGAGAAGATTGTGAGTACGGGCGTGGTGGTGGTGGTGGTCATGGTGGATCTGTTGTAGCACGGTGGTGGGGATGGGGGTGGTAGGTCATGGGGTTGGTTTTTTAAAAAATAAATAAATTATTTTATACTTTATATTTAATTTATTGCTAATTATCAATTAAGTGGTATTATAGATTAATTTTAGTTGATTAAGGTGGTCAAAACTCAATTAATCTTGGTCAAACATGTTAATTTTAAATTTTACCTATTTTTACTGGTTATTTTTTAAATGGGTCCATTTTGAGAAAATAGTATATAAAGGTGGGATTATTTTGAAATACATTAAAGGTCGGATTTTTTTTTAGCATGCACCACAAAGGTGGGATTATTTATTTCGATTTTTCCTTGTAATTTTCAATAATTCAATAAAGAATAAATATTGATTATTATGGTCAACATATCAACATGATTATAATATAATATACTTGATACGTAATAAAATAATTTTAACAAATGAATCAGATATATTACACAATTGTTGTATTATTTTGTTACATACAGCGAGAAAATAGTTTTAGTTTATTGTATATGAGTCTGATTAAAAAAATATATTTTTTACTTTATTACCTATTAAATTTAATTAGAAATTGTTGTTATAAATTTTGAATTTATTACACTTTGATATTTAAGTAAACATTTCTTTTTTCTTTTTCTTGATTAATTGATGTTACTTATTTTTCCATTTAATTTTGAGTAAAATATTTATTGCCTATATGAAAAATATTATTTTAATCTTATTTAGTATGGCTAGGACAAGGGCAATTCCTTTATTTTAATTTTTTTAAATATTAAGGATATTAATCTCTATTAATCTATTATATAATAGGAAGGGGATGCCGCGACGATGTCCAAGTGAATTACACTTTTACCCCTCCCTTAACTAAATAACAAAAAAAACCATATTTTTTCTTTGTCTGGTTTGCTATATTTACTTTTTCATTCTTCCTAAAATATAACGCTAAATAAATATATCTTTAGATATATATAATAAAACATTATAAAAATTATATATTAAAATAGTACACATTGAGACGAATCAAACGAGATCCCCCTTGACTATATTTTTTCTATATGTATAAAATTAAAGATAATGAAAGTCACACAATGAATAGTGACAAAAGTCCTTATACAACAAACATTTAGGGACATACGTTATACTACAAATCTGGGTAACAAACCAAAATCAGAATACACAAAATGTTTGTCTAAAATAAATATTCAATAATTACAAAATAAGTCAACAACAATTATTATTTTATGAATCCATATATAATTCACTTATCTGTATTACATTATTGACATTCATTAAAAAAATTATGTTCTAACAAGGAAATTTTAGTTTGGACCAGATTCAATCACTAAAAAATTATTGCACATATTGGCAACAATAATACAAAATTTTTTAAATTGTCGCACGCATCACGTGCAAATTAAAGAAAGCTAGTAAAATTTAAGGGAGGAACATCATTGTTCCGATGTCACTTATATTTATTTACTTATTACTAAAGTAGTAACCAACAATCCTATTTGTCGTGTTCTCCCTACTTCTAGGATTCTTTAGTTAATTTAAAATTATTTTTCAAATTTTAAGGATTATAAATAAAAAAAATTAAAAAAATAAAATTTAGAAAATAAAAAGAAATAATTTAAAAAAAAAAACATCACGGAGGAATTTCACAATAATAAAAAAAAATGATTTTTTTTATTAAATTGAAATAAAAACTGAATAAAACAATAACATTATCATCATCCACTTACTACTAAAGTAGTAACGATAATTTCTATAAGTCGACTTGTCCTTATTTCTAGGTTTTGTTTCATTTTTTAATTAAAAAAAACCTAAATAATTTTTCCTTACTAAATAATTTTCCTTAAATAAAAAAAAACCCCACCTCATATGAAGAGTAATAACTGTTTTAAAAAAAAACTCTAATTTTTTATCAGGTTATGAATCAACCAGTTCATATATTTTAAATAGAATATTCTATCTATAAATAACATTAACGAAACATTATTTTATATGCTCTATTATAAATAAAGGCTCACACTATTGTTTATATTTTTTACTTTCCAAAAAATACTATTATTTCTATTATTTAAGAGAAGGGGGAAGGCCATGGCGTTGTCCAAGTGAATTACACTTTTACCCCCTCCCTTAACTAAATAATACAAAAAACATATGGTTCCTCCGTCCTTTAAATTTGCTACATTTACTTTTTCATGCTTCCCAAAACATAACGTGAAATTGGTATATCTTAGATATATATAATTAAAAAATTATAAAAATTATATATTAAAAAAGTACGTATTGAGCTGAATCAAACGAGATCCCACTTGACTGTATTTTTTATTATATGTATAAAATTAGAAAGAGTCAAAATTGCACAATGAATAGTGACAAAAGCCGTCACGCAAAAAAAAATTTAGGGATTGGACAAAGATTATACTACAAAACTTTGTGAGAAACCAAAATCAGTATACACAAAAATCTTTGCCTAAAATAAACATTCATGCATCAATACAAAAAGAGTCAACGACAATTATTGTTTTATGAATCCATATATAATACACTTATCTGTATTGCATTACAGACATGCATTAAAAAATTTCGATTCAAACCCAGTAAATTTCGGTTTGGACCAGATTCAATCATTACAAGGATGTTGTATATATTAACAATAACAATACAAAATTTTCAAAATTATCGCACATCACAGGCAAACAAAGCTACTACTTCCCATAAAAAAAAGCATTTAAAAACTACCCCTTAAAACATGGCTTCACCGAAATATAAAAAATGTGTCTTAGATCTCCCTTAAAATATTAAAAAAACAAAAAACCTATCCTAAAATTTCTAAACTATTAGGAAACAAATCTTATGGACTTTTCACTTGCTATGCATTGACTTAAAGCCTACAAATCAACAAGCTAACCAATAAAATATGTAACAATAATTTTCTACTAAATTAAAAATTATGTCACCGGTTAAACAAATATTTATTTTTTTGTTTATAAATTCTGCTACTATTTCGTTCTTAAAACAAAATGTTGCCAGACTTGCTACCATTTCACAACAACTGGACTATATTGAATTAAATCTAAACTTTTAACTAAAAATAAACTAATATGAATATAAATAATATAATTATTTTTTAATAGCATCGTGTATGGCAAGGATTCTGAATTAGTCACTTAAAATATAATAATACAATATTATTGAAAATGATATATGTTTACAATACTAATAAATTATAAAAATTTCCTACTTTATTTAGATGTATTTACTACGTTTAAAATATTTTTTGGTTAGCAATTTTTAATCTAATTAAGAGTAAAATAATTATATGTACATTTTTAGTTAATGGTAAATAAAATTCTAAATTATTTTTTAAAAACCTATCAAATCGAGCATTGCTAAACCAAAAAAAACCCAACAACTAGTAATAGAGATATAACAACACGCAGAATAAAAAACCTATCTAATTGGCAATAGGCAGATATACCAACATGTAAAAAAATAAAAACAATGGTAAACAATATTATCCGCCATGGTACCATTGCCCCCCCCCCCCCCTCCCTTCCAACTTTGACCAATGTAGGCTTACAAACACTTTGCATTCTAGCACTACTTCTAGTCCCAATTAATTGCAATAATTTTGATTGCATGTTTTCAAAGACCAAATTTTTTAATGGATAATTAGATATAAGAAAAAAAAAGTTGGAGTGAGAGAGGACGAAACATAAAAGTATTGCAACTAATGTTTTTATTTGACACATGTTGCAATTAATTACGAACAAAATTAGTAAAAGCAACAAAAAAAAAAATATCTAGAAACAAAATTATACACGTTATTAAACCACCAAAACCTCTACCAAAAGTCAATCAAAACGAAACTTTCAACTACGTACCCAATTCCTGACTTTTAAGCCATTATTTATTAATAACCTTCCTTATATCTTCCTTCAATATAATCCTTTTATAAACGAACTCTTTCCCTAAATAATGTTAAGAATAATCTTAATTCACAAAATGCTGCTACTTTTTCTTTAATTCCCAAATTACCGTCCACGTAGACGATTCAATGAATTTTTATTTTTTTTCAATTTTTGTGACAAAACCGCTACTGGGAGTAGCGGTTTTACTGAAGAAAACCGCTACTCCCAGTAGCGGTTTGTCCTAGTTAAAAAAAAATACAAGTTTCTTAGGTAACCTATTGGCTTTCAACCTTTACAAAAAAAATACTGCACATAAACCGCTACTGGTAGTAGCGGTTTCTTTATCTGAGAAAACCGCTACTGGTAGTAGCGGTTTTTAGACAAACTGCTACTGCCAGTAGCGGTTTTTCATTTTAAAAAAATGATTTTTTTTCCTATACTGACGTGGACGGTAATTTGGGAATTGATATAAAAGTGAATGGATTTCGGGAATTAGGAAACTTCCCAGCATTATTCATGAAAAGATTTCTTTATAAACCCCCAACAAATAACGTTATTCTCATTTCATTTTCGTTCCCACCTTCATTTCAATTCATACAAACTAAACAAACAACGAATTGAACCCCTTAAACGACCCATTCACACCACAACCAGTACGTACCCTAAAAGACCCATGTCTACTCATCACGTCCACCAAAAAATCCACCCTGCACCGCCCGATGTGGAAGCCCCACCACCATCATCTACGCCTCTAATACCACCCACCTCCATAAGATCCGACAGTAAAGATTTCGGTGACCAAAACCCCTACCCTCCTCCACCAACACGAACCCTTCCATCTACCTACCCACCACCACCACAAAAACGCCGAAAGAGGAGTTGTTGTTGCCGCGCCTTGTGTTGCATTCTGTGCACCCTACTTATCCTCATCATCGCTATAGGGGCAGCCATAGGCATCCTGTTCCTCATATTCCGCCCTAAAATCCCAGATTATTCCATTGATACCCTCAGAGTAACCCAATTCTCCACCAACTCAAATGATTCCATCTCTGCCACCTTTGCCGTAAACATCACCACTCACAACCCTAACAAGCGCATTGGCATCTACTACCTGGGTGGGTCCACCTTGAGTACATTTTACAAAGATACCCTTCTCTGTGAAGGGTCTTTGCCAAAGTTTTATCAGGGTCACCGTAACACAACCTCTTTCGACGTTCCCATGACAGGAACAGTTAACAATGCTTCACAATTCAGTTCTACGTTGGCCCAGCAGCAGCAGCAAACTGGGAATATTCCCTTGATTTTAAGGGCTAAAGTTCCTGTTAAGGTTAAACTCGGAAAGTTGAAGTTGATGAAGATCAGGTTTAAGGCTAAATGTCACTTGACTATTGATAGCTTGAATAATAATCAACAGATTCGTGTTGGAAGTAGCAACTGCAAATTTAGACTCAAAGGCTTTTTTTGATTCTTATTTTTTAAAAATTATTTGCCCTTTTCTAGATTTTACTGCTTTTTTTTAATTGCATTTTATATAGTATGGAGTAGTATATATTTATAAATTATAATAGTCAATAGTCATGGACTCATGGTATATATAGTTATATAAAGTATACTACTAGATTACTCAGTATTCAAATTTTTTTATTTTTTTTTATTTTGATTTTTTTGAATAAGGATTTGGAGGATTATTCTTGCATCTTTCCAGAGTATAGATTTATTATTGTATATGATGACGTACATATGTATCATCAATTCATCATGCGTTTTTTTATGGACATTGCTATACCACCTACTTTTTCATACGTGTACGTATGTAAGACTGTTATTATTAATAGTATACTTGTTTTTTTTTTATAAGATAATGTGTGGGATATTAGGTCTTGGAATCGGGCCTTACTGCAGGTCACCCGGCCCAATTTTAGCCAACACACGCATTTGTAAGGGGGATAATAAGGAATCCTCGCAAATGCGTGCAGTGAGAATCGAACCCAGGACCTCATACCTGGAATTCTGAAACCCTAAACACAGGGCTATGACTTGACTCTCACTAATAGTATACTTTAGACTCCTTTGCCTTCAATTTTACTTTATGCACCTAGAAAAATTATACATCAATATTGGTATATAAATACCATGGCACTTTTATAATTAGAAGAACTTTGTCCAACTTTGCCACTTGTCCCTAGTTATCATCATCATCATTAATAATTCATTATTATTATTATTATTATTATTATTATTATTGTTGTTATTATTATTATTATTATTATTATTATTATTATTATTATTATTATTATTATTATTATTATTACTACTACTACTATTAGGATTATTTCTATTGGTATACCTGGGAATTTGCATATTCCTAGTGGTATACATACATTATTAATCACTACTACAATAAAAGCCTAATGCAATGCCTAAAAGTGTTGCATTAAGTTGCTTAAACCGTTGCAAAAGGCCTAATGCAACACTTTATAAACCGTTGCATTTGTTGCCGTTGCATTAGATCTAATGCAACGGTTATTGAGGCCTAATGCAACGGTTTATAAACAAAAGTATAAACCGTTGCAAGGTCTTTTGCAATGGTTAAATGAGCCTAATGCAACGGTTTTTACTGTTAATAATAACCGTTGCATTAGGATTTTTGAAATGGTTACAAGGTCTAATGCAACGGTTTCTAGAGTAAATATAACCGTTGCATTTGGTCTTTTGCAATGGGTATGAGGGCTAATGCAATGGTTTCCAAATAAAATGTAAACTGTTGCATTAGGTCTTCTTTTGCAATTTTTATTAAGCCTAATGCAATGGTTCGTTAAAAAATAAACCATTGCATTAGCTGTATTATTTTTATTAATATTATTGTGCTTAATTAGTGCTTTTACACTAATTAATCAAACTTTATTATTATTATTATTATTATTATTATTATTATTATTATTATTATTATTATTATTATTATTAATATTATTACTATTATTATTATATTTTTTTGGAAATTAAGGATAAATTTTCTCAATCACGAAAATAAATAACAAATTAAAGATAAATTTTATTAATCACCATAAGATCTCATCATATACATCCATTATCTCACCAAGAAAAACCAACAAAATGGCAATACAATCACACATAACCTACAACAAGACAACAAATGTCTGTCTAAAAAAAACAACAAATGACCAGGAGCAGCACACAAGCAGCATTCATCAGGGACAGTCCAGCATAGGCCAGTATTCGTGCAACGACCCAGCAACAATCAACAGGTGCAACCCCGCAACAACAACCATCAGGGGCAGCCCAGCAAACGACTCACAAGTTGCTCGCTTATACTGTAACACCAAATAAGAGTGTGAGCTTCTTTCATAAAAGAGAGCATATAAGCCATACTAAGTCTGAACACGACATTGTGTTTTTTTATGTAGATTGTAGTGTAAATGCAATTTGTATCTAGATACTACTATGAGCAAATTACACCATTATTAGAACAAAATAAAACAACAGCATTTCAATTTGTTTAAAAAAAATTTTGTCAATGAAGTTTTGAACCACAAACAAAATTCCTGAATTTTGCATCCAATTCACATGGTGCATCAAAATATGAAACTGAAAATTCAAGTTCATAGAAATGAACATTAAAAAAATGACAACAGGGTGTTCTAACATATGTGAAGAAATCTAACATGGACAAAACAACACCAACATCCTTAAAAAGGCCTTAAAATAGGCTCAATACAGCAGCGAATTGCTGTAAAAAAAACTTCCTGTAACAGCACCAAAATGAAACCCCATAACAGTCTTGAAACAAAAAATAAAATCACCCCAAAACAACAAAAACACAACAAAGCAAGCTAAATGCAACACTAAAATAGCCATGAAACAACACCCCGCCTTAACAACCATAGAAACCACCTTCCTAAAACATCAAAAGCCTAGCAGCAAAACAGGACCAAAAAGCTTATTGTAAAATAATAATAGCCATAAAAAGCACCAAAACAGCCCCTTAACAATCAAAACAACCAAGTTTTAAAACTAACTTGATTCTAGTGATTATAATTCACATATAATTTCATTGTTAAACTAATTGACACATGTTAACACCATTCCACATATAAACAAAATATGAGATTGTAGTAACATTAAGTTTGTTTAAATAAAAAATAAAGATAGTCTCATAAGCTACCTGGTGCACTTGAAGTCATGATAGTCATTGGCCTACTTGAGGAAAGAGGCTACAACTCTTGCTTTAGATTATTAACCTAGGAAAAAAGCACGACATTAAACTACCAATACTAGAATCCCAATTAATTCAAAAACATAATATTCTAGTTGAAAACATAAAGACCAATAAACCATCACTAATGTCCCAAGAGAAAAAGGTGAAACAACTCAAAATAATAATGGTCAGAAGACATTGCAATTAAGAAGAACATATCAGAATATCATGTAGGGGTAATATTCTATAAAACTCCATTTTCATCCGAAAATCCAAATATGAAAATGTCAATCATATCAAATGCGAAAAATAATTTAATTTGAACAACATTAAACATAATTTCATGCAATTAAAAAACTAGATTAGAACATGAAAAACCACTTTAGCTTGTAGATCCTAAGACCCATAAAATTTACAACAAAAGACTCAAGGAAAATTAAAAGAGAAAGAAATATAGTACTAGTAACTCAAAGACTCAATTAACAAACTTTGAGTTTTTAGTTGTTTTTAGTACTACAACTCAAATATAGTAACCCAATTCACCCAAAGGTAAGCTAACAAACTAAAATCTGACTAGTAACCCAAAGGTAAGCTAACAAACTAAAATCTAACTAGTAACCCAAAGGTAAGCTAACAAACTAAAATAAGTTCTCTTGGATGTTTTTAGTTGTTTTTGATTTTTTTGATACCAATTGATGTAGGATGGGGTGTGAAAAACAATCAAAAACAACTAAAAACATCCAAGAGAACATGAATTTCCTAGGTCTCACATAACCCAACATGAACAACACCAAAACAACCATAAAAATGGTATATGAACTTGAAAACTAGCTCACTAAGGACTAATAATCAAGAGCTAAACATAATCTAATCAAAATCACAAAGGTAATGATTAGAAGATGACTTACCAATCACAAAGTTTAGCAAGATTTGCAACCACAAAGGAAGTTGAGCTCACAAAGAACTTCAAAAGAGAGAAAATCTCAGATTTTTAATTCATCAAAAGTTGATTACAAATGGGGTAAAGCATGTTATTTAAAGGCTAAGCAACCCCTAATGAAGCTTCTAATCTAGACCATTAATCTCTAAGCAATCAAGGGCCAAGAATAGAAAGTTACTAAATAAAACAAGAGAAAAGAGCAAAAATATAAACACTACGTGCAGGGCCGTGCACGGTCGTGCAGTAAAATCATGCACGGTCGTGCATGCCAAAATTCCCCTTTCTGGAACGTGCACGGTCGTGCAGGTTTAGCCTGCACGACCGTGTCGAAAACCTTCATGCTTGCACGGCCGTGCAGCATTAGCCTGCACGGTCGTGCAAGACTGAAACTGGCCTCTCACCTCTGCACGATCGTGCAGTGCTTTGCACCTGCTACTGACCTCTGCACGATCGTGCAGATTAAGCCTGCACGGTTGTGCAAGTATTTTCCCTTGCTGCTGGATGCTGCACGACCATATGCACGGTCGTGCAAGGGTCGTGCATGGTCGTGCATGCTGCGTTTCGCTTCCTTTGCTCGTGTTTCTAGCTCCGTTACACATGCTAACTTAACCAAGGCAATAAAATGAGAGTTTAGGCTACTTATTACAACCCGAAAAACACGAAAAATAAGCTAAAAACAAGAGTTCAAACTATCCAAGTAAAAGTGAACAAAATTGAAGTCGTTGACCGTTGAAGTCGCTTGTGGGACTATCCCATTCTGCATCAAAAAGTCATTCCAACGAGCTTACGAGGTAGCACTCGACATCCAGGCGTCTGTTATCGAGGAGGATGCGAGCAAGAAGAGGACCCCGACCCCGGTGACGTCGCCATCTTTCAATAAGCCCCGATTTAGTGCTCCTAGAACTACCCCTCTGACCGCTACTTCGTCGAAGGGATAAGAGAGTTCGATGTGCAGAGGTTGTGGCAAGGACTTCCATCCAGGGAAGCGATGCGACGGGACGCCCATTTCATGTTTTATCTGCGGGAAGGAAGGTCATAAGGCATCAGTCTGCCCCGAGAAGAAGCCAGGCACCGAGATCAAGCAACTACCGGCACCGACTAAGACTCCTGTGAAGAACCGAGTCTACAGTATGACTGTGGAAGAGGCATAGTGTAACGCCCCAGATTTTGGTGTTGTTTTATCTGTTTTATTGCTTGTTTTTGTATTTATTTGTGCATGGTCTAAATTTATTTGGACTATTTTTATTGCTTGAGTGTGATTAATTTGATGATTGATTGTTTTATTATTTATTTTATTTTTATTAATTAGAATTTTAATTTTCTAATTAATTATTTTTGGGCCAAGAGCGAATTTAATCGTAATTAGTGCAATTGGCCCAAGTGATCATCAAAGCCCATTTTAGCTTGCCCATAACCGGCCCCCCTTGGTTTTGGCTCATTTTGGCCACTTGTTTTCTGTTCACACCTTAACCAACTTCTATAAATAGAAGTGTTAGTAAGGCATAAGGATCATTTGCCATCTTAATCATCCTTTGCCCACAATTAAAACCCAAAACACTCTCCTCATTTGTTCCATTTCTACACGCCATTTTTGGCTAATTCTCCCATCAAATTGTTCATCAACTTTCCAAACCCAAAACTTAAAGATTCATATCCCACTGAGCTTTAAGTGATTAAACACCCACTTATCTTCATCTTTTTGGTTCAAGATCATTAGTTTAGGTTGGTTTCCGGGTTGCTACATGATTGGGTTAGGTGTTCGTGTGGTTCGAAGGGGTCATGTGTGGTGGTTCGTGGCTGGCCGTGCAGTGGTGGTTTGTGGGAATCGAAGGCCGTGCCGTGCTTGTGTTGGGTAAGCCGTGTTCGAGTGGTGGCCGTGCGTGGAAGCACCGTGTGGTGGTGGTGGTCTGTGTATTTGCACCGTTGTTTAACAAGTTCTGGGCAACGAGCTTTTGTATTTTTTGCTATCCTGTTTAATTAAGGTAACATACTCTTTCATCCTAGATTGAATACTTTGATCATAGGATAGGTTAGGTGATCAAATTAGACCATAAGTTTGTTGAATTAACCCTTATGTTGTGCGTGAATCTTTGCAGAATTTTAGTAATGATTTTTCTGACGTTCTTGCTTGGTTTCCATGCATGATTTTGATTATTTTCTATAGATATACGTTTGTTTATGTTTATGTTCAATTATCATGAAGTTTTGATGCATATAAATTGATGAAAAGTTGCTAGAATTTGTTAGAACCATGCGTGTAATTGAGCATTGATTGATGAATGTGTTCTTGATAATCTTGATGAGTTCTATGTAAATCTTGTATTTGTATTTGATGATTTAAGTTAAAAGAATGTATATTCGATGAATATTTTTATGTTGGTTCATGTTTCTTGAAGTTTCTTGGTCATGATATAATGAATCTTGATTTTCTTTGTTATGATCATGTTTTCTTTAAGTATAGTTTTATTAAAGATTATTAAAGAAAATTAAAGAAAGGTATAAAGATTGACCAAAGAGGTTCCAAGATTATGATGTACATAGTTAGTCTCGAGTAAAGGCGTAAGATGCAAACTTGAGAATAATCAAGATGTAAAGAAAGTAAAGATAGCTTGATTTTTGTATACTAGACGCCTAACCTTAGAGTAAGATTCTAAGACTTGGGTTAAGACGCGGCCACTATCCTTACTGTGTTATAGGGATAGTTAGTACTTGCTATATCGTCTTTATGACATGGATTCCGGAAGATGGGTTCATGGGTTTGGGAGTAAGATTCTCATTCCTGGCATAGTAGGAAAGTTCGATCACGTAAGATGTGTCCGTACGAGCATAGTCCAGTCTAATATGTAAATGATAGCGACAAAGATAACTATAAGGATGTGTTAAGTAAAGTTAAGTAAAGGTAACTCTGATGATGACGGTGTTGATTAGCTTTGGGATTAGGCGAGCGCCGTTGACTGTTCCTTATAGTTTTATTTTTCCGTTGTTATTATATTCACACTTTTAGAAGTTGTAGTATGTATGTTCTAACTCTAACTACAGATTTGGAGTTGTTTCTTTAGTAATGACTATTTGGGACTTAGTTGTGTACAACTTGTGGTTTTGTACATTTTCGGTTTTATAATAATAAAATTCGAGGTTTTGTTTAAGATTTTAAGGTATGTTTGTATGTTAGTTTGACAATTCGACTCGTCAGTCTCTTCCGCGCCATTCTATACGAGTTGGGTCGTCACCGTTGGTATCAGAGCCGAATTGTGACGACCCGACTCGCTTAAACCGGCGCGGAAGAAACCGACGAGTCGAATAGTCAATTCTAACAAACTAAAATACTTAAAAATTAAAACAAAACCTCAAAATAGAATATATACTAAATCCGAAAGTACAATACCCACAAGATTGTACATATCTAAACCCAAATGTCAATGTTACTACCACTAACAATATAAACTCCAAATGAATGTCAGAGTTAGAAAACTACACAAGTACCACTACTATAGTCTAATACTAGAAATCGTAAAACAACACAAAAGCTAAATAACCTCGGCGCTCGCCCAACCCAAAACTAAGCAAGAACCTCATCATCAGAATTACTTGAAAAGTAAACAACAGTCCACCGTCAGTGGCGAGTAACATAACTGTCCCACCCTAACGGGGATACACAAGAACATATCATAAAACAAGCAATTAAATCAAACATACAAACATGCGAATCAAATCAAGTAATCATGCTGACTCGACTAGCTTTAACCATTAATTAACACTCTTAAACTTTGGCGCAATCATTCACATACTAGACCGGACTATGCACGTACGAACGCATCTTACGCGATCGAACTTTCTACTATGCCAGGATTGAGAATCTTACTACTACAAAAAACACCTACCGTGTCCCCTCTAAAAGGCCTATCGTGTCACTTTTGGCCCGACACGATAGGTGTCATACCTAACGTGTCACCTTTAAGGTGATGCATTAGGTATGTTTACGCATCACCTCCAATATAAGTAGTGATGCAATAGGTTGATACTAATGCATCAATTATCGCATAATAGGCGACACAATAGGTTACAAATGAATCACTTCCAATCAAAAGCATGATGCGATAGGCTATGCTGCAATTTATATTTGAAGCTAACCCATCATATGTTATATAATAGTCGATGTATTAGGTATGTTTATGCATCGTCTAAAAAAGGAAATGATGCGATAGGTTGACACTAATGCATCAGTTTGTATATAACAGGTGACACGTTAGGTAGTTTATACATCACCTAAAACTAAAAACATGATGCGATAGCCTCTTTACCAATTTTCATTTTAAACTAACGCATCATGTATTATAAAATAGATGATGCATTAGGTATGCTAATGCATCACCTTGAACATAAGATGTGATGCAATAGCCTATCTATCCCATCATTTAGTAGATAAGAAGTGATGTAATAGCCTATCTATACCATCATTTAGTAGGTAAGAAGTGATGCAATAGCCTATCTATCCCATCATTTAGTAGATAAGAAGTGATGCATTAGCTAGGTAAGTTTATGCATCAGCTTCTACTACATAATAAGTGATGCAATAGCTCATGGACCTAACGCATCAGCTATTCTTAAGTGATGCATTAGGGTTTTTTTTTTAAAAAAATATTACCAAAATCCAAATTTTATAATAGAAAATAAATAAATAACAATTATATATATAAACAAAAACATGTATACTCCAAATTGAATTTCTTTAAATTAATAATAAAAAAAAACTCCAAATACAAACTTTGAGTTTGGTATATATTGTATTTCCTAAAACTTTAAAAAAAAAAACACTACACACATTCTTTAATAAAATATCTACACCATATTTCACGCATTTCATCAACTTTCGCTTCGGAATATGGTGCCAAATTGAAATCCTACATTAGACAAGAAGAGAGATAAAATTTAGTAACAATGTCAAATAAAAGAACATATATGTTTAATTACCTTTTGCAAATTAATTTCATTTTTGGATATGATGAAGACAATTTTATGCATATACATCTTCACATGATATCGTAAGAAGCTGTAAAATCAATTCAACCAACATAGCAACTAATTCAGTAAATATCATATCAAAATAACCATAACGAAGCCTCGAAATAGCCCTAATGGAGCATAATGTGACTAAAAAGATAACAATAAATCTATCAGCAAAAGAACACATCTTCACCAAGCACTAAACCATGACCTTTAGCACCTCAATGAAACAAATACCTTAATAAAAACTTCTATGATATAGGAATATTGAAAGGAGCTAATAACATAATTATCAGAGTGAAATGGCATGCTGATATGCATATACTATAGATCATTAAAAATCAATTATCAACCCAAAGAAAAACAACAAAAATGCAGACCGAAGACAAAAGCTTAAACCCTAAATGAAGTGTAAAGAAACAGAAATATGAGTGAATCACAAACTCATCACTTTTAAATCCCTTTTATCCCTAAAATTGTTCAAGTTCTGTTCAATTTATCCAAACGAAACTGAAGGGACAAAACTTAAGTGCACTCCCTTCCCTTCCCTCCCTTTCCTTCCAATTTTAGGTATCCAAAAAAAAGTAATATTGAACAAAACTAGAACAATACACTGTATTTGCACTTAACAAGTCATTGAAAGTAATCACAACACAAAAAAGCTAACCCTTTCGAGCAGTTTCATCACCTTGATGACTACATTGTGCTTCAACTATCATCCTACAAATTAAATCAACAAAGCTTATTATTTCAATTCCAACTGTAACATATATCCAAGTTAGACAATAATAAGACAAATTAACTCAATTACAAAGCGAAGAAAAACTATTTGAACTTAACAAGATGATTTAAAGCTATTTTTTCAGGCTAGCATCTGATCTAAAAATGAAATAAAATTATAATCCAATTTTAACTTGTAAAATACAACTCTATTATACAAGTCCAATTAAATTCAAACTTATCTAATTGAAACCAAAGCTTCAACACAAAAAAAAAAAACGACAAAAAAACCCAAAAATGCAACCACATTACCATAAATTCAACCAAAAAAACCTAAAAAAATTGACCTAAAATTCATACCCAAAAAAAAAAAAAACTGAGAACGGAGACCAATAATCAAAATATTCAAGAAATTAACAATCAACAAAAAAAAATTTAAAACCATCAACAATATCAGAATCAAACAACAAAAAAGAAGAATGAGAGAGTGCTTAAAAGAAAAAAGTGAGAGTTGATTACCTTCAAAGAATTGAAGATCGGAGCCCAGCAAAGAAGATGAAGCCTGAGATGCAGACTTCAAACTAAAACCAAAGATGTAGCAACACGAGTCCCTACCCTCTAATCATTGTATTTCCTAGCTTCATGGATGAGAAAACTGAGAGAGTAAGCTGCAACTTCGACCAAAGCAGTCGAAAAGGTATAGAATGCATCACCAAAACCCATCAACAACGGTCTACCAATCCCAACGAAGACTAACCCCCTACAGCCCCGCAAATCAACCTATTGCTAGAGCAAAATTCAAAAAGTTGAGCAAAAGGAAAGCTTAGAAGTGGCAGAGAATACCAATGTCAAATTCAAACAAAAAAACCCAAAGAAACAAACCCTAAAAACCCAAAAAATTGATAGAAAAATTAAACCCCAAACAACATATAAAAGCGAATTGAACGAAAATCAGAAGAAAAAAAATAAGATAAGAATACCAACCTTTCTCGTCTTCGTTCGCCCGTGCGTGGTGCTACGTTGTCTATTCGTTCGCAGCAGAACGGCTGGTGGTGCAGAGCGGCCGGTGGTGCAGAGCGGCCGGTGGTGCAGAGATGCCGGTGGTGCAGAGCTGCCGATGGTGCAGAGCTGCCAGCAATAGGGTGGTTGGCGTTGGACCTAGGGTTTTGGGTTCTTCGTTCGTCCGTGCGTGGTGTTATCTGTTCTATTTTTTTTTTGTTTTTGATTTGAAGTAATGCAGTGTTGCTGAATGGATTGAAGGGATGTTAATAGAATGTTAATTTTTTTTAGTATATTTCTTTTTAATCTTACTATTTCTACATATTTTTTCTTTTCTTTTAAAAAATAAAAATAAACTTAATGCATCCAATTACATAAAATAAGGGATGCATAACATTATTTGAGTAAATTTGACATTCTAATGCGTCACATCGTATAAAAAGTTAGACACAATAGAATCATGGAACCTAATGTGTCACCTACCATTATTAGTCGATGTAATAGGGTAATTTCATACATAGCACCTAATATGTCGGCTATTAAATCAAAGATGATACAGTAGCTTTTCACATCGGTGAATATAAAAAACTTGATGCAATACCCTACCACATCAAACATATAATATAAGCCGACACAAAAAGTTTATGCATCACTTATTATGTTAAGGGTGATGCAATACCCTAATGTATCCCTTGTTATATTATAGGTGACACAATAACCACACCCCTATGACATCACACATAATATATAAGTGGACACGAAAACTTTTTGTGTCAAAATTTATTTTAGAAGAGACACAATAGGTTGTTTTAAAATTTTCTCAACTTTATTGCATCCAACTTTATAGAAAGATGTGACACATTAGCTTTATGCATCAGACATTAATTAAGTTGATGCGTAAGATATGGTGTATTAGGTGTTTTTTGTAGTAGTGATAGTAAGACCACCAACTATCCCAATACCGCGGATAGGATAGGGGCAACATCTTAACCCAATTCTTAGAATCTTACTCTAAGTCTTAGGCGTCTAGTAGCAAAATCAAGCTAATCTTTAACTTTAATTTACATTCTTAGTTAATCTTAAGTTGCATCTTACGCCTTGACTTAAGAATAACATGTAAATCAACCAATCTTGGAACCTCAAACATCAATCTTTGACTTTCTTTATCCTTTCTTTAATGAACTTTAACTTTCTTTAACTTTAAAGACTCGACCCGACCAAGAACTCATAGAGAACTATCAAGACTCATAAAGAACTCATAAAGAACACAACCAAGATTCAAAAACTCATTCAAGAACTCAATCAAGATTCAAGAACTCAATCAAGATTCAAGAACTCATCCAAGAAATCAACCTTATAAACATCATCAAATTCACGCATGAACTAGGCAATTAACAACAACAATTTCATCAACTTCCCAACATCAAAACTTCACCAAACTTGAATATAATCAACATAAAATATGAAACTAACATAATCAATCATGAAATACATGTAATCAATGAAAAATCATCATAAAAACATCACCCAAACCAGCCCATAATTCACGCATAAAATGGAGTTAAAATCATCAAAACGGCCTAATCTAATCACTTAATCTATACTATGAATCAAGGTATGCAAACTAGGTTGAGATAGTATGTTACCTTAATGAAGATTAAACAATTTACACACAAAAACTTGCTGCCCGGAAATGGAACCACACGGCTCAACACACGACACACACGACTTGCACACGAGCCCAACACGGTGCACCACCACGAACCCACAACACGGCCCTGGCTGCACGGACCCACGAACATGGCACGACCCCGGCTCGAACCACCACCACGGACCACCGTCTTCAACACGGTCCACCACACAAACCACACACGAACCACACGGCCCACTCGAACAAGACCTCAAAACAACCCGGAACAATAATTCTTGATTGAAAACTATTAAGATTATAGCGTTTAAAGTTACTTAAAGATCAATGAATGTTGAATCTTTAAGTTTGGGTTTTGAATTGAAGATGAACAACAAATGGGTTGATGAATGCCAAAAATGGCATGTGAGGGTGAGGCAAATGGAGGGAGTTTGTGTTTAAGCTTTTGATGGCAAGGATGGCAAATGAGCAAATGAATCCTCAAGCCTTACTACTACTTTTATTTATAGAAGTTAGTTAAGGTGTGAATGCATGGCAAGTGGCAAAACTTGCCACATAACAAGGGGAGGGCCGGTTTTGGCTTTGCAAAATGGGCCAAGTTGGGCTTTCGTGATCAATTGGGCTAATTACAAATTTGCATGATTAATCATGCTTAAATCGATTTTGGCCCAAAAATATTAAATAATTAATTAGAAAATTAAATAATAAAAATTCTAATTAATTAAATAATAATTAAAATAAATAATAATCAGTCAAGAATAATAAAAACAATAATTAATCGAATTTAATCGAAATTATTCACATAAGATAAAATAAATAGTCCAAAAATAAATTTTGGACCGTACATAAAATCACATAAATAGGAAATAAATCGGTGACAGAAATACCGATAAATCTGGGTCGTTACACGAATAGTCAAAACTTTAAGTGAAGTTTTAGGATTTGAGTAAACCCGAGTGATAAACCCAATTAAGGATAAGTATAAGGGAGAAAAGTGTCGGGTAGAAGACCGGGAAAGGACTCTTATCTCTTATTTTTATTTTTGAGTGCTTAACTGTAGTTGTGGATTTTTTACTGACACATTTTTTTTTTTGTTATTGTCTTGCAATGTTTCAGCATGTCCACACCTCGCCGGTCAAGTTCGGGACGACGGAGGTTACGAGCGCTCTAGGAAACGATTCTTACGTTAGCGCACCATAGTCGTCAGCCATCGGGTTCGCAGTCGACGTTCGATCGTATCGCTCTTCATCAACCACCGACTTACGATGGGGTTGCCGACCTTACGATTTTGGAGATCTAGATCCGTGAGATGGGGCAGCTCTTCGACGCTACGTTTTGCCCCGAGCACGAGAAGGTCTAGATCGCCGCCTACTAGTTGAGAGCAGAAGCCGATAATTGGTGGAGCGTGGCTAGGAACGCATGCATGCCCTTGCACTCAAAGTCTTGGGTCGAGTTCGTAGCTAAAGTCGAGGAGAGGTTCTACCCCGACGATTTACAGTGGCAGAAACAGGAGGAGTTTCTTACTCTCACTCAGGGTAAGATAACGGTTCAGGCCTACACCGATAAGTTCACCGTGCTATCGAGGTTCCCTACATCTGTTATACCATCCGAGGAGGAGCGAATCAAGCGCTACATCAAGAAGCTAGATCCGAGGATTTGTATTCACGTGATTAGAAGTGGAGCGAAGTCGTTTCAGCGAGCTTACGAGGTAGCACTCGAGATCCAGGCATCTGTTATCGAGGAGGATGCGAGCAAGAAGAGGACCCGGACCCCGGTGACATCGCCATCCTTTCATGAAGCCTCGATTTAGTGCTCCCAGAAGTACCCCTCTGACCGCTAGTTCGTCTAAGGGATCAGAGAGTTCGAGGTGTAGAGGTTATGGCAAGGACTTCCATCCAGGGCAGCGATGCGACGGGACGCCGATTTCATGTTTTATCTGCGGGAAGGAAGGTCATAAGGCATCAGTCTGCCCCGAGAAGAAGCCAAACACCGAGATCAAGCAACTATCGGCACCGACTAAGACTCCTGTGAAGAACCGAGTCTACTGTATGACTGAGGCAGAGGCAGAGTGTAACACCCCAGATTTTCGTGTTGTTTTATTTGTTTTATTGCTTGTTTTTGTATCTATTTGTGCATGGTCTAAATTTATTTGGATTACTTTTATTGCCCGAGTGTGATTAATTTGATGGTTGATTATTTTATTATTTATTTTAATTTAATTTATTTTATTTTTATTAATTAGAATTTTAATTTTAATTTTCTATCTAATTATTTTTTGGCTAAGAGCAAATTTAATCGTAATTAGTGCAATTAGCCCAAGTGATCATCAAAGCCCATTTTAGCTTGCCCATAATCGGCCCCCCTTGGTTTTGGCTCATTTTGGCCACTTGCTTTGTGTTCACACCTTAACCAACTTCTATAAATAGCAGTGTTAGTAAGGCATGAGGGTAATTTGCCATCTTAATCATCCTTTTCCCACAATTAAAACCCAAAACACTCTCCTCATTTGTTCCATTTCTACATGCCATTTTTTGCTAATTCTCCCTTCAAATTGTTTATAAACTTTCCAAAACCAAAACTTAAAGATTCATATCCCATTGATCTTTAAGTGATTAAACACCCACTTATCTTCATCTTTTTGGCTCAAGATCATTAGTTTGGGTTGGGTTCCGAGTTGCTACGTGATTGGGTTAGGTGTTTGTGTGGTTCGAAGGGGTTACGTGTGGTGGTTCGTGGCTGGCCGTGCAGTGGTGGTTCATGGGAATCGAAAGCCGTGCCGTGCTCGTGTTGGGTAAGCCATATTCGAGTGGTGGCCGAGCGTGGAGGCACTGCGTGGTGGTGGTGGTCCGTGTATTTGCACCGTGTATAACAAGTTCCGGGCAGCAAGTTTTTGTATTGTTTGTTATCCTGTTTGATTATGGTAACATGCTCTTTCATCCTAGATTGATTACTTTGATCATAGGATAGATTAGGTGATCAAATTAGACCATAAGTTTTATGAATTAACCCTTATGTTGTGCGTGAATCTGGGCAGAATTTTAGTAATGATTTTTGTGACGTTCTTGCTTGGTTTCCATGCATGATTTTGATTATTTTCGATAGATATACGTTTGTTTTTGTTTATGTTCCATTATCATGAAGTTTTGATGCAAGGAAATTGATGAAAAGTTGCTAGAATTGGTTAGAACCATGCGTGTATCATGCGTGTAATTGAGCATTGATTGATGAATGTGTTCTTGATAATCTTGATGATTTCTATGTAAATCTTGTATTTGTATTTGATGATTTAAGTTAAAAGAACGTATATTCGATGAATATTTTTATGTTGGTTTATGTTTCTTGAAGTTTCTTGGTCATGATATGATGAATCTTGATTTTCTTTGTTATGATCATGTTTTCTTTAAGTATAGTTTTATTAAAGATTATTAAAGAAAATTACAGAAAGGTATAAAGATTATTGACTCAAGAGGTTCCAAGATTATGATGTACATAGTTAGTCTCGAGTAAAGGCGTAAGATGTGAAGTTGGGAATAACCAAGATGTAAATAACGTAAAGATAGCTTGATTTTTGCATACTCGACGCCTAACCATAGATTAAGATTCTAAGACTTTGGTTAAGACGCGGCCACTATCCTAACCGTGGTATTGGGATAGTTAGTACTTACTATGTCGTCTTTATGATATGGATTCCGTAAGATGGGTTCATGGGTTTGGGAGTAGGATTCTCATTCCTGGCATAGTAGGAAAGTTCGATCACGTAAGATGTGTTCGTACGAGCATAGTCTGGTCTAATATGTAAATGATCACGACAAAGTTTACGAAAAGGATGTGTTAAGTAAAGTTAAGTCAATTATCGGGATTGATATTATTATTATTGTTATTTTTACATTTGCATGTTTGTTTGGTTGAGTGCCTGATTTGTTTGTTTAATTTATTCTATGTTCATATGTATCCACGTTAGGGTGGGACTGTTATGTTACTCGCCACTGATGGTGGATTTATGTTTTCAGGTAACTCTGATGATGACGGTGTTGCATAGCTTTGGGATTAGGTGAGCGCCATTGACTGTTTCCTATAGTTTTATTTTCTTGTTGTTATTATATTCACACTTTTAGAAGTTGTAGTATGTACGTTCTAACTCTAACTACAGATTTGGAGTTGTTTCTTTACTAATGACTATTTGGGAATTAGTTGTGTACAACTTGTGGTTTTGTACATTTTGGGTTTTATAATAATAAAATTCGAGGTTTTGTTTAAGATTTTTAGGTAGGTTTGTATGTTAGTTTGACAATTCGACTCGTCATTCTCTTCCGCCCCGTTCTATACGAGTTGGGTCGTCATAGTTGGTATCAGAGCCGAATAGTCAAAACTTTAAGTGAAGTTTTAGGATTTGAGTAAACCCGGGAGTTGTGAGCTATAGCATTCTTGAGTGATAAACCCAATTAAGGATAAGTATAAGGGAGAAGAGTGTCGGGTAGAAGACCGGGATAGGACTCTTATCTCTTATTTTTATTTTTGAGTGCTTAACTATAGTTGTGGATTTTTGACTGACACTTTATTTTTATTTTTTTTTGTTATTGTCTTCTAACATTTCAGCATGTCCACACCTTGCCGGTCAAGTTCGGGATGACAGAGGTTACGAGTGCTCGAGGAAATGATTCTTACGTTAGCGCACCATAGTCGTCAGCCATCGGGTTCGCAATCGACGTTCGATCGTATCGCTCGTCATCGACCACCGACTTACGATGGGGTTGTCGACCCTACGATTTTGGAGAGCTGGATCCGCGAGATGGGGAAGCTCTTCGACGCTAGATTTTGCCCCGAGCACGAGAAGGTCCAGATCGCCGCTACTACTTGAGAGGAGAGGCCGATAATTGGTGGAGCGTGGCTAGGAACGCATGCATGCTCTTGCACTCGATGTCTTGGGTCGAGTTCGTAGCTAAGGTCCAGGAGAGGTTCTACCCCGACGAATTACAGTGGCAGAAACAGGAGGAGTTTCTTACGTACACTCACTCAGTGTAAGATGACGGTTCAGGCCTACACCGATAAGTTCGCCGAGCTATCGAGGTTTGCTACATCTGTTTTACCATACGAGGAGGAGCGAGTCAAGCGCTACATCAAGAAGCTAGATCTAAGGATTCGTGTTTACGTGATTAGAAGTGGAGCGAAGTCATTTCAGCGAGCTTACCAGGTAACACTCGAGATCCAGGCGTTTATTATCGAGGAGGATGCGAGCAAGAAGAGGACCCCGACCCCGGTGACGTCGCCATCTTTCAAGAAGCCCCGATTTAGTGCTCCTAGCGACCGCTAGTTCATCTAAGGGATCAAAGAGTTCGAGGTGTAGAGGTTGTGGCAAGGACTTCCATACAGGGAAACAATGCGACGAGACGCCCATTTCATGTTTTATCTGCGGGAAGGAAGGTCATAAGGCATCAGTCTGCCTCGAGAAGAAGCCAGGCACTGAGATCAACCAGCATCGACTAAGACTCCAGTGAAGAACCGAGTCTACTGTATGACTGAGGCAGAGGTAGTGGTCCAGCCAGACGTAATCTCATGTAAGTTCCTTATCTCTGGTGTTTTAGCTTATGTGTTGTTCGATTCCGGTGCAACTGTTTCTTTTGTGGCTAGTAGTTTTGTCTTGAGGACTAGTCTTCTTGGTAGTA
The DNA here is from genome assembly GCA_951394345.1 of Salicornia ramosissima. NCBI lineage: Eukaryota > Viridiplantae > Streptophyta > Magnoliopsida > Caryophyllales > Amaranthaceae > Salicornia > Salicornia ramosissima. Next base: position 30,123,118 of record OX596236.1, on the reverse strand, counting down.
CCTTTGTTAGATCTATTATAACTCTCCCTTCTGGAGAGGATTTTGTTTGTCAGCGCGAGTACAGAGGAGTGCCCATCGTTATTGCTGGAGAGCAAGCGACAACCGATCTTAAAGAGTTCCCGCTGATGGAGTTCGACGTGATTATTGGCGTGGACTGGCTGGAGAAGTATCGAGCGATCATTCGTTGCCGAGACCAGTCAGTGACATTCCGAGGATCGATGGGAAACCGATTTACCTACTTTGGGATCGTTCTGAAGAAAGGGGTGAAGGTAATTTCGGCCTTGAAGATGAAGAAACTTCGCCAGAATGGCGATATAATTTTCTTGTGTCAGGTAAGGGACTTGACTGAGGGTTGTCTGTTGGACGATGTACCTGTAGCGAGGGATCTCAGAGACGTATTTCCTGATGAGCTACCAGGAGTTCCATCCAAGCACAATGTCGAGTTTAATATCGATTTAGCACCTGGGACAACGCCGATTTCAAAGGCACCTTACCGTATGGCACCTTCGGAGTTGCAAGAGCTGAAGAAACAACTTCAGGATTTGATCGATAAGGGCTTGATTAGGCCAAGTGTTTCTCCATGGGAAGCACCAGTGCTCTTTGTGAAAAAGAAGGACGGTAGCATGCGTTTATGCATAGATTACCGAGAATTGAATCGGGTAACAATTAAGAACAAGTACCCGTTTCCTAGGATTGAGGACCTATTCGATCCGTTGAGAGGAGCGGGAGTTTTCTCGAAGATAGACCTTCGATCTGGATAACATCAAATTCCAGTCAAGAAAGAAGAGATCCCAAAGAGTGCATTCCGCACTAGATATGGCCACTACGAGTTCGAGGTGATGTCGTTAGGACTCACTAATGCTCCGGTGGTGTTCATGGATCAGATGAACCGTACATTTCACCACTTAATCTGTAACGACCCGACTCGCTTAAATCGGTGCGGAAGAAACCGACGAGTCGAATAGTTATAAACTACAACTCAAATACTTAAGAAATTAAAACTAATTCCTCGAAATATTATTAATAAACCATAAAAGTACAAATACCCACAAGTTGTACATAACTAGTCCAAAAGTCAAACTAAAAATACTAAAATACGAGTAACTCTAACCACACGTCAGAGTCCAAAACAACGTATAAAGAGTCCAACAATAACGTATAAAGTCTATACAATACGCCAATACTATCTATAAACAACAGAAATAGGAAATACATCAAATAACAGAAACAATAAACGTCGCTCGCCCAACCCCAAGCTAAGCAAGAGTATCGTCATCAGAAATACCTGAAAAACATACAACAGTCCACCATCAGTGGCGAGTAACATAACTGACTCACCCTAATGGGAATACACATGCACATAGCATAAATCAAATAATCAACATCAATAACCAAAGTACGAGAACAACCCAAAAACGTGAACTCGACTCAAACCAACTTAATCAACTATCTTTGGCGCAATCATCCATATACTAGACCGGACTGTGCTCGTACGAACGCATCTTACGCGATCGAACTTTCTACTATGCTCGGATTTGAGAATCTTACTCCCAAACCCCATGAAACCAATCTTACTGGAAATCCATGTCCCGTGAAACCAATCTTACTGGAAATCCACAAAAGATCACATAGTATGACTCCAACTATCCCAATATCGCGGATGGAATAGGGGCAACGTCTTAACCCAAATACAATGAATCTTACTCAAAGTAACAGGCGTCTAGAAATGAAATCAAGCTAATTATTAATTAAATCTTTAATCATTTTAATCAATTCATTCATAACTAAATTAATTTCAAGAATTGCCTTTACGCCTTGATTCTCGAAAATAACTAGTTAATCAACGAAGTTATACTCAAGATTGCCTTTGCGCCTTGATCTTGAGTCTAACCAACCATAAACCATCATTCATTAACCATTCTTTAATCAATTTAGACTAAATCTTTAACTTTCTTTAAGTTCTAAACCACTTTCTTTAATTAACAAGATTCAACCAAGAACTCATAAAGACTCATCAAGAACTCATAAATAACTCAAAGAACTCATTCAAGATTCAAGATCTTCAATCAAGAACTCAATCAAGATTCAAGAACTCAACCAAGAACTCATCCAAATCATCATCAACCAATCGAAAATTCAACTTTTACTCATCCAAAATTCATCAAACTTTAACATAATATTCATGATCATAAAACAACATATAATCAATCATAAAAATCATGAAAACCATCATCAAAACATCATATAAACCATATAAAAATTCAGAATATAAACCATACATAAAATCATGGATATTCAACATCAAACAACCCAAACATGCATTTTTTAATCTATACTATAGACATAGTATACCAAAAAGGTTGAGAAAGTATGTTACCTAATCAAGACTAAACATGTAAAGAAACCCCAAAATCCGCTGCCCGGAACGAGTCTTGCACGGCCATCAACACGGTTTCATTTGCACACGAACACGACAACCAAGATGTCACCAAGAGCCAACCATCACGCTGCCCGTGTCTGCACCACAATCTGCCACCACTGCACGCCCCACAGCAGCACACACACGGCTGCCCAGCAGCCTCTTGCACGGCCACACCACCAGCCACGAGCACCGCCATTCGAAGTACGAACACGAACCCAAAACCACCCCGAACTAGTGATCTTGAATGAAATTGTTGGGGTTTAAATTATGTTTTAATACTTAAAGATCAATGGATGAAGGATCCTTAAGTATGGGTTTAGAAAAGATGATGAACCAAGTTGGGTTTACCATAGCCAAGATAGGCGTGTGGCAAAGAGGAGAAATGGAGGGAGAGTTTGCCTTTAAAAAGTGATGGCAAGGATGATTAAATGAGCAAATGAACAAAAGATCCTAAGCCCTTACTAACTACTTCTATTTATAGAAGTGAGTTAGGTGTGAAAGCATGGAAAGTGGCAAATCAAGCCACTAAAAGAGAGGGAAAAAAAACCGGCCATGGGCCTACTCAAATGGGCTCAAAGTTCACTTGGGCCATTTGCACTAATTCATGACTAATCATGATTAATTTTGCACTTGGCCCAAAACTAATTAATTAATTAGAAAATTAAATAATAAAATTCTAATTAATTAAAATAAAATGAAATTAAGAAATATTAAATCATTAAATAAAATGGTTACACATAAGCAATTAAAATAGTCTAAATAAATTTTAGACCATGCACCGGAACAAACTAATTACAAGAAAGTAAACACGAAACTAGCCCAAAATCTGGGGCGTTACATAATCAATAAGTGTGTCGTAGTCTTCCTCGACGATATCCTAGTGTATTCGAGAGACGAGTCTGAGCATGCAGAGCATCTCCGGATAGTACTAGAGATACTGAGGAAACAAAAGTGGTTTGCAAAGTTCTCCAAGTGTGAGTTCTGGCTACGAGAGGTAGCATTTCTAGGTCATGTCATTAACCAGGAAGGCGTTAAGGTAGACCTAGCCAAAGTTAAGGCTGTAGTAGAGTGAAGTAGCCTGAGAAACGTGGCGGAGGTTTGTAGTTTCTGGGTTTTGCCAGATAATATCTACGATTCGTCCAGGACTTCTCCAAGATTGCTAGGCCGATGACTAGTCTCCTACAGAAGGAGATCCGATTCGTTTGGACGGAGGCTTGCGAGCAAGCATTTCAGCAGCTGAAACAGAAGGTAGTTTCTGCTCCTATTCTTACCCTTCCAAACAATGAGGAGGATTTTGAGGTCTATTTGGATGCATCTAAGAGTGGCCTAGGATGTGTGCTGATGTAGGGTGGGAAGGTCATCGCTTATGCATTGAGGAAGCTGAAGGTGCACGAGCGTAACTACCCCACGCACGATTTGGAGCTAGCAGCTGTGGTTTTCGCGCTTAAGATCTGGAGGCACTATCTCTATGGTGGTTCGTGTAAGGTATTCATGGATCATAAGAGTCTCAAGTACATCTTCACTCAGCAGGACCTCAACATGAGGCAGTGACGATGGCTTGAGCTAATTAAGGACTACGACCTGACGCTGAATTACTGTGAAGGCAAGGCGAACTCAGTTGCTGATGCACTGAGTCGCAAGAATCGATTGAGTTTCAGTAGAAGTCGTGGTTCCGTTAGAGTTTGTCTGACATCTATGAGTGTCTAGCCCGAGTTTTGCCAGGAACTGCGCGAGGGACAGAAGGATGACCCGCAGTTGACTAGGATTAGAGAGGCTTTGCTTCAAGGAAAAGCCGTTGGCTCTGAGGTTTCATCTGACGGTAGTCTACATTTTTTCAGGGGAGATGGTGCGTACCGGACAGTTCTTTTCTTCGGAACACGATCATGTCTAAGCACATAACTTGCCCTACTCTGTACATCCGGGAGGTAATAAGTTATACAAGGACCTTAAGGGCCAATTCTGGTGGCCTAAGATGAAGAAGGATGTGGCAGAGTTCGTGGCTCGATGTTTGGTCTGTCGGAAGGTAAAGATCGAGCATCTGGGACCAGGAGGTCTTTTCCAGCCACTACCAATTCCGACCTCAAAATTTGAGTCGGTATCTATGGATTTTGTGCTTAGCCTGCCTACTTGTAATGGGATGAATGCCATTTTGGTAATTGTGGACAGGTTGACTAAAGTCGCTAGATTCATACCGATGAAGATGACTTGGTCGATGAAGCATTCCGACTTCACGGAGTGCCGAGGGAGATAGTTTCTAATCGAGATCCCAGATTCTTGTCTCGTTTCTGGAAATCAGTTCAGGAGGCCTTCGGGACGAGGATGAAGCTTAGCAACGCATTTCACGCGGCGATAGATGGTCAGACTGAAAGGACTATCCAGACTCTGGAGGATATGTTGCGAGCATGTACTCTAGAGTATCATCAGTCTTGGGTTAGGATACTTTGCTTGGTTGAGTTTTCATATAATAACAGCTATCACTCCAGCATTGATATGGCTCCGTACGAGGCCCTCTACGGCAGGAAATGTCGGAGTCCAATTTGTTGGAATGATATCAGTGATTCTGTGACTTTAGGACCCGAGCTTGTACGAGACACTGTGGAGAAGGTCAGAGCCATCCGATCGAAGATGCGAGCTGCTCAGAGCCGCTAGAAGTCCTAGGCCGATCACCGACGTAGACCACTGACGTTCGAGGTAGGTGATAGAGTCTTGCTTAAGGTTTCAACATTCAAAGGAGTTGCTCGTTTTGGCCAGAAGGGGAAGCTCCGACCGAAGTTCGTGGGACCTTACGAGATACTTGAACAAGTTGGGGAAGTGGCATATCGTTTAGCTTTACCGCCTTGTTTATCTAATGTTCACGATGTGTTTCATGTTTCTCAGCTAAGGAAATATTTATATGATCCTACCCACATCATCCCAGTGGAGTCAGCCACCATTGAGCCGAACCTGACTTTCGAGGAGTGACCAGTCTAGATCTTGGATCGAGAAGTGAGGACCCTCCGGCGCAAGCAAGTCAGATAAGTCAAGGTGTTGTGGAGAAATCAATATCATGAAGAGGCAACGTGGGAGACTGAGGCGTCCATGAAAGAGAAGTATCCAGAGTTGTTCACAGGTGAGCTCTCTCTCTTACTTTGAATTTCGGGGCGAAATTCTTTTTAAGGAGGGGAGGTTGTAACGCCCCAGATTTTTGTGTTATTTGATTTGATTACATTGCTTGCTTTTATATTTATTTGTGCATGGTCTAAATTCATTTGGACTATTTTTATTGCTTGAGTGTGATTATTTTTATGATTAATTGTTTTATTATTTATTTTATTTTTATTTTATTTTTATTAATTAGAATTTTAATTTTAAGGGTTTTTCTAAGCTATGCCCCTGAGGTTTTCGTCTTTCTAAGTTATGCCCATGTTTTTTGAAACTTCTAAGTGATGCCCCTCAACTTAGGTTTTTTTATTAATAGTGCCAACTCTGTTATCTTAATGTTAATAGATCTGTTTTAAGGAGTAGCATTTCGTGGGAGGGTAATTTCCCTTTTAAAATTCTAGGGTTTTTAGTTGATTTTCACCCTTTATTTTAGAGAAATACATCATTTACAAGGCAATGCATCATTTATTTTAGTGAAATACATCAATTATAAAGGGTGAAAATCAGCTAAAAACCTTATAATTTTAGAGGGGAAATGCCCCTCCCACGAAATGCAACTCCTTTTAATGGATCTATTAACGTTGAGTTAACGGAGTGGGCACTGTTAATTAAAAAACCTAAGTTGAGTGGCATAGCTTAGAAGTTTCAAAAGGCATAGGCACAACCTAGAAAGCCGAAAAACTCAAGGGCATAGCTTAGAAAAACCCTAATTTTAATTTTAGAATTAATTAATTTTGGGCCAAGAGTGAATTAGTCATGCTTGAGTGCAATTAGCCCAAGTGATCATCATAGCCCATTTAGGCTTGCCCCAACCGGCCCCCCTTATGATGTGGCTTGGTTTTCCACCTGCCTTGTGTTCACACCTTAACTAACTTCTATAAATAGAAGTGTTAGTAAGACATTACGATCATTTGCTCATTTAGCCATCTCTTGCTCACAATTAAAAACTCAAACACACTTCCCACTTGTCCCCATTCTACACGCCATTTTTGGCTCCTAATCATCCACAAATTGTTCATAAACCCTTCAACCCAAAAACTTAAAGATTAATCCTCCATTGATCTTTAGTTATCAAAACACAAATTAAACCTCATTAATTTTATTCAAGATCATTTGTTCGGGTTTGGTTCCGGGTTGGTGCGAATTGGGTACCGGGTTCATGTGTGGTGCTCGTGTGGGTCGTGCGTGGTGGTGCGTGTTCGAGTGTGTGCTGCACGGTGTTCGTGAGGAGTGCATTGTGGTTCTAGTGGTGGTCCGTGTGGTTGCTAGTGTGAATCCGTGTGTTTGGGCCGTGTGAAACAAGTTCCGGGCAGCAAGTTTTTCGTATCTTAGTGATTAAGTTTGATTAAATTAACATGCTCTTTCATCCTAATTTGAGTACCATGATTATAGGATAGATTAGGTGATCAAATTAGAGCTAAAGTTTGATGAAGTTGGGTGTTGTTACACGCATAGCATGCGTGAATTTGGGGAGATGATTATGTGATGTCTATGCTTAGTTTTCATGCATGTTATGATTGATTATGATAGGTTCATGCTTGGCTATGTTTATGTTCAATTTTCATGATGTTTGGATGCTTAGAATTGATGCAAATTTATGAATATATGGCTGGAATTTTCGTGTATTATGCATGTAATATTATTACATCCTACCCTAAGTGTGTGACACAAAGCCACCACCAGATAGAATCGTAAAACTAATAGGGACAGGCCCCTAAAAGTCTAACTCATCCATCCAAAACAAGAAAACTACCATACATGCTTATTCAAGAGGACTAAGTCCTCAATATAGCCTTTATTTTGATGATGGTTCTTGATTAATCTTGGTGTGTTTATATGATTCTTGAATTGATAATTGGTGAATTTAGTTAAAGAATATGTTCTTGATGTTTGTTTAATGATTCTTGAGGTTTCTTGAAGTTTCTTTATAATTCTTTGTTGAATCTTGAAGTTCTTTGATAAGATCATGTATTCTTTAAGTGTAGATTAATTAAAGATTATTAAAGATAATTAAAGAAAGTTAAAGGAAAGTATAAAGACTGACTAAAGAGGTTCTAAGATTATGATGTACATAGTTAGTCTCAAGTAAAGGCGTAAGATGCGAACTTGAGAAAAACCAAAACGTAAAGATTAGCTAGATTTTGCATATAAGACGCCGAACCTTAGAGTAAGATTCTAAGACTTGGGTTAAGACGCGGCCACTATCCTAACCGCGGTATTGGGATAGTTAGTACTTACTATGTCGTCTTTATGATATGGATTCCGTGAGATAGGTTCATGGGTTTGGGAGTAAGATTCTCATTCCTGGCATAGTAGGAAAGTTCGATCACGTAAGATGTGTTCGTATGAGCATAGTCCGGTCTAATATGTAAATGATAGCGACAAAGATTATGTTAAGATTAAGTTAAGTAAAGTTAAGAGAGTTTTTGATATTATTATAGTTGTTTTTACGTTGCATGTTTATAAGTATGAGTGTCTTATCTGTTTGTCTGATTTATTCTATGTTCATATGTATCCACTTTAGGGTGGGACTGTTATGTTACTCGCCACTAATGGTGGATGTATGTTTTTAGGTAACTCTGATGATGACGGTGTTGCTTAGCTTTGGGATTGGGCGAGCGCCGTTAACTGGTTACTTTTATAGTTATTTTCTGTTATTAGTATTAAGACCTTTAGTAGTTGTAGTATGTACGTTCTAGCTCTAACTACATATTTGGAGTTATTTCTTTAGTAATGATTATTTGGGATTTAGTTATGTACAGCTTGTGGTTTTGTAAGTTTTGGGATTTATAATGATATAATTCGAGGTTTTGTTTTAGATTTTATGTATATTTGTGTGTTAGATTGACAATTCGACTCGTCGGTCTCTTACGTGCCGTTCTATACGAGTTGGGTCGTCACAGACGCTCTCTCGTAGGGTCCCCCTCCTCTCGGTCAATATCATCATCATCATCATCAGTATCATCCTCATCACCGGAGCTTGCCTCACCAAGCTTCGCAGCCAAATGGTCAACAACTGCTTCATCAACCTCATCATGACCTTCTTGGTGATCTACAACATCGAACTACTGCTTAAGTTCTTGCATCATGAGCTGACTCTTGAACCAAGCTTCATCCTCTTGATGCAGACGCTCATACTCAGCCTCAATCTCGTCCTTCTTCTCAGCGCACAAACTGTTGAGCACCTTGAGCATCCTGTCCTTGACCGTCTTGCCCTCTATCTCAGCAGCATCTAGACTCAGGTCAGCAACGTAATCTGAAGCCTCGTCAGTTCCCTTCCAACTCTCAATGTGGGCATCTCGGTACGGCAACAACTTCATCTCAGCCCATCGCTTGTCATAAAAATCATGGGTCATCTCATCCAAGATGTGAAGGAGAGTAATCGCCCGCTCTTTTTCCTCTGCAGCTGTATCTTGGCTCTCAATTAAAGGCTTCTCCAACTGAGCCCTCTCCTTGGCCAGTGTCTCCAAAACTTCATTATGACGAACCGAGGCATCAGACGCCTCCTTCCTAACGGCTTCAATCTCGGCCCAAACTGTAACGACCAAGATTTATCGGCATTTCTGTTACCGATTTATTTTTATTTTATGTGAATAAAATCGATTAAATTCGATTATTTGTATTTTTGGTTGGTGATTATTTATTTTATTATTATTTAATTAATGAGAATTTTTATTATTTAATTTTCTAATTAGTTAATTAATATTTTTGGGCCAAATACGATTTAAGCATGATTAGTCATGCATGAGTGCAATTAGCCCAATTATTTATTAAAAACCCAATTAGGCCCGTTTTCCTTAGCTTTGGCCGGTTCTCCTTAAGACAAGATGGCTTGGTTTTGCCACTTGCCTTGTGTTCACACCTTGATCACTTCTATAAATAGAAGGTGATTGTAAGGCTTAGGATCCTTTGCTCATTTGCTCATCCTTTGCAATTAAAAGTTTAAGCACAAAACTCCCTCCATTTGCCATCATATCACACACCATTTTTGGCATCATCAACCCATCAATTGTTCATCTTCAATTCCAAACCCAAACTTAAAGATTCAACATTCATTGATCTTTAAGTAACCTTAAACACTATAATTTTAATAGTTTTCAATCAAGAATTCTTATTCGGGTTTTGTTTTGGGTCTTGTTCGAGTGGGTCATGTGGAAGCCGTGTGCAAGTGGTGGTTCGTGTGGTGAACCGTGCAGCAGGGCCGTGTGCGAGTGTGGTCTTGCCGTGTTCGTGAGACCGTGTAGCCAGGGCCGTGTTCGAAGGTGAAGCCGTGTGTGTGCTCGTGTGGTTGGTCATGTGTGTTGGGGCCGTGTGGATTAGTTTCCGGGCAGCAAGTTTTGTGTATAATTGTGTTTAATCTTCATTAAGGTAACACACTATCTCAACCTAGTTTGTATACCTTGATTCATAGTGTAGATTAGATGATTAGATTAGACCAAATTGATGATTGTCACCCTTGTTTATGCGTGAACTTGGGCTGATTTTGGGGTGGTTGTTTTGTGATGTTCTTGCCATGATTCTATGTATATTATGTTTACTTTTGATAATTTCATGTTTCTTGATAATTATGTTCAAGTTTTGATGCTTGTAAGTTGATAAATTATTGATTGAAGATTGTAGATTCATGCGTGAATTTTGATGATAAGTATATGGATGATTTCTTGATTGAGTTCTTGAATCTTGATTGAGTTCTTGATTGGTTTCTTGAATCTTGGTTGAGTTCTTTATGAGTTTTGGATGAGTTCTTTATGAGTCTTGATAGTTCTTTATGAGTTCTTGGTCGAGTCCTGAAAGTTAAAGAAAGTTAAAGATAATTAAAGAAAAGTTAAAAAAGTTAAATAATGGTTTATTAGGTTCCAAGATTTGTTGGTTTACATGTTATTCTTGTGTCAAGGCGTAAGATGCAACTTCAGATTAACTAAGAATGTAAATTTCGATTAAAGATTTGCTTGTTTTTACTATCAGACGCCTAATCTTAGAGTAAGATTCTAAGAATTGGGTTAAGACGTTGCCCCTATCCTATCCGTGGTATTAAGATAGTTGGAGGTCTTACTATGTCGTCTCTTGATATGGATTTCCCGTAAGATGGGTTTCATGGGGTTGGGAGTAAGATTCTCAATCCTGGCATAGTAGAAAGTTTGTTTGCGTAAGATGCGTTCGTACGTGCATAGTCCGGTCTAATATGTAAATGATTGCGCCAAAGTTTAAGTATGTTAATTAATGGTTAAAGTTAGTCACGTCAACATGATTACTTGTTGTTATTATGATTATTGATATTATGATGTGTGGTTCGCATGTTGGTATGTTTGATTTGATTGTTTGATTTATGCTATGACCATGTGTATCCCCGTTAGGGTGGGACAGTTATGTTACTCGCCACTGACGGTGGACTGTTGTATATTTTCAGGTAATTCTGATGATGAGGTCCTTGCTTAGCTGTGGGTTGGGCGAGTGCCGATGTTATTTAGTTCTTGTTTGTTGTTTTACGATTTCTAGTATTAGACCATAGTAGTGGTATTTGTATTTTCTAACTCTGACATTTGTTTTGGAGTTAATACTGTTATTAGTAGTAGTGATATTTGGGATTTAGATATATACAATCTTGTGGGTGTTGTACTTTTGGTTTAGCATATATTCAATTTGAGGTTTTGCTTTAATTTCTAAGTATGTTAGTATGTTAGAACTGACAATTCGACTCGTCGGTTTCTTCCGCGCCGGTTTAAGCGAGTCGGGTCGTCACACAAACAGTTGTTAGTTCAGTCTTCATACACCCTACCTCAGCTTGGGCGGAAGACAACTCCACACTTAGGGTGGCTTCTCTCTTTTCCAAGGCTTTAGTCCTCTCAAGCCACGCCACCTTCTCGGCCTTCAAAGCACTTAGCTCAGCCGAGAGACCGTCCACATTCTTGGCAGCAATGGCACATAAGTTCTTGGATAACGCACGCATCCGCACCGACATTTACAAAAAGCAACTTTGTCAGAAAGGAGCAAGAAAAGTTGAAGAAAATAAGTTAAAAAATTTACCTCAAACCAGTTCTCATGGAGATAATCAACCTGTTCCGGGCCCAGGTGACTCAGCTCCTTCTCGTCCTCAGACGAACAAATCAACTTCATACCTTGATTTATTCGAATTGACTTCTTAGTTAAGTACAACTGAGAAAAAGGAACAGCGTGACCAGCAGGAGGCGGCAAATCCACCTTCGTATTTCCCTTATCAACATGAGCCTCAGTCTAACCATGCTCATAACACTCAGGACCCACATAAGAAGCCGCTTCAGCATCAATGGGTGGATTCTACCCAGTCTTGGCAGCATCCTCGGCATGATGCTCGCCCATCAACTCAGAGTAATTCAAGAGGTCATTGTTATCCTGAATCTCAAGAGGCCCACCCATGTCTTGAGGAACAACATCAAGACGAGGAGCTTGAGACCGATTAACTCGAGCAGGCTTCGGAACGGCCCTCGAAGCAGGTCTCTTCCTCTTCCTAGACTGACCTGGATCCTAATCAATAAGAAGAAAGTTAGCCAACAAAGATATCTCACCCCCTCGAAGCGACGAAGCATAGAAGTCATACCGGTGAGGCAGGCGGAGCCTTTATACTCCCCTCCTTTAAGGACCTACACAGCTTCGCACCCTCCAGGGCTGTTGCTGTCATTCTCTTGGACATCTCTCCGCCACTCAACCTCCTGAGGGCGTCCTCTGCAGACAAATAACAGAGAGTGTAAGAAAAGAAAGATTTTAAAATTATACGAAGCATTCAATGTCAGAGATATACCCCTCGGGTAGTATCGACTCAGTCCTACGGCTGAGAGAAAGAACTCATCCGAGAAGACTTTACTGCACTTTTTATTTTATATGTACCAACTTTTGATTATTCACCAGCAGCACGAACTATTACATAAAGTTGCAACGATAGGTATGGATGACCTAAAATTAAGGAATAATTACATTAATAGGTACCAACTATTGCACTTTTTATTTTATAGGTACCAACTTTTGATTATTCACCAGCAGCACGAACTATTACATAAAGTTGCAAGGATAATAAAAGAATATAAATGTCCATAAAACCATATTGTTCAACAACTACAACTTAAAATGTTTATTCTCAACAAGCTGGGTGAAATCTAAAAAGTAATAAACTAGAAAGTAAAGTAGGCTTCAGGTTTCTTCTATAATTCTCGCAAAAACACTCAACCAGATCCATACGAAAGCCCACTTATTCATCTGCATCATCACCTGAAATGGGGGGTCCACCGTCAGTGGCGAGTAACTAGGCTGTCCCACTTAAATGTGGAACCATAAATCATATAATAGCATAGATTCAACCAAGATGTACATATAATACAGGAATAATCATACCTTAATACATAACATATCAGGCATACGCAGCGGAAGACTTAACATATCATACACATTAATAACATAATAAGTACAAAAATAACATAATAAATACATAAATCACATACCAACCCGATGAATCCTTATCTTATCATATTATTACCCAAAACCCATCTTTTAACCTTCTTTCTTAATCCATGGACCGGTCATTATAGCTGGTAAGGATGCCCGTGTACATCCCAACTTTCCTAAAATGGGCCGGGAAGAACCCGTGTATTCTACCCGTAGCTCTCCTATGCATGATCTAAGCCTAAATTATGGCCATAACTCCTAAATAGTAGCTTTGTACTACTACTTAGACAACTACGCATCCTAGAATCAAGAACTGCCCAGAGACCGCAGTAGGGCAGTGGCTTCGACTTAACCTAATTTGGTGACCCGTGTATCACCAAACTGGCATCCTCTTCTTATAACTTATCTTATCTTTTCTTATCGACATGGACATCATGAGAACAATAATAAACTTATCATCATCTTATTCTTATTTTCAAAGTCAATCTTTATATTAATTCAACTTAACTTCTTATTCCTTTTTATTCCTTTAATTATATTAAATCCTTAAATCATAATCTAAAATTCTTATAAGCCAAAAATTAAATTAAATTGATCATACTCTTATTTAAACCACTCGACATTTTCGAAATAAACAAAATAAGTAATTAAATCAATTCTTTTTAAATAATTACATAAAAAATTCAATAAATCAATTAAATCATCAAATTAATATAAAGACTAACAATTATCAAATAATATTGCATAAAATATGAGAAAAAAATACCCTCTTTCCATCCTTACACCATTCGGCCATCATAGATAAAATAACAAAAATTGACACTTTAAAATGTTAATCATATGTATAAATCATTTAAAATTATTAATTAAATAATAAAATCATAGATTAACCATTCAATTATTAAACTATGAATTAATTAATCAAAACAAGATCAAAATTCACTCTTTTGTTGATCAATACCATTCAGCCTTTTTCAACAATTAAGGACAAAAATTTATACTTTAAAATCTACATATAATTATCATATTAAAATTATTAAAACATTCATATAAATTATAAAATCATGATCTAACTATTTATGAACAGTTATAATTAATCATGGATCAAAAATTAAGCCTTTTTCCTCTTATTATATTTGGCCAGCAAGAAAGAAACAATAAAATCAAGATTAATTTCAAGAACCTAGTAAATCATAATTAAATTACTTTGAAATTATAGATTAATTAATAAATCAAGATTAGAAAATATAATTGGACAGGAAAAATTGAAAATTTAATTCTTTTTTGTTCATGAACCACTCGACATTATTAAGAAATAAGAACAAGATTATAATTTTAATTCAAGACTTAAATTATACAATTAAATAAATCATGTACATGCTTTTAATTCAAGAAAATCATCATAAAATCATCATAAAAATCGTGTTGCCACTCGACATTTACACGCATAATTCAAGAATTAATTCAAGATTTATCATGCAATTATTCTAATTAGAACATGTAATTTAAGATAATAACTCATGCATAGAATTAATTAAAATAAAAAAGATTCACTAAAGATCATATAAAAATATCAAGAACATCATAGATAAACATATAAAAAATATCAAGAACATCATAGATAAACATATAGCGTGGTTCGAAAATTCCTAGCATAAACATGAAACTAATTCTATCAATTCCTAGTTTTAATTCTAATTAACTATATGATAAATTATCTAAATTCAAGGGGGTTAGTCTAGTTACCTTGAATTAGGAAGAGAGAAAAACAAAGAAAAACCTTGCTTCGGGTTCGACACACATACGGCACACACAAGAGCACTTTTGTGTATTTTTGAGAATATTTTTAGAGGTTTAGAAGTTAGGATAATAGGTTATAAGTATTGTTCCCTATATATAATTATAAAGAACAAAAGAATTAATTAAAATAAAAGAAAAGGGGAGGGACCGTTTGATATGAGTAGTAATAGGAGGGAGTTGAGTAAACTTAGGAGACTTGGTAAGTGGTTAGTTAAAAATAGGGTTTTTAGATTAATTAGGATAATTATAATAAAAATTAGATATTTAGATATAGAATTATCTAAATAATAATAATAACAAAAAGAAAATAATCCTTGGCCAAACAAAGGGGAGGGCCAGCCAAGGGGAATTATATTGGGTCATTGGGCCCAATTTTGAGGCAAGGGAGAAAATAAGATAATACAGGCCAATTAATTGTGTAACGACCCCAGATTTTTGGGCCGTAAAATTTCATGAAAAATTAAGCCTTTAAACCCAAACTATTCGATTTGGGCCCAAAGACTTAATCTTTATTTAATTGATCAAGCCCAAAGCCCTTGCTTTGACTCCCTCCTAGCCGACCTTTCCTTTATTTTAATTTAATTTGATTTATTTATTTACCTTAATTATCAAATTACATCTATTTTGTGTAAAACCTAAAAACTCTATTTTTATTTTCCCTAACCACCCTACTACATTTTAGGAACACCCAAAAAATCTTACTTTGCATCTCCCTAGCCTGCCCCTTTGTTTTTATTTTCTTTTTTTTTTCCAATCCTAAACTACAAATAAAAACTCTTCCTTTTCCCCACTACAAAGACACGATTGAAGATTGATTCATAACCTTCAACCTTGTTCATCAATACAAACCTAACCTTGGGCGTGGCTTGGGTCGAACTAAGGGACGAATAGGCGAGGTTGTGCGTGGTTTTATGTGTGTGGATTCCTCTATTGGTAACTAGCTATTTCACTTAGCATTAGGATCAACTAATATAGAATAACTAGATTAGATGGATAGATGTTGTTAGTATTGTTGTTCATATGATTGCCGTGTAGTTTAGGAAGTCTTCTTAGTTTCTTTACTTGTTTATTTGTATTTTGATAAATCTTGGAAAGTTTATGTATTATTTATTCTTTATAAGATTGTTTGATATGAATCTTGTTGTAATTAATTTATTCTTGAATTGGTCTTTGGGGGATTTCATGCGGGCGACTCATGATTTCAAGCATGGATATTTGTTTCTTAAATTTGTGAAGCATGATTAGATTATTAAAGTTTGTATTTTATACCTTGTACCATTCGCATAATAGAGTAGCTTGTCCAAGTTTGGATCTTCTATTGTAACTTTGACTAGCTTTGAATTCTTGAATTAATATATGAAGTTTCTTGATTGTTTATATGGATTGATGAAAGATTCTTGTTCTTGCTTATGTTAGTAGCTTGGCCGAATTTTTGGATAGGTTAAAGTATGAATTTTGATCATGTTTTTGTATAGAGTATGGATGTTTCATTGTTTCTTGATTCTATAGCAATTATTATTATGATTATTATTAATATGGATTTGATTTATGAATATATGTTATAGCCTATGGGAATTATTATTATCATTATATGTTGCTTTGATTTTGGGTCGTGTCATTTATCGCTTTGAGTCGGTCGTGTCAATGTTGTTACCGGCCTTGTGTCGTGTCGTATCGGTTCATCTGTGATGAATCGTACTGGGGACTTTTTTTTTGTTATCGGCCTTGTGTCGTGTCGTATCGGTTCATCTGTGATGAATCGTGTCGGGGACATGTTTGTTGTTATCGGCCTTGAGCCGTGTCGTGACGTTTCATCTGTGATGAATCGTGTCATGGACTTGTTTGTTGTTATCAGCCTTGTGCCGTATCGTATCGGTTCATTGGTGATGAATCATGTCAGGGAATTGTTTGTTGTTCTCGGCCTTGTGCCGTGTCGTATCGGTTCATCTGTGATGAATTGTGTCGGGGACTTGTTTGTTGTTATCGGCCTTGCGCCGTGTTGTATCGGGGACTTATTTGTTGTATCCACTTTAGTCGTATCGGAGTCATTCTTAATTATTGTTGTGGTTTATGAATTAATTATTGATGAAGGAATGTAATTAGCGTACTTGGTATTTGATATTGATAATGTTATTCCGCTGCTTGTGCTCTGTTGTATGAATCTGCTATTTAAGGTTGTTGAGGATGTTTTGGTTAGCACGTGCCTGCTATTTGATCTATTGTTTTATGTTGTCTGGTTCCACTGCTAAGTGGAACAGTCTAGTTACTAGCCACTGATGGTGGACCCCCAATAATATTTTGCAGGTAAGCAAGATAGAGGCTAGAAGCGGAATGAATGGATGAGCGTCTAGGCCCTTATTTTTATTTCCTTCTTTTGCAATAGGTTTTTATTTTAGTTTTTAGGACTAGATTTATGGTTTATTTAATCTTTTGTAATTTGGGATTTCATTATTATTAATAAAAGTATTACTTCCACGAGTTTTGTTATATTTTTGTATTATAAATCGATTGGTAACTGCATGTTTACGACCTTATCACTAATAACGTCGTTGCTAAAATGCGGGGTGTTACAGTTGGTACCAGAGCTCTAGGTTAATCCTTAAGTTTACTTCTTCATAAGTAAACTGTGAGTTGAGTGCTTTATGTAATCAAGAGTGTAATTTAGATCACAAAACCCTGAAACAGTAGTGTGAGCAACTTTGGGTAGTAACCTGGGTTAGGAATAATTTTATCCTTTAGTTGTTCTAAGTTTCTTTGGTGTTATGTTATTTGTTTATGTGTTATGTGTTTTTCCTAATGAAATTTCGAGGACGAAATTTTCTTAAGGAGGGTAGATTGTAACGACTCGGATTTTTGGGACGTAAAATTTCATAAAAAATTAAGCCTTTAAACCCAAACTATTCGATTTGGGTCCAAAGACTTAATTTTTATTTAATTAATCAAGCCCAAAGCCCTTGCTTTGACTCCCTCCTAGCCGGCCTTTCCTTTATTTTAATTTAATTTGATTTATTTATTTACCTTAATTATCCAATTACACCTATTTTGTCTAAAACCTAAAAACTCTATTTTTATTTTTCCTAACCAGCCTACTACATTTTAGGAACACAAAAAAAATCTTACTTTGCATCTCCCTAGCTGGCCCCTTTGTTTTTATTTTCTTTTTTTTTCCAATCCTAAACTACAAATAAAAACTACAAATAAAAACTTCTCCTATTCCCCACTACATATCACGTCATCTCATCAGATTTCCCAACCCAATCCTCCTTTTATTTCATCAAATCAAAGACACCATTGAAGATTGACCTTCAACCTTGTTCATCAATGCAAACTTAACCTTGGGCATGGCTTGGGTCGAACTAAGGGACGAATGGGCGAGGTTGTGCGTGGTTTTATGTGTGTGGATTCCCCTATAGGTAACTAGGTATTTCACTTAGCATTAGGATCAAACAATATAGAATAACTAGATTAGTTGGATAGATGTTGTTAGTATTGTTGTTCATATGATTGCCGTGTAGTTTAGGAAGTCTTCTTGATTTCTTTACTTGTTTATTTATATTTTTAGAAATCTTGGAAAGTTTATGTATTGTTTATTCTTTACACGATTGTTTAATATGAATCTTGTTGTAATTAATTTATTGTTGAATTGTTCTTTGGGGGATTTCATGCGTGTGACTCATGGTTCCAAAGCTTGAATTTTTATTTGTTTAAAATGTGTATTATGATGTTTGAAGCATGGATATTTGTTTCTTAAATTTGTGAAGCATGATTAGATTATTAAAGTTTGTATTTTATACCTTGTACCATTCGCATAATAGAGTAACTTGTCCAAGTTTGGATCTTTTATTGTAACTTTGACTAGCCTTGAATTCTTGAATTAATATATGAAGTTTCTTGATTGTTTATATGGATTGGTGAAAGATTCTTGTTCTTGCTTATGTTGGTAGCTTGGCCGAATTTTTGAATAGGTTAAAGTATAAATTTTGATCATGTTTTTGTATAGAGTATGGATGTTTAATTGTTTCTTGATTCTATATTAATTATTATTAGGATTATGATTATTATTAATATGGATTTGATTTATGAATATATGTTATAGCCTGTAGGAATTATTACTATCATTATATGTTGCTTTGATTTTGGGTCGTGTCATTTATCGCTTTGAGTCGGTCGTGTCAATGTTTTTATCGGCCTTGTGCCGTGTCGTATCGGTTCATCTGTGATAAATCGTGTCGGGGACATGTTTGTTTGTTATCGGCCTTGTGTCGTGTCGTATCGGTTCATCTGTGATGAATTGTGTCGGGGACTTGTTTGTTGTTATCGGCCTTGTGCTGTGTCGTATCGGTTCATCTGTGATAAATCGTGTCGGGGACTTGTTTAGTGTTATCGGCCTTGTGCCGTGTCGTATTGGTTCATCGGTGATGAATCGTGTCGGGGAGTTGCTTGTTGTTATCGGCATTGTGCCGTGTCGTATCGTTTCATCTGTGATGAATCTTGTCGGGGACTTGTTTGTTGTTATCGGCATTGCGCCGTGTCGTATTGGTTCATCTGTGATGAATCGTGTCGGGGACTTATTTGTTGTATCGACTTTAGTCGTGTCGGAGTCATTCTTGATTATTGCTGTGGTTTATGAATTAATTATTGATGAAGGAATGCAATTAGCGTACTTGGTATTTGATATTGATAATGTTATTCCGATGCTTGTGCTCTGTTGTATGAATTTGCTATTTAAGGTTGTTGAGGATGTTTTGGTTAGCACGTGCCTGCTATTTGATCTATTGTTTTATGTTGTTTGGTCCTACTGTTAAGTGGAATAGTCTAGTTACTCGCCATTAATGGTGGACCCCCAATAATATTTTGCAGGTAAGCAAGATAGAGGCTAGAAGCGGAATGAGTGGATGAGTGTCTAGGCCCCTATTTTTATTTCCTGCTTTTGCAATAGGTTTTTATTTCAGTTTTTAGGACTAGATTTATGGTTTATTTAACCTTTTGTAATTTGGGATTTCATTATTATGAATAAAAGTTTTACTTCCACGAGTTTAGTTATATTTATGTATTATAAATCGATTGGTAACTGCTTGTTTACGACGTTATCACTAATAACGTCGTTGCTAAAATGCGGGGTGTTACAAACTGGACCCTTTTGACTTAGAATTTAGAATACATATAAATTAACCACCAAATTTTCTGGCCTAGATTTTCGGGTTATTACACGGCGTCTCCCCGGTGGAGAAACACAAAATCATGTCTAAAAACTTATGACTGCTCAACGAAGAATATACTCGGTACGCTTCTCTTGTTCCAAAACGCCACGAACCCTCACCATGATATTTGGGCTCACTGACCATCAACTTAAAGATGTTTCGGAAAATGCTCGAAGTCAAAGTAACACTCAGCATACTACAAACTACCATTAAACAGGAGATGGCATACCCAGTATCCGGCACCAGTTAGGAAAGGGACAAGTTATATGTCCCAAGGATCATCACCCAGGCCGGGGATAACAGGAACCTGATCCTTGCTTTAAAATGAGCCTCATACACGGCCATACAACCGACTGGCCGATTGATAATTGTGCTTTCCTCCAAAGGCCTGATAAATCGATACGGCGCCTTCAACCCGAAAAATGCATGAAAATGCTCAAACTCAGCATCTAACAATCTCCATAACTTGGCCCTTATAAAATAAGCACCAGGTCCATATAACTGGCCCTCTCGGTCGCTAGTACTCTGTTGCTCGGCATCATCTGGCTCTTTAGCTGGCCTTTTTCCCTCGGCGTTAATCTGGTCATCCTCGGCAACCATCTTCACTGTCCCTGTTTCCAACATACGGTCTAAGTAACCACGTTTAGGACCATTCATGGCTAAGGAAACCTCCCAAGGAAAAGGTAACCTCTCATAACAATCCTCAGAATCAACTTCTCTGCATTCCAAGCCATACGAGGAGGATAGAGGAAGAGCCTCAGCCAGATCAGAACACTCGGGCAACCATGCATAGGCTTTCACCACTGCAAGGCCACCCACTCTTATTTCCCTCCCTGGAATAGGGGGAGGAGAGGTAGGGGGAGTACTCTGCTCAGATAAAGAATCATACATGTCCATGACTCGGACTTATTACAATACTGAGCAAACTCACTTATTGCCTTATTGCATAAAGAAAGGAAAGAAAAGAAAAATAAAGAAGAATACCTGAAGAAAAACTCCTTATGGGATGATATTGACTTCCGGAAGAAAGAAGATCCTGTGTCACTTCCTCGAGAATTAGGCCCACTAACAATAAACAATTGAAAATGACAAGTGGAGACAAAGTCCACCCACTTATAGTACACAAATTAAAGGGACCACGAAACGACATCTCTCGAAACGACACGATTCCTCAGCAAGAGAGAACCACTTCACAAGGATCAGAGTCAGCGCTTCAACAAAGAAGCACCCTCGGCCAGAAAAACCGCATCCTCCACTCGGCCAATATGGGATGTTTAACATCCTGGCCGAGTGTCAAGTGCAAGTTAATACCTCCACTCGGCCAAAAAGGAGATGTCCACCCTCCTAGCGAGTGTCGAACTAAACAAACCTCTACTCGGCCAATAAGGAGAAAACTACCCTCCTGGTCTAAGTATCGAGTACAATTTAAACCTCCACTCGGCCAGAACGGATGTCCACCATCCTGGCCAATGTCGAGTAGGGCATGATCCTCCACTCAGCCACAAAAGGATGTCCATCATCCCGGCCGAGTGTCGAGTGGAACATGTCAACATGGGTAAGTCCAGGATTGCACTCCGCCAAGGGAGCACCCTCGGACAGTTGGCGAAGCAAGGCCACAAAATTCTCACGTCGGCACAAAAAAAAGGATGCATTCCATCCCAACTGCATGTCGAGCACACCATACTAACACGGGAAAGCCCAGTGCCAACGCTCCTTTATAGGTGCACACTCGGGCAAGTGGCCCAATTAGGCCACACAATACCAACCCTCCACTCGGCCAACAAGGGATGCCACCATCCCGGCCGAGTGTCGAGTGAGCTAAGGACCTGCACTCGGCCAAAAAGGGATGCTACCATCCTGGCCGAGTGTCGAGCGAGCCAATGCCCTCCATTCGGCCAATAAGGGATGCGACCATCCTGGCTGAGTGTCGAGCGAGCCAATGCCCTCCATTCGTCCAATAAGGGATGCCACCATCCTGGCCGAGTGTCGAGTGGGCTAAAGCCCTCCACTCGGCCAACAATGGATGCCATCATCCTGGCCGAGTGTCGAGTGCAATATGCCCTCCACTCGGCCAACAATGGATGCCATCATCTTGGCCGAGTAGCGAGTGCACAATACCCTCCACTCGTCTAACAAGGGATGCCACCATCTTGTCCGAGTATCAAGTGAACTAAGCCCTCCACTTGGCTACCAAGGGATGCCACCATCCTAGCCGAGTGTCGAGCAAACCACGACAAGGTGTAAGAAGACAATCTTTGGTCAAATAACATACCCTTCACTCGGCACAAAAAGGCAGAACCCATCTTGGCCAAATACCCAGATACACTCACTCAACCAGCATTATCAAACCGAGTGAAGCTCAATCCGAGCAGGGTGTACTATCATTCATCTCGAGCAGCGTGTTAAAACTCAAACCCGGATGAATGGGGGCAACACAACATAGCCGAGCCGAGTGGGTCGACAAACCGGATTTAATGGCATTAAATGCGGAGGATCAAAACATGTCTATAAAAAGGAAGTAAATCATTTTGCCAAAAATTCCTTGTCAAACCCCATTCAGTCGGGAGATCGTTGAGGTACCTGACCCGAGTAAAGTCAAGGTGCCTCCAATTGAGTCCTTCCAAGGGACTATTGACCCTACCGACCATCTTGCAGCTTACAAAACCCACATGACGGTCCAAACCGGGTACGAAGCGTCATGGTGCAAATTTTTCCCAACTACACTGAAAGGAACATCACTCAGCTGGTTCAACGACTTGCCCTCAGGTATCATCACTAGCTTTTCAGTCTTGGTGTCATTATTCACTCAGCACTTAATGGCAGCCAAGAAACACAAGAGGACAAGCATTCACCTTATGTCTTGTAAAGAAGGAGAGGGCGAAGGGTTGGCCGAATACATCAAAAGGTTCAACTCCGAGTCGTTAGAGATTCCCAATCTAAAGGACTCTACGACTTTTGCAGCATTAATGTCAGGGCTTCATCCGAGTCGACTCCGATTCGACATCTTGAATGACGAAGTCTCTACCTTATCCGAGGCAATGGCTCGAGCATAGAAGTACATCAATGCCTCAGACATCAACCATCCGAAAGAGAGATCTAAGAAAGAGAAACCCAAGGAAGTCCCGAGAGGCAAACCTGACTAGGGCACAAAAGACAAAAGCCCGAGGGGAAGACCAACTTCCCAAAGCCTAGTCCAATGAAGACCTCCAGCACTCGGAGTGATAAGAAACAATGGTGCGAGTACCACAGGGAATGTGGCCACAATACTCAGGAATGCCGTGAATTGAAAAAGGCATTAAATCAGCTGGCGGACGAAGGAAAGATCAATCGCTACTTGCAAAATGACTCGGACAAAAAGAAAAAGAAATCCAAGAGCAGTGACACTCAAGATATTTTGTGTGTCATTGCAGGGGGAATTGCCTCCGGAGGAAGTAGCAACAAAGCACGGAAGTCACATGCTCGGCAGCTCAGATTCCCTATAATGGCTGTCAAGGAGCAACAACCATTTCCAACCATGGTATGGTCGAGGTAAAGATTGCCAACCCTTTAGACAAAAGAGTGCTCATCGATTGTGGTAGCTCAGCCGACATCATCACACTCGGCTGCCTGACCAAATTAGGCATTTCGACTACTGAGTTGACGCGAGTCCATCATCCCTTGGTTGGATTGGGCGGTCAGATTACCGACTCTAAAGGAACGATCAAGCTCTCAGACCGGATTGGACAGAAGGATGTAGGAAGGAACCTGATGGTGGATTTTATAGTAGTAGACGTGCCTCTACCATACAACGTCATCCTCGGAAGGCCCCTTCTCAACCGAGTCAAGGCGGCCATATCTACCTATCAGCTGCTTTTGCAATACGAGACGGATACTGGATCCTTCGGAAGACTATATGGAGATCAGCACTCAGCCCGGGAATGTTATGTCAATAGCTTTAAGAAACAGAGCCAAAAAGTCGAGGAGAAACGAAAGGAGCCAACTGAGATGGGGGCAAAGGACAATATATCAGAAAAAGAAATGTTTGTCACAAACTCTCCCAAAAATTACTCCCGACCGCAACCAGCAGAAGAGAATGAAGAAGTAACCATCAGGCGTGAAGGAGAAATGGTCAGGGTAGGAAGAACCCTCGGCCACAAACAAAGAGAAGAAATAGTCTTGGTACTTAGAGAATACCGAGATGTAGGAAGTAGGAATACCTTCACCAAGGATCTCCTACTACGAGTACAAGCAAAATGAAGAAAAGAGGAAGGTCGACCTCGACCTCCTTCCCGAGACAAGGAATGATGCCCTACTCTGACTCATCACCTACAAACAAAAGATAACTCGGTACATCAACAAGAGAGCGGCCCCTCGACCAATTGAAAAAGGTGACTGGGTCCTCAGGAAATTTGAGGCCACTGGAAGAAGACCTACTGAAGACAAGCTGACACCAAATTGGGAATGACCATATCAAGTAGAAGAGCTTATCGGGCCAGGATCCTACAGGCTACAAGACGAGGAAGGTCGGTCACTAACTCAGCCATGGAACACAAATAACCTGAAGAAGTTCTACATCTGATTTCCTTCTAGTAACTTTAAGTTTTCAACAAAACATGTAATTACAGGCATAGAATATGTAAGCAACTGGCGGTGTAAAAATTACATATTTTGTTAAAATGCTACCTATAAAAACATGTACTCAGCAAATTCGCAAATGCATTATATTGGCCAAACTAGCGTCATAATTACAAAAGGAAGGCACACTATAACGACCCGACTCGCTTAAATCGGCGCGGAAGAAATCGACGAGTCGAGTAGTTAAAAACTACAACTCGAAAACCTAAGAAATAAAACTAATTCCTCGAATTATTATTACCAAACCACAAAAGTACAAATAC
Source organism: Salicornia ramosissima (assembly GCA_951394345.1). Classification (NCBI taxonomy): domain Eukaryota; kingdom Viridiplantae; phylum Streptophyta; class Magnoliopsida; order Caryophyllales; family Amaranthaceae; genus Salicornia; species Salicornia ramosissima. Next base: position 30,098,264 of record OX596236.1, on the reverse strand, counting down.
CCACAAGTTTGTACATAAACTAATCCAAAAGTCAAACTAGAAATACTAAAATACGAGTTAACTCCAACTACATGTCAGAGTCTTAAACTTCACATATAGAAGTCCAAAAGTAAAGTCATAACATCTATACAATACTATCGCTAACTAATGCCAAGAAAACAGTAAATACAACAGGAAACAAAAGAAAGAAACGTCGCTCGCCCAACCCAAAACTAGGCAAGATCATCATCATCTGAAGTACCTGAAAAATACAACAACAGTCCACCATCAGTGGCGAGTAACATAACTGACTCACCCTAATGGGAACACACATGTACATAGCATAAATCAAACGAACAACATCATTAAACAAAGTACGAGAACAACCCAAAACGTGAACTCGACTCAAACCAACCTAATCAACTATCTTTGGCGCAATCATTCATATTCTAGACCGGACTGTGCTCGTACGAACGCATCTTACGCGCTCGAACTTTCTACTATGTTCGGATTTGAGAATCTTACTCCCAAACCCCATGAAACCAATCTTACTGGAAATCCATGTCCCGTGAAACCAATCTTACTGGAATTCACGAAGATCACATAGTATGACTCCAACTAACCCAATACCGCGGATGGATTAGGGGCAACGTCTTAACCCGAATACAGTGAATCTTACTCAAAGTATCAGGCGTCTAAAAATGAAATCAAGCTATCATTAATTAATTCATTTTAATCATATTATTCGTTTAATTACCCAACATAACTAAATCAAGTTCAAGAATTGCCTCTAGCCTTGATTCTTGAATTTAACTAGTTAAATCATCGAAGTTATTCTCAAGAACTGCCTCTAGCCTTATTCTTGAGTCTAACCAATCATTAATCATTAATCTTTATTCATTCTTTAATCAACCCAATCCTAATCTTTAACTTTCTTTACCAATTAAACCATTTTCTTTAACTTACAAGATTCAATCAAGAACTCATAAAGACTCATCAAGAACTCATAAAGAACTCAAAGAACTCATAAAGAACTCATTCAAGATTCAAGATCCTCAATCAAGAACTCAATCAAGATTCAAGATCTTCAATCAAGAACTCATCTAATCATACATATTACACGCATATCACCATCATCTTTTCGAAAATTTAGCAACTTATACTCATCCAAAACTCATCAAACTTTAACATAATATTCATGATCATAAAATAACATGGAATCAATCATAAAATCATAGAATTCATCATCAAAATATCATGAAAACCACATAGAAATTCAGATTAGAAACAACACATGAAATCATAAATAATCATTACTAATCAACCCAAACATGCATTTAATTCATACTATAAACATAGTATACCAATTAAGTTGAGTTAGTATGTTACCTTATTGAAGATTACACACAAATCAACACAAATATGCAGTCCAAGAACACAACCCACACGAGCACACTACACGGTCAAGTCACGGCACACACACACGGCTTGGCCTTGAGCAACACGAGCACGAACACCACTCAGCACCACCACACGGCTGCAGTACACGGCCACCACCACGAACCACCCTCGATCAACACGGTCCCCACACACGAACCACTCGAACCACACGGCTTCCACACGAGCAAAACCCCAAAACCAAACCCAACAAGTGATCTTGAATGAAATGAATGGAAATTAATGAAGGTTTAATCACCTAAAGATCAATGGGATATGAATCTTTAAGTTTGGAGTTTGAATGGATGATGAACAAATGAGATGAATCTCTTAGCCAAAAATGGCGTGTGAATGAGTGAAATAGAGAGGGATTGTGTTTGATTATGATGGCAAATGCAATTGATGGCAAAATGAGCAAGGGCCTCACTAACTCTCCTATATATAGAGTTAGTTAAGGTGTGAACACAAGGCAAGTGGCAAGCCTTGTCATGCCACTATGAAAACCGGCCAAGTAAGAGGAAAGGGACAAATTTGGGCTCTCGTGCTCAATTGGTCTAATTTGCGAAAACCGCATAATTAATCATGCAATAATCGATTTCACCCAAAATATTAAATAATTAATTAGAAAATTAAATAAATAAAATTCTAATTAATTAAATAATAATTAACATAAATAATAAAAACTAAGAAATAAACATTTCGATTAAATCGAAATTATTCATATAAAATTAAAATAAAATAGTTCAAAAATTAATTTGAACTAGCACAAAACAAACATAAATACACATAAATACCGGCAAAAATACTGATAAAATCTGGGTCATTACACACACGGCCCTCAACCAGTCTTAATTACAAAAGATATTCATCATCAACAAATATACAAAATTACAACATAGGAGGATCAAGCTAAGACTCGGTGTAACAATCCAGTTTATTGGTATTTTCTGCTTTTGATTAACTTGTGTATTTATGTTATTTTATGTATGGTCCAAATTTATTTGGACTATTTATTTTTATTTTATTTGAATAATTTCGATTATTTTATTTTATGAATGGTTGTTTTATTATTTATTTTATTATAAATTTAACTAATTAGAATTTTAATTTTTAATTTTCTAATTAGTTAATTATTAAATTTTTGGGCCAAATGCAAATTAGGCATGATTAGTCATGCATGAGTGCAATTAGCCCAAGTGATCAACAAAGCCCATTTAAGGCTTGCTAAAACCGGCCCCCCTTGATTAAGTGGCTTAATTTTGCCACTTGCTTCATGTTCACACCTTAATCACTTCTATAAATAGAAGGGGTTGTAAGGCTTATGTCTCATGTACCATCTTAAATAATTTGCTCATCAATTCAAAAGCAAACACACTCTTCAATTGCCTCCCATTCCACACGCCATTTTTAGCTTGTTCATCACTAACCATTGTTAATCCATCTTTTCAAACCCAAACTTAAAGATTCAACCTCCATTGATATTTAAGTACCAAAACACAATTTAAACCTCAATAGTTTCATTTAAGACTTCTAGTTCGGGTTTGGTTTTGGGATTCGGGCATAAAAGTCGTTTGGTACACGTACAATATTTCGAGTAATATACATTGAAAATGGCTGAAACTAGCTGAGTAGCACCCCTAGGGGTATGGGCAACATGCCCTGCTTCTTTCGAGTACAAACGATGACTGTCTGGTTAGATATGCTAAGCAGAGTATTTCTAGGCTGTGTAGATACGGGTTTGCAATAGGGTTTTTTCTCTTATTTTCTGACCGAATGAATTGCCATCCTTTTCCTTCCTTGAACACTTATATAGGCAAATAGTGTAGTTGACCCATGCTGCCCACTCTCTTAGAAAATAGGTAAGTGGTCCTTAGTGGTTTGACTTGGTAAAACTACTTGCTGAAATGTAGGAGTTTGTTGTTGATATTCCTCCTGGCCTTCTGCTACGCGGGTTGCTTCCTTTTGTTTTCTCTAGAGTAATGTATAAGTGATGATGAAGATAATAATCTGTGATACAATCGGTTTCTTCCCATATTTAACCTATTCTAATTGATAACCAGCCGTTCCATCAAAATAGGAACAACTTCCTATTTTCTTGGGATGTGTGAGACCATGCAACAACTTGGTGATCACTCCCTATTTCCTTGGGATATGTGAGACAATGTGGGATGACTCTTTCAAGCCACGTCAGCACGCCTCCTATTATTCAGCCACTCCTCATTTGACTTTGGCACTTAGTCTGAATTACAACTCGTGCTTCCTTCCAGAATCTTCTAACGTAGACCTGAATCTCTGCTCCTCAGCTTTACTTGCTTCTCAGCTTGAACCTGATACCTAGCACCATCCAGCTTATGAACCTGATCCAACTTATGTTCCAGCTTACGCTCAACTTATGTTCCCGCTTATGAACCCGATACCTAGCACCATCGGCTTATGTATCTATTCCTGCTTATGCTCCTGCTACTCCCGGCATGTCCTTGTCTTATAACTTGTAACTCTCAGCTTACCAAGCCATGCCTCGGCTTTCTACCTGTAATCAGGTTAGCTAAAATGCAACATAACAATTAGCCCCCATTTTCCTAATTGGAGCATGCCGAAAATTAGGAAAATAAGCTTCAAGCTAAGTTTGGAATCTTTGCTCTTTCAATTGCTTACTCGGATATTAATACCTTGGTTTCTTTATAATTTAATGCTCGGAATAATGTAGTTTGCTAACATTTATGTCTCTTTTGAAATAATCAACCTGATAATAACATGAGATAATCGTTAAACAACTTAAAACAATAGCTTAATAGCTTGAGATAACACCTTATAACTTTGCAATTAAAACAGTTGTTAGTCTCTTGATCTTTACCGAGCTATCGACACGTCGCGTCTAAGCCGACATCGTCAAATATTTTCGATTAATGTAACAAAATGTTCTATGTTTCTTGAGCGTTTTTGTAATATTTGCACATTGACTTTAGCATTTATTTACGTGGATTACTTAGACAACTTTACACCTCACCTTTGCATTGTTGATTGAAACTAACATTAGAGTCACGAATTAAAGACTTAACGCTTGACATTTGACACATAAGCCACTTCGATTTTGATGCTTTTGTTCTTTTGCTAAGCTGGCATTTTAGCCTCTTTTGCAAGCTGGTAACTGGCACATGGACCACACTATGAACTATTATTTTAGACAAAGTCGTTATAAGCTGGTGATTAATTCACTTGTAAGTTGGCACTCAAGTCGGTTTACAAACTAGTACCCGAGCTGCTTTGTAAGCTAGTAGTTGAACCGTTTTGTAAGCTGGCGCTTGGGTGAATTTGTAAATTGACGCTTAGGTCACCTTGTCAGCTTACACTTGGGCTACGTTGCGAGCTTGCACTTGGGCTACTTTGTAAGTTAAGCTGGTAACTAGACCTCTTTGCATGATATTGATCTCTTACTTTTAGAATAATTATAAATCTTATTGTCAAACTAGCTTAAGGGAAAGTTTATCATATTGCATCATGATACAAATGGACATAATAGCATATAGAGAAAGTGTGTTTTCCTTTGCACGAGTAAATGCGTTGGAGTATGACAATGAGTTCAATGATCTTAGAAAATGCATTAGTGAATTCGGGAGTATGTACCTCTTGTTGTTGCTATGTTACCATAGCAAATGATGTAAGTTGATTTGGACTACTGTTACTGCCTTTATAAATCGACCACCATTATAAAGCTTTGTGTGATCCATCTTTGCAACTAAGTTATGTCTAGCACCCAACGGCTTGCATTTGATACACGATAACTTACTGTAACTTTGCTCAGCTTACGTTTGACACCTTGTAGCTTTTATCTGGTACTTGTCGGGTTGCTTGCACCCCTGGCAACTTACGTTGGAATTTTCTGGGTTCACTTCGGCTTTCCCCTGCTTATGTCAGCTTGTTTCAAGTTCTATCAGCTTTGCTCTGCTTTTCTCGACTTACGTCTACTCCACTGAGCTAGCGTCAGCTTTTCTCGGCTTACGTCCGCTTCTCTCAGCTTGTTTCAGCTTCACGCAGCTTGCGTCAGCTTCTCTCTGCTAAGATCTGGCTAATAGCACTTTATAGCTGGTGGGAAAAGACATGTGTGCAGCTTAACTCTGCTTTTCGTTAGAAAGACTTTCGTGAGTTTAAGCATAAAAAATGCAACTGCTACATGATTAATTCGTAAAGTAAAAGCATGATTTGCTATGGTGGTGCATATGTCAAATTTGATTTGAATATAAATTATATTCGAAGATATTCCAGAGTGAATAAGTAATAACAGTTGTTAGCAATGTGGGCGAGAGATCGTACGAACGTAAATTAAACAAACGAGTTTGACTATTGAATATACTAAAGTTACTTAGCTCTTCAGATGATTGTTTGATTTACACTTTTGATCTTGTGAAGCAATGATGTGACTATAATTGTCTTAGTCGTTTGATTCCATGCCATGCGCCCTGTTGTCAACTAGCTAGGTACTGTCTTAAGAAAATCACCAATGTTGAAGTCGTTCTAGCTTTGAAGTATCTGGTTGTCTTTAACTTACATGTTAGTATTAAGTTTCCTATAAGTCTCTTTCACGTACTGCACTTCATGTTAGCTCATGAGAAAGCACTAATATTTTATTTATTACTGAGAAGCTGATAATTAACCACATAAAACAACAATGAATACGAGTGCGTATAAGTCATGCTTGAGTATAAATCACAAGGTAGCTACTAAGTGCGCTTCCCACATCAGGTAAGCTATGATGTTAATCAGGGGAATAAAGTTCGGAAATAAAACATACATGTGAATAATATTAACTATTTCGATAATTCAAAGCTTACTTGCCGTCATTAACAGTTTAACATAGCTTATTGTGCGAGCCTGATAAGCTGGTTCAGCTTTCGGTGACATATTCACGTTTCCAAGCAATTCAACTAGAGGTATCTTCCGCTTGTCTTTATGTGCTAACAGCTTGTTAGCTGAAATCTCTGGTTTCTCTCAAACATAAAGTATCATTGTTGTCGGCTTGTCAGACTTGAAGTCCACATGATTATGCTAGAGCTTCTTTGTTTGATGAAAATGGATGTTAAAGGAGTCCTGACATGTCAAACTAATATGTGTATACTTATAAACTTAAGTTGTCTCAAAATCATGTCGCAAGTATTAGCAGATGTTATCACTTAGGAACAATTCGGAATGATAAATACATTCATATCATAACTAATCATGCAGAATCATACCTGGTTGCCTACTTCGGGGCGAAGATTTACTTACGTGGCATGTGTACAAATTAATAGTAAGCTAAGCTAGCTAACCGTAAGGTGATGCTTGCTAATAAAGGTGCAACTTGTTGCAATTTGCGAAAACCATACCAGTACCAGGTAGCTAAGAAGGGTGCATACATAGCCGGAGACATACCATGTTGGAATAGTTATATGCAGCTTATTGGAACCATGAACGGGTTGCTGGGAACCATGTACGGGTTGCTGGAAACTGGCTACAGGTTGCTGGGAACTGGCTCCAGGTTGCCGGGAATTTTCTACAGGTTGCTGGGAACCGGAGTTGCTGGGAACCAAGGTTGCTGAAACCATTTACAAGTTGATGGGAACCGGCTACAGGTTGCAGGAAACCGACTACAGGTTACTGGGAACCGGCTACAAGTTGCTAGGAACCGGCTACAGGTTGTTGGAACCGTCTACAAGTTGCTGGGAACCAAGGTTGCTGAGAACCAGGGTTGCTGGGAACCGACTATAGGTTGCTAGGAATCAGCCACAGGTTGCTGGAACCGCCTATAGGTTGCTGGGAACCGGCTACAGCTTGTTGGGTTGGTGTTCAGATTTGTACCTGGAAGATCTTCCACAAAACTAACCAAATAGTTCATAGTTTAAATCATAAGATATTGTATAACCTGCTTGTTATAGCTAAAAAATTCATTTCAGCCTTTCCAGCTTACAACTCGCGGCTTACGGCTTTTCTGCTTGTCATTTGCAGCTTACTGCTTGCGGTTGGTAGCATTCTACCTACTGTTTGCAACTTACAGCTTGCAGCTCACAATATTCTACTTCCGGTTTGCAGCTTACAGCTTGCGACCTGCGCTCAGGTTAGCAAAATTTCGCAATAACAACTTATTTCAAAACTACTGAATCTAATCTGGCTAAGTTGTGATTTCATCTTGCAACCTGAATTTGGGTAATTAAACATAAATTATGATAACTTTGAAATTTCAACTTGCAACGACCTGCATTCAGGTTAGTAAAAGTACGATGTAACGACTAGCCCCCAATTCGTGGGTTGAGGAACCTACTTGCTTCAAGCTGCGAGTTCAGCTTACAGATTACGACTTAAAGACAAAAATTTAATTTGAACTGGGATCATGTTCCTTGCTAGTGAAAAATTAAAATAGCACTTACTTTGTTAAAGCACGTTTACATCCCTAGCTGGGTAGTTGTATACCCGAACAGGCTAGCTGGAACCCGAACACTTTGAAACCTGACTCCCCTTGGTTCTTACGAAGACCACTCTTACTATTAGCTTCTTGGTTTCCTCCATGTTCTTTAGATCAAATGTTAGATATGTTATTGACAACGACATGAACCGATCCAAAATGCCCTAATTCGTTGCTATGTTTTGATGCGAACAAGGGAAGATTAATCTTTGGTATCAAAGAGCATATTTATTTTGTGGATACACAATTTTGATGTGAAATTCTAGCCATCGGCCCCACGGTGGGCGCCAAACTATTTTGGCCAAAAATCATCAAGATGACAATTTAAGGTTGGAACGGGCGATAGCTAGACTAAGGTACGGAAAATAAATGGTGAAAAATAAAAGAGAGAAGACACAAGAAAATGGTGACACGGAAAACCAAAGAACGAGGGAAAAAACCGCGGGTGGCTATGAGTCCACCAATCCACTATGATTCGGGCATAAAAGTCGTTTGGTACACGTACAATATTTCGAGTAATATACATTGAAAATGGCTGAAACTAGCTGAGTAGCACCCTAGGGGTATGGGCAACATGCCCTGCTTCTTTCGAGTACAAACGATAACTGTCTGGTTAGATATGCTAAGCAGAGTATTTCTAGGCTGTGTAGATACGGGTTTGCAATAGGTTTTTTTCTCTTGTTTTCTGACCGAATGAATTGCCCTCCTTTTCCTTCCTTGAACACTTATATAGGCAAATAGTGTAGTTGACCCATGCTGCCCACTCTCCTAGAAAATAGGTAAGTGGTCCTTAGTGGTTTGACTTGGTAAAACTACTTGCTGAAATGTAAGAGTTTGTTGTTGATATTCCTCCTGGCCTTCTGCTACGCGGGTTGCTTCCTTTTGTTTTCTCTAGAGTAATGTATAAGTGATGATGAAGATAATAATCTGTGATACAATCGGTTTCTTCCCATATTTAACCTATTCTAATTGATAACTAGCCGTTCCATCAAAATAGGAACAACTTCCTTTTTCTTGGGATGTGTGAGACCATGCAACAACTTGGTGATCACTCCCTATTTCCTTGGGATATGTGAGACAATTTGGGATGACTCTTTCAAGCCACGTCAGCACGCCTCCTATTATTCAGCCACTCCTCATTTGACTTTGGCACTTAGTCTAAATTACAATTCGTGCTTCCTTCTAGAATCTTTTAACGTAGACCTGCATCTCTGCTCCTCGGCTTTACTTGCTTCTCAGTTTAAACCCGATACCTAGCACCATCCAGCTTATGAACCTGATCCAACTTATGTTCCAGCTTACGCTCAGCTTATGTACAAGATCTAGCTTATATTCCAGCTTATGAACCCGATACCTAGCACCATCGGCTTATGTATCTGTTCCTGCTTATGCTCCTGCTACTCCTGGCATGTCCTTGTCTTATAACTTGTAACTCTCGGCTTACCAAGCCGTGCCTCGGCTTTCTACCTGTAATCAGGTTAGCTAAAATGCACCATAACAATATGCGTGATTTATAGGGCTGATTTGGGTGTTCTTTTTATGATAATTTGTTGAGTTTTCATGCATGTTATGATGTCCCATGTTAGTCTTAGGTTTGATCATGTTTATGTGTATTATTTATGTGAAGTTTTGATGCATGTTTTGATGATTATAATGATGGGGATTTCGTGTGTCATGCGTGTACTTGGGTTTCTTGTTGAGTTCTTGATGGGTTCTTGATCAGTTCTTGGTTGAATCTTGAAATATTGAAGTAACTCATGTTATCTTTGAGTGTGAAAGTTTATTAAAGATTAGTAAGTTTTCTAAGGAAAGTTTAAATAAGGTTTAAAGAAAGTTAAAGAATCGATAAAGATTGATTAAGAAGTTAAAGAGTATGATAATGTTGATGGTTAGACTCAAGAAAAGGCGTAAGAAGCGATCTTGAGAATAAAAAAGATGTAAAGTAAGTATAGATTAGCTTAAGTTTACTTTTAGACGCCTAATCTTGGAGTAAGATTCTAAGACTAGGGTTAAGACGTTGCCCCTATCCTAACCGCGGTATTGGGACAGTGTATACTTGCTATGTTGTCTATGTGATATGAATTTCTGTAAGATGGGGTTCATGGGTTTGGGAGTATGATTCTCATTCCTGGCATAGTAGGAAAGTTCGTTCACCTAAGATGGGGTTTGTACATGCATAGTCCGGTCTAAAAATGTAAATGGTAGCGACAAAGATTAAATAATGATAAGTTGGAATAATTAAAAGTTGGCCGAGTTTATGTTATTTGTTATCTTGATGATTATGTTGCATGTTGGATGTTTAGTCTGATGTGTTTGTTTTATTTGTTCTATGATTATGTGTATCCATGTTAGGGTGGGACTGTTATGTTACTCGCCACTGACAGTAGATTGTTGTTAATTTTTCAGGTAACTCTGATGATGGCGGTGTTGCTTAGCTTTGGGTTGGGCGAGTGCCGTTGGTTCATTATTAGTTTAGACGGTGTTATGTTTCTAGTTTAAACGTTTAGTATTGTATTTTGTATATTCTAACTCTGATAGTATTTGGAGTTGACTTTTTAGTATTGATTACTTTGGGTTTAGTATTGTACAAACTTGTGGGTGTTGTACTTTTGGGATTTAGTAATATATCTTTTGAGGTTTTGTTTTAATTTTTAAGTAAGTTTGTTTGTTAGATCGACAATTCGACTCGTCGGTTTCTTCCGCGCCGGTTTTAGCGAGTCAGGTCGTCACACTCGGCATGAGGATTGGCAGAGGAAGGATTAGCCTTTTTCTTTGATCGACGCTGTAGCGCCCCAGATTTTTGTGTTATTTGATTTAATTACACTACTTGCTTTTATATTTATTTGTGCATGGTCTAAATTTATTTGGAGTATTTTTATTGCTTGAGTGTGATTATTTTTATGATTAATTGTTTTATTATTTATTTTATTTTTATTTTTATTAAGTAGAATTTTAATTTTAATTTTCTAATTAATTAATTTTGGGCCAAGACTAAATTTAATTGTAACGACCCGACTTTTAAGCTTGTCGATTTACGAAGGGAAATCGACATTCGGATCATTACTTAATCTAATTAAACAATAAATCAACATTATAAATGAAAGAATTAACTTTTATTAATTATAGCTGCTAGAATCCATAGTAAACCACTAATTGTTATTACATCAAATGTCTGGAAATACTGTCCCAACATGCTGGGATCATATAATAAACTAATAAATGCTAAATTGTTCTGGAAAATACTAGAAACTTAAGAATAAAGGCCTAAACACTCAAGCCCATCCGGCAAAGCCCGCTCTAATCTGCTGCAACATCACCTGAAACTGAGGGGGGGGGGGTCCACCGTCAGTGGCGAGTAACTAGGCTGTCCCATTTAATCGAGGGACCACCAAACACATAATATCATAGAAAAATATCATAAAAACTGTAAAAGAATTAATACATGCTTTACACAAGATACACAAATTCCATAAAAACGTACGTATAATATTACGTATAAAAGTACGTTTAAAATACGTATACAAATACGTATAAAAATACGTATAAATACCCCTGCAGAAATACGGTTAGAATACGTATAATTACGTATAAAAATACGTACATTCAACCCTGCAAATACGGTTAGAATACATACCAAATACATACATCATCCGTATATACATACACACGTACATAATCGTATAATTTCAGGAAAATACACAGCGGAAGACTTACATTATACCAAACTTATACTTTATACTATACATCTTAAATTATCCCAATCTTTAACCTATACTTATCCCTTCTTAATTTATATCATTAATTTATCATCATCATTACATTATCTTAATCTTATCATATCATAATTCATATCTTATCATATCATCATTCATTTCTTGTCGTAATCATATCTTATCATATTCTTAACATATCATATCATATACGATCATAACTTATCTTATCATCTTTGAAATCATCTTAATCTTCATCTTATGATTTCATCTTAACATATCAATCGTATAATCATAATATAACATCTTTGTTGAACCGGTCACTATAACTCGTTATGGATCTCGTGTTTCACCATAACTTTCCTAGAACATGCCGGGAGGAGCTCGTGTCTCAACCCGTAGCGGATCCCGTGTTTCACCACTAAGCCTAAGCTATGGCCATAACTCCTAGTAGCGGCTCGTGTACCACTACCAGACGACTACATATCCTAAGACCCAAAACTACTCGGGGGAACTCGTGTGTTCGTCCCATTGAGCAGTGGCTCTGACTTAACCCACTAACGACTCGTGTATCATCAGGTGGGCGTCCATATTGTATCTTATATCTTCATTTAATTTAATCATATCATATATTAGGATAATACTAGGTGACCGTAATAGGAAATGAAATGTTCGGAGTCCCAGGAAAGAGAGGTGCGGCACGTATATTGGCCACCTTAAATACCAAGTCTTTCCTAGCCAGAGACCGAAACATGACATGTATAGCTATTACTCTGTTTCCTTTCTTATCCCTAATAATATCTTATGCATCTTAAATTCTTATATGTATACTATCCTTATAACATATATAACTTATACTTATAATCTTATCCCTTCGGATACTAACCTTAACAATATATATTTAATTGTAACATTATCCAGAAAATAATTATATTATTATCTATTAACACCCATTCGGCCCTATTACTACTAATAGTAATATTACTCCTTTTTATCCCTACACTTTACAACTTATCCCTAATAATTATTTTAACCGTAACTTTTATTATTATATTCCAAAATTTATAATAATTCAACCTAACTAGATTTGACTAATTCTAGTCAATCTACACGGCAAATTTGACTAACAACAATAATTAATTAAGTAATTCTTAAACTAATTCAATTAGTCAATATAATCACTAAAATTACCAAAGTGTGACAAAACTCTATTTGTTCCAAATTTACTTCCACTCGGCACTTTCACGAATTTTACCAAATTAATCAAATAAATTATATAAATTCAATCAACAACAAACAATTAATTTAAATATCATAACATTCATACTTAACATCATTTAACATGATTAAAATCAAGAATCAAGATACAATTTAATCATGCTTTATCACACGGCATCTATAATCAAGAAAGGCAAGAATAATACTTTTAATCCTTTCTTTAATCTTTAGCTCACTCGGGAAAAATCCCGAGAGTAAGCAGATTTTTAGAAATATACATGACATAAATTTATTAATTAAAATACATCATAATCATGCTTAAAAACATTCAAGGAACAAATCAAAAATTCATCTACATTTATCATGCCACTCGACAAAATATGAAAACAAAACAAGATTTAATCCAAATTCAAGATTTAATTATACTAATCTATTTAATCATGATACATACTTTAAAATTGAAAGAAACAAATCAAAAACTTACATATTGCACTCGAAATTATCAAGAAAATAACCAAGATTAAATCATCCAAAAATTCGAATACATGCCTAAAATTTCATGATTTAAATTACAATAATTCTAATAATTAAATCATGCATAAACATACAATTAAATCAAGAAAAACATGAAAAAAACACATCTAAATTCATCATCAATCACACGGCAATCTTGGCATAAAACAAGATCAAACCCCACAATTTTCATGATTTTAATCCCTAATTAACTATGTGAATTGCTACCCAATAATTAAATGAGAGAGCTAGTTACCTTAAATCGCAAAATTAATCCAAGGTATACAAATATGCTCGGCTGTTTAGGAAGGGAAAAAGGTGGAGAAATTCTTTAGGGTTTATGGAGCAAATAACAAATAGGACCCAAAAGAAGTGAAGGGGTCCTATATATAAAGAAAAATAAAATAAAAAAAACAAACCACAACCCTAGCAAAAGCAGGCTGCCGTGGAGAAGCAACAAAAGAGGGGAAGAGGTTGTTGGTCATCAACAACCTATTTGACTAGGTTTTAGATGGTTTAAAATTAATTTAATTAATTTAATTATTTAAATTATAATAATAATCCTTAATTAAATTAAATCAAATAAACCTTGGCCCAAAACAAGAAGTGGCCGACCATGACACAACAAAGGAATAAATTGGGTCTTTGGCCCAATTTTGAAAGAGAAAGAAGTTGGGCTAAAAATAAAACAGTCCAATTTAATGGGCCCATTGGACTAAAATTGAATAAATAACATTAATAACCGCGAAATTTTCTGGCCCAAAATTCCGGGTTATTACAGTCACCCCTCCTTAAATAAATTTCGACCTCGAAATTTACTTAACGGAGCTCATACGGAAAACACAAAGCAACACAACAAGAACACACACAAAAGAAAACAAAAACCAAAATGAAACCCATACCTGCTTCGAACAACTCGGGATACTTCTCCCTCATCGAAGCCTCGGTCTCCCAAGTAGCCTCCTCGAACTTCTGGCTACGCCACAAAACCTTAACCAAAGGCACCACCTTGCGACGCAACATCCGATCCTGACGATCCAAAATCTGGACTGGCTTCTCTTCAAATGTCAGGTTCGGCTCGATCTTTGATGACTCAACCGGAATGACATGTGAAGGATCATTGACATACTTCCGTAGCTGTGACACATGGAATACATCATGAACCCTCGATAGATCCGGAGGCATCGCCAACCGATAAGCGACATCACCAACTCGCTCTAGAATCTCGTATGGTCCAACATACTTAGGCCTGAGCTTTCCTTTCTGACCAAACCGGACCACACCCTTCATAGGAGACACCTTAAGCAGAACCTTGTCTCCAACCTCAAACTCTAGCGGCTTCCGACGACGATCAGCATAAGACTTCTGCCGACTCTGAGCTGCCTGTAGTCTCGCCCTGATGATCTTCACCTGCTCGACCGTATCCCGGATATGATAGGGACCAATCACCAAAGTATCGTTGATGTCGCTCCAACAAGTAGGACTACGACACTTACGCCCATACAAAGCCTCATAAGGAGCCATCTGAAGACTGGCGTGATAACTATTGTTGTACGAAAACTCCACCAAACTCAGAGATCTAACCCAAGACTGCTGGAAGTCCAACGCACAAGCCCGTAGCATATCCTCCAAAGTCTGGATGGTCCGCTCTGTCTGCCCATCGGTAGCTGCGTGGAAAGCCGTACTCAAATTAAGCTTAGTCCCAAAAGCCTCCTGCAAAGACTTCCAGAACCGTGACAAGAACCGGGGATCTCGATCGAACACGATATCCTTCGGCACACCACGTAACCGAATGATCTCCCTCGAGTACGCTTCCGCCATCTTCTCCATTGACCAAGTAATCTTCATAGGAATGAAACGAGCCACCTTGGTCAAACGATCCACGATAACCCAAACTGTATCCAAACCCGTAGATGTCGTGGGCAAACCTACCACAAAATCCATGGATATGGAGTCGAACTTCCACGTGGGTATCGGCAATGGCTGCAACAAACCACCTGGCCGCTGATGCTCGATCTTCACCTTCTGACACGTGAGACACCGTGCCACAAATTCCGCGACCTCTTGCTTCATTCTCGGCCACCAGAAACACTCCCTTAGGTCCTTATAGAGCTTTCCGCCACCTGGATGCACCGAATACGGAGTATTGTGAGCCTCCTCCATAATCCGATTTCTCAGATTCGAAACCCGGGGCACACACCACCTGTTACGGAACAAAAGATTAGTTTCCAAAAGGCGAAAATTAGTTCATAAAAACAATAGCTCCATTACCTGTTACGGAACCTCAAACTACCATCGGGTTCAATCGTGAAGTCCTCTGCCTTGCCTTGAAGTTTAGCTTCACGAATCTTCTCGAGTTGCGGGTCTTCCTTCTGCTTTTCCCGTAACTCCTGATACAAACTGGGCTCGACACTCATAGCACTCAAATACACTCTAGTGCTGCCTGGTGTAACCATCTCAATCTCCAACTTGCGAAGGTCGGAACAGACTTCCTTAGGTAAAACCGCCACTCTGTTACATGAATGACGATCCTTACGACTAAGGGCATCGGCTACCTTATTAGCTTTCCCTTCACAATAGTCAACCGAGAGGTCGTAATCCTTGATTAACTCGAGCCACCGTCGCTGCCTCATGTTGAGTTCCTTCTGAGTGAAGATGTACTTCAGACTCTTGTGATCGGTGAACAACTTGCAGGACACCCCGTAGAGATAATGTCGCCAGATCTTCAAAGCGAACACCACCGCTGCCAACTCTAAGTCGTGAGTAGGATAATTCTGCTCATGAACCTTGAGCTGTCTCGAAGCATACGCAATCACCCTTCCTTCTTGCATCAGAACACAACCTAGACCCTTCTTCGACGCATCACTGTAGATCTCAAAACCCACACCCTCCGTCGGCAAAGCAAGAACTGGTGCAGACACAAGACTTTGCTTGAGTGCTTGAAAGGCTTCTTCACACTGCTCGGTCCACACGAACTTGCAATCTTTGTGCAATAACTTGGTCATAGGCGCTGCTACTTTGGAGAAGTCTTTCACAAATCTCCGATAGTAACCTGATACAAACAAATTTCACAGGTAAGTATTCTTCCATAGACGTTAATAAGAGCTATAACAAAAACTTTAATATACCTGCTAGGCCAAGAAAACTTCGGATCTCGGCCACATTCTTCGGACTGTGCCATTCTACCACTGCCTTAATCTTGGCTGGATCCACCATGACACCCTCCGCATTAATCACATGCCCTAGAAAGGCAACTTCCTTGAGCCAGAACTCGCACTTAGACAACTTCGCGAACCACTTCTGAGCTCGTAGAATCCCTAACACCAGATGAAGATGCTGAGTGTGATCTTGTTCATTCTTCGAATAAATGAGGATATCGTCGATGAACACTACCACACACACATCCAAGAGATGATGGAAGGTCCGATTCATCTGGTCCATGAACACCGCAGGAGCGTTCGTCAAACCAAATGGCATAACCTCGAACTCATAATGCCCATATCTCGTGCGAAAAGCAGTCTTCGGTATATCCTCTGGCTTCACTGGAATCTGGTGGTAACCGGACCTGAGATCAATCTTAGAGAAGACACTGGCTCCCTTCAACTGATCAAACAAATCCTCGATCCTGGGCAGAGGATACCTGTTCTTGATCGTCACCTTGTTCAGCTCCCGGTAATCTATGCACAATCTCATGCTGCCGTCTTTCTTCTTCACGAACAATACCCGAGCACCCCATGGCGACACACTAGGCCGGATAAAACCCTTGTCGATCAACTCTTGCAACTGGGTCTTCAATTCCTTCAACTCTGCGGGAGCCATGCGATACGGAGCCTTAGAAATCGGAGCAGTCCAGGGTACCAGATCGATGTTGAATTCCACTTCTCTTTCCTGTGGTATCCCTGGCAACTCCTCTGGAAAAACGTCCGCATACTCTCGAACCACTGGAATGGCCTCTAGCTGTTCCTCCTTAGTCAAGTCCTTGACCTGACATAGAAACACTGTCTCACCCTTGCGCTGCAGCCTGCGCATCTTCATAGCGGATACGATATTCAACCCCTTGCCTATCGGCTTCCCGACATAAGTTACCCTTTTTGCGTCTGGTCCTCGCAAAGTAACAGCCTGGTCTTGACACCGAAAGGTCGCCTGATACTTAGCTAACCAATCCATCCCTAAGATTACATCGAACTCAATCATAGGGAACTCCTTCAGGTTGGCCTCGAACCTTACCCCCGAGATGACAATGGACACGTCCCTGAACTCCCGAAGACAAGAAAAGTCCTCTCCCGAAGGAAGAGTTATGATAGACTTGACAGGAGACTCTCCCATCAGGTTAGCTTTAGCAATAAAAGTACTAGCAACAAAGGACACAGTGGCACCAGTATCAAACAGAACATACGCAGACATATCATGAACAAGAAATGTACCCGTGACCACATCGGGCTGAGCATCTGCCTCTTCCTGTGTCATGCAGAAGATCCTGTTCTTGACCGGAGCCTGACTACCTGTAGCTGTTGCTGCTGCTGCTGGCTGTCTCTTAGGGCAGAAGATAGACTTGTGACCCGCTTCACCACAATCGAAGCACACTATAGGAGACCCATCACACTTCTTTCCCGGGTGGAACTCCTTCTTACAACCCCGACAAATCCTCGGACCCTGACTCGGAGCTGGTCGAGATCTCTGCTGCGGCCTCGAAGAAGGCTCGAACCTGGTCTTCTTAACCGGAGCTGGAGCTGGAGCTGGAGTAACCCTCTTCTTCCCGGTGTCTTCATCAGAAACTGAAGACTGAACCTCGAGAGCCACCTCATAAGCCTCCTGAAAAGTCTTCACCCTGCTGCTCACCACATGAACCCGGATGCTGGAGTTCAACTTCTTGATGTACCTCTTAACTCCCTCGGCTTCAGAAGGAATCACTGCTGATGCGAACCTGGAGAGCTCGGTGAACTTGTCCGTATAAGCCTGGACGGACAGATTACCTTGGGTGAATGTGAGGAATTCCTCTTGTTTCTGCCACTTAAGCTCCTCGGGGTAGAAACGATCTTGCAGCCTTTTGGTGAAGTCTTCCCAACTCAGATTCAGATCTGTGTCGGGGTTAGACCGGAGTGTACTCCACCAGTTGTCTGCCTCACCCTGAAGGTAAAACGTAGCTATGGGGACCCGTTCAGCCGCGGGGCAAGCTAAGACATCGAACATCTTACGCATCTCTCGAATCCAGTCTTCGAGGATGGTTGGGTCAGCTGCACCATCATAAGTCGGAGGACGAAGTCGGGCTATGCGGTCAAAGGTCGACTGACTACCCTGAGCCCGGACGCTGTTCTGAGCCAACGTGAGGATTGCATCCTCCAAGTTGCGACGACGAAGACGGAAGTTCGGAGATCTAGGGGTCGACATCCTGAAATCAAAGACAAGTCAGCACACGAACGGCACACGAAACGGCAACAACGCAGAAACGAAGCGATAAAACGTCTTAACCCAGGCTACTACCCATGGTTTCTCTCATCTAAGGTTTCCATGTTAGGCTAGGGTTCGCTCGGGTTCATAAAGCACTCATCTTACGTAGTTACTTGTGAAGAAGTAACTTAGGGTCTAACCTCAGCTCTGATACCAACTGTAACGACCCGACTTTTAAGCTTGTCGATTTACGAAGGGAAATCGACATTCGGATCATTACTTAATCTAATTAAACAATAAATCAACATTATAAATGAAAGAATTAACTTTTATTAATTATAGCTGCTAGAATCCATAGTAAACCACTAATTGTTATTACATCAAATGTCTGGAAATACTGTCCCAACATGCTGGGATCATATAATAAACTAATAAATGCTAAATTGTTCTGGAAAATACTAGAAACTTAAGAATAAAGGCCTAAACACTCAAGCCCATCCGGCGAAGCCCGCTCTAATCTGCTGCAACATCACCTGAAACTGAGGGGGGGGGTCCACCGTCAGTGGCGAGTAACTAGGCTGTCCCATTTAATCGAGGGACCACCAAACACATAATATCATAGAAAAATATCATAAAAACTGTAAAAGAATTAATACATGCTTTACACAAGATACACAAATTCCATAAAAACGTACGTATAATATTACGTATAAAAGTACGTTTAAAATACGTATACAAATACGCATAAAAATACGTATAAATACCCCTGCAGAAATACGGTTAGAATACGTATAATTACGTATAAAAATACGTACATTCAACCCTGCAAATACGGTTAGAATACATACCAAATACATACATCATCCGTATATACATACACACGTACATAATCGTATAATTTCAGGAAAATACACAGCGGAAGACTTACATTATACCAAACTTATACTTTATACTATACATCTTAAATTATCCCAATCTTTAACCTATACTTATCCCTTCTTAATTTATATCATTAATTTATCATCATCATTACATTATCTTAATCTTATCATATCATAATTCATATCTTATCATATCATCATTCATTTCTTGTCGTAATCATATCTTATCATATTCTTAACATATCATATCATATACGATCATAACTTATCTTATCATCTTTGAAATCATCTTAATCTTCATCTTATGATTTCATCTTAACATATCAATCGTATAATCATAATATAACATCTTTGTTGAACCGGTCACTATAACTCGTTATGGATCTCGTGTTTCACCATAACTTTCCTAGAACATGCCGGGAGGAGCTCGTGTCTCAACCCGTAGCGGATCCCGTGTTTCACCACTAAGCCTAAGCTATGGCCATAACTCCTAGTAGCGGCTCGTGTACCACTACCAGACGACTACATATCCTAAGACCCAAAACTACTCGGGGGAACTCGTGTGTTCGTCCCATTGAGCAGTGGCTCTGACTTAACCCACTAACGACTCGTGTATCATCAGGTGGGCGTCCATATTGTATCTTATATCTTCATTTAATTTAATCATATCATATATTAGGATAATACTAGGTGACCGTAATAGGAAATGAAATGTTCGGAGTCCCAGGAAAGAGAGGTGCGGCACGTATATTGGCCACCTTAAATACCAAGTCTTTCCTAGCCAGAGACCGAAACATGACATGTATAGCTATTACTCTGTTTCCTTTCTTATCCCTAATAATATCTTATGCATCTTAAATTCTTATATGTATACTATCCTTATAACATATATAACTTATACTTATAATCTTATCCCTTCGGATACTAACCTTAACAATATATATTTAATTGTAACATTATCCAGAAAATAATTATATTATTATCTATTAACACCCATTCGGCCCTATTACTACTAATAGTAATATTACTCCTTTTTATCCCTACACTTTACAACTTATCCCTAATAATTATTTTAACCGTAACTTTTATTATTATATTCCAAAATTTATAATAATTCAACCTAACTAGATTTGACTAATTCTAGTCAATCTACACGGCAAATTTGACTAACAACAATAATTAATTAAGTAATTCTTAAACTAATTCAATTAGTCAATATAATCACTAAAATTACCAAAGTGTGACAAAACTCTATTTGTTCCAAATTTACTTCCACTCGGCACTTTCACGAATTTTACCAAATTAATCAAATAAATTATATAAATTCAATCAACAACAAACAATTAATTTAAATATCATAACATTCATACTTAACATCATTTAACATGATTAAAATCAAGAATCAAGATACAATTTAATCATGCTTTATCACACGGCATCTATAATCAAGAAAGGCAAGAATAATACTTTTAATCCTTTCTTTAATCTTTAGCTCACTCGGGAAAAATCCCGAGAGTAAGCAGATTTTTAGAAATATACATGACATAAATTTATTAATTAAAATACATCATAATCATGCTTAAAAACATTCAAGGAACAAATCAAAAATTCATCTACATTTATCATGCCACTCGACAAAATATGAAAACAAAACAAGATTTAATCCAAATTCAAGATTTAATTATACTAATCTATTTAATCATGATACATACTTTAAAATTGAAAGAAACAAATCAAAAACTTACATATTGCACTCGAAATTATCAAGAAAATAACCAAGATTAAATCATCCAAAAATTCGAATACATGCCTAAAATTTCATGATTTAAATTACAATAATTCTAATAATTAAATCATGCATAAACATACAATTAAATCAAGAAAAACATGAAAAAAACACATCTAAATTCATCATCAATCACACGGCAATCTTGGCATAAAACAAGATCAAACCCCACAATTTTCATGATTTTAATCCCTAATTAACTATGTGAATTGCTACCCAATAATTAAATGAGAGAGCTAGTTACCTTAAATCGCAAAATTAATCCAAGGTATACAAATATGCTCGGCTGTTTAGGAAGGGAAAAAGGTGGAGAAATTCTTTAGGGTTTATGGAGCAAATAACAAATAGGACCCAAAAGAAGTGAAGGGGTCCTATATATAAAGAAAAATAAAATAAAAAAAACAAACCACAACCCTAGCAAAAGCAGGCTGCCGTGGAGAAGCAACAAAAGAGGGGAAGAGGTTGTTGGTCATCAACAACCTATTTGACTAGGTTTTAGATGGTTTAAAATTAATTTAATTAATTTAATTATTTAAATTATAATAATAATCCTTAATTAAATTAAATCAAATAAACCTTGGCCCAAAACAAGAAGTGGCCGACCATGACACAACAAAGGAATAAATTGGGTCTTTGGCCCAATTTTGAAAGAGAAAGAAGTTGGGCTAAAAATAAAACAGTCCAATTTAATGGGCCCATTGGACTAAAATTGAATAAATAACATTAATAACCGCGAAATTTTCTGGCCCAAAATTCCGGGTTATTACAGTCACCCCTCCTTAAATAAATTTCGACCTCGAAATTTACTTAACGGAGCTCATACGGAAAACACAAAGCAACACAACAAGAACACACACAAAAGAAAACAAAAACCAAAATGAAACCCATACCTGCTTCGAACAACTCGGGATACTTCTCCCTCATCGAAGCCTCGGTCTCCCAAGTAGCCTCCTCGAACTTCTGGCTACGCCACAAAACCTTAACCAAAGGCACCACCTTGCGACGCAACATCCGATCCTGACGATCCAAAATCTGGACTGGCTTCTCTTCAAATGTCAGGTTCGGCTCGATCTTTGATGACTCAACCGGAATGACATGTGAAGGATCATTGACATACTTCCGTAGCTGTGACACATGGAATACATCATGAACCCTCGATAGATCCGGAGGCATCGCCAACCGATAAGCGACATCACCAACTCGCTCTAGAATCTCGTATGGTCCAACATACTTAGGCCTGAGCTTTCCTTTCTGACCAAACCGGACCACACCCTTCATAGGAGACACCTTAAGCAGAACCTTATCTCCAACCTCAAACTCTAGCGGCTTCCGACGACGATCAGCATAAGACTTCTGCCGACTCTGAGCTGCCTGTAGTCTCGCCCTGATGATCTTCACCTGCTCGACCGTATCCCGGATATGATAGGGACCAATCACCAAAGTATCGCTGATGTCGCTCCAACAAGTAGGACTACGACACTTACGCCCATACAAAGCCTCATAAGGAGCCATCTGAAGACTGGCGTGATAACTATTGTTGTACGAAAACTCCACCAAACTCAGAGATCTAACCCAAGACTGCTGGAAGTCCAACGCACAAGCCCGTAGCATATCCTCCAAAGTCTGGATGGTCCGCTCTGTCTGCCCATCGGTAGCTGCGTGGAAAGCCGTACTCAAATTAAGCTTAGTCCCAAAAGCCTCCTGCAAAGACTTCCAGAACCGTGACAAGAACCGGGGATCTCGATCGAACACGATATCCTTCGGCACACCACGTAACCGAATGATCTCCCTCGAGTACGCTTCCGCCATCTTCTCCATTGACCAAGTAATCTTCATAGGAATGAAACGAGCCACCTTGGTCAAACGATCCACGATAGCCCAAACTGTATCCAAACCCGTAGATGTCGTGGGCAAACCTACCACAAAATCCATGGATATGGAGTCGAACTTCCACGTGGGTATCGGCAATGGCTGCAACAAACCACCTGGCCGCTGATGCTCGATCTTCACCTTCTGACACGTGAGACACCGTGCCACAAATTCCGCGACCTCTTGCTTCATTCTCGGCCACCAGAAACACTCCCTTAGGTCCTTATAGAGCTTTCCGCCACCTGGATGCACCGAATACGGAGTATTGTGAGCCTCCTCCATAATCCGATTTCTCAGATTCGAAACCCGGGGCACACACCACCTGTTACGGAACAAAAGATTAGTTTCCAAAAGGCGAAAATTAGTTCATAAAAACAATAGCTCCATTACCTGTTACGGAACCTCAAACTACCATCGGGTTCAATCGTGAAGTCCTCTGCCTTGCCTTGAAGTTTAGCTTCACGAATCTTCTCGAGTTGCGGGTCTTCCTTCTGCTTTTCCCGTAACTCCTGATACAAACTGGGCTCGACACTCATAGCACTCAAATACACTCTAGTGCTGCCTGGTGTAACCATCTCAATCTCCAACTTGCGAAGGTCGGAACAGACTTCCTTAGGTAAAACCGCCACTCTGTTACATGAATGACGATCCTTACGACTAAGGGCATCGGCTACCTTATTAGCTTTCCCTTCACAATAGTCAACCGAGAGGTCGTAATCCTTGATTAACTCGAGCCACCGTCGCTGCCTCATGTTGAGTTCCTTCTGAGTGAAGATGTACTTCAGACTCTTGTGATCGGTGAACAACTTGCAGGACACCCCGTAGAGATAATGTCGCCAGATCTTCAAAGCGAACACCACCGCTGCCAACTCTAAGTCGTGAGTAGGATAATTCTGCTCATGAACCTTGAGCTGTCTCGAAGCATACGCAATCACCCTTCCTTCTTGCATCAGAACACAACCTAGACCCTTCTTCGACGCATCACTGTAGATCTCAAAACCCACACCCTCCGTCGGCAAAGCAAGAACTGGTGCAGACACAAGACTTTGCTTGAGTGCTTGAAAGGCTTCTTCACACTGCTCGGTCCACACGAACTTGCAATCTTTGTGCAATAACTTGGTCATAGGCGCTGCTACTTTGGAGAAGTCTTTCACAAATCTCCGATAGTAACCTGATACAAACAAATTTCACAGGTAAGTATTCTTCCATAGACGTTAATAAGAGCTATAACAAAAACTTTAATATACCTGCTAGGCCAAGAAAACTTCGGATCTCGGCCACATTCTTCGGACTGTGCCATTCTACCACTGCCTTAATCTTGGCTGGATCCACCATGACACCCTCCGCATTAATCACATGCCCTAGAAAGGCAACTTCCTTGAGCCAGAACTCGCACTTAGACAACTTCGCGAACCACTTCTGAGCTCGTAGAATCCCTAACACCAGATGAAGATGCTGAGTGTGATCTTGTTCATTCTTCGAATAAATGAGGATATCGTCGATGAACACTACCACACACACATCCAAGAGATGATGGAAGGTCCGATTCATCTGGTCCATGAACACCGCAGGAGCGTTCGTCAAACCAAATGGCATAACCTCGAACTCATAATGCCCATATCTCGTGCGAAAAGCAGTCTTCGGTATATCCTCTGGCTTCACTGGAATCTGGTGGTAACCGGACCTGAGATCAATCTTAGAGAAGACACTGGCTCCCTTCAACTGATCAAACAAATCCTCGATCCTGGGCAGAGGATACCTGTTCTTGATCGTCACCTTGTTCAGCTCCCGGTAATCTATGCACAATCTCATGCTGCCGTCTTTCTTCTTCACGAACAATACCCGAGCACCCCATGGCGACACACTAGGCCGGATAAAACCCTTGTCGATCAACTCTTGCAACTGGGTCTTCAATTCCTTCAACTCTGCGGGAGCCATGCGATACGGAGCCTTAGAAATCGGAGCAGTCCAGGGTACCAGATCGATGTTGAATTCCACTTCTCTTTCCTGTGGTATCCCTGGCAACTCCTCTGGAAAAACGTCCGCATACTCTCGAACCACTGGAATGGCCTCTAGCTGTTCCTCCTTAGTCAAGTCCTTGACCTGACATAGAAACACTGTCTCACCCTTGCGCTGCAGCCTGCGCATCTTCATAGCGGATACGATATTCAACCCCTTGCCTATCGGCTTCCCGACATAAGTTACCCTTTTTGCGTCTGGTCCTCGCAAAGTAACAGCCTGGTCTTGACACCGAAAGGTCGCCTGATACTTAGCTAACCAATCCATCCCTAAGATTACATCGAACTCAATCATAGGGAACTCCTTCAGGTTGGCCTCGAACCTTACCCCCGAGATGACAATGGACACGTCCCTGAACTCCCGAAGACAAGAAAAGTCCTCTCCCGAAGGAAGAGTTATGATAGACTTGACAGGAGACTCTCCCATCAGGTTAGCTTTAGCAATAAAAGTACTAGCAACAAAGGACACAGTGGCACCAGTATCAAACAGAACATACGCAGACATATCATGAACAAGAAATGTACCCGTGACCACATCGGGCTGAGCATCTGCCTCTTCCTGTGTCATGCAGAAGATCCTGTTCTTGACCGGAGCCTGACTACCTGTAGCTGTTGCTGCTGCTGCTGGCTGTCTCTTAGGGCAGAAGATAGACTTGTGACCCGCTTCACCACAATCGAAGCACACTATAGGAGACCCATCACACTTCTTTCCCGGGTGGAACTCCTTCTTACAACCCCGACAAATCCTCGGACCCTGACTCGGAGCTGGTCGAGATCTCTGCTGCGGCCTCGAAGAAGGCTCGAACCTGGTCTTCTTAACCGGAGCTGGAGCTGGAGCTGGAGTAACCCTCTTCTTCCCGGTGTCTTCATCAGAAACTGAAGACTGAACCTCGAGAGCCACCTCATAAGCCTCCTGAAAAGTCTTCACCCTGCTGCTCACCACATGAACCCGGATGCTGGAGTTCAACTTCTTGATGTACCTCTTAACTCGCTCGGCTTCAGAAGGAATCACTGCTGATGCGAACCTGGAGAGCTCGGTGAACTTGTCCGTATAAGCCTGGACGGACAGATTACCTTGGGTGAATGTGAGGAATTCCTCTTGTTTCTGCCACTTAAGCTCCTCGGGGTAGAAACGATCTTGCAGCCTTTTGGTGAAGTCTTCCCAACTCAGATTCAGATCTGTGTCGGGGTTAGACCGGAGTGTACTCCACCAGTTGTCTGCCTCACCCTGAAGGTAAAACGTAGCTATGGGGACCCGTTCAGCCGCGGGGCAAGCTAAGACATCGAACATCTTACGCATCTCTCGAATCCAGTCTTCGAGGATGGTTGGGTCAGCTGCACCATCATAAGTCGGAGGACGAAGTCGGGCTATGCGGTCAAAGGTCGACTGACTACCCTGAGCCCGGACGCTGTTCTGAGCCAACGTGAGGATTGCATCCTCCAAGTTGCGACGACGAAGACGGAAGTTCGGAGATCTAGGGGTCGACATCCTGAAATCAAAGACAAGTCAGCACACGAACGGCACACGAAACGGCAACAACGCAGAAACGAAGCGATAAAACGTCTTAACCCAGGCTACTACCCATGGTTTCTCTCATCTAAGGTTTCCATGTTAGGCTAGGGTTCGCTCGGGTTCATAAAGCACTCATCTTACGTAGTTACTTGTGAAGAAGTAACTTAGGGTCTAACCTCAGCTCTGATACCAACTGTAACGACCCGACTTTTAAGCTTGTCGATTTACGAAGGGAAATCGACATTCGGATCATTACTTAATCTAATTAAACAATAAATCAACATTATAAATGAAAGAATTAACTTTTATTAATTATAGCTGCTAGAATCCATAGTAAACCACTAATTGTTATTACATCAAATGTCTGGAAATACTGTCCCAACATGCTGGGATCATATAATAAACTAATAAATGCTAAATTGTTCTGGAAAATACTAGAAACTTAAGAATAAAGGCCTAAACACTCAAGCCCATCCGGCGAAGCCCGCTCTAATCTGCTGCAACATCACCTGAAACTGAGGGGGGGGTCCACCGTCAGTGGCGAGTAACTAGGCTGTCCCATTTAATCGAGGGACCACCAAACACATAATATCATAGAAAAATATCATAAAAACTGTAAAAGAATTAATACATGCTTTACACAAGATACACAAATTCCATAAAAACGTACGTATAATATTACGTATAAAAGTACGTTTAAAATACGTATACAAATACGTATAAAAATACGTATAAATACCCCTGCAGAAATACGGTTAGAATACGTATAATTACGTATAAAAATACGTACATTCAACCCTGCAAATACGGTTAGAATACATACCAAATACATACATCATCCGTATATACATACACACGTACATAATCGTATAATTTCAGGAAAATACACAGCGGAAGACTTACATTATACCAAACTTATACTTTATACTATACATCTTAAATTATCCCAATCTTTAACCTATACTTATCCCTTCTTAATTTATATCATTAATTTATCATCATCATTACATTATCTTAATCTTATCATATCATAATTCATATCTTATCATATCATCATTCATTTCTTGTCGTAATCATATCTTATCATATTCTTAACATATCATATCATATACGATCATAACTTATCTTATCATCTTTGAAATCATCTTAATCTTCATCTTATGATTTCATCTTAACATATCAATCGTATAATCATAATATAACATCTTTGTTGAACCGGTCACTATAACTCGTTATGGATCTCGTGTTTCACCATAACTTTCCTAGAACATGCCGGGAGGAGCTCGTGTCTCAACCCGTAGCGGATCCCGTGTTTCACCACTAAGCCTAAGCTATGGCCATAACTCCTAGTAGCGGCTCGTGTACCACTACCAGACGACTACATATCCTAAGACCCAAAACTACTCGGGGGAACTCGTGTGTTCGTCCCATTGAGCAGTGGCTCTGACTTAACCCACTAACGACTCGTGTATCATCAGGTGGGCGTCCATATTGTATCTTATATCTTCATTTAATTTAATCATATCATATATTAGGATAATACTAGGTGACCGTAATAGGAAATGAAATGTTCGGAGTCCCAGGAAAGAGAGGTGCGGCACGTATATTGGCCACCTTAAATACCAAGTCTTTCCTAGCCAGAGACCGAAACATGACATGTATAGCTATTACTCTGTTTCCTTTCTTATCCCTAATAATATCTTATGCATCTTAAATTCTTATATGTATACTATCCTTATAACATATATAACTTATACTTATAATCTTATCCCTTCGGATACTAACCTTAACAATATATATTTAATTGTAACATTATCCAGAAAATAATTATATTATTATCTATTAACACCCATTCGGCCCTATTACTACTAATAGTAATATTACTCCTTTTTATCCCTACACTTTACAACTTATCCCTAATAATTATTTTAACCGTAACTTTTATTATTATATTCCAAAATTTATAATAATTCAACCTAACTAGATTTGACTAATTTTAGTCAATCTACACGGCAAATTTGACTAACAACAATAATTAATTAAGTAATTCTTAAACTAACTAGATTTGACTAATTTTAGTCAATCTACACGGCAAATTTGACTAACAACAATAATTAATTAAGTAATTCTTAAACTAATTCAATTAGTCAATATAATCACTAAAATTACCAAAGTGTGACAAAACTCTATTTGTTCCAAATTTACTTCCACTCGGCACTTTCACGAATTTTACCAAATTAATCAAATAAATTATATAAATTCAATCAACAACAAACAATTAATTTAAATATCATAACATTCATACTTAACATCATTTAACATGATTAAAATCAAGAATCAAGATACAATTTAATCATGCTTTATCACACGGCATCTATAATCAAGAAAGGCAAGAATAATACTTTTAATCCTTTCTTTAATCTTTAGCTCACTCGGGAAAAATCCCGAGAGTAAGTAGATTTTTAGAAATATACATGACATAAATTTATTAATTAAAATACATCATAATCATGCTTAAAAACATTCAAGGAACAAATCAAAAATTCATCTACATTTATCATGCCACTCGACAAAATATGAAAACAAAACAAGATTTAATCCAAATTCAAGATTTAATTATACTAATCTATTTAATCATGATACATACTTTAAAATTGAAAGAAACAAATCAAAAACTTACATATTGCACTCGAAATTATCAAGAAAATAACCAAGATTAAATCATCCAAAAATTCGAATACATGCCTAAAATTTCATGATTTAAATTACAATAATTCTAATAATTAAATCATGCATAAACATACAATTAAATCAAGAAAAACATGAAAAAAACACATCTAAATTCATCATCAATCACACGGCAATCTTGGCATAAAACAAGATCAAACCCCACAATTTTCATGATTTTAATCCCTAATTAACTATGTGAATTGCTACCCAATAATTAAATGAGAGAGCTAGTTACCTTAAATCGCAAAATTAATCCAAGGTATACAAATATGCTCGGCTGTTTAGGAAGGGAAAAAGGTGGAGAAATTCTTTAGGGTTTATGGAGCAAATAACAAATAGGACCCAAAAGAAGTGAAGGGGTCCTATATATAAAGAAAAATAAAATAAAAAAAACAAACCACAACCCTAGCAAAAGCAGGCTGCCGTGGAGAAGCAACAAAAGAGGGGAAGAGGTTGTTGGTCATCAACAACCTATTTGACTAGGTTTTAGATGGTTTAAAATTAATTTAATTAATTTAATTATTTAAATTATAATAATAATCCTTAATTAAATTAGATCAAATAAACCTTGGCCCAAAACAAGAAGTGGCCGGCCATGACACAACAAAGGAATAAATTGGGTCTTTGGCCCAATTTTGAAAGAGAAAGAAGTTGGGCTAAAAATAAAACAGTCCAATTTAATGGGCCCATTGGACTAAAATTGAATAAATAACATTAATAACCGCGAAATTTTCTGGCCCAAAATTCCGGGTTATTACATTAATCGTAATTAGTCATGCTTGAGTGCAATTAGCCCAAGTGATCATCATAGCCCATTTAGGCTTGCCCCAACCGCCCCCCCCCCCTATGATGTGGCTTGGTTTGCCACTTGCCTTGTGTTCACACCTTAACTAACTTCTATAAATAGAAGTGTTAGTAAGGCATTAGGATCATTTGCTCATTTAGCCATCTCTTGCTCACAATTAAAAACTCAAAGACACTCCCCATTTGTCCCCATTCCACACGCCATCTTTGGCTCCTAATCATCCACAAATTGTTCATCAACTTTTCAACCCAAAACTTAAAGATTAATCCTCCATTGATCTTTAGGTATCAAAACACAAATTAAACCTCATTAATTTCATTCAAGATCATTTGTTCGGGTTTGGTTCCGGGTTGGTGCGAATTGGGTACCGGGTTCGTGTGTGGTGCTCATGTGGGTCGTGCGTGGTGGTGCGTGTTCGAGTGAGTGCTGCATGGTGGTGCCTTGCGTGGGCTGCACGGTGTTCGTGAGGATTGCACGGTGGTTCGAGTGGTGGTCAGTGTGGTTGCTCGTGTGAAGCCGTGTTTTTGGGCCATGTGAAAGAAGTTCCGGGCAGCAAGTTTTTCATATCTTAATGATTAAGTTTGATTAAGGTAACATGCTCTTTCATCCTAATTTGAGTACCATGATTATAGGATAGATTAGGTGATCAAATTAGAGCCAAAGTTTGATGAATTTGGGTGTTGTTACACGCATATCATGCGTGAGTTTGGGGTGATGATTATGTGATGTCTATGCTTAGTATTCATGCATGTTATGATTGATTAAGATAGGTTCATGTTTGGCTTTATTTATGTTCAATTTTCAAGAAGTTTTTACACTTAGAATTGATGCAAATTTATGAATATATGGCTGGAATTTTCGTGTATTATGCATGTAATATATCCTTAATTTTCGTGGGTTTCTTCCGCGCCGGTTTAAGCGAGTTGGGTCATCATAGTTGGTATCAGAGCCGAATAGGTTTAAACTTTAAGTGAATTTTTAGGATTTGAGTAAAACCCGGGAGTTGTATGCTTTACCATTCCCGAGTGATAAACCCAATTTAGAATAAGTTTAAGGGAGAATAGCGTCGGGTAAAAGAATCCGGGATAAGACTCTTTTTCCAATTTTCTTTTGATTTTATACTTGACTTTAGTGTGGATTTTTTACTGGGACTGCTTCCCTTTGTGTGTCTTTTTCTTGCGATGTTTTTAACTTGTCAACACCTCGTCGGACAAGTTCGGGACGACAGAGATTACAAGCGCTCGAGGAAGCGATTCTTACGCTAGCGCACCATAGTCGTCAGCCATCCGGATCGCAGTCGACGTTCGATCGTATCGCTCGTCATCGATCACAGACTTACAATGGGGTTGCCGACCCTACGACGTTGGAGAGTTGGATCCGCGAGATGGGGAAGCACTTCGACGCTAAGTTTTGCCCCGAGCACCAAAAGGTCCAGATCGCCGCCTACTACTTGCGAGGAGAGGCCTATAACTAGTGGAGCATAGCTAGGAACACGTGTATTCCATTACATTCGATGTCTTGGGCTGAGTTCGTAGCTAAGGTCCAGGAGAGGTTCTACCCTGATGAGTTACAATGGCAGAAACAGGAGGACTTTGTTGCTCTCGCTTAGGGTAAAATGATAGTTCAGGCCTACACCGATAAGTTCGGCAAGTTATCGAGGTTCGCTACATTGGTAGTACCATCTGAGGAGGAGCGGGTCAAGCGCTACATCAAGAAGCTAGATCCGAGGATTCGCGATCACGTGATCAGTATTGGAGCGAAGACATTACAGCGAGCTTACGAGGTAGCACTCGAGATCCAGGTGTCTGTTATCGAGGAGGATGCGAGCAAGAAGAGGACCCCGACCCCGGTGACGTCACCATCATTTAGGAAGCCCCGGTTCAGTGCTCCTAGCAGTACCCTTCCGACCGCTAGTTCGTCTCAAGGATCAGGGAGTTCGAGATGCAGAGGTTGTGGCAAGGACTTCCATCTAGGGAAGCATTGCGACAGGATGCTCATTTCGTGTTTAATCTGTGGGAAGGAAGGCCACAAGTCGTCAGTTTACCCCGAGAAGAAGCCAGGCACCTAGACCAAGCAACTACCGGCACCGACTAAGACTCCAGTGAAGAATCGAGTCTATTGTATGACTGAGGCAGAGGCAGAGGTCCAGCCAGATGTAGTCTTAGTTCCCCTGTTAGTTCGATTATAACACTCCCTTCTGGAGAGGATTTTGTTTTTCAACGCAAGTTTCGAGGAGTGCCTATCGTTATAGCCGGGGAACAAGCGACGGCCGACCTGAAGGAGTTCCCGCTGATGGAGTTCGATGTCATTCTTGGCATGGACTGGCTGTCGAGGTATCGAGCGATCATTCATTACCGAGATCAGTTAGTGACATCCCGATGACAACATGACGTACGAGATATGGCCACTACGACTTTGAGGTGATACCTTTGGCCTCACTAATTCACCAGCCGTGTTCATGGATCAGATGAACCGGACCTTTCATCACTTACTCCATAAGTGTGTCGTAGTCTTCATCGATGATATCCTAGCCTATTCGAGAGATGAGTCTGAGCATGCAGAGCATCTTCGGATAGTGCTAGAGATATTAAGGAAGCATAACTGGTTCGCGAAGCTCTCTAAGTGTGAGTTTTGGCTTCGCGAAGTAACATTTCTGGGTCACGTTATTAGCAAGGAAGACATTAAGGTAGACCCGGCAAAAGTTAAGGCTGTAGTTGAATGGAGTAGCTCGAAAAATGTGGCGGAGGTTCGTAGTTTTCTGGGTTTGGCCGGATACTATCGACGATTCGTCCAGGACTTCTCCAAGATTGCTAGGCCAATGACTAGTCTCCTACAGATGGAGATCCGATTCGTTTGGACGGAGGCTTGCAAGCAAGCATTTCAGCAGCTAAAATAGAGATTAGTTTCTGCTGCTATTCTTACCCTTCCGAACGATGAGGAGGATTTCGAGGTCTACAATGACGCGTCTAAGAGTAGCCTAGGATGCGTATTGATGCAGGGTGGGAAGGGCATCGCTTATGCATCGAGGCAGTTGAAGGTGCACGAGCGTATCTACCCCACGCATGACTTAGAGCTAGCAGCTGTAGTTTTCCCGCTTAAGATCTGGAGGCACTATCTCTATGGTGGTTCATGTAAGGTATTCACGGATCATAAGAGTTTCAAGTACATCTTCATTCAGAAGAACCTCAATATGAGGCAGCGACGATGGCATGAGCTTATTAAGGACTACGACCTGACGCTTAATTATTGTGAAGGCAAGGCGAACTCAGTCGCTGACGCACTGAGTCGCAAGAATCGATTGAGCTTCAGTAGAAGTCGTAATTCTGTCATAGTTCATCCCACTGATGGTGGATTTATGTTTTCAGGTAACTCTGATGATGACGCTGTTGCTTAGCTTTGGGATTGGGCGAGCGCCGTTGACTGTTTCCTATAGTTTTATTTTTCCGTTGTTATTATATTCAGAATTTTATAAGTTTTAGTATGTACGTTCTAACTCTAACTACATATTTGGAATTGTTTCTTTAGTAATGACTATTTGGGAATTACTTGTGTACAACTTTTGGTTTTTTACATTTTAGGTTTTATAATAATAAAATTCAAGGTTTTGTTTTAGAGTTTTAGGTATGTTTGTATGTTAGTTTGACAATTCGACTCGTCGGTCTCTTCCGCGCCGTTCTATACGAGTTGGGTCGTCACACAAACGTCCAGCAAGACGTAGTCTCAGGTAAGTTCCTTGTCTCTGGTGTTTTAGCTTATGTGTTAATCGATTCTGGTGCAACTGTTTCTTTTGTGGCTAGTAGTTTTGCCTTGAGGACTAGTCTTCTTGGTAGTACCCCTGTTAGATTTATCATAACTCTCCCTTCTGGAGAGGATTTTGTTTGTCAGCGTGAGTTCAGAGGAGTGCCCATCGTTATTGCTGGAGAGCAAGCGACGACCGATCTTAAGGATTTCCCGCTTGTGGAGTTCGACGTCATTCTTGGCATGGACTGGCTGTCGAAGTATCGAGCGATCATTCGTTGCCGAGATCAGTCAGTGACATTTCGAGGATCGATGGGAAACCGAGTTACCTACTCTGGGATCGTTTTGAAGAAAGGGGTGAAGGTAATTTCGGCCTTGAAGATGAAGAAACTTCGCCAGAATGGCGATACAGTTTTCTTGTGTCAGGTAAGGGACTTGACTGAGGGTTGTCTGTTGGACGATATACCTTTAGCGAGGGATTTCAGAGACGTATTTCCTGATGAGCTACCAGGAGTTCACCCAAGCGCGATGTCGAGTTTAATATCGATTTAGCACCTGGGACAGCGCCGATTTCAAAGGCACCTTACTGTATGGCACCTTCGGAGTTGCAAGAGCTGAAGACGCAACTTCAGGATTTGATCGATAAGGGCTTCATTAGGCCAAGTATTTCTCCATGAGGAGCACCCGTGCTCTTTGTGAAGAAGAAGGATGGTAGCATGCGTTTATGCATAGATTACCGAGAATTGAATAGGGTAACAATTAGGAACAAGTACCCGTTGCCTAGGATTGAGGACCTATTCGATCCGTTGAGAGGGGCGGGAGTTTTCTCGAAGATAGACCTTCGATCTGGATATCATCAGATTCCAGTCAAGAAAGAAGACATCGAGAAAACAGCATTCCGCACTAGATACGGCCACTGGAGTTTTCTCCAAGTGTGAGTTCTGGCTACGAGAGGTAGCATTTCTAGGTCATGTTATTAACCAGGAAGGCGTTAAGGTAGATCCAACCAAAGTTAAGGCTGTAGTAGAGTGGAGCAGCCCGAGAAATGTGGTTGGAGGTTCATAGTTTTCTTGGTTTAGCCATATACTATCGACGATTCGTCCAGGACTTCTCCAAGATTGCTAGGTCGATGACTAGTCTGCTACAGAAGGAGATCCGATTCGTTTGGACGGAGGCTTGCGAGCAAGCATTTCAGCAGCTGAAACAGAGATTAGTTTTTGGTCCTATTCTTACCCTTTCGAACGATGACGAGGATTTTGAGGTCTACAGTGAAGCATCTAAGAGTGGCCTAGGATGTGTGCTGATGCAGGTTGGGAAGTTCATCGCTTATGCATCAAGGCAGCTGAAGGTGCACGAGCGTAACTACCCCACACACGATTTGGAGCTAGCAGCTGTGGTTTTCGCGCTTAAGATCTGGAGGCACTATCTCTATGGTGGTTCGTGCAAGGTATTCACGGATCATAAAAATCTCAAGTACATCTTCACTCAGAAGGACCTCAACATGAGGCAGCGAAGATGGCTTGAGCTAATTAAGGACTACGACCTGACGCTTAATTAATGTGAAGGCAAGGCGAACTTAGTTACTGATGCACTGAGTCGCAAGAATCGTTTGAGCTTCAGCAGAAGTCGTGGTTCCGTCAGAGTTTGTCTGACATCTATGAGTGTCAAGCCCTAGTTTTTCCAGGAACTGCGTGAGGGACAGAAGCATGACACGTAGTTGACTAGGATTCGAGAGGCTTTGCTTCAAGGAAAAGCCATTGGCTTTGAGGTTACATCCGACTGTAGTCTGCGTTTTCAGGGGAGATGGTGCGTACCGGACAATTCTGATCTTCGGAACAGGATCATGTCTGAGGAACATAACTCGCCCTACTCTGTACATCCGGGAGGTAATAAGTTGTACAAGGACATTTAGGGCCAATTCTAGTGGCCTAAGATGAAGAAGGATGTGGCAGAGTTTGTGGCTCGATGTTTAGTCTGTCGGAAGGTTAAGATCGAGTATCAGCGAACAGGAGGTCTTTTGCAGCCACTACCGATTCCGACCTGGAAATTTGAGTCGGTATCTATGGATTTTGTGGTTAGCCTGCCTTCATGTAATGGGATGAATGCCATTTGGGTAATTATGGTCACTTGATCTTATTTGATATGATTTAATTGTGTCACTTGTTATCTCACTTGATCTTTTTGTTATTTCATGATCTCATGTACATATTTTATTTTATCTTATGTATTTTTTTTTTACTTGGGACAAATTTGATCTTAGGGGCCTTTAATACAGACTTAATTCAAAGTGGTCACAATAATAGTCCTAACATGTAATAATTAAATCCACTTAGTAATATGCGCTCTTTAGGGTATAATATGGGATATTTTTGAATTCGGGAATAATAATAGTATGTCCACAAAAAAAACCTAGTAAAGACCGCTCACAGGCGGGCGGGCCCAATGCACGATTGGCCCGTAACATGTCCCCGAACCCATACTCTGGTGCCACGACCATATGGGGCTGATTGCTTCTAGATTCCGATACTTCTTCGGTGTCCGTGGACCGTATAAAACGCACGATGGTGACTCTTACTAGTCCGTATTTACATACGACGTTAACGAGCATTCAAACAACTCGTGAGACGTAGGCGGCCGGGTAAAAACGACCCCTACAGGGCCGTGTGAAACAAGTTCCGGGCAGCAAGTTTTTCGTATCCTAGTGATTATGTTTGATTAAGGTAACATGCTCTTTCATCCTAATTTGAGTACCATGATTATAGGATAGATTAGGTGATCAAATTAGAGCTAAAGTTTGATGAATTTGGGTGTTGTTACATGCATATGATGCGTGAATTTGGAGTGATGATTATGTGATGTCTATGCTTAGTTTTCATGCATGTTATGATTATGTGATGTCTATGCTTAGTTTTCATGCGTGAATTTGGCTATGTTTATGTTCAATTTTCATGAAGTTTTGATGCTTAGAATTGATGCAAATTTATGAATATATGGCTGGAATTTTTGTGTATTATGCATGTAATATAGCCTTGATTATTTATTTATTTTTTTGGTTAGTAAAGAATTATATACCAAATGAAAAGATTATTACATCCTACCCTAAGTGTGTGACACAAAGCCACCACCAGAAAGAATCGTAAAACTAATAGGGACAGGCCCCTAAAAGTCTATCCATCAAAAACAAGAAAACTACCATACATGCTTATTCAAGACGACTAAATCCTCAATATAGCCTTGATTTTGATGATGGTTCTTGATTAATCTTGGTGGGTTTATATGATTCTTGAATTGATAATTGGTGAATTTAGCTAAAGAATATGTTCTTGATGTTTGTTTAATGATTCTTGAGGTTTCTTGAAGTTTCTTTATAAGTCTTTGTTGAATCTTGAAGTTTTTGATAAGATCATGCAGCAGCACGGCCACGGCACCACACGAACACGGTGCCTTTGCACAGACCACCACTCACGGCCTTCAACACGATCCACGCACGAACCACCCCTTCGAACACGAACCCAACGAACAACCCCAAAACTAAACCCAGAATTAAGCCCGAACAAGGGATCTTGAATGAAATTAATGAGGTTTAGTTTGTGCTTTGATACTTAAAGATCAATGGAGGTTGAATCTTTAAGTTTGGGTTTGAAAAGATTGAAGAACAAGGTTTGGTGTTTAAGAACCAAAATGGCGTGTGGATTTTGGATGGCAAGGATGAAGAGAGTTTGTGTTTAATTAAATGTGGCAAAGGATGATAAGAATGGCAAATGGTCCTTAAGCCTTACTACCACTTCTATTTATAGAAGTTGATTAAGGTGTGAACATGAGGCAAGTGGCAAAACCAAGCCACTCAACATAAAGGGGGCCGGTTGGGCTAAGGGAAATCGGCCAAAATAATCGCTTGGGCCATTTGCACTAAAGCATGACTAATCATGATTAAATTGCACTTGGCCCAAAATTAATTAATTAACTAGAAAATTAGAATAAAATTCTAATTAATTAGAATAAAATAAAATAAATAATAAAACAATTAATCATCAAATAAAATAATCACATTCATGTCATAAAATAAAAATAAATAGTCCAAATAATTTGGACCATACATAAAATAACATAAATACCAACAAATAAACAAAGCAGAAAAATACCAAAACCTAGGGCTTTACACCCACGGCTTACTCCAAAAATGCAACATTGATGTCAATCTTTCACCAACAAGTATTCAAATAATTAATTTGTCCAAAACTTAAGTCTTAAAATTTAATTAACCATAGTAATCCTATGAATATAATGAGTCCAAAACTAATCTTTTGATCAACTAGATAACAACTTGTAACTCTTATTACACTTCAACGCACACGGCCATTATAACATAAACTTATTTGCAAATCAAGATTTAGTTTATTACTTAATTCAAGATATATTTAGGACTAAAATAATTAAAGTTAGATCAATACATAAAAATAAAAGCTTTTAAATAAAATTCCTGATTTTCGAATTCTAAGGCCCATGCTACTCCCATACGACATTCTAAGCAGAGTTCAACAAAACCAATACTTTAATTCAAGACTTCTTACATTTAGTGAAATTAAATCAATGGAAATATAAATAAAAACATGGATAGAACCAAATGAGCATTTAAAGGTCAATTCTTTAATTAATCATTCTTTCGAAAAGTTCAAGAACTCACTTGTATATATTCGGTTTTCATTAGCTAAACAAATCATCAAATTAATCTTCAATATTTTATAACAAGAATCATATAACATGCACGAATTCACGTCAAAATACAAAATAACATAAACATAACCATCATAGAGTACTCGGCCATCTTGCTAGATTATCAACATGTATATTTCGTCAATTCAACACTAGTACGATACAATTCTATTCATATTCTAATAATTATATTAGTAATCTATTCTACAGATTAAGCAAAACAATCTAATTACCTTGCTAGAAGATCAAAATAACAAGGTTGGTCGAATGGCATTGATTGGACGAGTGCCTCACGGTCCTCTTTGTGATTCCTTTGGTTTCTTGTTTCGGTCTTTGAAGGGTTGAAACCAAGGAAAGGCTTTAGAATCTTTTGTGAGTTGAGATTGAAGAATACAAACTAATAAATTTATTTTCTCCCTTCTCCTTAGTGGTGGCTGTGTGGTTTAGAGTATTAGTGGGGTTTGATCTCCTAAAATCTATTAGTGTTATTAGGAGGATAAAAATAGGGTTTTTGGTTATTTGGTCAATCATAGATATAGATTGGCAAATTTTGGTTAAAAGATAAAAATAACATAATTAAATAAATGATGCATTAGGGCCGTGTGGTAATGGGTATGGGGAAAACATTGGCTAGGGTTTTGTCAAGATGAGGTAAAAGATT
The DNA here is from genome assembly GCA_951394345.1 of Salicornia ramosissima. NCBI lineage: Eukaryota > Viridiplantae > Streptophyta > Magnoliopsida > Caryophyllales > Amaranthaceae > Salicornia > Salicornia ramosissima. The sequence goes on along the minus strand of OX596236.1, from coordinate 30,058,872 downwards.
TGGGCTAAGGTTAATTATTAGGCTTACTAAGGTGCTAACTTATTAATTAATTAAATAAATAATTAATAAAATAAAATTTAAAATAACCCAAAATTTTGGGGTATTACAATTATAATTAGATATTATAAGGTCACACATATAAAGACGAGATAGATCAAAGCACACCAAGCCCAATAAGGGTTTAAGTGGGCGGTTAAAGAGAGGAATTAGGGAATAGGATTTGCAATCTTATAACCTAATTATCACTATATATTAGGCTTAGTATGATGTATGTGATACATAATAATTTACTAAGCATATAATACAACCCTAATATTTCTCACAGACATATCCCATAGAAAGTAAGGGGGTGAAGTTTCTTCCTCCGTCTTCCGTACTAGCATACATGGGGATCTTTCTTGGGTTTATGGACCAAGTAGAAGAATCACAATTGAGGTTCTTGATCTATGAAGGAGGGATACTAAAAGCTAAAAGGGAGTACACGCACAAAAGGTATATCTAATTCCTATAATGTAATTCTTATTAATTATATGCATGAGATCCTATTTTAGATTTTTAGGAAGTGTTTCTGAAATTCAGCTATCATATCTAATATGTTCTTACAGTGGTATTAGTTAGCTTCTTGTGTATAATAATATGAATACAAATTAATTTGATTAATTTGATGTCTATAATGTTGATTTTAATTCAACTAAGGGTAGGAATTGAATTATGGATTGAATAACCTAATTAGAATATATATGATTGTAATTGATTAGAACTGGTTAAATTATGATTTAAATGCTCAATTAGCTCTAACCCTAAAAGCTCTAATTAATTTTCATAAATAATATGTGTTATGAACCCTAATTATTTTCTTTTTTTTAATGTGTTAATTTTATATAATTTGTTCTAATTAATAAATTATGCATATAAGTGTTGTGTGTGATTAATGGAGGATTGAATTATATATATAAGCCCTAAATTAATTAAAATGCAGATTTTATATTAATTTTTATAATTAGGCATAAAAGTTAGGCAAAATTGACACCACCGGTCCATACTATTTGCCATCTTCCCATATCAGTCCCAACAATTGATTATCCTAGAGTAGGCCCAACTATTACAAAAACTTGCCAAAAACAGTCCGACTTACCTGTTGACCTATTGTAGCCGGTAATCCCCACTAAAAGTCATGTACTAGTCGCGTGTTGTGGATTAATTATTTTCTAAAAATGATTTGATTATCAATTAATTATTTTCTAAACACAATTTGATTAACAATTAACCCCCACTAAAAATCATGTGCTTGTCACGTGTTGTGGATTACCGGCTACAATAGGTCAACAGGTAAGCCGGACTGTTTTTGGCAAATTTGCGTAATAGTTGGGCCTACTCTGGGATAATCAATTGTTCGGACTAATATGGGAAGACGGCAAATAGTATAGCCTGGTGGTGTCAATTTTGCCTAAAAGTTATGTTTAATTTATTTTGAGAGGGAGCAGCCACGGCTGGGTGGCAGAACCCCCTGCTCGTGAGCCACGGTGGTTGCTTCGGTGGTCGAAAGGGTGGCATGAAGGTGGGCAGGGGGTGAACATGGGAGGCAGTGGCCGGAAAAGTACAGTCTTTGCACAGTTTCGCCACTACCACAACAACCTTCGTTGCTGGGCAATTTTACCTGGATGAAGTGGTCGGCTGCGTGACTGGCGCCGTGGCTGGGCGTCTCGCCTGATTGCGGTGGCTGGTTGCTATGGTTCGCGGGGAAGCGGGGCTGCTGTGACTGTGTTGGACCTAGTTACAGCCTTGCTTTTGTGAGGTTGATTAAAAAAAAGGAAAACAATTGTATTTTAATATTATTTTTGGGTAAAATAAATTTATCCTTTTTAGTAGATAGAGCAATTCCAATTAGGGGTGTTAATAAATAGTTAACCGAACCGTTAACAAATCGTTAACCGTTGTGGTTAACCACGAAATCGTGAAGAATGATGGAATATGAATCAAATGATGGAAGATGAAAATATAAAATGGCAAATCAATTATAGCTTATGAAAATCGGTAATTGTAACCGTAATCGCTAATCGTTAAGCTTAACGGTTCAGTAACCGTAACCGTTAAAAATTAATGGTTCAGTCAATTAACTGTTAAAAAGTACCAATTACACGATTAACGATTACAATTTTCTGTGGACACCCCTAATTTCAATTCTAGTTATTTAACAAAGGTTATTGAATAATTCGATAATTCTATTTTTTAATTGACTTAAAATTAGGTGGTTATTTTGAGATAAAATCTTTAGAATGTTAGGATTATCTTAGAATTATATAGGATATGATTTTAGGATTTTCTATCTAAATTTTTTTTTTTATCGGTTCCTAGTATTAAAAATATGTGATATTTTTATTCTTTCCAATTTATAATATGTGAGATTATTATGTAGCAAATATATATAGGATATTATTATTGTGATGACTAGTATGACACAAATTAGGATAGAAAATGCCGTCTGCGTACCGTTGATGTATTTTTGTAATTAAATACGGTCTGCGTACCGTTTCTATATTTGTAATTTAATATTATTTATTTAAATTCCAAAATACAAATGTAAACAATAACTATCCGGAAGATGATCCACGGTGAATCAAAGATGAGATCCGCGATGTGTCAAGGATGGAGCCTATGAAGATTAATTTTTTCATAGGATTAGGGGCCATACTAGGATCACATTTTATTGCATTTTATATTGCTTCATTTTAAGTTTGCTTATGTTGCTTTTATTTATGGTACGAGTTCCCTAATAAATAAACCAAAATAATAAACTTAGGTCCCTAAAAGTAATATTGAGATATGTTTTACCGACAACACCTATAAAGCTCTTGATCATTAGGTTCCGCCAAAGCGCGATGCTACATGTAATCTTGAGATAATGGGTTAAATTTGCGAAATTTACATGTTTAATGTTTGATTTTGCTCAACTAGACTATTAAAAGACAAAGGTTTGGGTTTTGTAACATAAATATAGGAACAAGAGTTGTCACCTATCAACCAAGAATTATATGAGATATAATTAGTAAAGGTTGTTTATTTACCGTAAAAACATTAGATTTTAATGATAGGGCCAAAGTTTGCTTGGAATCTCGTGTTTTAGGATCTCTGTTTCACATTAATTAAAAGGGACAATTTCAATAAATAATGTGATTAGTAGCTTAAAATGTTAAAATAGTAGTATACTACTATGATAAACATAATTTGAACTTTGCTATATTTCTATTGTAGATATCATGTCTGGTAACAACAAAAATAATCTCAACTTACGTTCATACCTTGAGAAGGACAAATTGAACGACACAAACTTCCCTGATTGGGAAAGGAACCTAAGAATTGTTCTTAGGGCTGAAGGAAGAGAGGATATCCTTGATGACAGCCCTATCCCAGTTATGATAGCCTCAACATCAGATGTTGAAAAGGCTGCTAAAAAGGCTATTCAAGAAAAGTCATTTTTTGTCACATGTCTTGTGACGACCCGACTCGCTTAAACCGGCGCGGAAGAAACCAACGAGTCGAATAGTCAGTTCTAACATACTAACATACTTGAAAATTAAAACAAAACCTCAAATTGAATATCTGCTAAACCAAAAGTACAACACCCACAAGATTGTACATATCTAAACCCAAATATCATTACTACCACTACGAACAACATTAACTCCAAAATAAATGTCAGAGTTAGAAAATACAAATACCACTACTATAGTCTAATACTAGAAATTGTAAAACAACAATACAAGATATAAATAACATCGGCATTCGCCCAACCCAAAGCTAAGCAAGAACCTCATCATCAGAATTACCTGAAAATAAACAACAGTCCACCGTCAGTGGCGAGTAACATAACCGTCCCACCCTAACGGGGATACACAGATCATAGCATAAACCAAACAATCAAATCAAGCATACCAACACCATCACGCGAACCACATATCATAATATCAATAATAATAATGACCACAAGTAATCATGCTGACTCGACTAACTTTAACCATTAATTAACATTCTTAAACTTTGGCGCAATCATTTACATATTAGACCAGACTATGCAAGTACGAACGCATCTTACGCAAACGAACTTTCTACTATGCCAGGATTGAGAATCTTACTCCCAACCCCATGAAACCCATCTTACGGGAAATCCATATCAAGAGACAACATAGTAAGACCTCCAACTATCCCAATACCGCGGATAGGATAGGGGTAACGTCTTAACCCAATTCTTAGAATCTTACTCTAAGATTAGGCGTCTAATAGTAAAATCAAGCTAATCTTTAACCGAAATTTACATTCTTAGTTAATCTTAAGTTGCATCTTACGCCTTGACTTAAGAATAACATGTAAATCAACAAATCTTGGAACCTCAAATATCATTCTTTAACTTTCTTTAACCTTTCTTTAATTCTTTTTAACTTTCTTTAACTTTCAAGACTCGACCAAGAACTCATAAAGAACTTAACAATATTCATAAAGAACTCATAAAGAACTCAACTAAGATTCAAGAACCCAATCAAGAACTCAATCAAGATTCAAGACCTCAACCAAGAACTCAACCTCATAATCATCATCAACATTCACGCATAACATGACAAACTATAACAACTTTTTCATCAACTTACAAACATCAAAACTTCACTAAACTTGAACATGATCAACATCAAACATGAAATTAACATAATCAATCATAAAATACATATAATCAATGCAAAATCATCACAAAACCATCACCCAAATCAGCCCCATAATCACGCACGTTATAGCCAAAACAAAACATCAATTCCGGTTTAATCTAATCTCTTAATCTACCCTATGAATCATAGTATACCAACTAGGATTAGGATAGCATGTTACCTTATTGGAGTATAAACAAATCAACACACGAAAACTCGCTGCCCGGAAACCCAATCCACACAGCCCAGCAGCACGGTCCACCACGGCACCACCACGGACACAGCACGGCTTCACCACTTGCACGGCCACACTGCACGGACTTCACCACGAACCACCAAACGGCCACCCACACGAGGCACCTCTCTTGAACACGTCCCAAACACGAATCCCAACCCAAAACCGGACCAAAGACCCAAGTCTTGAATAAGGAAATGAAGGCTATTTGTGAAATTAGTCACTTAAAGATCAATGGATGTTGAATCTTTAAGTTTGGGCTTTGGAATGAAGATGAACAAATGTTGGGATTTACTAGCCAAAAATGGCGTGGGAATTGATGGCAAAGGAGAGAGTGTTTTCGGCTTTTGAATTGATGATCAAGAGTGTTTAAGATGGCAAAGGTGATTAAATGAACAAATGATCCCAAAGCCTTACTACTACTTCTATTTATAGAAGTTAGTCATAGTGTGAACATGAAGCAAGTGGCAAAATAAGCCACTAAGCATCATGGGGGAACCGGCCAAGGCCTAAGAAAATGGGCTTCTAAGCTCATTTGGGCTAATTGCACTCATGCAAGACTAATCATGCTTAAATCGCATTTGGCCCAAAAATATTAATTAACTAATTAGAAAATTAAATAATAAAAATTCTAATTAATTAAATAATAATAAAATAAATAATAATCAACCAAAAATTAAAATAATCCAATTTAATCGAAATTATTCTCATAAAATAAAAATAAATAGTCCAAAATAAATTTTGGACCATACATAAAATCACATAAATACAAATAAATCGGTGACAGAAATACCAATAAATGTGGGTCGTTACATGTCTCATGCTAGCTTCAATAGAAACAAACCTTCAAAAGAAGTTTGATGGTATGGATGTTTACAACGTTATTCAACAACTGAAAAAGATGTTTAAGAAACAAGCTAGAATAGAGAGATACGAGACTCACAAAGAGCTTCTTGAATGTCGACAAAAGGTCAATGAACCAGTGGTTAAGACATGTCCTTAAGATGATGGATTTATTCCAATGAATGTCTAGGCTGGGTCTTACCTGTAGCCAGGAAATGGCTACTGACATTATCATGATATCTCTGCATGATGGTTTCCAACAATACAGAAAGAACTTTAAAATGCAGGATAAAGTGAATGAAGGTCCCACTAGCACTCAAGAGTTTCTTGCACTTGAACTCACAAGCAGTCGCACATGAACTCTCAAATGTTCCCAATCACTTACCCCTATGTTAGTGACGAATTAGAGAAAATTTTCTCTCAATAGTTATTACTAAAAAGCTTTTAACAGATGAAGTTTAAGTTTTCAGTTTGAATTCTTTCGTAATCAGTAATCTGCTCTGCTTGATCTTTTGTGAACTCTCAAAAAATCACTCATTGAAGTATTGGAGAGTGTTGAGAGTTTCTGGTATTAAGTGGTTCTATTTATAGACCTTTAGGAACCGTAAATATTGCAGTCAAGAAGGTTTCTTGTGCTACAATATTTGTTCCTATTAATTAGGAAATCTTCAACAAAACATTCGAAAATCTAGGATCTTTGAATATTTGCTAGAATATCTTTTAAAGATAGTGAAAGTTGTTACAACTTAATATTGATTACCAAACTGACTTGTACTCGTGCAAAAGCTTTAAAGAAACTAAAAATTTATTCTTTCACAAAATATTTTACGAGTCAATTTGTCAACCTACTGGTCTGTTGAACAATTTTAGGAATTGTTTTTCAGATCAGTCATGTTGCAACCACTGGACATTGGTCTGGTGTTTGCAACATACCAAGATCAAACATTAAAAATCTAATATCATACTTAAGCATTCTTTACAACACAAAAGACTAAAAATAAAAACCCTAAGGCTAAAGTTCAGTCTTCGTGTTCTTCATTACTTCGACACTTGGATTCTCCATTGTTGGTTCACTTCAGTCTTCTTCAAGTAGTTCTTGATGTCACAAGTACTGGAATACCTGTACGTCAAACATGCACACAATATACAATATATGACATAAAAGTATTATTACTCAATAGTGAGTAACTGAGGAGCAATATGCTTCATCTATTTCAGAACAATTGTATGAACTCTTTACTTATCAACTGTTTCTGTCAAATATTTATCATCATGTAAAACACTAAGGGACTTAAAAATCCCCCTTTTTGATGATGACAAACTCTTCGAATTTTTTCCCTCTAGAAACAAGTTAGTCACAGAAAACTTCAAATCACATGGGGCTCTTTTAGAATTTTTTGAATTTTTTGACTCGAATAAAGAAATAAGGAAATTTCCAATCGTACTATCGAGTTAATTTTAATCCCAACGGTAATACTCTTTATGATTAAATTCTCAAATGTGATGTTATTAATCAAAAATCCGTTAACTTTAACAAAAAGAAATACATTACTTAACTATAATTAACTTAAAAACTATACTAAAAAAATAATTAATCATAATTAACAAAACAAACCCCCTAAGTGTTAAAATGATTTGTAAAATCTTTAGCAGAATATTTTTTTATATGTAGACCAAGTCGCGCAAATCAAGGCGAATTGAAAAGGCAAATTAGGGCTTGTCAAATCGTATTGGAAAATTTTGACCTCAAATTGGATCCTATAAGGGATAAAATGACCCGTAAAACCTTAATCAACGCAGACTATTTTTCTTAATGTGTAGATCACGGTGCGAAAATCGAGGTGAATTAGGAACGTAAATTATGGCTAATCGGGTCGTTTTTTGCAAATCTCAACCTCAAATCGGATCCCATAAGGGTAAAAATGATCCCGAAAAACCTTGAGCATACTATTTTCCTTACACGTAGATCAATACGCGCAAATTGAGACAATTCTAATCTCAAATCGAACCCTTTAAGGGCTAAACTGACCCGTAAATCCTTGAATAGGCTATTTTTTATTATTAGTAGTTATTTAATTAACGGCATACTCCGTTGGAATATTCATCCGCGATGCTGCATTTGGGAATTTTAATCATAAGTATTACCATTGGGATTAAAAAAACTCGGTAGTAACATTGGGAATTCGCCACAACACGGTAGTACCAATGGGAATTTCCCAGAAAAATAACTGACTAACTCAATTATTCTAGACTATAAGTGAAACGGCTGACTATTTCAATTGTTCCAGACACTAAGTGAAACAACTGACTACTTCAGCTGTCCCAGTTGCTAAGAACACTATCCTGAAAGGTTGCAAAAACTTGGCCAAGAGAACAACTATCCAGAACAACAAAAAAACCTTTTATTGACTCAACTAACTAAGCAGAACTAGTATTTTAGACTAAACAAAACACTTACGCTTTTGAACTAATAATCAAACTATGGCTTATTCTACTTGTCTTAATTAGGCTTTATCAAAACGTCAACTGACTTATTTTCCCCCTTTTTCAATCATTAAAAAGTATTCACAGACAAGTAAAGCAAGTAAAGTTAATTGCATTCATCCAAGGAAAAATTACTTTAATAGGTACCAACTATTGGTGTTTCAAATTTATAGGTACTAACTTTTGATTATTCACCATCAGCATGAACTGTTGTATAGATTTGCAACAAGTGGGTCATGACTGGAAGTAATCTGTTGTACAGGTTAAATGGCATACGTTTCATGTTTTTTTTGGTCCTTTATAAATTAAAAGAAATTAATTTATTTTTGTTTAAATCTTAACATTAATCAAATTAACTCAATAACTCTCATACATACTTTCACCCCTTCAAATCACCACGCACACCAACAGTAATGCCACTTACCACCATCTACCAACCATGCACCAGCATCACCAACACGTCACAGGTAACCACCATAAGCACCGTGATGTACCACCAACACGTCACAGGTAATCACCTAACCAAAAACCATAACACTCAAGACAACCGATACGCAACCAAAAACTCATCCAAAACATTCCAAACAACCAAAACCCATCAAAAATAACCCCAAACAACCCAAATGCTAGCAGAAAAAAATCAAACCACCCAAACAATCCACAACCTACCGACCCAAATACCAAAATTAACTTTTAACCCCCATCACGGGCAACCCGAGAACAACCAACCCAAAAAACCACATCATTCATCATCATCCTCCTCACCAGGCTCATCATCAGGATCAGAGACATCATTATCACCATCATCATCAGATTCCTTTACAGCCTCTTCAGATTCTAGTGCAGTCTTTTCAGTGGATGAGCTCTATCCTGCATCCCTCTCTGTGTCAACTGGTTCCCCTACTGACTTGGTTTTTCCTGTAGACTAACTGACATCCGCCTTTTCTACCCCTGCAATCTATAAGACCTGACGTTCTATGGCAATCAATTTCTTTTCCAAGGTAACTTGCTTCTGATCCATGTTGTCTATCAACCCTCTAACCAATGTCTTTAAAGTGCTATGGGTCTTCTCTTGCTTATCCATTCTTCCAATAATAGGAGTAAGATCTACTGATTATGCAGACACACTGCTGTTCCTCTTTTTAGCAGTAGGCTGAACAGTTTCTTGCTCCCTCTAGGTTAGAACAAATCTAGAAGGTTCTAGCCCCTTTTGCCTCAGAATTTTCATGGAGAATTTTATTCCAAGAACAGTTTCTATAGCCAGTGTAATTCCTTTTTTATCATTAGGGATGTATGTATTGATCCATACAACAGAGAGTGGGATAGAGAGTTCTCGCATATAATCATGTGGTCAAGCATGAGATAGGGGAAATGATTTTCACTTTCTTTATCATTAGGTATATCAGTACCATGTCCATTACCCTAACTAATCCCTACCATGTGCTTTTGGCAAAAGCACCTTGTTGCATATAGAATGCGAAACCAACATAACTGGTTTAATGAAATTCTTAGCAAGGTAGCCATCCTTCTTAGCTACTACTCTCCCAAACGGAAATTTCACAATATCATTTGATGTGACCCCACCCACATTAGTCCAACCATCAGAAAAGTAATTCCAATACCCAACCATAGGTATTTTTAGAAATGCAGACATAGAAGTAACAAATAATTCCAATTTCACATCAGAACAGTAGAGGTCAAACTCATATCGGGGCATCATTTTAGATTCTCATAAAACACCCTAATATCCTCTACATAGGCTTTCCTAACAGTCTCAAATAAACACATCCAACCTTGTAATTCCAAAATTTCTTTAATCTCAAACAGAGCAGAAAATTAAAAATATCCATCCTCACATCCACATCCACATCCAGACATCACATTTTTATCAGAAACAGTAGAATAAATAGTAGATTTACCTTTTGCTGTCTTGGCAACAGGTGTTTTCCTCTTCACACTCTTATAGGGTGTATCTTTTGGAGAATAAGAGATCTCCTGCTTGATTTTGCTACCTGAACGCGTAAATCTTCTGTCTATGAACGAGTAAAACTTCTTCCTCCTCAGCCGTTTCTCGCTCACCTTCCTCATTTTTGTTTTCAATACCCTCTTCTTCAGCTTGAATGGGTTCCTAATCATCCTCCTGATTCATCTTCTATCTCAGTTTCTTCCTCAATAATCTTTTCTAGGGTTTCTAACACAATCTTGTTAGCCTGAATAGTGTCATCCTGTTGTTCCCCCTCAACATCAGCCTCGGTTGACGGTTCGATCTGGGCTGATTAATGTGGTGTCGGCTGTGTAGAAGGTGGTAAGGTAGAAATTGGAATGGCAGTAGTGAGGTGGTCTTAGTAGTGGTTGTTGATTTTGTGATAGTGAGGTGGTTTTAACAGTGGTGGCTGAAAGTAGGGTCTTAGGTTCGATTGGGTTTTAGCTGACAATGAGGTGGTTATAGTAGTGGTGGTTGATTTTGTGATGGATGTTTTTTTGTGGTTGATGGTGGTTTTGGTGGTGGTTGTTTGGTGACTTGAGGGGTTGCAACATCAGTTTATAAAGTCAAGTATCAAACCCTGCTACAGATGGATATGAAGATACATTGTCATAGCTGCTTTTTCTTCTTCAATTTTCCCTTTTCCTTAGTTCTCACCATTATCCACTAGTAGAAAATCAACATATACTACACCACATTTGATGCAATTCTTTTAGAACCGCAGCCATAAATACTGAAAATATTGAAAAAATGCATTATTTATGGCTGCGGGGTGAAAAACCGCAGTCATAAGTACTTATATGAATGCGTTTCTTTCTTAAAAAAAAAGTCTGGCCTATACTCTTCATCAATTCCAACTTAAAAACAAAATCAGAGTTTATGAAAAACTCTCACAAAAACCCTAACTCCACCCCATCGAGTAACCCAGCCAGCCTCCAATCCACCACCACCGCCGCCAAACCTAGCTTCCATCCTCCATAGACACCCAACATCCATCCACGCCCAGAGAGTTCTCAGCCACGTTACTCCGTCCTTGTGTTGTCTTCGCTTCAAACACCTCCGCCACACGCAAGTGCTCCGCCATCCATCCACGCCCAGAGAGTTCTCAACCCAGAGAATTTTTCTAACCACTGCAACACCTGCTTCAATTCGCTGCACTTTGACAAGCCCATCACCTATTTCGACGCCCAGCTTTCCCATTGCAACACCTGCTTCAATTTGCTGCACTTCTGCCCTAGGTTTGAACTTCGACGCCACCCCTCCTTCCACCTACGGCCTCTTTATTTGAAGGTATTCTGGTTGATTTTTGATGTTAGTGTTTCTTCTTCAATATTCTTCCCCTTCACCTTTGTTCTTATTCTCTTTCTTTGTATGCATTTATGGGTTTATGTATTTATTTATTTTTCTATTCTACTTTTTTCATATGGTTTTACATTCAATTAGTAGTTATTTATTGGAATTGTAGACATGTGTTCGATTATAGTAGCATTTTATTGTAGAGAATCTCAATTTGTTGGTGCAACTTTCTAAAAAAACAAACATTTCGCCAAGATTTTCCCACCAAACCATTCAAGTAAGAAACCATGTACATCATTTATGTTATTATACTCTCTTACTTTTTACTGTTGGATTTTTTTGGGTTTGTTTGTGTTTTTCTAAAACTTTTTTTTTGCTGCTGCATATCTTGTTTTGCTTATTTAACAGAAAGAATTACAACAATGTAATTGAAAGCAGGGTTTTAAAGTGGAATACAGACATGAGTATATGAGATGTTGTACAGTCACTTGTTTGTTTTGCTTATTTTTGTTATTTGTGGAAAATGTTGATGTTGTAGGATTTTAAGGGTTTGGTATGCTTATAAGAATCATAATAATGTAGGTCATTTCTTCTCTGTTTAAAGACAACTTGTTGTTCTTTTATGCATTTTATACTTTTTGATAATGTAGTGAATTGAGCTTTGAAAGCATATCTTTTAACAATTGGTACAAAGGAACTTTTTTTTTTTTCAAACATGCCTTTTAATGAGAAGGGATTGTTCTGTTGATCATTGATTACTGCTTCTGCTTTAGTTATCCTCTCTGTATACTTTTAGTAGGGTTTCAAGTTTAGTAACTTCAAAACTTTTGAATCATGTTTCTTGACTCATATGGAGATTGCTTGAGTTTATTTGGAAGGTGGTAAGGTTATGGACTTGGCATGTCCTTTTCTCTATTCTATTCATTCGGTTCTTGTGAAGATTGTACTTTAGGTTGACTGAAGTGAGAAACCTTATTAGTAATGTTGCTAAATGTCTTATAAATCTCTTATCTAGAAGCACAAACAGACTCCCTTTCTTTCACTATACCAAACTTAAATCTATGTTCTCTAGGTAGTATGCACTTTAAACCAGCTAAAACAAATACAGAGGATTTATTTCCTATTTTTCCTCCAAGGATCATAGGAAAGCTACTAAGATGCCACTGAGCTTTGAAATCAATGTTTTGTGCTTTTTTTTTTCTTTTGAGATTTTGATAACTGATACTTTCACTTGAGCCATAGTATCACCTATTATGTTGATAATTATGCCTATTATCATTGCTTTATAAGTAGTAATAGATGTAAGTGACTTAGACTCTTTCGAAAGTTTATGATTTGGTTTCATGGTCTATTCATAAATATTGACAATAAGAAGAACCCATTAACCTAACGTAATTGTCGGTGCATCTGACCCTTATAAAATGATTTATGTTGCATTTCTCGAGTATCATAACGGTTCTACTAGATGCTTGCTATGTGAAATTTGATACATGATATTGACTCATCTCCTCGTATATATTCTTCTAACATGTTTACTTTTAGCAAGCATTTTCTACTATATTTGGGTCTATTTTTTCCATAAGCTCTAATTAATAAGATTTTGAGTTTGTATATTTGACAATGAGGTTGTACCTAATTGAAGATATGCCCAATAATGTTTATTCTTATATTCTATCATTCATTTTAACCTCAATTTTTCTTATGGTTGCTTTTTCTAATTATATCCCAACTTGTGCCCTTTCTAATGGTTCATTTATGATCACATAAGTTGCTCATAAGAAGTAATTTGTGGTTCTGATTATTATTTATTTATGTATTTTATTATGATTGTGAACACTTCGCTGTTAAAAGTGAAAGCAAAATGAGTTAGAGGAAAGTCGTCAGCAAACGAATCAACTACAGTGAAAGTGACAATAAGAGGGTGTTTGGCGGATGCTGGTGTAGGAAATGGAAGACAAAGAAATTCAATGAATAGGTAATTTCTTTATTGTTTGAGGCTTGTTGATTTTTTTAGTTTTTATATAGAAGTGTGATTAGTGATTGTTGATTTGAGGTTCTACTTTTTATAATTTTTCTCATGCTCTGTATGCAGATAAATGTTGTGTCTGTAGATTAAGATCACTTTTCTACTCAATTATGTTGTCCACAATAGATCTTTGAGGATTCTTCTTCATGTTCTGGAGGTAATTTGAGAAGCCATTTGAATGTTGTTTTGACTTTTGTCTTGTTTTGATGCATTTCTCTTATTGTTTGAGAACATGGCCTGTCATTTTAAAATTGGCAGTTATCTTAAAATTTAAAAATTGTGACTATGCATTTCTGCTTGCTAATCTCTTTGGCTTACGATTGTTCAGAGTAAAGGTTGTCAGCAACCACGCATAGTATATTATGCTCCTTGTTCGAAACCTGCAGCTGGGGCATGTTGATTGATGTTGCTTCTGTTTGGATCTGCCACTCTAACTCTGATCTTGAATCGGAAGATATTTGCTGCTATTGGTCTGATCTTGAAATGGAAGATACCTGCTATCGCTACCGTCTTGTGTATAGCTGTTGTGTTGCAATGTTCTATTGTATTTAGATTTGTATTTTTTTTGGGGAATGATTCTGCATGTTGCGCTTCCTTTTTAAGAATATTTTTTTTTTTATTTTGGTGTACTATTGTCCTTGTATATAATTATTATTTAATTATTATTGCAGGATATATATTATAATTATATTTATATATACAAAGTCATATTTTTTTTTAATAAAAGAAGACTTATGGATGCGGTTCTGGGGGAGAGCAGTAGCCAAAAGTCCTTTTTTTTTGGAGGCAACCAAGCTTTAGATGCGGTTCTAGTAGGAACCCATCCAAAAGTCCACTTTTGGCAGTGGTTTTTTAAAGCAGCCATAAATGCACTTTTGGATGCAGTTATTGCTAGAACCGCATCCAAAAGTCACTTATGGCTGCGGGTGGAACCGCATCCATAGGTGTATGACCTATGGCTACTACGATATTGGTTACGGGGCTGAGCCGCATCCACAGGGCCTAAAACCCCTACATCCAATGACGATTTTTCTACTAGTGATCGAATTCTTGAGCTAAGAAAAACTTCAGAAACCTTGAGATGATGAAGAGTTGTTTCGAGATGAGGAGAGAGAGAGAGAAAATGATGAACTGCTTAAGAGTGCGATAATATAAAGATAGTAGCAGCAGAATAAGTGGGAGAAGTGGGAGTTGTGGGCAGTTACAAATGAAGTGAAGTGCAAGAGGAAGTGAATTAACTTCCTTAACTGCCAATAAGTGAAAGGCACGTGTGGAAATTTCTTCCAGCGGTTGTGCATGCTTGATCATGAAATACCAACTGGCAAAGCATTTATCCCTTGGAGAAGGAATAAAACGCTTATTTTAATTTTTGTCAAAAATTAATTTAACAAAAACATATCGATAGCATTCTGTTGTTAACCTATACTGGTTCACATTACTAACACAGTTCAATTGTTTTAAGCAACTTAGACAACTCACCTATTCATGTATCCAGATAAAACAAACAGAATTAGAAAAGTTTATTCAAGAAATCCATACATACATGAACACTAATCTAGCCAAGAGAGGGGGGTTTATAAGAAGAAGCCTTTTTAACGAATTTAGATCAATTTTTATTTCCTAAAGTTTAATAAAAGAGCCTTGACCTAAGTCTATGTAAGGTTCTATTTCCTAACCCTGAATAGTCCTAACAACAACCTAAACCTACAAAAAAAAAAAAAACTCTAAACAGTGGTTTAGTGCAGACATCAACAATTTGATCTTCCCTTTTGCAGAATTGCAACTGAACTAGACCTTTTTCAACATTATCCCTTAGGAAATGATGTCTTATCTCTATGTGTTTGGTCTTTGAGTGTTCAACTAGATTTTTGGAAATGTTAATGGCACTAGTTTTGGCACAGAAGATAGGAACTCTATCTACCAAAACTCCAATGTCTTTGAATTGACTCTTTACCCAATGCCGTGGAAAACGACAAGCAGCAGCTGCAATGTATTTTGCTTCTACTATGGATAAAGCTACAATATTCTATTTCTTAGAACCCCATGGGATCAAGCATGATCCCACAAAGTGTGCCATACATGAAGTACTCTTTCTATCCACTAAGAAACTTGCATAATCATCATTAGTGTATCAAAATAGTTTAACTGTGCTACCTCTGGGGTATCACACACATAAATCCTACCAAATACCTGAGAATTATTCTTACTGCCTTCAAATGAGATTCCCTAAGGTTTTGGAACCTGGCACATAACCCCACAAAAAATATAATGTCTGGTCTGCTGGTAGTAATATTTAGTAGTGAACCAAACAAGCCTCTGAACAGTGTAGGATCCATAACTGTTCCCTTATTATCTGCTTCATGCTTTGTGGAAGTAGGAACAGGTGTTTTATACGCCTTAGTGTTTTGCATACTATACTTCTTTAGTACCTCCAGTAGGAACTTTTGCTGATGTATCATGATTCCTTTATCATTCTGCTTAATATCTAATCCAAGGAAGAAACCATGTTCCCCCATCATGCTCATTTCAAACTCACTATGTATAAGATGAGCAAACTCATTACATAATCTCTCATTTTTAGCACCAAACAGTATGTCATCAACATAATTTCGACTACAATCTGATCAGATCCCCTTGTTTTATCATAGTCGATGTGTTCTTGTTGATTGGAGCTTTGCACCACTAGCCTAGCCTTATTCCTAACTATGGTACCCAATTTATCAAGTTTGTTTCTAAAAACACACCTGGTACCAATAACTATTCTTCCTTTGGCTCTAGTGTAATACCCTAAAATTTTGGGCTATTTTAAATTTTATTTAATTAAATATTTACTTAATTAATTATTAAGTTAGCCTTGTAGTAAGCCATTTATTGAACCAAGCCCAAAACCAACTAACTAGCCTTGCCCAAATTAAACCCAAAAGGTCATGGTATGACCAACCACTCAGCCCCCTTATTTTCTTTTTATCGATTTAATTAGTTTAATTTATTTTTCTTAATTAAGAATCTAGATCTAATTTGACCTTTCCTAAAAACTAGCTTTTATCCTCCTAATCTCTCTACTAAAATTTAGGAAACCAAAACCCCTCTACTTCATGAAATCACACGGCCCCCATAACATCTTAAGAAGTTCATAATTATTCTTCCCCTCTAATCTTCAATCAATAACAAAATTTCTATTCACTTCTAAAAATTGTTTTATTAGGAGATCAAAAGGAACCAAAGAGGACTCGTTGAACCACTCGGCCACCCTAGAGAAATTCAAACCCTTTGTCCTCCATTATTAGGTAATTAGTTGTTCTCCTTAATCTTAGAATAGATTAGATTTATAACATTTAGAATAAATATGTTTAGAATTGTTGGAAATTGCTTAGAATTGTTAGAACTTGATTATTGATAATACTACAAGATGGCCGAATACTTTCATAATATTTTTTATGATACTATTTTATGTTCTAGAATAAATTCATGCTTGGTCTATGATCCTTGCCATGTAATTTTGAGAATTAATTGATTTATTTGTTGAAACTTTGAATACCGAATTGATACCTCTTTGATTTGTAATTTTTGAACAATCTTGATATCTCAAGACTTGATCTTTTAGTTGTAATCTTGCTCTAACTATGTTCTTTAATAAACTTTCTTGATTTATTTCTCTAATTAATTAAGTACTTGAATTTAAAACATTAATCTTGATTAAAAAAAGATGATGTCGAGTGATGATGATGATTTAGTAAGTTTTGCATTCGGAATTTTGATTAATAAGTAAAGTATGGAATTTTTTAAAGATAGTCTAATTTAATTGTTTAAAGCACATAAAATTTCGAATAAAAGGAAGAAATTAAAACCTTGATTTATAACTAATTATCTTCAAAAATGTCGAGTGTGTTGAGGAATAAAAAGAGTAGATTTTTATTGTTCAATTAATAAAAAAAGATTAGATTTTGAACACTTTCTTGAAATTATTTTAATCTAGTAATTAGGGCTTGTATTTTTAATTAGTTAATTACTTTAATTGTTTAATTGTGAAAGACGAATTATTGTGATATCTTTATGTTGGAGGCCGTGTATATTGGAGGAATAGGTACAAGGTTTGATTTCTATTTCTTATTTAATGATTGGTTATTATTATTGAATTATGATATTTACATGTATTATTGTATGAACTTGATGAATTGAAGTAATTTAGGTTGCATGGTAATTTTCGAATGGTTATGATGTTGTGCGTGTATTATGAAGTCTAGTCTAGAGTTTTGAGTCAAGTCAAGTTGAACTAGAGTTGACTAGAGGTAAAGTCTTGATAAAAGAGTCAAGTTGTGAACTGGTAAATAAATGAAAGATAATAACCTATGAAGTAACCGCCCATCTAGTGCCCTAAGGTGCCACGAACATTGGTATAGTCGAAGCCACTGTCCCGCTGTGGAATGGAGAAAGTTCTGGATCCCAGCGCTTGGGAAGTAGATCCTTTTTGGTTGACCTGATATGAGACAAGGAAAGTCGGGGAAGTAGATCCTTTGTGGTTGACCCCTACAAGCATATGACTGTGTCACGGATTAGAACCCTAAAGTGAACTGGAACTTGAAAGTTAATAATGAAAGTCTAGAGTCTAGAGTCAGTACTAGTTTGAATGGAAGGTCTGGTCATAGTTGGTCTAGTGTATTTTGTTTTCCGCTGCGTAGCTTGTGAATTGATTATAATACTATATTAATGCTGATCTTGATGTCTTGTGTGGACTTTCTATTGACTTGTTCTTTTTATTATATTTCTAATTGCGTTCTACTATTAAGTAGAACAATCTAATTACTCCCTACTGACTGTGGACCCCAAAAATTCCCTTTTCAGGTACTGATGAAGAGTAATTGGGTGTCGCAAGGGCTGGGATTGTGAGCAAACGAGTTTAGTAGCATAACTACCCATTAGTTCTTCTAGCCATTCTAATAGTATTTTAATGGACTTTCGTAGTTTTATGTTAATAATGGATTTGGTATTTTTCTAATGGTTTTGGACTACTTTATAGTTGATTAAATAAATTGAATAAGTTTAGAGTTTCCGCTGTTATTATTTAATTTGGACTTGAAAACTTCTAGTTATATATGATTCGTATTGTTGTTTTCTACGAAAACAAAGTTGGTAAAATACGGGTCGTTACAGTTGGTTTAAAATGCCACACATTGTTTATTTCGAGTTGGTGTAGTTCATCTTGCATATCCACAACCCAATCTGGATCTTTAAGTATAGTTTTTACATCATCTGGTTCTATGTTAGGCAGAAATGAGGAGGATGCACAAATGTTTTGGTAAATTGATCTTCTTGTTGGAATCCCTTTATTGATATCACTAAGTATTTGCTCAGTGGGATGAGATGATTGATATTTTTAATTTTTGAACATTTGATTCAGTTGTGCATTTCCCTCATTAGAACCAGATGGCCTGTGTTCTCCCTCAGATGGTGCAGATTGCAATTCTCCATTGGGAGACACTCATTTTCTTGTTCAGACACTATTACCTAAAACTTATTTGGACTAGAATCAAGATCTCCAGCTCCCCTTGAGTTCTTTAACTGATCTTCATTTGAGTCCCCTTGATCTCCTCCAGGTTCTTCTCCATTCAGAATTGGAGGCACAATAGGTGAGCATGGTTCTTCTGGTTCTTCAGTACCTTAACTAGCTGGCTGTTCTGTAGTGAATTCAATTGAGCGAATGGAGTCATCATTTGTTACCTGCGAAATCTCAAGGAACATGTTAAATTCATCAAAAATCACATGAACACTCTTCTCACCCGCAATGTTCTCTTATTGAAAACCTTGTATGCCTTGCAGTGTGGAGAGTATCTAAGAAAAACTCCCTCATCACAATTAGGGTCAAATTTATCAAGCTGTTCTTTCCCATTATTGTGCACAAAACACTTACAGCGAAATTTTTTAAGTGTGCAATGTTGGGTTTTCTTCCCCTTACACTAGCGAAAAATTCTCTCGTGCCTTTTAGGTTATTAGAATCGTGCCTTTGACGTTACAAAGGCAACAGTTACAAATAAAATAGTTATTTGGATCGTGCCTAACGTTACAAGTTTATAATATGTTTTCTTTACCAGTGGTCTTAACAACGCTCTATTCAGAATATAATAGGTTGTGTGTATAAATTCTTCCCCGAATCCCTTGGGCAGACCACTTTCGATCAACAATGTTTTGGCTATCTCCTCTCAACTACTCCATTCTGTTGAGGTGTTTTTAAGGTAGAAAAGTTGTGAATTACTCAATTTTCTCTGCAGAACTCAATGAAGTGTGCATTATCAAACTCAGTACCATGATATGATATCATGGCAACTAGTGTAATGTTTAACGGGTTCTGTACTAGTTTGATCAAAGACTAAAACTCTTCAAAAGTTTAATCCTTTGAGGACAATAACAATGACCAAGTGTAGCTGGAAAAGTTATCATCCAAAACACAAACAAGCCAGTGCCCATTTCTGCTTTGCACTCGCATGGGCTCACATAAATCAATGTGGATCCGTTCAATTTTGGACCTCCATGAGCGTTTACTACGCCGAAAGGTGGTACCTTTAATCAAGGTACTTTGGAGAAGTGAGAAGTACATGGAAGCTACTTGGGGAATGAAGCTTCGATGCGGGAGAAATATCCCGAACTCTTTGTGGCAGGTATGCAGTATTTTTGGGTTCCTTGTTTTTGTATGCTATGTGTGCTTCCTAACGTAGATTTCGAGGTCGAAATTTATTTTAGGAGGTGTGACTGTAATAACCCGAAATTTAGGGTCATAAAATTTCGTGCTATTCTGTCTTCGATGTAAAATTCTAAGCTCGAATTATAATATCAGGCAGGGTTTCCTCTTATCTTGACTCTTGCCCATGGATTAAATATAACCCAAGACCCTTAAATGGGCTTGTGTGGCCGGTTATAGTGTGGCAAGTAATTGCCAATGGGCTTCTAGCTTTAATTATTTTCTAAGCCCAATTGCTTAATTATTTTCCTATTAACCAAAAGGCTAAACTTTATATATATCCTTATGATCATATCAAAGGGATAAATCATTCACTCGAACTCCCTCTCACTCATCCCCTTTCATGGACCCCATCAAAATTCTCTCTCCATCAAATCTTTCTTGTTCTTTCTTAATTCCATAAGAGAACAAGGTTCCTATTTCTTAAAACTATCATCCTTCAAACTCAAATTCAAGAAGTTGATCATAGGTGGTTTTCCTTTTAGTGTGTCGTGTGTGTCAAGTTGCAACTAGAGCCAAATTCTAGGTAATTAGACTATTCACTTAAAATTTAGAATATTAAAGTACATAATTTGATAGAATAAGTTGCTAGATTGTAGAATTTGATCATGAAACTATAGAGTAATGTTCGAACTATGCGTAAGTTATGATGAACATGTTCTTAAATGTTTCTTGAATTGTTTCCATGAATTTATGTGATTTATTTGTTAATTTATGGATTAATTCATGATTTATGATTGTAATTTACATGTGTCAATTTGAAGAATTGCATAAAGATTGATTATTCTTATAACTTTTCACTTGAATTTTTTTTTTTTTTGAAAGCAGGTATTGATTTTTAGAAAGTTCTTGATAATTGTTGATGAATTTATATGATTTTGTGTAAAACTTTGATGATTAATTAGTTTAATTCATGATTAATTATTCAAATTTGCCTTTTTCTTTAATTTTAATTTTAGAATAATTAATGCTTATTATTCTTGACATGTTGGAACCTCATGGATGTGCAAGCATGTATTTTTTTATTGAGTTCTTGAATTAAATATTTAATTATAAAGCATTTTTTTATGATTTAATTAATTATAGAATGCTAATCCTGAATTAAAATTATAACTTTTTCTTTTCTTGAAATTTTCGTGTGATACTATAGTGATTATGAATGAAAGTTTCAATTTTTCTTGTTGAATTAAGTGCATGATTAATCTTGATCATGAAAGATTAATTTCATTATTGTTAAATTTATAAATTGTAATTATGTGATGAATCCTTGCTAATCTTGAAACTATCACTTGTTGCATGCTAATCTTGCCTTGGCCGAATATTTTGGAGGAAGAAAGTTTGGATTTTTATTTCTTGTTTGAATTATTTATGCATGATTACTTGTTGATTATTTTTTTCCATGATTATTGATGGTCTATTGTTTGTTTCTAGCTTTATTTGGATTAACTTTGTGAAAGAACCAATTTGCTTGTTTGTGCAAAGGGCTGAAAAATAAGGTATTAAAATACATATTATTCGATCCTATTGCAGCATTATTTTTACTTGATGAAATTACTTGTTTAATATAGTTTATTATTTAATTATGTGTTATTAACTTCGGTCGTGCCGATTATGTGTTATGGACTTCGGTCATGGCGATTATGTGTTATCGACTTCGGTCGTGGCGATTATGTGTTATCGAATTCGGTCGTAGCGATTATGTGTTATCGAATTCGGTCGTAGCGATTATGTGTTATCGATTTCGTTTGTGATGATTATGTGTTATCGACTTTGGTCGTGGAGATTATATGTTATCGACTTCGGAAGTGGCGATTATGTGTTATCGACTTCGGTCGTGGCATTTATGTGTTATCGATTTCGGCCGTGGCGATTGTGTGTTATCGACTTCGGTTGTGGCGATTGTATGATTTGATTTACAATTAAGAATATTTGCATGATTATTGACTTCAGTTTGATATTTTTACACGCATGATATGTTACGTTGATGTGGAGCTATTTTGTTAGTTGATGTTAAGATTTCCACTGGATTTAATGACATGTTGATTGCATGATTGAATGTTGTTTCCGCTGTGTAATTCTGATTTATGAGGATGATTTGTTATAATTGTTGACTCTCCTCTTATCATGATTATTATGCTATGATTGCTTTGTTCTCTCTTGTTATGTGTTTTATACTTCCTCTTTTAAGTGGAACACCCCAGTTACCCACCACTGATTTTGGACCCCATTTCAGGTAATGGAGATGAAGCTTGTTTGGGCGTTAGCGTGGGTTGGTTTGTGTGTCGTGCCGAGGATTTTAGCCTTATTTCGCCAACTATTTTACTTTTAAATTCAGTATTTCTTTGATTTCGTCCATCTTGTTGGGCCAGTACTCCCCTAATAATGTAATTTTAGATCATTAGTTCCTTTTGGTTTTCAGTAGTAGACTCTTATTTCCTTTTCATTAATAAAAGTTAGATTTTTGAACTTAATTTAATTAATTAATATTTATATAATAATTTATTAGTAATTAGTAACGAACCCATTTGTCGATGTTTTCAAGATCGACAATGCACGAAAAGTCTGGTCGTGACACCTAGTCCACATGAACTTGCTTTCTTTTTACAAAAGCTTCGTCATCAGAAGAGCTGTTTTGGAAAATTTCTTTAAAAATCTTCGATAATAACCTGCCCAACGAAAGTTCATAAGTCAACTCGATCCTTTAAGAGGTACATAAAAATTTAATACTTGAAAATTAATACATTTACCTGCTAGACCGAGAAAACTCCGAACCTCAGCCATATTCTTCGAGCTACTCCACTTAACTATAGCCTCGATCTTTGCCGGATCAACCTTGACACCATTCTTATCAATAACATGTCCAAGGAAAGCTACCTCGTGGAGCCAAAATTCGCACTTGGAAAGCTTGGCAAACCATTTCTAAGCTCTTAGGACATCAAGTACCATTCGCAAATGCAATTCATGATGGTGCTCATCTTTTGAATATATTAAATATCATCAATGAATACAACCACACATACATCATGCAAATGGTGAAAAGTTTGATTCATTTGATCCATAAAGACTGTAGAAGCATTATTTAGTCCAAATGGCATTACCTCGAACTTATAATGATCATACCTCGTGCGAAAAGTCGTCCTAGGCACAACTTTCGGATTCACCGAAATCTAATGGTATCCCGATCGGAGATCAATCTTGGAGAAGACACCTGCTCCCCGAAGTTGATCAAAGAGATCATCAATTCTCGATAGGGGATACTTGTTCTTGATCGTCACCTCGCTAAGTTCCCGGTAATCTATACAAAGACGCATACTGTCGTCCTTCTTCTTGATGAACAACACCGGAGCACCCCAAGGCGAGACACTTGGCCTTATAAAGTCCTTATAAATTAGATCCTGAAGCTGATTCTTTAACTCTTTGAGCTCGGTCGGAGCCATTCGGTAAGGGGCTCGGGAAATAGGTGCAGTACCGGGTAAGAGATCGATGCTGAACTCCACATCCCTCTCTGGCAGGATTCCAGGTAGTTCTTCAGGAAAAACATCAGTTTACTCTCGAACAATCAGGATGTCTTGAACTTGTTCTTCTAATGACACATCTCTCACGTGACATAAGACCATATTTTCTCTCATTCGTCGCATACTATGCATCTTCATAGCTGAAAATACCTTTACTCCATTCTTCAAAGAAACCCCGGAGTAGGTCACCCTCTTACCCTCAAGTCCATGGAGCACAATTGCTTGGTCTTGACATCCTATAGCTTCTTGATGTTGAGATAATCAATCTATGCCAAGAATAACATCGAACTTGATCATCGGAAATTCCTTAAGATCAGCTCGAAGTTCAACATCAGAAATCACCACGAAAACATTTTCGTATTCCTGTTGACAAGACTCTCCCGTCAAATTATCTTTGACCACAAATGTTTTAGAAACAAAAGAAACAGTATCACCCGAGTCAAATAAAACATATGCAGGAAACTTATGGACTAGAAATGTACCCGTTATCACATTGGGCTGTGCCTCTGTTCTTTGCTGGAGTCAAAGATGTAGAAGTAGGAGCCAGAGGTGAAGGCACGACCCCTTTCTTAGGACATGCAAATGACTTGTGACCCTCTTGGCCACAATCAAAACCACGAATCGTAGTACCATCACAAATCTTGCCGGGATGGAAATCTTTCTTGTAGCCTGGACACTTTCCGGAACTCCTGAATGTAGAAGGCTTGCTGGAACTCTTTGTCGGCTTGTACCTTGGTTTCTTTGATGCCGAAGTTGGGGATAACTAAAACCACTACTTCGACGCATCTTCCTTGATCTGTGAAGCCTGGATCTCTAATGCCACCTCGTAAGCCCTCTGAAATAAATTAGCACCACTACTGATCATATGTGCTCGAATATGGGGATCGAACTTTTTGATGTACTGCTTCACTCTCTCAGACTCCAATGGAATTACGGACGTAGCAAAGCAAGAAAGCTGAGTAAACTTGTCCGGATAATCCTGAATGGACATAGTACCCTGACTTAGAGTGAGGAACTCCTCTTGTTTCTGCCAACAGAGCTCATCGGGGTAAAACCGCTCTTGCAGTTGATCGGTGATGCCCGACCAGTACATGTGACAAATCAACTCAGAATCTGGCTTGACCGTGTTCCACCAATTATCGGCCTTGCCTTTAAGGTAGTATGTCGCTATCAATACCCTTTTTTCTTCGGGACATCCCGTGGCATCGAATAACTTCCGCATTTCAATAATCCAGTTCTCCATGACAATCGGGTCAGTTGTGCCCTCATAAGTGGGATGATGATGATGTACAAATCTATCAATGGCATTCATCCCCCCCGATGAAGACACACCCTTATGTGCTAGAGTGAGAATGGAATCCTCAAGAGCACGACGTCTATGATGAGAATTACGAGAACGAGAAGGCGTAGACATACTGCACAAAATAAAACATGCCATGCCAGATAGTTTATCAGACGAGATAACTAGGATAACATAACTAAGATAAGAAAATTAAAAGAAATTATCTAATCCTAGTTACTACCCCGGTTAACTCACATTAATTAATTAGGTTAGGCTAACTAAGTTATGCTCTCCGGAACATAAAGCACACTACTCACGGGCTACTTATGGTAAAGTAACTTATATTTATCTTTTAAACTTTAGCTCTGATACCAACTGTAACGACCCGATTTTTCCGACTGATAGGCCGTCGTCGAGCCAACCAAAAGTAAATTTCCTAAATCGGACTTACTAAAGCTATTAAGGGCAAGTAAGGGTCGAAACCTAGAGAGTAACGTTTGCTGACCAAAGATAATGAGCATAGACAAGCTAAGTCGATATTGGAGTATATGATTGGAAGTCAAATAACTACAAGACACTAAAGTAGGGGTCTAAAACAAGGAAATAAATACTAAGGTTAGGGGATTAACGACTCGATACCACCATAAATTATGGATCGGTCAAAACTTAGACTTAGTTCGTGGTTAAAGGGGAGGTCATTCTATGATCGCACTACTCTTTTGAGCTAGGGTGACGACCGGGAAGATGCATACTACTTACTTTCGTAATAGACACACCTAACAAGTTATAAGGACAAATCACGAAGACCGGTAACTTTCCCTTGATCGAAGGCCCAACTTTCGTGGTGCTTCCATCAATCGGGCGAAGGTAGTCATCACCCACGTTCACCTTTCGGTCCTTTGGTGGGGATTCTCCTATGAATCTAATGCTAGCTAAACATGAGACTCAACATCAACAAAACTTTGGTACCGGCATTAACACAACCATTACCAAGAATTGACTAAAACATAAACATGGAGGATTTTGAGAGGTTCACCCCAAACCCTAGCAATGAAACTACTCACACATGGCTAGAATAATAAAGGAAAACGTAATGAACGTACTAAAATCAAGACCAAGCATGAAAGTAGGAACCAACTATGAATTTAAGCAATATTCAATCATAAAATATCAAAACAATAATGAACTAAGTGTAGATAATAAAGGAAAGAGTAGAGTAATGTTACAAGTGAAGCTTCAATATCAATAAGTAGCACAATGAGTTGATCAATGTCATTTCCCAACGAAAAGTATAAACTTCAACAATTACACTAAGCTTTAAAATGATGAACTATGGAAATTTAGGAGAGAGAAGAGAGAAAAATTAAGAAACTAGGTTAAAACTATTCTGAAAATGTAATCTATGTAGTGTATCTTACAAAAAGGGAGTATAAAGGTATGTATACCTCTCCTAAAAACTAAAAAAAGAGCTAAAAAAACTAAAAAATACGTACAGATGCACTTTAGCGGGCGATGAGGCGATGACAGCGCCCGCTGTCACCTATAATACTAGGCTTGCAAGCTGGGAAGACTTATGGCAGCGGGCGGTGAGTTGGGGTCAGCGGCCGCTGCAAATCTTTGGAATGCTACTACCTCAAAACAGGTGAATGGGACAGTGGGCGCTGAGTAGGGGTCAGCGGCCGCTGCAAATCTTTGGGATGCTACTACCTCAAAACAGGTGAATGGGACAGCGGGCGCTGAGTTGGGTCAGCGGCCGCTATTCTTCTCTTTGAATATGGTGAGGGCTTGGCAGCTTTAAAATCAGCGGCCGTTGGGAATCCATCAGCGGCCGCTGCCATGGCCTAGAATCCTACTGCCTCTTTTCTTATAAAAATTGCCTCGAGACAAAATACATCTCAGCGGACGCTGAGGAATTCCCAGCGCCCGCTGAGGCCTTCTTGGCACAAGCAATGGCATATGAACTGTGTGGCTTCCTCGAGGTTCCCGACTCGCCTCCTCGGGTTCCAAAATAGACTCGGGACCTACAAAAGGGGAAGAAAATGCAGAAACAAAGCGAAATAGAGGAAATCACATAGAAAAAAGGAAAGGGGACTACCGAAACTAAACTAAACTAAAAAGCCTAAAAAACTTAACAAAAACTAAATAAAAATAGAAAATAAATTAATAAAAACTACAAAAAATACTACCTAAATACAGACTATCAAACTCCCCCAAGCTAGCTCGTTGCTTGTCCCCAAGCAACTACTGCGCGAAGAGTTGGACGACTCGTTCTGGGAAAAGTGGAGAAATCTCTTACAAGTACAAACTTTAGATCAAAGTAAAGTTCTTCAAGGATTCAACCAAGTCCTTGCAAAGTCCTGCAGTTCAATCCAAATGCACAAGAAAAGGTTCCAAGTTTGATGTTGTTGCTCCGAAAATCTCTCTCTACCCGCTCTCTAGAATCTGAAGGTTTGGAAAATGATTTGGGAAATGATTAGGAGGTATTTATAGACCCCTCATCGTTTCAAATTTTAAAATTTTCCTTATTTTCCCACCAAAGCCTTGTTAGGGATCTTAATTAAAAAGGAACTGTTCAAAAGGGGAAAAATTAGACTAATTTTCCTCCTTTTGAGGAGCAAATGTTATTGCCAATTTATTGGCCAAAATAGAGAACTAGGCCCATTCAGATTGAAGGCCCAAAGAAGAGCCCAATGAAGAGTCCAAATACATCAGCCCGAATACATCGGTCCAAAACGGAGCCCTAAAGAAGCCTCAAGTAAAAGGGCCGTGTGGCAAGACATTATAAGTCCACGTGGCAACACCACACTAGTCCATGTGGTAGAATATTACAAGGCCACGTGCCATTATCCTACGAAGACACCTGGCTACCTAGAGTTCAACATGAAAAGTTAGGAAAAGCATCAAAAGTGGGAAAACTTGTATCCCACATTGATAGTTTATAAGAGGAAGTGAGAAGATTCTTGTATAAAAGGATTTATGTAATGATTAATTCACAGATTCCAATAGATGCTAATTTGACAAGACATAAGTTGTAATTGTCTATTAACCTTAATCAATCTTTATTAGCAGCAATCTGAGTTATTATTATCTTTTGCACATTTAATTACTTGTATATTAATTGTTACATTTGTTATTGTGTTTTGGATAAAGTTTGTAGCACAAAATCGGTTAGCTCTCACCTAATTTCAAAAACCCCTAAAACAATAACCTTTGGTTCTGATATCCATATTACTATTTTAACACACAAAGGCATTTATAATAGTTTATGAAACATTACACGAAGATCTAATATACTCAATATAAAACCTAATCTATCTTCATGCTCTTCATAGTCTCGAATGTCATCTTTGAATATCTTCAATTTTGAAATTGGACTTTAGCACTTGGATTATTTATACTTGCTGCACAACCAACATGGTTAGCTCATAACAAGTAAAATATATCACTGCTTCAAACATTCTAGGGAACACTTCAATTGGTTCCAAACCAATATACACAATAAAGCTCAACTACTTATTCCCTGTAATACATAAATGTTATCAATCAATAATAAACTAAATCAATACAACATTCAAAACGAAATAGCTCATAGTTGATTCTGACCATCTACATAGCTCCTGTAAAACACAATTGTTGCCTGTCATTGTTTTTTAGTGTTTTTCATCAGTCAAAAACAAAAGGGTTCTCAACAAATTCCCCCTTTTTGATGATGACAAATGTAAAGACCCGGTTTTTTGGGCCGTAAAATCATTCGATTTGGGCCCAAAAGACTTAATTTTATTTATTTGGAGCTAGCACAACCCTTGCCTTGAAGATTCCCTAGCCGCCTCCCCTTGGTTACTTTTCCTTATTTCTCAATCCTAAACTAACTCCTAAAGTTTAGAAAGCCTTACTCTATTACTACCCCAAAGTCCACCTTTTTCCTAATTCATGATAATATGCAAACCACAAAGCAAAAACCTCTCTTCACCCTCTCTAACCCTCACGGCACCCTCACAAACATTCAAACCGAAAATTTTCTTTCACCATACTTTTCTAACCAATCCACACTATCAAAGATAATCAAACCTTCAACCCTTTTGAGAATTGAACAAGTTTCATTGAAGCCCTCATGTTGCTTTGGGCGTGTTGGCTTAGACGAGTGAATAGGTCGAGTGGGTACAAGTGGTGCTAGGCGTGATTCTTGTGTTGATTGCTTCAATTTAGGTAACTAGATCTCTACTACTTAGGAATAGGATTAGGTTCCATAGAATAATAGGAATAGATGTTTGTTGACGTTGTACGTGTTCTTGCGTGATTAACCGAGTAGTATTGATAGTTTACTTGAGTTCTTGATTGTTAATTCTTGAATCTTGTATTATCTTTGTGTGCTATTGTTATTTATAATCCTTATTGAATGTTTTAGTATAATTCTTGAAGCAAACTTGGGAGATTTGAACCTTGGCTTCTGGATAATAGGGTGCGTGTATATGTATTTTGTAAATGCATGAAACCTATTCCTATTTTGTTAACCCTTTGTGATTAGCTTTGGTTGACTTAACCAATCTTGATAATGTTGTTTGTTGGCGCATGAGCTGGATGAACAAAGCTTAGGAACCCGCTTAGCAGACGCATGATGATGTTGATTTGATCGCACGTTTCGTTACTTGCTTGCAATAGAATTTTTGAAAATTTGCAAGTGGTAATTATGGATGAATTTTAATTTAATGTTAATCGTAAATCTTGAATCATTAGTTGACTTCTTGTATTGTTTTCCTTCTTGTTTTTATGCGTATAATATTGATTATCCAACTATGGCTTTATTTCCTGGTTTAATGTTTTGTTGTTGCGTGATGTTGAACTTGATAACTTGTTTAATGTTTGTTTGGAGTCTTTTGGGTCTTTGTCGAGTCGTGTCGTGTCGAATGGTTAAAGATCGTGTGTCGAGCGGGTAAAGACTGAGTGTTTAGCGGCTCATTAGTGATAAATCATGCGGGGCAATTTTTGTGTGATTGATTGTGAGTCCGAGTCATGTTGAACGGTTAAAGATCGTGCGTCGAGCGGTTAGAGACCGAGCGTCTAGCGGTTCATCAGTGATGAATCGTGCGGGGCAAGTCCTTTTATTGTTAGTCATGTTATCGGTTGTAGACCGAGTGTTATTTTGTTATTGAACTTGACATTGGTGCGTGTTGTACTTGGAAGTATTTGCATTGGCTTGAATTGATTGACGTCGTTGTACGTGTTTGATATGTTTCCACTGCTAACTCTTATGTTGATTATTTTGTAATTTGTGAATGTTACTGTTTCCTGTGTTTCTAATCCTATTATTGCATGTAATGTTGTCCTACTTCTAAGTAGGACAGTCTAGTTACTCACCACTGATGGTGGACCCCCAATTCTATCTTGCAGGTGATCAAGCAGGATAGAGGCTAAAGTCGGGATGAGTTGGTCGAGCATCTAGGCCCCTGTTTTCCTTTCCTGCTTTTGCAGCGAGTTTTATTTCTAGTTTTTTGGATTTTTTTTGGTTTAGTTTAACCTTTTATATTTGGGATTTCATTATTAATAATAATGAATATTATTTCCATGAGTTTTAGTTACACTTTTACATTATAAATTGATTGGTAACTGCCTGTTTATGACGTTATCACCATTAACGTCGTTTCTAAAATGCGGGGTGTTACAGTTCGTAATCAGAGTTTTAGGTTAACCTTGAGTTTACTTCTTCATAAGTCAACTGTGAGTTGAGTGCTTTATGTAATGTAGAGCGTAATTTAGATCACAAAACCCTGAAACTGTAGTGTGAGCAGCTTTGGGTAGTAACCTGGGTTAGGAATAAATTTTATTCTTTAGTTTCCTAGGTTTCTTGTGTTGTTGTGTTGTCTTTCTTAATCTGGTTACTCTTTTGCAGGATGGCGTATTCAGCTCGTTTCATCAACTCTCGAATCCGTTGTCGCGCATTAGAGGATGCAATCCTCGCTTTAGCACAACGAGGCGTTCAATCCTCCAGTCAACGGTCTACCTTTGACCGAATTGCCCGTCATCGACCCTCGACCTACGAGGAGACTGCTGATTCGGTGGTGCTAGAAAAATGGGTTCGAGAAATGAAGAAGCTTTTCGAAGCTACTGGATGTCCCGAGACGGAGAAGGTTCCAATTGCCACCAACTATCTCAAGGGCGAAGCAGACAATAGGTGAAGTACGATCCAATAAGGGCTCGTACCGGGAGAGTTAGTCCTCTGGCCATAATTCGTGGAGAAGCTTCAGGAGCGATTCTATCCCGATGAGCTCCGATGGCAGAAGTAAGAAGAATTCCTCACCTTGACTCAAGGATCGATGTCCGTGCAAGGCTATATGGATAAGTTCACTGAACTATCCAGGTTTGCCACATCAGTGATGTAATACTCCGAAATTTCGGGATATTTTAAATTTTTCATAATTAATTAAATATATAATTAATTGACTATTTAATTGATTATTATTTAATTAATTATTAATTATATGTGTAGCAATCTAATTATTTTACCCTGGCCCGAACTCTAATTTTATCTTGCCAAAACTCGGGCCCAATTTTTTCCCGTAGTCCATGTTCCACGGCCCCCTTTTATATTTTTTTCTTTAAATTAATTTCTTTTCTTTTAATTAATATTATTAAAAAGCCTTATCTATTTTTGACTAAGCCTAAAACCCTAATCTTTGTTTAGATTTTAGGAAAACCCCAACCCCTTTATATCTTTTCATTTAATTAATTTATTTCTTTCATTTTAATCCATATTATTATTAGCCCTTATCTATTTTTTGATCAAGCTTAAGGAACCTACATTTGCTTACCTATCCTTCTTGCTAGATTTTAGGAAAACACCAACCCCTTTACTTCCCATACCTCACGGCCCCTTTGATTATTTTTTCCTTGAATTAATTTATTTATTTTTACCAATATTATTATATGTTATATCTATTTTGGACCTTTCTTTAAAAACCCTATTTTTATTCTAACCTCACCTATCCTTCCTACTAGATTTTAGGAGGCCAAAATCCCATATTGTTGTTCGTCATACACGACATCCCTTATTCTTTTCCTTTAATTAATTAATTTATCTTGTTTACTAATTCTATTAATTGTTATATCTGTTGACCCTTTCCTAAAAACCCCATTTTTATTTCAACCCTTCCTATTTTGTTACTAGATTTTAGGAAGTCAAAACCCTCCCTATTATTACTCAACTTACACGGCTAAACCAAGAAAACAAGAACCAAAACTATTTAATTATATTTCCTTCCAAGATCAATCATTAATTTATTCCAAAACCTCTTATATTGTTCCAACCCCTTAAAGATTGATTAAGAACCTTAAAGAAACCCAAAGAACCGTCAACCTTGGTGTTATTCGAACCTCTCTTTTCCCTTCAAAGGTAATTAGTTCTGCTTTACTTAATCAATAGGATAGATTAGCAATATGATTATTATAATAGGTTTAATCATGTTTAGAATAGGTTTAGAACCATGTAGAATTGTTTGGAATTGGTGTTGAATAATTTACAAATCTTTATTGTTGTTTCTTAGAGAGGGCCGAATGTTCCTATGGGTTTACTTGATATTTTGCAAATTATATTCATATGTTCTATGATGATTTATATTTATTTTATGATTCTTGTTTAATAAAATTGATGAATTTGTTTTTGAATATATATTTATGTATGCCGAATGATGTACTATGTTAGACGAATATTTTCTTGATATAAAAATTTGATTTTTATGTTATAATTTTGTTCTTTAATTAATCTTTTATGAAAATCTTGGATTTAATCTTTAATATGATCAAGATATTGATAGTTCTTGAAGTTATTTTTGTTAATGTTTTAGACCATGAAGGTCGTGCATAATGTGCAATTAAAAGGGGTTTATTTTTGTTCTTGTTTGATCCAATCTCGATAATTTAATGTTCTAAGTATAATTTATGATTTAAATATTAAGTTTATATGATTGATTTATGATGATAACGTTTAATTAATTTAAAGAGTGATTCTTGTTGTTTCCTTTGACTATGTCGAATGGTATCAAGTAATAAAAATAGGATATTTATCATGTTTTAAGTATTTTTTGTTAATGATTGTTAATTTATATGTTTAATTGATTCTTGAATTGATTTATTGAACTGTGGATATGCTGTTTGAGGGAATTGAACTAGTTATGGCTTATTAAAGAAGAATGTCGTGTGGAATGGATTTGGAATAGAGTTTTGGGTCAAGTTAAGATGAGTTAGAAGTGAAGTTGAGTCAATAAGGAATTGAATTGTGAAAAGGAACCAAGAACATAACAGAACAGAATTGAATTGAAAAGATGATTAACTATGAAGTGACCGCCTATCTAGTGGCACACGTGCCATGAACATAGGTGTAGTCGAAGCCACTATCCTATCTTCGGATTCGGGACAGTTCTTGTTCCCAGTGCTTGGGGATTAGATCTTCGTGGTTGACCCGGCATGAGCAAGGAAAGTTGGGGGGAGTAGATCTTCGTGGTTGACCCCTTACGAGCATATGACTGGTCACAGATTAGCACCTGAACTGAATAGAATAGAAGAGTCAATAGTGGTGTCAAGAAGTCTAGAACGGTGTAAGTTAGTATAGAAGGTTGTGGTTATGAGGATTGTTATGATTGTTTTTCCGCTGTGTACTTGATGATTATGTTTATGTATGATTTTCTGATGATTGGTTTGTCTGTTTGATTGACCTATGCTAATGATTATGTTTCTAATTGTGTTCTACTGATTATGTAGAACAATCTAATTACTCACCACTGACTGTGGACCCCAAAATCCTTTTCCAGGTACAGGTGGTGACTGAATTGGGCTACGCATGGGCTGAGATTGTGAGCTAGCCAGCTTAGTAGTTGACCCTGTTGATTAGTTTTAAATTATGTTTTATTGTTATTAGAGGACTATTCCTTACTCTGTAGTAATTATGGACTTTGGACTATTATTTATATTGGATTATTTATTAGTTTTATTGAATAATATGATTAAGTTTAGAGCTTCCGCTGCAGTTTATGAATTTGATCTTAAAGGTTTTTAGAAGTTAAAGATCTATAATGTTGTTTTCCTCCGAAAACAACGCTGCTAAATCACGGGTCGTTACAAGTGATTTCCTTGGAGTCAGAAAGGATTAAGAGGTACATAAAGGAGATGGACCCCAACATCCGAGTTCACGTAATCAGCAGCGGTGCTGCTACTTTTCAACGAGCTTATGAAGTAGCTATGGAAATCCACGCGTCAATAGTCGAGGAGGACGAAGCAAGGAAGAAGTCACAGGAGTTCTATTATCAACCTGCAGCCAAGAGGCCTCGATATGAAGATGGCGACGATCCTCAGCAGACCAGCGAACTCGTTCGAGAGAAAAGTTGGAAGATATGCAACAGCTGCAAGAAAGTTCTGCACCCAGGTAGAAGATCTGACGGCACCCCTATAGTATGCTACAACTGTAGACAATCGGGCCACAAGTTATCTTCCTGCCCGAAGAAGCAAAGAACTGACCCTACGACTGCAAGCAACAAGTAGTATTTCTAACGTCTCATATTATGATAGTAGTTTTTGTGGTTATGTGTGCTTCCTTATGAAATTTCGAGGATGAAATTTTCTTATGGAGGGGAGATTGTAATGACCAGGATTTTTGGCCGTAAAATTTCTTGTGAAATTAAGCCTTAAAGTCCGAATCATTCGATTTGGGCCCAAAAGACTTAATTTTATTTGTTTGGAGTTATCCCAACCCTTGCCTTGGACATTCCCTAGCCGGGCCCCCTTGGTTACTTTTCCTTATTTCTCAATCCTAAACTAACTCCTAAAGTTTAGAAAGCCTTACAATATTAATACCCAAAAGTCCACCTTTTTCCTAATTCATGATAATATTCAAACCTCAAAGCAAAACCTCTCTTCACCCTCTTTAACCCTCATGGAACCCACACAAACATTCAAACCAAAATTTGTCTTTCACCTTACTTTTCAAACCAATCCACACAATCAAAGATAATCAAACCTTCAACCCTTTTGAGAATTGAACAAGTTTCATTGAAGCCCTGGTGTTGCTTTGGGCGTGTTGACTTGGACGAGTGAAGAGGTCGAGTGGGTACAAATGGTGCTAGGTGTGATTCTTGTGTTGATTGCTTCAATTTAGGTAACTAGATCTCTTCTACTTAGGAATAGGATTAGGTTCCATAGAATAATAGGATTAGTTGTTTGTTGAGGTTGTACGTGTTCTTGCGTGATTAACCGAGTAGTATTGATAGTTTACTTGAGTTCTTGTTTTTTAATTCTTGAATCTTGTATTATCTTTGTGTGCTATTTTTATTTATATTCCTTATTCAATGATTTAGTATAATTCTTGAAGCAAACTTGGGAGATTAGAACCGTGGCTTATGGATAATAGTGTGCGTGTATATGTATTTTGTAAATGCATGAAACCTGTTCCTATTTTGTTAACCCTTTGTGATTAACTTTGGTTGACTTAATCAATCTTGATAATGTTCTTTGATGGTGCATGACCTGGATGAACAAAGATTAGGAACCCGTTTGGAAAACGCATGATGATGTTGATATGATAGCATGTTTCTTTACTTGCCTGCAATTGAATTTTTGATTAATTTGAAAGTGGTAATTATTGATGAATTTTAATTTAATGTTAACCATAAATCTAGATCCATTAGTTGACTTCTTGAATTTTTTTCTTCTTATTTTTATGCGTATTATAATGATGATCCAGGTATGGTTTTATTTCCAGGTTTGATGTTTTGTTGTTGCGTGATGTTGTACTTGATAATTCGTTTGATGTTTGTTTGGAGTCTTTTGAGTCTTAGTCGAGTCGTGTCGTGTCGAGCGGTTAAAGACCGAGCGTCTAGCGGTTCATCAGTGATGAATCGTGCGGGGCAACTTTTGTGTGATTGATTGTGAGTCAGAGTCATGTCGAATGGTTAAAGATCGTGCGTCGAGTGGTTAAAGTCCGAGCGTCTAGCGGCTCATCAATGATGAATCGTGCGGGGCAAGTCCTTGTTAGTCATGTTATCGGTTGTAGACCGAGCGTTATCTTGTTATTGAACTTGAGATTGGTGCGTGTTGTACTTTGAAGTATTTGCACTGGCTTGAATTGATTGACGTTGTTGTTCGTGTTTGATATGTTTCCGCTGCTAACTCTTATGTTGATTATTTTGTAATCTGTGAATGTTATTGTTTCCTATGTTTCTAATCCTATTTTTGTATGTAATGTGGTCCTACTTCAAAGTAGGACAGTCTAGTTACTCGCCACTGATGGTAAACCCCCAATTCTATTTTACAGGTGAGTAGGATAGAGGCTAGAGTCGGGATGAGTTGGTCGAGCGTCTAGGCCCCTGTTTTCCTTTCGTGCTTTTGCAGCTAGTTTTATTTCTAGTTTTTAGGATTTTTTTTAGGTTTAGTTTAACCTTTTGTATTTGGGATTTCATTATTATTAATAATAAATATTATTTCCATGAGTTTTAGTTATATTTTTACATTTAAAATCGATTGGTAACTGCCTGTTTACGACGTTATCACCATTAAAGTTGTTGCTAAAATGCGGGGTGTTACAACAAACCTAAGTGAACTAATTGAAATATCATGCAAACAACATCTTAGAGACAGAATTCCAATCACAACACTCCTAGTGCAGAACCACTCAGAGCACTCACCCAGACTGAAAATGAAATAGCTAAAGACTAGTTCAATTGTTTCCTAGAAAGGAAAATTGAATAAATTTAAACTATCCTATATATTTTAAACTATTGTAAAACAAACACTAAACAATCTTTTTTTTACTAGACTCAATCTAATTTAATTAGACTCAGGCCTCAACTCCTACTATTTTTCCCCTTTTGGCATCATTAGAAAGGTATCACCAAGCATAAAAATTCTGCACAAGGAATTATTTCCATACACACAATGATTTAGACCATTATTCAGATAACCATGCTGCAAAAACACAGTTACCTGCCACAGAACCAACAGAAGTATCAGGCAATTGTTTCAGATTAGCATAAAATTCCCTAACCTTATCAACAAACATATTATCTTTCAAATTCAGCATTTCTACCCAACCCTGAAATTCTAAAAGCTCTATAAATTCCCCAAGAGTAGGAATGTCTAAGTGCCCTTTCTCTACAAAAAAACCAGGAAGTATAGTACGTTCAGTTAGAGTTGTAGAACCTGTAGTAAGTGCTTCAGTAGATTTTCCTTTGATAGTACGTTGAAATCTCAATGGTACTCCCTTTCTCTTGGTTCCTCTAACAGAACTAGTAGACACGTCCTCAGACTGATCTGGTGTTTCCTTAGTTTTAAGAGCTGATCTCGTGAACGTAACCTTCTTCTTCCCCTTGTTGACACAAAAGGTGAACCTTTCTTCGAGCCAGTAACAACTACATCCTCCTCTTGTTATTCAAAAGGAACACTAAAAATTTCTTTCAGGCTTTTCTCCTTTGGTTCCCCCCTTAGTAGTATCACGGTTCGGTTCAGAAATTTTTGGGTCAAGAATAGAGGTAGCTTCATCACATTTTGGGGTTTGAAGGTTTTCTTGGAGGCTTTTCTCCTTTGGTTCCCCCTGAGTAGTAGCAGGGTTCGGTTAAAAAAATTTTGGGTCAAGAACAGAGGTAGCTTCATAGACTTTTGGGGTTTGAAAGTTTTCTTGAGAAGTTGTGGGTTTAGGAGATGATTATCGTGTTTGTTCTTTTTGTGGTGTTTCAACATCTTTAGGAGATGGAGATGTGTCTGAGGTTGGTGTTGGTGGTTTCTTTGGTGATGGAGATGATTTGGGGTGGTTTTAGAAGAAACGGGTTTTGGAAAAGTTGGTTTAGGTGTTGGAGGTTTAGGTGTCACGGAGGAAGTTTTCTCAGCTATAGCACTACCCTGCTTTTGGGGTGGATGATCAGAACCACTGCTTTTGTTACCTTTCTATTGAGGACCAGCACCTTTCTTTATCATTTTCGAATTTTGAATGAGCTTCAGAGTGTTTTAAATTTGAATTGAGGAGAGAGAGAGAGATTAAAAATGGTGATGATGATGAATGATAATTGCAACAATGGTTAGTCTATTTATAAAGATCCGAAGTAACGTAGAGAGAGAGAAAGAAATTGAGCCAGTAAGGAGATCGTGTTAGTCAGAGATTTGCAGATTTGAATTTTAAGGAAATTCAAATAACCTCCTTCTTTTTCTCCGCTAACTCGAAAATTCGGCAATTAAATATTTTTGGGAAATTCTACCTGGTAACCCTCAACTCTTGCAAAATCTACACGGTAACTCTCAAACTTAAAAGTTCTATAAAATAACACTAAACTAATGCATTTGTTCACACCGTAATCCAATTGACTAAAACCATTAGTTTGACCGTTAGAAATAAGAAAAAAGAGGGAAAAAAATCTTAAAATTGAAAAGAAAAAAAAGGGGAAAAAATTTGTAATTTTTTTTAAAAAATGAATAATAAAAAAAAATCTGAAAATTGAAAAAAAAGGAGAAATAAAAAAAAAAAATCATAAAATTGAAAAAAAAAATCTGAAAAATTAAAAAAATGTTTTTTTTTTTTCTATTTCCTGAATTTTTTTTTCAAAAATTTTTTTTCAATTTTTTTATATAAAAACTAACGGTCAAACTATGGTCAAACTAACAGAATTTAGCAATTGGATTATGGTGTGGACAATTTAATTAGTTTAGGGTTATTTGATAGCATTTTTAAGTTTGAGGGTTATCGTGTAGATTTTGCAAGAGTTGAGAGTTACCAGGTACAATTTCCCAATATTTTTTCCCAAGCACAAAATTATAACTGCAAATAAAATATCTCTTGAAAGCATGAAAATATTTTATATTTTGGTTTTTTAGAAAAATTGAATTTTCTTAAAAATATATTTGTGTTGACTGCTGTTCTCCTATGTTGTTTCTATTCTGGAACCAATCACTTCAAATTTAACTAACTTAGCACTGGTGTTGTCGCAAAATATAGGAACACCTATATAGTCAACACCAAAATCTTTCAGCTGGTTCCTTATCCATAATAGCAGAGACAACATGAAGTTGCACGAATTTATTTTTGACTCTGCTGTGGATAGGGCAACCGAAGTTTTCTTTCTAGAACCACATGAAATAAGGTAAGAGCCAAGAAAGTTTGCCATACCTGACGTGTACTTTCTATCAACCAGGAAACCAGTATAATCTGCATATATGTACCCAATTAGTTCACAAGTGGTTCCTTTGGGCTACCATAGGCACAGATCATCTGTTCCCACTAAATTCCTGAGTATTCTCCTAACAACCTTCACGTGTGACTCTTTGGGATTTCTTCGAAATCTTGCACACAATCCCATAGAGAACACTATATCATGTCTACTAGCTGTTTGGTACAAGAGAGAACCAATCATCCCTCTATACAGTAAAACCTCAACAGTCTTCCCTTTTTTATTAGCATCAAGTTCTGTAGATGTGGGAAAAGATGTCTCATAAGCCTTACTATTCTCCATGCCATACTTTTTCTGTAATACCCGTAATTTTTCAAGAATTTTAAAAAAATAATATCTTCTATAAAAAGGTTTTATATTTTATAAAAGAGCTTTTCGAATTATTTTCAAAGGTATTTATGATTAAAACAAAGTATTTTGCCGTAATATTATTTTTAGAAAGTAATAAATTATTTTTGAAGTTGGAATATTTTCAAAATAAATAAAAATGTACTTATATTCTTCGAAAATAATATATATATATTGCGAAAATTATTTTATTTTATTTTATGGAAAAATATTTTTGGTAAATAAAAATATTTTTATGGATTAGAATTTTATTTTTAAAGGTTGTTTTATGCATGACGTATTTTATTTGCCGCATAATTAGTTTAATTAGCAAAGTAGTCAACAAGCATTTAAGCCTTGACAACACAACTCCCGAGACAACCTCACCACCACACACCCCTCCCTTATCTCCTCCCACACGGCACACCACCACCACCACACACCACTTGTCCCACATGGAAAGTTTACAACTTTCCTACACCCTCCCATCCTATAAATAGCACCCTTCACCCATCACCTATCTTCACAATTCTCTCAACATTTCTTCCACTTCTCCTCTAATAAAAGAGGAGTAACAAGTGAAAAGTTTTCACGGAAGAATAACCGAGAGAATTGAGTCTAATTTTCTAAGGAGGGAGCGATCTTAAAGTAGCCTTCCAGACGTTGAGGTATGCTTCGATGTCCACCGCTTTCTTAGCCTTAGGTTCTTGTATGCTTAGGATAGATTAGTTTATTTTTTTTACGCTTTTGTTTTAGCATGCTTAGTTTTATGTTCTAGCGTAGTTTTAATGCTTTATACTTATGTTTATTTATGCTTTAGTAGAAGTTATATGCATGTTTTAGTAGTCGTTTTAGTTATTGTTTTTAAGGTTGTTTAAATGACGTAAAATTATGATTAATTGTGTGCATAATAGTAGTATTTTCGTGTGAATGCATGGGCATTCAAGGAATGTTTTTAGCCATGTTTTTGAGGGCTAATGTGATGGTTTTAAAGGTATTATATGCCAACTTTAGTTGCTGTCCAGATTTTTAAAATAGCTTAATTATGCTTTCGTTATTTTCGAAAATCAAAATAAAACTTGTTTTTGGACTAAGGGTTGTGTACATGTGTTTTAGACCATAAAATTTGTGTACGAAATACCCATTAGATGTCCAAAATAAGCTTATTTATCTTATTTATAAAATCTGAAATTTCCGAAAATTAATGTTCATGAATTGAAAATATAATTTCGAATTTTCGAAAATATGCCATGTATTTATATTATGATTTTTGCAACTTAAAATCTCTAAATTTTTTATGTAACCTTATTTTACTATTTTTGAAAATTATTTAGTATATATATACATACATATTTTCGAAAAATGTGTGTATAAGTATATTAATTTCGAAATCTTCTCCTATGCACATGATTTTGAAAAGCTTGACGGTCTTAGCAATTCGATTGTTTAATGAATTATTTACGTCATGGAATTTTGGTTATGGATTGGTGAATGTTTGAACTTGCCTTGATTTAAGAAGTATAAGTGGTTATCACGAATGAACGATGAGTTATTGAGTTGTTGAATTTGGATTGGCAAAGTTGTCTTATGGTTTGATTCCTCATGGAAAATTCTTAAAGTGCGGAGTTTGGTTTGATTGATTTATTTTGAGGTTATTGTTCTCACTCAAATGATTTTCTAAACCAAATGAACCTAAACTTAAAGTGAAATAATCTTCAAAGGGGAAGTTTCCCGAACGGTGACGACCTATTAGGGTGATGAACGGTGTCTCATTGGGGAGTACCCAATGTGGGCCTATTGTTGTGGTGGACACGCAATAGGTCGGACATGTGCTGAATCGTCGTTGAAACTTTGTAACCGTTATAATCTGCTTTCGTCCTCCTCCTGAACTTCTGGCGCGCACTTGCGGATACGCATTAGTTCTGTGAGGGGTGTATACACTCGGGACACTCTGTCGACAAGCTGCAGGCCAGGCCGAAAAGTCCGTGACGGGATGAAACAGGCCCTATCGCGTTCACTTTCCCAGTTAAATAATCTTGAATAATAGTTGCTCTAAAATTTGTGAATTGGATAAATATTGGTTCAACTGATGTTCTATGTTTCTTGTGTGTCAACTGTTTTGAAACCAAAACCGTTTTACGGGGTAGAGTCGATCATACTCAGTTTTTCTGATTTTTGTGTTATTGTTTGTTTGTTGTTTTTCCTTCGGGGTTTTGTGCAGGTGAGTAGTAGGATGGCTTACTTGTTTGAGGCTGATGAGGAATCTCTATTGGAATTAGCTAAACCCTTTGATCATAGGCTTTATGCATTAGCTGAACATCTTGTAATAAGTTATTTTAACTTTTAATATTTTGGTTTTAAACATTGTACGGCTTTGGTATTTATAAATAAAATCCATTTTGGAATTTGAAAACATTACGATCCTGCTTTTACTTATTCCTATACCCACTTCTTATCAGAGGTGGGCGTACGAGTAGCAACTCTAGAAATTCGGGCTATGATTTTAGTAAAATTTAAGTTTTATAAAGGAAGGAAAAAGGGTCCGAATTTCCGGGGCTGTTACAGTTGGTATCAGAGCCGATGTTTCGAAAATGAATTTCAAAATGGATTTTGAAAAATGTCACACCCTAGAGTTAGAACCAACTCGTGAGAGTGGGACTACGATGATGGGGTTATCTGTTTATATGCAAGTACTTCTTAAAAGTACTTCTATTTGATTTTGTGTTTTTCTCCTATTTTCTAGATGGTTCGTGAGTATCATTCAGCTAGGAAGAATGCAGTTCCCCCTAGAAGAGTGGTCTATACCCATCCAGATTCACCTTATCATCTTTGCATTAGAGAAGGAGAGGATGTTCGTTCTTTTATTCACCGTCTGAATCTCTGCCTTAAAAGCTATCACTACAACCATATGCATGGAATATCCGACTACAACAGAACTTAAAGACAAGCACATGTTCTCATTGAAACCCTTCCGACAAAAGGTGTAACGACCCGACTCGCTTAAATCGGCGCGGAAGAAACCGACGAGTCGAATTGTTATAACTACAACTCAAATTACCTAAGAATTAAAAACTAATTCCTCAATTATTAGTATTAAACCATAAGGGTACAAATACCCACAAGTTTGTACATAACTAGTCCAAAAGTCAAACTAGAAATACTAAAATACGAGTAACTCCAACCACACGTCAGAGTCTAAAAATAACGTATGAAAGTCCATACAATAGTCTAATACTATCTAAAAATAACAGTAATAGAAAATACAACCAACAATAGCAATAATCGTCGCTCGCCCAACCCAAAGCTAAGCAAGAGTATCATCATCAGAAATACCTGAAAAATATACAACAGTCCACCATCAGTGGCGAGTAACATAACCGACTCACCCCAATGGGAATACACATGCACATAGCATAAATCAAATAACAACATCAAATGAATAATCTAGAGTACAAGATCAACCCAAACGTGAACTCGACTCAAACCAACCTAAATCAACTATCTTTGGCGCAATCATTCATATTCTAGACCGAACTGTGCTCGTACGAACGCATCTTACGCATTCGAACTTTCTACTATGCTCGGATTTGAGAATCTTACTCCCAAATCCCATGAAACCAATCTTACTGGAAATCCATGTCCCGTGAAACCAATCTTACTGGAAATTCACAAAGATCACATAGTATGACTCCAACTATCCCAATACCGCGGATGGAATAGGGGCAACGTCTTAACCCAAATACAATGAATCTTACTCAAAGTATCAGGCGTCTAAAAATGAAATCAAGCTAATTAATTAATTAAATCTTTTAATCATCTTAATCATATTATTCATTTTATATCCCAACATAACTAAATTAAGTTCAAGAATTGCCTCTAGCCTTGATTCTCGAAATTAACTAGTTAAATCATCGAAGTTATTCTCAAGAACTGCCTCTAGCCTTAATCTTGAGTCTAACCAATCATAATCCAACATTCAATTATCATTCTTTAATCACTTTAGACACTTTCTTTAACTTTCTTTATCATTTAAACCTCTTTCTTTAACTTTCAAGATTCAACCAAGAACTCGTAAAGACTCATCAAGAACTCATAAAGAACTCAAAGAACTCATAAAGAACTCCAAAAAGAACTCATTCAAGATTCAAGATCTTCAACCAAGAACTCATTCAAGATTCAAGAACTTCAACCAAGAACTCATTCAACATGTTCATACTACACGCATAACATCATCATAATTCAATCGAAAATCCAACTTTTACTCATCCAAAATTCATCAAACTTTAACATAATGTTCATGATCATAAAACAACATATAATCAATCATAATATCATGAAAAATCATCATCAAAACACCATACAAACACATAAAAATCAGATTTAGGAATTATACATGAAATCATGGATATTCATCATCAATCAACCCAAACATGCATTTAATTCATACTATAGACATAGTATACCAAAAAGGTTGAGAAAGTATGTTACCTTAATCACGATTAACCCCAAAAACGTACCAAGAACTTGCTGCCCGGAACGAGTCACCTTTGGCCAGCAATATACGCACAACACGGCTCACGAACATGGCCAAAGCACGGCTGCCTCACCACAACCTACCACCGCACGGACCAGCCACAAACCACCATCACGTCCCAGCCACATCCAGCCCTGGACCAGCCACGGACCAGCCCTCACCACTGCTGCTCCACACGGCCAGCTGCTGCCCTACACGGCCATCATCACCACGCAAGACCCAAAACCCAAACCGAAACCAACCCAAGACATGATCAAGGCAATGAAGGCTACTTGTGTTTGAATACTTAAAGATCAAATAGAGGTTGAATCTTTAAGTTTTGGGTTGAGGAAAAAGATGAACCAAGTTGGGTAACACTAAGCCAAAATGGCGTGTGGAATCAATGGTGAAAGGGGAGGGTGTTTTGCCTTTTAAAAGTGATGGCAAGGGTGATTAAATGAGCAAATGAACAAAGGATCCTAAGGCCTTACTAACTCCTCTATTTATAGAGGTTAGTCAAGGTGTGAACATGAAGCAAGTGGCAAAGCTTGCCATCAATCACAAGGGGGCCGGTTGGGCTTAGAAGAAAAAGGCTAAAATGCTCACTTGGGCCATTTGCACTAATTCATGACTAACCATGATTAATTTTGCACTTGGCCCAAAACTAATTAATTA
Organism: Salicornia ramosissima; assembly: GCA_951394345.1. NCBI lineage: Eukaryota > Viridiplantae > Streptophyta > Magnoliopsida > Caryophyllales > Amaranthaceae > Salicornia > Salicornia ramosissima. The sequence continues at coordinate 30,014,070 of OX596236.1, read as the reverse complement.
ATTAGAAAATTAAATAATAAAATTCTAATTAATTAAAATAAAATAAAATCAAGAAATAATAAACCATTAAATAATAATGGTTACACTCAAGCATTAAAAATAGTCTAAAATAAATTTAGACCATGCACCGCAACAATAATAATTACTAGCAACTGACACGAAACTAACCCAAAATCTGGGGCGTTACAAAAGGTGCACTATCTCGTGTCATGAATAGGTACCCCGACATCATGATCTCCAAAGACGAACCCAACTTTGCTCGTTATTCCTACAAGGGCGAGTGGTTTCTCACACTCGACTATTTAGAGAAACAATTGATTGATGCCATACAAGAACATGAGTATAACCTTGATCCACCCAAGATGATAGTAGGGGTAGGAGAGCAGCAAGGGCCAAGCCCCAGCTTTGAGGATAGCAACATGGGATAGAATTTTTTTTTAGAGTGGTTATTTGAACTTGTTATGTTATTACTTTTCTGTATTTTTTTTTTACTTTTGTAATTATGTGTGATTAGTCAGTAGACCAATTCGGTGTGGTAAAATTTTGGTGTGTTATGTAATTATTTGTGATTGGTTGGTAGACCAATTCGGCGTGGTAAAATTTTGGTATTGTAATTATGTGTGACCGGTCCGCAGACCGAATTGGGCATGGTAAATTATTTTTGGTGTGTAAGGTCGTTTGACCTAAAACTAGAATTATTATGAATATAAGTATGATTGGTATGTTTACTTCGAGTTGCTTTTCTTCTTTTTCTTTGTCCTCCTCGTAAGCGTTAGCTTTCCACGGTGGTAACACCGTCCTTCTCTATTAGTACCGCAGTCTATGTCGAATAACGGTGCTAATACTCGATCTAGGACCCGACGAAACCGACCAATGGCCGAAACACCCGAACAACTTGCAGCCAGACTTCGTTCACTTGAACAGTTAGCCCAAAACTTTGGTCTAGTCCTTCAAAACCAAGTAAACCAAAACAACAATGATGATCCCAAAGCCACAATGGGCAAAAAGCTTTCTGCCCTTAAACCACCTTTGTTTGTCGGGAAAGAGGACCCAATGTTGGTTGAAAACTGGATTAGAGATTTCGATAAGATGTTTACCGCAGCCGGAACTCCTGAAAACCAAAAAGTAGACCAAGCCACTTTTTATCTGAGGGAGCAAGCAGATACTTGGTGGGAAAGTGAGGGAGTAGCGTTGAGAGCCCAAGGAGATTTTGGTTGGGAGGAATTCAAGACAGCTCTTCGAGCTCGTTTCTTTCCATAGCACATTCGAAGGCAGAAGTTTAACGAGTTTGGTAGATTGACTCAAGGAGGGTCAATGAACGTACAAGAGTATGCCGACAAATTCAACGAGTTAGCCAAGCTTTGTCCTAATGTGGTACCTGATGAGAGGGCCAAGGTACAAAAGTTTGAAGACGGATTAGCTTTTCGACTCCAAAAGAGGTTAGGAGGAAGTACTTCGGAGACTTTTGCGGAGGCATATACTAAGGCCTCAAACATGGAGAGAATTCTGAAACGGGAGGAAGAAGTATTTGGGAGAAATAAGAGAAAGGAGGGTCAGCACACTCAAGTGCAACACTTCGATAAGAAGCCTCGAACTGGTGGAGATTTTAAACCACATAATCGATTCAACAACAACAACAATAACCACAACAACAACAACAACAACAGATACCAGGGAAACCAAAGGCAGAATAATTTCTATGTCTGCAAAAGGTGCAACAAGAGCCACCCAGGCCGTGACTGTTTAGGAAACCTTAACCTTTGCTACGAATGTAAGGAACCAGGCCACAAGGCGATCAATTGTCCCAGAAGGAACAACAATAATCGTCCAGGAAATGGTGGACAAAACAACAACGCGGGATTCAACAGGAACAGTAATGGGAATGGTGGTCAGAATGGCAACCGCTTCTATCAGAATAACACGCCACAGGGAAACGGGAATCATGGTAACAACAACCAGCCTGGAGGTGCTAATGGGAATGGAAGTAATGGAAGGAATGGGAATGGGAATGGCAACAGCAATGGTAATGCGAATGGGAATGGGAGAGTCAACAATGGAAGAATTTTTATAATGAATCAAAATGAGGCAGACAACTACGGCAACATAGTGACTGGTACTTTTCTTGTCAACTCCTCACCTGCCTACTTGCTTTTTGATTCTAGAGCTTCTCATTCATTTATTTCCCTGCCTTTTGCCACAAAACTCAATTTGAAAACCTCGTCTTCGTGTCAGTTGAACATAACTCTTCCCAAGGGAGATGTTGTGAATTGTAGTATCTTGTACCAAAATGTTCCAGTCAACATCGCTGGAACAGAATTACCCGCTGACCTCATTCAGTTCGAACTAGGTGACTTTGACTTTATCCTAGGGATGAATTGGTTAAGTAAGTACAAGGCTAGGATTGAGTGCCACAATCAAAAAGTTTCTTTGAGAGGTCCTAAAGGGAGCCGAATTTCTTATCAAGGAATTTCCTCGAAACCCCGAGTCAAGATCATTTCCACAATGGCCATTCAAAACTATGCTCGGAAAGGACACCCTATCTATTTGTGTCATGTCAATGACCTAAGCCTAGAAGAGAAAACCATTGACCAAATCCCAGTAGTAAGGGAATTCGAAGATGTATTTCCGGAAGAAACCCCGGGGATGCCACCGGTAAGGGAGATGGAATTCAAGATAGACTTAGTACCGGGGACAGGAGCGATTTCGAAGGCGCCCTACAGAATGGCACCAGCAGAGATGAAGGAATTAAAGGTACAATTGGAGGAATTATTGGAGAAGGGATACATTAGGCCCAGTGTTTCACCCTGGGGAGCACCCGTGCTTTTCGTTAAGAAGAAGGATGGCACATTGAGGCTGTGCATCGATTATCGTGAATTAAACAACGTCACGATAAAGAATAGATACCCATTTCCTAGGATCGATGATCTTTTCGATCAATTGAAGGATGCCACTACGTTTTCAAAGATCGATCTGCGATCGGGTTATCACCAGCTGAGGATTTCGGAGGAAGATGTTTCCAAAATAGCTTTTCGAACAAGGTATGGACATTATGAGTTCACCGTAATTCCTTTTGGACTCACTAATGCCACAGCCGCGTTCATGGATCTCATGAATAGAACATTCAAACCCTATTTGGATAGTTTTGTTGTCGTCTTTATCGACGACATTCTTGTGTATTCGCGGAGTGATGAGGAGCATGAGGAGCATTTAAGGAAGGTATTACAAGTACTTCGAGAGAAGGAATTGTATGCGAAGTTCTCGAAGTGTGAATTTTGGTTAGATAAGGTTGCATTTCTTGGTCATGTGATCTCGAGAGAAGGAGTCTCGGTTGATCCATCCAAGATTAGAGCAGTTTCTGATTGGCCGCAGCCAACGAATGTGACGGAAGTACGAAGTTTCTTAGGATTGGCCGGTTATTACCGGAGGTTTGTGCAAGATTTTTCAAAAATAGCACAACCGATGACCAATCTAATTAAGAAGACCACGAAATTTCAATGGGATGAGAAGTGTGAACACGCGTTTCAAGAGTTAAAGAAGAGGCTGACTACGGCGCCAATATTGACGCTACCTTCTTGAAGTGACGGATTTGAGATTTATAGCGACGCATCAAAGAAGGGATTAGGTTGCGTGCTCATGCAACATGGAAAAGTGGTAGCATATGCTTTACGACAACTGAAGCAGTATGAACAGAATTATCCAACCCATGATTTGGATTTGGGAGCGGTAGTCTTTGCTCTAAAGATTTGGAGGCATTATCTTTACGGTGTGAGATATAAGATCTACACCGACCACAAGAGTTTGAAGCACATATTCACTCAGAAGGAGTTGAATATGCGACAGAGGAGATGGTTGGAGCTTATAAAGGATTACGATCTGGAGATTGCGTATCACGAGGGAAAGGCGAACAAGTTAGCCGTCGTGTTAAGTCGGAAGGCGAGTCATTCGCTATGTGTCATGGTGATGACAAAAGAACTTTGCAACGAATTTCAGAAGCTTGATTTGGAAGTTGGGGAGCGTGGACAAGTGGAAGTCCAACTAAATGCACTCACCTTGGAACCAACGATTTTTGATGAAATCCAAGAGAAACAATTGACCGACGAATGGTTAAACAAAGTCAGAAAGATGAAAGCAGAGGGGACAACCACTGAATTCGATGTCAACAATGCTAATGTAGTAAAGTACAAGGGGAGATGGTGTGTTCCAAAGGACGAAAGTCTTAAGAAGAAAATTTTGGAAGAAGCGCACAATACACCGTATTCAGTACATCCAGGTGGACACAAACTCTACAAAGATCTCAAGCAGAATTTTTGGTGGCCAAACATGAAGAGAGAAGTCGCAGAATTTGTGTCAAGATGCTTAACTTGTCAGAAAGTTAAGATTGAACACATGCGACCGGGAGGAAAATTGCAACCGCTTGAGATTCCAAGTTGGAAGTGGGAATCAATATCAATGGATTTTGTCATGGGATTGCCAATTACGAAGACCTCGAAGAATGCTATATGGGTGATAGTGGACAGATTAACCAAGTCCGCTAGATTCATCGCTATGAAGGATACATGGAGTATGAAGCAGTTGGCAGACGCCTATGTCCGAGAGATAGTCAGATTGCATGGAATTCCGAAGGACATTGTATCTGACAGAGATGCAAGATTTCTATCGAATTTCTGGGGAAAACTACAGCAAGCTTTTGGCACACTACTGAAGTTCAGCACATCATTTCACCCAGCCACTGATGGCCAAACTGAAAGAACAATACAAACACTTGAAGATATGTTGAGGGCATGCATACTCGATTTTGGTGGAGCATGGGATGAAAGGTTACCGATGATTGAGTTCTCCTACAACAACAGTTATCATGCCAGTATTGGAATGGCTCCGTATGAGGCACTATATGGGAGAAAGTGTAGAAGTCCATTATGTTGGAGTGACATCAGTGAGTCGATGACTATCGGACCAGAGATGATCAAGGAAATGAGTAAGCAAGTGAGGCTTATTCAAACTCACATGAAGGCAGCACAAGATCGACAGAAGTCTTATGCGGACAGGCACAGAAGAATAGTGGAATTTGAGGTTGGAGATAAAGTTTTGCTGAAAGTTTCACCAACGAAAGGAGGGAAGAGGTTTGGGAGAAAAGGGAAGCTAAGCCCTCGGTATATTGGACCCTATGAGATAATGGAGCGAGTTGGTGAGGTAGCCTACAGACTAGCCTTACCCATTGAACTAGAGAAAGTCCACAATGTTTTCCATGTGTCACAACTTAGGAAGTATGTCCATGACCCGAGCCATGTTCTTCAACCTGAGTCAATCCAGCTTGAGAGTGACCTTTCTTTCGAAGAAAGACCCATTAGGATCCTCGATTCTAAAACGCGGGAGACTCGGACCAAGCAAGTGAAGTTGGTGAAAGTCCTATGGACGAACCAACAAACGGAAGAAGCAACGTGGGAATCCGAGGACGATATGAGGACTCGTTACCCAGAGCTTTTTCAATCAGGTATGTGACAGTTTCGGGACGAAACTGCTTAAGGGGGAGAGGATGTAGTACTAGCTTCGTAAGTTCGAGGACGAACTTTGTTTTTAAGTGGGGGTAGATGTAATACCCGTAATTTTTCAAGAATTTTCAAAAATAATATCTTCTATAAGAAAGGTTTTATATTTTATAAAAGAGCTTTTCGGATTATTTTCAAAGGTATTTATGATTAAAACAAAGTATTTTGCCGTAATATTATTTTTAGAAAGTAATAAATTATTTTTGAAGTTGGAATATTTTCAAAATAAATAAAAATGTACTTATATTCTTCGAAAATAATATATATATATTGCGAAAATTATTTTATTTTATTTTATGGAAAATTTTTTTTGGTAAATAAAAATATTTTTATGGATTAGAATTTTATTTTTAAAGGTCGTTTTATGCATGACGTATTTTATTTGCCGCATAATTAGTTTAATTAGCAAAGTAGTCAACAAGCATTTAAGCCTTGACAACACAACTCCCGAGACCACCTCACCACCACACACCCCTCCCTTATCTCCTCCCACACGGCACACCACCACCACGACACACCACTTGTCCCACATGGAAAGTTTACAACTTTCCTACACCCTCCCATCCTATAAATAGCACCCTTCACCCATCACCTATCTTCACAATTCTCTCAACATTTCTTCCACTTCTCCTCTAATAAAAGAGGAGTAACAAGTGAAAAGTTTTCACGGAAGAATAACCGAGAGAATTGAGTCTAATTTTCTAAGGAGGGAGCGATCTTAAAGTAGCCTTCCAGACGTTGAGGTATGCTTCGATGTCCACCGCTTTCTTAGCCTTAGGTTCTTGTATGCTTAGGATAGATTAGTTTATTTTTTTTACGCTTTTGTTTTAGCATGCTTAGTTTTATGTTCTAGCGTAGTTTTAATGCTTTATACTTATGTTTATTTATGCTTTAGTAGAAGTTATATGCATGTTTTAGTAGTCGTTTTAGTTATTGTTTTTAAGGTTGTTTAAATGACGTAAAATTATGATTAATTGTGTGCATAATAGTAGTATTTTCGTGTGAATGCATGGCATTCAAGGAATGTTTTTAGCCATGTTTTTGAGGGCTAATGTGATGGTTTTAAAGGCATTCTATGCCAACTTTAGTTGCTGTCCAGATTTTTAAAATAGCTTAATTATGCTTTCGTTATTTTCGAAAATAAAAATAAAACTTGTTTTTGGACTAAGGGTTGTGTACATGTGTTTTAGACGATAAAATTTGTGTACGAAATACCCATTAGATGTCCAAAATAAGCTTATTTATCTTATTTATAAAATCTGAAATTTCCGAAAATTAATGTTCATGAATTGAAAATATAATTTCTAATTTTCGAAAATATGCCATGTATTTATATTATGATTTTTGCAACTTAAAATCTCTAAATTTTTTATGTAACCTTATTTTACTATTTTTGAAAATTATTTAGTATATATATACATACATATTTTCGAAAAATGTGTGTATAAGTATATTAATTTCGAAATCTTCTCCTACGCACATGATTTTGAAAAGCTTGACGGTCTTAGCAATTCGATTGTTTAATGAATTATTTACGTCATGGAATTTTGGTTATGGATTGGTGAATGTTTGAACTTGCCTTGATTTAAGAAGTATAAGTGGTTATCACGAATGAACGATGAGTTATTGAGTTGTTGAATTTGGATTGGCAAAGTTGTCTTATGGTTTGATTCCTCATGGAAAATTCTTAAAGTGCGGAGTTTGGTTTGATTGATTTATTTTGAGGTTATTGTTCTCACTCAAATAATTTTCTAAACCAAATGAACCTAAACTTAAAGTGAAATAATCTTCAAAGGGGAAGTTTCCCGAACGGTGACGACCTATTAGGGTGATGAACGGTGTCTCATTGGGGAGTACCCAATGTGGGCCTATTGTTGTGGTGGACACGCAATAGGTCGGACATGTGCTGAATCGTCGTTGAAACTTTGTAACCGTTATAATCTGCTTTCGTCCTCCTCCTGAACTTCTGGCGCGCACTTGCGGATACGCATTAGTTCTGTGAGGGGTGTATACACTCGGGACACTCTGTCGACAAGCTGCAGGCCAGGCCGAAAAGTCCGTGACGAGATGAAACAGGCCCTATCGCGTTCACTTTCCCAGTTAAATAATCTTGAATAATAGTTGCTCTAAAATTTGTGAATTGGATAAATATTGGTTCAACTGATGTTCTATGTTTCTTGTGTGTCAACTGTTTTGAAACCAAAACCGTTTTACGGGGTAGAGTCGATCATACTCAGTTTTTCTGATTTTTGTGTTATTGTTTGTTTGTTGTTTTTCCTTCGGGGTTTTATGCAGGTGAGTAGTAGGATGGCTTACTTGTTTGAGGCTGATGAGGAATCTCTATTGGAATTAGCTAAACCCTTTGATCATAGGCTTTATGCATTAGCTGAACATCTTGTAATAAGTTATTTTAACTTTTAATATTTTGGTTTTAAACATTGTACGGCTTTGGTATTTATGAATAAAATCCATTTTGGAATTTGTAAACATTACGATCCTGCTTTTACTTATTCGTATACCCACTTCTTATCAGAGGTGGGCGTACAAGTAGCAACTCTAGAAATTCGGGCTATGATTTTAGTAAAATTTAAGTTTTATAAAGGAAGGAAAAAGGGTCCGAATTTCCGGGGCTGTTACATTTTCAGCAACTCTCTTAAGTACTTTTGTTGATGGATTATGATTCCATCATCAACTTGCTTAATCTATAGACCAGGGAAGAATCCCAATTCTCCCATCATGCTCATCTCGAATCCATTCTGCATAAGACTAACAATTCATCACATAACATCTGACCAGTAGCACCAAACAAAATATCTTCAACATAAATTTGTACTACTAACAAATGGTTCCCCTCTTTGAGCTTATTTTAATCCAAAATGTGCTTTGTCTAACTTGTATACATGTTGGGGAAGCTTACTATCCTCAAAATCTGGTGGTTGCTCAACAAATACCTCTTCCTTCAAATAACCATTCATTATGGTTGTGTTGACATCCATCTAAAACAACTTAATATTCTTGAATTGTGAGCAGCAAATGTAATTAAGATTCTAATGGCCTCTAATCTAGCAACAGATGCAAAGGTTTCATCATAGTCAATTCCTTGTTGTTGATTATAATCTTGCACTACAAGTCTTGCTGTATTTCTGTCTATGGTACCAAGGTCATCCAATTTGTTTCTGAATACGCAATGCGTACCAATGACAGACCTATCCAGGGGTCTTGGCTCCAGATGCCATACTTGTTTGAAGGAAGATTGATTTAATTCATCTTACACAACTATTACCCTATCTGGATCAGTTAAAGACATTTTATAGTCAACTGGTTCTATTATAGAAAAAAAGGAAGAGTGTGCACAAATGTTTTTTTATAGATACTACTCCTCGTCTGAATCCCTCTAATTAATATCACTCAAAATTTGGTCAGTGGCATGAGAGGATAGATATCTATAATTTTTTTAAGACAAGTCATTTAATACACCTTGATTTTGATTGGAACTAGCTTTCACCTCTGAGTTTACAGAGTTAAGAGTACCAGACACATCAGCGTGCATGTTGTTTTCTTGATCATTAAGACCTTGTGGCTCAGGGGGACTTTCTCTGTTTTTCTCATTTGTTCCCCCTAAGTCCCTTACTTGATTTTCTTAAGAGGAACCAACATGTCCTGATTCCCCCTCAGAATTCTCATTTGGATCTCCTTTAGATCCTTCACCATTTATATGTGGAAGTTCAACAAGAGGACCTGGATCTTCATGTATCTGCACTATGTTATCAGCATTCTCGTTCCCTGTGAAGTCAATCAGGCCAATGAATTCATGTAGTTCTACCTGTGCAATCTTAGAAGACATGTTAAAATCATAAAATATCACATGGGCAATCTCCTCTACACATAAGGTCCTTTTATTGAACACCTTATATGCTTTACTTTGAGGAGAATATCCCAAGAAAACTGCATCATGACTCCTAGGGTCAAATTTATTAAGTTGTTTCTTCCCATTATTATGCACAAAAAATTTGCATCGAAAGACACGAAAGTGTGCAATATTGGGTTTTCTACCCTTTAGGAGTTTATAAGGAGTTTTATTCAGATTAGATCTAATGAGAGCTCTTGTAACACCCTGTATTTTTGGGCTTAGAATTTTAGGTAATTAGTTTTTCTTTCCTGTCGCCTTAAAAATTTATTTCGAAAACTATTAATAAATTCTCTATTTTGTATTTGGAAAATCTTTTAGACGTTGTTTTCCGGGAATTTATGTTATTAATATTTTATAATGTGTCAAACTAAGTTTATAAAAATGGGTTATCATACATTCTCCCCTTTGGCCTCAATCTATTAGGTTCTTAAATCTTCACCTTAAAGTAATTCAAGGATGTGGACCGACTCAAATTTAATGATGAATTAATGACGAGTCGGCTAAGTAGGGCTTAGAAATAATTTTAGTCCCTTATTGGTAACCAGACTTGAAAAGCCTTTTCATTTGATTTCTGCTCCATTGAATCAAGTTGATCCCACCTAAAACTCTAGCCCAAAACTTTTACCTTGTCTTACCGAAAATAGGGCGAAATCCCAACATCACTTGCCACATAAGCCCACACGGCAACCCTTCTTTTATTGTTTAATTATCTTCCAAATCTTTTAATTAGATAAGGAATTAACCAAAAATCCTATTTTTAATATTTTCTACTTATTTTTAGGAGTTCCCTCAACCAACCAAAGTGTCTATAAAAACCCTTCTTCTAAAACCTATTCAAGACACCCTCACTAAGAAAACAACAATCATTATTTTTCTCTTCTCTTCTTTTCTTTCTCAAAACAATTGATCACCAAAGAATTTTGAAACTTTATTCCATAAATTTAAGGTAATTAGATGTTTTGCTTAGTTTTAGAACAAGATCAAATATATAATTGTTATAACATGTTTAGAATTGCTAAATATTGTATTTTTGATGTTTGAACTATTATTATTGATATTAAACAATTGAATGATTTTAAGTGTGTTATTGAGTGTATGAATTTATGTCTTGATCAAATCTTGTTATTTCTTGATGAATTTTTCGTGGAAGTTTCTTTACTGGTTGATTATGAATAAAGATTTATTTCGTTGCAAAATTCGTCCTTTTCTTGCTTATAATAATTTAATCTGTCAAACCGATAAAACTGTCCAAATTTAGTTTACGAATTTATTAAACTATTTATTCAATTCTGATGGCTACAAAAATTTAGGTGAAAGTTCGAATTAGTGTTTAGAGCTTGTGCTATGTTTTAGTAATTTTTAGAGTCTGTTTGCTATGGCGGAAAATTATGACACTGATTATAGTCTAATCTGATCGGTTAGTTATAAAATCCCTTAAGATTAGTAAATGATGTTATTTTTGGACAAAACTTATGCACGTTAAACCTTGAACCTAGAGTTAACTTTCATCAAAATTTCCAGAATGTTGGAGACCTTTAAATGGTTATTCTTTAATTTAAATCGGTAAAATCAGATTGTGTAAAATAGTGTGATTAAATTATTAAAATACTTTTAAAGTATATCTTGTTGAATCTCTTGTTCAAATTATGATTTTTTATGACTTTCTTGATTTAATTTTACTAAGTGAATAAGTTCATGAATTAAATTGTTAATCTTGATTTAATTAAGTAAAATCTTTAATTATGTTTTATTGATTTTTTTTTGGTATGTAATGTATTATATATCAAAGGAAAAGATTTTTATATCCTACCCTAGGAGGGTGACACAAAGCCACCACCAAAATGCATTGGGAGAAAATTAAGGACAGGCCCCTAAATCCCTACCAACCATCCAAGCCAACTAAAAAGACCAAAGTACATAGTCACAGAAGGATAGCAAACGTAACACTAGACTAATGTACTAATCCATTGAGGGGGACTCCCCCTAATGGTTACTTCCAAACTACAAAAGAAAAAAGATAAAGCCTAAGCTATAAGAATAACCTAAGCTAGAAAATGAACCATTTGTTGTTTGCTCAGCTACATGATTTCACAACCCGGTAGCATTAGAACCCATTATCACCTACAACCTTCACCATCATTTCAGCTTCACATTTCAACTGGGAATCCAACGTTTGTGCACAACAATGTTAGCAGTAGCATTCCAGTATTGGGTAGCTTCCTCGTCAACATTTGCTTGCTTAAATCAAGAAGAACGAGATAATTGATGAAGTGTAGTTGAAGTCAGGTCCCTGTAACTCCCCCTGGACTTGGTTCTCTTTAACCATATAATGTCAACCAGCTACTTTTGCAAGCATGCAGCTTGACTAAAATGCATAACCAGCTCCTACAGTCAAGTTAACACTGACTGAAGCATGAGTACAATACCAACATAGTCATAGCAGCAAGATAACCATCACCAACCTAGCCATGTTGGACCCCTGCATCTTCGAACTCCAACCAAGAAGCCATCACATCTGTAGCTTCCCACACAAGCCCTTACCCTCATTAATCTGCCTCACAATCAGCCCCACCATTTAATCAGTCCCAAAAATCCATAATATGCAACATTTTCCACCGAAAATCACTCATGGCCATGCCCTAAACCTTGTACTTCCTACCATAGTGGATGAGGGGGTGCAACTAGAGTAAAGCTAGATGATAAAACTCCATATTATACCGAGTGAAACATCACAAGTGGTGAGATAACAAGAGGCAGATCAATACGAGATAAAGGCCGTTAGCCACTCCTTAAAGACCATTGAAATGAAATGTAACGACCCGTATTTTAGCAGCGTTGTTTTCGGGGAAATTAACAATATAGATCATTAACATCTATAAACCTTTAATATCAGATTCATCAATTACAGCGGAAACTCTAAACTTAGTTCATATTATTCATTAAAACCATTAGATAATCCAAAATATATACGTTTCTAAAGTCCAACAATGCTACGAAATAAGGAAAAGTCCACTAAAAATAATACAAAGGCTAGGGGTGAACATTAGAATAAAAATAAACTGCTAAACTAGCTCGCACACAATCACAGCCCTTGCGTAACTCAATCAATCATCACCTGTACCTGAAAAGGGTTTTGGGGTCCATAGTCAGTGGTGAGTAATTAGATTGTTCTACTTAATCAGTAGAACACAATTATAAACATAATAATCAGAACAGGTCAACCAAACAGTCAAACAAATCATCAGGAAATCATTCATAGACATCATCGTTCAAGTACGCAGCGGAAACAATCATAACATCACAATAAACCAAGACCTTCTATACTAACTTATTATTCAGTTCTAGACTTCTTGACACCACTATTGACTCTTCAGTTCCATTCAGTTCAGGTGCTAATCCGTGACCAGTTATATGCTCGTAGGGGAAACCTTAATTCTTCCCCAACTTTCGTTGCTCATGCCGGGTCAACCACGAAGATCTACTTCCCGGCACTGGGATCAAGAACTGTCCCAAATCCGCGGATAGGACAGTGGCTTCGACTATACCTATGTTCATGGCAACTTAAGCCACTAGATAGGCGGTCACTTCATAGTTAATCATCTTTTCCATATTACAATTTTGTTCTCAATTCTAGTTCACAACTCAATCCTTTAATGACACAACTTGACTTCTGATCAATTCTAGTCCAACTTAACTTCACTCATAACTCTAATCTAGGACTTGTACCCCTCGACATATCTAATAGCAAAACAATAATTAATTCTGTTCTTTACAATAATCATATAAACAATTCAATCAATCAATTAAATAAATAAATAATCCTATAAACTAACAATTATCACTTAAAACATGATAAAAATCCTCTTTTTGTTACTTAATACCACTCGCCATTCATATCTGTCAAAACATCATGGAATAATATTAGAAGCACTCGACAAACATGGTTAATCATCAATAAACAATTCAAAATTCATCCAGCATGATTCTAAGCAATACTAAGTAATTCTAAACAATTGTATACATGATTAAACCTATTCTAAACATGATCAAACCTATTCTAAACATGATCAAACCTATTCTAAAAATTATATAACTAATTTATCCTACAGATTACATAAAGCAATCTAATTACCTAATAATCTAATATTGATGGTGAATGGTTCGATCTTCAAAGGCTAAAGGTTGAAGTTTCTTTGATGAAGGTGTTTGAATTGATGAAGTGAAGGAAGTATTTGTGTGGGGAAAAGGAGGAGTTTTTATTTGTAGTTTAGTTTTTATTTGTAGTTTAGTTTTTAGAGATTAAGAATTATAAAAGTGGTTCCCCTTTTTGTGGTGTGTTGACCGTGTAGAAATACTAGGCAAGGGAGTAAAACAAACTCCTAAAATCTAGTAGAGAAAGTAAGAGGATAAAAATTAGATTTTTGGAATCTGGTCAAACATAGATATAATTTATTATTTTAGCTTGAAAAGGAATTAAATAATTTGAAGGAGAATGTAAGGGGCCGTGGGGTATCATAAGGAGGATGAGTGTTATTGGCTTCCTAAAATCTAGTAGTCAAAGTAGGAGAAGTTGGGATAAAAATAGGATTTTTAGGAAAAAGTCAAAATAGATATAAGTTAGTAATATTGGTGAAAATAAGTTAGATAAATAATTAAAGGGAAAAAGAAACAAGGGGGCGAGAGGTGTAGAGAAAGGGGAAAGAAATTGGGCTTGGGTCTTAGCATGACAAGGGGAAAATGTTTGGGCCAGGATAAAATAATTAGATTGCTACAACTAATTTAATAATTAATTAAATAATAATCAATTAAATAATTAGTTAATTATATAATTAATTAATTAAGAAAAATTTAAAATATCCCGAAATTTCGGGGTATTACATGAAAAGCCAAATCTATATTGAAAGAAGTATACCATTTCTAGTGGCAATTCGCAGCTAGACCTACCACTTCACCTCACTACCAACCATCTTTGCCTTAATCCCCCTTAAAAAAATTAAAAAAAAGAAAAGAAATATACCATAAGTTTGGATTTTTGTTTAATTATCAGATGATTGAAATCTATTTATTAAACTATGTATGTTTTTATTTGTTTGATCATGTTGAAATTATCTTTGTTGAATTTGTGTGATGTTTTCGAGTGATTGAATTGCTTGGTTCACTAGTAGAAAAATCCACATATACTGCGCCACATTGGATGCGGTTAAAAATAAAATACGAAATAATATAATTAATAGAGTATTAAATTAAATTATTGCTTTCCTCACTCCATATTTAAAAAAAAAAAAAACGCTCGATCTCCTCCTTCAACGCTCTCCTTCAACCATTCGCAGAGAAATCGCTCCACATCCACCATCGCTCCTCCTTCGCCTGATGTCGCTCCACCACCACCACTCCTCGCCTAAAGTCGCTCCACCACCACCATCGCTCCTCCTTCGCAGAGAAGTCGCTCCACGACCACCACCACTGGCTCACAAAGAATTCCTCCTCGCAGATTGAGAACCAGAAATCGCTCACTCGCTCCTCCTCCTCGCCTGAACTCGATCCCGGAAACGGAGCCCAAGTCGCTCCTCCTCGCCTGACCTTTCCAATCTCCGTCCTCCTTGCCAATCTAAAGGTATCATTTGTTTTTTCTCCCAAATTGATTTTGTTGGAGAAATTAAAACCCTAAATTTTGTTCCAATTTGATTTAGTTTTTGATTAAAAATTAAGCATTGCATTATTTCCACTACTGGCTGGCTGGCTGGCTGCTACTTATTTGCGATGTTGGAGGAAAATTACAAATTAAGCATTGCATTATTAATTTTTGATTAACTCTCTAGCTACATCTACTGTTTGTTTAATATTATCCAATCTAGCTGGCCGGCTGCTATTTTTTTTTAATCAAATCAACAAGACAACCACTACTAAAATTGTGTATGTAATACAAGTCTTTGAACTACTCATGATGTAGTGCCAATAAATACAGTAAAGCTAATTTATGAAGTTATACATATTTGGGAATGTTTGATCAATATATCCAAACTGGATAATGTCAAACTATGAGGCCATGCCCATAGAAGATATGCAGTAAAATATTCAGCGAGTAAAGGAATGAGTTTCTGTGGAAGAATGGCTGATATAACATGATAGCCCATAGGTAGAATAACAATAATTATGGAAGATTGTTGGGTTGTTGCTCAAGGGGAATAGAATCATACCATGCTTTCAGGAAATTCTTTAATTAAGTGTGGACTGATGTGGTAATGGTGTCCCATGGTATATGATAAAAACATCAGGGGAGGAACTTGGTGGCAATTAATTTATGATTAATGTAGGAGATCCCTACCTCTCCACCATCCCAAACCCAAAAAACGGATATTTATTAGGTTTTTCTTAATCGTGTCCATGCCCTGTGCTAAGTGCTAATTCTTTGATTATTATTTATTAATATTACGTATATATTATTGCATATTAACCCTACTTAATTCACTTGCACAAAACAATAGTCTCATATCAATAACCATATAACATAGTTTCATGGAGAGCGATGACGAAGTAAGCAGTAGCAGTGGTACTAGGTTATCTTCATGCCCTTCAGATTGGTCTGATGATCCGTTGTATGATGCTAACAAAGAGAAGGATAAAGGTGATCCTGACGACATTGAAAGGGAGAAGAGTATAAGTAAGGTTGGAAGGAAGAGGAAGCTAGTCCATACGGACAATGATGAAATTAATAAGAAGAGGGTTGCAACCACATCAACAAAGTAAAAAACAGGACCAAAACAAAAGAAAGGAAGGGGTTTGGCAAAAGGTGTTGATATGGGCAATGATGAAGCTCCACTTCTTGAAGAGAATGAGAATGATCCCACTACAAAAGATAATGACAAGAGGGTTGCAACCACATCTAAAAATTCAAGAACGGGATCAAAACAAAGGAAAGGAAGGGGTTTGGCAGAAGGCGTCCATCCAAATGAAGAGATGCGCCTTGAGTACAACCACCTCGGACAACCATGTGGGAAGTGGCATGCAAAGTATGGGACACATCTTGGTTTGTGTGTGAGGAAACTTTCAATTTTTAATAGATGGGATGATATAGATGAAGGTTTGAAAATGGCATTATGGGATGATACTGCGGTAAGTGTATCAACTTTTTTTTCATTTTCCTTATTATATATTTTTTAATATCGTGTACAATCTATCTTTTTTGTACACTAGAATCTTTTTCATATTGAAGCAAACAAACATAAAGAGAAGGTGTTCATGTCAGGGGTTGCACAAAGTTTTAGAAACTTAAAATCTACGTTAGTGAGTACATGGATCACAAAAAGAGGAAAATAGGAAGTGGTCCTGGGAAGAGAAAAAGTGATGATGGCCTAGAAGGAGATGGAGATTGAAATGAAAATGTAGAGCCAGAAAGAAAGCCATGGGAAGCTTATCCTTTCTTTAGTAGTGATGATTGGGAAAAATTTGTTGCCTTAAAGACTGATCCAAAAGAAATTGTAAGCATTAGCATTTCACTAATTATTTAATTTGGTTGAAAGTGTATCGTTTGATTAATTACATTGAAAATTTTAATACAGCCAAAGAGACAAAAAGCTTCTGAAAGTGCAAGTAAAAGAAAAGATCCTCACCATATGGGCCAGAGTACTTATGACAATTCGAGGCCAAAATGGATAAAAGAAGGCTTATACCCACAGGTGGTGCCACCAGAAGCATTGTCATCAAGCAATGCATCTACTTCAGCATTTACAACACTCCCTAGAGACCGGGTGTTGGATTAGTGGTGCTCCATACATGGTCAAGATTCGAGTGGTCGGAGGACAATTTCAGATCCGGAATTGAAGAAAAAGGCTGATGCAGTCGTAAGTGAATTGGCTTGAGCTCTTTTCGAATTGTAAGTTGTATACACAACTATTTGTTTTTTTTTTTACTAAGGTTTATTCAATTTACAGCTTGGATTAAAGTACAAGGAGTCTTCAGGCGAGTTCACACCTAAAGGCCCAATTGATGCCTTAACTACGATTTTAAGTAACGATCACAAAGGACGTGTGAAAGGTGTAGGGGGTGTACGTGTAGGTAAGAAGAAGGTATTTGGTGAACACGCATGCTCATCAATTCCTAGTAAGGAGTCCCATGTCGACAAGGATATGGAGAAGAAGCTTCAAGCGTTAGTTGACGAAAGAGTGCAAACTCAATTCAAAGCCCTCTTAGAGCACATAGGCTTGTCAAATGTGGACACATTGTTGAATTTTCAACCAACAGATAAATCAAGCCATCATGATGCAGCTCCAAGTGGCATGTTGGAATTGGAACCTGAACAACCATTAATACCTGATGTTGAGGTGAACAATTTTGTACTTTAATTTGGTTAATTTACTTTTATTCATTCAGATTAATTACCTAACATATGTTATTAACTTTTAAGGAGGAGACCCCATGTACTCTTTTAATGCCTAAGCCGGACGTTGAAGGTGGACATTTGATTGCAGTTTCTTATGGCCATATACAAGCTTCAAAGGAGCGTCCAGTTTTGCATATGTTGCACGTAGAAGGTGGACAAGTTAGTGTTTCCTTGGATTCCATTGTTGTTGGCAACGAAGATGTTCAACTTCCTATACCCAGACCAGAATGGAGTATCTTAACTTTGTTAAATGCACAAGGAAGTTTTGTAACATGGCCACGTGCGTGGGTGCGGTTTTCAAAAGAGGTAGTAATTAATTCAATTATTTCTTAAAAGTTACTTACAAGAATGATTAATTTATTTTGGAAACTATTAATATAATTTTTTATTAGGTGTTGGAAAAATTAAAGAAATCTCCGTGTGAGAAAGCAAATGTGAACAAGAAGGGTTTGGAAGGAAAAGATAATGGTATACAATTCAACGAGAAACCAAAAGACCAATCAAAAGGTATCGAGGAAGGTCTAAAAAAAGGCTTCATCTAAGGGCTCTAATCCTCAAGACAATTGGCTTATTGAAGAAGACGTGCACGATTCTTTGACAAAAGATTGTAAGTGGTTGCATACTTGTGTCAAGGATGAACCCGAAATTAATCTATTAAAGGTTTTTTTGGACAAGCCACAGTTCCATTATTTCGAGGATGCTTCCACTTGGGTAACCAAAGTGTATGTTGCAGAGTTCCTTAATGGAGATATGTTGAACATATCTTTGATACATGCTTTCAAGAGGTGATTTTTATCTTTAATTTTAACTTGCAATGTTATTAATTTAGAAAATTCTACAAAGTAATGCCTTTTAAGCACATGTTTAATGTTTGTGTGATTAGTGCGATGTATGAGGATTTAAAAGCATGTGTTCCGGTTTTAAAGCTTGGGTGGTTAGATCCACAAGAGATTCGTGATGAAAGATGCTTAGGAAACCAACCATATGTCAAATTGTACCTTGAAGATAGCTTAAGAGCATGCGAGCGAGATAAGTGCAATTTGATTTTGTCTCCTTACCTTGAAGCGTAAGTAGTATTTGCTTATTTGTCGATTATGCGACAATATTATATCTCATCATATTATTAATTTACCACGTTTGATTTATGAATGGCTTAAAATTTGAGTGTAGTAAGCATTGGATGCTTTTAGTGTTATCACCTTCCACCAACAAAAATATACCAGTTTGACTCCTGTCTTGTAGAACCATCATGCTAGTTATTGATCTTGACATTAATGAAAAGGTATGATAATTTTCATTTAGCGACTATATAAAGGCTAATATTGTTACATTAGGATAAATCTTTTATATTTGATATGTCAATGAAATTGCAGTGTCATGAAGAAAATGCGAGCGTCCCATTTTCATGCAGGAGATGCTACTCCTCAGATTATATCAGTGAAGGTAAATTAAATACGTTTTGATTTCATTACTAATATTTTCCTTTCATTGTATTGATATATATGTGTTCTTTTCCCACATAATTTTATATTAGTGTGCACAACAACAAAACGGTGTTGAGTTTGGGTATTATGTGATGAGATACATACATGATGTAGTCTCTGTTTGCTTGAAGTCGGAAGACCTACAAAAGGTACGTAGCGTACACTGCATTTTACATATTTCTTGTCAAAGAAAGATAGGTTGGAACTTGTACGAATGGAACTTAGAGATTGTTAGGATAGACACTTGGCATTCGCTTAATGCGGATTATACTGGTGGTGTTTGGAGATTTATTGGGATTGTTGTAGTTCAGAGAGGGAACAGTTATGAACACTGTCTTCCTTTATTTCTGTTGTAGATAATAGAGGCAGTTTAGATTTGTGGCGTAGATAGGTAGTGGAGAATTAGGATTTTTACTTTCCTATTTGAGGTGTTTTAGGCGTGTTTGAGTTTATTTGCATGATTTTGAAGCTATTTAAATACATTTGGGTATTTTTTTTTTGTTTTGGCCACATATAGGTTGAATGTTGAACGTATGCGTATTTTTTCATGATTTATTGTGTTTTTTGAGGTGTTTTAGGCATGTTTGAGTTTATTTACATGATTTTGAATCTATTTAAATACATTTGGGTATTTTTTTTCGTTGTTTTGGCCACATATGGGTTGAATATTGCATGTTTGTGTATTTTTACATGATTTCTTGCCTATTGGAGGTGTTTTAGGCATGTTTGAGTTTATTTGCACGATTTTGAAGTGATTTAAATGCATTTGGGTATTTCTTTCGTTGTTTTGGCCACATATTGGTTGAATGTTGAATGTATGCGTTTTTTTTCATGATTTCTTGCCCTTTTTTTCGTGTATTAAGCTTATTTGAATTTGTTTACATGATTTTGAAGCTATTTAAATTCATTGGGGTCTTCTTGTGTGGTTTTTGCCACATTTATGTAGATTATTATAAGTTTGTGTATTTTTTTTTTATTGCTTGCCTATTTGAGTTTTATTAAGAATATTTGAGTTTAATTCCATGATTTTGATGAACCATTTTTTTTGTTTAACATTCGGGCATGTTTGGTACTTTGTGCATATTCGTGGCCATATTTTTTGTTTTAACAATTATAATTTGTTTTTTTTTCTTACACCTAGATTATTGATACTGCAATAAGGGAAGGACAATAAGCATTTGAGTTTTAGAGATGTTTCCTCAACATTTTTACTTATAATTTATCTATATATATCGATGTATTTAATTATTATTACAGGATATATATTATAATTATATTTGTATATAAAAAATTATTTGTTTTTTTTTTTCAAAAAAAAGGAGGACTTATGGATGCGGTTATGGGGGAGAGCCGCAGCCATAAGTCCTCCTTTTTTTTGGAGGCAACCAAGTTTTGGATGCGGCAACTAGAACCGCATCCAAAACTCACTTATGGATGCGGGTGGAACCGCAGCCATAGGTCATAGACCTATGGTTGCTACGACATTGGCTGCGGGGCAGAACTGCATCCAAAGGGCCTAAAACCCCCGCATCCAATGACGATTTTTCTACTAGTGGTTATTGAGTAGTGGATTGTCTAAGTTGTTATCGATTCTAGAACTCAAACTTAGGATGTTTGACCTAGAGTTGACTAAGTGATAAGTTGAGTTGACTTAGAGTTAAGTTGTAAGCTTAAATAATTAATAATAACATAATAATAATGAAAGAAAGGAAACAGAGTAAGAGGATATTGTCTTGTTTCGATCTCTGGCTAGGAAAGACTTGCTATTTAATTAAGATGGCCGATATACGTGCCGCACCTCTCTTTCTTGGGATTTCGAACATCTCAGTTCCAATTACGGTCTCCTAATACTTCCAATTATGGTATACTCTACCGGGTTTAAGGAATTGACGACTGGCATACACTGATAATTGGAATTGACGGACAGTTATGCCGATAATTAAGGAATTGACGGCCGGTATGAGCACCATATAAAATACATAATAAATGATGAGGGAGGATGATGATGAGAGTGAGATAAATGAAAGATAAATAACATATGATGTGACCACCTATCTAGTGACCTAAGGTGCCACGAACATGGGTATAGTCGAAACCACTGTCCCGCTGCGGAATGGCGACAGTTCTGGATCCCAGCGCTTGGGAAGTAGATCCTTTTTGGTTGACCCCTACGAGCATATGACTGTGTCATGGATTAGTACCCTAAAGTGAACTGGAACTTGAAAGTTAATAATGGAGGTCTAGAGTCTAGAGTCAGTGCTAGCTTGAATGGAAGGTCTAGTCATAGTTGGTCTAGAGTATTTTGTTTCCGCTGTGTATCTTGAGAATTGGATATATTGTTATGCTAGTGTTGAACTCGTGGACTTTC
This sequence comes from Salicornia ramosissima, assembly GCA_951394345.1. Lineage (NCBI taxonomy): Eukaryota > Viridiplantae > Streptophyta > Magnoliopsida > Caryophyllales > Amaranthaceae > Salicornia > Salicornia ramosissima. The sequence continues at coordinate 29,992,382 of OX596236.1, read as the reverse complement.
TGTTTGACTTGTTCTGATTATTATATGTCTAATTGCGTTCTACAATTAAGTAGAACATTCTAATTGCTCCCCACTGACTGTGGACGCCCCAATCCCCTTTCAGGTGGTGAGAGGAATAAGCCGGGTGTTAGCGAGGGTTGGGATTTGTAAGCTTGCAAGCGTAGCAGTTTAGCTACCCAATTTAGTAGTCCTAGAGTAATGTTAATATTTCTAGCTTGCAGTAGTATTTTTTTTCGTTTAATGAGAACCTTTGGGATAATTCTAGTTTGGTTTTAATAAGATTTGTAATAATAATTAATGAAGTGTCAGAGCTTCCGCTTTCGTTTTAAGTTTTGATCATTATAAAGTCGTTTATTAATGATTCGTGTTGTTGTTTTCTCCGAAAACAACGTTGCTAAAAAATGGGTCGTTACAGTTGTATTAAGAATATAACAAGCAGTGCTCACAGCTTCACCCCATAAACTCTTAGGGAGATCATTCTCAATTAACATGGTCCTTGCCATCTCCTCCAGAGTTATATTCTTCCTTTCCACCACACCATTTTTTTATGGTGTTCTACGAGCATAGAATTTGTGACTTACCCCATGTTCTCTGTAGTAATCAATAAAACTAGCATTCTCAAACTTCGTGCCATGATCTAATCGTATTGCAACCAATTTCAGATTCAACTGCTTCTCTACTTATTTTCCCATGGTTACAAACTCATCGTTTGTTTCATCCTTTGAGTGTAGGAGCATATCCCAAGTGTACCTGGAAAAATCATCAATAATAACACATACAAACCTATGACCTCTTCGACTTTGTACTCTAATGGGACCACACAAATCAATGTGTACAAGATCAAAGGGTCTGTTGGTACTAATGACACTTTGGGGTTTGAAAGAAGACTTGACATGTTTCCCCTTGGCACATTCTGAACAAATTGTATCAGCTTCATACATAATATTTTGTAAACCAACACCTAAGTCTTGTAACTTTAATTTGTTCCAGAGTGTCAAGCTAGCTTGTCCAAATCTTTATGCCAAATCCATTGATTATCATGGGAAACAACATTCAAACAAATAGACTTGTGTTATGGGAATTGTATCTAAATAGGTAACATACATGTTATCTTTCGTAGTTGCTTCACAAACAAGTTCAGCTGTTTCAGAGTTAACTGCATGACAAAGGGTAGCTTGAAAGCTATCCTTTTTCCCTTGTCACATAGTTGAGAAATGCTCAAAAGATTATGTTATAAGCCATCAACATAATTGATAAAGGGATTTTCACCAAATAAAAACCCCGTCGTAGTAAGAGTGGGGGTGTCGAACACGGGGAAGGTACATCGCAATAGTGTAAGCATGAGCGTATTGAACAAGCTAGGTCGGGTGATGGTCACGAGAGGTGGACGGAATAAAAGGGACTACGGTAAGAGATCCACAACTCATACCACCATGAATTATGAATAAATCGAAATGTAGACTTAGGTCATGGATAAGGGGAGGTCATTCTAAGATCACAGTACTCTTTCAAGCTAGTGTGACGACCGGGAAGACATACACAAACCTACTTTTGTTGCGGAACATCTAACTAGTCATAAGCGCAAATCACGAAGACCGGTAACTTTCCCTTGATCGAAGGCCCAACTTTCGTGGTGCTTCCATCAATCGGGCAATGGAAGTCATCACCCACGTTCACCTTTCGGTCCTTCGGTGGGGATTCTTCTATGAATCCTATGCTAGCTACACACAAGACTCAACATAACCGAACCTTTGGTACCGACATTTCCACAAAACAAGTCCAAGAAACAACTAAACCACAAACATGGAGGATTTGAGAAGGTTCACTCAAACCGCAGAAATTAACTACTCACAATTAATTAATAAGAACATAATTAAAATTACAACTAAATACATAAATTCAACCTAAAACTAAAAACTAGAAACATAAACTAAACTATTAATGCTACAAGAAAAACAACAAAATCGATCAACTAAACTATCAAGAACAAGGGCATAAAACAAACTAAAACCAAATGAAACAAACAGCAAAAAACCAAAGTAAAATAAAGCAATAAATATACCTTAAAGAATGAAGAACAAGCTATGGAGAAAAGGACGAACAAACTAGAGAATCATGCATAAATTAAAGTGTTTCATTACAAAGGATTGAAAAACTACAAAGCTAAACTAATGTGAGAGAAGAGGCTCTCACAAGCTCCAATCTAGGGTTACGAGATGAGCTCCAATCTATGCACTACATAATTTACAAAGCAAAAACGTGGCTAGAAAACGCGAGAAAACAGAGTTGCCAAAAGGAGCGGCCAAGTAAGCAAGAGGAGCGGACGTGAAAAGAAGAGGAGCACCGCTCCTTTGGTCAAATGCTTAAATCTTCATTTAAGAGCTTGGGCGCGACCGTGCTACTAGGGGAGTGACCCCTCCTTTTACAAAAGCCTCTAAAATGTGCCTTGGCTCAGATATTCGATGCTCGAACGACTCCTCGAATCCCGTGAAGCATGAGTTACCTACAAAAACGGGGAAAACGACCAAAAAGGAATAGCAAATAGCAAGAAAAAGGACAAACTGAAATAAGAAAAGGGATAAATAATCTATAAAACTAACCCAAAAGCTAAGAAAAACACTAACAAAAAAAACTGGTTATCAAACTCCCCTAAACTGAAACATTGCTTGTCCCCAAGCAATTATCCAGGAAAGAGTTCAACAGATCCCACAGGAGAGGAAAAATCAAAAGGACTAAGGACTCCTAAATCGACTCAAGCTGCACCTAAGCAAATTTAAGAAATAGACAAATATAAACAAACGATTTCTACTAGCGAACCAAATAGAACTAAGTGTGAACAAATGTCGTTCCAAATTTCTTACCATCAGACCTTCCTTAGATCAAATCAAACAATCGGGATGATCGCGGACTTACTTCGTGAGGGAGTCATAAAGAACAAAATGATAAAGGAAGAGGACACTCACATCTTGGTGGAAAGATGCCTTCTCTATAGGCTTGACAAGTGACTCAAGTGATCATTGAAAACAACCATCTATACTCAAAAGCAAAAGGACTTGGGTTTGAATGGGGTAAAGGGTAGGGTGTAGGTATGACACAACCAAATAAGTGAAAACAGCCCAGAAAACCGTCCTTTATACATGATAGGACAAAGCTCACCATCACTAGACATTTTTAATATAATCAAGTGGTGAAGAACCTCAAAACATCAAGAAACACAACTAAACTCTTATTAAAGAAGGTCTAAAACTATACAAAGACCATAATAAAACTATACTATGCTTCTTTTTTCTTTTTTTCAATTTTTCAATTTTTTTAAAATTTTTTTTCTATTCTTCTTCTTAAATATTTTTTTTCCTTATTCATTGATTTTTCTTTTTCTTTTTTAATGATGAAGAAGAATAACAACATAATGGATAATATACAATACAATGCGCTTAACACCAATGAACTATAAAACAAAACACAAGGTTCAAACCAGGTTGTATTTTGGTTAAAGAATAAGGGGCAAGGCACAATGGGGGTAAACAAATGGATACAAAAAGAGAAAAATAAAAATAAGAGGAAAAAACCTATACAAAGATTTGGTGGATCATGAAGGAAAACTATGAAATGAGGGCCTAAATCATGTTTCAAGTAAAAGAGGGGATACAAAACAAGAATCACAAGTCAAGCTCTAGATATCAACATTACAAACACGATAAAATGACACTCGGAAAGAAAAAAGACCAAAGTGGTGGTCACATATGCATGAAATCTCAAAAACCTCACTTAGGTTCAAATAATCACCGTTCTGCGAATCAAATCACTAAGGAGAACAACCACATACCACAAACTCGACATCGGTTCACAATCGTTCTAAATGGTTCTCCTAAACTAAAGAAACCGCTATTTATAGAATCTATTAAAAATATTAACAAATGTGCGGACTCGGGTCTTAAATAGGAAGAAGAAGTCCCTAAAAGCATTCCCCTAGGTTCGTCATTGGGAAATAACCTACCTAGAAGGAAACAAAGAAAGAAAACTATATGAAAATTGATAAAATAAAAGAAAATAAGAAATTAAACTAAAAGGGAAAGGGAAAATAAAATAAAATAAAACTAAACTACGAAAAAAACTAAATTTGAAAAAAAATAATAATAATACGATAAAAAGAAACTAAAAAAATAAGGAAAAATGGAAATAAATAATCCCACCTTTTGGGTGTCCGCTCAAAATAATCCCACCTTTGCTTTATTTGAAAATAATCCCACCTTTCCACCTAGTCTGCTTAAAATGGACCCAATTAATTTTTGACCGGTTGTAGGAGGTATCCTTCAAATTTTTATAGGTTACCCTCTTCAATTATACCGTTGGCAATAATTATCCTAACTTCCCTCTTTAAAAACACCATTCATCCTCATTCGTCTCCAACCTAACTTCCATGCTTCATCTCTCTGTTTTTTTTTCTTTGAATTTTTTTAGGGCTTGCTTCTTTAAAGCTATGGCTTCCTCCAACTCAAGGTCATCCTCAAGATCTGTTTCCTATGGAAATTCGTTGCCTGTGTTTCTGTGCTATCATGGTCAAGTTGCTCCAGTAAGGGTCGTTGGCGTGGATGGGCCAACTCGTGGTAGACGTTTCTATGGCTGCTCTCACTGGCCTGTAAGTAAGGGTTAGGTTGTGTTTCTTTAATTTAAACTTAAATTGCCCAAATTTGCTTCTTTTACTAATTTCAATTTTCGAATTGAAGTTAAATTTTTTTTTTTTTGGTTGAAATTACAAAGAACTTGTGGCTTCCTCAAATGGGCGGATGTTCCTGATGAAGTTAGGGAATTTCAAGAAAGAGTAATTGAGTTGGGAGAAGGGTGACTTAAGTTTTGGAGGGTAAAGGGTAGTTATGATGTAATTAATGAAAATGCTTTGAACAGATTTACCTACACAGCAGGTTACAAGTCATTGGGTCTATTTTAAGCAGACTAGGTGGAAAGGTGGGATTATTTTGAAATAAAGCAAAGGTGGGATTATTTTGAGCGGACACCCAAAAGGTGGAATTATTTATTTCCATTTTTCCAAAAAATAAACTACAGAAAATAAATGAAAATAAAAATAAAAATAAACTATGAAAACAAACTATATGCAATACATTTGGATTATCAAATGAGCAAAGAAACCACGGAGGCACACTACACCTAAAAGGAAACAACCAATCAAGAACAGCTAGACAACACAAGAACACCTACTGGACTGACTAGATGAACACCAAAAAAATGAGCACTAGGCTACCCCCAAAACACCCCCAAACTAAGCATGAAAGTAACAAGTGACCTAAGAGAACACCCCCCAAACTAATGTGGAGCATTGTCCTAGTGTTCCTGCATATGTCGGTCCAAATCCTCACGTACCCGGATATTCTCCTTTAAAGGATGGAAGTTAAAGGTCAATTCCACACCGTCGGGTGTGTCAATGGGGTCACTAACGTGAGGTGGGAGATTGTAATCAGGCCTGTTCGCTTAGCAAAGGGCTCCCAACCTCCATGGTAATCAGGGAGCCAACCATCCTCAGGCATCGTAGGATCCCCATCAGGGTTACAAGCAACGGGGATGCGATAATCAAAGGATGGGTGGTCCCACGGTGGGAAGTAAAGGTAGGTGGGCTGTCTATCATGCCACCTTGGTAGGGGTCCTTGCTGAGGAGGTTTAAATGGGTAGTTAAGGTAAGGGGAAAAATCGCCACGGCTCACGTGAAAGTGATAGAGTTGGGCGTTCATCAAGTCATGTGTAACTCGGTCGCTCTCGATCTGAACGAGGCGTGAGCTAATATGTCCAAACCCTTGAGCTAAATTGGTTCGCATAGCTTGCCTACCCTCGATGTGATCAAGGTTCGAGTTAAGCTGCGCGAAAGCGTGTGAAAGATCAAATTTAGAGGAGCTAGAAGCTTCTCCCTTCTCAAAGGTGGGGTCTAGTCGGGGGCCGCTCGGGAACCGCGTCCCATCGGTCTCGCACGTGGTCTCTATGAGAAGCACAGTCAATCCGTACAGAATGGGAGGGGTCAGTAAAGATGCAACTGTCCTCCTCCGAGAGGGGCTCAGGTGAAATGAGCCAAGGACGATATCGAGTAATATCGGAAGCGTTCCGGCTCGGCAAATAAGAATGATGGGACCCTCCCACCATCCAACTATAATTTATGTTTAAGGTATCCAAGAGGCAGTACGGTTGAACTGGTTGGATACACTGATGGTGATTATGCAGGTTTCTTATTTGACAAAAAGAGTACTTCAGGTATGACAGACTTTGTGGGATCATGTTTGATCTCATGGGGTTCCGAAAAGCAGAACATTGTAGCTTTATCCATAGTAGAAGCTGAATATATTGCAGCTGCTGCTTGTTGTTCTCAACTACTTTGGGTAAAGAGTCAATTGAAAGACTTTGGAGTGTTGTTAGATCGAGTCCCTATCTTCTGCAAGTAAGGTGCGTATCCATAGAGAACGGATTTATGTTGATTTTAATTGTGTTAAAATGTATTTGGATTATTAAAGGGGGAATCGCTAATTCCTTACTGATAATGGTAACAGGGGGGGGCGAATTGGAGATGTTAGTGAAAAAAGAAATTAACGACTAAGTGATTACGAGTGAAATCTAGATCTAAAGAATCTTAGAATTCAGTTACAACGACTCTTACTTGGCTACTTGAATTAGACTCTCGATTACCAAACCACTTCAACACTCAATTAATTATTGACAAGAGTAAACTCTTGTAGTCCCCATAATTAGCTAGACAAGATAAATCGTAAATTGTCTAAAACCCTTGATGTTCAAAGAATACGAGTGAACAAAAGCTTTAAGAACAGAGACACAATAAGAACACAATTGTTTAAAGAATTTGTAGTAAACAACTAACGTTTAAACAAGCTCTACAAAATTGTTCACAATAAGAATACGTTTAAGCATGAACAAGATAGTTGCTACTCAAGGTTGAACACAATAATCGATTGTGTTCAAACCCTAGTAATGGTTTTGTAAAATACAATAAGAAAACAAACATCAAGCTAAAACATTCAACAAAACCAATAACAATTCATAAAAGAGCAAGTAAATAATTGAAGTAATGAAATAGTACAAAGTTAGAGAATCCTCACAAGAAGCTTTTTAGAATCATTGAAACAAATCCCAAGAACAAGTTTAAGCTATAATTTCCATTAATGAACCAAGATTCTTCATTGATTCCATTAAAGTAAATAAAACTATAAGCTAAACTAATTGAGTTCTTGAAGAATAATGAGAGAAATAACGTTAAGAAACTTAAAGATAATGAAAACCTAGATTCATAACAAAGAAAAAAAACTGTTGGTTTTATACTAAAACCAACTTATAACCTAAAAATCAAGTGGAAAAAGCCGCGTCTCAAACAGAGCAGAGGCGCGCTTGTAGCGCCCTCATAGGCGTTAGGTGCACCATTCCTTGGAGGGCTACTGTGATGGGGGCGTTGGCAGCGCCCTATAGGATGCGAGGAGCGCCTTCTACCCTTAGTCATTTGCTCCATCCTACTCTCAGATAGACGCTGGGAGCGCCCTATATTCTTCATGGCTTTAAACATACTCTTCCCAAATCCCGAACAAGTCTCGGTCTTCCCAATTATATACAAAATATGGAAAGAAAACACGAGCCTGTAACAACAAATATATACTAAGTCCTAAAAAGAAATTAAATTATTAAATGAAATATTAAATTAAGTTTCGAGACATAAACTTTCATTTTAGCTTAAAGTTAATTAAAATCACAAAACACGTTCTATACTATTATAAACTATACTAAAAAATGAGCTAATTGATTAATACAAACTGAATACATCACTAACCTTCACGTATCAAGTTCATCCTCAAGGTCAGCCTCTTGATCCGTTAGTTGACGGCACACCATATCTAGGTGTTCACAACAAGCAATTATAATTCCACACTCCTCACGTTTATCTTCAAACTTTGTTTTGTAAGTTGTGTAACTCTCACTTAGTCTATAGCATTCATATACCAATGTATCAATACATTCAAGCATGTTATCTTTATCATATTCATGCATATCTTCACTAACCTTAACAAGATTTACCTTACGTATTTTGGGAACATCATCCTTTGCCATGAAGCAGTTATCTGCCAATATGGTTCTCCCATTCGTTCCTGAAGACGTATTGTTTCCTCTTGATCTTGCCAAAGCAGCCATGCACTTTTCAGAATATTAGGATTCCTCTTCCTCATGGTCAGAACCAGAGTCTGAGTTACCCCCACAAGGATGCAAACATAGCATTCTTGAATGCCTTTTTTTCAATCTTCTTGGACTGCTTATCTTTCTATTTGGGACATTCACTAATAAAGTATCCCATGTCTCCACATTTGAAACAACCTACTGTAGAAGAGTTAGTTTTCATGAAATCTTTACCTCTTAGGTTCTTTCTCTGAACCCTAAAGTGTTTTTCAAAACTCTTAGCCATCATGGCTATATCATCATCTTCTTCTTCTATTGTTCCCATCAGTGCAATACTCTTGACTAGTTTTTTTTTCAGACTTTAAATCAATCAACATCTCATGGGTCATAAGGGAACCAATAAGCTGTTGGCGACTTACTGTGGAAAGATCTTTGGCCTCATCCATAGCTGTTACCTTGGCTGTCCATTGATTTGTCAAACTACACAATATTTTTCTCACAAGATCCTCATCAGAAAAACTTTTGCCAATAGATTTCAAATCATTTACTATGACCATAAATCTACTAAAACAATCATTTATTTTCTCATTTTTGTTCATAGAAAATAATTCGCACTTTGAATTAATTAAATCTATTTTGGATCTTTTTACCTTGCTGTTTCCCTCATAAGAAAGTTCGAGGGTATCTCAGATTTCTTTTGCACTTACACAAGAAAAGATTCTATTTGTCTCATTATCTACAATTGCTTGTTGTAAGATGGACATCTCCTTGGCATTCTTCTCCAATTTCTTGAAGTGAACAGACGTGTAATCACTTTTTTTTCTTTTGCACAATGTTTCCATGTACATATTTTTCAGTTACAGTTAGAGGGCCATTGTTCACAACCAACCAACATTCATAATCAATCCCAGTGATTATGTTCTTCAATCTATTCTTCCACCAGACATAATTTTTTCCATTGAATTTGGGGTTTTTGTTGTCGTACCCTATTGCATTCATTTCTTGAGAATTCATGATCTACTCCTCTAGGTGTTACCCTTGCGAGAAGTCGAGACTCTAATACCAATTGAAAGGTTGAATACACTCAAGGGGGAAGGCGAATTGAGTATTTAGTGTAATGGTTATCAATTTAAATTTTTCTTGTTTCTTGAATTAAAACCATTTATGGTGGTTCCTGCAACGGATATTTTTTTAAAGCAATAAAAACAAGAACACCAAATCTAACAAGGTTCGGCCAAACTCAAGGCCTACATCTTTCTACCCCTATGCATCTTATTAATTAAACTCAAAATAACAAGTGTAATGACCTGACTTTTATAGGTTGTCGATTATCGAGGGAATCAATATTCGGATCATTATCTTCTATAAATGAATAAACAATTAATGAACTATATTAATTAAATGGATTCCAAAAGTCATATTATTAACTAATTAACTAATAAAGAGTCCTAAAACTAACATTATTCAATCTTAATAAGGAAAAATACTAAGTAAAGAATCTAAACCCAAAAAGCTAGGTAAAATTATAATAATAATAAACTAAAAAGTAAAGTATGGCTCGGGTTTCTTCTAATATCCTTGCTAGCACGCACATCCCGACCCAAAAGATAGCCCAGAAACACTTCTCCATCATCACCTGAAATTGGGGGGGTCCACCGTCAGTGGTGGGTAACTAGGCTATCCCACTTAAATGTGGAACCATGCATAAATCTTATAATAAGACAGAGTAATAACATGAAATCATATAGCATCAATTAATATTCACCAAACATCAACCAAAACATCATGTTACATCATACATACGCAGCGGAAAGTAAAATAAACATATCATTACATAGAAGCTCAATAAATACCCCGGTTATTACTTATCTTTTCATTTTATTACACAAAATACCACTTTTAACCCATCTTTACTAATCCATGGACCAGTCGCTATTACTCTTAAGGATGCTCGTGTAAATCTCAACTTTCCTAAAATGTGTAGGGTAGAACCCGTGTATCCTACCCGTAGCCCTCCTTTGCAAGAACTAAGCCTAAGATATGGCCACAACTCCTAAGTAGCAGCCCGTGTACAACTACTTAAACGACTACACATCTTAGGATCCCGAACTGTCCAGAGACCGCAGTAGGGCAGTGGCTTAGACTTAACCCGGTATGGCGACCCGTGTATCACCAAGCAGGTGTCCACATCATAAACATTTAATTAAATATCTTAACTTTTTAGCACAAAACACTCATAATGTCTTATCCTTATCCTTTAATTATCTTATTTACTTCTTATCTTATCAGAGCTTATCGTCTTATCGACATGGCCATCGTGAGACCAATAATCATATCTTATCTTATTCAAAGTTAACACTTTTATTTCTTATAATTCAAACTTAATTCCTTATTCCTTTTTATTCCGATAATTACCTTTATCCTCTTATCTTATTTCTAAAATTTGCCAAAAGCTTAAATAAAATCAAATTATCCCTAATATTATTCATATGCTATTCGGCCTTCTTGAATAAATAAACAAAAATTAATACTTTTTCCTTATTCACAAAAGCAATCCCTTTTAATTAAATATTAATCAAAAATAAATTAAAGAATCATCAAACAACAATTAATTATACAAAACATGACCAAAAATACTCTTTTGGTACTCATAGCATTCGGCCATCACACGTAATCAACACAAAATAAATTCTTTAATCATCAATTTATATTATAATCCAAATTCATCATAAATTAATTATTAAGTTATCAAATTAACTATAAAATCATAAAATAACAATTTATTCTACAAACATGATATATCATGGATTTAAAATTAAACCTTTTTATTCCTATGATATTCGGCCAACATGATAAACAAGAACAAGAAGTGATTTTCAAGATTTCACTTAATTAATTAAATAATCATATTATTACTTCTAGTAAATAAATTATTTATCAGATTATGATCAAGATTCAAATATGAACATAATTCTATAAGAAAAATTAAAACTTTATTCCCTTATTTTACCTCATCAATTCGATGTTCATGACCAAGAAACAAATTAATAATTTAAATTCAAGACTTATATTAAACAATTAACTAAATCATGTAGACATGCTTTAAATCAAGAAATCATAAAGAAAATACATCAAAAACTCATGCTTTTATCTTTATATAATATTCAAATATTCCATGCCAAGTTGACAATAATTATCTTGCAATTTATTAAATTAAAACATGCAATTACTATTATAAACCATATTCTAATTAACAGTTCTATAGTTAAATTGCAAAAATTTATCAAAGATTATCAAGATTCAATCAAGAACACATCAAAAATTTATGCTTTCATACTAACATGATTCGAAAATTCTAGACTAAAATAAGTATCAAGTTTTATATTCATCTTCAAATTCTATTCTAATTATATGAAAAATTATCCAAATCTAAGAGGGTTAGTCTAGCTACCTTAGATTAGGTAAGAGAAATCATAATTCTTGGTCCTAGACCACTCGACAAACACATGGCACACACATACAATAGAGCACTTGATCAACTTCTTGGATTAGAATTGGAAGGATGATTTTTGTGGACTAATGGACTTGTTCCTTTATGTAATTGTAAAAGAATAAGAGAGATTTAAAAAAAAATAGAGAAGGGGGCCGTAAGGTAGGGGTCGAGTGAGAGGAGGGAGTCGAGGGAGAATTGGAGTAAGTAGTTTGATCATAGTTTGAGTGAATAGATGAATATATAAAAATTAGTCCCTTTAGATAAGGAATAAATAATAGATAAATGGGCCTAATCAAAAGCAAACCCTTTAGCTATGAAAAGCTTAGGGTGACCGTGTGACGACCTGACTCGCTTTAACCGGCACGGAAGAAACCGACGAGTCGAATAGTCAAAACTAACAAACTAAAATACTTAAAATTAAAAACAATCCTCAAAATGATTATATTACGAAACCAAAAAGTACAAATACCCACAAGTTTGTACACAACTAATCCCAAAATTCAAACTACTACTACTAACATACATAACTCCAAATACATGTCAGAGTTATAGTAAAGTATACAAGTACCACTACTATAGTTCAAAACTAACCAAAATCATAAAATAACAGTAATAAACTATATAACAACATCGGCGCTCGCCCAACCCAAAGCTAAACAAGAACCTCATCATCAGAATTACCTGAAAAAAACAACAACAGTCCACCGTTAGTGGCGAGTAACATAACTGTCTCACCCTAACGGGAATACACATGAACATAGCATAAATCAAACAATCCAATGAAAACATGCGAATCATACAAATATACATGCTTGACTCGACTAACTTAACCAATCTTAACTTTGGCGCAATCATTCGCATACTAAACCGGACTATGCACGTACGAACGCATCTTACGTGAACGAACTTTTCAACTATGCCAGGATTGAGAATCTTACTCCCAACCCTATGAAACCAATCTTACTGGAAATCCATGTCAAAGACGACATAGTGGTAATCACTATCCCAATACCGCGGTTAGGATAGGGGCAACGTCTTAACCCAAAAACATAGAATCTTACTCTACGATTTAGGCGTCTAGTAACGAAATCAAGCTAATCTTTAAATCTTTAATCCTTTAATCCGAAGTTTACATTCTTAGTTACTTCTTAAGTTGCATCTTACGCCTTGACTCAAGAAATAACATGTAAACCAAACATGTTACAACATCTTATAACTTTCTTTAACCTTTTCTTTAACTTTCTTTAACTTTAAAGACTCAATCAAGAACTCATAAAGAATTGAACCTTAAAGAACTCATCCAAGATTCAAGATCTTCAATCAAGAACTCAATCAAGATTCAAGAACTTCAACCAAGAACTCATCCAAGAATCAAGAACTCATCCCAAATCATCCAAATACACGCATACTTTCAACCCAATTCAACATTTGAAATTAGCAACTTTCTTGCATCCAAAATTCATCAAACTTGAACATGATAAACATAAACTTAATACTAACATAATCAATCATAGAATCATAATAATAAACCTTTAAATCATCATAAAACCACTTAAAAATCAGATTTATATTTCATACACATAAACATGTAAAAACTTCAACATAAACTAATCTTACGCATTTAATCTATACTATGGATCATAGTATACCAATCAAGTTGAGAAAGTATGTTACCTTATTGAAGATTACACAAATAATACACAAAAAGTTGCTGCCCGGAACATCCCAAAGAGCACGGCCCAACCATGCACAACACACGAACACGGCACGACACACACACGGCTTCACCCACTCGAACACGGGCTCCACGCACGGCCATTGAACCCACCGTGCAACTCTTGACCACCACGCACCACCACCACATGAAGAACCACCCTCGAACACGCACCACAGCACAGCTTCACGTGATCCACAAGGCACACACGACCCCAATCGAACAACCCCAAACCAATCCCGAACTAGTGATCTTGAATGCAAATTAGGTGGTTTGGTTTGTGTTTTGGTACCTAAAGATCAATGGAAGTTGAATCTTTAATTTTGGGTTTGGAAAAGATTGATGAACAATTGTTGGAACAATGGAGCCAAAAATGGCGTGAAAGAGGAGAGCAAATGGAGGGTGTTTTGTGTTTGATCTTTTAATGGCAAGTCATTAAGATGGCAAATGAGCAAAAGGATCCTCAAGCCTTACTAACCCTGCTATATATAGAGGTTAGTTAAGGTGTGAACATGAGGCAAGTGGCAAATCCTTGCCATGCACACAAGGGGGCCGGTTTTGGCCTTGCAAAATGGGCCAAAATGGGCTCTCGTGATCAATTGGGCTAATTCACAAAAATTACATGACTAATCATGCTTAATTCGATTTAGCCCAAAATATTAAATAACTAATTAGAAAATTAAATAATAAAATTCTAATTAATTAAATAATAATAAAATAATTAATAATTGATTAAAATAAAATAATTCGAATTTAATCGAAATTATTCACATAAAAATAAAATAAATAGTTCAAAAAAAAATTTAAACCATACATAACATCACATAAATACACATAAATACACGACAAAAATACCTATAAAATCAGGGTCGTTACAACCTCCCCTCCTTAAAGAAATTTCGTCCCAAAATTTAAGGCAAAGGAAATCGCTCACCCTCGAACAATTCCGGGTACTTCTGCCTTATGGACGCCTCTGTCTCCCACGTCGCCTCCTCATGGTGTTGATTTCTCCACAACACCTTGACGAGCTGGACTTGCTTACGCCGAAGAGTCCTCACTTCCCGATCCAAGATCCGGACGGGTCGCTCCTCAAAAGTCAGATTCGGCTCAAACGTGGCCGACTCCACTGGGATAATGTGGGTAGGATCATGTACATATTTCCTTAGCTGGGAAACATGGAATACATCATGTACATTAGACAAACTAGGTGGTAATGCCAATCGTTATGCCACCTCCCCCAACTCGTTCCAGTATCTCGTAAGGTCCCACATATTTCGGTCGGAGTTTCCCCTTTTGACCAAAGCGTGCCACCCCTTTGAATGGTGAAACCTTAAGCAAGACTCTGTCACCTACCTCGAAAGCCAGCGGTCTACGTCGATTATCGGCGTAGGATTTCTGACGACTCTGAGCGGCCTGCATCTTAGACCGGATGACTCGGACCTTCTCGATAGTATCACGTACCATCTCAGGTCCTAAAGCCACAGAATCACTAATATCATTCCAACATATCGGACTCCGACATTTCCTGCCATACAAGGCCTCGTACGGAGCCATACCGATGCTGGAGTGATAGCTATTATTATGGGAGAATTCTATCAAACAGAGTATACGTACCCAAAACTGATGGTACTCCAGAGTACATGCTCGAAGCATATCCTCTAAAGTCTGGATGGTCCTCTCAGTCTGACCATCGTTCGCCGTATGAAAAGCGGTGCTCAACTTCAGCTTCGTCCCAAAGGCTTCCTGAACTGATTTCCAGAATTGAGACAGAAATCTTGGATCTCGATAAGAAACGATCTCCCTCGGAACTCCATGAAGTCGGATAATATCCTGAGTATACGCCTCCGCTAGACGCTCCATAGACCAGGTCATCTTCATCGGACTGAATCTAGCGACCTTAGTCAACCTATCCATTATTACCCAAATGGCATTCAAACCATTACAGGTAGGTAGGCTAACCACGAAGTCCATAGATACCGACTCGAACTTCCAGGTCAGAATAGGTAGTGGCTGCAACAGACCTCCTGGTCTTTGATGCTCGATTTTAACCTTCTGACAGACTAAACATCGAGCTACGAATTCTGCTACATCCCTCTTCATTTTAGGCCACCAGAATTGGCACTTGAGGTCCTGGTATAACTTGTTACCTCCAGGATGAACAGAATAGGGTGAGTTATGTGCCTCAGACATAATTCTTTTCCAAAGATCAGAACAGTCCGGTACACACCACCTCCCTCGGAATCGCAGACTACCATTGAAAGGGATCTCGAAATCTACGGCTTGACCTTGCCGTAGAGCCTCTCGTATCCTAGCTAACTGTGGGTCGTTCTGTTGACCGTCGCGCAATTCCTGAATCAGATCAGGCTCAGCACTCATAGATGTCAGATGAAGTGTGACGGAACTACGGCTTCTACTGAAGCTCAAGCGATGCTTACGACTTAGTGCATCAGCGACTAAGTTTGCCTTGCCCTCGCAATAGTTAAGCGTCAGGTCGTAGTCCTTAATAAGTTCAAGCCATCGTCTCTGCCTCATATTGAGGTCTTTTTGAGTAAAGATGTAGTTGAGACTCTTGTGATCCGTGAATACTCTACACAAACCACCATATAGATAGTGCCTCCAAATTTTGAGCGCAAACACTACAGCTGCTAACTCCAAGTCATGCGTAGGACAGTTACGCTCGTGCACCTTCAATTGTCTTGATGCGTAAGCGATGACTTTCCCGCCTTGCATGAGCAAACATCCTAGGCCACTCTTCGGAGCATCACTATAGACCTCGAAGTCCTCCTCATCGTTCGGAAGGGTAAGTATAGGAGCAGAGACTAATCCCTGTTTCAATTGCTGGAATGCTTGCTCGCAAGCCTCCGTCCAAAAAAAACAGACCTCCTTCTGTAGGAAACTAGACATCGGCCTAGCAATCTTGGAGAAGTCCTGGACGAATCGTTGATAGTATCCGGCTAATCCCAGAAAACTACGAACTTCCGCCACATTTCTCGGGCTACTCCAATCAACTACATCCTTAATCTTAGCCGGGTCTACCTTAATGCCGTCCTTACTAATCACGTGACCCAGAAAAGCTACATCGCGAAGCCAGAACTCACACTTGGAGAGTTTCGCGAACCACTTATTACTACGTAATATCTCAAGTACCATCCGGAGATGTTTCGCATGCTCAGACTCATCTCTTGAATAGACTAAGATATCGTCTATAAATACCACGACACACTTATCGAGTAAGTGGTGAAATGTCCGGTTCATCTGGTCCATGAACACGGCTGGCGCATTAGTGAGGCCAAAGGGCATCACCTCGAACTCGTAGTGGCCGTATCTAGTACGAAAAGCATTTTTCGGAATCTCTTATTTCTTGACTGGAATCTGATGATATCCAGATCGAAGATCTATCTTCAAAAACACTCCTGCTCCTCGCAACTTATCGAACAGGTCCTCAATCCTAGGCAACGGGTACTTATTCTTGATAGTTACCCGATTCAACTCTCGGTAGTCTATGCACAGGCGCATACTACCATCTTTCTTCTTCACGAAGAGCACAGCTGCTCCCCATGGAGAAACGCTCGGCCTAATGAAGCCCTTATCGATCAAATCCTGGAGTTGCGTTTTTAACTCTTGCAACTCCGATGGTGCCATCCGGTAAGGGGCCTTCGAAATCGGCATTGTCCCGAGTGCTAAGTCGATATGAAACACGACGTCGCGCTCGGGTGGAACCCCTGGTAGCTCATCAGGAAATACGTGTATGAAATACCTCACTACAGGTATATTGTCCAACGGACGCTCCTCAGTCAAGTCTCTTACCTGACATAGGTACACCATATCGCCTTTTTGGCGATGTTTTCTCATTTTCAAGGCAGAGATTACCTTTACCCCTTTCTTAAGGACGAACCCAGAGTAGGTAACTCGGTTGCCCTGAAGTCCTTGGAATGTCACTGACTGATCTCGGCAACGAATGATCGCTCGATACCTAGATAGCCAGTCCATACCAAGTATCACGTCGAATTCCATCAGCGGGAACTCCTTTAGATCAGCCGTCGCTTGCTCCCCAGCTATCACGATAGGCACTCCTCGGAACTCGCGCTAACAAATAAAATCCACTCCGGAAGGGAGAGTTATAACTGAACTAACAGGAAAGTTGCCACGAAGATTAGACCTCGAGGCAAAACTACTAGCCACAAAAGAGACAGTCGCACCAGAATCAAAGAATACTAAAGCTAACACACCAGAAACAAGAAATCTACCTAATACGACGTCAGGCTGAACCTCGGCCTCCGCCTCGGTCATACAGTAGACTCGGTTCTTCACCGGAGTCTTTATTGGTGCCGGAAGCTGCTTAACCTCAGTGTCTGGCTTCCTCTCGGGGCATACTGACGCCTTATGGCCTTCCTTCCTGCAGATATAACATGCTATGGGCGAACCGTCACACCGCTTCCCTGGATGGAAGTCTCGGCCGCATCCTCTGCACTTCGAGCCATCGGAACCCTTATGCGAACTCGTGGTCCGAGGGGTGCTGCTAGGAGTACTAAATCGGGGCTTCTTAAAAGAAGTTGTCGTCGCCGGAACCCGAGCTCTCTTCCTGCTCGCATCCTCCTCAGCCGTCGATGCCTGAATCTCGAGTGCTACCTCGTAAGCCTGCTGAAATGTCGTCGCTCCACTACTGATCACGTGAACGCGAATCCTCGGATCTAGCTTTTTGATGTAGCGCTTGACCCGATCCTTCTCTGACGGAACCACAGACGTAGCGAACCTCGATAACTCCGTAAACTTATCGGTATAGGCCTGGACGGTCATCTTACCCTGTGTAAGAGTAAGAAACTCCTCCTGTTTCTGCCACCGCAACTCGTCGGGGTGGAAACGCTCCTGGATGTTATCGATGAACTCGATCCACGACATCGAATGTAACGGCAAGCATGCATCCTTAGCTAACGTCCACTAGTTATCGGCTTCTCCATGTAGATAATAGGCGGCGATCTGCACCTTATCATGCTCGGGGCAAAACGTCGCGTCAAAGAGCTTCCCCATCTCGCGGATCCAGCTCTCCAGAATAGTGGGGTCAGCAACCCTGTCGTAAGTCGGAGGTCGATGACGTGCGATACGACCGAACGTCGAATACGTACTCGGTGTAGGACGACTATGGTGCGCCAACGTAAGGATCTCCTCCTCGAGTGCCCGCAACCTCTATCGTCCAGTATTCAACCGGCGAGGTGTAGACATGCTGCAACGCATCTCAACAACAAGACGTACCAAAATACCAATGTCAGTCATACATCCCCACCACAGTCAAGCACACATAAATAAAGAGAGAAAAAGAAAATAGAAAAGATCTTATCCCGGTCTTTCTACCCCACTCTTCTCCCTTTACTTAATCTTAAATTTGGTTTTGTCACTCGGGAATAGAAAAGCTCTCAACTCCCGGGTTTAACTCAAATCCTAAAACTTCATTTAAAACCTATTCGGCTCTGATACCCACTGTGACGACCCGACTCACTTTAACCGGCACGGAAGAAACCAACGAGTCGAATAGTCAAAAGTAACAAACTAAAATACTTAAAATTTCAACAAATTTCGAGGACATCGTGACGGCGATGAACAATAAATTTCAAAAAGAGCTTACAAGAGCTAAAAGACAGCATACCTGCGATGATCGGGCAACAGAGGCCTCCATCTCAAGCCGCTGCTCCATCAAGGGGCCCATCCCTAGCCGGATAACGGGGGCGCGTTCACAGAGAGGTTCCCAACTAGGGGAAGCTAGAGGAATCATTAATTCCAGGCGCGATGACGCCCGCAAGATCATCGAGTCACGTCGGGCATGAACGGCCTCGAATGTTAGGGAGGTCACTGATAATAGAAGACGGGAAACTCAAGGCCACCCAAAGAGGTCGCTAGAGAGATCTCATCATACCACTGCTAGAAAACAGAGGTCAGTTGCCATCCCTAACCAGGGAGATGGCATAAGACGCTCCCCGGCGGTCAAACCAGACCAACCAACAGGAGCAGTCACCTTCAAAACCCCGTTCAGTCAAAGGCTTTTGTATGCCACTGACACTAAGAAGGTAAAAGCCCCTACCATCGAACCTTTCTCCGGGGCGACTGATCCCGCTGACCATATTGCTGCCTACAAAGCCCAAATGGCAGTGCAGACAAGCTGTGAGGCAAGTTGGTGCCGGAACTTCCCTACTACCCTCAAGGGCCTAGCCCTCACCTGGTTCAATGATCTCCCATCAGGGTCGATCATTAGCTTTGCAACTTTGGAGGCCATGTTCTTTAGCCACTTTGTGGCTGGAAAGAAACAGCGAAAGACAAGCATTCATCTCATTGCTTGTCAGCAAGGGGAGCATGAGCTACTGGGAGACTACCTCAAGCGTTTCAACGCTGAATTACTCCAAATACCCAATGTGGAAGACTCAGTAGCATATGCAACATTCATGTCAGGGCTAAAGAGGGGCATGTTCAAGTTTTCGTTGCTGGAAAATGAAGTGTCCTCATATACTAACGCGATGGACAGGGCTCGAAAGTACGTTCAGGCTTCGGATATTAACAACCCCGTCGAGAAGTCTGACAAAAAGAAAGATAATAAGAGGAAGGAATCTCAACGAGGCGGTCCTAGCCGGACGCCTTCTTCTAAGAAAGACACTCGAGACGGAGGAGAAGATCCCAGATTCAATGTTAACAGATGGGAAATATTCTTGGACATCAAAGGCCAGGAAATTCTCCCTAAGCCAACCCCTGTGCGCACCTCAATCAACAGAAGGAATCCAAAACTCTGGTGCGCATACCATCACGAGTGTGGGCATACCACGAAAGAATGCAAGGAGTTGAAAAAGGCGCTTGACAAGTTGGCAGATCAGGGCAAACTCAACCATTATCTATCAAAAGACAATGGGGCTAAGAAGCAGAAGCGCAGCGACAACAATGAAACTGATGGCTTGATCCACGTCATCGTTGGGGGGGTATTCTATTGAAACACCATCAACAAAGCTCTGAAGAGAGATCTCAGGAACTCTACCTTCCAGATTGCTGAGGGGACCATCGAGCAGCCCCCACCAGGTCCAACAATGATATTCAATGCATCTTCTCTTCGTCCTACCTGCTTTCCTAATAACGACCCCCTCGTGGTCGAGATAAAAGTAGCAAACTTTAGGGTCAAGAGAGTACTTGTGGACAGTGGGAGTTCAGCTGATGTGATGACTTTGGAGTGTCTGCGACAATTGAAATATGGCGAAACCGATCTAACCCCACTGGAGAAGCCCCTGTTTGGCTTCGGGGGTCGACTAGTCTTCCCATTGGGAATCATTAACCTTCCTGTTCGAATTGGAGGAAAGGGAGAGGGACGTAACTTACCAGTAACGTTCATCGTGGTCGACATTAAACTCCCCTACAACATCATCTTGGGGAGACCTTTGCTGAACAAAATAAAAGCTGCCATCTCTACCTACCAGCTCTTGTTGCAGTATGAGACTGATAAAGGGGAATTTGGGAAGTTATATGGTGATCAGAGGACAGCCAAGCAATGATACATTAATAGCATCAAGACTACCTCACCCCAGGTCGAGGTAGGGGACAAGAGAAAGGAGCCGGTCGAGTCTCCTGAGGTTGTGTTTCTGGCTGAAGATGCCAAATACTATGCTCGACCAGAACCCATCGAGGGCCATGAGGATATACCCATCGATGAAAATCCTGAGCACACAGTCAAGATTGGCATTGACATGGATCCAACCCTCAAAATATCAATCACTCAACTACTCAAAGAGTTTCGGGATGTCTTTGCCTTTGATGTTTCAGAAATACCAGGCATTGATCCCTCGGTCATGTGTCACGAGCTTAACATTCGTGAGGGGTTCAAAGGTGTCAAGCAGAAATTGCGACGGCAGAGTGAGGAAAGAAACAAGGCAGCTGCTGCTGAAGTAAAGAAGTTGCTAGAGCATGGGTTCATCAAGGAGTGCCAATACTCTGATTGGCTGGCCAACGTTATTTTCGTCAAAAAGCCTAATCGAACGTGGAGGATGTGTGTAGATTTCACTGATCTAAATAAAGCATGTCCCAAGGATGATTATCCTCTCCCAAAGATAGATAGCCTGGTTGATTCTACTGTTGGACAAGCAATGTTCAGCTTCATGGATGCCAACGCTGGCTACCATCAAATACCAATGGCTGAAAAAGACCAGGCACATACTGCCTTCATCACCAACCAGGGAGTTTACTGTGACGACCCGACTCGCTTAAATTGGCGCGGAAGAAACCGACGAGTCGAATAGTCATAACTAACAACTCAAATGCTTAAAAATTAAAACAAAACCTCAAGATATTATTATTATAACCCAAAAGTACAAATACCCACAAGTTTGTACAATACTAAACCAAAAGTTAAACTATCAATACTTAATATAAGTAACTCCAACCACATGTCAGAGTCTAAAACAAATGTATACAAATCACTACTACAAAACTATACTATCCAAAGTCACAAAATAACGAGAATACAACTAATTCAACATATCGGCGCTCGCCCAACCCAAAGCTAAGCAAGAACCTCATCATCAGAAATACCTGAAAAATAAACAACAGTCCACCATCAGTGGCGAGTAACATAACTGACTCGCCCTAATGGGAATACACAAGAACATAGCACAAATCAAATATCCAAAGCATAACAACAAACATGCGAAAATCATCCCAAAACAGACTCGGCTCAACAAACTTATCCAACTGTCTTGGGCGCAATCATTCATAAACTAGACCGGACTATGCACGTACGAACGCATCTTACGCATTCGAACTTTCTACTATGTTAGGAATTGAGAATCTTACTCCCAAGTCCCGTGAAACCAATCTTACTGGAAATCCACATCCGAAGACAACATAGTAAGACCACCAACTATCCCAATACCGCGGATAGGGTAGGGGCAACGTCTTAACCCAAAAACAAAGAATCTTACTCTAAGTTTTAGGCGTCTAGCTATGAAATCAAGCTAATCTTTAACAATCTTTAACTCTTTAATCCGAAGTTTACTCACTTAGTTACCTCTTAAGTTGTATCTTACGCCTTAACTTAAGAAAATAACGCGTAAACCAAACATCTTACAACTTCTTATCGATTCCTTTAACTCTTTCTTTAACTTTTTTTACTTTCTTTAACTTAAAAGACTTAATCAAGAACTTAACAAGACTCAACAAGAACTAATCAAGAACTTAAAGAACTCAACCAAGATTCATAAAGAACTCAACCAAGATTCATAAAGAACTCATCCAAGATTCAAGAACTTCAATCAAGAACTCAATCAAGATTCAAGAACTTCAACCAAGAACTCATCCAACACACATATATCACACGCATAAATCAACATGTACTCATGAAATTACCAAATTACTATCATCCAAAATTCATGAAACTTTAACATGATTAACAAGAACCTAATACCAACATAACCAACCATAAAATTTACATATTCAATCACCAAAATCATTATAAAACCACATAAAAATCAGATTTGATACCGTACACGAAAACATGATCAAACTTCAACATAAACTAATCTTAAGCATTTAATTCATACTATGAATCATAGTACACCAATTAAGTTGAGAAAGCATGTTACCTTATTGAAGATTAACACACCAAATCAACACAAGATGCAGCCCGGAACTAGAACCACACGGCTAGACCACACGGACCACTCGAACCCACGACACACCACATGGATGCACCACTGCGCGGCACACACGGCTGCACTACCTCGAACCACACGAGCACACACGGCTGCACACGGCCCACTGCACGGTTCACCACTCGAACCACCACCCTTGCACGGCTTCAACACGGCACCCACATGATCACCACCCGAATACCCACACGAACATAAACACGATCAAACCCAAACCCGAACTAATGATATTGAATGCAAACCAAGAGATTTAGATTGTGTTTTGATACTTAAAGATCAATAGGATATGAATCTTTAAGTTTTGGGTTTAAGAATTTGATGAACAAATTGATGGAAATCCAAGTGCCAAAATGGCGTGTGGAAGGGAGAGCAAATGGGAGGGAATTTTTTTGTGTTTGAACTTTGATGGCAAGAGCATAAGATGGCAAATGAGCAAAAAGGATTAACAAGCCTTACTAACCCTTCTATTTATAGAAGTGGTTTAAGGTGTGAACACAAAGCAAGTGGCAAATCCTTGCCATGCACCTTGAAGAAACCGGCCAAGCAAGGAAAAGGGCCAAAAATGGGCTTTCGTGAATAATTGGGCTACTTTACAAAAAGTACAAGATCAATCATGCTTAAATCGAATTAGCCCAAAATATTAAATAATTAATTAGAAAATTAAATAATAAAAATTCTAATTAATTAAATAATAATTAAAATAAATAATAATAACTGCAAATAAAATAATTCGAATTAAATTGAAATTATTCACATAAAATAAAATAGTTCAAAAATAAATTTGAACTATACATAGCATCACATAAATACACATAAACTTATGGCAGAAATACCATAAAATCAGGGTCGTTACATTTACTGCTATCGAGTCATGCCTTTTGGACTCAAGAACGCTGGGGCTACTTATCAAAAGCTAGTAAATACAATCTTTGCCGGGCAGATTGGTCGCAATGTTGAGGTTTATGTTGATGACATGACAATCAAAAGCAAGCAAGTAGATGATCATCCCAAGGATGTTATGGAGACCTTATCAACATTCAGGAAGTTTGGTATGAAGCTCAACCCCAAGAAGTGTGTTTTTGGAGTCAAGGGGGGCAAATGCCTTGGTTTCTTGGTTGATGAGAGGGGCATCGAGGCAAACCCTGATAAGATTCAAGCCATCATCAACATCCAATCTCCAAGAACAGTTAAGGAAGTGCAACGACTCACAGGATGCATCGCTGCATTGGGCCATTTTCTATCACGATTCAAATGGATCACGATTCAAATGGGACGGGGAAGCTGAGAAGGCATTCATAGAATTGAAGGAATACCTTGCCGGTATCCCAAAGCTTATTTCACCCTTGCCAGGGGAAACATTGTACATCTACTTGGCAATATCTGAGTATGCCTTAAGTGCGGTGCTAGTGGCCGAGAGAGAAAAGCAGCAACACCCGGTTTACTTCATCAATCATGCGTTTCGAGGGGCAGAGTCTAGATATACAGAGACTGAGTGATGTGTCCAGTTTGTACGAGTTATTTAACTTCTTTTTAGTTCCTTTATGTAATTAGTTTAGCATAAGATTGCAAATTTTGTTACTTTTGAGTTTAAACGAGAGTTTGGCTTGAAATGTAAAGTTGTAGTGTAATTTACAGTTTTTAATGCTTTTTAGGATAAGTGTAGTTTGTAGTTGCAGTTTGGTTCTATGTGTTCTTGTAGTCTAGAGCTACGAAACATCATTAGGAGCATTTTTGGAGTCATTGATCATGCGCCAAGCACACTTAAAGAAATCATTAAGCATTAGAGGGAAAGAAAAGCCTTATTGTGAACCTCCAAATGCAGTAAGTCCAACTTCAAATAGAAATATCTCCCAATCTACTCATTCGATTTATGTGCTTCAAATTGGAGGTTGTAGCTCTCTTCAAGAGCTTTCCAACGGTAGGTCATAAGCCTTATTTCGTTAAGGAACAAGAGAGTTATGGCTATTTTAGTCCGAGTTGCGCAGACAGTCTACAGGGGCGCGCCCCGCGCCTCAGAGGGCGCTGCCAGCGCCCCCATTGCAGTGAGCATCAAGAAGAAAGCGCGCCCAGCGCCCCCATCACAGTATCCCTCCAAGGAATGGCGCGCCCCGCGCCTATGGGGCGCTGCCAGCACCCATGTTACAGTAGTACTTCCAAGGAGGGGCGCGCCCCGCGCCTTTGAGGGCGCTGCCAGCGCCCATCTGCTCTGTTCTGCACGCGGCTTCATCCACTTGATTTCTAGGTTATAATTTAGTTTAGTATAAATATAAAAGTGATTTTTCATTGTATAAAATCTAGTTTTTCATGTTCAAATAGTTCCTTAGCTTAAATTCTCTCTAGTTTCTCCTTAGATTACATCAAAACTATAAAATCTTTAGTTTGTAATTTTGATATTTAATCATGGAATCAATGAAGAATCTTTCTTCATCAATGGAAATGGTAGCTTAAACTTGTTCTTGGGATTGGTTTCAATGATTCCAAAAGGCTCCTTGTGAGGATTCTCTAACTCTAAACTATTTCCTTACTTCAATTATTTACTTGTTCTTATATGAATTGTTATTGGTTTTGTTGAATGTTTTAGCTTGATCTTTGTCTTGTTATTATATTTTACAAAATCATTACTAGGGTTTGAACACAATCGATTATTGTGTTCAACCTCGAGTAGCAACTATCTTGTTCATGCTTAAGCGTATTCTTATTGTGAACAATTTAGTAGAGCTTGTTTAAACGTTAATTGTTTATTGCGTATTCTCTAAACAATTGCGTTCTTATTGTGTCTCCGTTCTTAAAGCTTTTGTTCACTGCGTGTTCGTTGAACATTAAGGGTTTTAGGCAATTTACGATTTATCTTGTCTAGCTAATTAAGGGGACTACAAGAGTTTACTCTTGTCAATAATTAATTGAGTATTGAAATGGTTTGGTAATTGAGAGTCTAATTCAATTAGCCGAGTCAGGGTCGTTGTAACCGAATCCTACGATTCTTTAAAACTAGAATTTTACCGCAATCAATTAGTTGTTAGTTTATTTTATCACTAAAATCTCCAATTCCCCCCCCCCCCTTGTTACCAATATCACTAAGGAATTAGTGATTCTCCCCTTTAATAATCCAAATACATATTAACACAATTAAATCAACATAAATCCGTTCTCTGTGGATACGAATCTTACTTGCCCTTTACACTAGTTGTAATTGGAGAGTAGGAGAAATTTATTTTTGATAAGTCTTTTATTTTTAACGACATAAAAGGCCTACCACTGAGAAAATGATCTTTGCCTTAGTCATGGCTAGTCGAAAATTGAGGCCATATTTTCAAGCTCATCCAATAAGGGTCCTGACCGGACAGCCAATAAGGAAGATCATCAAAGGAAAAATCATTCAAACCGCATAACTAAATGGGCAAACCAACTGTCTGACTTTGGGTTAGAATATGAACCCCGGCGAGCTATCAAAGCCCAGGCTTTGGCTGACCTTATTGTGGAATGCACAAACAGGCCAAGCTCACCTAATTCAGACAGTTCCAAGGTCTGGGAGTTATCCACTAATGGATCTTCTACTCAGAGTGGAAGAGAAGCAGGAATACTGATCAAGACTGATAATGGGGATCGACTGGAATATGCCATCAAATTCAGTTTTGTGGCATCAAACAACGAGGCAGAGTACGAAGCTCTTATATTAGGAATAATCCAAATGTGCCTCACTGCTGGGGCAAGGCATGTTAAAGCCAAGGCTGACTCACAATTTGTCGTGGGACAACTCAAAGGAGAATTCGAAGCAAAGGAAGATAGCATGAAGATGTATCTCCAGAAACTGAGAACCCTCGCTGGGAAATTGGAGTCTTTTGACATTCAACATGTCCCTTGATCTAGAAACTAACAGGTTGATGCTCTATCGAGGTTGGCAAGCTCTGCAGAAGGAGAAGAGCCACGAATCATTCAGTGGAAGGTCTTGAAAGAACCACGCATTAACGAATCTGAAGTCAACACTCTAGCTCGAGGTGAAACATGGAAGGATGCTATCATCCAATATCTGAAACATGGGGCTTTGCCCATGGATGAAAAAGAAGATGAAGATATTAAAAGGAAGTCTAAGTGGTTCACATTGCATGATGGAGAGTTGTATAAATTATCTTACACACATCCCCTCCTAAAATATGTGACCCTTGAAGAAGGGGACTATACTCTGAAGGAAATTCATGAAGGATGTTGTAGCAATCATCAAAGAGCAAGAACAATCGCGGGCAAGGCGCTTCGAGCTGCATATTATTGGCCTACTCTCAAGGAGGAAGCCATCGAGGTTGTGAAGAAGTGTTTACAATGCCAAACTCATGCCGCCATCCCTAGGCAGCCATCGAGTACCTTAACAGCAATTCAGGCAGTCTTACCCTTTGATAGATGGGGAATGAACGTACTTGGTCCTTTTCCCCAGCTTTGGGGCAGAAAAAATTTCTTATTGTTGGGATCGACTACTTTACCAAGTGGGTCGAGGCTGAACCCCTATCGAGGATCTCTGATAAACAGATACAAGAATTCATTTGGAAGAACATCATCACCAGGTTTGGAATTCCAAGGTTTTAGTTTCAGATAATGGCAGACAGTTTGAGAGTGGCCCAACAAAGGCATATTGTGCTCAATTTCACATACAAACAAGGTTCACATCTGTGGCAAGGCCTCAATCATATGGACAAGCTGAAGCAGCCAACAAGGTCATACTTCAAGGTATCAAGAACAAGATAGAAGCAGTCAAGGGATCTTGGGTAGATGAGCTTCCAGGGATTTTATGTTCAACTAGAACGACAGTCAAGGAGCCTAGCGGGCATACTTTGTGACAACCCGACTCGCCTAAACTGGCGCGGAAGAAACCGACGAGTCGAATAGTCAGTTCTAACAAACTGAAATACTTAAAAATTAAAACAAAACCTCAAAATAGAATATATACTAAATCCGAAAGTACAATACCCACAAGATTGTACGTATCTAAACCCAAATGTCAGTGTTACTACTACTAACAATATAAACTCCAAATGAATGTCAGAGTTAGAAATTGTAAAATACAACTAAGTCAAACCTAAATATCGTACTACTACTAAAACAAAACATAAGTAACATCGGTGCTCGCCCAACCCAACGCTAAGCAAGAACCTCATCATCAGAATTACCTGAAAAGTAAACAACAGTCCACCGTCAGTGGCGAGTAACATAACTGTTCCACCGTAACGGGGATACACAAGAACATAGCATAAAACAAGCAATCAAATCAAACATACGAATCAAATCAAGTAATCATGCTGACTCGACTAACTTTAACCAACAATTAATAAACTTTAAACTTTGGCGCAATCATTTACACACTAGACCGGACTATGCACGTACGAACGCATCTTCCGCGATTGAACTTTCTACTATGCCAGGATTGAGAATCTTACTCCCAACTGCATGAAACCCATCTTACGGGAAATCCATATCCGAAGACAACATAGTAAGACCACCAACTATCAAAATACCGTGGATGGAATAGGGGCAACGTCTTAACCCAATTCTTAGAATCTTACTCTAAGTCTTAGGCGTCTAGTAGCAAAATCAAAATAAACTTAACTTTAATTTACATTCTTAGTTAGTTCTTAAGTTGCATCTTACGCCTTGACTCAAGAATAACATGTAAATCATTCCATCTTAGAACCTCAAACATCAATCTTTGACTTTCTTTAACTTTCTTTAATTCCTTCTTAACTTTCTTTAACTTTAAAGACTCGACCAAGAACTCATAAAGAACTCATAAAAAACTCATAAAGAACAAAACCAAGATTCAAGAACTCATTCAAGAACTCAATCAAGATTCAAGAACTCATCCAAGAAATCAACCTTATAAACATCATCAAATTCACGCATGAACTAGGCAATTAACAACAACAATTTCATCAACTTCCCAACATCAAAACTTCACCAAACTTGAACATAATCAACATAAAATATGAAACTAACATAATCAATCATGAAATACATGTAATCAATGAAAAATCATCACAAAAACATCACCCAAACCAGCCTATAATTCACGCATAAAATGGGGTTAAAATCATCAAACCGGTCTAATCTAATCACTTAATCTATACTATGAATCAAGGTATACAAACTAGGTTGAGATAGTATGTTACCTTTAATGAAGATTAAACAAATTACACACAAAAACTTGCTGCCCGGAAATGGAACCACACGGCTCAACACACGGCAAACACGACTTGCACACGAGCCCGACACAGTGCACCACCTCGAACCACACGGACCCAGGAACACTGCCCTGGCTGCACGGACCCACGAACACGGCACGACCCCGGCTCGAACCACCACCACGGACCACCGTCTTTAACACGGTCCACCACACGAACCACACACAAACCCACTCGAACAAAACCTCAAAACAACCCCGAACAAGAAATCTTGATTGAAAACTATTAGGATTATAGTGTTTAAAGTTACTTAAAGATCAATGAATGTTGAATCTTTAAGTTTGGGTTTAGAATTGAAGATGAACAACAAATGGGGTGGATGAATGCCAAAATGGCGTGTGAGGGGGAGGCAAATGGAGGGAGTTTGTGTTTAAGCTTTTGATGGCAAAGAATGGAAAATGGGCAAATGAATCGTCAAGCCTTACTACTACTTCTATTTATAGAAGTTAGTTAAGGTGTGAATGCATGGCAAGTGGCAAAACTTGCCACATAACAAGTGGGGCCGATTTTGGCCTTGTAAATGGGCCAAGTTGGGCTTTCATGATCAATTGGTCTAATTACAAATTTCCATGATTAATCATGCTTAAATCGATTTTGGCCCAAAAAATATTAAATAATTAATTAGAAAATTAAATAATAAAAATTCTAATTAATTAAATAATAATAAAATAAATAATAATCAATCAAGAATAATAAAAACAATAACTAATCGAATTTAATCGAAATTATTCACATAAACTAAAATAAATGGTCCAAAATAAATTTTGGACCATACATAAAATCACATAAATAGCAAATAAATCGGTGACAGAAATACCGATAAATCTAGGTCGTTACATCTGGTCCATGAACACGGCTGGCGCATTAGTGAAGCCAAAGGGCATCACGTCGAACTCGTAGTGGCCGTATCTCGTACGAAAAGCGGTCTTTGGGATGTCTTATTTCTTGACGGGAATCTGATGATACCTAGATCGAAGATCTATCTTCAAAAACAGTCCCGCTCCTCGTAACTGATCGAACAGGTCCTCAATCCTAGGCAACGGGTACTTATTCTTGATAGTTACCCGATTCAACTCTCAACAGTCTATGCACAGGCGCATACTACCGTCTTTCTTCTTCACTAAGAGCACAGGTGCTCCCCATGGAGAAACGCTCGGCCTAATGAAGCCCTTATTGATCAAATCATGGAGTTGCATCTTTAACTCTTGCAACTCCGATGGTGCCATCCGGTAGGGTGCCTTCGAGATCGGCACTGTCCCGGGTGCTAAGTCGATATGAAACTTGACGTCGCGCTCGGGTGGAACTCCTGGTAGCTCATCAGGAAATACGTCTCTGAAATCCCTCGCTACAGGTATATCGTCCAACAGACGCTCCTCAGTCAAGTCCCTTACCCTACATAGGTACACCATATCGCCCTTTTGGCGATGTTTCCTCATTTTCAAGGCTGAGATTACCTTAACTTCTTTCTTAAGGACGAACCGAGAGTAGGTAACTCGGTTGCCCTGTAATCTTCGGAATGTCACTGACTGATCTCGGCAACGAATGATCGCTCGATACTTCGACAGCCAGTCCATATCAAGAATAACGTCGAACTCCATCAGTGGGAACTCCTTCAGATCGGTCGTCACTTGCTCCCCAACTATCACGATAGGCACTCCTCGGAACTCACGCTGATAAATAAAATCCTCTCCGGACGGGAGAGTTATAACAGAATTAACAGGAAAGCTGCCACGAAGATTAGACCTCGAGGCAAAACTACTAGCCACAAAAGAGACTGTAGCACCAGAATCAAATAAAACTAAAGCTAACACACCAGAAACAAGAAATCTACCTGACACGACGTCGGGCTGAACCTTGGACTCTGCCTCAATCATACAGTAGACTCGGTTCTTCACCGGTGTCTTAGTCGGTGCTAGAAGCTGCTTGATCTCGGTGTCTGGCTTCCTCTCAGGGCAAACTGACGCCTTATGGTGTAACAACCCAGATTTATCGGTATTTCTGTCACCGATTTATTTTGCTATTTATGTGATTTTATGTATGGTCGACCATTTTTTTTTTTGGACTATTTATTTTATCTTATGTGAATAATTTGGATTAAATTCGATTAATTATTGTTTTTATTATTCGTGATTGATTATTATTTATTTTGATTATTATTTAATTAATTAGATTTTTTATTATTTAATTTTCTAATTAATTATTTAATATTTTTTGGGCCAAAATCGATTTAAGCATGATTAATCATGCAAATTTGTAATTAGCCCAATTGATCACGAAAGCCCAACTTGGCCCACTTTGCAAAGCCAAAATCGGCCCTCCCCTTGTTATGTGGCAAGTTTTGCCACTTGACATGCATTCACACCTTAACTAA
Organism: Salicornia ramosissima; assembly: GCA_951394345.1. Classification (NCBI taxonomy): domain Eukaryota; kingdom Viridiplantae; phylum Streptophyta; class Magnoliopsida; order Caryophyllales; family Amaranthaceae; genus Salicornia; species Salicornia ramosissima. Next base: position 29,960,740 of record OX596236.1, on the reverse strand, counting down.
CTTCTATAAATAGAAGTAGTAGTAAGGCTTAAGGATTCATTTGCTCATTTGCTCATTTTCCATCCTTGCCATCAAAAGCTTAAACACAAACTCCCTCCATTTGCCTCACCCTCACACGCCATTTTTGGACTTCATCAACCCATTTGTTGTTCATCTTCAATTCCAAACCCAAAATTAAAGATTCAACATTCATTGATCTTTAAGTAACTTTAAACACTATAATCTTAATAGTTTTCAATCAAGAATTATTATTCGGGGTTGTTTTGAGGTCTTGTTCGAGTGGGCCGTGTGGTTCGTGTGTGGTTCGTGTGGTGGACCGTGTTGAAGACGGTGGTCCGTGGTGGTGGTTCGAGCCGGGGTCGTGCCGTGTTCGTGGGTCCGTGAAGCCAGGGCCGTGTTGTGGGTTCGTGTGATTCGTGGTGGTGCACCGTGCTGGACTCGTGTGCTAGTCGTGTGTGTCGTGTGTTGAGCCGTGTGGTTCCATTTCCGGGCAGCAAGTTTTTGTGTGTAAATTGTTTAATCTTCATTAAGGTAACATACTATCTCAACCTAGTTTGTATACCTTGATTCATAGTATAGATTAAGTTGTTAGATTAGACCGTTTTGATGATTTTAACTCCATTTTATGCGTGAATGATGGGCTGGTTTGGGTGATGTTTTTGTGATGATTTTTCATTGATTACATGTATTTTATGATTGATTATGTTAGTTTCATATTTTATGTTGATTATGTTCAAGTTTGGTGAAGTTTTGATGTTGGGAAGTTGATGAAATTGTTGTTGTTAATTGCCTAGTTCATGCGTGAATTTGATGATGTTTATAAGGTTGATTTCTTGGATGAGTTCTTGAATCTTGATTGAGTTCTTAAATGAGTTCTTGAACCTTGGTCAAGTTCTTTATGAGTTCTTTATGAGTCTTGATAGTTCTTTATGAGTTCTTGGTCGAGTCTTTAAAGTTAAAGAAAGTTAAAGTTCATTAAAGAAAAGATATAGAAAGTCAAAGATTGATGTTTGAGGTTCCAAGATTGGTTGATTTACATGTTATTCGTGAGTCAAGGCGTAAGATGCAACTTAAGAATTAACTAAGAATGTAAATTAAAGTTAAGTTTAGCTTGATTTTGCTACTAGACGCCTAAGACTTAGAGTAAGATTCTAAGAATTGGGTTAAGACGTTGCCCCTATCCTATCCGCGGTATTGGGATAGTTGGTGGTCTTACTATGTTGCCTCTCCACGTAGATAATAAGCGGCGATCTGCACCTTCTCGTGCTCGAGGCAAAACGTCGCGTCGAAGAGCTTCCCCATCTCGCGGATCCAACTCTCCAGGATAGTAGGGTCGGCAACCCCATCGTAGGTCGGAGGTCGATGACGTGCGATACGATCAAACGTTGACTGCGTACTAGGCGTATGATGACTATGGTGCGCCAATGTAAGGATCGCCTCCTCGAGCGCTCGTAACCTCTGTCGTCCCGTACTCAACCGACGAGGCGTAGACATGCTGCAACGCAATCAAACAAAGACATACCAAATAATAGGTTCAGTCATACATCTCCACCACGGTCAAGTAAACAAAATCAAAAAGAAATAGAAAGGAAAAAGAGTCTTATCCCGGTTCTTCTACCCGCACTCTTCTCCCTTATACTTAAACTTAATTTGGGTTTATCACTTGGGAATAGTAAAGCTCTCAACTCCTGGGTTTAACTCGAATCCTAAAACTTCACTTAAAACCTATTCGGCTCTGATACCAACTGTGACGACCCGATTCGCTTAAACTGGCGCGGAAGAAACCGACGAGTCGAATAGTCAGTTCTAACAAACTGAAATACTTAAAAATTAAAATAAAACCTCAAAATAGAATATATACTAAATCCGAAAGTATAATACCCACAAGATTGTGCATATCTAAACCCAAATGTCAATGTTACTACTACTAACAATATAAACTCCAAATGAATGCCAGAGTTAGAAATTGTAAAATATAACTGAGTCCAAACTAGAAATCGTACTACTACTAAAATAAAACATAAGTAACATCGGCACTCGCCCAACCCAAAGCTAAGCAAAAACCTCATCATCAGAATTACCAGAAAAGTAAACAACAGTCTACCGTCAGTGGCGAGTAACATAACTATTCCACCCTAACGGGGATACACAAGAACATAGCATAAAAGAAGCAATCAAATCAAACATGCGAATAAAATCAAGTAATCATGCTGACTCGACTAACTTTAACCAACAATTAATAAACTTTAAACTTTGGCGCAATCATTTAGACACTAGACCGGACTATGCACGTACGAACGCATCTTATGCGATTGAACTTTCTACTATGCTAGGATTGAGAATCTTACTCCCAACCCCATGAAACCCATCTTCCGGAAAATCCATATCCGAAGACAACATAGTAAGACCACCAACTATCCCAATACCGCGGATGGAATAGGGGCAACGTCTTAACCCAATTCTTAGAATCTTACTCTAAGTCTCAGGCGTCTAGTAGCAAAATCAAGCTAAACTTAACTTTAATTTACATTCTTAGTTAGTTTTTAAGTTGCATCTTACGCCTTGACTAAAGAATAACATGTAAATCATTCCATCTTAGAACCTCAAACATCAATCTTTGACTTTCTTTAACTTTCTTTAAGTCCTTCTTAACTTTCTTTAACTTTAAAGACTCGACCAAGAACTCATAAAGAACTATCAAAACTCATAAAGAACTCATAAAGAACACAACTAAGATTCAAGAACTCATTTAAGAACTCAATCAAGATTCAAGAACTCATCCAAGAAATCAACCTTATAAACATCATCAATTTCACGCATGAACTAGGCAATTAACAACAACAGTTTCATCAACTTCCCAACATCAAAAATTCACCAAACTTGAACATAATCAACATAAAATATGAAACTAACATAATCAATCATGAAATACATGTAATCAATGAAAAATCATCACAACAACATCACCCAAACCAGCCTATAATACACGCATAAAATGGGGTTAAAATCATCAAAACTATGTAATCTAATCACTTAATCTATACTATGAATCAAGGTATACAAACTAGGTTGAGATAGTATGTTACCTTTAATGAAGATTAAAAAAATTACACACAAAAACTTGCTGCCCGGAAATGGAACCACACGGCTCAACACACGGCAAACATGACTTGCACACGAGCCCGACACGGTGCACCAGCTCGAACCACACGGACCCACGAACACGGTCCTGGGTGCACGGACCCACGAACACGGCACGAACCCGGCTCGAACCACCACCACGGACCACTGTCTTCACTACGGTCCACCACACGAACCACACACGAACCCACTCGAACAAAACCTCAAAACAACCCCGAACAAGAAATCTTGATTTAAAACTATTAGGATTATAGTGTTTAAAGTTACTTAAAGATCAATGAATGTTGAATCTTTAAGTTTGGGTTTGGAATTGAAGATGAACAACAAATGGGGTGAATGAATGCCAAAATGGCGTGTGAGGGTGAGGTAAATGGAGGGAGTTTGTGTTTAAGCTTTTGATGGAAAAGGATGGCAAATGAATCCTCAACCCTTACTACTACTTCTATTTATAGAAGTTAGTTAAGGTGTGAATGCATGGCAAGTGGCAAAACTTGCCACATAACAAGGGGGGCCGGTTTTGGCCTTGTAAATGGGCCAAGTTGGGCTTTCGTGATCAATTGGGCTGATTACAAATTTGAATGATTAATCATGCTTAAATCGATTTTGGCCCAAAAAATATTAAATAATTAATTATAAAATTAAATAATAAAAATTCCAATTAATTAAGTAATAATAAAATGAATAATAATCAATCAAGAATAATAAAAACCATAACTAATCGAATTTGATCGAAATTATTCACATAAAATAAAATAAATAGTCCAAAATAAATTTTGGACCATACCGATAAATCTGAAGTGAAGCTGTGTTACCTGTCGAGGTGGGAATACCCTCACCAAAATAGCGATAAATCGGTGACAGAAATACCGATAAATCTGGGTCGTTACATACTCCATTCTCACTTGTATATTGGGAGTGAAGCTGTGTTACCTGTCGAGGTAGGAATACCCTCACCAAGAATCACCTTCTATGACTACAGTCAGAACGAAGAAGAAAAGGCCATCAACCTGGACCTGTTGCCAGAAACAAGGGGAAATGCACTGCTCAAATCTATTACCTACAAACGAAAGATGACAAGGTACTTCAATCGCAAAGTGTCACCTCGAACAATAACAATTGGAGATTGGGTATTGAGGAAGGTCGAGGCTATTGGAAAGACTGCTCTTCGAGGAAAATTGGGACCCAATTGGGAAGGACCCTATCGAGTCAAGGAAATGATTAGGCCAGGAACATTCAGACTTGTCAATAATGAAGGAAAGCCCTTGCCAAGGCAAGGGCATGCTGATCATCTGAAGAAATTTTATGCTTAAGTTTTACCCTCACTAGGTTAGTTAGGTTTTAATAAAGTCCCTAACAGGGAGTTGTTTTTCTTCTATATTTTTGTCAGCCCTTACCGCGTCAGATTATTAAGTTTGAATATTTTTTATTTCAATAAAGCCCTAGCAGGGTCGAGTTTATTCGTTAATTCATAAAACCCTAACAGAGTTAATTTCTATATGGATTGTGTTTATCCTTTGCATTGTGAAATGAAAATCCCAACAGGGTCGAGTTCAAGGTTAATTATTGTTCTTTCTTTGCATAATATTAAACCCTTGCCGGGTCGACTTTTTATGACTTCATCCTTTGCTTATACGATCGAGCAATAGAGTTAACAAAAGCAGTAAATAAAAGCGATAAAGAAAGCATTAAACAAGGCAAAGACTTAGTCAAAAAGTTGTTTTCATTAATATTCACATTGTTACAACCTAGGCTATGTACAAAAAATAAATAAAAATTCTAAGTACAAAGAGGGCCTAATCTATGCTGATGTTCAGTTCATCTAAGAACTGATCATCACCCCCTTGCTGTTGCTGCTGCTGTTGTTGTTGCTGCTGGCTGCCTTGCCCATCACTCTTACCAACGCCCCTGAGGTCGCCTCCCTCACTCGAGCTAGAAGAAAGAACGTTGGTCTCTCGTTCACCCTGGAGAGGAGCAACCTTTTGCTCAGTCCTTTGTTCATCAGGAACAACCTCCTAAGCCTCTTCCTCCAGTTCCAGTGCCTGGTACCTGGATTCAAAGGAAGCCCACTCCCCTAGGTGAAGTTCCTCCAACACCTTCTTCGCTCGGCCAAGGGTGTCAGCAATGAGAATACCAGCACCCTCAGCAGCACCATTCAGGCGAAGGCCTGACTTGTACCGCTCCCCAGCATCTGACTCGATCCACTTGTTGACAATGGCCTCTTCTTCATTCTTCATCGAGTCTACAGCCTTGTCCCGCGCCTTTTGAGCTTTTTTCAAGCTCTTCCTGGATTTCTCCAGGTCATCTAAAGCTTTGTTTTTGGTGCGGTTGATCGAGTCGCACTGGGAATGGCATTTGCCAGCTTCTTCTCCAGGTCAATGATGGAGGCGTTGGTTGTGGCAAGGTCAGTTTTCACAGCCTCCAGCTCACCCTCCAAAGATGTCACTCTGGAGCTGGTAACCTCCAGGGACTTCTTGGTGGTGGCATGCTCCTCTTTTTCTTGAGCCAAATCAGACTTGGCCTTTTTAATATCATTAGAAGATTGGCCTTTGCCTTTGGCCTCCAGCATAAACTTGGAGGCAGCATGCATCCGGATGGACATCTGCAACAATAAAGAGTAAGTATCAATTATAGCAAAGTCTCAGAATAGAACAAAGGGACGAGTTCTTACATCCAACCAGGAGTTGTGGAGATCATTGAAGACCTCTTCTTTGTCAGCCTCCATGATATACTCTTCATCAGACGAAGAGTATATAGCCCTGAACGCCCCGTGTAGGCGACGATTTCGTTCCTGTTGGGTCAGCGCTCCAATAGGTCGGTCGCCCCCTGCAGGAACCCCTTTACAAGAAGGCCTGATAACCTTCCCAGCAGCAAGAAGTGCAACCTCAGTTGCTGCATCTTTCTGGAAGAGTCCCTCTTCAGGTAGAGATGGCTGAGACCCTTCAACCATCTTCTGTTTTTTCTTTTTATCCTTTTGTTCTTCAACAGAAGGATTCGGCTCTCTTACCCTCTTGGGTCGAGGGACCCCAGTAGTCGAGGTCTTCTTCTTGTGCTTGGGATCCTGTCAAAAATTAACATGTTAGAAAAGGTACATCATCGAGTCAAAGGAAGGGGGCATCATCGAGTCAAATGATGGAGCAACAAAGGGTCATCGAGGTGAAATGATTACCTGTGGGGGCTCAGGAATAGGTTCTTCCTTTGAATCGACCTTGCCCTTTACGGCAAGAGCCTTGATAGAAGCAGCGGTCATCAGAGAGGCCATCTTGGGATCAAGCTTTGATCGAGAAATCCCTGCAAAAGAACAAGTTAGTATATCTAGAAACATTCAAAGCAAAAGAAAACTGGTACTTAATGGTTAGGTGCCCCTACCCTCAGGATATGCTGGGTTTAACCCCATAGCTGACAAGAAGAAGTCCTTCTTCAAGTCGTCCGTGCTGGGAAACCAATTAAAGGGGACCATCACTGTCTTCCCTTTTCCCTCCCTTGCTTCGAGCTCACAGTAGATGGCCACCACTGCTTCCTCAGCGGACATCTTCGGCACTTGGCGGTTCAAGTGGAAGTTTGGTTCATCTTCCGCCAACCTAGTGATTCTCCAACCCTCACTATTGAACACAAAGAAGAATTCGTGCCTAAATCCTTCTTGGTTGGTGGGCATATTATTTACAAACCTATAGCCCTTTCTTACTTGGAAGCTATACCAACCCTTCCCATGGTCAGTGCTCCGGCTCTCTACTAATTTGGCCAGATTTCTCCAAAGGCGAAGGGTTGGGGTAATCCTAAGCATTGTACAAATACTAATAAAAGAATTGATCGAGGCCCAAGAGTTGGGTACCAACGAGGCTAAGGATAAGTTATATTCACAAAGAAGTTGTACAACAAAATTATGTAGTGGAAATCTAAGCCCCCTGACCATGGCAAGTTTATACACAGCTACACATCCGTCAGGGGGGGAACGGATGGTCTAAAGGTTGATAGGCGGAACTACTACGTACGGCTCGGAAAGCTGAAATTGAGCGGCAAAGGAACGAAGGTCTCGCTTTAGGCGATGGTTAAGAGTGTGTTCAAGAAAGAAATATTTTGGACCCTTCTCAGGGGGGATTTTAGGATACACTATGTTCTCCATTTCCTCCTGGCCAGAGGCGGATGGACCATCGAGGTTCATATTTAATATACCTACACGTTTTTCATATATTGAGTGATAAATGTTAGGATGGGCTATAGAAGACTCCCAGGGGTAGGGGGTATCTACCTCTTCTCCCCCAGACACTGACCCATCCCAGTCAGAAGGTAGAGGGACGGCCTCAAGGATGTTTTGCGAATCAATCCCTTCATCACCCTCGACCCAAAGGACCCCAGTGAACTTGACATGTCCAATATCTAAGTTGTTGAAAATAAACTAAGGAAAAGAAAGGTACTCGACAGGACAAGGACTCACTTATTCAAATAAATACAAGAGGGGAAGACGATTACCTGAATAAAGAAGACTACTTCAAGGTTGCCTAGACACAAGCTTAGAGGACAGCTTCCAGGAGAATGGAGAGCTCTAGAGAGAGAAAATTTGAGGAGTGAGAGAATGATTTTGAGGAAATGATTAAGGGGTTGAATATATAGGAGGTAAAGAATGTGAAATGGTTTTTACCTCATTATGGTACAAATCAGCTGAAACGACATCAATTTATGAGTTTAGAAGATGATCAGTGTTCATTATTGTGTTGACTTTTGGTCAAACCCTCCATCGAGGAAGATGGAATGGCTGGACAGGCTTCAAATTCCATGGGGCTCATTAGCCCCTTGGCTTTAGAAGAGCTCCTTAGGCCAATGATTAAGCTCTGCTCAAGGTAGGCACCCATCACAGGAGATGGAAGGCTGGACAGGTATCATCCACATCTTGGGGCTCATTAGCCCCTAAGGGTCTGTTGATCACCTTAGGCCAAAGTCCAACTCAATGTGGGCACCCATTGAGGCTGATGGGTAGCCAGGACGTCTTTCCCATCACCTTTCCTCGAGGTACAGGGAGACCCTCGAGGTCATCTAGGCCATTCTATCCCCTACCTCTATCACAGTCGAGGTAATAGACACCCTCGAGGTAATAGACACCCTCGAGGTCATTAAGGAAGGTGGCTTTACACTCAGTCCCTGGGGCTCATTAGCCCCTTGGCTTTGAGAAAGCTCGTAAGGTTAACAACAAGCCCTACTCAAGATAGGCACCCATCAAAGGAGATGGGAGGCGGGATAGGTGTCAACCATGTCTTGGGGCTCATTAGCCCCTATGGGATAGTTGTCCACCTTAGGCCAAAGCCCCACTCAATGTGGGCACAACCAAGGTGTATTAACAAACAAAACATCTCTTGGACTACCCTATTATACTCGAGGTAATAGGAGGACCCTCGAGGTTACAAAGGCAAACCTCTCCTTGCACCTCTATCACGGTCGAGGTAGGTAGGACCCTCGAGGTCATTGGGAAGGCTTTGTCCCAGGGTATGTCATTTCTAAACAGAGCGAGAAAGTGCAGTGGTGAGAGAGATGGTAAATTATACTCCCTTCGTAACGCAATTCTGGCAACAAAGTTGCCAAGCACGGACTCCTAGGCATTATTTGTTAGTGGATTAATTGTGTTGTAATTGTGTAGAGGAGAGAGAATAAATTAGGTAATTAAAATGAAGTGGCCCATGTGCATTTTGGAGGGAAGGGGAAAAAAAAAAAGTGGGACCAGCTAAAATACAGCATGTGAACTTGTAAAATGGGATAATTTTTTCCCACTTAAATTTACAACAACTTTGGGAAAAATTCAAACTTTCCCACCAAAATAACAATACACCTAAAATTAAAGTTTCTAAGGCTTTATAAAGCCACCACCTCTATTCCACAAACACTTTACAAAAAAAAAATTCAGAAGCTCTCTACTGTTTTCCACCATTGTTCATGCCAAAATCAAGGTAAGTGTTTAATTAAGTTTACATTTAAATACACAGCACACACTGCACTATTAGTTAGATTAATTTTTTTTATAAACACAGCACAAACTGCACTGCTTTCCACCAGCTATTGCACTGTTCTTCATCTTCATTAAAAAAAAAAAGCAAAATGGAAGATGATAGTCTTGATGGCTTCTTTGATGCTGACATAATTCTGATGGAAGAGGGGCTCATAGCTTCATCAATGCCCAGAACTGAAACATGGCAAAATGCTTTAGTTAGTCCAATAATTAAAGACTTAACAGAAGACCAAAAAAAAAGGTATTGCACCAGTTATTAGGCATGATGTAGGATGGTATACTGCCAAGGGGGAGCCAAGCAAGAGTAGCAAGAGAAATGGGTGTTCACAGAAGAACAGTCTCAAAGATATTCCACTAAACACAACAACAAAGAGCTAGGAGGGAAGTTATTGATGTCTGTAATTTGAAAAAGGAAGGGCTGGAAGAAAACCAACATACACAGACAGTGAGGAATGGTTGCAATCAGCACCATTGAATTTAAGAGGGACATACAGAGCATATGCAGGTGCTTTAAAGTGCTCACATATGAAGGTTTTCAAGTTACTGAAGAAAGGGTTACTAAGAGCTCACACATGTTCAACCATCCACATGTTAGTGACAAGAATAAAATTGATAGAATGAAGTGGGTTTTGTCACACATTCAACCAGCTACTGCAGGGACTCAGCCTAAGTTTGTTGACATGAAAAACACAGTTCATATTGATGAAAAGTTGTTCTACTTGAACCCACAAACAAGAAGGTTCTACTTGCTGCCAAAGGAAATTGATCCATACAGAACATCTAAGTCCAGAAACTACAGCATTAAAGTCATGTTCATGGGGGTAACAGGAAGACCAATATAAAGTGATGAAGGAGAGCTAGTTTTTGATGGAAAGTTTGGTATTTTTCCCTTTGTAACTTATGAAAGAGCAAAGAAAAGGAGCAAAAACAAAGAAGCATGAACAATGGAGACTAAAGCTGTTCATAATGTCAATCAACAAGTTCCAAGGGATATGTTCATCAACAAAGTACTCCCATGTATCAAAGAAAAGTGGCCAGAATTTCTGTCAAAGGAGATTGAGATACAACAAGACAATGCAAGACCTCATTTAAAAGATTCTGGCCCAGAGTTTAGAAGGGCTGTAAGTTCAGATGGGTTTGACATGCACTTAGTTAACCAACCAGCCCAACCCCAGATTTCAATGTTTTGGATTTAAGTCTATTTAGGGCATTACAAAGTCCTCAGTACCAATCCTTCCCTCAAAATGTTGATGACACTACACTTCTCCCCCATATTAATTAAATATGCTTGGATTTTATTGCAATTAGTGATGGTAGAGGCTCTAAAAGTGAAAGGCTCAAATATTTACAAGCTACCTCACATTGGAAAGAAGAGATTGGAAAGATTAGGTTTGCTGCCACAAGTAATTGAAGTGGAACAAGAAGTCATTAATAATGCAGTAGCCTATCTCAATGAGCTAAACCAAACACAACAAGGAACAGAAACAGCAGAGCTGGGGACTGCTACTGAAGGTTATGATTCACAATTTATGGATTCATACTTTATGGAAGAGGAACAATTCAATGTATACTTAGATGCAAGTTACCAAATGGACTCTGATGAAGAAGAAGCATATGAGGACAACATGACCTAAGAACATAACAACTAACAACTTTTTGTAAAGCTTTTGGACTACCTCAAGTAACCACATGCATAGAACTAAGAACAACTTTTTGTAAAGCTTTTGTATAGTGAGTAAATAAAGTTAGGCATATGGTTATTTGATCAAGTAGTGGATTTTTTTGTGCTTGGGCAGTCAAAATATCTAACATGAAGGAATATGTATTCATGTCTTTTGTTCTATGAGGATTATATGAAAGTGATTGATTTTTGATAAAGCTCTTAGTTATCCTAAATGGTAACCATTAGGGAATGATTTTTGTTCACATATTTCTCAATTATGTATGGCTACTTCAATAGTGAGATTAATTCTGACAATTAATCTTTCACTAGATCAACAACACACACATTGAGTGTAAATTTGATAATGTGTCCCTTCATCATTTGGTTACAAAGGCAAAATAAAGTTTATGTTGGGACTAAAAAAATTGAAATTGAAGCCTAACCATCAGGATAATATATTCACATATGACTCAAAAGAGTGTGGCTACTTCAATAGTGAGATTATTTAGGAAAATAATTTCTCACTAGAGCAACAACACACACATTGAGTGTTCATGTGATGATGAGTCCCTCATCATTTGGTTAAAATTGGCAACATAGAAATAGTGGGGACTCAAAATAAGCACACAACACATATGGGACTCACTTTGGGAAAAAACAAATTACACATTCCCATACATTTCTCTCAATTTCAGATTCACAAATGCACTTTAATATGTGTGGCTACTTCAATAGTGACCTAAATCTTTCACTAGAGCAACAAACACACACAATTAAATGTTAATGTGATCACAAACCAATACATCCCTCTAAATTGTCATTGGGATGTCATTTTAAAACATTTTGATAAATCAATTTTATTAACATCATCCATCATAAGTAACATTCCCCCCTAGCCTACAAATGTGGGACTCATTTAAAACCAACATCATCCATTAGGGTTAGTAACAGCACACACAGCACACACATCACACACATTTCAATTCGAGGTAACAAGACTCATTCAAGAGCAACAACAAAGGGACCTGCAAATGGAACAAGTTAGGAAACCAAAAAATCACACAAAACCACACAAAATCAATCAATATCAACAAAATCGCTTAAATTCAACAAAATTCCAGTATATAATCAACAATATCCAGAATATAATCAACAAAATATTCAATAAAAATAAAAAAAAAAATCACTAAAAAGCCCATTAAATCACTTAAATTCCATTAAAAAAACAGAAAAGTTTACCAAAAATAAGTAAAGTGCATTAAAAAAAATAAAATAAAATAAAACAGAATTGCAACAAATCATAATATTTAAAAAAAAATCAGTAAAATTGCAAAAAAAAAAAAAAAATTCAAAAAATTCATCCCAAAATTTCATGAATCATAAACAATAAAAACAACAATTCATGCAAAAAAAAAAAATCATCCAAAAATTTCATGAATCATAAACAATAAAAACAACAATTCATGCAAAGAAAAAAAAGGAAATTAATAAGGAGTTACTAATCTGGGTTTTGTTCAGATTGAACAAAGCTATCAACTATGTCATCATGGATCTTCTTAAGGTCTTCAAACAAGAACTTATTCACAAACCTAACCCAGTCATTGTTAAGTACATCCTGCTTGTACTCATCGTCATCATCAGAAGAGGTGAGTATCACAAGCTCCACCTCTTTTGATTTCCCAAAATCCTCAGCACCCATTATTTTTTCCCTTTTTTTTCAATTTTTTCACCCTCTCAGCCTCCTCCTCCTCCTCTGCTTTTTTCTGCCTCTCAGCCTCCTGCTTTTTGTTCATCGTCTGAACCTCCTCCTCATCATAGATTTTTATACCCTTTCCCCTTAGCCTACGAATTTTTGAACAACTCGTCCTTTTCACACCAGAAGGGACTCAATTATTTCTTTACCCTTCGACTTAGCAGAAACAGATCTGGTGGTAGGACTCTTCAACATCATCTCCTCCCTCGACATAGCAGGCATGCCACAAACAACGCACCATTCCTTCAACCTTTTTCTCTTGTTCTCCTCCTTTACAGATTTCATAACCGTTTCAAACACAGCAGATCCAGTGGGACTCATATGTATCTTGTACTCCCCAGATTCGTACAACTCTTCCCAATGTTCGGTGTTTCCCTCAATCATCATCTCAAAAGAAAGATTAAGTAAAGTTTTTGTATGTTCATCTTCTTCCATGTCACTTGCTTTGAGTAAAATAGAAAGGTCCACCATTTTTTTGGGAAATTAGGGTTTTGATTGAGAGAGGAAGAGACACAGAGACGAAGAATTAGGGTTTCAGTTGACAGAGGAGGAGAGAGAGAAGGTAGAGGAATGGTTGAGGAAGAAGTAGATCTAGGGTTTTTAGAGAGGGAGGAGGAGAGAGGAAGTACAGGAACGGTTTAGGAAGAAGGAGATCTAGGGTTTTCAGAGAGGGAGGAGGAGAGAGAAAGTAGAGGGACGGTTGAGGAAGATGAATGGTTGGAGTGAAGGAGTGAGAGGAACGGTTGAAGAACAATTTAGGGTTCTTGATGAGCAAAAAAAAAATTTTAGTCGATGGGTAGTTATTAATGTGTATTGGTAGTTGGAAGGGTGTGTAATTTAATTTTGGTGGTTGAAATTTGCTGGAAATGATTAATTGTGTAATGAATAGGTTAATTTTTTTAAAGAGGTAATTTAATGAATGTAAGTTATTAAGTAATGGCAAAATTGTAAATAAGAAGAAATTTTTTTATCCATTTTTAGAAAGTTATAAGTTTGTTGCCAGAATTGCGTTACGCCCAAATATGACAAATGTTGCCAGAATTGCGTTACGGAGGGAGTATTATTAATTTTATCATGTCATCTGCCTCGCCATTCAATAAAACCGGTGCAGATAAGTATTCTGCTCCATCATTTAATAAAATCAAAGCAGATAATACATTTTTTAATTCCTTGATTATATCTGCTTTGTTTTTTTTAATATAGCGGAGCAGATATGGAGAGGTAGATAAGTTTCCACTAGTTATGATACGAGGGTCCAGCTTCTTGATGTACCTCTTTAGTCTCTTTGCTTCAGAAGGTATCACTGCAGTAGCAAATCTGGACAGCTCTGCAAACTTATTTGTGTAAGCCTGCACAGACATAGTTCCATGCGTGAGCATCAGGAACTCCTCCTGTTTCTGCCACCTAAGTTGATCGTGGTAGAAACGCTCTTGAAGTTTGGCGATGAAATCCTCCCATGACATGCCTCTCACGGATCTTCCTTGTGGAAGAACTGTCATCCACCAATTATCTGCTTCCAAGCGCAGGTAGTAGCTAGCAATTTGGACACGCTCCTCATCCGGACAATCGGTCGCATCGAACAATTTCCTTATTTCTCGAATCCAGCTTTCGAGCACCACAGGATCAGCTGTGCCATCATAGGTCGGGGGCCGATGACGGGAAAACCGATCAAATATGGACTGACCACCAGACGACTGTGCCCCTCTCTAAGCTAAACTGATGATCACACCTTCGAGCATGCGACGTCGATCGCGACTAATAAGTGATCGTCCCGAACTTGCCATTCTAACAAGATAATACTCATATTAAGTAAATAAAACACAACTAAGAATTAAATAATCGCAAGAAAAATAAAAATTTCTTATCCCCAAGGTTTCTACCCGAGTCAACACTCCCTTAGGTTCTTGTGGTAAAGCTAATTAGGTCAACTCTTGGGTAATAAAGCACACAATCTCACGGGCTACTTATGATGAAATAACCTAAAAATTCAGCTCTGATACCAACTGTAACGACCCGTATTTTATCAGCGTTGTTTTCGGAGAAAACAACAGTACGAATCAAAATTTAAGTAAAGATTTAAATTCCAAAATTGAATATTAGCAGCGAAAGCTCTAAACTACTTCAATTTATTCAAATAAAATAAAATAAATCCAAAACCAAATTAAAATGTCGAAAGTCCAAATTAAACAAAACTACGGAAAGTCCATAAATTCTTTATTACATGGCTAGAATCATGATAATTTAGATATATAAGACTAATCTCGCCGCTCAAATCCCAGCCCATGCATTCCCCACTTATTCTTCATTAGTACCTGAAAAGGGAATTTCGGGGGTCCACAGTCAGTGGTGAGTAATTAGATTGTTCTACTTAATTAGTAGAACACAATTAAAAATATAATATATAGAATAAATTCACAGTACAATCAAGCAACATAAGAAAACAGTTACATTACATGATTTCAAGTACGGAGCGGAAGATATTTCATATAGGAAACCACAACAAGACTGATCGAGCTAGACATTCCCTACTCCAAACTCTAGACTCTATTATTATTTAGCAAGTTCTAGTTCATTTCAAGGTACTAATCCATGACACAGTCATATGCTCGTAAGGGGTCAACCACAAAGGATCTACTTCCCGAGCACTGGGATCCAGAACTGTCCCAAAACCGCAGAAGGGACAGTGGCTTCGATTATACCCATGTTCATGGCTCTTTAGCCACTAGATGGGCGGTCACTTCATAGATTAATTATCTTTCCAGTTCACTTTTCTAGTTCACATCTAGTTTTTCTTTGACACGACTTGACTTTTACTTAATTCTAGTTCAAATGTAGTGACTCAACCCTCTAGTTCTAGACTCGATAAACTCGACATAATAGCATGCATTCATTCGAAAATTACCTATAAATTACTTCATACATTAATATTAATTCATTCATCAAGTTCATACGCAACGACATGCATTAATCATAAATCAACAGAATAACCCACTCATAAACAAGGAATAGAGATCGATCTTACCCATACTTACCAATACGCACGGCTCGCCTCCGTAGTAACAATTCAATATTTCATCATTACATTTCACATAATCAAATTATTCATTAATATAATTCACAAGTCCGATATAACTTCTAGAACGTAATTGAATTCTAGTCTTTCACTTAGTTGGATCATAATAATTTAGTGTTTTACACTCGACATTTTCGAGTAATAACAAGCTAGAAATCAAGTTTTAATCCTTTTTAAATACAATCTTTAATTAATTAAATTAGAGATAATTTCAAGAATAAGTTCATAATATAATCTTTTGTCATAAAAACAAGTAAAAATCCATTCTTTTAATTTTATTTCTCACTCGACATTTTACACAAATTTTCAAGATTAAATATTCAAATTCAAGAACTCAATTAGATTAATAATTAATTCAAGAAATTCATCAAAGATTGCTACCAGATCAAGATTAAATCGAAAAGATTATATTTTGAATCAAGAAAACTTTCGAACAAGCCTTTATAATCCACGACATCTTCACGGTTTCTATTCAACAATTCAAAAATAATATATTCAATAATTTTAACTAACAAGGATTATAGATTAAGCATAGAATATGGATCAAACACGTAAATAAACTCCAAAAAATCATCAAGAACTTCTTGTTCTACTCGACATGTATGGTTCGAAAATCAAAGAATAGTTCAACAATAAAACTCTACAATTCTAAGCAATTCTACATACTTCTAAACCTATTCTAAGGATTATATTATTAATCTTATTCCATTAATTAAGTAAAGCAACTAATTACCTAACAAGATGAACAAATTCGAGAGGATTTTGATGGCCTTTGGCACACGTTCCTCACGGCTATGGTGCTTCTTGATCTCTTGCTCTAATCTTTTCAGTATCAAATCTAGGAGAAAGGTTTTTTAGAGATTTTTGTAATTTGTTTTGAAGTGGAAAGATGATACATTAATTATAAGGAGGGACGTGGGGTTCCTAGGTAGAGGTAGGTTTGTTGCTCTCCTAAAATTTAGTAGGAAGTTAGGAATAAAAGATGAGACTTTTTAGAGAAAAGTCAAATGAGATATGTAGTTTAATTTTAATTGGTAATTAAATTAAATTAATTAAATTAAAGGGATAGTCTAGCGGGGCCGTGTGGTTAAGGGAAATTTGGGCTAGGTTGTAGGTGATGTAAACAATTGGACTTGATCCAGATTAAATAATTAGGCTCACTTCTATGTTTAAGTGATTTTAAATTAATAATATAATAGTTAATTAATTAATTAAGTAATTAATTAATTAAATAAAAATTTTAGATAGCCCAAAATTTTGGGGTATTACGTGTGGCATACAAGGCCAATCAGCAATGGCGTGTTCGATTAACTCGGGTAAAGCTGTAGTGATGCAAGAGCAAGTCAATGCTTTTCAACCACGGCCTCCTTTCAACAAAAATAGTTATTATCCGGGCATTCGAAATCACCCTAATCTGTCGTATCGCAGCAACAATGTGCTT
Source organism: Salicornia ramosissima (assembly GCA_951394345.1). Classification (NCBI taxonomy): domain Eukaryota; kingdom Viridiplantae; phylum Streptophyta; class Magnoliopsida; order Caryophyllales; family Amaranthaceae; genus Salicornia; species Salicornia ramosissima. Next base: position 29,943,677 of record OX596236.1, on the reverse strand, counting down.
AATACGCACATCAACAATATACGCCACAAGCCGCACAACAACCATTTGAGAAATAACAACAATATCAGCCTAATCAAGGACCGTCTGGGTTCCATAGAATTCCATATGGTCAATAGTAAAAACAGATTCAAAATCAATAATCCCAATCCAAGATAAGGGTGTTGAAAACTATGATGTCACAAATGATGAAGAAAATGGAGCAACTTCAAACTCTTAACAAAATGCTAGATACTTAAGTTTCTCAACTAGCCGCACTCATCAAATCCTAATAGGGAAGCGGGCACATTACCGTGCCAACCTACTTAACCAGATAACAATGAGACCGTGAATGCTATCACTACACAGAGTGGGGCAAGCTACAATGATCCTCTCCTGCCCGTCGATGAAGAGCATGTGCACAAGCAAGTAGAAAAAAATGAGGAGAAGAATAAGGAGGTAGAAGATATACTACTACCACCGGAAATTAAGTTGTCATTCCCAGATCAAGTCAGGAAGGGTAAGTCTGATTCTCATTTTAATAAAAAAAAATTCAAATGGTAAAAGAGTTACATGTTACTATTTCTTTTGTTCATCTGGTAACGCAAGTTCATAATTACTCCAAATTTTCAAAAGATCTTCTCAAAAGGAAAGATGCATTAACCAGTGTTGGAGACTATAGGATTCACCGAATGGTGTAGTGCTCTTTTGCAAAATAAGTCTCCACCAAAACTAATGTACCCCGGTATTTTTTCCATTCCTTATAGCATTGGCCCCGTGACTATTGAAAATGCTTTATGTGATCTTAGGGCTAGTGTTAGTGTCATGCCTTTGTCTATGTGTACGAAAATTGACATGAGTGTACATAAATGTACCAATTTAGTTTTAGAGATGGTAGACAGTTCTCATAAGAACCCTATGCCTTAGGATTTACGTGTTATAATCAATTTGGGTCTACCGGTCTTAAACACTGTCGGAGCGGGCATAAATGTGAACAATGGAGTCCTCAGTTTGAAAATAGGGGATGAAATACTTACCTTTAACGCAAGTACTTCTAGTAGTAATGTTGATCCTAAGGCCACTTGCCATAAAGTTAGCACTATTGATAGTAGTTCTACCATCTCTAAAACTAATTCAACTGACTTTGTTTGTGAGGGTGCTTTGGCACCTATTGTGCATGTGGAAGGTTTCGGTTTCCTTTTTCTTTATTTAAATTTATTTTTGGCTCCCCTTGTAAGACTTTTACCAACACATGACTGAAACGTATCCTACCCTTATCCCTAGCAACGTTACAAGCTCAAGGAAGACCTTTTCAAATCCGCAATTATATTCTAGTTAGATGAATAAAATCATTTGTCAAGGAGGAAGACATTAGTTACATTGCGAGTCGACTCATAGTGACATTTTGACCCTTATTAACACACATGAGTGATTGTGATTTTAGGAAGGGTTGTGTCACATTACTTCGACACTTTTGTCAGGCGCAAAGAGCTTGGGCGCACTATGAGTGTAACACCCCGTATTTTCGAGGTTAGAATTTTAGGTATTTAGGTTGTAATTCATGTCGCCTTAAAATTTTATTTCAAAAACTATTAATAAACTCCCTGTTTTACAAATGGAAAATCTTTTAAAAGTTATTTTTCGGGAATTTATTATATTATTTTATAATGTTGTCAAACAAATTTCCTTTCATATTGTTATCTTATACTTTCCCACTATACATCAATGTGATATGTTCTTAGAACTCTATCTTTTGGCAATTAAAGGTTGTGGACCGACTCAAAATTAATGTTGCGTTAATGACGAGTTGGCCAAGTGGAGGTTATTAGAAGTATTTTTTCCCTTCTTGGTAACCGGACTACAATAGCCTTTCGATATAATTTTTGGGCCAAGTTAAATTTTAGCTTTAGGTTCACATAAAATAACCCGAGACTTAAATTTAATTTAGAGACCCAAGTTCTAATTAATTATTTTGGGCTAAATCAAATTCTTGATTTGGATTTACCAATCTATTTTAAGAATATATTTAGAGTCCATTTAATTACTTTAAGTGTTTGGACCAATTTTAAATTGGCCCAATAGTTTGTGCTGCTAGTTATTTTTAATCTTGGACTCATTATACTCAAGCTCCTTTCTTCTTTTCTTTTAGCTTGAACGACCCTCCCTTCTCCCTGATCTCATTTATTTTATTTTAGTTTAATTAATTATATATATTTTTATTTTTATTTATATCTATTGTTGTTCAATTATCTTATTTTGACTCTAATGATTTGATAAACGCTATCTTTATATACAGAGCTAATCTTAGTCATTTACTCTCTTCCTCAGCGTCTCTCTCCTCTTTCTTTTCTTTTTCTTTTTCCTCTTCTCCCAACATTAATTAAATAAATTAAGTTAAAGATTAATCTTCTCTAAATATTTCACAATTCCACAACAAATAATGTTCTTGATCTTTCTTTCCCTTGGGCGTTCGAATTATTATTGAATGTTTCAAAGGAAGTATTATTTTGAACTTTAATTTACATAGACCAATTAGGAATTAATAACAATAGGTTGAATTAATCAAAAAAATATCATCTTTATTTATGTATGTGTGCCGAAAATTCATAACCTTATGCTATCTTGATTTATTTACTTATTTGATATAGTTTTATGCATAAAGATCATTACCAATGAATAATAACAATTTTGATTGACCTATAATTTAAAGTATTGTTGTTTGTTTTCTTGAATTTTCGAATAATACTCGATGTGCAAAATTGAATCTTTTGTAGGTTTACATGATATGATTTCATAATTAATATATGTTAGGATAACTTAACAAATTAGATATGTGAAAATCTTAGATAAGTCTTTGAATTCTTGATTTAATTGAGTATGATAATAATGAATTACATGAATTATAATCTTGGATAAATCTCGTTAATTCTTGATGAGACAATTATGGTTGTTTCTATACTGATTATGTTTCGTCCCAGGTTTATTGCACTATTAAAAACATCTTTTCAGTGCCTTAAACATTAGTAAACATTTAAACTATAAATCTGTTCAGAATCCGTTTTTCAATTTATTAAAATATTAACCACATTAGATTACTACGAAAAATTTTGTGCATATAAGAAACGTTTTTATGTATGTAATTCGTGCTAAATTTTCATAATTTTTCGAGTTCTTTTACTATCTTAGAAAAATCATGAACATTTTTATTTTAAATCTGATTGGTTTAAAATAGGCTAAAGAAGTTACTTCATGACGAAAATTGGGCACAATGTCAGAAACATGAGTATTTAACTACAATAAAAAAATCACAATTAAGGTTCTTTATCTCCGAAGGAAGGCTAAAGGTAGTACACGCATCAAAGGTATGTCTAACTCCTATATTGTAATTCGTATTGATTATATGCATGGGATCCTGTTTTGGATGTTTAGGAAGTGTTCCTGAAATTCCGCTGTCACATCTAATATGTTCCTACATTTTGCTGGTGTCGTTTCTTCTCTACATCCAATTTTAGGTTTTTTTCTTTGTTGTTGTTGTTGCATATAGCTCTGTTGCTATAAATCTGGTTTGAAATTTTGTTGTTTAATCTTAAATTTGGTCACAATATTAGCTAATTGGTGTTTTGTGTTATAAATTTGTTTGTGAGGCTACTATTAAATGCCTAAATGTACACTTTGGAGACTAGATATGGAAGTTTACTTGAAGAAAATATTTGAACATCAATCTTTTTCCAGAATGTTGATATATGATGTGTAATAGATCAAACATCAAAGTACATTATCATTTCAAAATTAAGTTGGTAATAGATCAAGTTTGTTGTTATTTCATTAAAATTATTGATTTTTTTAAGTTGTGATGGTGGCTCCACTTTGGACCAATTATAATTGCTAATGTTTTTGTTTCGTTGATTATAGCATATGCAACTTAGCATCTATGGTTGATTTATTTTAAGGTTAGTCTTTTATTTATTTTTTCTGGATTTTTTTTTGTTTAGTTTGTTGCTATATTCCGTTACAAACCAATTAGCCTCATTTTGGTTTTATCACTAATCCCCACTTATCTCTTTATTTTATTTTATTTTATTTTTGTTATCAAGTTGAAATTTTTAATGGATTAAGATGTTATAGATCTAGAATATTGTTACATTTGTTTTCTCTCTCTTTATTTGGAGAATATTCGTTTATATTTAGCTGCAGTCATGAAATTAGAGTAATTGTGGTATATTTTTCTTCAATGTTCAATTTTTTTATGTCAATCTTGAATGTATTATTTGGATAAATGGAATAAGATTGGATTTTTTATTAAATTATTTTGTGCATTATACAAAGTACATATTATGATTTATGAGTCCTAAATAGCTAACAAATTTGTTCATTAAAAACAATTAGTAGAACTTTCTATAAATGCTAATAAAATTTAAAAAATTCAACTCAGCTATGGATTAAATTTCGAGAGATGATGTTAGCTATGAAATTAAAAATGTTTACGTAGCTAACAAAATTAACTACATTGACTTTAGTTGCAGAATGAATTCCGTAGCTAGGTTTTTTTTTCTATGGTTTTAAGGGGTTAGTGATAGAAGAGATTTTCACCAAATAAAAACCCCGTCGTAGTAAGAGTGGGGGTGTTGAACACGGGGAAGGTACACTGCACTAGTCTAGGCATGAGCGACGAACAAGCTAGGTCAAACGATGTTCGCAAGAGGCGAAAAGAACTACGGGAACTAACTAAAACAAAACTATGAAAACAAGAATAAAAAGGGACCAGGGTAAGAGATCCAAAACTCATACCACCATGAATTATGAATCAATCGAAACTTAGACTTAGGTCATGGATAAGGGGAGGTCATTCTAAGATCACACTACTCTTTCAAGCTAGTGTGACGACCGGGAAGACATACACAAACCTACTTTCGTGACGGAACATCTCACTAGTCATAAGCACAAATCACGAAAACCGGTAACTTTCCCTTGATCGAAGGCCCAACTTTCGTGGTGCTTCCATCAATCGGGCGAAGGGTGTCATCACCCAAGTTCACCTTTCGGTCCTTCGGTGGGGATTCTTCTATGAATCTAATGTTAGCTAGACACGAGACTCAACATCATCAAACCTTCGGTACCGACATTATCACAACCAAAAGCAACGAGGAACTAAACCACAATCATGGAGGATTTGAGAGGTTTCACTCAAACCCTAGAAATTAACTACTCACAACTAATTAATAAAAACATGATTCAAACTAAAACTAAATACATAAACTACCCCAAAACTATGAACAATAAAAACAACAAACAAAACCTAGAAATCTACAAGAAAACTAAACTAATAAGATAAATAAATTACAAGAACAAGAACACAAACTAACATATATAAACAACTAAAACAACAAGGAAACCAAGCATAAACAATTAAAACAACAATCAAACCAACAAAAATCCGGAAATCAATGCAATAAAATAAAGCTATAAAAGTACCTTGAAGAACGAAGAACAAGCTATGGAGAAGAGGAAGAACAAACTAGAGATTCATTGCATAAATTAAAGTGTGTGATACAAGAAGAAAGCTAGAAATAGGAACTAAGCTAAGTGAGAGAGAAGAGGCTCTCATCGCCCTCCAATCTCTGGTTACAAGAAGAGCTTTCAAAGTATATATACACTAGTTATTTACAAAGCAAAAAAGCGGCCAGAAAACGTAAGAAAACAGAGCTACCAAAAGGAGCGGCCGTGCATGAATGAGGTGTGACCGCTCCTTCAGAGGAGCGGCCGTGCAAAGAAGAGGAGCGACTGCTCCTTTGGTCGGGTGCTTAATTCTTCATTTCAAAGCTTGGGCGCGACCGTGCTACTAGGGGAGCGACGCCTCCTTTTGCAAAAAGCCTCTAAATATGGCTTGGCTCAGATTTCCGATGCTCGAATGACTCGTCGAATTCCGCGAAGTATGAGTTACCTACAAAAATGGGGAAAGCGACCAAAAAGGAGTAACATATAGCAAGAATACTGCAAAATAGCCGAAGCACAACAGAACTGCAAAAAGGAAATAAAAATGACAAAATGAAATAAGAAAAGGGAAAACTAAGCTATAGAACTAACCTAAAAGCTAAGAAAAACACTAGCAAAAAGTTGGTTATCAAACTCCCCCAAACTAAAACGTTGTTTGTCCCCAAGCAACTACCGCGTGAAGAGTTCGACAAATCCCTCAGGAGAGGAATTCTACAAGGGACTAAGGACTCGTATTACAGTCTTAAGACGCACAAATCCCAATGCTAGGAACTAACTAAACTAAGGACTGAAACCTTTCACACATTAGAACCTTAAAGGACTACGAGGTATCCAAGCCTAAACAACCTAACAACCGTCAAACACCCTTGATAATCTCAGACATAAGTCGGTGGCGGGAAAAATACTCCATGAGGGGTTCATGAAGAACAAAGGAAAGGACACTCACGTCTCGCCGGAGTTAGCGTCTCTCGAAATTTGACAAGTGACACCGCATACCAAAGATGAGACCTTTCAAGAACATGAAATCAATAGGGCTTAAGGTCATAGCATCTTACATACAAGGTCCGAAACTACAAATAACTACCGACCGAACGTTAGGATAATTTATAATAGGACACTGGTCGGCTAAGAAAACTACTATCTCCTTCTCTAATTATGTACATTTTTTTCTTTTTTTTTTTTTGAAGAAAATAAAAAAAAAACGTATAAACAATTAGAACTAAAAACACGACATAATAAACATAATTAATTAATTAATTTTGTTTTTTTAGAGAAGGAGTTACAATACTTGAATAATTACACTATTACAAAATTTACAAGGACCGAAAATAAACTCGATGCTATGACGTAAGATGGTGCCTAAATCATGTTCCAAGTCTCGAAAGGGCGGTAGCAATTCACAAGTCAAAAATCAGAGCCAAAAGAAACAGATAAACTAAAACTGACGAGGGATACAATGCGACGCTCAGAAATGAATAACCGTAAAAGGGTCTAATTAAGGCAGGAGCTCGAAACCTCATCTAGGTTCAAAAACCACCGACTTAGCGTCAACTAAACAAGGGACAACCTCGTACCACAAACCGACTTGGATACACATCTAGTCCTAAAGGGTTCTCCTAAAAGGGAAAAGTATTCTATCTTAAGAGTTAGCAAAAAGCATTGAAAATTGTACGGACTCGAGACTCTAAAGGAAAGAAAATTCCCTATAAGGATTCCCTTAGTTTCGTCATCGGGAGACGACTAAACCTAGAAAAATAAAGGGGATAAAAGAAAATAAACTACGAAAATAAGCTACTTGCAAAAATGGAGAAAAATAAAAGAAAATAAACTACGAAAATAAACTAGTATACAAAGCATTTGGATTATCAAAGGAGCAAAGAAACCACGGAGGCACACTACACCTAAAAGGAAACAACTAATCAAGAACAGCTGCACAGCACAAGAAAACCTACTGGATTGACTAGATGAACACCAGAAAAATGAGCATTAGGCTAACCCCCCCCCCCCCCCAAAAAAAAAAAAAAAACTCCCCCCAAAATAAGCAAGAAAGCACCAAGTGACCTAAGGGAACACCCCCCCAAACTAATGTGGAGCACTGTCCCAGTGCTCCCGCATACGTCGGTCCAAATCCTCACGTACCTAGATATCCTCCTCGAAAGGATGGAAGTTAAAGGTCAAATCCACACCATTGGGCGTGGCAATGGGGTCACTAACATGAGGTGGGAGAGTGTAATCAGGCCGGTTCGGATACATGCCTATCTCGAAAGGTCGCTCAGCAAAGGGCTCCCAACCGCCATGGTAATCAGGGAGCCAACCATCCTTAGGCATCGCGGGGTCCTCATTAGGGTTACAAGCACAGGGGATGTGATAATCAAAGGATGGGTGGTCCCGCGGTGGGAAGTAAGGGTAGGTGGGTTGTCTATCATGCCACCCTGGTGGGGGTCCTTGCTGAGGAGGTCTAAATGGGTATTTATGGTAAGGGGAAAAATTGACACGGCTCACGTGAAAGTGATAGAGTTGGGCGTTCATCAAGTCATGTGTAGCTCGGTCGCTCTCGATTTGATCGAGGAGCGACCTAATACGTCCAAACCCTGAGCTAAATCAGTTCGCGTAGCTTGCCTGCCCTCGATGTGATCGAGGCGCGAGTTAAGCTGCGCAAAAGCATGTGAAAGATCAAATTGGGACGAGCTAGAAGCTTCTCCCTGCACAAAGGTGGGTCCAGTCGGGGGACGCTCGGGAACCGCGTCCCGTCGGCCTCGCACGTGCTCTCTACGAGAAGTGTGCTCAGTCCGTACAGTATGGGAGGGGAAAGTCTCAGCAATGATGTGACTATCCTCCTCCGAGAGGGGCTCAGGTGAAATGAGCCAACGACGATTCCGAGTAATATCGGAAGCGCTCCGTCTCGGCAAATAAGAATGATGGGTCCCTCCCACCATCCAGCTGTAACGACGCTCCAGCTCAAGAACTCGTATAAAACACGAGTTCGTGCGGTACTCGTCATCGAGAAGGTAGTGTGAACCAGCTCTCTCAGAACGAGTGAAGTAGCGCTCGTGGCCTAGGGCGCGGTCTATAACAGTGACTAGGCCCCCTAGCTGGATGGCGCCTATACGGTGGCGCTCTAGTCGTAACTCACAATATCTCTCTATAAAGAACCACCAGGTATTAATCCGAGCGGTTGGATCCTCCGAAGGGTAGGCGGCGAGGTATAGCATCTTTAGCTCTTTTGCGTTTATTTTACTCAAACCAGCTTTTGAATAAACCAAAAAACAAATGAGCCTATGAAAAATGCGGATGGCGGGATGTTGGAGTTCCGAGGCATAACACTCTCGGCTCACAAAATGAGCGCCCGCTCCAGACATGGTCCGCCACACCGTAGTAGGGTTAAATCCCTCGATTTCGCCTAGTTACAAATAGAGTTCCGAGGATCATAGTGAAATATCTCGTTTAAACAAGTCAGAGAGATCTTGTGTGATTTATTGTACAACTAAAATTGAATGTTGTACTCAGGAAATTCGTCGGAAGACGAGGTGCGTTCAGAGTGCAATGACGCAATGAACCCGCGGACAATGTGTACAAATGTGTACTCCGGGGGTAAATCCAAAAAATTGCCCCAACCAAATTTGGTGCCGAGCTGCCGCACCACATCATCCAACCCTAAAATTCTAGCAATGCTAGGGCCGTAGAATCTGGTGGAGTGGATCCTCCGAGACCCAAGTGTCTCAAATTGGGCCCGGAAGCCTTGTGTGCGGATAGGAGGTGGAACGGGATCGTTCTCACGCTCGACATCAGGATTGGTCAAGCCTGAGTTAGGCTGCCGTTTTTTAGAGGCCATGGGTAGGGAATCAAGCAACCAAAAGCAATTAAAACTGTCTCGCAAATAATATGTCGTAATTAAACGACAACAGCAAAAGTCCAACAACAGTCCTAAGGTCAATCTAGTAGCTTCAAACCTACCCAGTCAATGACTAAGGGGCCTAACTCCAAGTGCCCCAAAGCCACACAAAAACAAACAAATCAATGAAAATCAAGCAACAAAGTGTCACCTAAAATTCAACAATTAAATTCAAACAACAAATCCAAACAATCATCCAACAAACAAGGAAATTAAACAATTAAATCAAAATTCAACCAACAAATTAATACAAATAAAGTTCAAATACAAGAAATGAACCAAAAATATACTTGAAAATGAAAAGGGTTGAAGATTTTATACCAAAAGGGAGTATGAAAATACCCCGTGCTACCTCCTTGAAGTGAAGAATTGCAGTGAGACTTGTTGTGTTATGCTTAGACTAACAACAATGGCTACCCAAACCCATTTTTTTCTGATTTTTTTTTTAGTATATATATATTTTTTAATTTTTTCGACCCTATCACCCAAAAATTCGAACCCTAAGTGAAGGATTCGAACCTTAAACTCAACATTTCTGTTTTTTTTTTAAATGAAGAAATTCGAACCCTAGGTTCGAATTTCGGAGGAGTGAGGAGTATGAGAGATGAGTGGAAGTTTTTAGGAGAAAATGTGAGTGAAATGGAGGTTGGGATGGAGGAAGGAAGTTTCTTGAAGCTTTAATGGAGGTAGGATGATGGAGAGAGAAGAGAAGGTCACGAGTATAAAAAAATTCAGATCGAAAGGAGTGGCCATGCATGGTAAAGGAGCGACCGCTCCTTTTCTTAACTTAGCTACTGCCTTTTCGACCCGTCTAAAGGAGCGGTCGTGCATGTGCAAGGAGCGACCGCTCCTTTTGGAAACCTCGACCACTGACCCATTTCAAGTTTTAAAGAATGAAGATACCTGTACAAAGGAGCGCCCGTGCGTATGTAAGGAGCGACAGCTCCTTTGAGGTCAGTAGCTACTGCCTCTTGTATTTCACATTTTCACGCCCTTGCAACTTGTTCATTGAGGGCGCTCCTCCATAGGAGCGGCCGTGCGTTTTTATGTAGTGAACGCTCCTTTCTCTGCTTCACAGTTTATGCTTTTCTCTTCTCATTTGCATTGTGATGGCCAAAGGGGGACTTATCTAGATCAAAATGCTATATTTTCATCCCTTTGGCTCATCACATTATTACGGACTCCATCTCGTATTCGTCCCAAAAATGAAGCTCGCATTCATGTTCGTTATCTGAACAACATTCAAATGACATACCAAAACGAGCATAAAATGGAACTCAAAAATAATAAATAAAAGCAAAAATCATTATTTACTCTAAAAAGCAATAAATCACAGGTTGCCTCCCGAGAAGCGCTTGTTTAACGTCCCGAGCCTGACGAACTAGCTGGACACAGGGACTAAGATGTAACAACAGTTACATCAAAGTCATCCAGTCGAACAAACACCCGGGGCTTAACAAATAGCACCGCAAATCTCGTAAAAGCTTATCAAACGCACTAGCCCTCAACTAACTAAAAACCACATAAGCAATGATCAAATTAAGCAAAGGGAACGGTTTAAAAACCGGCATCCAATGCTTGTGTGGGAGTGAGTGCCCACAGGGAGGAAAATCAAAATAAAAACTACTAAAAGAAAAATCAAATAAAAGAGAAGAAACAGCTCCATACACCTCCCTTGCCTTGGTTTCTAAAAGAGAAACATGGGAGTCAAGATAAGAGATGGTGCCCTCGAATGGAGGTGATATGAGCACGGATGGAAGGGGAGTGGGATGTGAATAAACAAGGTTAAATCCTCCTAAAAAGGGAATAAGAGAAGGTGGTATAACCACATCCTCCACATTAATTACCTTGTCACCTTCACTTGACTCTATTATGGGGGCCTCATCCTCTACAACATCACATGACGATGTGAAAGATTCGCGATTTTCATCACAACATTGCCAATAGGTGTCATCGTCTATGCAAGTTTGGATGGGTTGTTGAACTATGAGAGGCGAGGGATCAAAGTCATCACTAGAGTCATGAAAGATGGACTCAGCTTGGGGAATATGAGGTGAATCACGGGGTTCATGCCAACACCTCGTAAATACATATCAAAAACATGATCGAGCGAGCTCGGTTCATCTGAAAATTGATGGTAAATATCAATGTTAGAGGCATGAGATCTCGGTTGATTAAAGCCATATTCCTCAAGTGTGCTCAACTCATGACTAAAATCATGTAATCCTTGGGTAGTCATCTCCCACTCATAAGTTTCCTTAGCGAGACACTAGAATAAGAGCCAAGCTCTATCCAAGTCGAAAGCTAAGAAATTCCCACAAGATAAAGATTCTACCCATTCTCGTGTTTCATAGTTCAAACCCTCATACATTAAATTACATATATCCCACTTGCCAAAATTATGATTAGGAGGAAGAGAGCCTCCGATCCTATCATGATACAACCAAAATGGTTCATGCTGATATTAAGGATCAATTAAAGAAGTGGCCATCAAGCCAAAATATTCACAAAAATAAAGAAAAAGGAACTAGAACCATTCTACTCAACCTAAACTAATGGCATTGCCTTCCCCGGCAACGGCGCCAATTTGATAGAAGGGATTTTCACCAAATAAAAACCCCCGTCGTAGTAAGAGTGTGGGTGTCGAACACGGGGAAGGTACGCTGCACTAGTCTAGGCATGAGCGTCGAACAAGCTAGGTCAAATGATGGTCACGAGAGGCGAAAAGAACTACGGGAACTAACTAAAACAAAACTATGAAAACAAGAATAAAAAGGGACAAGGGTAAGAGATCCAAAACTCATACCGCCATGAATTATGAATCAATCGAAACTTAGACTTAGGTCATGGATAAGGGGAGGTCATTCTAAGATCACACTACTCTTTCAAGCTAGTGTGAGGACCGGGAAGACATACACAAACCTACTTTCGTGATAGAACATCTAACTAGTCATAAGCACAAATCACGAAGACCGGTAACTTTCCCATGATCGAAGGCCCAACTTTTGTGGTGCTTCCATCAATCGGGCGATCACACTACTCTTTCAAGCTAGTGTGACGACCGGGAAGACATACACAAACCTACTTTCGTGACGGAACATCTAACTAGTCATAAGCACAAATCACGAAGACCGGTAACTTTCCCATGATCGAAGGCCCAACTTTCGTGGTGCTTCCATCAATCGGGCGAAGGGAGTCATCACCCACGTTCACCTTTCAGCCTTCAGTGGGGATTCTTCTATGAATCTAATGTTAGCTAGACACGAGACTCAACATCATGGAACCTTCGGTACCGTCATTATCACAACCAAAAGCCAAGAAGCAACTAAACCACAATCATGGAGGATTGGAGAGGTTTCACTCAAACCCTAGAAATTAACTAATCACAACTAATTAATAAAAACATGATTAAAACTAAAACTAAAACTAAATACATAAACTAACCCCAAAACTATGAACAATAAAAACAACAAACAAAACCTAGAAATCTACAAGAAAACTAAACTAACAAGATAAATAAATTACAAGAACAAGAACACAAACTAACATATATAAAAAACTAAAACAACAATGAAACCAAGCATAAACAATTAAAACAACAATCAAACAACAAAAATCCAGAAATCAATGTAATAAAATAAAGCTATAAAAGTACCTTGAAGAACGAAGAACAAGCTATGGAGAAGAGGAAGAACAAACTAGAGATTCATTGCATAAATTAAAGTGTTTGATACAAGAAGAAAGCTAGAAATAGGAACTAAACTAAGTTAGAGAGAAGAGGCTCTCATCGCCCTCCAATCTCTGGTTACAAGACGAGCTTTCAAAGTATATATACACTAGTAATTTACAAAGCGAAAACGCGAGAAAACAGAGCTGCCAAAAGGAGCGGCCGTGCAAGAATGAGGAGAGATCGCTCCGTCAGCGGAGCGGCTGTGCAAAGAAGAGGAGAAGCCGCTCCTTTGGTCGGGTGATTAATTCTTCATTTCAGAGCTTGGGCGCGACCGTGCTACTAGGGGAGCGACCCCTCCTTTTGCAAAAAGCCTCTAAATGTGCCTTGGCTCAGATATCCGATGCTTGAACGATTCGTCGAATTCCGTGAAGTATGAGTTACCTACAAAAATGGGGAAAATGACCAAAACGGAGTACCACATAGCAAGAATACTGCAAAATAGCCGAAACACAACTAAACTACAAAAAGGAAAAAAAAATGACAAAATGAAATAAGAAAAGGGAAAACTAAGCTATAAAACTAACCTAAAAGTTAAGAAAAACACTAGCAAAAAGTCGATTATCAGTTAGCTACAGAATTTGTAGCTATTAAGCTTTTTTATTGTACGTAGTGTAGACGTGAGATCTTCCTAGAAATTAAATGAAAAATCAACTTCTCAATGCCAAGTCCGATGAAGCCTTCACGCACCCACCGAGAAAAGAAACTATGGTGTAAATGCCATCATGACTGCGGCCGCACCACTTAGGAGTGTCGCGAGCTAAAAACAACGTTGGATCACCTAACAGATGAAGGAAAAATCAATCGCTATTTGCAGCCCGACTCAGATAACAAGAAGTCAAAGAGTGATGACACCCATGACATGGTGTGTGTCATCACTGGAGGTATCACCTCCGGGGGTAGTAGCAACAAAGCTAGGAAGCCGCATTCACGATAATTGAGATACTCTGTGATGGATATCACATAAAGGCCACACCCTACCCCACCATGGTTTTTTATCAAACCACAATCCCCTCTAATCTATTTACTAATGACCAGCCCCTAGTAGTTAAGGTAAATATTGCCAACTCTCTGGTGAAAAGAGTATTCATCGATTGTGGAAGCTCAACAAATATCATCACATTGGAATGCCTAACTAAGTTAAGAATACCGCAAATCGAGCTGACACCGGTTCAACATCCCCTAGTTAGCATTGGGGGGCAGACAACTCATTCTAGGGGAACGATCAAATTGCCCGTCCGAATTGGGAAAAATAAGAATGGAAGGAATCTAATGATAGAGTTCATCGTGGTAGACGTACCACTCCCATACAATGTCATCTTAGGAAGGCCCCTTCTCAACATGAGACTGACGGTGGGACGGTCGACCAAGTATACGATGATCAGTGCTCAGCCAGGGAGTGCTATGTCAATAGCTTCAAACCACCCAAGTAGAAGGTAGGCGAAAAGATAAAAGAGCCAACCGTGGCAGGGGAAATATCCAGCCTTGCTGATAAGGAAATTCTCGTCACGGACACCCTTAAATATTATTCTTAACTACATCCAACTGAAGAAAATGAGGAAGTAACTTTCGGACAAAAGGTAGAAACATTCAGGATAGGCAGAACCCTCCGCCACCAACAAATAGAAGAAAATGAGCATTTGCTAGGATTTAGTTTCATGTTGTATGCCCTGAGGATGTCGAATGCTTCTCATAGATGGCATATATGATCAGATGCTTTTATAGATTTAACCAACATGTCATCTATGTAGACCTCCATTGTCTTCCCTATTTGTTTGTGGAACATCTTGTTCAGTAGTCGTTGGTAGGTTGCTCCAGCGTTTTTTAAGCCAAATGGCATTACTTTGTAACAATAGATTCCTCTGTCATTGATAAATGTTGTTTTCTCCTAATCACTCGTATCCATTTGAATCTAATTATACCCATTAAATGCGTCCATGAACGTCAACATTTCGTGACCCGCTGTTACGTCTACCATGGCGTCAATGAGCGGCACGGGGAATGGATCTTTCGGGCAAGCCTTATTGCGATATGTGAAGTCGATACACATTTGCCAGCTGCCGTTTTTCTTCTTGACCACTACCACATTGGCAAGCCAGTTAGGGTATTTGACTTCTCTTATTTTTCTTGTGTCAAGTAGCTTTTGCACATCAGTGTTGATGATATCATTTCTCTCCGGTGCGAATTTCCTCCTCTTTTTTTTTACAGGCTTATGGTTAGGGTCGATGCTTAGCTTATGTTTGATTACCTCTGGGCTTATTCCTTTCATATCATCATGGCTCCAAGCAAAGCAATCTTTGTTAGTTTTAAGAAAGTTTACTAATTTAGAGCGTACCTCATCTGATATGTTGCTTCGCAAGTAGACGCTTTGATCTGGCTTTGTGTCGTCTAGAGTTATTGCATCTAATTCGTCACTATTTCTTTTACCAGGTTTTAAAGACGTCTTGTAACATTCTTTGACTACCCTCTAATCTCCTTTAATCTCTTGGACTTCCCAAGGGGTGGGGAACTTGATTACTTAATGGAAAGTTGATAGTACCGCCTCCATTTCGTGAATCCAGGGCCTCCCCATAGTAAAATTGTAAGATGACGGGCAATCAATTACAAGGAATTTTACCTGTAGGTTTACTCCCTTGGCGTAAAATGCGAGCGTGATTTCTCCAAGGGTGTTTGCTGATTCTCCACTGAATCCCACGAGCACAGTCGACTTTCTAATTGCATCGTTGTCGCGTATGCCCATTTGCTTTAATATTGACAACATTAAGACGTTTGTGGAACTACCATTATCCACCAATACCCTCTTGACCAAGCAATTCCCGATGTTTAGTGAGATCACTAATCCATCGTGGTGTGGGGTGTAGGCGTCAACTGTATACACGTTGTTGAAGTTGATTTTCTGACCTTTGCCTCCCAGTGTGCGTCCATAACAAGGCCTTCCATCTGTTGAAAATTCCTTAGCGTGCCTTTTAGCTGCAAAATAAGTCCAACCATAAACGTAAGATCCTCCTGTAATAACATGTACAATTTTAGAATAAATAGGAGGGTTAGGAATTTTTTGATTTGTTGTTTGAAAATGGATCTTTTTTGGCCGTTATTCTTCCTTTCTCCGACATGATTTTGGCAGAGCAATTATAATATAATAGATGAGTAATTATTTTTGGGGATCGAGTTGTTTTGGTTATGTGGAACCCCAGTTGGCCTATGAGTGAACTGATTGCTTGTGGAGGAATGTGGTTGGAACGGTGTAGGCTGTGGTGGTATGGTATTTTGGATGGATGGGATCTCAGGTATGCTCATTGGGCTAGCTGGATGGGATGTAGGTGGTCTTGACGGTGCTTGGAGGAGTCGTGGTTGGAATTCGGTTAAAGGCGGGGATGGTTGCTCCTGACGATGGACTAGGTTAGAATAGATGGGTTTCATCTTCAATTGAGATGAGGTTAAGGGCCGTGGTCCGGTAGGGTGTTGGTGTAGAGTTTGTGCCCATGGTGAGAGCGTCAGCTGTCCAGACAGGTTGAGATGTGGTTGTGTTGCTAGGTGTGGAATTTTTGCCCAAGACGATGGCATTTCTTGTTTGGGCATGATGTAATATGGGTATGTTATTCGGTGTTGTCGCGGGAGTGCTTGAGGGATTTTGGCGACGCGTTGGTGGTGTCTGAGACTCCAGGTCGAAGCGTATTGGGATTAGCTTCACTGGTTCTGCGGCTTGCCGTCCTAGAACTGGACGCCATCGAAGCTACAGATTGGACTTGATTCCTTAGGAGATCGTTCTCCTTTTGGAGGATGTCGATCTTCTTGTTGAGCCGTTTCCACATTTCCTCAGTCACAAATGATCCAGTTTGAGACATCTTTTTGTGGCGGAGAGAAAGAGTGAATCAAGAAGTTGTATACATATATATTTTTTTGTTTTCGAGTGATATTAGACTATTGTCAAGCAGAATGCCCCTGGGTGGGTGCCAAATTGTTGTGGCCAAAATTTCCTTAAGGTCGTCTTGGCAAAACAGAAGGCAATCGGCTTGACGAGACTAAGGTCGAATTGATTATACAAAGAACGAAATAATTGAAAAGTAAAGTAAAAATGGCGAAAGAATGAATATTATATTATAATTTCTCTGCTTTAATTTACAAGCGCTCGTTTGAATGAATATCCCTCATAATACCACACTCATATAATTAAACAACGAACAAACCCTAGCTCACGAACCCCCCCTAAAAACTAGGACTTTGTTACAACCGACTATGACTAAGCCCGGTCTACAACCGACCCCTATAAACTAGGACCTCTTGACTGGACTTGCTGAACAATTCAAAGGGGGGAAGCGCGGTTACCAAGAAAATTGGACGTAACAGTTCCAGAGGAGGACAAGGAAGTTGCCAATATCCCTTAGGATAACTTTCCTTTTTATTTGGAAGATTGGAAACTAATAATCCCACCTTTCACACTTATCCCACTAATAATCCCACCTTTTATAAATCCAGGAATAATCCCACCTTTTCATATTATATTCATTTATTGTACCTTTTAATAATATTAACCTGATTTAAAGTCAATTTTGGAGGTCTGTTGGGCTTAAAATGCCAAATTCAGCTTCATGGTTGACTTGGCACATGTTTCTAAGCCCAATAAACCTCTAAAACTAACCTTAAATTAGGTCGGTATTGTAAAAAGGTCCAACAGATGAATAAGATATGAAAAGGTGGGATAATTTCTGGATTTATGAAAGGTGGGATTATTAGTTGAATAAGTGTGAAAGGTGGGATTATTAGTTTCCAATCTTCCTTTTTATTTTATTTGTAACCTTTATTCATTTTGGTTTTGCAAGTAGTGAGCCCTGCCCTTTTTGTAGTGCACTTTTCGTTGTTTCTAAAGGATATTATTATGAAGGATTTTATTTATGGCATTTTACTTCTGCATTTTACTAAATGACTGATTTTTAGCCCCTTGAGCAAGATACTTGGTCTCACTTTTTTGCCCAAAACAAAGTGGGTTGTTCAAGGCTCGGCCAATTACGTTTATTTGTAAACCATTTTAACTTGTCGAATGGCTCGGCCAATTACAGCCGTGACACCCTTTAATGAAACATATAAATTTTTCGAATGGCTCGGTCAATTATAATAGAGACACCCCTTAATGAATCATTTTAATTTCTTGAATGGCTCGGCCAATTATTGCTGAGACACCCCTTAATGAATCATTTTAATTTCTCGAATGGGTCAGCCAATTACAATTGAGACACCCCTTAATTAATTATTTTAATTTTTCGAATGGCTCGGCCAATTACAGCCGATCAAGACATCCCTTTAATGCAACACTTTGGAATGTATAAGGGGGCATGGGTGGACACCATTCTTCTTCGTGAGTGTTATCACTATTGGCCCTTTTTTGGGGTTAATTAGTGGGGAATAAGGACTTAGATCCTAGTTTAGCACCAAACGCATTCGGTTATATGTTTATAAACAAAATATTGGACACTAGCCTTAGAGATTGACTTTTGGAAAAGTGTGGAGCCTTCAGGGACTAAGTTCTGCCCCTTTTCATTACTAATACACTAGTAGAAAAATCCACATATAATGCGCCACATTGGATGCGGTTCTTTTGGAACTGCATCCAAAAATACTGAAAACATTTTTAAAATGCACTACTTATGAGTGCGGGGTAAAAAACCGCAGCCATAAGTACTTATGGATGCGGTTCCTAAAACCCGCATCCATAAATACGTATGGCTGCGGTTCCGAAACCAATGGTTGCGGGTTTTAGAACCGCAGCCATAGGTAGTTGAAATTAAAAAAAATATATATAGAATATAATCTCTATTATATAAGTCAAGGAGGGAGCCATGGTGTCCCCCCTCAAAAAGTCTAAATTTCCCTTCAAAATTTTCTCAATACTCAAATTATATAATATTAACTAAAAAGGAAAGTTTTATATTTTTTAAAATGAAAATAGTACAAAATATATAATTCCAAAAAAATCAAAACACAAACACCAAAATTCACATTTTAAAATTCTCTACAATTAGATACCCATTTTGGTATAATTTTTCACACAAATATTTTCTTTTTTTAGTATAAATTCTATTATATAAAAATCTCTAAAATACCGATCTTCCTTTACTTATAAAATAAAGATGATTAAAATATAAAGGAATAATAGAATCTAATAATCCCACCTTTAGTCGGCCTGCAAGTAACAAACCTATTTTTTTATTTTTTGATTAAATCAAGTCACAAACCGGAAGGGTGCACCGAAAACAAATAAACCTTAAAGGTGGGTTTGTTATTTTTTAATCAAAAAGTAGGTTTGTTACTTTCAGGCCGACTAAAGGTAGGATTATTAGATTCTATTATTCCAAATATAAATTAAATTTAATCAATCAATAACAAACAGGGAATTATCAATCAAAGAGCAAATAATTATTTATTCCCCATAAAATATAACACTTTTTTTCTTCTTTTTAAATGAAAATATCACAAAAATAATAATTTACAAAAATAAATAAAATTAACAAAATTAATATTTTTGATTTTTTTTACAAATGGACACCCATATTTATATAGCTTTTCACATTAAATTTTTATCTATTAATAACAGTGAAAATTTGAGCAGAGATAGTGTAATAGATGAAATTAAATTTTATTCAATGAAACAATCATAATCTTATTTTCAACAAGCTCCTAAATAATGTATACAAACATTATATAGGATACTCATACATTAAAGCACGCATCGCGTGCACATAAGGCTAGTATAATAGAGTATAACATAGTAATTGTTTTAATAATATCATTCAATTCACAATTGTACTGCTCACTCAACATTTAAAAAAAAAACGCTGAGACACCATTATACTGCTCTCCTCCACCATTCGCATACCACACCACGCACCATTCGCAGACCACACCACGCACCATTCGCAGACCACACCACCATTCGCAGACTTCTTCGCTCCACCACCATTCGCAGACAGAGAAGTCGCTCCACCACCACCATTCGCAGAGAAGACAAAAGTCCTAGAGAAGACGAAAGCCCTAGCGAAGTCGCTCCTCCTCGGCTGAAGTCGATCCACCACCACAACGCAGAGAAGAACTTGCCAATCTTTGTCCTCCTTGCCAATCTAAAGGTAACATTTGTTTTTGCCCCAAATTGATTTTGTTGGAGAAATTAAAACCCTAAAATTTCCCCAATTTGATTTAGTTCATGTATTTCCCCAAATTGAAACCCAAAATATAGTTTCTGCGGTAAATACATATTTTATAGTTTATTTTTTTTTTTCATTTGGAGATGTTCTGGCGGTTGGGGTTGCGGTTGGTGCGGCTGTGGGTGTTGCGGTTGGTGCGGCTGTGGGTGTGGCGGTGGGAGGTGCTGTTGGGGCTACAGTGGGTGCTGAGGTGGGAGCGGCAGGTTGGGGTTGCGGCGGGAGCGGCAGTTGGGGCGGCGGGGGTTGGGGCGACGGTTGGGCCGGGTTTGCGATGTTCTAGGAGTAGGTGCTTGGGCCATACAAGTAACTACCTTTGTCTCATCACTTCCTCTAGGAGAAATGGGAGGACTATCTCTACTTTGTGGCCTTTCCACTTCCTGCAAAATGAGAACAACATTCATATATAAAAAAAAAATTACAGGAACTTTTGTCAAATGTCTTGCATATTTATGTCTTTTTTCAAATATATATAAGAGAGCTTGAGTAAGGTGATTATATACAAAATCATGTGACAACATAGTGTCTGTGACATTTAGATTCAGCTCCTCGCTAAGAAACTCAAATGCAGTCTTCTCTGGCTTTTTCGGTGTGCTATGGGTGGTGGAGAGTGCCTTGGACAGCTCTGTGGCTGAAACACTCCATGATCTTGCTAAGAACTCCATGGATTCAGTACGTTGGAGTCTCTGGTGGAGGGACAGATGTCGGCTGGTGATTTGTAGGAATGTTTTCGTCTATATTCTCCAACTTATTTGCACCATATTTCATGCCATCTATGCCAATCTCTGCATCCATAGAAGAGATAGTAAAATTATCAGCATACATTTTAGAAGCATACATTATTTTCCTATATAAGTCATAATGTAAAATGTTATTATCATTATTATTTACCTGTCATGGTAGCTTGTCTAATTTTGAAACTCTAGCTAGGTGAGAAGCATCAAATAAATGGAATTTTGATATTTAAATCTGGTTCTGTAAGGCAATAGTGAAGGTCCAAAGATTTAAAGCAAGTGTAATATATTACATATCCACTCGAAAAGACGGAATTAAAGATGGAACAACTTTGTTCAGAGACTATTTTCAGTGATAAGTGTTTTTTTTTAGTGTTTGTGTGCTTGCTTTTCACTAGTGAAAGAGCAGAAGGCATGTTTTCAAGTAGTCTTGAGCGGCGAGATACTTGATGACTTTGGGGCCTTGTTTGCTGCCATTATCAATTAATAAAGTAAGAATTTTGTGGCCCTTTTATTCTAATGCTTAATGGTAATGTTCAAAGTTCTATGTAACTCGTATCTTTAATTTAGATGTTTTATTATATGCTTTTGAAGTTTGTGGATTTCTTTGACCCGGATTGAGCACACGAATGCTTACATGATCCTTTGGTATATCTACTTTACTCCTATTTAGTGGTAACATTATGTATTTGACACTATTCACAATTCTCCCTTTACCGTATTTTAAGATTTATAGGTATATTAGTATTGTCATATGGAATCTTAGATTCTTTTTAATGTGTGCCTTATTAGTTTTTATTAATTTTTGTTGGAGCGTAACTTTAAATATATCAATAAGTTGTATTATACATTGACAAATTTGAAAATTATAACATGCAACTAATATAGAATGGATGACATGTATATACAAGATCGAGTATGTTTATGTGATGAGCTTAGCTTTACAAATTAAGTGCAATTGGATGTTATCTACTTCGTATTATTTTTTAGTGGTCAATTATTGATTCTAGAATTAATGCGGAAAAACATCATTTACTCGATGATTAACCGATTAGAGAAACCAAAATGAAGCTGTATAGTTCATTTTTTTACATGATAAGGTAGATTGAGTTTTATTCCACCAATAAAATATACCAGTTTGACTCCTGTCTTGTAGAACCACCACGCAAGTTATTGATCTTGACATTAATGAAAAGGTATAATTATTTTCATTTAGCGACTATATAAAGGTTAATGTTGTTACATTATGATAAATCTTTTATATTTGATATGTCAATGAAATTGCAGTGTCATGAAGAAAACGCGAGCATCACATTTTCATGCAGGAGATGCTACTCCTCAGATTATATCAGTGAAGGTAAATTAAATATGTTTTGATTTCATTAATAATATTTTCTTTTCATTGCATTGATATATATGTGTTTTTTTCCACATAATTTTATATTAGTGTGCACAACAACAAAACGGTGTTGAGTGTGGGTACTATGTGATGAGATACATACATGATGTACTCTCTGTTTGCTTGAAGTCGGAAGACCTACAAAAGGTACGTAGCGTACACTGAATTTTACATATTTCTTGTCAAAGAAAAATAGGTTGGAACTTGTATGAATGGAACTTAGAGATTGTTAGGATAGACACTTGGCATTCGCTTAATGCGGATTATACTGGTGGTGTTTGGAGATTTATTGGGATTGTTGTAGTTCGGAGAGGGGACAGTTATGAACACTGTCTTCCTTTATTTCTGTTGCAGATAATAGAGGCGGTTTAGATTTGTGGCGTAGATAGGTAGTGGAGAATTAGGATTTTTACTTGCCTATTTGAGGTGTTTTAGACATATTTGAGTTAATTTTTTTTCGTTGTTTTGGCCACATATGGGTTGAATATTGCATGTTTGTGTATTTTTACATGATTTCTTGCCTATTTGAGGTGTTTTACGCATGTTTGAGTTTATTTGCATGATTTCGAAGCTATTTAAATGCATTTGAGTATTTTGTTCATTGTTTTTGGCCACATATGGGTTGAATATTGCTTGTTTGTGTATTTTTACATGATTTCTTGCCTATTTGAGGTGTATTAGGGATGTTTGAGTTTATTTGCATGATTTTGAAGCTATTAAAATGCATTTGTGTATTTTTTTCGTTGTTTTGGCCACATATGGGTTGAATGTTACATGTTTGTGTATTTTTTTCATGATTTCTTGCCTATTTGTGGTGTATTAGGCATGTTTGAGTTTATTTGCATGATTTTGAACCTATTTAAATGTATTTGGGTATTTTTTTCATTCTTTTGGGCACATGTGGGTTGAATGTTGAATGTATGCGTATTTTTTCATGATTTCTTGTGTATTTGAGGTGTTTTAGGCATGTTTGAGTTTATTTGCATGATTTTGAAGCTATTTAAATGCATTTGGGTATTTTTTTCGTTGTTTTGGCCACATATGGGTTGAATGTTGCATGTTTGTGTATTTTCACATGGTTTCTTTCGTATTTGAGGTGTTTTAGGCATGTTTGAGTTTATTTGCATGATTTTGAAGCTATTTAAATTTATTTGGGTATTTTGTTTGTTGTTTTGGGCACATGTGGGTTGAATATTGAATGTTTGTATATTTTTTCATGATTTCTTGCCTATTGGAGGTTTATTAAGCGTGCTTGAGTTTGTTTGCATGATTTTAAAGTTAATTAAATGCATTCGGGTCTTTTTGTGTTGTTTTGGCCACATGTGTGTTGAATGTTGCATGTTCGTGTATTTTTTTTTCTAACAATTATAATTTTTTTTTTGTTTTTTCTCACACCTAGATTATTGATGCTGCAACAAGGGAAAGACATTTTACTGTTCAAGAAATTAGTGTGGTTCGAGACAAATGCGCTAGTTTTCTTACAGAAAATTGTTTGTGATATATACTTACGGATTTATTTTGTATGTACAAAACATTATTATTGGTTCGTTTGAATGTTATATTTTGATAAGCGTTTGAGTTTTAGAGATGTTTGCTCGACATTTTTATTTGCAATTTATCTATATATATCGATGTATTTAATTATTATTGCAGGATATATATTGTAATTATATTTATATATAAAAAATTATTTGTTTTTTTTTTTAAAAAAAAAGGACTTATGGATGCGGTTCTGGGGGAGAGTCGCATCCATAAGTCCTTTTTTTGGAGGCAACACTAGTAGAAAAATCCCCCATTAGTATCGTTTTTTTTAGCCTATTAGTATCGTTTTTCACACGACACTAATAGAGGCGTTAGTAATAGAGATTCGTATTAGTATCGTTTGTAAAAAACGATAGTAATAAACTCTATTAGTATCGTTTTTAGTAAAAAACGATAGTAATAGTAAGCTTATTACTATCGTTTTTTAGTTAAAAACGATACTAATAGAGTTCTATTACTATCGTTTTTTACTAAAAACGATAGTAATAGTAAATCTATTACTATCGTTTCTTACTAAAAACGATAGTAATAGACTATCTATTACTATCGTTTTTAGTAAAAAACGATAGTAATGTACTTTTTTTATTTAAATTTAGATTTTATTATTATATTGGGCCAAATATATATATATATATATATATATATATATATATATATATATATATATTTAAATTTACAATAATATAATATTTTTTTATAATTAATTAAAATTTGTAAACAATACATATATAATACAAGTTCGATGTATTCATATAAAATGTATATAGTTTACAAGAACGTTTGATACGATCGATGTTTACAGTAAATATAAATAAAATGTATAAATAATGTGCTACTAATACAAATTTTATTTAATTTTGATCGGACGATAATAAATTTAGCCTGAAGAATCTCGCCCATTGCTCGCGAACCTCATCCAACTCTCCTTTGGTATATGGGACAGATCTTCGAATGTAGTCCTTCAAAATTAAAGATTGAAAAAAAACATATAAGTAATGTTAAAGACGCCATCTTGCTTAGACTTTTAAGGCCACAATATTTGCAAACTAAAAAAAAGGTTTAGGTATTTATTTGTATGATTCTACAAACTAGAAGCTCATTTTGGAGCGAAAAATAGCCAAATAGGTCATATTTGGCTAAATTCTACCATTTTCGTTCCTACATTCGCTCCTACAAGCCCATTTCATGTTTTAAAGTTGTTTACAAAATCATATAAAGTTTACAAAGAAAACACCACATAATGCAAATAAGTCACCACATAATGCAAGGTATAAATAAGTCATATTTTACACTTTCATTATTACTTTATCCCTAGGTAAAACATCCTTGATCTTCATCAGGAATCATCACCTTAATCTAATCTGCCACCACATAATGCAAGGTATAAATTAGCAACAACCATAGCTGCTCGGGTAAAAAAGAAAACACTAGTATTCTTGATAAGGTATAACACTTGGTTATAATATTTTACTCCCTCTGCCTCTATCTCTTTGTCCTTTGTGGGCTATGCACACAAGCCAAGAAAGAGGGAAAGAAGAGGGCAGAATGGAGTTTATATGGCCCCCACCATGCGTAATAAAGTAGCGAGAAAAAAACGCATAGAGATTGACTGATTGAGCAAAGAATTAGATACAAACCAAACAGGAAAATGATACAGATAATTGGGGATAGAAGAAAGAAAAATTTAGAAAAAGCTATTATCAAAAGATAACAACATCTACTGTGCATCACTTTCTTTTTAAAAAAAAAATTTAAAAAAAAAACTGTATGAATTTGTTGACCTACTATTCTCATTCAAATGAATTATTAAACTCTTGATTCATGCTGGCCAATTCAATGATATGTATGCATCTACATGATTCCATGCTCAAGTCAGAAAAACTCTTGATTCATGTGGGCTCAAAGGGGGCAGGGGGGTGACAGAGGGGGCTGTAGGGGGGCAGATGGGGGGCTATAGGGGGACTGGGGGGGCAGAGGGATGGGCTGCAGAGGGGGCAAGGGCAGTGAGGGGCTGAGGGGGGGGGGCAGTGAGGGGCTGTGGGGGGGGGCTGAGGGCCGCAGTGAGGGGCTGAGGGGGGGGGGCAGTGAGGGGCAGATGGGGGGGGCAGTGAGGGGCTGTGGGGGGGGGCAGTGAGGGGCTGAGGGGGGGGGGCAGTGAGGGGCTGTGGGGGGGGGCAGTGAGGGGCTGAGGGGGGGGGGATGTGGGGGGGCAGTGAGGGGCTGTGCTGTGGGGGGCAGTGAGGGGCTGAGGGGGGGGGGTAGTGAGGGGCTGTGGGGGGGCAGTGAGGGGCTGTGGGGGGGGGCAGTGAGGGGATGAGGGGGGGGGATGTGAGGGGACAAGGGGCTGTGATGGGGGCATGGGGGGGTGCTGTGGGGGGGGAGGTGTGGGGGGCAGTGGGGGGCGGGGGCTGCAGGGGGTGGCAGTGGGTGGCTGGGGGCAGAGGGTGGGCTGGGTCATTTTTAATTTTCTTAGACTATTCAATTTTTAATTAATTAATATAGAGAAAAATAAGAAGCATAGGTCATTTTTGGCTAGTTTTTAGGTGTTTTATTCTTGTAAGCAATAAATGACTTATTTGCATGGGTTTTGGGGAAAATATGGCGTTTTGGAACAAAAACATGCAGCATAGGTTACATGTTTATTAATTATTAGAGTGACGAGATTGCGATCTCATGCCACAACTACGCCCCCGTTTAAGAATCTAATCATTTACCATGTCAATGGGCACCCATCCCCCATTCATGCTCGACATAGTTAGATTTAGATCCTTGAGACGGCCCACGCAAGTGACAGTGAGATTGTGTAAAGCGATAAGCAAGAGTGTTTAAAATTAAAATCATGTGATTGGTTATATGTTTATTAATTATTAGAGTGACGCGATTGCGATCTCATGCCACAACTACGCCCCCGTTTAAGAATCTAATCATTTACCATGTCAATGGGCACCCATCCCCCATTCATGATCGACATAGTTAGATTTAGATCCTTGAGACGGCCCACGCAAGTGACAGTGAGATTGTGTAAAGCGATAAGCAAGATTGTTTAAAATTAGAAGCAAGTGATTGGTTACATTGATTTAAGCAAAAGCAAAGCAAAGAAAGCAAGTGAAACAAAAGGAACAAAACCTAAACCAAAGTAAAACAAAAACAAAATAAAACAGGATTAATTCAAAAGAAATCAAAACAAATCAAGAGAATCGAACCACAAGGCAAGCAAATTAGGCACATAATTCCCAAAATCACATATCACATAGGTTAGGTTTGACACTTATTGAGTTATTGGGGTACAACATTCTGATAAAAAATTCAATACAATAGGTTAGGTTTGACACTTATACATTATGTTGATAACAAATTTCTAATATCACATATCAAACTAAGAGCATTTTCGTTTGAGTTGTTTCAAAACATGAGATTTTAAAGCTTGTACCATGTGATGCCATGGAACATACAATTATGATGATCCTCTACTAAACATTCTACCTGGGCATATCATACAAATGAAGCAAGAAAACATTATCCATGGTAATGTACTTATTTGAACAGGTCTTGCAACTTCAAGCCCATTGAAAATATCATTATATTATAATGCCAACCCTCAATTTGTATTTGAATCAAGGGCATTCAAAATGTAATAATAACAAGGTTTAAAAGACCTATGAATGCAATTACTCCACAAGTAAACTTTACAAGGTCCCAAAACCAGTAGACCCAAAAGTGTTTTCACCTTCAAAAAACATATTAACAACTTAAGCTAAGGCCACTACAACTCCACAAGTTCAATTAACACCCACAATAAATCACTAACAAACAAAATTAATTTTGAATAATTCCAAAATTGCTTCAACCCTGTACATTGTTATATCAAGCTAAAAAAATAAAAAATAAATAAATAAAAGAAGAAAAATAAGAAGAAGATATATGATCTTAATTTAAATTAAAAATAAAAATCCAACATTCAGAAAGAATTAAGCGTGGAAAAGCAGAAAACGCAAAGTAAGTTAATCAGTTGAAAAATCTTAATATGCAATAATAAAAATCATATTAGCAAATCCCTAATATTCAAATCCTTAAAATTAGCAAATCCCTAAAATTCAAATCAAAATACCTAAAAACAACATAATACCCACAAAATTGTAAAACCCTAAAATCATTCTTTATACATAAACTCAAATAAAACTGAAATTCAATTCAAAAGATCTTAAAAAAACCTGGAAATTTAGGTCGTTGATGTTGGTTGGAGTTCGTAACAGGCCTTCGTTCTACTTCGCAGCAAGCCTAGCTTCGTTCGAGTCCGCAGCAGCCCTCTACACTGCCCCCTCCCCAGAACTCAGCCCTAAAATTCAACCCTCAAAACAATCAACACGTTTAGGGTTTACGAATTAAATAAAAGAGTAACAACAATGGCGAAAAGGAAAAGCTAGGTTTACCTTGGTCCAAGCAGTAGCCCTCCGTGCCCCTCTGCTCACATACGCCTTGAATTCGAACCTAGGGTTTCGAGGAAGAAGACGAGCCTTCACTCTTTCTCTTTCTCTCGAGCAGAAGCAGAACCAGTAGCACGGATCTTCGATCCCTTGCTCTTTCTTTCTCTCGAGCAAAATCAGAGCAGAAGAAAAAGAGCAGAAGCAATCAGAGCAGAAGAAAGAGCAGAAGAAAGAGCAGAAAGAGCACGATATATTGTAAGGTCCTAATAAAAAGGTCCTTATAAAAACGTATTATTACTATCGTTTTTTTAAAAACGATAGTAATAGTAAGGCTATTACTATCGTTTTTTTTTAAAACGATAGTAATAGGTTCTCTATTACTATCGTTTTTGTTAAAAACGATAGTAATAGGCTCCCTATTACTATCGTTTTTGTTAAAAACGATAGTAATAGGCTCCCTATTACTATCGTTTTTTTAAAAACGATAGTAATAGGCTCTCTATTACTATCGTTTTTTTTAAAAACGATAGTAATAGGCTCCCTATTACTATCGTTTTTTTAAAAACGATAGTAATATGCTCTATATTACTATCGTTTTTGGTTAAAACGATACTATTGGGGCGATACTAATAGACAATTTTCTACTAGTGCAAGCAAGCTTTGGATGCGGTTCTAGTAGGAACCGCATCCAAAGGTCCTACTAGAACCGCATTCAAAACTCACTTTTGGATGCGGGTGGAACCGCAGCCATAGGTCATAGACTTATGGCTGCTACGACATTGGCTGCGGGGCAGAACAGCATCCAAAGGGCCTAAAACCCCCGCATCCAATGACGATTTTTCTACTAGTGATAGATTCAGTTACATTGCCTCAAACCGGGGTCTTACATTCAAATGTTTAAAATTACATAGACTAAAAATATTACTTTCTCATATTATCCATGTTCCAAGATCGTGGCATAGCAACTCCTTGCATTGTTTCCAGTCGATATGTGCCATCGTGTACTGCCTCGACAACCTTATAAGGTCCTTCCCAGCTTGGAGTGAGCTTACCCTCTTCATTGGCACGGCCTTGTGCCTCCATCTTCCTTAGAACATAGTCTACAACACTTACTGGTCGATTCTTGACCCGTTTGTTGTATTCTCAGACCATGTGGAGTTCATATACCTCTTGTCTAAGTAAAGCATTGCCTCTAGTCTTGGGCAAAAAATCTAAATTCAACTTCATTGCTTTCAGTAGGCATCTTCATCATAAAGCATGACCCGTAGCGTAGGCTCGTATGGGGAGCACTGCTTTTGCTCCATAAACCATCAGACGACTTACTGGTGGTCAGAATGGACCAAAGCAAATTTGGTAGTTCATCAGCCCACAACCCCTTTGCCTTTTCCAACTTTTTCTTGATTCCCTCTGATATGATTTTGTTGAAAGACTCAACTTGACCATTGGTTTGGGGCCGGCCCACTGTTGCAAAGCAGTGTGCAATGCCCTGGTCTTTCAGCCAAGTCTTGAGATGTGGGGTCTCGTCTTGAATTGTGGACCATTGTCAAACACCATGGCTTGACGAACCCCGAATCGTGTGATGATGCTTTTCCAAATGAATAGTTTACGTCACTCGTCTTGATTCCCTTCACTAACTCGGCGTCTACCCACATGGATAAGTAATCGATAGCCACAAAAACATACCGTCTTTGGGCATTTGCTGGGGTATATGTACCTAAGATGCCCATATCCCATTTTGCAAAAGTTAGTGGGTTAGTGATTTGATAGGAAAAAGAGTATTGGAGAGGCAATGTATGAGCTTTACAATTTTTTGACATTTATAACACATTCTAACTCTCTACATTGCGTCTTCCTTCAGGCCGGGTTAGCCAATAGTAAACAGTTCAAATGGTTTTTTCTACAAGTGCTCTGCCCCAGATATGGGAGCTACACAAACCCTGATGTAAATCATCCAGGACTTCTTTCCCCTTCTCTTGTGATGCATTTTAAGAATAGCTTTGAATAAGCCTTATTATATAGTTCCCCATTGAAAACCTCAAACGAGGCAGCCCTTCTCTGGGTTGCCTTTGCTTCCAAATTATCAGCTGGTAGCATGCCATGCAATTTGTAGTTTAAGATGGCATCGATCCATGTATTACTCCGGTCCAAGGTTAAAACCTCTTGTTCATCTATGCTTCTTCTTTGTTTAACCTCCCAAAACACTGTCCTTGGCATGTAATTAATTGCCAAGGAGGCCAGCATGCAGAAGGCATCAGCATGATTATTGTCTGTCCAAGGCACATGATATAGGTCTGATAGGCCGCCGTCGAGCCTACCAAAAGTCAATACCTAACTTGAACTCACTAATGCTAACAAGGGAAAGTAAGGGTAGAGCCCATGAGAGTGGCTTGTTGACCAAAGTCAATGAGAACAGATAAGCTAAGTTAATATTAGGTTATGTAATTGATAATTAATTAACTACATAACACTAAAATAGAGGTCTAAAACAAGGAATAAAATACTAAGGTTAGGGGAATAACAACTCGATACCACCATGAATTATTGATCGATAAAGACTTAGACTTAGCAGGTTGTGGTTAAAGTGGAGGTCATTCTATGATCACACTACTCTTTCGAGCTAGTGTGTCGACTGGGAATACGTATACTACTTACTTTCTTAATAGACACACCTAAGAAGTCATTAGCACAAATCACGAATACCAGTAACTTTTCCTTGATCGAAGACCCAACTTTCGTGGTGCTTCCATCAATCGGGTGAAGGGATTCATCACCCACGTTCACCTTTCGGTCCTTCGGTGGGGATTCTTCTATGAATCTAATGCTAGCTAGACACAAGACTCTTCATCATCGAACCTTCGGTAACGACATTAACACAACCAAGACTAAGAAATGACTAAAACATAAACATAGAGGATTTTGAGAGGTTTCACCCCAAACCTTAGCAATGGAACTACTCACACATGACTAGAGTAACATTATGAAAATACTATGGAAATACTATAAACAAGAGCAAACATGGAAATGAGTATAAACTAGGAATTTAAACAATAATCAAGAATATGAACATCAAAAGCATTAAATAACTAAATATAAATACAAAAGAGAGAGTAGAAAATGTTACTTATGAATCTTCAATACCAATATGTAGAACAAATGAGTTGATCAATACAAGTTCCAAGCCAAAATCATGAACTTCAAGAATTTAACTAAGTTATGTAAGTAAAACTATGAAAATCCTAACTCACATTCGTAGGAATCACAGTTGCTTTTAGCGAAAATCCAAGCCATGTAAACCTCTAAGTCGCCAAAGGAGACAATTGTGCTCTCGTAAGGGTTTCCCAAGAGTTTAACCCATAACTCTTTCAAAAATAAACCAAGGCAAAGGTTCACAAGAAACAAAAGAAAAGAAAAACAAAAAGAAAGAAAAATAAAAGGAAAACAAAACAAAACGAAAATAACTAGTTGGACTGGTTAAAGAACCGAGGATCAATGAATGCGAACTTTTCTAAGCACTAAAGGAAAACATGCTCAAAGATGTCAAGGGTGGATAGTTAAATAAAACATGCTAGATTGGAGAACTAGAGAGGAACATTCCCCTTGCGCTCAACAACCAAGCATTCACATGCTAAGCTAGTGTTGTCTCCACCCATAAAGGTAGCTTCTCATAACTCCACGAAGGAGTTGGAAAAATAAAAAGGAGAAACAATTTAGGCTACCCGACATCTCATCATAGCAAACCGCTCAATATGCTTGAACCATGACTTCCTCAACCGATAAGGACTAAACTATCTAGGATCGAGAGGGCTTTAGGGTTGTAATGTAAGGCTAGGGATAGGGTAGGAATCAATTTTACTTGTGGTTCTCAAACCTTAATAGTGAAGCAATAAGTTGAAATGAACATCAAATAGCAAACGAACTCCTCAAATTCGCACACACAAACCAAAAATCCCCAAGCTTATTCAAAAACCTATATGAAAATTGAAAAATTTATACAACAAATTAATAAAAAAATTCTTTTTTTTTTCTCGAACTATTCCTCCCCCCCAAGTTTGAGTGACACAATGCCCTCATTGTGAAAAGGAAGGAATAATTGGTTGTTTTTTTTTACATGACCTTGCCACTTTTAAAACATAGGTCGGCTTTTGCTCTAATTCATACAAATTAACACACTTTCGCTTGGGCGAACTCCTTACTTCACAAATTTTCAATACAAAACATATACGAGTCAAGATGCTCCAATTGCTTCACTACACCTAAAGGGTACAAAACAAAACAATGGGAATCATGGCTTGTAACGTGGCTAGAAGAAAGGAAGGGCCAAGCTCAAAGGGTTTCAAAGGATTAATGTAAAGCAAACACCTAGAAAAGTGAAAAGAAGCAAGACGCTAAAATAAAAAGGAAAAATGGAAAATAACTAAGAAATTAATGCCTCCGTCCTCCCCTAGATTAGCTCGGTCACAGTCTCGGAAAGTCATGAATCAAGTTCTAGATCAAGTTATACTATGAAAAGGATCCTATTGCCACTCAAACAAAATGATGAAGGCTAGAAAGATTTGACAATTTTCTCAAATATGAAGGGTAGTGAATTGCAAATACTACCTCAAGATCTTCAACTAGCTAGCAATGCTTTGCCAATCGTACCACAACCCAAGATATTAGGTTTCATAAACTCCAAAGTTCTGAAACCTAGCATTTAGTGTTTGAAAATCAACCCCAACATCTCAAACCATGTGGACCACTAACACTTAGGAAGGAATGCATTCAACGTCCAAAAAATTAAGAACCAAGCCCTAACTAGAAACAAAACAAAAACACACTTTGCCTTGAAAAGAAAATTAAAGAAAAAGAAGAGGAAAAGGGAAAATAGAAATAAAAACTAAACAAAAGGAAGGAAAACAAAATCAAAGCATGAATGACTCTCAATCAACCAACCAAGCATCAAAAAAATACATAAATCGAGGCCCAACGCCATTGATATCCAAATGTCCTCAAGGGATTAAAAGCAAAATTGAAAGCCAAACATCCTCGAACAATCATCTCCTCCTAAAGCTAACCCTACAACTAAGCACACAAAAAAAATTAAAGAAAGGGAATTTGGAATTATCTCACCAAAATAGGCTATAAAGTAAGCATACAACCTCCGTTTTGCACTTTAGTACCATTGTCCATGAGAGTTGCTTATTCTTTTAACCTACAAAAAGAAAGAAAAGAAACCAAACTCCAAAAACAAAAGAAGAAAAGAAAATAAAAAAAAAGAACATGGGTTGCCTCCCGAGAAGCGCTTGTTTAACGTCTTAAGCTTGACAAGTAGCTGGACACAGGGACTAAGACATAGAAGAAAAAAAAAACATGTCAAAGTCATCCAACGAGACCAACCGCCAGGGCTCAGTAAATAGCCCCGCAAAGCTCGTAAGAGCTTATCAAAGGCACTGGCACTCAACTCACTGAATACCACATAAGCAATGATCAAATAAAGCAAAGGGGACGGTTTGAAAACCGGCATCCAATGCTTATGTGGGAGTGAGTGCCCACAGGGAGGTAAATGTAACGACCCGAATTTTTGGGCCGTAAAATTTCGTGAAAAATTAAGCCTTTAAACCTAAACTATCCGATTTGGGACCAAAGAGTTAATTTTTATTTAATTGATCAAGCTCAAACCTTGCTTTGACTCCCTCCTAGCCGACCCTTTTAATTTCCTTTTATTTAATTAATTTGTTTTATCTTCCATAATTAGCAATTTGTATCTTTTTATACAACCTTAAAAATCCTATTTTTCTCCTAACAACCCTACTAAATGTTAGGAGCACCAAACCCCTATTTTATCTACCCATGGCCGGGGCCCCACTATTGTTTCTCCCCTTATTTCACATCTAAACCATCTCCTAAATTTTAGTAGCCTACCTCCTAAAATCTAGTAGGGCCTAAATCTATTTAAACCTCTAAAAACCATAACGTTCTATCTCATATTTACTACTCAAAAACAAGTAAACAAACTCCCTCTCTTTCTCTAATTCCACACAACAATCTTAGGCCAAAAACTCACCAAAAATCCTTTCTATCTTCTACCACTTGTTTCAAATCTCAAGATCAACCAAACTTCAACCTCCTTGTTGGTTGATCCAAGTTCGTGCATAGCTCGTGTTTCGGCCGAGTGTGGGTGACGAGTTGGAGAAAAGGTTGTGCGAGTTTCTTGTGTGTGATTCAATAAGGTAACTAGCTCTTCTACATAGGAATAGGATTAGATTTCATAGGATGATAGGATTAGATCGTTTGTTGTTTTTGTTCATGTTTTCGTGAATTAGCCGAATGGTATAGGGTGTTTAGTTTCGATCTCTTTATTGTTATTTGAGGATTCTTGATTAAGCTTTTCATGATATTATGTCCTATAATATTTTCTTGAAATTCTTGCATGATTATACTGTTAAAGCATGAAATTTTATTATGTTTCTTGAATAATAATTAAGTGTATGAATTTAATTCTTGAGCTAATCATGTCGTTTCTTGATAAAATATTTATGATAACTTCTTTACTGGAAAAACGTGATATTATAATTATTTCGTGGCTAAACTCATCCTTTTGGGCTTTAAAATGATTGAATCTGTTAAGCGGTTGAATCTGTCTAGAAATTGTTTTCGAATTTATTAACCCATCTAAACACTGATTGTAACGAAAATTTAGGTGAGTATCCAGAATAGGGTAATGTAATCTGTGTAATTTTTCGTAACTTTTAGAGTTCTTTTGCTATGTCAGAAAATTCAGGAACCAACTTTAGTTAAATCTGGAAATCTGGTTATTAAATTCCTTAAAAATAGTAAAAGAACTCATTTTTGTACGAAAATTTTGTGGTTTAACCCTTGAAATTAGTTTAGGTGACAGTAATAATTTCCAGAATAAAAGAATTCATTAATTGGTCGATTTATAATTTTATTCGGTAAAATCAGAATTGGACGGTTTGTGTATTTTAATTATTAAAATTACCTGTAGAGTTTATTTAGGATAATCCTTTATAACTAATCTAAAACTTAATCTAAGGAGTGGAATTTTAAATGTTTCGAATTTGGTATTCTTCGTCAAAACCTATAAGTTGGTTTATTTGATTACTTAAGTTCTAGTGAGGACGTTTTCTTGTGATATGCGTTGTATGAATTGTTGAACTTGTTGATGAATCATGGTATGATGATTTGATGGCTTGATGCGTGATGATGATGACGAGTGTGTGATCTTGTTTGATGTTTTACTTGGAGTCTTTTGAGTCTTGTCGAGTCGAGTCGTGTCGAGCGGTTGAAGACCGTGCGTCTATCGGTTTATCGGTGATAACCTGAGCGGGTCTATCCGTTCATCGGTGATGAATTGAGCGGGGCAAGTTTTGTGTGATTGTTTGAGAGTCAGAGTCGTGTCATGTCTATCGGTTGAAGACGGAGCGGGTCATGTCTATCGGTTTATCGGTGATAAACTGAGCGGGACTATCGGTTCATCGGTGATGAATTGAGTGGGCAAGTCTGTTTATTTGGTGGTCATGTTATCGGTTGTAGACCGAGCGGAGTCTATCATTTTTGAATTGATCTTGAGTTGAGCTGATTGATTGAGTTATGATATGAACGTTGTATGATTATGATTATGTTGTTTCCGCTGCGTAACTTTGATGTTGGTTTTATGTGTGGTTATGTATGTCATTAGTACGTTTTGTTCCTGTGTCTTCTAACCAGTTATTGTATGTAATGTTGTCCTACTTCTAAGTAGGACAGTCTAGTTACTCGCCACTGATGGTGGACCCCCAATTTTTATTTTGCAGGTTAGCAGGATTGAGGTTAGAAGCGGGATGAGTTGTTGAGCGTCTAGGCCCCTATTTCCTTTTCCTGTTCTTGCAATTAGTTTTACTTCTAGTTTTAGGACTAGATTTCTGGTTTATTTAACCTTTTGTAATTGGGGATTCCATTATTATTAATAACAAGTATTATTTCCACGAGTTTTAGTTATACTTTTGTATTATAAATCGATTGGTAACTGCATGATTACGACGTTATCACTGTTAACGTCGTTGCTAAAATGCGGGGTGTTACAGTTGGTACCAGAGCTCTAGGTTAATCTTTAAGTTTACTTCTTCACAGGTAAACTGCGAGATATGTGCTTTATGAATCCAAGAGTGGAATTTAGATCACAAAACCCGGAAACAGTAGTTTGAGCAACTTTGGGTAGTAACCTGGGTTAGGAATAATTTTATCCTTTAGTTGTTCTAACTTTCTTTGGTGTTATGTTATTTTTTTATGTGTTATGTGTTCTTCCTAATGAAATTTCGAGGACGAAATTTTCTTAAGGAGGGGAGATTGTAAGGACCCGGATTTTTGGGTCGTAAAATTTCGTAAAAAATTAAGCCTTTAAACCTAAACTATCCGATTTGAGCCCCAAGAGTTCATTTGTATTTAATTGATCAAGCCCAAACTTTGCTTTGACTCCCTCCTAGCCGACCCTTTTAATTTCCTTTTATTTAATTAATTTGTTTTATCTTCCATAATTAGCAATTTGTATCTTTTTATCCAACCTTAAAAATCCTATTTTTCTCCTAACAACCCTACTAAATGTTAGGAGCACCAAACCCCTAATTTATCTACCCATGGCCGGCCCCCCTATTGTTTTTCCCCTTATTTCACATCTAAACCATCTCCTAAATTTTAGTAGCCTACCTCCTAAAAACTAGTAGGGCCTAAATCTAATTAAATCCCTAAAAACCATAACTACCCATGGTCGCTCTTCCATTGTACGTTGATGAGCATGGGTTAATAGTGTGGGCCCTCGACCCTTCTTTTTTGGACCTGGAATTTTTAAGGTCGCACATTGTGAAAGTCATGTAATACTTATTGTAATATATTAAATATAAATCAATACTATTGAAAAATTATTGTAATTTACAAGCACTAACGATTTCCCGAGTTATTATTTGAGACAGTTGAAAAAATACGAAAGAGCTAATTCTTACGAAGTATAATCTTAAATACCTAAGTGTCATACACATTTTTATCAAATTGAACATAGGACATGGATAATTTGATTTTTCATTTATTAAACACAAATCTAATAATCTCAATGAATACTTGACTATGCAAACTCATATATATATATATATATATAAAGCTTATAAATGAAACCAACATATATAAATAGTTCTCAATCCAAATACCATAAATGAAACCAACATATATATAAAGCTTATAAATGAAACTCATATATAAATAGTTCCTTGAAACACTTTGTTATTCCTTGCAATCCAAATACCATAAATAATCTCAACTTTTCTTTCTATGACGATTAAGCTTACCATGTAGAAAATCCCAATAATAAATAATTTCATCTTTGGATTTAAGTGATTTAACAAAGAACATCAATGACGATGCAAACTCTAAACATGGTGTGAAATGCCAAAAGCGTTACCAAAAAAAAAAAAAAAACAAGCAACAAG
The DNA here is from genome assembly GCA_951394345.1 of Salicornia ramosissima. Classification (NCBI taxonomy): domain Eukaryota; kingdom Viridiplantae; phylum Streptophyta; class Magnoliopsida; order Caryophyllales; family Amaranthaceae; genus Salicornia; species Salicornia ramosissima. The sequence goes on along the minus strand of OX596236.1, from coordinate 29,905,842 downwards.
AACTAATTTAAACAGGGCATAATTTGACAGCCATCATCCTCACATAAACAATTACTGTATAATATATTTGACAACCAAAAAAACACAAACATACTGAATTTATACCAACAAGCACTGCATAATTTATACTCAAAAAACTGCAGAATTTATACTAACCATTTATACTAACCACAAAAAACTGCAGAATTTATACTGAATTTATACCAACAACCTTAATCCCAAACTGCAGAATTTATACAGAAGAATTACTAAACAATTCCCTAAACACACATGGTCTCTACAATGAATTGGAATGTCAAGAACAATGTCAACATAACTTAGTGCAGAATTTATACTAACCATTTTCTTGCAGAAGAAACGTCGAGGAGTAGTCCAGAATTGAAGCAGCAGCGTCGTTGTCCAGAAACAGCACCGTCGAGGAGTTGTCCAGAAGCAGCACCGTTGAGCGACGGCGGCGCGCAGCGGCAGCGGCAACGGGGAGATCTGTGCTGGGCAGCGTCGAGGAGCAGTGAAGATCGAGCAAGAAAATTCAATCAATTAACCCATAAAAACCTAAGTGAGTTTTAATTGAACCAAAAATAAGGGAAAATTAATTAGAATAAAATTCAGAAATTTACCTTGTTTTTGGAGTGGATTCAATTGGAAGAAGCTAAGTGAAGAACCCTAGTTTTTTTTTGGAGCAGTAGAGAGGGAGAAAAAAATGAAGGAGGCAATTTGTTCAGAATTTTCTATTTTTTTTTTAAACATTAAAATGAAAGAGGGAAAATTGGCGCCTTTTTAATTTGTTCAGAATTTTTCATTTTAGACTTTTGGCAACGGCTATGCCATAGGTGTTGCTAAAGCCGTTGCTAAATACTATGCCCGTTGCCTTTTCTATTCTTTTGCAACGGGTATTAAAAAAGTGTTGCTAAAGGTGTTGCAAAAATGTGACCCGTTGCAAAGAGCGTTGCAACTGCTCTTTTATCTAGTAGTGATTTTCTAATTAATTATTTAATATTTTTGGGCTAAAACGGATTAAGCATGTTTAGTCATGCGGTTTTTGTAAATTAACCCAATTGATCACGAAAGCCCAAATTGCCCCTTTTCTCTTGCTTGGCCGGTTGGCCCTCCTAGTATTTGGTGGCAAATTTTTTCACTTGCCTCATGTTCACACCTTAACTAACTCTATATAGAGAGGAGTTAGTAAGGCTTTTGCTCATTTTTGCCATCCTTGCCATTTTATACACTTGCCATCAAAAGTGCAAACACAAAACTCCCTCTCATTTGCTCCCAAACCACACGCCATTTTTGGTGCTTCCAATTTGAACATTTGTTCATCATCCATTCAAACTCCAAACTTAAAGATTCAACTTCCATTGGTCTTTAAGTATCAAAACACAATCTAAACCACCTAATTTGCATTCAAGATCTATAGTTCGGGTTTGGTTTTGGGTCTTGTTCGTGTGGGTGTTCGAGTGGTGGTTGTGTGGTGCCGTGCAAGGGTCGTGTGGACCGTGCAAGGGACGGTGGTGCTCGTGTGGTTCGTGATAGGCAGCCGTGGTGCTCGTGTGGTTCGTGGTGGTGTTCGTGCCAAGGCCGTGCCGTGCGTGGTGGTCCGTGTTGTTAGGGCCGTGTGTGTCTCGTTCCGGGCAGCGAGTTTGTGTTGATTTTGTGTGTATATCTTCAATAAGGTAACATGCTTTCTCAACTTAATTGGTGTACTATGATTCATAGTATGAATTAAATGATTAAGATTAGTTTATGTTGAAGTTTGATCATGTTTTCATGTATGGTTGTAAATCTGATTTTTATGTGGTTTAATGATGATTTTGGTGATTGAATATGTAAATTTTATGATTGATTATGTTGTTATTAAGTTCATGTTGATTATGTTAAAGTTTGATGAATTTTGGATGATAGTAAGTTGGTAATTTCATGGTTATACTTTGAGTTATGCGTGTGGAATATGTATGTTGGATGAGTTCTTGGTTGAAGTTCTTGAATCTTGATTGAGTTCTTGATTGAAGTTCTTGAATCTTGGATGAGTTCTTTATGAATCTTGGTTGAGTTCTTTGAGTTCTTGATGAGTTCTTGATGAGTCTTGATAAGTTCTTGATTAAGTCTTTTAAGTTAAAGAAAGTAAAGAAAGTTAAAGAAAGAGTTAAAGAAATCAATAAGAAGTTGTAAGATGTTTGGTTTACGCGTTATCTTCTTAAGTCAAGGTGTAAGATGCAACTTAACAAGTAACTAAGTGAGTAAACTTCGGATTAAAAGATAAAGATGTAAGATTAGCTTGATTTCGTATCTAGACGCCTAACCTTAGAGTAAGATTCTAAGGCTTGGGTTAAGACGTTGCCCCTATCCTGACCGCGGTATTGGGATAGTGATTACCGCTATGTCGTCTTTTGACATGGATTTCCAGTAAGATTGGTTTCATGGGGGCGAGAGTAAGATTCTCAATCCTGGCATAGTTGGAAAGTTCGATCGCGTAAGAGGCGTTCGTACGAGCGTAGTCCGGTCTAGTTTATGAATGATTGCGCCAAAGATAAGTTTGGATAAGTTAGTCGAGTCGAGTCTGTATTTTTGGGATGATTGTCGCATGATGTGATGTTTTGGTTTGGATCTTTTGATTTGTGCTATGTTCTGTGTGTGCCCGTTAGGGTGAGTCAGTTATGTTACTCGCCACTGACGGTGGACTGTTGTTTATTTTTCAGGTAATTCTAATGATGAGGTTCTTGCTTAGCTTTGGGTTTGGCGAGCGCCGTTATTTTGATTTAGCAGTATTGTTGTTACTTTATGATTTTGGATAGTATTGATCTATAGTAGTGAACTTGTATACTTTTGGTTTAGACTCTGACATGTGGTTGGAGTTACTTTTATTAGTATTGATAGTTTGACTTTTGGTTTAGTATTGTACAAACTTGTGGGTATTTGTACTTCTGGGTTATAATAATAATATCTTGAGGTTTTGTTTTAATTTTTAAGTATTTGAGTTGTTAGTTATGACTATTCGACTCGTTGGTTTCTTCCGCGCCGATTTAAGCGAGTCGGGTCGTCACAACAGTAATAATTTCCAGAATAAAAGAATTCATTAATTGGTCGATCTATAATTTTATTCGGTAAAATCAGAATTGGACGGTGTTTGTATTTTAGTTATTAAAATTACTTGTAGCGTTTATTTGGGCTAATCCTTTACAAATAATCTAAAACTTAATTTAAGGAGTGGAATTTTAAATGTTTCGACTTCGGTATTCTTCTGTCAAAACCTATAAGTTGGTTTATTTGATTACTTAAGTTCTAGTGAAGACGTTTTCTTGTGATATGTGTTGTATGAATTGTTGAACTTGTTGATGAATCATGGTATGATGATTTGATGGCTTGATGCGTGATGATGATGACGAGTGTGTGATCTTGTTTGATGTTTTACTTGAAGTCTTTTGAGTCTTGTCGAGTCGAGCGGTTGAAGACCGTGCGTCTATCGGTTTATCTAATTACGCCTTTAAACCTAAACTATCCGATTTGGGCCCAAAGAGTTAATTTTTATTTAATTGATCAAGCCCAAACCTTGCTTTGACTCCCTCCTAGCCGACCCTTTTAATTTCCTTTTATTTAATTAATTTGTTTTATCTTCCATCATTAGCAATTTGTATCTTTTTCTCCAACCTTAAAAATCCTATTTTTCTCCTAACAACCCTACTAAATGTTAGGAGCACCAAAACCCTATTTTATCTACCCATGGCCGGCCCCCCTATTGTTTTTCCACTTATTTCACATCTAAACCATCTCCTAAATTTTAGTAGCCTAACTCCTAAAATCTAGTAGGGCCTAAATCTAACTAAACCCCTAAAAACCATAACTTTCTATCTCATATTTACTACTCCGAAACAAGTAAACAAACTCCCTCTCTTTCTCTAATTCCACACGACAATCTTAGGCCAAAAACTCACGAAAATTCCTTTCTATCTTCTGCCACTTGTTTCAAATCTTAAGATCAACCAAACTTCAACCTCCTTGTAGGTTGATCCAAGTTCGTGCATAGCTCATGTTTCGGCCGAGTGTGGGTGACGAGTTGGAGAAAAGGTTGTGCGAGTTTCTTGTGTGTGATTCAATAAGGTAACTAGCTCTTCTACTTAGGTATATGATTAGAGTGGATAGGATGATAGGATTAGATCGTTTGTTGTTTTTGTTCATGTTTTCGTGAATTAGCCGAATGGTATAGGGTGTTTAGTTTCGATCTATTTATTGTTATTTGAGGATTCTCGATTAATCTTTTCATGATATTATGTCCTATAATCTTTTCTTGAAATTCTTGCATGATTATATTGTTAAAGCATGGATTTTTATTATGTTTCTTGAATAATAGTTAAGTGTATGAATTTAATTCTTGATCTAATCATGTCGTTTCTTGATAAAAACTTTATGATATCTTCTTTACTGGATAAACTTGTTATTATAATTATTTCGTGGCTAAACTCGTCGTTTTGGGCTTCAAAATGATTGAATCTGTTAAACGGTTGAATTTGTCCAGAAATTGTTTTCGAATTTATTAACCTATCTTAACAAGTCCGATTGCAAAGAAAGTTTAGGTGAGTATCCAGAATAGGGTAATATAATATGTGTAATGTTTTCTTAATTTTTAGGGTTCTTTTGCTAAGTCAGAAAATTCAGGACAAACTTTAGTTAAATTTGGAAATCTGGTTATTAAATTCCTTAAAAATAGTACAAGAACTTATTTTTGTAAGAAACTTTTGTGGTTTAACCCTTAAAACTAGTTTAGGTGACAATAATAATTTCCAGAATAAAAGAATTCATTATTTGGTCGATCTATAATTTTATTCGGTAAAATCAGAATTGGACGGTTTGTGTATGTTAGTTATTAAAATTACTTGTAGAGTTTATTTGGGCTAATCCTTTATAACTAATCTAAAACTTAATCTAAGGAGTGGAATTTTAAATGTTTCGACTTGGGTATTCTTCTGTCAAAACCTATAAGTTGGTTTATCGGTGATGAATTGAGCGGGGCAAGTCTGTTTGTTTTTTGGTCATGTTATCGGTTGTAGACCGAGCGAAGTCTGTCATTTGTGAATTGATCTTGAGTTGAGCTGATTTATTGAGTTATGATATGAATGTTGAATGATTATGATTAAATTGTTTCGGCTGCGTAACTTTGATGTTGGTTTTATGTGTGGTTATGTATGTTATTGATACGTTTTGTTCCTGTGTCTTCTAACCTGTTATTGTATGTAATGTGTTGGACCCCCAATTTTTATTTTGCAGGTTAGCAGGATAGAGGCTAGAAGAGGGATGAGTTGTTGAGCGTCTAGGCCCCTGTTTCCTTTTCCTGTTCTTGCAATTAGTTTTATTTCTAGTTTTAGGACTAGATTTCTGGTTTATTTAACCTTTTGTAATTGGGGATTCCATTATTATTAATAATAAGTATTACTTCCACGAGTTTTAGTTATACTTTTGTATTATAAATCGATTGGTAACTGCCTGTTTACGACGTTATCAGTGTTAACGTCGTTGCTAAAATGCGGGGTGTTACAGTAAATCAAAACAAAAACTACTAAAAGAAAAATCAAATAAAAGTGAAGGAACACCCCCAAGCACCTCCCTATGCCTTGGTTTCGGGAAGAGAAACATTGGATTCAAGACAAGAGACAGTGCCCTCGAATGGGGGTGATATGAGCATGGATGGAAGGGGAGTGGGATGTGAATAAACAAGGCTAAATCCTCCTAAAAAGGGAATAATAAAAGGTGGTATAACCACAGACTCCACATTAATAATGACCTCATCAACTTCACTAGACTCAAATAAGAAGGCCTCATCAAATACAACATCACATGACGAGACGAGATGGTCATGATTTTCATCGTGACATTGCAATGGAACATCAACGTCTATATGAGTTTGGATGGGTTGTATAACATCGAGAGGAGAGGGATCTAAATCATAACTAAAGTCGCAAACAACGGGCTCGACTTGAAGACTATGGGATGAATCATCGGAATTCACACCACCACCTTGTAAAAACTCATCTAGAGAATGCTCTTGCGAGTATTGATGATCAACATCCAAGGTAGGGGTATCAATCAGAAGATGATTAAAGCCATATTCCACAAACGAGCTCGGCTCGTTACTAAAGTCATGTATCCCTTGGGTAGTCATATCCCACTCATAGGTTTCCTTAGCTAGACACGCGAATAAAAGCCAAGCTCTATCCAAGTCTAAAGCTAAGAAATCGCCATAAGAGAGAAACTCAACCCAGTTTCTCGTTTCATAATTCAAGCCCTCATACATTACATTACATATATCCCACTTATCAAAATTATGATTAGGAGGAAGAGATCTTCCGATCTTATCATAATACATCCAAAATGGTTCATGATCATATTGGGGATCGATCAAAGAAGTGGCCATAAGGCCTAAATATTCACAAAAATAAAGAAAAAGAAAGACCTAGAACCATTCTATTCAACCTAAACTAATGGCATTGCCTTCCCCGGCAACGACGCCAATTTGATAGAAGGGATTTTCAACAAATAAAACCCTCGTCGTAGTAAGAGTGGGGGTGTCGAACATGGGGAAGGTACGTTACACTAGTCTAGGCATGAGCATTTAACGAGCTAGGTCAAGTGATGGTCGCGAGAAGTGGAGGGAACTAACTAAAACTAAACTATGAAAACAAGAATAAAAGGGAGTAGGGTAAAAGATCCACAACTCATAACACCATGAATTGTGACTCAATTGAACTTAGAATTAGGTCATGGATAAGGGGAGGTCATTCTAAGATCACACTACTCTTTCAAGCTAGTGTGACAACCAGGAAGACATACACAAACCTACTTTCGTGGCGAAGACCGGTAACTTTCCCTTGATCGAAGGCCCAACTTTCGTGGTGCTTCCATCAATCGGGCGAAGGGAGTCATCACCCACGTTCACCCTACGTTCACCTTTCGGTCCTTCGGTGGGGATTCTTCTATGAATCTAATGTTAGTTAGACACGAGACTCAACATCATCGAACCTTCGGTACCGACATTATCACAACCAAAAGCCAAGAAACAACTAAACCACAATCATGGAGGATTTGAGAAGTTTGACTCCAACCCTAGAAATTAACTACTCAAAATCTTTCTATACTACTAAAGTTATTACCACTATAAAAAGCTCATTTCCCTCCCAATCACCCAAATTTCCCTCCTTCCTCTCCCTTCCTCAATAATTATGCTATGTTTTGGAGGAAAACAAAAAAAGAAAACATCAGATTTAGGAAAATGCACCATCAAGTCAATCCTAATGGTTGCATTAATTATTGAACATTCATTGCTTGGTCTCTTTTTTACTATGCATTTAGTTTTTTTACTAAATTAATTATAATAACTTTTACTTTATTTTCCGAAAAAAATGTACTTTATTTTTTTTCCGTTAGTAATTGTATATTATAACTGCTCATTTTTCTTTCCATTACTAATTGTATATTGTTTTGTATATAAGTTTCAAATAAGTCTTTTTATTGTCATTAATGTTTGCTACCTCATGTCAAATCGTTAAAGTTAAAAAAACAGAGGCCGTAATATATGTGGAAATAAGTACTTATTTTTACCACTAATAGATTATGAAAGAGAAATCCATGAATACAATGCGAATATATGAAAGTGAAATACTTATCTTTTTTTTGTGCGTGATATTTTTTTTTTTTTTGCAGTAGTGCAATTTTGTATTAGAAGAAATGAATACATAATATTGATAAAAAAGAAATAGTAGAAAATTTCATGTCTTCATTGAAATTGCCAACATTAGAACTTAGAAGACATGAAATTTATGAACATAAAGTAATTTCATTGATATCAATTCAAATTCGAAATCATTATATGAAAATTTATAGTTAGTAAGCTAATTTTAATTTTGAAAATTATGCATATTTCGGGCATTACTTATTCTCTATTGTCCAATATAACTAAAATAAACCCATTCGAACAAACAGTAAAAGAAAAGCACTTAAGTAAATTTTCTATCTACAATAAGTTTTTACCAATTTTTATATATAAAGATTTAATTTAGATTTAGACATTTACCTTAGTTAAATAAATCGAGCATTTGCTCGGGTATTATCTAGTTAATTAATAAAAGCATAATTAAAACTAAAATAAAATACATAAATTAAACCTAAAACTATAAACAACAAAAAAAAAACAACTAAAACCTAGAAAAATACAAACTAAACTACTAAGAACAACAATAAAATCAATATAAACAACTAAACAAACATGAAAATAAGCAATAAAACTAACTAATTAAACAACAACAACAACTATCAACTAGTAGAAATCAATAGCAAACAACAAAGAGCAAGGAAACAAAGCAATAAAAGTACCTTGAAGAGGAGAACAAGAAGAAGATGAAGAGAAACTAAGAAATTTGCATAAATCAAGAACTAATGAAGTTTAAATTACAAGAGAAATGAAGAAGAAAGCTTAAAACTAACCTAAACCCTAACTTTGAGCCTCTAACATCGGCTACTGAGCAAAATGAGGGGAGGGGAGTATATATAGTACTCCCAAAAATACACGAAAAATAACCTAAAACAGATTAAATGATACAAACAAGGCCTTCTCAGCGGGCGCTTGGCCTGTCCAGCGGGCGCTGGAGAGGTCTCAGCGGGCGCTGCAGCCCAAAAATGAGCAACTGTCTGTTCTGGCCAATACAGCGGGCGCTTGGAAATCTCAGCGGGCGCTGTAGAGGCCTCAGCGGGCGCTGTAGAGGCCTCAGCGGGCGCTGGAGTGGTCTCAGCGGCCGCTGGACAGCTTGACAATCAGTTTTAAAAACATCATAACTCCTTCATTTCTTATCAGAATTTAGCTTATAACCAGGCGTTTCGAAGCTATCGGAACGAGCTTTAACCTCCAACTTGATTCACCTTAAAATGATAAGTATGTAATAAGTTATGGCCTTTCAATTTTGACCTATGCTCCAAAAGTGGTGATTGTGGTCTTGGCTTTATTGCAGAACACTTCTCAAAGCTTCTCGGGACCTCTTACGACCCTTGTCAGCTTTTAAGAATTGATCGAAAACACACAAAATACCTACATGAATTAACGCAAGGCATGAGTAACGCAAAAGTGCTCAATTATTACCAAAAATGGCAACAAAAGGCATTATTCAATGAAAACGCAACTAAGACCTAAACTAAGCTAAAAAAGCCTACAACTAATAAAACCAAGCATAAAAACAACAGAAAACAAGTTAAAAGAGTCCAGTAAATCGGTCCTAAAATGGACCTATCAGGGACCTAAAGGCTCATGGATAAACGAACTACCCGTGTTATTGTGGTCGACCCGGACCACAACCAAAGAAGCTACGCATCACACCCCTTTCTCACTAGTCTATGGAAGCTAAGCCAGGCAGTCTTGCCTGTAGAGGTCGGAATTCCATCCCCAAGGATAACATATTTTGATCATGGGAAGAATTATTAACAGAGAAAGATAGAACTCGAACTAATGCCCTGCTTAGGTCAATCACCTACGAACAAAAGATCACTTGGTACTTTAACAAATGGGTGGCTCCTCGGCCAATTCAAGAGGGAGTTTGGGTTGTCAGGAAGTTCGAAGCAATAGCAAAATACCCACTGAGGGTAAACTCACAACAAACTGGGAAGGACTGTACAAAGTGAAGGTGGTCATTCCAGGCTGGCTCCTATTGGCTACAAGACTAGGAAGGCAAGCCACTGCCTCGACCTTGGAACACAGACAACCTAGAGAAATTCTACATCAAAGTTTTTCATCTAATGCAATGTAATTGGGGGCATAGCGTAGGGATAGCAGAGGCTTTGTAAGATATTACGTCTACATTAAACGAAATGCCAAACCCAAGTAAAATAGCTCTTGATCGGTTTATTACGTTCAATTCATTTTATAGTAAATATAAAAAGCTCATAAGCAAAGCAAGAAAAAATACGGCTTAAATACATAAGTGGCCAAAACAGCCGAGTCACGTTACAGAATCACTTACAAAGTTGGATAAATAATTATAAACACAACCTACATACAAACTAACTACCCTAATACCAAGGCTGGAACGAAGGATCAGTTGGTGTAACAATAGTGTCAACATTAGCAGTGGTGGACTCAGAGAGCCTATTTGAACTAAGCTCCCTCATATAGTCTTCCTCAGCAACCTCTTCTTCTACGAGGTCAACCTCTCTACCTTTTCCAAACTCAATAGCAACACGCCCATTGTCGTATGTTCCAAAGTCGCCTTAACCCTCCACTTGATCGTCGTCCTCAAAATGATGACAAGGCTCGGAAAAAATTCGCTTGCTTAGTTGTTCTTCTTCATCTTGGCGAAGACACTCTTGCTCAGCCTCTATCTCATCCTTCTTCTCAGCACAAACATTGTTGAGGGCCTGAGACATCCTCTCTTTGAGACATCCTCTCTTTGAGAGTTTGAGTCTCTAGCTTAGAGGCTTCCAAACCTATATCAGCGAAACAAGCCCTCGCTTCATCGCTGGATTTCCAACTCTCGATGAGAGCTCCTTGGCACGCCACAAATTTCATACTCTCCTAGCAAGTGTCATTGAAATGACACATCATCTCATCAAAGATACCAATAAGGGAAACACCCTTCTCCTTCTACTCCTTCGTCTCTTCCTAGCTAGCTAGCAAGTCCTTCTCCAGTTGATCTTTCTCTCCTTTCAGCTTCTCTAGAGCCTTAGCATGACGAAGTAAGGCATCAACCACCTCCTTGTTAGCCTCAGACAGCTCAGCTCGGACGCCCTCTAAGCCTGCAAAAAAGGCGCTAGCTAGACACGCTACTACAAAAGGAGTATATTCTCAACACTATTGGCTAGACACTTTTGTCAAGTGTTGAGATTCAAGTTAATGCTTATGTATCTCTCAACGCCTAAAAGCATTGAGACGTTTCTCAACCCGAAAAAGTGTTGAGATTTCTTTTTTAAAAAAAACAAAATCAGGCTCTTTTTTTTAATTTTGGTGAAAAAATAAGCAGAATCTCTCTTTGAACGAAATTTTTGGGTCAGAAAAAAAACGGGATAATTATTGAAAATTAAAAACATGTAAAAAACAACCCCTAAAACAACCGCTTCAAACTCCTCATTATTCATCCCCACTCACTATAAGCATTTTTGTTTCTCCTACTACCTCTTTACCTAATCAACACTATCTATCTTTTTCTCTATTTTTTTTTTAAAAAAAAACTCTTGATTTCTTTTGAGATTACGCTGCTTGATTACCGTCATTTATGGTGAGAAGCGAATTTTGCTTAATCTCTCTTGCGAATACTCTTGATTGGCAGTTTTGGGTAGGTCGTATTTACGCAAATTTGAATACTATTTTCTCAAAGTTAATTGAGATACTCAAATTGCATAATGATTACGTCTGTATGTATTAACTGTTGCTTTCAAAAAAATTAATTTGATTACTTGCTGAAGCGATTAATTACATGGAGTGACACAGATTGTTAATTTGACATTGGACAGTAAAAAATCATAATTGTAAAGCTGGTTAACATGTATACATAATTTGATTGCATGTTTTGATATTGAATTATGTTGTAACGACCCGTATTTTAGCAACGTTGTTTTAAGAGAAAACAACAATACGAATCATTAATAAACGAAATTATAATAAACAAGTCTTAAAACGAAAGCGGAAGCTCTAATACTTAGCCATTTATTATTAGAAAAATTATCCAAACAAAACCAGAAATATCCCAAAGTTTCATTAAAACTACTGAAATACTATTGCAAACTAGAGATGTTATACATTAGGCTAGGAATACTATAAAATCAGGTAGCTAGACTGCTACACTTGCAAGCTCACGAATCCCAACCCTCGCTAACACCTAGCTTATTCTTCTTCATTACTTGAAAAGGGAATGGGGGGTCCACAATCAGTGCGGAGTAATTAGAATGTTCTAATTAATAGTCAAACACAATCAAAAACATAATAATCAGAACACAGTACCACCCAATTCACGATAACAATAAGGTAGACGCATTCATAACCACAAATCAATTAAGTACATAACTCAATCAGACAACGCAGCGGAACATACATAACATAACTAAACCGAATCACTAGCTAGGGTCACCTCAACACTCAAGACTCTAGACTCCATAGACTGTGACAACTCATCTTTCATTACTCAATTCATTATCCTTTATCAGTTCAACTTCAACGTATTACAATCGCATTTCAACGTCCCAATGGTCCAACTTCAACGCATGACAGATATGCTTCATCGTTCCATGGGTCCACTTATTATCTTTCATAGGTCCAACTTCAACGTACAACAATTGTACTCCATCGTCCCAATGGTCCGACTTTAACGCACGACAGATGTGCTTCATCATTCCATTGGTTTGACATCCACATACAACAATTGCACAACACTGTTCCATCATCATTATTATTAACTTTTATTAACCAATCGCTACATCATTCGAAACATCTCAACAATGCAACAAAATGATTCAACAATACATAATTCCATAAAAGGTTCAATCATCTAATAATTAAACAAAAATCCAATCTTGTATTATAATTATAATTCACGGCATTTTCAATTAAAAACAAACATAATTAAAGAATTTGGTTAAATAATTTGGAATAATGTAAATTAAGTTATTTAAATTAAATTAATTTTATTAAAATTCAATCTTTAAATCAAAGTTTAATTTTCAAACCAAAATTTAAGCAATTGTACGATTAATCCATAATTTTATTTAACGAAAATTAAAATTCAAGAATTTAATTAATTAAACCAGAAAGTCAATAATTAAATTAGGCCAACTTTATAAAAATTCATGCTTTAATTTAAGGTCAAGATTTTCGAATCAAAATTCTACCAACTGATCATCACCATTCGAGATTTATCAAAAATAAATCAAGATTCAACAATTTAATTCAAGAACTTAATCAATTATTAAAAATTAAATCAAGAAAGTCATAAACAATCATAATTTGAGCGACACTACAACTGAAAGATCAATTCTTTAATCACTAAACCATTCGAAAACTTCAAGAACAAACATATAATAACTCGGTTTTCATAGTAAACCTTAAATCATTAATTCAATCACCAAGTTTCATAGCATGAATCATAAAACATGCATAGAATCATGAAAAAAAACAAAATAAACATGTCAAAATATCATTCAAGGGTTCGGCTGTGACGACCCGACTATTCATAAATTGGCTGCGGAAGGAACCGACGAGTCGAATTGTCAAACTAACACTCAAACAAACTTTTAACCTAAAACCAATATCTCAAATTATATTACTAGAAATCCCAAATGAATAACTATCTCAAATATGTACATACCTATAATCTCAAAATTCAATACTAAAGAGTTAACTCCAAAAAAAATATCAGAGTTAGAGTATACAAACTACCAAAAGTCCGAATTCTAATAGCAGAAACTAAACTATAAACGAAAACAATCAACAGCGGTCGCCCAATCCCAAAGCTAAGCATCACCGTCACCATCAAAGTTACCTGAAAAATAAATCCACCATCAGTGGCGATTAGCATAACAGTTCCACCCTAAAGTGGATACATATGAACATAAAACAGATCAGATAAACAAACCAGATAATAACACATATACAAGAAAAGCTTACCTGAAAATAACAGTGCCAAGAAATAAAATAACAACCTCAGTTAAAACTTCCTTAACTTTACTTACACTTTACAATATCTTTGTCGCTATCATTTACATACTAGACCGGACTATACTCGTACGAACACATCTTACGTGATTGAACTTCTTATTATGCCGGGGATGAGAATCTTACTCCCATACCCATGAACCCATCTTACGGACCCATATCATAAAGACGACATAACAAGTGTAAACTACCCCAATACCGCGGTTAGGATAGTGGATGCGTCTTAACCCAAGTCTTAGAATCTTACTCTAAGATTAGGCGTCTTATATGCAAATTCAAGCTTATCTTACAATTCATTACATCTTGGTTATTCTCAAGCCGACTTCTTACCTCTTTACTTGAGTATAACTATGTACATCACTTACTTTTAACCTCTTTAATCATTCCTTTACTTTCTTTAACTTTTTTTAACTAGACCACATGTAACAACCCGACTCGCTTAAATCGGCGCGGAAGAAACCGACGAGTCGGATAGTTAGAAACTACAACTCAAAACTTAAGAAATTAAACTAATTCCTCAAAATTATTATTAATAACCAAAACGTACAAATACCCACAAGATTGTACATAACTAGTCCCAAAAGTCAAACTAAAAATACTAAAATACAAGTAAACTCCAACTACATGTCAGAGTTATAAACAACGTAAAAGAGTCCATACAATACTCCAATACTATCTAAACCAACAGTAATAGAAAATACAACAGATAATAGAAATAACAACAACGTCGCTCGCCCAACCCAAAGCTAAGCAAGAGTATCGTCATCAGAAATACCTGAAAAATATACAACAGTCCACCATCAGTGGCGAGTAACATAACTGACTCACCCCAATGGGAATACACATGCACATAGCATAAACCAAATATACAACATCGATAAACATAGTACGAGAACAACCCAAAACGTGAACTCGACTCAAACCAAACTAATCAACTATCTTTGGCGCAATCAATCATATTCTAGACCGGACTGTGCTCGTACGGACGCATCTTACGCATCCGAACTTTCTACTATGCTTGGATTTGAGAGTCTTACTCCCAAACCCCATGAAACCAATCTTACTGGAAATCCATGTCCCGTGAAACCAATCTTACTGGAAATTCACAAAGATCACATAGTATGACTCCAACTATCCCAATACCGCGGATGGAATAGGGGCAACGTCTTAACTCGAATACAATGAATCTTACTCAAAGTATCAGGCGTCTAAAAATGAAATCAAGCTAATTATTAATTAATTCATTTAATCATTTTAATCATATTATTCATTATTATTACCCAACATAACTAAATTAAGTTCAAGAATTGCCTCTAGCCTTGATTCTCGAAATTAACTAGTTAAAACATCGAAGTTATTCTCAAGAACTGCCTCTAGCCTTAATCTTGAGTCTAACCAATCATAATCCAACAATCTTTACTCATTCTTTAATCAACTCAATCCCAATCTTTAACTTTCTTTAACTTCTAATCTTTTTCTTTAACTTTCAAGATTCATCCAAGAAACTTAAAGAACTCCTCAAGAACTCATAAAGACTCATCAAGAACTCATAAAGAACTCATAAAGAACTCATTCAAGATTCAAGATCTTCAATCAAGAACTCAATCAAGATTCAAGATCTTCAACCAAGAACTCATCCAAACTCATCAAAAACACACGCATGATCAATCATCAAACCATACGAAAATACTACTTCCAATAATCCAAAATTCATCAAACTTTAACCCAATCTTCATGATTTCGAAACAACATAAATTCAATCTTAAAATCATAAAAACCACCATTAAAACATCATGAAATCCATTTAAAAATCAGATTACAAACCATATACAAAATCATGAATAAACATCATCAAACATCCCAAACATGCATTTAATTCATACTATAAACATAGTATACCAATTAAGTTGAGTTAGTATGTTACCTAATGAAATATAACCATGAAAAATACCCGAATCTTGCTGCCCGGAATGACTTCGCATGGTCCCAAGCAACACGGTACACCCCCGGCTTTGCATGAACACGGCACGGCTTCACCACGAACCACCATGCACGGCTGCCACTGCACTGTCCTTCACCGTGTGGCTGCACGTCCAACCACGAGCACCACCCCACACGTCTGGCTGCTGCCCAGCCAGACCACACGCACCACTTCCCATTGCACACACTTCCTTCACTTGGACCACGAACCAAACCAAATACCAACCTGAACCAAAGATCTTGAATGCAATTGTTGGGGTTTGAATTATGTTTTATTACTTAAAGATCAATGGATGAAGGATCTTTAAGTATGGGTTTAGAAAAGATGATGAACCAAGTTGGGTTTAAGACATCAAAAATGGCGTGAGAGTGTAAGGCAAAATGGAGAGAGAGTTTGCCTTTTAAAAGTGATGGCAAAGGTTGATTGAATTAGCAAATGAACAAAGGAACCTAAAGCCTTACTAACTCCTCTATTTATAGAGGTTAGTCAAGGTGTGAACATGAAGCAAGTGGCAAAACTTGCCATCAAACACAAGGAGGGCCGGTTGGGCTTAGAAGAAAAAGGCCAAAATGATCACTTGGGCCATTTGCACTAATTCATGACTAATCATGATTAATTTTGCACTTGGCCCAAAACTAATTTAATTAATTAGAAAATTAAATAATAAAATTCTAATAATTAAAATAAAATAAAATTAAGAATTAATAAACCATTAAATAATAATGGTTGCACTTAAGCATTAAAAATAGTCTAAAAACAAATTTAGACCATGCACCGCAACAAAATAAAATAAGAAAGCTAACACGAAAAATAGCCCAAAATCTGGGGCGTTACAATCTCCCCTCCTTAAAAGAATTTCGTCCCGAAATTCAAGCAAAGGAGATTATTCACCATCAGTAATCCGGGCTCGACACACAAAAAGTCAGACGAAATCTGACGGAACTTCGGCTCCCACCAACGTTTAACCGATCCTCGCGACTCGATGCTTCAGCCACTCAGCTTGTCTTGCCTGCATGATCGAAAAAGTGTTCGTCGAAGTCCTGAACATCTTCAGCACTCTTCGACGCACCACTATAGACCTCGGGATCCTCCTCATCGCTTGAAAAGATCAAGATAGGAGCAAAGCCCAACTCCTGATTCAACTACGAACCCAGAACTACGAACCTCTGTCATATACTCAAGCTACTCCTCTAGACCGTAGATTTAACTCTTAGAGGTGTAAAAACGATCAAATGGTCGAAAACTGGTAAACGGGTTGAAATTGGTCAATTAAGGCCAAAAAGTAGGAAGCAACTAGTTTGCCTTGGATGACCGAACAAAATTCCAAAACAATAAATAAATTCAAAAATCCACATCAGGTTTTCGACATATCGGTTTAGATGGCTTAGAATATCTGGATCGGAAAGTTGAGATCGAAACGATGCTCACCTTTTTATGATGAGAATAGTAAGGAGGTTAATAAAAAAATCTGATATGAATATAATATAGAGAAATCAAAGAATATCTCGACAAAACTACATCGATTATGAGGAGTAGGATGGCTACGACTAGAAAATAATAAATATATATATACATATATATATATATATATATATATATATATATATATATATATATATATATATATATATATATATATATATATATATATGGCTACAATAGAAATAATGAAATGATGGTGTGTAAATGGCATAAATTATCCATCGATAAATCCGAGTGATGATGGATGATATTAACAACGACGGCCAAAGACACGGTGGATGATGCAAGGGGAATCGGTGTTAATCACGAGGTTGGCCAACATGAATAACGTTAATGATTTATGATGGTCTCAATTAAGTATGGTGACGATAACATCAATGATGGGTGATCACATATGACAATAAGGACCATGCTCGACGAAGACGATGACATGAACGATGATAATGGATTACGACGCTCATAATCAATGGTTAAAAATCTATGACGTCGGATAAGGGATTGATGATCAAAATGATAGATGGTCCTGAACGATGATAAGGATAACAGCATGGATGTTAAGGGATTGATTATAACAAGGGTGATAACGATATTGTTAACAATTAGTAACAACAACGAATTGATGGTGATACTTATGTTAACAATGATGGTACTTACCAAATAAGTTCAAAAACGGAAAATAAGGTTAATCGTAAATCAATTGTAAGGTTGATCAAATAGGTTTGGTACAAACAGATTCTGGTCGAATACGGTAGGTCAAAGAGGTTTCCTGACCACAATTACACCCCTATAGGCTCTAGTCTGGTCTACCTTAACACTTCCCTAGTTGAGTACGTGACTCAAAAATGCAAATTCGCGAAGACAGAGCTCTCACTAGGAGTTATTCGCGAATCACCTGCGGCTCCATAATATCCTTAGTAACATACGGAGATGATCTGCAAGCTCAGACTCGTCTCTCGTTTAGACTAAGATATTATCGAGAAGACTACGACGCACTTAACGAGTAAGTGATGAAAAGTCCGGTTCATCCGATCCATGAACACGGGTAAAGCGTATGCGAGACCGACGACATCACCTCAAAACTTGTAGTGGCCGTATTCGTACGAAAAAGCGGTCTTTGGAATGTCTTCTTTCTTGACTGGAATCTGATGATATCCAGATCGAAGATCTATCTTCGAAAACACTCCTGCTCCTCGCAACTGATCGAACAGGTCCTCAATCCTAGGCAATGGGTACTTATTCTTGATAGTTACCCGATTCAACTCTCGGTAGTCTATGCACAGGCGCATACTACCATCTTTCTTCTTCACGAAGAGCACAGGAGCTCCCCACGGAGAAACACTTGGCCTAATGAAGCCCTTATCGATCAAATCCTGGAGTTGCGTTTTTAACTCCAATAACTCAGACGGTGCCATCCGGTACGGTGTCTTCGAAATCGGCGCTGTCCCGGGTACTAAGTCGATATGAAACTCGACATCACGCTCAGGTGGAACGCCCGGTAGCTTATCAGGAAATACGTCTCTGAAATCCCTCGCTACAGGTACATCGTCCAACAGATGCTCCTTAGTCAAGTCTCGTACCTGACATAGATACACCATATCGCCCTTCTGGCGATGCTTCCTCATTTTCAAGGCAGAGATTACCTTTACTCCTTTCTTTAGGATAAACCCAGAGTAAGTAACTCGGTTGCCCTGAAGACCTCGGAATGTCATTGACTGATCTCGGCAACGAATGATCGCCTGATACCTCGATAGCCAGTCCATACCAAGTATAACATCGAACTCCATTAGCGGGAAATCCTTCAAATCGGTTGTCGCCTGCTCACCAGCTAAAACGATAGGTAAACCTCGGAACTCGAGCTGACAAACAAGATCCTCTCCAGAAGGGAGAGTTATAAACGAACTAACGGAAAAACTGAGACTCCATCGAACTGGACCTCTGTTTCTGTCTTGTCGTATAACGGACTCGATCCTTCAATGGAGACTTAGTTGATGCCAAAAGCTCCTCTCCTGTCGATGGAACATTCCATAGGCGTGCCGTCACATCGCTTCCCTGGGTGGAAGTTCTGGCTGTAACCTCTATACTTCGAGCCGTCAAAACCCTAATACGAACTAGCGTTCGGAGGGGGGGGGGGGTACTGCTAGGAGCACTAAATCGGGCTTCCCAAAGGATGGCAACATCATCGGGGGTCGGGTTCTTCTTCTAGCTGGCATCCTCCTCGGTAACAGACGCCTGAAGGTCGAGTGCTACCTCGTAAGCTTGCCGTAACGTCTTCGCTCCACTGCTGATCATACGAACGCGAATCCTCGTATCCAGCTTCTTTACGTAACGCTTGTCCCGCTCCTCCTCGGATAGAATGACCGACGCAGCGAACCTCGATTACTCGGCGAACTTATCAAGGTACGCCTAAACTATCATCTTACCCTGGATAAGAGTAAGAGACTCCTCTGGTTTCCGCTACCGCAACTCGTCAGGGTAGAATCTCTTCTGGACCTTAGCTACGAACTCGTACCATGACATCGAATGCAGGGTAAATGCGCGTTCCTAGCTATGCTCCACCAGTTATCGGCATCTCCTCGCAAGTAGTAGGCGACGAACTGGTCCTTCTCGTGCTCGGACAAAACGTGGCATCGAAGAGCCTTCCTATCTCGTGGACCCAACTCTCCAACGTCGTAGAGTCGGCAACCCCGTCGTAAGTCGGTGGTCGATGACGAGCGATACGTTCGAACGTCGACTGCGATCCCTATAGCTGACAACTAAGATGCGCTAGCGTAAGAATCGCTTCCTCGAGCGCTCATAATCTCTGTCGTCCCGAACTCGACCGGCGAGGTGTGAACACGTCGAAACGTAACACGATAAGAACAAAATAAACAAAAATGTGAATTAACAATCCACCCTTAAGTCAAGTATACACACAAAAGTAAGTAGGAAAAAGAGTCTTATCCCGGATTCTTCTACCCGTCACTCTTCCTCCCTTTACTTAAATCTTAACTTTAGGGGTTTATCACTCGGGAATAGTAAAGCTCTCAACTCCCAGGTTTAACTCAAATCCTAAAACTTCACTTAAAACCTATTCGGCTCTGATACCAACTGTAACGACCCGACTCGCTTAAATCGGCGCGGAAGAAACCGACGAGTCGGATAGTTAGAAACTACAACTCAAAACTTAAGAAATTAAACTAATTCCTCAAAATTATTATTAATAACCAAAACGTACAAATACCCACAAGATTGTACATAACTAGTCCCAAAAGTCAAACTAAAAATACTAAAATACAAGTAAACTCCAACTACATGTCAGAGTTATAAACAACGTAAAAGAGTCCATATAATACTCCAATACTATCTAAAACAACAGTAATAGAAAATACAACAGATAACAGAAATAACAACAACGTCGCTCTCCCAACCCAAAGCTAAGCAAGAGTATCGTCATCAGAAATACCTGAAAAATATACAACAGTCCACCATCAGTGGCGAGTAACCTAACTGACTCACCCCAATGGGAATACACATGCACATAGCATAAACCAAATATATAACATCGATAAACATAGTACGAGAACCCAAAACGTGAACTCGACTCAAACTAAACTAATCAACTATCTTTGGCGCAATCAATCATATTCTAGACCGGACTGTGCTCGTACGGACGCATCTTACGCATCCGAACTTTCTACTATGCTTGGATTTGAGAATCTTACTCCCAAACCCCATGAAACCAATCTTACTGGAAATCCATGTCCCGTGAAACCAATCTTACTGGAAATTCACAAAGATCACATAGTATGACTCCAACTATCCCAATACCGCGGATGGAATAGGGGCAACGTCTTAACCCGAATACAATGAATCTTACTCAAAGTATCAGGCGTCTAAAAATGAAATCAAGCTAATCATTAATTAATTCATTTAATCATTTTAATCATATTATTCATTATTATTACCCAACATAACTAAATTAAGTTCAAAAATTGCCTCTAGCCTTGATTCTCGAAATTAACTAGTTAAAACATCGAAGTTATTCTCAAGAACTGCCTCTAGCCTTAATCTTGAGTCTAACCAATCATAATCCAACAATCTTTACTCATTCTTTAATCAACTCAATCCCAATCTTTAACTTTCTTTAACTTCTAATCTTTTTCTTTAACTTTCAAGACTCATCCAAGAAACTTAAAGAACTCCTCAAGAACTCATAAAGACTCATCAAGAACTCATAAAGAACTCATAAAGAACTCATTCAAGATTCAAGATCTTCAATCAAGAACTCAATCAAGATTTAAGATCTTCAACCAAGAACTCATCCAAACTCATCAAAAACACACGCATGATCAATCATCAAACCATACGAAAATACTACTTCCAATAATCCGAAATTCATCAAACTTTAACCCAATCTTCATGATTTCGAAACAACATAAATTCAATCTTAAAATCATAAAAACCACCATTAAAACATCATGAAATCCATTTAAAAATCAGATTACAAACCATATACAAAATCATGAATAAACATCATCAAACATCCCAAACATGCATTTAATTCATACTATAAACATAGTATACCAATTAAGTTGAGTTAGTATGTTACCTAATGAAATATAACCATGAAAAATACCCGAATCTTGCTGCCCGGAATGACTTCGCATGGTCCCAAGCAACACGGTACACCCCCGGCTTTGCATGAACACGGCACGGCTTCACCACGAACCACCATGCACGGCTGCCACTGCACTGTCCTTCACCGTGCGGCTGCACCTCCAACCACGAGCACCACCCCACACGTCTGGCTGCTGCCCAGCCAGACCACACGCACCACTTCCCATTGCACACACTTCCTTCACTTGGACCACGAACCAAACCAAATACCAACCCGAACCAAAGATCTTGAATGCAATTGTTGGGGTTTGAATTATGTTTTATTACTTAAAGATCAATGGATGAAGGATCTTTAAGTATGGGTTTAGAAAAGATGATGAACCAAGTTGGGTTTAAGACATCAAAAATGGCGTTAGAGTGTAAGGCAAAATGGAGAGAGAGTTTGCCTTTTAAAAGTGATGGCAAAGGTTGATTGAATTAGCAAATGAACAAAGGAACCTAAAGCCTTACTAACTCCTCTATTTATAGAGGTTAGTCAAGGTGTGAACATGAAGCAAGTGGCAAAACTTGCCATCAAACACAAGGAGGGCCGGTTGGGCTTAGAAGAAAAAGGCCAAAATGATCACTTGGGCCATTTGCACTAATTCATGACTAATCATGATTAATTTTGCACTTGGCCCAAAACTAATTTAATTAATTAGAAAATTAAATAATAAAATTCTAATAATTAAAATAAAATAAAATTAAGAATTAATAAACCATTAAATAATAATGGTTGCACTTAAGCATTAAAAATAGTCTAAAAACAAATTTAGACCATGCACCGCAACAAAATAAAATAAGAAAGCTAACACGAAAAATAGCCCAAAATCTGGGGCGTTACACCACATAATCTATACTTAAAGACTAAATAACCATAATCAAGAAAATCAAGATTCATCATAAAATAATCAAGAAATTTCAAGAAACATCAACCATAATCAAATTATTCATCGCATGTTCATTCTTTAACTCAATTCATCGATTATTAATTCAAGATTCACATAATACCCAACAAGATTATCAAGATCACCATCATAAATAATACCAAAATACACGCATACTACTATGCACATCCATGCTTAAACCCTTTCTTGATTCATCATAAAACATGCAAATCTTGGATAATTTTCATGATCAAAATTAATCATACCATATCATAGCACAATAATAATCAATCATAAGCATAAAATAATCAAATCTTGATCACAAAATCAGCCCAAACTATACGTATAATACACGCATAATTCAAACAAATTCTAGCAACATTTCCATCAACTTTATTTATGCATCAAAACATCATATAAACTTCATGAAAATTGTACATAAACATAATTAAACACGAATCTATTATATGTAATCAAAATATGCACGAAAAAAAGGAAAAAACATCGCAAAATCATCACCCAAATCTGCCCAAAATTCACGCATAAATGGGGTTAGTTTCACTTACTTTCATCAATCGTTTTGGCCTAATTTAATCACCAAACCTATCCTATTATCATGGTATTCAATCTAGGATGAAAAAGCATGTTACCTTGATGAATCTTGGTTGCCAAACACACGAAAACTTGCTGCCCAAAAACCCGTCCTTCACGGCTGCACACCACCGCCACGGCTGGCCCCTCTTTGGCTTCTTCCCTTTTCCCTCTTTGGTTCACCCTTATGAACACCTTAAGGCTAAAACTAATTCTAGAGAGAATGTAAGAAGTTGAAGTGTGAAAAATGAATTTGGAATCCCCACATAACCGGCCCTATGGGGGTATTTATAGGCAATGAGGGCTCCTCCCTCCTTTCCACTCAAGTCATGGCTCTAAAAGGCCTTTGGTCCAAATATGGGTGCACTTAAGGTTTTCAAGCCTTAAAAAGTACTACCCTTATACTAATACCCATAAAATAAAATAAAATAACATAAATAAATAAAAATATCATAAAATAAAATAATCACACTCATAAATAACAAAAACAGCCCAAATAATTTTAGACCATGCACAAAAAAAAAACATGAATTCACGCAACACTATCAAAGCAAATATAACACAATTCGGGGCGTTACATCGGCCAACATGGAAATTCAACTATATGCAATTTTATCAATTCGAAAATAATTCTAAGCAATTCTCATCATGTTCTAAACAACTATAGATTTAATCTTATTCTAAAATTAGGTAAAACATCTAATTACCTAGGATTGAAGGAGCAATGATTCGAAGTTCTTGTTCGGTTTGGCCGTGTGTTGATTTCGAACAAAGGCTTGGTTTTTCTTTGCTTCTTGCTTCGATTCTTAGGTTGTTTTGATTATGGAATTGTGTTGTATATCCGTTTTAATTTTGTGATTCAATGTTCTTGAGGAAAAAATATGAAAGAAAGATGATTGTGTTCTTTTGGTGAAGGGCCGTGTGGTAGCCAAAATAAGAGGGATTATTATTCTTATTTTTATGTCTCGTACAATTTAGTTGTAATACCCCGAAATTTCAGGATATTTTAAAATTTTCATAATTAATTAAATGTATAATTAATTACCTATTTAATTAATTATTAATTTGTGTAGCAATCTAATTATTTTGTTCCGGCCCGAACCTTTTTATCTTATCTTGTTAAAACCTGAGCCCAATTATTTTCCTTTTCCTATCTCTATCACACGGCTCCCCTTGCATTTTTCTTGCTATTAATTTATTTATTTCTTTTAATCAATATTATTATTAACCTTTATCTATTTTTGACTAAGCCTATAAACCCATCTTTGTTTACCTATTCTTCTTGCTAAATTTTAGGGGATCACCAATCCCTTACTTCTTGAAGACCCACGACCCCCTCATTCTTTTTCCTAATTAATTTAATTTATTTTTTTTAGCCAATATTATTAATTCTTGTATCTATGTTGGACCTTATCTTAAAAACCCTATTTTTAATCTACCCTTCCTATCTTTCCTACTAGATTTTGGGAGGTAAAAAACCCTCTATTGTTTCCCTTATACACGGTCCACCCCCCTTCCTTTGATTTCTTTAACTTGTTTTAAACCTATATTATTGATAATATATATCTATTTTGACTTTTCCTAAAAACCCTATTTTTATTTCAATTCTTCCTATTTTGACTACAAAATTATAAGAACCCAAAACCCCCTATTGTTCTTATCCTACACGGCTAACAAGAGGTAAACAACAACCAAAATTGTTTTATTAATTTCTCTTTCAAGAATCAATTTATAAAATTATTCCTAACCCTTTCCTACTGTTCCAACCCTCAAAGATTGATCAAGAACCTTAAAGAACTTGAAGAAAACCGTGTTTCCTTGTGAATAATTCGAACCCCATCCATCATCAAAGGTAACTAGATTTTCTTTACTTACTCAATAGGATAGATTAGCAATATGATTCTTAGAATATGTTTAATCATGTTTAGGATAAGTTTAGAATTATGTAGAATTGTGTTGAATATGTTTTGAATATTTTGATGACGCTGCTAAATTGCCACCATATAGAACCTATAACAGACATGTAATTACCAATTGCACGAACATCCTCCCTTTCATTGAAAGTCACTTCATATGTCCAATCTTGAGATTCTTCACTAACAGAACATCTCTTTCTCTTACCCCTTCTCTTTGAACTTCCTCCATCTCTTAAAGCTTCATTCTCTTGAATAGAGTTATTGTTACAATTAATTACTTCTGCCTCTGTGGAAGCATTTAGAGGAGGCTGATTTCGAATATTAGATGTTGCTGCCTGTGTGGAAGCATTTAGAGGCTGATTTGGCAAATTAGAAGTTGGTGCCACTGTGGAAGCATTAGAAGTTGCTACATTTGTTTCTGATTGACCAGGAACATTAACATTGTTTGCAGCACTTCTTGACTTCTTGCTTCGAAACATATTCCAAAATCCTTTTTCATAACATATAAATAGATTAAAAACCTTAATGAACATCAAGAGCAAAGATATACAGTAAAAACACATAAAAATATCAAACTCATATAGCTTAAATAATGCAACAAGAGCAACATAATTCTGAAAAATAAAAATTAATAACTATGATAGCAAGACGAGTAAGGATCCAGGAGAAAGGCGAACCAATAAAAGAAGAAATCAAAAACTTCAAGAGAAAGTAAGCAATAGAAGAAAACATGAACAGAACTAGAATAGAAACATAATTAATATGCCAAAGAGAACAACATAATTCGGTAACTGTTTCTGGAAAAGACAAGTATCAACTGTAACTAATCAATCAAACATCCCCAACGTCATACAAATCTCTAAGCTTAGATTCTATTACATGTAGCCACCCCTTTTGCATTTCATCTTCAATATAGAAAACTTGTCTTGCTTGAGATGAGAAGATGAACGGATCATCATGCAAGAACCGACCACTGTGCATCAACTTAGAAAAGTTAACACAAACACGACCATTTGCATATGTTCGCAAGCCCTTCTTAATGTCTACCCAATCGCAACGAAACAACACAACTTTGCAAGATCCATAGTAAGTTAATTCGTAAATGTTTGTCACTCTTCCATAATAACATTCGCCATCTGCTTGAAGCATGACTCCTGAATTTTGTGTCTTGCGATAACGTTCACGATCTACTGTAAGGAACTTGTAACCATTGACAAGAAAGACTTTGAATTCTTTGGCATGATTGTATAAACCACCAGCCAAAGCTTTCTTTAACTTCCCTTCCTCACTAGTAGTATCAATGTCATTTACCTAAATATAACATCATAACTAAAAGTAAGAATATCATAGAACTAAGTAAAAATGTCATCTTAATATATTTACATAAGCTTATGACCTGATTTTTGAGCCATTCCGAAAAATCATTAATTATCCATTCATGCTCTACTCCTGCACCTCCATTAGCTCCTCGTATACCACTAAAATGATTTTCTCGTCGTTTCTCGCGTAAGAACTCACTATAAAAAAAAATAAACCAATAACTCCTAATAAGGTAGATATATTTCTCCTAATATAAGAATGAATGACGACATTTTAAAAGGCTGGTACTTACTCACGAAACTTTGCCATCTCATCAGAATGGAGGAGGATATAACGATGGGCTTGTTCAAGACTTTTTTCATCTAAACGAACGTCCTTCTCCATTCCGATGACTCGACCACCAGTATTAAACAAGTAGGCACTTGTATCTAGCATGTGATCGTCATTTCTTATCAAATTATTGAAGAAAGTCTCAATTTCTTCCAAATATCTCGAACAAAAGTTAATTGTTTCTTCTAGATGATAACCTTCGGCTATTGACCCTTCCGGTTGAGCTTTATTACTCACATATGATTTTAAATGGGCCAAATACCTTCAAATATTAATAAATAAAATTACTATCAATACTTAGATAAATCATTAATAATAAAAGATATATATATATATATATATATATATATATATATATATATATATATATATAAAACTAGATTCTAACCTTTCCATGGGATACATCCACCTATAGTGAACAGGCCCACCAAGCTTCGCCTCCTCCACTAAATGGATGACTAAATGGACCATGATGGTGAAAAAAGTCGGCAAAAATTCAATCTCCATCTTACAAAGAGTCATGACAATTTTGTCTTGCAACTCATCTAACTTAACAACATCAAGAGTTGTTGAGCAAACGAGTTTGAAAAAAGATGACAAGTCTGAAACCAAGTCAACAATTTTGGTAGCTCTAGACACTTGTAAAGCTACTGGTAATATATCTTGCATTAAAACATGATTGTCATGACTCTTCAAATTTTGGAACTTCTTTTGTTTCATGTTCACATAACGAGAAAGATTTGAACCATATCCATCTGGAACTCTTAGTTTTCCTAATACTGTCAAGAAACGTTGCTTTTCCTGTGACGACATAGAATAAGAAGCTGGAGGGCTATATGATTTTCCATTAGGACCAGTCTTAAGCCAAAGGTGAGACTTTACTCCAATCGCTTTGATTGCTTCTCTAGACTTATCATCGTCCCTGTTTTTATGTTCCATTTCTAATAGAGTTCCCAAAAAATTGTCACAGACATTTTTCTCAATATGCATGACATCTAAATTATGACGAAGGACATTATGCTCCCAATAAGGTAAATCAAATAATATGCTCCTCTTGTTCCACATGACATCTTGCTTGTCCTCACTAACATCACCATTATCCTGCCTTGCTCTCTTCTTCCCCGAAGATGCTTTACCTTTTCCATAGGTATAAGAAACCCCTTCTTGTTGAATTCGAGCTTCGGTTCCTGTTTGACGAACTGGAGCAAGACCATACTCTTCTGTCCCATCAAACAAGTGGCCTTGAGTTCGATAAGGGTGATTAGAAGGCAACCACATACGATGGCATGCGTAACATATTTTCCCTGCAAATTTACTGTACTTAGTATTGTGTGCACAAACTGGACATGCAAGAAAACCTTTCGTGCTCCAACCTGATAACATTGCATAAGCCGGAAAATCGTTGATCATCCACAGCAAGGCGGCTCGCAATTTAAAAGGTTGCTTCTTGTTAGCATCAAATGCATCTACACCTTCCCATAACAATTTCAACTCCTCCACTAAAGGTCCTAAAAAGACATCAATGTCAATTCCAGGGCTTGATTTTCCAGGAATAATAGATGATAAAATGAGTGAAGAACGCTTCATACACAACCATGGTGGCAGGTTGTAATACACTCAATACCACTGGCCATGTACTATATGTGGTGTTCATTAAGCGATAAGGATTAAACCCATCACTAGCAAGACCTAACCTCACACTACGTGGATCCTTAGAAAAATCCTTATATCGTTCATCAAATCGTTTCCATGCGAAGGCATCTGAAGGATGCCTTAACTTCCCATCTTTCTTCTCCTCGCGATCCTTGTGATGCCATATCATATCTTCAGCTGTCTTAGATGACATGTAAAGTCTTCTTAGCCTTGGAATTAATGGAAAATATCACATTACCTTAGCCGGTTCACCCTTGGTTCCTTTATTTTCCCCATTTGTATTACCCTTAGTTATCCATCTCGAAGTATGACAAACATGACATTCATCCTTCTCTGAAAACTCACCATGATACAGAATGTAATTGTTAGGACAAGCGTGAATTTTTTCATACCCCAACCCCAAGTGATTTATCATTTTCTTGCCTTCGTAATAGGATTGTGGGAAATCCTTAATTTGAGGAAATGCTTCTATAAGAAGCTGAAGTATCATGTTCAAGGATTCAGCTGATAATTTGTGCCTGCATTTTATGTGAAACAAGCGTAAAAGAAATGAAAGTTTAGAAAAAGTTGTGCATCCCACGTAAAATCCCTTACTAGAAGCTTCTAAGAGTCTCTCAAACTTAGCCTTTTCTTTCTCATCCATGACTTGTGTAGGGGATGGGGTGGCCTCGTGCAATGGTGATTGATCACCTTGATCTTCTAACATTTGGTCACATGATTCAACTTGTTGTGAATCTACAGGCTCATTAGTAGTAGGAATGTTAACACCAAAGGCATTTCCTAATAAACCTCTCATAACATCCTGTCCAACTATTTCGGGTTCCACATTATGAGATCCTTGATTAGTGCTTCCCACTACCTCAATGTTTGTCCTACGTTGATCATTCAATACACGGTCAAGGACATCTCCTTTCCCATGAAAAATCCATTTATTGTAGTGCTTGTCAAACCCTTTGAACATGATATGTTCCTCAATTTCTTGTATCGATAACCAATTCCTCACTTTACATCTCTTGCAAGGGCACAAGGCTTTTCCATCTACAAGTCCTTCTTTGGCCAATTCGATGAATTTGACGGCTCCAGCACGATAAGATGGATGGTTGTTAGGTAGTTCAATCCAACTTGTATCCATTTTTCTATACCCTAATACCAAAGAAACAAAAAACCTTTCACAAAATATAATCAATGTAGTGTAATATAAATGTGATCCAAATAACCCATTTCAGGATTCGCAAGCAAACCATGTGAGAAAATATAGGATTGGCAAGCAAACCAAAACGAGCCTAAATGGCCGATATATAATTAAAAAATATTCTATAGAGTTACATCCCTCCCTCACCTTCACAGCTCCCCCTGCCCCTGCACAGTCCCAAGCCCCCCTGCACAGAACCCAGACAAAAAAGGAAGACCTTGACAGATTTAGTCAATATAAATCAGTATATGTCAGATTTTAGAAGTTTTTTCGCTTTTTAAGGCATCTAGAGGCCTCGTTTGGCAATTTCCTGTGGCCAAATCCCCTTTGGGTATTTGCAGCTACGTTCGTCTTGAAAAATTAATAGATTTTGATATATTATACGCCCCAATCGGACAACCAAGCACAAAGTTATGGCCTTCGGAAGTTTATTGATTCTTCGGCAATATCATGACATGTTATTCTAGGCAATGTAGTCATACAAGATAGCCACACGTTCATGCTAAAACCCCCCAAAATCAGTAGCCTTAATCTACAATTCCAACAACCTATTGCTCCACAAAACCATGCTTAATATAGGCATCACACATTAGAAGCAGCCACGTTTTTATTGTTTCAATGCTAAAAAAAATGTAAAAACTTAATGATCTGAAACACATCAATAACATCATACAACTTGAAAATCATGATTTAATTAAAATAACACCATTGATACCCAACTAATATAGGCATCTAATTCATGATTTAAACATATTAATAAAACTTAAAGACTTGAAAATCTGACCTAATTAAAATAAGATACGAAAATTAGCAAGAACTCACCAATTATATTCAAGATTGCTTCTTCTTCTCCTTCACAGAATTCACAGTTTCAATGGCACTTCTTCTCCTTCACAGCAAGAACTCACCAATTATAAAACCCTAGAACAAGGAAAACAAAATTGTTGTAAAAAAAATCTTGTTGCAGAATTTTTATAAAACAGAATTGATCAAACCCTAGAATAAGGAAACAGAATTCTTGAAAATTTTAACAAACCCTTGTACTTAGTTACATAACAAGGAAACAAAATTCTTGTAAAAAAATCAGAAAAAAGCAACGAAAATATGAATAATCAAACAAATTTGAAATTATACTCACCATTGAAATTGAACAAGTGAACGAACACAACAATTCCCATATTCTGTCAACAATGTTCCACTACCCCAAAGGTTGATAGCATACTCATATTGCTTCATATATCTAGCAAATAAGTCTTAGATTGCTCAACATTATCAATCAGATTTATAGCTACTCCTTCTATCCTTTATAGCATGCAACACTAAAAACAACTATACTCAACCAAAACTAAAAACCTACTCCTTCTGTCCTTCAGATTTATAGATTACTCCCATTCCATTTATGGTCTAGTGGTCTCCTTTTACTCGCTATCAACTATAAGCAGTCCCACTATTTTACTATAACAACAACTATACTCAACCAAAACTAAAAACCTATGCCACCAAACAATGTAGCATTGCAAGGAACAAACTCAACAAAGGGAGTAACATCCATGATTTGTGAGACCTAAACAGAAAGTAGCTTAATGTGAGAAAATAAACAAACAGAAATTAAACTCACCAACTCCCGAAAGAAATTCTTGATTTGAATTCCATCATTTGAAATGAAATTCAAACAAACAGAAATTAAACAAGTAGTTCATCCCAATTCTAAACATAAGAACAACACATTTAAGGACATCACAATTCTAATCAATCAATACAATTTAAAAAAAAATTCGAATCAATCAATACAATTTAAACAAAAATTCGAATCGATCAATACAATTCAAACAACTTACCTTGAATTGCTATAAAGATTCGAATGAGAAGCTAGGTCGAAATTCGCCAATCAGTTTTCTTGCCTTTTGGGAAGTAATTAGATTTTGGGAGTGACGAGTGATTGAGAGTAGTTCTTGCCACGAGTACTGGGAGAGATGACGAGTACTAGGAGAGATGAAGACGCGAGTGGGAGTCTGGGAGAGATGACGAGTGCGTGGTTGAGTGACTTGAGTCCCAAATTTTGAGAATAGTTTGATTTTGTGTTTTTGATTTTGTGGTTGAGTGTGTGCCTTTGATTTTGTGTTTTTCCCCAAATTTTGAGTAAAGTGTCGGGATTGCTAACTCAAATAATTTTTTTACTAACCTACAGTTTAATGTGTCGAGTAAAGTGTCGGGATTGTAAGGAAAACAAAGACTCATATCGACTGTTTTGAAAGTGTCGGAAGGAATGTGTCGCGAATAGGTGAAAATTTTAGTAGTGTCTCCCTAGTCATCAACCTATCTTGAAGAGCTAACCACATAATAAAAATACTCTTTGGAGAAGCTCCATTATGACAAACAATATTCCTCCAAGGGACCACCGGGGGGTGGGGGCGAAGAAGCCTATATAGTTGTTTAATCTTGAAAGTCCCCTGGTGAAGAACTTGGCTCCATCCCCCAAGTTGGTCTATAACAGACCTGCATTTTAGCACCCTTTTGAGCACCCATGAACATTTGGCAGGGGCAGGAGATTCCCACCAATCTCTTCTTTTGAAGTAGTAAGTGTGCACCCATTTGACCCAGAGAAAGTCGGCCTTGCTAGAAAGATTCCATAGCAGTTTAGCGATAGCTGCTTTGTTCCAGTCAGGAAGGGCAAGGACATTCCACCCTCCATTAACTCTAGGAAGACAAACCTGTTTCCAGGCAACAAGAGCCCTCTTACTTTTTTCAGCTCGCCCCGTCCATAGAAAGACCCTGAACAGTGCTTCAATATCCTTGAGGATCTTCTTTGGTAAGATAAAAATCTGAGCCCAATAGGTTTGTATGCCAAAAAGTACACTTTTGATAAGTTGGAGCCGCCCTGCATAAGAGAGATACCTTGAAGTCCAGCTTTTGATTTTGCTAGTCACCCGATCAACTAGAGGAGAGCATTGAGCAATAGTGAGTTTTTTGGAGGAGAGGGGAACTCCAAGGTATTTAAAGGGGAGGGTCCCCTGAGTAATACCTATACTACCACGCAAAGTCTCCTGATCAGTCATAGAAATGCCACCAAAGTAGATCTCAGTCTTGTCAAGCTTTGCAGACAACCCCGACGCAGCCGAGAACTTGTGGAAGGCATAAAAAAGAAGGCATAAGGAAGAATGATCTGCTCTACAAAGCATCAAGAGATCATCAGCAAACATTAGATGAGTAAGGGATAATTTCTCACATCTAGGGTGGAAATTGAAGTTGGGATCATCCTGAAGTTCTCCTAGGCACCTTGATAAGTATTCCATACAGATCGCAAAAAGGAAAGGGGACATAGGGTCTCCTTGCCTCAAACCCTTCCTAGCAAGAAATGGGTCAGTGGGAAAACCATTGAGAAGTAGGTTAAAGTTGTTTTCTTGCTATTTTTGTGAATAAATGAGCAATTATGTATCTCTTATGCCTTGTGTGTATTCATGTAGGTTACTCGTGCATTCTCGTGCGGTTCCTGATAGCCGACAAGGGTCGTGAGAGGCCTTAAATAGGCTTCGAGATGCGTACAACAGTCCCGTGACCCCCAAAATCAAGGCTAAGAGAGCCCGAGGGCGATTTTATAATTTCAGCAGTAACCCGGGCCCATAACCTGATGCCTCGGAAAGCGTGTCGGCCCTTCCCGAGAGCCCGAGCTTATAGTTGAAAATTTGATAAGGTTGGCTTTTGGAAGGCGCGGACTGGGATTTTGGCGTGCCCTCGCTGGCTCTACATTTGTCCGCGACAATCTACTACAGCAGCATGCCTCCAGCCTGCGTCGCGCCTGCGTCTCTGTTCTGTTGCGCCCGGGATGCTAGCAGCGCGCCCGCGACCTTTGGCCCAGCACGCCCGCGATACTGCTCTTTTCCTGTTCTTCAGTCGCTCCCGTTTAACCTCATTTCTCGGGGTCGCGCAAGATTTTTGCAGCGAAAAATTATATACGAGACTCAGATTTCTCTCTTATCTATCAAGTTTATTTCATAGTTTTTAGACAATGTTTTATGGAGTGAAGTAGAAAGAAAGTAGATTTGTAGAGAGAAAAAGCTTCAACTCCATTGTTATTCATTCTCCATTGTTAATCAAAGTAATCTTTTGGTATTATTTCTTCACCTCTCTCATTTTTTTTTGTGTTTTTGTCTATTGAATGCTAGTAGTGATTGTTCTATTGCTTGTTTTCAATTCTTAATCATGCTTAAGATTCATTTAGTTTCAATCTCCATTGTTATTGCTTCAAACTCCATGAGCAGTGAGTAGTTATCTTGCTAGGGTTTATAGGGAAGGATTTATGAAGGACTTGGGGCTTTTCGTTGATTTTATGGGTATTTGATGTTATGGGTTTATTGAGTTTGGTGTCAAAGAGCTTGAATGTTGATGTTGATCAAGTCTACTTACTTGTATTGAAATGCTTCAATGCTTTGTCTATGAGTTGTTTATTGTATTTCTTCTTTGCCTAAATTTCATTGGTTTTGCTTTGTCAAGGGATTGAATGGTGAAACCAGGAAAAAGTCTTGCACCCATGGTGGGAGTTGTGAAGTTTCCAAATGACCTTGGGAAAGGCTTTGTTGATGAATCAACTCCCCAACTCATTGTCTTTAGGAAAAGTTTTGAGTATTGCAGAGAGATTGTTCCTCTTCCCTAAATTGTTGATTAGTCATAGAATTGCTTGGAGTAAATCCCCCAAGTCTAGTGAATCCGGAACCATAACCCTTAGTGCTTGTTATTTGTTGATTTTCTTGTGTTTTTAGCTATTTTGTGCTTAGTTTAGTTTTGTTGCCAGTTGTTAGTTTTAGTGTAGAAATTGCAATTTTTCACCCTAAAAACCCCCAAAAACAAGATCCTCATCCATTTTAAGTTGCTCATTCCTAAATCTCCATTGTTCCCTGTGTTCGATAACCCCCACTATACTAGATCTGCTATCAAATTGGCGCCGTTGCCGGGGAGAGCCTCAGGTCATTCCTTGCACTTCTACTTCCCCCGTCCATTAGCCGGGAACAACCCCTTCCTCCTCTTGCTCCTTTCAATTTGAGGAAATGTACCGTATGATGCAATCGATGCAACAGCGGTAGGATGACTCGGCCTACTTTGGAGGCCAAGTCTATGATGCTTTCGTGCGTAGGGGTGAGATCACTCCCTACGTTAACTACCCTCTCCGCCCACCCCAGGAGGGTCCCGTGCCTAGGTGGGGACCAGCTGGGTCCCATCCTTCTTACCCTTACTGGGAGGGTGCCCACATAGCACCCTCCGATATTCAAGGCACCCCTCCTTTTGATCCTTATCGTCCGGGCGGGTGTGACTCTCGACTTGATCCCGCTTATCCCTTTACCGTCCCGCTTATCCTCCGGGGGTTGGCCCCACGGCCCCCAATTACGATTGGCCGCCTTACACGTCTACTTTTGGCCCTCAAGTCGACCCCTATTACAACTTCCGCCCTACTCCCCCTAACTGGCAGTCCACTTTCACTCCCTTTGATGAGCCGTTTGCTTATCGCGGTGAGTCTAGTGGGACTCATGATGCGGACGATCAGGATGCCTAGTCGTGTGTTGCTTTCCCCCTTGGTCTGCCCTGTTTTCTTTTTTATTGCTCGAGACGAGCTGTGTTTAGCTTAGGGGGGATGGCATCCATTTAGCTTGGGGGAGGGGAGTTTATGTTGGGTCTTTACTTTCCTATAGGGTGTACGATGAGGTAGTTATTTGTATCTTCTCGCGTTGCTTTCTGTTGCATTTTGTGGGTGCATAGGATTGTCTGCTTTCAGGTTTAGCTCGGACTTGGTTTGGATTGGCCAGTGTTTTATGCTGACATTGTTGATAGTTTCTTTTTCTTATTTTCTGTTTTCTTTTCTTTTATTCTTGTGTTGTACTGATCTTTCTTCTGAGTTAGGTAAAGAGGTGCACGACATGAGATATTGCTTTAATTGCACCTGCTGCTGGTGAGATCTTTCCAACACCACATTTCTTCTCTTTTCATTTTCTTTGTTTGCTTAGTTCTAGGATTAGGTCTAAGAGGAGATGATTGTTCGAGGATGTTTGGCTTTTAATTTCGGCTTTTAAGCTATTGAGGACATTTGGATATCGATGGCATTGGGCCTCGATTTATTTATTTATTTGATGCTTGATTGCTTATTTGAGAGTCATTCATGCTTGGATTTTGTTTTCCTCACTTTTGTATAATTTTCTTCTTTTGTTATTCCTTTTCTTTTTATTAAATTTTTTTATTATTTTTTTTCAGCTTCTCTTTTCCTTTCTTTTCCTTTCAAGGCAAAGTGGATTTTTGGTTTTGTTTCTAGTTTAGACTTGATCGTTTTAGAATCTTGGACTTTGAATGCATTCCTTCCTAATTGTTAGCAGTCCACATGGTTTGAGATGTTGGGGTTGATTTTCAAGTATTTATATGCTAGGTTTTAGAGCTTTAGAGTTCATGAAACTTAAACTCTTGGGTTTTGGTATGATTGGTGATGCTTTGCTAGCTAGTTGAATCCCTAGAGGTAGTATTTGCAATCCACTACCCTTAACTTGCGAGAAATTGTCAAATCTTTCACGCCTTCAACATTGTTTTGTTTGAGTGGCGATAGGATCCTTGTCATAGCTTAGCTTGATCAAGATCTTGATTCATGACTCGCCGAGACCGCGACCGAGCTACTCTAGGAGAGGACGGAGGCATTCATTTTCTTAGTTATTTTCTTGTTTTTTTCCTTTCTCATTTCCCTTTTGGTTTTATTTTTTTTCTTTTTTTTCTTGCTTCTTTCATTTTTATAGGTTTTTGCTTTACATCTATCCTTTGGAACCCTTTGAGCTTAGCCTTTCCTATTCTTCTAGCCACATTACTAGCCTTATATGCCCCTTGTTTTGTTTAATACCCCTTTAGGTATAGTGAAGCAATTGGAGCATTGTGGTTTGTATTTGTTTTGCAATGTAAATTTGTGGAGTAGAAAGGGAGTTTTCCTAAGCTCAAGTGTATTGATTTAAAAGCTGACCTAAGTTGAAAAAGGCAAGGTCATGTTGAAAAAAAACAAAAAAAAAAAAAAAAGAAAAAGAAAAAAATAGAGTGCATTATTCCTTTTTTTTTCACAATGAGGACATTGTATCCTTTAAGCTTGGGGGAGAAGTAGTGCGAAAAATTGTGTAAAATTTTTCAAATTTTGTTTATTTCTTTGAATAAGCTTGGGGGATTTTGTATGTTTGTGTGTGGAGTATTAGGAGTTGTTTGCTTTTTGTTGCTCATTGGCGCTTATTTGCTTCACTATTTAGGTTTTGAGCACCACAGGCCAAATTTATTCCTACCCTACTCTTAGCCCTACATTACAACCCTTAAGTCCTCTTGATCCTAGAGAGTTGAGTCATTTTCGGTGGAGGAAGTCATGGTTCAAGCATATTGAGCGGTTGTGTTATGATGAGATGTCGGGTAGCCTAAATTGTTTCTCCTTTTTGTTTTTCCGGCTCCTTCGTGGAGTTATGAGGAGCTACCTCTCAGGGTGGATACGAAACTAGCATAGCTTGTGGTTGTTTGGTTGCGGAGCGAAAGGGGATTGTACCTCTCTAGCTCTTCTATCTAGCATGTTTTATTTGACTATCCACCTTTGACATCTTTGAGCATGTTTTCCGCTAGTGCTTAGAAAGGTTTGCATTCATTGATCCGGTCCATTTATAAGTCTATCTAGGGATTTTTGGTTTTATTTTCTCTTATTTTCCCTCTTTTTGTTTTTCCTTCCTTTGTTTTTGTGAATCTTTGCCTTGTTTTATTTTTGGAAGAGTTATGGGTCCAACTCCTAGAAAACCCTTATGAGAGCATCACTCGTCCTCATTGACAACTTTGAGGTTTAAATGGCTTGTTGCTTGTTGCTAAAAGTAACCATGATTCCTACGAAGGTGAGTTAGGATTTTAGTTTTTATTATTATTTATTTTGTTTTATGTGGTTGAGGACAAGCGAAAGGCAAGCTTGGGGGATTTTGGCCGGTCCATTTTTGGACCTATTTTCCGGGCTCTTTTCGCTTATTTTCGATGCCTTTTAGACTTAGTTTCTTTAGTTTTTAGTCCTTTTTGCATAGGTTTGGTTTCTTACGAGTTTAAGTAGGTTAAAGTTGTTTTCTCGCTATTTTTGTCAATAAATGAGCAATTATGTATCTCTTATGCCTTGTGTGTATTCATGTAGGTTACTCGTGTATTCTCGTGCGGTTCCCGATAGCCGACAAGGGTCGTGAGAGGCCTTAAATAAATAGGCTTCGAGATGCGTATAACAGTCTCGTGACCCCCAAAATCAAGGCTAAGAGAGCCCGAGGGCGATTTTGTAATTTCAGCAACAACCCGGGCCCATAATCATGCTTAAGATTCATTTAGTTTCAATCTCCATTGTTATTGCTTCAAACTCCATGAGTAGTGAGTAGTTATCTTGCTAGGGTTTATGGGGAAGGATTTATGAAGGACTTGGGGGTTTTCGTTGATTTTATGGGTATTTGATGTTATGGGTTTATTGAGTTTGGTGTCAAAGAGCTTGAAAGTTGATGTTGATCAAGTCTACTTACTTGTATTGAAATGCTTCAATGGTTTGTCTATGAGTTGTTTGTTGTATTTCTTATTTGCCCAAATTTCATTGGTTTTGCTTTGTCAAGGGATTGAATGGTGAAACTAGGAAAAAGTCTTGCACCCATGGTGGGAGTTGTGAAGTTTCCAAATGACCTTGGGAAAGGCTTTGTTGATGAATCAACTCCCCAACTCATTATCTTTGGGAAACGTTTTGAGTATTGAAGAGAGATTGTTCCTCTTCCCTAAATTGTTGATTAGTATATTTTTTTTGGTTTCTTTTGACTTACAGATTTTAACATTTTATTAAACATTATGTATTTCTTTTAATACCTGAGCTATCTATTATGAATTTTATATTAGAAATATTGTTTTGTGACTATGATTTTGGTTCTTTGAAGAAAATGGAGACCCAAGCTCAATTAGCAATAAATGGTGAAGATGTATGCTTAGCAGACAGTGCTACGACTCACACAATTCTCAAAATCAAGATTTTTTTTCTAATTTGATAATTAAAAATATTATTGTGAATAATATATTTGATAGTACAAAAATTGTAGTTAGGCTACGTAAAAGAAATACATTAATGCCTATGGGAACAAAATTATAAATTGTTGATGCATTATATTCCCCTAAATCCCAAAGGAATTTGTTGAGTTTTAAAAACATCGGTCATAACGGATATCATATTGATACAATAAATGAAAGGAACCACAAATTTCTTCAAATTACAAGTGTATGGGAGCCTACCAGTACACCGGCAGGACCATACTTAACGGTAGCTCTACAAGGCTATCGGAGCAATAACCTCCGCCCTCCATAAGATAGCGTCTGTGACCAAAAGGGCCTCAAGTACCGGCATCCATAAAAGACAATAAAGTAACTTAAGATGTCAGTAACTTAGCCCCTAGTTGCACACGTGGCACCCATTTAGGGTATTACATACTCGAGCACCTAAGTCCCACTCCTTAACTAACGAACTATCTAAAGTTGGTAAGACCGTAAAAGTGGCAGCGATTTAGGCATACACTCAAGTGTGTAACAAACTAGATTCCGATATTGGTATCAACCAATATTGGCATGACACGTGTGCCTAAAGGAACCGCCATCCTTAAATCTTCATCCACTATAAATATGAGATGAATGCACCATTATCAAGGTACACACTCTTTCACCTACAAAAATACTCTTTCACTCTCTTTGATTGAATCCCTTTGTTGACTTAAGCATCGTAAGGTATTTCCCCGGGAACAACCCCGGGGCTAGATCACCGTGTATCTTGTGTGCAGGCACCACCACAGGAACCACCTAGGACCACCAATCTCATCATCAAGCTTGGGCGAGACCGAAACAATTATCGCCGTCTGTTGGGATTTCTAACAAATCTTCAAATCAATTTCCTTTAAATTTTGTTAAATCTGATTAAAGCCCAAGTGAAGATGGACCCGAACCAGTAGACAAAAGTAGAGGTTTAAGACGATAGTGAGTAGACTTGGACCAACCCAAGGCCGAATCCAAGGCCAATCCAGCTGGGAGAGTCATCAAAACCACTAGCTCCGCCCATCCTAGAGGCTCTACAGCAGTTTTTGCCCGAGCAGCTGGCTAACGCTGCTATGATGCTGAGCTCACTTGCTGGCGCCACCCCGATTCCAAACTCAAAACTGCTGAAAAAGCGGTGGTTGGTCCGAGCAAAAGCGCTCCCGCCACACCTAACTCACCGGTAAGAAGCATGTAGCCACTAAGCCCAAAATCCATAGCCACCGAGGAGAGAAACTATGAAGAAGGAGAGTGAAATTACTCTAAGGCAGAGACTACACCCCGGAGTCTAGTTGGGTATTCTGATAACTTTAGAGAGACGATCCAGGCTAGGCCGCCAAGACAGCCCCATAATGACTGGCATAAGAGCGTCGAGGTAGAGTGGCCAGTAGCAGCTGACCAACCTGGAAGTGTCACCCCACAAGGATCCTCTTTCTTTCGACTAGTGTTGGATGAAGAGATGTCGCGCATAAAAATGTCGTCTTGTCGGTATGATGGGAGAGCTGACCCCGAGGACCATGTCTCTACGTTTGAGGGTTTTATGCAGCTATATACCACCATTGATTCAGCCTGGTGTAACGTATTCCAGGTTACCCTGACTGGTATCGCTTAGAGCTAGTTTAAGTCAATATCGGCATTTAGGGAAGCTAATTGGGAAGAACTGTCAGCAAATTTCATGTTTTATTCGTCAGCAACAAAAGGAGAGAACGGATGAAAGGGGAGCTAATGAGCATGAGACAGAAGGAAGGAGGGAACTTGCGCGATTTTATCTCACGCTTCAACGTGAAGGTTGTCACCATTCCAGACATGCAACAGGAGGTGGCAGTCTTCGCATTGATGTCAGGAATAAGAGATGGGACTTTCCGACAGTACTTGGCAAGGAATAATTTCAAAACCCTCGCTGAAGTATGGGCAAAGGCTAATGAGTATATCAGAGCCGAAGAATTCAACAAAGTGGGGAGTGGCACCACCAGTACTAGCATCATCTGTAACATCCCCGGAAATTCGGACCTTTTCCTTCCTTTATAAAA
The DNA here is from genome assembly GCA_951394345.1 of Salicornia ramosissima. Lineage (NCBI taxonomy): Eukaryota > Viridiplantae > Streptophyta > Magnoliopsida > Caryophyllales > Amaranthaceae > Salicornia > Salicornia ramosissima. The sequence continues at coordinate 29,865,093 of OX596236.1, read as the reverse complement.
CTTAATTTTTTACCAAAACTTAGCCCGAATTTCTAGAGTTGCTACTCATACCCCCACCTCTAATAAGAAATGGGTATACGAATAAGTAAAAGCAGGATCGTAATGTTTTCAGATTCCAAAATGGAATTTTTTTCATAATACCAAAGCTGTACAAAGTAAGCCATCCCTACTACTCACCTGCACAATACCCCGAAGGAAAACAACAAACAAACAATAATACAAATATCAAAAAAACTGAGTATGATCAACTCTACCCCGTAAAAAGGGTTTTAGTTTAAAAACAGTTAACACACAAGAAACATCAAGCATTAACTGAACCATAATTATCCAATTCACAAATTTTAGAGCAATTATTATCCAAGATTATTAATTGGGAAAGTGAACGCGATAGGGCCTCTTTCATCCCGTCTTAGACTTTTTGGCCTGGCCTGCAGCTTGTCGACAGAGTGTCCCGAGTGTATACACCCCTCACAGAACTGATGCGTATCCGCAAGTGCGCGCCAAAAGTTCAGGAGTAGGAAGAAAGCAGCTTATAACAGTTACAATGATTCAACGACTATTCAACACATGTCCGACCTATTGCGTGTCCACTATAACAATAGGCCCACATTGGGTATTCCCCAATGAGACACCGTTCATCACCCTAATAGGTCGTCATCGTTCGGGCTACTTTCCCTTTGAAGATTGTTTCACTTTAAGTTTAGGTTCATTTGGTTTTTTGAAAATCATTTGAGTGAGAACACAAACTCAAAATAAATCAATGATCCCAAAATTCCGCACTTTAAGAATTCTCCATGAGTAATCAAACCATAAGGCAAACTTGCCACTTCAATTCAAAAACTCGATAACTTATCGTTCATTCATAGTAACCACTTATACTTCTTAAATCAAGGAAAGGACAAATATTCACCAATCCATACCAAAATTCCATGACGTAAATAATTCATTAAACAATGACAATCAACGAATTGTTAAGAGCTTCAAACTTTTCAAAATCAAGTGCATAGAGGAAAATTTCGAAAATAATAATATACTACCACCATGCTTTTCGAAATTTACATGTACATATGCCAAATAATTTTTGAAAATAGTAAATAAGATTACATAAAGCATTTTGAAAGTTTAAGTTTCAAAAATCATAATATAAATACATGGCATATTTTCGAAAATTATAAATAATATTTGCAATCCATGAACACTGATTTTCAAAAATTTCAGATTTTATAAATAAAATAAATAAGCTTCTTTTGGACATATAATGGGTATTTGGTACACAAATTATATGACCTAAAACACATGTACACAACCCTTAGTCCAAAAATAAATTTTATTTTGATTTTCGAAAATTTCAAAAGCATAATTAAACTATTACAAAAATCTGGACAACAACTATATATGGCATAAAATGCCTTTAAAACCATCATATTAGCCCTCAAAAACACGGCTAAAAACATTCCTTGGATGCCCATACATCCACACGAAACACTACTACTATGCACATAATTAATCATAATTTTACGTCATCAAAACAACCTTAAAAACAATAACTATAACAACTACTTAAGCATGCATATAACTTCTACTAAATCATAAATAAACATAACTTTATAACATTAAAACTACGCTAGAACATAACACTAAGTACATGCTAAAACAAAAGCGTCAAAAGAAACTAATCTAGACTAAGCACCAAAGAACCTAGGGGCTAAAGAAAGCGGTAGACATCAAAGCATACCTTAACATCTGGAAGGCTACTTTAAGTTCGCTCCCTCCTCAGAAAAATAATTCAATTCTCTCAGTTATTCTTCCGTGAAAACTTTTCACTTGTTACTCCTCTTTTCTTAGAGGAGAAGTGGAAAAATGGTAGAGAGAATTGTGAGGAGTGATGGAGTGGTGTAAGGAGCTATTTATAGGTGAAAGTGTGGAGGAAAAAGGTAAGATTTTCAATGTGGGACAAAGGGGATGGAGTGGTGGTGTGTGGCCACGTGGGAGGAGGAGGAGATAAGGGTAAGGTGGTGGTGAGGTGGCCTAGGAATTTGTGTTGTCAAGCTTTAATTACATGATGACTAATTGACTAATTAATCTAATTATGCGGCAATTAAAATACGACATGCATAAAACGACCTTTAAAAATAAAATTCTAAGCCATAAAAATATTTTTATTTACCAAAAATATTTTTCCATAAAATAAAAATAAAATTCTAAGCCATAACTACTTAAGCATGCATATAACAGCGCTTACGGAAAGAAAGGACTTTACGAAGTTCAACATTGAGCAATTCACAGGTTCCTTGCTAACCCATGAACTACATCTGGGAACCAGCGGAGAAGGTTCCAAAAACAAAGGGTTAGAATTGAAGGCAGAAGAGAGTGATGGTACTGAAGAAGACGACGAGAGTGCAATGCTCGTTAGAAGATTCAAAAGAGCCTTCAACAGAAACCGAAGTTCCTTCAGAAACTCTGGAAAGAAATCGATGAGTTCCAAAAAGGACTTTGGATGTCACAAGTGCGGCTCCACTGATCACTTCATCAAGGAATGTCCAAAGTGGGAAAATGAGAACACTAAGTCCAAAGGGAAGGAATCATTTAAGGAAAAGAAGGATTACAATAAAGAAAAATACTACAAGCCTTCTTATTCCAAAAATGATGTTCGCAAAGCATTGATAGTTGCATGGGGTGATTCTGAATCAGAAGAAGAGGAGGAGGAACATCCTGAAGAGGAAACGGCCCAATTGTGTTTAATGGCAAGTTCTGAAGTGCCCGCGTTCCCACAGGAACTCGACGAGAAGGTAAGCCTCAATCCTTATTATTTAAACTCTCTGCCTAAACAAAAACTTGTTGATTTAGTTATTGATTTTCATAAAAACTGGATGACTATTAAGAGGGAAAAGAGTGAGTGTGAAAACGCACTCAAAGTTAGTAGGGAACATAGTGATTGGTTTAAGGGTAATAAAGTTGAAACTGAAAATAGATTCTTTGACCTATTAGATAAAAACAATGTTTTAATGATTAAGGTTAAAAATCTTGAAAAGGAATTAAGCCAAACAACAATGGAACTTAACTGCTATAAGTTGATTAATCTTAGCTTGAAATCTGAAAATTCGAGTGAAAGTTCCTCCAGGGTTTCTGATCTGAAGGAACTCAAGACTGATCTGAAAAAAACAAAATCTGATAATAAGAAATTGACACAGGAACTTAGTGAAATAAAAAGGGATAAAGATAATCAACGAGAAGTTCCACAATGGATTCTGAATGCCCAAGCAAAGAGGACCGAAGGTCTGGGTTTTAACTATAAACAAAAAGGGAGCAATCAGAAAAAATATTTGGAACTTCCAAGCGGCAGAGTCTGTCTGTTCTGTGGGAACTCAGGTCATTTGAAGGACCAGTGTTCCAAGAGGAATAACAACTTGATTCTGAATAATAGACATGTTAATCTTAAATGGATTGAAAAAACTTATGATGATGTGTCTACAAAGGAACCCAAGGAAACCTAGGTTCCTCAACCTAACCACTAATTATTCTTGCAGGAACTAGTGAGGGGGAACACCACATGGTACCTCGACAGTGGATGTTCCAAGCACATGACCGGAGACAAATCTAACTTTCTCTCACTAGTAGCCTCCTCAGGGGGAATTGTGACGTTCGGTGACAATCAGAAAGGTAATATAATTACCGTAGGTAAGGTAGGTAAGTCAAGTTCCCATAGCATAGATAATGTCTTTCTTGTAGATGGTTTGAAGCATAACTTATTTAGTTTTTCGCAATTTTGTGATAAAGAAAACTCTGTACATTTTACTAATTAGTGTTGTAGAATCATCAACAATGACACTAATAAAATTATTCTTGAAGGGAAACGCAATGGGAACACATATATTGTGGACCTTGAAGTAATTCCCAAAACTACACTTACTTGTCTAAGTGTCATTGAGGATGATCCACTACTTTGGCATAAACGAATGGGACATGCTAGCCTTTCTCTAATAGATAAATTGAGAACAAAGGAACTAGTTGTTGGTTTACCAAACATCAAGTTCCAAGGTGATAAATTGTGTGATGCATGTGCTAAAGGTAAGCATGTTAGAAGTTCCTTTAAAAGTAAAAAGCTCGTGAGCACCACAAAACCATTGGAACTTATTCACATGGATTTGTGTGGACCCATGAGAGTCCAAAGTAGAAGTGGAAAATTGTATGCCTTAATCATAGTTGATGATTACTCAAGATTTTCTTGGACAATGTTCCATCAAAGCAAAAATGAGACTTTTGAAGAATTTTTTTGCTTTGCTTAGAAGATACAAAAGTCGAGTGGTTATCAACTAATTCACTTACCATCTGACCATGGAACTGAATTTGAAAATCAAAAGTTTGATGAGGTTTGCAGGGAAAATGGCATGGATCATAACTTTTCCGCTCCTAGGACACCACAGCAAAATGGTGTTGTGGAGAGGAAAAACAGGACTTTAGAAGACATGGCAAGAACAATGCTCATTGCAAGTGGATTACCTAGGAACTTCTGGGTTGAGGCCGTTAATACGGCATGCTATATAATTAATAGAATCATGTTAAGACCCATCACAAACAAAACTCCCTATGAACTAATGAAAGGAAGAAAACCTAACATTTCTCACTTGAGATCTTTTAGTTGTAAGTGCTTCGTGCACAATAATGGTAAAAGGAACTTAGGGAAGTTTGATGAGAGAAGTGATGAAGCCGTGTTCCTAGGATATGCCACTGATAGTAAAGCATATAGAGTTTATAACAAGAGGACATTAAGTGTCGAGGAAAGTGCACATATTTTATTTGATGAATCTAACCCAAATGTAAATAGTGATACTAACATTTTTCAGGAACTTGAGGACTTAGAGATAGGCTTGATTAGAAAGGATCTAGATGAAGAAGAGTAAAAATCCAATAAAGAAAGAGCAAATATTCCAGAAGAACGACCTCATGTTGAAAGACAAGAAGAGCCAGTTCCTGAAGGAACTCAGGGGGAAGTTCCAGAGACTGAGAGGAATTTAGGAGAACTGATCAGAGCTCCTGAAGAGACTGTAGAAAGACCGGTTCTAATCAGAGACTTTGAACCAAAACCTTGGAAACATCAGAAGTCCCACCCTCTTGATCTTATCATAAGTGATATAGGGAAAGGAATTCAGACCAGAACTCAGATCAGGAACTTCTGTGCCCATGGTGTGTTCCTATCCATCATTGAGCCTCGAAATCACATAGAAGCACTTGAGGATGTAGATTGGATACTATCCATGCAGGATGAACTCAATCAATTTGAAAGGAACAAGGTATGGCACCTTGAACTAAAGCCGGAACACCAAAAGGTAATTGGATTGAAGTGCGTGTTCAGGAACAAGCTAGATGAACATGGCACAATCGTCAGGAACAAGGCTAGTTTAGTTGTAAAAGGATACAATCAACAAGAGGGTATAGATTATGAAGAAACATTTGCTCCGGTAGCAAGGTTAGAAGCTATTAGAATTTTAATTTCTATTGCTTCTTTCATGGGTTTTAAATTATATCAAATGGATGTTAAATGTAACGACCCGACTCGCTTAAATCGGCGCGGAAGAAACCGACGAGTCGAGTAGTTAGAAACTACAACTCAAAATACTTAAGAAATAAAACTAATTCCTCAAATATTATTATTAAACCACAAAAGTACAAATACCCACAAGTTTGTACATACTAATCCCAAAAGTCAAACTAAAAATACTAAAAATACAAGTAAACTCCAACTACATGTCAGAGTTATAAACAACGTAAAAGAGTCCATACAATACTCCAATACTATCTAAAAACAACAGTAATAGCAAATACAACAGACAATGGAAATAACAACGTCGCTCGCCCAACCCAAAGCTAAGCAAGAGTATCGTCATCAGAAATACCTGAAAAAAATATATACAACAGTCCACCATCAGTGGCGAGTAACATAACTGACTCACCCTAATGGGAATACACATGTACATAGTACAAATCAAATAAACAACATCAGATCAATAAATCAAAGTGCAAGATCAACTCAAACGTGAACTCGACTCAAGTCATCCTATTCAACTATCTTTGGCGCAATCATTCAAATTCTAGACCGGACTGTGCTCGTACGGACGCATCTTACGCATCCGAACTTTCTACTATGCTCGGATTTGAGAATCTTACTCCCAAACCCCATGAAACCAATCTTACTGGAAATCCATGTCCCGTGAAACCAATCTTACTGGAAATTCACAAAGATCACATAGTATGACTCCAACTATCCCAATACCGCGGATGGAATAGGGGCAACGTCTTAACCCAAATACAATGAATCTTACTCAAAGTATCAGGCGTCTAAAAATGAAATCAAGCTAATCATCAATTAATTCATTTAATCATTTTAATCATATTATTCATTATTATTACCCAACATAACTAAATTAAGTTCAAGAATTGCCTCTAGCCTTGATTCTCGAAATTAACTAGTTAAAACATCGAAGTTATTCTCAAGAACTGCCTCTAGCCTTAATCTTGAGTCTAACCAATCATAATCCAACATTCAATAATCATTCTTTAATCACTTTAGTCACTTTCTTTAACTTTCTTTATCATTTAAACCTCTTTCTTTAACTTTCAAGATTCAACCAAGAACTCGTAAAGAACTCATCAAAAACTCATAAAGAACTCATAAAGAACTCATAAAGAACTCATTCAAGATTCAAGATCTTCAATCAAGAACTCAATCAAGATTCAAGAACTCTCTCAAGAACTCATCCAAACCAATTCAATCCACACGCATATTCATCAACAATTCATTCGAAAATTACCATCCAACTTATCCAAAATTCATCAAACTTTAACATAATATTCATGATCATAAATTAACATATAATCAATCATAATATCATGAAAAATCATCATCAAAACACCATACAAACACATAAAAATCAGATTTAGAAATCATTCATGAAATCATGGACAATCAACAATAAACAACCCAAACATGCATTTAATTCATACTATAGACATAGTATACCAAAAAGGTTGAGAAAGTATGTTACCTTATTGAAGATTACACACAATTCAACACACAAAAGTTGCTGCCCGGAAACAAGCACCAACACGGCACCAACAACACGAGCACGAACACCACACACGGCCTTGCACGGCTGCTGCCCACTGCACCACGCACGGCTGCTGCCCACTGCACCACGCACGGCCACTGCAGCACGGTTCTTCACACGAACCACCACCTCACTCGGCTGCTCTTGCACGGCCTCTTCACGGCACCACTCGTCACCACCACGAACACCCACACTAGCACGAACACGAACCCAACACTAAACCCGAACTAAAAGTCTTGGATGAAATGAATGTGTTTCGGTTTGTGTTTGGACACCTAAAGATCAATGAACTTTGAATCTTTAAGTTTTGGGCTAGGAAAAAATGATGAACAATTGATGGGTATCAATTGATCAAAAATGGCGTGAAGTATTAGGCAAATGAGAGGGAGTTTGTGTTTTGAACTTTGATGGCTAATTGTGTTTAAAAGCAAGGATGACAAAAATGAGCCAAAGCCTTACTAACTCTCCTATTTATAGAGTTAGTTAAGGTGTGAACACAAGGCAAGTGGCAAATCCTTGCCATGCCACTATGAGAAACCGGCCAAAGGGTCACTTGGGCCTAAATATGGGCTCTCGTGATCCATCGGGCTAATTTACGAAAACCGCATGATAGATCATGCCTAAATCGATTTAACCCAAAATATTAAATAATTAATCAGAAAATTAAATAAATAAAATTCTAATTAATTAAATAATAAATAATCGTAAATAATAAAAAAAATAAAAATAAATATTTCGAATTAAATCGAAATTATTCACATAAAATAAAATAAATAGTTCAAAAATGAATTTGAACTAACACAGAAATACACATAATTACACATAATTATCGGCAAAAATACCAATAAAATCTGGGTCATTACATAAATGTGCTTTTTTAAATGGATTTTTAAATGAGGAAGTTTATGTGGAACAACCTCCTGGTTTTGAAAACTCTAAATTTCCTAACCATATCTATAAGCTTGACAAGGCTCTTTATGGGTTGAAGCAAGCTCCTAGATCAGGGTATGAGAGGTTGTCCAAGTTCCTTTTGGAAAATGAATTTAAAAGAGGAAAAGTTGATAAAACTTTATTGGGTTTTTCTCACTAGTACCCATGTGTTTTTGCATTTTCTCAAGGGTACCTACTTTTATCCAACTTTCTCAGTGGTACCCATCAATTTATCATCGATAATGATATATACACAATTTAATGATGAAAGGTTAACTTAAGTTAACGACGTTAACTTAAGTTGGTAATAATAATATTAGGGATTTTTTCAAAAATACCCATGTGGTTTTTGAAATTCTCGGATGCACCCACTTTTTTTAGGGTTTCTCATGGGTACCCACAATTATAATAAATTTTATCAAATTTAACCAAACTTAATTCTTATATTAACTTTTTTTCAACTTTTTTGTTAACTTTAGCTTTTGATAATTAATTTTGTTTAAAAAAACTTAAGCAGTTGACTATCTAACGATCACCACAGAAGATCCACCCTCAAAACTCACCCGAGAATAAAATATAAGACTAAAATTGGTTAAGTTTGATAAAAAAAATTATAATTGTGGGTACTTATGAGAAACTCTAAAAAGAACGGGTACACCCGAGAATTTCAAAAACCACAATATTATTATTATTATTATTATTATTGTCGTTGTTGTTGTTATTAATTTTTCATGATTTTTTTCTCTCCGACTTTTCCGACAACATTTTTTCGGCCGATATTTTCGGCGACGGTTTTCCGGCCAATTTTTACACGACGGTTTTCCGATTGACTTTTTCCGGTCGGTTTTTCTGCGACGGTTTTCTGACTTTTCGGCGACGGTTTTCAACCGACTTTTCCGGCCACAACGCCATAACTGCTAAGTCAATACTAAAATCATTAGTTATTATTTTCAAATTAGGACTAATCGGATCATTTTTTGCAAATTCCGAACTCAAATTTGACCCATAAGGGTTAAAATGTCCTGTAAAACCTTGAGAATTTTTTTTACAAATAATTAATGCGTGCAAATCGAGGCGAATCAGGAACGCAAATCGGGGCTAATCGGGACATTTTTCAAATTTCGACATCAATTCTAGCTCTTAATTTTTAAAATGTCCCGCATAAAACCTTGAGAGAACAATTCTTTTACACATAAATTAATGCGCTAAAACCGAGGCGAATTAGAACGTAAATCAGGGCTAATCTAGCCTCTTTTTTTTTTTTGCAAATTTCGACATCAAATTTGAACCTTAAAGGTTAAAATGACCCGTAAAACCTTGAGAGAGCATTTTTTTACATATATATAACTAAGTGTAAATTGAGGCGAATCGGGAACGCAGTTCGGGGGATAGTCGGATCGTTTTTTTAAAAAAATATAATTTAAATATAAAAATTGAAATTAAAAAAAATTTAAGAAAAAAATTTAAAAATGATATAAAAAAATAAAATTAAAATTTCAGTTCAGCAAAATTCAGTCCAAAGAAACAGTGCCTAACTCCCTCTTATTTTTATTTGTCATTTTTTTTAATTATGCATTTGAACTTAACTAACGTAAGTAATTACTTTCACCTAACGTCGTTAGTGAGGATTGCAAATCAGGTTATAGTTGACTAATGGTGGATCAGCTGATGGGTACCTCTGAGAAAATTGGGTAAAAGCGGGTACACTTGAGAAAATGCAAAAACACATGGGTATTAGTGAGAAAAACCCAACTTTATTTTTAAAATCCAAAGGAACTGATCTTCTCATTGTCCAAATCTATGTAGATGATATAATATTTGGTGCTACTAACGAATCTTTGTGTCAGGAATTTGCAAATTTAATGAGCAAGGAATTTGAGATGAGCATAATGGGTGAGTAAATTTCTTTCTTGGTTTGCAAAAAAAGCAAACTGAAAAGGGAATTTATATTCATCAAAAAAAATACATCAAGGAACTTCTAAAGAAATTTGGGATGGAAACATCCAAAATAAATCACACTACTATGGGAACTAACACCAGATTGGATGAAGATCCCAAAGGAACTAGTGTGAGTGAAAAGCAATATAGAGGCATGATAGGTTCCTTATTGTATTTAACTGCTAGTAGACTAGATATTTCATTTAGTGTTGGTGTATGTGCTAGGTTCCAAGCAAATCCAAAGGAGTCACATCTCACTGCAGTCAAGAGAATATTGAGATATTTTAAAGGAACTGATGATCTAACCCTGTTCTATCCTCACAATGACACATTTGAACTCAAGGGATTTGCTGATGCGGATTATGCCGGTGATTTGGTGAATAGGAAAAGCACTTCAGGTATGGTTCAGTTCCTTAGAACGTATTTAGTTTCTTGTAGTTCCAAGAAACAAAACACAGTTGCTTTATCGACTACAGAAACCGAATATGTAGCAGCTGCTGCATGTTGTTCACAACTGCTTTGGATAAAACAACAACAAAGGGACTTTGGTATTAATTATAATTGTATTCCTATGTATTGTGATAATACTAATGCCATTTGTATATCAAAGGATCCAGTTCACCATTCACGTGTGAAACACATTCACATACGTCATCATTTTCTAAAGGACAATGTAGAAAAAGGTTTGATAAAACTTGAATTTTGTCAAACTAAAGATCAAATTGCTGACATATTAACTAAGCCATTGAATAGAGAAAGATATGAGAAATTGCGGATGGAACTTGGGATGATAAAATTAAAGTAATTTGCCAAGAAGTTCCTCCAGGTACGTCAAGTCAATTATCAAAGTTCCTCGAATAATTTTCTTTGCAATTATGGTGCGAAAGCATGTTCCTGATGGAATTTGAGATTTGTACTCGTAAATGTCTATCAATATTACACTTATTTTCATAATTGCTATTTGGATGATGAATTGAATATGTGCAGAAATATGTTCCTATGATTTTTATTTATTTCTTTTTACTCTATTTTTTAAATAAATTAATTTATTCCACAAATTAATTTATTTTTTACAAATTATTTTTATTTTCCACAAATTATTTTTCTTTTGTAGCTAAAGAAAACTACCCATTAGGAAAGTCAATTAGTTGAGTCATCATGCTATAGTAACAACCAATTCAAATTTCAAATTTAAAAATAAAAAAATCAGAACCACGTGGGTTTCTAACCCACTCCCCATTACTTACTTTACCCATTTCATTTCAATCACCAAATTCACCCAACCTGCTTTTCTCTCTCCTAAAACCACGAACCCCCTTCCTCTTCTTCCCCAAAATTCATTTTCTCCATTACTAATTTCCAATCCTCTCCTCAACAATGGCATTCGAAATTTCCACCTCCATTAATTCATCCCTCAACTCACCAAAATCCTCACCAACTCAAGAAAACTCCAAATCTCCAAGCAAAATTGCACAAACCGAAACCCTAACTTCAAGAGAAAAATCAAACAAGAGGAAGCTTAAGGGAGATGATGGTCTCAAATTCGATCTGGAACTCGGAGAGGACGACACTCCAGAAACCATAGAGCTTGAATAATCACTCGAAAAGGAACTCTCTAGGTTTGCTCCGGGGTTAGTCGTGAATGTCGAGTGGTGTCAGGAATGTAAGTACGCTCAATTTCTTGATATTTTAGAGAGTCAAAATTGGATTACATTGCTAGGAGAACATGCTAATGACTATGTTTACCCACATGCAATCTTAGAATTTTGTGAGAATTTTGACTGTAAGAAAAATGTCATTATGAGCAGTGTTAATGGAGTAGATATTAAGTTTGAATCTGCTGTTTTGGCTCAATTATTTGAGGTACCGGATGATGGGTATGACCAATACTTTAAGGGAAAATATAATTTCAAGATTAATGGTGTGTGCACAAATGACATAATTGAGAGTTTAAATGGGGAAATCGGACGAACTCATGTCGCGCTCGGGTCGTTAAGTCCGTTAAATAAGTTTTTTTTTCAATTTAACATGGAAAGCGATTGTTCCCCGAACTCAAAAGAGGAATGACGTTAATTTACTTGATTGTGCTATCATATATTGTTCGGCTAACAAAATTCAATTAAATTTTCCAAGTTTAATGATGTCACACCTCACTCACTCGGTTATGCAACGCAATAAAATTGGCTATAATACTCTCTTAACCAAAATCTTCAAACACTTCAAGGTTCCATTGGATAGCTACAAAAGGATAAGTTTGAAGCGGGACCAATTTGTTTAAGGTTCCACTTTGCGTACTAATCGATCATTTAGGGCTTTCAGACGGAAAAACTGAGACATATGATGAGGTTATGAGGGTGGAGAATGAGCGTCAACAGAAGAAAGCTGAAAAAAAGGGGAAGAAATTGGTGAGTGATGAAGCTATGAAAAAATTGGTATTAACTAGGAAGAGTCGAAGGATTTTATCTAAAGTTAAACCTACTGGACCGACTCCTTCCATTACTCTGGTGGATGAGGATGATGAGCGATTTCAGGGTAAAAGTTCTAAAGCAACACCTGACGACATTGTGGTTGAAGACATTCTGCTTGAGATCCTCAAGGAACTTCAGTACTTGCATACCAAACAAGAGGATCTCGAAGGACAAGTGTTTATGATGCGCCAACCTCTTACTAATATGGCTGCTACATCTGAGCACGACATGCTGAGATCCTTCAAAGCTTGAAGGAACTTGAAGTTGAGGAGGCTGTACCCTCTGCTGATGATGCTAGGACTCCTCCTACAAGAACTGATGTAGGCACTAAAGAAGTTCCTTTTGCAGCTGTTCCTACTGCTGACTGATGATCTTCCTCCTTACTTTTTCTTTTGCCTCTTACTTATCTTAACTTTTTCTCCTATTCGATATGGTTGTAATACTAAACATGATTTAGGTTTTATTATGTTTTCTTCTTGACATTTTCGTTTTTTTTTTCTTTCTTTTTCATCTAAGTAGTCGGGTAGTAGCTATTTTCTATTTTTTTTTTGTCTCTGGAACAAATATGTGCTGTATTTTTCTTACTTCATCCATGATGCTTTTATGATGACTAATATTGCTAGATTGTTACTTGAGTTATTTTCTTATTCTAGAGATCAGGTATCTGCCATTACTGGTTTAATGGTGATGCGATGAAAAATGTTTATAGAGTGATGATATTGATTTTGATGATGCCAAAAGGGGGAAGGAAAATTGGCAAACTACCTAAACTATAACTTGTTATTTATTTCATTATTTCATCCACATATTATGATCACTTTCTCTAATGGCATAATGGTAGAAGAGTTTTTATCTTTTCTTTTGTAAATAATTCACTAACTCTCTTGATTCCATGTGGAGTTAAGATGTATATAACTTTGGTAGTATAATTTAATAAAAAATTTAAAAAGTAAAAATTCAAAAATATTTAGTTTAACGTTTTTTTTTTAAATGGAAAATTAAAAAAAAAAAACTTTTTTCAACGAGTTTATTTGTTTTTAATTTTCAATTAAGTTTGCCTTCGTTTGTCATCATCAAAAAGGGGGAAATTGTTGACATATTCCTTTTATGTTTTGATGATGACATAAACCTCAAACTTAATTACTAATAAATGTCTTTGAGTTCTTGGAGAATTTTAGGTCTTGAAGATAAATAAGCATTGAAGATTCAATCATTTGAAGAAACAAGATGGTGATTCAAGTGAAGGTTCGACATACGAATCAAAGATGTTATTGTCAAGTTTCTACAGAGAAATCAGAGAAGTTTTTGAAGAGAATTCAGCAAGGAACATGAGAAGAACTTCAAGTATTCCAATGAATCACTTGATGAAGAGAAGAGAAGCATCCATGAATGTTATAATATAATATTCTAGGGTAAATGTAAGTAAGTGAATGAACTCAATCATACTAGAACTGAGTCGTGTCTGTCAGTGGAACTTTGTGTCCAGTTCCTAGAGGAACTTGCGTCTGTCAGTATCCTTAGTTAAGTCCATGAATTTAATAGGTTAAATAAATTAAATATTCATCATTAATATTTAATTTAGGTGCTGAAAAAGTTAGTCAAATATAACAAGTTAGTGAATCCTTAATTATAGGGGGTTACAACCACTTAGTTTGAATTTGGCATGGTAAAAGTTAGTTAGCTCAATTTAAGGGATTGTTGAATTGTTATGGTTTTTAATTCTAAAAATTAAATTTAGAAGTGTTAAAAATCTGTTATTAACAAGTCAGCATTTTAGGCTTTATTGTACTATTATTTAGGAGTCAAATAGGAGTGGTGTAGTGGTGTGTTTAACGTGTATGTGTGGGAGTACGGTTGTCAGTTTTGCTTGCCCATTCTCTAAGTAATTTCTAACATCCACTACTACTTTAAATAGCTCAAAACTTCTTACCAAAAAATACGACACTCTGAGCATAAAAGTGAAGAATTTTTTAGAAAAGTTTACTTAAGTTGTGTCACAGTTCCATAGAAGTTCCAAACTCATTTTGTGAGCATTTTCTTACTAGAGCTATTATTTTGAGTTGAAATTGAGAGAAAAAGAAAAGAGAAGTGTGAGAACATAGAAAGAGTACAAAGAAGAAAGAAAAGTGAGAATAGAAAAGAAAGAAAAGAGAAAGAGAAAAGAAAGAGAGAAACAGAACAGAATCGTAAGTTCCTACAGGAACTCACGAGGTCCAGAGAGAAGTTTAGGATTGTAACAGTTTACAAGGCCTTTATATAAAAGTGGAGTTTTTCTTCCTTGGGCCAGGAAGTTTTTCTCGTTGAATTCTTTCTTTTCTTATTCAATTTCCATTCAAGTTCCTTTCTTTTTATTTCTGTCGAAAATCTGTGCTATAAGTTCCATACAACAATTCACCCCCCCTCTTGTCGCGTTCCTGCAGGAATAACAGAAAACTTTCATACTCACCCTTGGACTCAGCGTACCACTTTCCAAAATGACCGAGGAACCTAAGAGAAGGCCCTAACCAATTCAAAAGTCTAAGGCAACCAAGCATAGGCCCTCACCATCACACGGTCACCCACTCTTATTTCCCTTCCCAGGTCAGGGGAGGCAGACGTACAGGGAGTACTCTGCTCAAACGAGGAGCCACGGCTAGTCATAGCCCATGAAATATTATTTTCGTCTGATCAGACTCACTTATTGCCTTATTGCAAAAGAAAGAAAAGAAAACGAAAACAAAGAAGAGTACCTGAATGAAAAGGCTTATTTGAAACACTATGCTGATCACGGGAGGATAAAGACTTCCTTTGTCGCTTTCTCAAGGATTGACCCAACATAAATTAAATAGTAAAAAGCAAATGGAAACCAGCTTTCCCCATTTACAGAAAGTTCATGCAGTGAATCGTTGCCTCAAGGAAACCTCGCGACGCTTCAAATGATGGTTTGCCCAACAACATTTGGGCCTGGGATGACTACTAACAAGGGTGGACCTTCGGCCACACAGCCAAGCTAAGCTATTCAAGGCTCACACTCGGCCATGTAATGGCCATCGTTGTCCATGACGAGCATCAACCATCTCCCTTTACCATCTAAGGCATAGCAAAAAAGGTCAGGAATGACACTCTACCAAGGGTGCACCCTCGGCCACATAACTGAGTCAGGCTATGCAAAGCTCACAATCAACGATACAAGGGTCATCCTTGTGCATGACGAGTATCGACCATCTCCCTTTACCACCTAAGGCATGGTAACAAGGCTAGGGATGACACTCTACCAAGGGTGCACCCTCGGCCACATAACCGAGTCAGGCTATGCAAGGCTCACACTCAGCCATGCAAGGGCCATCCTTATCCATGACAAATGTCGACCATTTCCTTTTCCCATCTAAGGCAAGATAAAAAAGATTAGGGATAACACTCTACCAAGGTTGCACCCTCGACCACATAACCGACTCAGGCTATGTAAGGCTGTCACTCGATAATGCAAGGGTCATCTTTGACCATGAAGAATGTCCACCGTCTCCCTCTACCATCTAAGGCATGGTAACAAGGCCAGGGATGGTAGCCGAGTCAAGTTATGCAAGGGTCATACCCATCCATGCAAAGGTCATCCTTGTCCATGACGAGTGTTGACCATCTCCCTTTAACATCTAAGGCGTGGTAATAAGGTCAGGGATGACACTCTACCAAGGGTGCACCCTCGGTCACATAGCCGATTCAGGCTATGTAAGGCTCACACTCGGCCATGCAAGGGTCATCCTTGTCCATGATGATTGTCGACTATCTCCCTTCACCATGTAAGGCATGCTAACCAGGCCAGGGAAGACACTTTACTAAGGGTGCACCGTCGGCCACATAGTAGAGTCAGACTATGTAAGGCTCACATTCAGCCATGCAAGGGATATCCTTGTCCATGACGAGTGTCGACCATCTCCCTTTACCATCCAAGGCATGGTAACAAGGTCATACCAAGGGTGCACCCTTGGCCACAAAGCCGAGTCAAGCTATGCAAGGCTCACACTCGTCCATGCAAGGGTCATCATTGTAATGACGAATGTCGACCATCTCCTTTTAGCATCTAAGGTATGGTAACAAGGCCAGGGATGACACTCTACCAAGGGTGCACCCTCGGGCACATAGCCGGGCCATGCAAAGCAAGGCTCATACTCAGTCATGCAAGGGTCATCCTGGTCCATGACGAGTGTCAACCATCTCCCTTTACAATCTAAGGTATGGTAAAAAGGTCAGGGATGACAATCTACCAAGGGTGCACCCGCGGCCACATAGCCGAGTCAGGGTCATCCTTGTCCATAACGAGCGTCAACCATCTCCCTTAACCATCTATGGCATGGTAACAAGGTCAGGGATGACACTCTTCCTAGGGTGCACCCTCGGCCACATAGCTGAGTCAGGCTATGCAAGGCTCACAATCGGCTATGCAAGGGTCATGCCTGTCCATGAACAGTGGCGACTATCTCCCTTTACCATCAAAGGCATGGTAACTAGGCCAGGAATGACACTCTACCAAGGGTGCACCCTCAGCCATATTGCCTAGCCAGGCTATGTAAGTCTCACAATCAGCCATGCAAGGTTCCTCCTTGTCCATGACAGTTTTCGACCATCTCCCTTTACTATCTAAGGCATGGTAACAATGTTAGTGATGACATTTTTCCCAGGGTGCACCCTCGGCCACATAGCCGAGTCAAGCTATACACGATCCCACACTCAGCCATGCAAGGTCACCCTTATCCATGACGAGAGTCGACCATCTCTTTTTACCATTTAAGGCATGGTAACAAGGTTAGGGATGACACTCTACCCAGGGTGCACCCTCGGCCACATAGTTGAGTCAGGCTAGATACGGATCATACACGGCCATGCGAGGCCATCCTCGCCCATGAAGAATGACGACCACTCCACTTCATAACCCAAGACAGGTTCATAAGATCATAGATAACTCACTGCCAAAGGTGCAACCTCGGCGAGCTAGCCGAGTCAAGCCAGAATCAATGCATATTCGACCACTTAAACAATCAAAGGACGAACTCGGCACGGCCAACTAAGTACCCCTTCAATGATAGAAATCACTTAGCAGATCTACAATAAAAAAAAGGCTACAGTTAGCCAAAAAGCAAAGGTTACAACAAGTCACTAGCATCACTCAGGCGGAGCAGAACATTCATCCCGAGTGTAGTCAGTAGGTGCACCTTGGATGAATGGGGGCAATACACCGAGTAGAGACCGTAAGAAAAAACATATTTTTGATAGCATTTAATGTAGAGGTAAAAATTTTGCCTATAAAAAGAAGGCAAGAGTTACCAAGTAAAGGGCATGAAAATCACATCAGCAACAAAGAGCTTGGGTTTTAAATTCCACAAAAAACCTCAAGACCACATAAACACTTCTCTCTCTCTCTCTCTATAAAAACAAGATTACCATGGGGACCAAAAGCCAAAATGAGGGCCACGCCCTCTCAAACCAAAAATAAAGGCGCTAAGTGCAACGTCACTTTATACTGTGTTCGACAGGAAAAAGATGCATCAGGATCGAGTTCAACATGAATGAGGGCTAGGGAATAGCATCAACGTCGCTTCTCGTCACCCTTAGAGCTCGGCCCCTAAATTTGATGAGTTTGCCACACCCTAAAACGAAAAACCTTATTTAGGCCCTCGTCAGTGACACCCTACAACAGGAGAAGATGTCTAGAGGGATGGAACCTCCTGAGTCTCCACACACCGACACCCACCAAATATTAGCTTGGAGGGTGCTACTCGACTCCCTACTAAAAAAGAAGCAAGTGTGAGGGAGCGACGTATCCAGAATATCCACCAAGCCCAGGAGTATAATAGGATACTCTACTCTACAGAGCGTAGAGTCTGTCCGACCCTTGGTGTGCATTGCACAGAGAGTCGAGAAAGTCGCGACGACTCCCTCTATTAGCCATCCAAGGTGGAATTCACCTAGATAATTCCAACCAAGCCATTAAATAACTCCCGGGTCAGCAAAATACAAGGATGAGCTAAGCAACATGAAGAGGGCACCAAGCTAGAGGTTCTCAAATCCGCCTATACAACCGAGCTGAGCCATCCGAGTTCTCCTTGGCGAGCAATGAAGGGACTCCATATTAAAGGAAAACTACGGGAATCAACGTCGCATCACGGAGGGACCCAATCAAGAATGGCCCCCCGAGCCGGCTACACGGCACCTCAAAGCTAGAAAGGCTCAAATCTCCCACGAAGGTAAATCTGGGAGGGGCACCACGGTGGAAACAAGTGACAGACCAAATATTATCTACTTTATCAGACGGCCTCTACAGCTACAACAGCACTCTAAGCCGACCAAGAACACCAAAACATTTCTGATTCAAAGTACAAAATGTAACAAACTTTTGTATCATGTATCTCCATAAGTAAAATAATAACATTTTATTTTATAATTTATCTCTTTCAATTGATTCAACTAAGGACCAGGTGCTCACCCCTTGGCCACACCACGAGGGGCTAAATGTTTGGGCCCTAAGCCCAATAAAAGTATAATTACCAAAATACCCCGGGAATTCCCACAAACTCGTCCACATATCCTTTGGACATATGTCACCATCCAGCCGCCAAGGATAGGTGGCATGATCCAATTATTTCACCTCATTGACAGCCTCCTCAACAACTGTCAATCAGCCCCCAAAACCTAAACTATAAATACCCCTCATTTATTCCATTTGAGGGAAAGTCAATTTGAACTTCTCCAATTCCAAGTGAAATGACTACATCATTTAAGAAAAACATAATTCCCACGAGCTTCTCTCTCTAAGCTCTTCTTGTCTTTCTCCCTTTACATTTCAATTATCTCTTTGCTGACTTAAGCATTTGAGGGGACTTTCCGAGTCCACCCCCGGGTCAGTTAACCTTTTTCATTTTGTAGGACTCACTCAGCTGAGGCCAGGCTGACTCATCATATCAGTTCACCTATTGTCAAGTCATCATCAAGGGATCTAGTCAGCATACATCAAGGCAATCCCAGCTCATCATATTACCTCTTTGTATCTATGTTTCTTAAGACAAAAACATCATCCATTACCATGGGGGGAGGGTGGTATTAGATGGCAATAGATATTTGTGAAGAAAATTAGATAAATTGGAGTTAAACTAGTTACACCATGGGAATGGATTTTGATTGGCATTCCAAATTTAGTAGTAAATCATTCCCATAACCATAGTTTATGACTGGCTACTAAATGGGTTGTTAATGACACATGCTTTAAAAAAATTGCAACCAATTTTATTATCTCAACACATACAGTTTAAAGTGTAACATCAACTTGACTTTATTTTATTATTTTTAACACCAATTTGGCATGGTATAGCATGAAGGAATATGTGCTTCGTCAGTATCGGCAATCACTAAATACAATTAGGATTATATTATGGAGATAATAATTAAGTTAAATTAGTTAATTGTATTTACTTGCGCAAGAAAAAATATTATTAGTGGGTCGATGCGATTGGGCCCACAACTATGCTTAACTTAATCATATGCGGTCACACGAAATAGCACAATATTGGACTTTAATGATGAAGGCCCATTGAATGCTAGGTTTATGGTTATTTGACATCACTAATAAGATGTCTGTATATATAAATATATATATAGAGGATGAGGATCCAGTGAGAACCGTAAGAACCACTATGATGAAGATCTTACAAAAAGAGTTCGATTCTAAGAATCGATAGTCCGATTCTAAGAATTTATAGTATGATTCTAAGAATTGATAGTTTGAATCTCAGAATTTATAGTCCTATTCTAAGAATTGATAGGTGCAATTTTAAGAATTGATAGTCTGATTATAAGAATTGACAGCCTGATTCTAAGAATTCATAGTATGATTTTAAGAATTGATAAATTGATTCTAAGAATTGATAGTCTTATTCTAAGAATTGATAGGTCCTATTCTAAGAATTGATAGTTTGATTCTAAGAATTGACAGTTTGATTCTAAGAATTGATTGTCCGATTCTAAGAATTAATAATCCGATTCTAAGAATTGATGGTCCGATTCTAAGAATTGATAGTTTGATTCTCATATTGTACACAATTAGTTTCAGATACTATATAAAAAAAATTTGATTGTACAAATAACCTCTCAAATTATACTAACATATGTCCAGATTGAACAATCATCATCAGATTGAAAAAAAAACCAAATTACCAAGCTCGCACTATCATCAACAACAACATCATCATCAACTCCATTTGGTGGTGCGATTTCGAAATTGTTTCGAACATCGATGGTGCTCATCTTAACCTTTTGACAGACTAAACATCGAGCTACGAACTCTGCGACATCCTGCTTCATCTTAAGCACGAAAACCACAGCTGCAAGCTCCAAGTCATGCGAGGGGTAGTTACGCTCGTGCACCTTCAACTGCCTCGATGTATAAGCGATGACCTTTCCACCCTGCATCAACTCACATCCTAGGCCACTCTTGGATGCATCACTATAGACCTCGAAATCCTCCTCATCGTTCGGAAGGGTAAGAATAGGATCAGAAACTAATATCTGTTTCAACTACTGAAATGCTTACTCGCAAGCCTCCATCCAAACGAATCGGATCTCCTTCTGTAGGAGACTATTCATTGGCCTAGCAATCTTGGAGAAGTCCTTGACAAATCGTCGATAGTATCCGTCCAAAATCAGAAAATTACGAACCTCCGCTACATTTCTCGGGCTACTCCATTCTACTATTGCCTTAACTTTTGCCGGGTCTACCTTAATGTCTTCCTCACTAATAACATGACCCATAAATGCTACCTCGCGAAGCCAGAACTCACACTTAGAGAGCTTTGCGAACCACTTATGCTTCCTCAATATCTCTAGCACTATCTGGAGATCCTCTGAATGCTCAGACTCGTCTCTCGAATACACTAGGATATCATCGATAAAGACTACAACACACTTATCGAGTAAGTGATGAAATGTCCGGTTCATCTGATCCATGAACACGGCTGGAGCATTTGTGAGACCAAATGGCATCACCTCAAACTCGTACTGGTCGTATCTCGTGCGGAAAGCTGTCTTCGGGATGTCTTCTTTCTTGACTGGAATCTGATGATATCCATATCAAAGATCTATCTTCGAGAAAACTCCCGCTCCTCTCAGTTGATCGAATAGGTCCTCAATCCTAGGCAACGGGTACTTGTTCTTGATTGTTACCCGATTCAACTCTCGGTAGTCTATGCACAGGCGCATGCTACCGTCCTTTTTCTTCACAAAGAGCACTGGTGCTCCCCATGGAGAAACACTCGACCTAATGAAGCCCTTATTGATCAAATCTTGAAGTGCCGTCTTCAACTCTTGCAACTTCGATGGTGCCATCCGGTAAGGTGCCTTTGAAATCGGCATTGTCCCGGGTGCTAAATCGATATTAAACTCGACATCGCGCTCGGGTGGAACTCTTGGTAGCTCATCAGGAAATACGTCTCTGAAATCCCTCGCTACAGGTATGTCGTCCAACAGAATTTTCTCAGTCAAGTCCCTTACCTGACACAAGAACACCATATCGCCCTTTTGGCAAAGTTTCCTAATCTTCAAGGCCAAAATTACCTTTACTCCTTTCTTCAGAACGATCCCAGAGTAGGTAACTCGATTGCCCTTCGATCCTCGGAATATCACTGACTGATCTCGGCAACGAATGATCGCTCGATACCTCGACATCCAGTTCATGCCAAGAATAACATCAAACTCCATCAACGGGAACTCCTTCAGATCGGCCGTCGCTTGCTCCCCAGCTATAACGATGGGCACTCCTCGGAACTCACGCTGACAAACAAAATCCTCTCCAGAAGGGAGAGTTATAATCGAACTAATAGGGGAACTGCCACAAAGATTAGACCTCGAGGCAAAACTACTAGCCACAAAAGAAACGGTGGCACCAGAATCAAACAATACATAAGCTAACATACGAGAGATAAGAAATCTACCTGAGACTACATCTGGCTGGACCTCTTCCTCTGCCTCAGTCATACAGTAGACTCGATTCTTCACAGGAGTCTTAGTCGGTGCCGGTAGTTGCTTGATCTCAGTGCCTGGCTTCTTCTCGGGGCAGACTGATGCCTTATGGCCTTCCTTCCCACATATAAAACACGAAATGGGCGTCCCATCGCAACGCTTCCCTGGATGGAAGTCCTTGCCACAGCCTCTGTATCTTGAACCATCGGAACCCTTAAACGAACTAGCGGTCGGAAGGGTACTGCTAGGTGCACTAAATTAGGGCTTCTTGAAATATGGCAACATCACCGGGGTCGGGGTCCTCTTCCTGCTTGCATCCTCCTCGATAACAGACGCCTGAATCTCGAGTGCTACCTCCTAAGCTCGCTGAAATGACTTCGCTCCACTGCTGATCACGTGAACGTGAATCCTCGGATCTAGCTTCTTGATGTAGCGCTTGACCCGCTACTCCTCGGATGGAACCATAGACATAGCGAACCTCGATAACTCTGCAAACTTATCAGTATAGATCTGAACCGTCATCTTACCCTGAGTGAGAGTAAGAAACTCCTCCTGTTTCTGCTAGTGTAACTCGTCGGGGTAGAACCTCTCCTGGACCTTAGCTACGAACTCGGTCTAAGACATCGAGTGCAAGGGCATGTATGCGTTCCTAGCCACGCTCCACCAATTATCGGCCTCTCCTCTCAAGTAGTAGGCGGCGATCTGGACCTTCTCATGCTCGGGGCAAAACGTAGCGTCGAAGAGCTTCCCATCTCGCGGATCTAGCTCTCCAAAATTGTAGGGTCGGCAACCCCATCGTAAGTCGGTGGTCGATGACGAGTGATACTTTGATATAAAACGTTTTATAAAGATCATGCACATATTAGCCCATTTAAGTAATTTGGAATGTTTGAATGACCTTATATTAATTAAGGTTATAATATTTGTATGTAGGGTGTTCTTGTAGATGAAGTTCTTAGGTCTTTCGAATCAAGGTTATTTGTGACTCGGTAACGGTACGTTAAGTGGCTAGATACTTTATTAAAGTGTTTACATGATTGTTACGTGTTTATATGATTCATAATATAATTTACGATTCAATTAATTTTGTATTATGTTAATTTAATGTTTGATGACAAAATTATTTTATATTTTATTAGCCTTATATTTTTCTCATGAAATTTTTAGATTTTGGAAAATAATATTAATGATTTGAATCATCTTATTATATTTTGAAAATAATGTTTTATTGAAAGATTTGAATCTTATTATAGCTTTTTCTTCGTTCTTCAAGGTACTTTTATAGCTTTATTTTATAGCTTTGATTTCCTGATTTTTGTTGTTTGATTGTTGTTTTAATTGTTTATGCTTGGTTTCATTGTTTTTTTAGTTGTTTATATATGTTAGTTTGTGTTCTTGTTCTTATAATTTATTTATCTTGTTAGTTTAGTTTTCTTGTAGATTTCTAGGTTTTGTTTGTTGTTTTTATTGCTCATACTTTTGGGGTTAGTTTTTGTATTTAGTTATAGTTTTAATCATTCTTCATATGTTAGTTTGAGTAGTTAGTTTTGGGGTTTAGTTGCTTCTTGGCTTTTGGTTGTGATAATGTCGGTACCGAAGGTTCGATGATGTTGAGTCTCGTGTCTAGATAACATTAGATTCATAGAAGAATCCCCACTAAAGGACCGAAAGGAGAACGTGGGTGATGAATCCCTTTGCCTGATTGATAGAATTGAAGCACCACGAAAGTTGGGCCTTCGATCAAGGGAAAGTTATCAGTCTTCGTGATTTGTGCTTATGACTAGTTAGATGTTCCGCCACGAAAGTAGGTTTGTGTATGTCTTCCCAGTCGTCACACTAGCTTGAAAGAGTAGTGTGATCTTAGAATGACCTCCCCTTATCCATGACCTAAGTCTAAGTTTCGATTGATTCTTAATTTATGGTGTTATGACTTGTGGATCTCTTACTCTAGTCCCTTTTTTATTCTTGTTTCCATACTGTAGCTTTAGTTAATTCCCGTAGTTTTAACCGCCTCTCGCGACCATCCATTGACCTAGCTTGATCAACGCTCATGCTTAGATTAATGCAACGTACCTTCCCAGTGTTCGACACCCCCACTCATACTACGACGGGGGTTTTTATTTGGTGAAAATCCCTTCTATCAAATTGGCGTCGTTGTCGGGGAAGGCAATGCCATTAGTTTAGGTTGAGTAGAATGGTTCTAGGTCTTTCTTTTTCTTTATTATTGTGAATATTTGGGCCTTATGGCCACTCCTTTGATCGATCCCCAATATGAGCATGAGCCGTTTTGGATGTATTATGACAGGATTGGAAGCTCTCTTCCTCGTGATCATAATTTTAGTAAATGGGATATATGTAATTTAATGCATGAGGGTTTGAACTATGAAACGAGAAATTGGGTAGATTTTCTCTCTTATTGCTATTTCTTAGCTTTAGACTTGGATAGAGCTTGGCTTTTATTCGCGTGTCTAGCTAAGGAAACCTATGAGTGGGATATGACTACCCAAGGGATACAGGACTTTAGTAACGAGCCGAGCTTGTTTGAGGAATATGGCTTTAATCATCTTCCGATTCATACCCCTACCTTGGATGTTGATCATCAATACTCGCAAGAGCATGCTCTTGATGAGATTTTGCAAGGTGGTGGTGTGAATTTTGATGATTCATCGCATAATCTTCAAGTCGAGCCCGTTGTTTGCGACTCTAATTATGATTTTAGTTATGATTTTGATCCATCTCCTCTCGTTGTCGTACAAACCATCCAAACTCACATAGACGTTGACCCTCCCGTCTCGTCATGTGATGTTGTATTGGATGAGGCCCCCATAATAGAATCAAGTGAAGTTGACAAGGTAATTACTGTGGAGGATGTGGTTATACTACCTTCTCTTATTCCCTTTTTAGGAGGATTTAACCTTGTTTATTCACATCCCACTCCCCTTCCATCCGTGCTCATATCACCCCCATTCGAGGGCACCATCTCTTGTCTTGACTCCCATGTTTCTCTTTTAGAAACCAAGGCAAGGGAGGTGTATGGAGGTGTTTCTTCTCTTTTATTTGATTTTTCTTTTAGTAGTTTTTATTTTGATTTTCCTCCCTGTGGGCACTCACTCCCACATAAGCATTGGATGTCGGTTTTTAAACCGTTCCCTTTGCTTAATTTGATCATTGCTTATGTGGCTTTTAGTGAGTTGAGTGCTAATGCATTTGATAAGCTTTTACGAGCTTTGCGGGGCTATTTATTGAGCCCCCGGTGTTTGTTCCGCTGGATGACTTTGATGTAAGTTTTGTTACATCTTAGTCCTTGTGTCCGGCTAGTTCGTCAGGCTCGGGACGTTAAACAAGCGCTTCTCGGGAGGCAACCCGTGGTTTATTGCTTTTTAGAGTAAATAATGATTTTTGCTTTTATTTTATTATTTTTGAGTTCCATTTTATGCTTGTATTGGTATGTCATTTGAATTTTGTGCAGATAATGAGCATGAATGCGAGCTTCATTTTTGGGACGAGTGCGAGAAGGAGTCCGTAATGATGTGATGAGCCAAAGGAACGAAAATATAGCATTTTGATCTAGATAAGTCCCCCTTTGGCCATCACAATGCAAAGGAGAAGAGAAAAGCACGAATCTACGAAGCAGAGAAAGGAGCGGTCAGTCCAACATAATGCACGGCCGCTCCTATGGAGGAGCGCCCTTAATGAACAACATGCAAGGGCGTGAAAATGTGGAACAAAAGAGGCAGTAGCTACTGAACTCAAAGGAGCGGTCGCTCCTTGTCTATGCACAGGCGCGCCCGTTTTCACACCCTAGCTCCCTCTCGCGTCTACAAATATCCAGTAGCTGAAAATCCAAAAGGAGCGGTTGCTCCTTGCGCATGCACGGCCGCGCCTTTGGACGGATTCGAAATTCCAGTAGCATTTTTCTTTAACTTCCACGGCCGCTCCTTTTGATCTGAACTTTTTTTTTAAGTTCGAATTCATCTCTTCTCTCTCCTCACTCTCATTCAAACTTCAGAAAAACAAATTAGAGAACCCAAACCACGAAGAACCCTAACCCTAACCCTAACCCTCTCTCCTTCATCTTCTCCACCTTCTTACCTCCATTAAAGCTTCAACAAAGCTCAACCACCATCCAAAATCTCCATTTTTATCACTTTCTTCACTCCCGTTCTCCTTTTAAACACATTTCTCCCACCTCTTTTGTTCCCTCTTCCACAAATCCGGAAAAAAAATAATTCGTGGTTTAGGCTGCCATTTTCGTGAGTTTAAGCCACCATTTTTGTGGGTTTAGGCTTCCATTTGGGTTCTTCTTCTTAAAAAAACGAAAAATTAAAAAAAAAAAAAAGCGAAAAATCCGGAAAAAAAAAAACAAAAAACGAAAAAAAAAACGTGGGTTGGGGGGTTCGAATTTGTGGGATTTTAGCACAAACAAGCAACACAATTTGTCTCATTGCAATTCTTCACTTCAAGGAGGTGGCAAGGGGTATTTTCATACTCCCTTTTGGTATAAAATCTTTAACCCTTTTCATTTTCAAGTATATTTTTGGTTCATTTCTTGTATTTGAACTTTATTTGTATTAATTTGTTGGTTGAATTTTGATTTAATTGTTTAATTTCCTTGTTTGTTGGACTATTGTTTGGATTTCTTGTTTGAATTTAGTTGTTGAATTTTAGGTGACACTTTGTTGCTTGATTTTCATTGATTTGTTTGTTTTTGTGTGGCTTTGGGGCATTTGGAGTTAGGCCCCTTAGTCATTGACTGGGTAGGTTTGAAGCTGCTAGATTGACCTTAGGATTGTTGTTGGACTTTTGTTGTTGTCATTTAATTACGACATTATTTGCGAGACAATTTTAATTGCTTTTGGTTGCTTGATTCCCTACCCATGGCCCCTAAAAAACGGCAGCGTGGCTCAGGCTCGACCAATCTTGATGTCGAACGTGAGAACGATCCCGTTCCACCTCCTATCCGCACACAAGGCTTCCGGGCCTAATTTGAGACACTTGGGTCTCAGAAGATCCACCCCACCAGATTCTACGACCCTAGCATCTCTAGATTTTTAGGGGTGCATGATGTGGTGCGACAGTTCTCCACCAACTTTGGTTGGGGCGAATTTTTGGATTTACCCCCGGAGTACACATTTGTACACATTGTCCACGAGTTCATTGCGTCATTGCACTATGAACGTACCTCGTCGAACGACGAATTTCCAGAGTATAACATTCAATTTCATTTGTACAATAAATCACACAAGATCTCTCTGACTCGTTTAAACGAGATATTTCACTGTGATCCTCAGAACTCTATTTTTAACTTAGGCGAAATCGACGGATTTAACCCTACTGCGGTGTGGCGGACTATGTCTGGAGTGGCGGAACTCCAACCGCATTTTTCATAGGCTAATTTGTTTTTTGGTTTATTCAAAAGCTGATTTGAGTAAAATCAACGCAAAAGAGCAAAAGATGCTATACCTCGCCGCCTACCCTTCGGAGGATCCAACCGCCCGGATTAATACCGGGTGGTTCTTTATAGAGAGATGTTGTGAGTTACGACAGGAGCGCCACCGTACAGGCGCCATCCAGCTAGGGGGCCTAGTCACTGTTATAGCCTGCACCCTAGGCCACGATCGCTACTTCACTCGTTCTGAGAGAGCTGGTTCACACTACCTTCTTGGTGACGAGTACCTCACGAACTCGTGTTTGATACGAGTTCTTGAGCAGGAGCATCGTTATAGCTGTATGGTGGGAGGGACCCATCATTCTTATTTGCTGAGCCGGAACGCTTCCGATATTACTCGGAATCGTCCTTGGCTCATTTCATCTGAGCCCCTCTCGGAGGAGGACAGTCGCATCATTGCTGAGACTTTCCCCTCAAATGTTGTACGGACTGAGCGCGCTTCTCGTAGAGAGCACGTGCGAGGCCAACGGGACGCGGTTCCCGAGCGGCCCTCGACTGGGCCCACCTTTGAGCAGGGAGAAGCTTCTAGCTCCTCCCAATTTTATCTTTCACCTGCTTTCGTGCAGCTTAACTCGCGCCTCGATCACATTTAGGGCAGGCAAGTTACGGGAACCGATTTAGCTCAGGGGTTTGGACATATTAGCTCGCGCCTCGATCAGATCAAGAGCGACCGAGCTACACATGACTTGATGAACGCCCAGCTCTATCACTTTCACGTGAGTCGTGGCGATTTTTCCCCTTACCTTAACTACCCATTTAGACCTCCTCAGCAAGGACCCCCACCAGGGTGGCATGATAGACAACCCACCTACCCTTACCTCCCACCGCGGGACCACCCATCCTTTGATTATCGCATCCCTGGTGCTTTTAACCCTAATGGTGACCCCGCGATGCCTGAGGATGGTTGGCTCCCTGATTACCATGGCGGTTGGGAGCCCTTTGCTGAGCGACCTTTCGAGATAGGCATGTATCCGAACCGGCCTGATTACACTCTCCCACCTCCCGTTAGTCACCCCATTGACACGCCCGACGGTGTAGATTTGACCTTTAACTTCCATCCTTCCGAGGAGGATATCCGGGTACGTGAGGATTTGGACCGACGTATGCGGGAGCACTGGGAAAGTGTTCCACATTAGTTTGGGGGGGTGTTCCCTTAGGTCATTTGGTGCTTTCCTGCTTAGTTTGGGGGGAGTTTTGGGGGGGTAGCCTAGTGCTGATTTTTCTGGTGTTCTTCTAGTCAGTCCAGTAGGTGTTCTTGTGCTATGCAACTGTTCTTGATTGGTTTTTTCCTTTTAGGTGTAGTGTGCCTCCGTGGTTTCTTTGCTTCTTTGATAATCCAAATGCTTTGCATATTAGTTTATTTTCGTAGTTTATTTTGCTTTTCTTATTTTCCTTAGTTTCTTTTTATTAGTTTTTGCATACTAGTTTATTTTCGTAGTTTATTTTCTTTTATTTTTCTCCATTTTTGCATGTAGCTTATTTTCGTAGTTTACTTTCTTTTATCACTTTTATTTTTCTAGGTTCAGTCGTCTCCCGATGACGAAACTAGGGGAATCCTTATAGGGACTTTTCTTTCCTTTAGAGTCTCGAGTCTGCACAATTTTCAAGGCTTTTTACTAACTCTTAGGATAGAATACTTTTCCCTTTTAAGAGAACCCTTTAGGACTAGATGTGTATCCAAGTCGGTTTGTGGTACGAGGTTGTCCCTTGTTTAGTTGACGTTGACTCGGTGGTTTTTGAACCTAGGTGAGGTTTCGAGCTCCTACCTTAATTAGACCCTTTTAGGGTTATTCATTTCTAAGCGTCGCATTGTATCCCTCGTCAGTTTTAGTTTATCTGTTTCTTTTGGCTCTAATTTTTGACTTGTGAATTACTACCGCCCTTTCAAGACTTGGATCATGATTTAGGCACCATCTTACGTCATAGCATCAAGTTTATTTTCGGTCCTTGTAAATTTTGTAATAGTGTAATTATTCGAGTATTGTAACTCCTCCTCTAAAAAAATAATAATCATTATTAATTAATTATGTTTATTATGTCGTGTTTTTAGTTCTAATTGTTTATACGCTTGTTTTTTTATTTTCTTCAAAAAAAAAAGAAAAAAAATGTACATAATTAGAGAAGGAGATAGTAGTTTTCTTAGCCGACCAGTGTCTTATTGTAAATTATCCTAACGGTCGGTCGATAGTTATTTGTAGTTTCGGACCTTGTATGTAAAATGTTATGACCTTAAGCCCTATTGATTTCATGTTCTCGAAAGGTCTCATCTTTGGTATTGATAAGTAGATAGGTGATGATGATTGGAGTGGACTACATGTTGCATCGGGGGACAAGGGCTTCATTCACCTAGTTTAGGATTTTATTTAAATTCAAGTTATATTATATTTTCGAAAACACCATTTAGTTGTTTTTAATAATAAAGTCTTTTAGGTTCCGCTGCAAGATTTTAATAGTATTTTAGTATAGCCTTACATTATCACGTGGCGGTAAGATGCCCAAGTCTATCTCTACGGTATTTTATATGTATTATTCTAGTATTTCCGTGTAGCGAGATTTGGGGGTGTTACAACAACAACATAAGCCACTCGAAAAATTTCATTATTTCCATCCAAGGCTATTGCTAATAAGAGTATTCCTCCAAGGTTACCCTTAAGATGAGTTCCATCAACCCCCAACAAAGACCTACATCCACTCAATAATCCCTTAATTTCAGCAGCGAATGATATATAGATGGAAGAGAACCACAGACTTTTTTGGGGATAACCAATTTCAACTGAGGTTGCGAAGGCTACAGATACTGGGTTGGTTTTGTGGATCACCTTCACATACTTTGGCAACCAAGCATATGACTCATCATGTCCCCCAAAAATTTTTTTGATCACTTCAGCCTTCATCTTATACAATGTTGATTGCTTCATGTATATGTGGAACTTTGTGAATAGTAGTTCATTCAACTCTTTTCCAGGTATATTTGGATTGCTTCTGATATGCTCCATGAGTTTCTTCTGTGCCCACTTACAATCACATATGGGATTGTAAAGTTCTAAGCCCCTGCAAGTGTGGAAGTCTGGGATGATTTTCTTAATAGCCCATGTCCTGCCGTCAACCAACCTAGTTGCATTACATGAATTCTTCAGAAGCATAACTCTGCAGCACATACTGTAACGACCCAGATTTATTGGTATTTCTGTCACCAATTTATTTGCTATTTATGTGATTTTATGTATGGTCCAAAATTTATTTTTGGACTATTTATTTTATCTTATGTGAATAATTTCGATTAATTATTGTTTTTATTATTCTTGATTTATTATTATTTATTTTAATTATTATTTAATTAATTAGAATTTTTATTATTTAATTTTTTAATTAATTATTTAATATTTTTGGGCCAAAACCGATTTAAGCATAATTAATCATGCAAATTTGTAATTAGCCCAATTGATCAGGAAAGCCCAACTTGGCACATTTTGCAAAGCCAGAACCGACCCTCCCCTTGTTATGTGGCAAGTTTTTCCACTTGCCATGCATTCACACCTTAACAAAATTCTATAAATAGAAGTAGTAGTAAGGCTTGAGGATTCATTTGCTCATTTGCCATCCTTGCAATCAAAAGCTTAAACACAAACTCCCTCCATTTGCCTCACCCTCACACGCCATTTTTGGCATTCATCAACCCATTTGTTGTTCATCTTCAATTCCAAACCCAAACTTAAAGATTCAACCTTCATTGATCTTTAAGTAACTTTAAACACTATAATCTTAATAGTTTTCAATCAAGAATTATTGTTCGGGGTTGTTTTGAGGTCTTGTTCGAGTGGGCCGTGTGGTTCGTGTGTGGTTCGTGTGGTGGACCGTGTTGAAGACGGGGGTCCGTGGTGGTGGTTCGAGCCGGGATCGTGCCGTGTTCGTGGGGTCCGTGCAGCCAGGGCCGTGTTGAGGGTTCGTGTGGTTCGTGGTGGTGCACCGTGTTGGGCTCGTGTGCAAGTCGTGTGTGTCGTGTGTTTAGCCATGTGGTTCCATTTCCGGGAAGCAAGTTTTTGTGTGCAAATTGTTTAATCTTCATTAAGGTAACATACTATCTCAACCTAGTTTGTATACCTTGATTCATAGTATAGATTAAGTGAATAGATTAGACCGTTTTGATGATTTTAACTCAATTTTATGCGTAAATTATGGGCTGGTTTGGGTGATGTTTTTGTGATGATTTTTCATTGATTACATGTATTTCATGATTGATTATGTTAGTTTCATATTTTATGTTGATTATGTTCAAGTTTGGTGAAGTTTTGATGTTGGGAAGTTGATGAAATTGTTGTTGTTAATTATCTAGTTCATGCGTGAATTTGATGATGTTTATAAGGTTGATTTCTTGGATGAGTTCTTGAATCTTGATTGAGTTCTTGAATGAGTTCTTGAATCTTGGTCGAGTTCTTTATGAGTCTTGATATTTCTTTATGAGTTCTTGGTCGAGTCTTTAAAGTTAAAGAAAGTTAAAGTTCATTAAAGAAATGATAAAGAAAGTCAAAGATTGATGTTTGAGGTTCCAAGATTGGTTGATTTACATGTTATTCTTGAGTCAAGGCGTAAGATGCAACTTAAGAATTAACTAAGAATGTAAATTTAAGTGAAGATTAGCTTGATTTTGCTACTAGACGCCTAAGACTTAGAGTAAGATTCTAAGAATTGGGTTAAGACGTTGCCCCTATCCTATCCACGGTATTGGGATAGTTTGTGGTCTTACTATGTTGTCTTCGGATATGGATTTCCCGTAAGATGGGTTTCATGGGGTTGGGAGTAAGATTCTCAATCCTGGCATAGTAGAAAGTTCGATCGCGTAAGATGCGTTCGTACGTGCATAGTCCGGTCTAGTATGTGAATGATTGCGCCAAAGTTTAAAGTATGTTAATTGTTGGTTAAAGTTAGTCGAGTCAGCATGATTACTTCATTTGATTCGCATGTTTGTATGTTTGATTTGATTGCTTGTTTTATGCTATGTTCTTGTGTATCCCCGTTAGGGTGGGACAGTTATGTTACTCGCCACTGACGGTGGACTGTTGTTTACTTTTCAGGTAATTCTAATGATGAGGTTCTTGCTTAGCTTTGGGTTGGGCGAGCATCGATGTTATTTAGCTTTTGTGTTGTTGTTTTACGATTTCTAGTATTAGACTATTGTAGTGGTACTTGTGTAATTTTCTAACTCTGACATTCATTTGGAGTTTATATTGTTAGTAGTAGTGATATTGACATTTGGGTTTAGATATGTATAATCTTTTGGGTATTGTACTTTCGGATTTAGTATATATTCTATTTTGAGGTTTTGTTTTAATTTTTAAGTATTTTAGTTTGTTAGAATTGACTATTCGACTCGTCGGTTTCTTCCGCACCGGTTTAAGAGAGTTGGGTCGTCACAGTTGGTATCAGAGCCGAATAGGTTTTAAGTGAAGTTTTAGGATTCGAGTTAAACCCGGGAGTTGAGAGCTTTACTATTCCCGAGTGATAAAACCCAAATTAAGTTTAAGTATAAGGGAGAAGAGTGCGGGTAGAAGAACCGGGATAAGATTCTTTTTCCTTTCTTTTTCTTGATTTTGTGTACTTGACTGTGGTGGAAATGTATGACTGACACTGTTATTTGGTATGTCTTTGTTTGATTGCGTTGCAGCATGTCTACGCCTCTCCGGTTGAGTACGGGACGACAGAGGTTACGAGCGCTTGAGGAGGCTATCCTTACGTTGGCGCACCATAGTCGTCTTACGCCTAGTACGCAGTCGATGTTCGGACGTATCGCACGTCATCGACCTCCGACCTACGATGGGGTTGCCGACCCTACTATCCTGGAGAGTTGGATCTGTGAGATGGGGAAGCTCTTCGACGCGACGTTTTGCCCGGGCACGAGAAGGTGAGGATCTCCGCTTATTATCTACGTGGAAAGGCCGATACTTAGTGGACGGTAGCTAAGGACGCGTGTTTGCCCTTACATTCGATGTCGTGGATCGAGTTCGTCGATAAGATGACAGTACAGGCGTACACCAATAAGTTCACGGTAGCGATTCTACCCCGAGGAGTTCTGGTGGCAGAAAAAAGGAGTTTCTTACACTTACTCAGGGTAAGATGACAGTACAGGCGTACACCAACAAGTTCACGGAGTTATCGAGGTTCGCTACGTCTGTAGTTCCATCAAAGAAGGAGCAGGTCAAGCGCTACATCAAAAAGCTAGATCCGAGGATTCACGTTCACGTGATCAATAGTGGAGCGAAGACATTTCAGCAGGCCTACGAGGTAGCACTCGAGATTCAGGCATCGACGACTGAGGAGGATGCGAGCAAGAAGAGGACCCAGGTTCCGGTGACGTCGTCTTCTTTTAAGAAGCCACGATTTAGTGCTCCTAGCAGTACCCCCTCTGACCACGAGTTCGCATAAGGGTTTTGATGGCTCGAGATGCAGAGGTTGTGGCAGGGACTTCCATCCAGGGAAGCGGTGTGACGGTTCGCCCATAGCATGTTTTATCTGAAGGAAGGAAGGCCATAAGGCGTCAGTTTGCCCCGAGAGGAAGCCAGACACCAAGATCAAGCAGCTTCCGGCACCGACTAAGACACCGGTGAAGAACTGAGTCTACTGTATGACTGAGGCAGAGTCCGAGGTTCAGCTCGACGTCGTCTCAGGTAGATTTCTTGTCTCTGGTGTGCTAGCTTTTGTTTTATTTGATTCTGGTGTTACTGTCTCTTTTGTGGCTAGTAGTTTTGCCTCGAGGTCTAATCTTTTTGGCAGCTTTCCTGTTAGTTCAGTTATAACTCTCCCATCTGGAGAGGATTTCATTTGTCAGCGCGAGTTCCGAGGAGTGCCTATCGTGATAGCTGGGGAGCAAGCGACGGCCGATCTGAAGGAGTTCCCGCTGATGGAGTTCGATGTTATTCTTGGTATGGACTGGCTGTCAAAGTATCGAGCGACCATTCGTTGCCGAGATCAGTCAGTGACATTCCGAGGATTACAGGGCGACCGAGTTACCTACTCTGGTTCATCCTTAAGAAAGGAGTTAAGGTAATCTCAGCCTTGAAGATGAGAAAACATCGCCAGAAGGGCGATATGGTGTACTTATGTCAAGTAAGGGCCTTGACTGAGGAGCGTTTGTTGGACGATATACCTGTAGCGAGGGATTTCAGAGACGTATTTCCTGATGAGCTACCAGGAGTTCCACCCGAGCGCGACGTCGAGTTTCATATCGACTTAGCACCCGGGACAGCGCCGATCTCGAAGGCACCCTACCGGATGGCACCATCGGAGTTGCAAGAGTTAAAGACGCAACTCCAGGATTTGATCGATAAGGGCTTCATTAGGCCGAGCGTTTCTCCATGGGGAGCACCTGTGCTCTTTGTGAAGAAGAAAGACGGTAGTATGCGCCTATGCATAGACTAACGAGAGTTGAATCGGGTAACTATCAAGAATAAGTACCCGTTGACTAGGATTGAGGACCTATTCGATCAGTTACGAGGAGCGGGAGTGTTTTCGAAGATAGATCTTCGGTCTGGATATCATCAGATTCCAGTCAAGAAAGAGGACATCCCGAAGACCGCTTTTCGTATGAGATACGACTACTACGAGTTCAAGGTGATGCCCTTTGGCCTCACTAATGCGCCAGCCGTGTTCATGGACCAGATGAACCGGACTTTCCATCACTTACTCGATAAGTGCGTCGTAGTATTTATAGACGATATCTTATTCTATTCGAGAGATGAGTCTGAGCATGGCGGAGCATCTCCGGATGGCACTTGAGATATTGCGTAGTAATAAGTGGTTTGCGAAACTCTCCAAGTGTGAGTTCTGGCTTCACGAAGTAGCATTTCTGGGTCACGTAATTAGTAAAGAAGGCATTAAGGTACACCCGGCTAAAGTTAAGGCTGTAGTTGATTGGAGTAGCCCGAGAAATGTGGCGGAGGTTCATAGTTTTCTTGGGTTAGCCGGATAATATCGACGATTCGTCCAGGACTTCTCCAAGATTGCTAGGCCGATGACTAGTCTCCTACAGAAGGAGATCCGATTCGTTTGGACGGAGGCTTGCGAGCAAGCATTCCAGCAGTTGAAACAGAGATTAGTCTCTGCTCCTATTCGTACCCTTCCGAACGATGAGGAGGACTTCGAGGTCTATAGTGATGCTTCGAAGAGTGGCCTAGGATGTGTGCTCATGCAAGGCGGGAAGGTCATCGCTTACGCATCGAGACAACTGAAGGTGCACGAACGTAACTATCCCACGCATGACTTGGAGCTAGCAGCTGTGGTGTTCGCGCTCAAGATTTGGAGGCACTATCTCTATGGTGGTTCGTGTAGAGTATTCACGGATCATAAGAGTCTCAGGTACATCTTTACTCAAAAAGACCTCAATATGAGGCAGAGATGATGGATTGAGCTTATTAAGGACTACGACCT
The DNA here is from genome assembly GCA_951394345.1 of Salicornia ramosissima. Taxonomy (NCBI): domain Eukaryota; kingdom Viridiplantae; phylum Streptophyta; class Magnoliopsida; order Caryophyllales; family Amaranthaceae; genus Salicornia; species Salicornia ramosissima. Next base: position 29,828,800 of record OX596236.1, on the reverse strand, counting down.
GACGCTTAACTATTGCGAGGGCAAGGCGAACTTAGTCGTTGATGCACTGAGTCGTAAGCATCGCTTGAGCTTCAGTAGAAGTCGTGGTTCTGTCAGACTTTGTTTAACATCTATGAGTGCTGAGCCTGAATTGCTTCAGGAATTGCGCGAGGTTCAGCAGAATGATCCGCAGTTGGCTAGGATTCGAGAGGCTTTACGGCAAGGAAAAGTCGTAGGTTTTGAGATCCCTTCCGATGGTAGTCTGCGATTTCGAGGGAGGTGGTATGTACCGGACAGTTCTGATCTTAGGAACAGAATTATGTCTGAGGCACATAACTCGCCCTACTCTGTTCATCCTGGAGGTAACAAGTTGTACCAGGACCTTAAGGGCCAATTCTTGTGGCCTAAGATGAAGAGGGATGTAGCAGAGTTCGTAGCTCGATGTTTAGTCTGTCAGAAGGTTAAAATGGAGCATCAGAGACCAGGAGGTCTGTTGCAGCCACTACCGATTCCGACCTGGAAATTTGAGTCGGTTTCTATGGACTTCGTGGTTAGCCTACCTACCTGTAATGGTTTGAATGCCATTTGGATAATAGTGGATAGGTTGACCAAGGTCGCTAGATTCATACCAATGAAGATGACCTGGTCTATGGAGCGTCTGGCAGAGGCGTATACCCAGGATATTATCCGACTTCACGAAGTTCCGAGGGAGATTGTTTCTGATCAAGATCTGAGATTTCTGTCTCGTTTCTGGAAATCAGTTCAGGAAACCTTTGGGACGAAGTTGAAGCTGAGCACCGCTTTTCACGCGGCGACAGATGGTCAGACTGAGAGGACCATTCAACTCTAGAGGATATGTTACGAGCATGTACTCTGGAGTACCATCAGTCTTGGGTATGTATGCTCTGTTTGATATAGTTCGCCTATAATAATAGCTACCACTCCAGCATCGATATGGCTCCGTACGAGGCCCTGTATGGCAGGAAATGTCGGAGTCCAATTTGTTGGAATGATATTAGTGATTCTGTGGCTTTAGGACCTGAGATGGTACGAGATACCGTAGAGAAGGTCCGAGTCATTCGGTCTAAGATGCAGGTCGCTCAGAGTCGTCAGAAATCCTAAGCCGATAATCAACGTAGACCGCTGGCTTTCGAGGTAGGTGACAAAGTCTTGCTTAAGGTTTCACCATTCAAAGGAGTGGCATGCTTTGGTCAAAAGGGGAAACTCCGACCGAAATACGTGGGACCTTACGAGATACTGGAACGAGTTGGGGAGGTGGCATATCGGTTGGCATTACCACCTAGTCTGTCTAATGTTCATGATGTGTTCCATGTTTCTCAGCTAAGGAAATATGTACATGATCCTACCCGCATTATCCCAGTGGAGTCGGCCATGTTTGAGCCGAATCTGACTTTTTAGGAGCGACCCGTTCAGATCTTGGATCGGGAAGTGAGGACCCTCCGGTGTAAGCAAGTCCAGCTCGTCAAGGTGTTGTGGAGAAATCAACACCATGAGGAGGCGACTTGGGAGACAGAGGCGTCCATGAGGCAGAAGTACCCGGAGCTTTTTGTGGGTGAACAATCTCCTTTGCCTTATTTCTTTAAGGAGGGGAGGTTGTAACGACCTAGATTTATCAGTATTTCTGTCACCGATTTATTTGCTATTTATGTGATTTTATGTATGGTCCAAAATTTATTTTTGGACTATTTATTTTATCTTATGTGAATAGTTTCGCTTAAATTCAATTAATTATTGTTTTTATTATTCTTGATTGATTATTATTTATTTTATTTATTATTTAATTAATTAGAATTTTTATTATTTAATTTTCTAATTAATTATTTAATATTTTTGGGCAAAAATCGATTTAAGCATGATTAATCAAGCAAATTTGTAATTAGCCCAATTGATCACGAAAGCCCAACTTGGCCCATTTTGCAAAGCCAAAACCGGCCCTCCACTTGTTATGTGGCAAGTTTTGCCACTTGCCATGCATTCACACCTTAACTAACATCTATAAATAGAAGTAGTAGTAAGGTTTGAGGATTCATTTGCTCATTTGTCATCCTTGCCATCAAAAGCTTAAACACAAACTCCCTCCATTTGCCTCACCCTCACACGCCATTTTTGGCATTCATCAACCCATTTGTTGTTCATCTTCAATTCCAAACCCAAACTTAAAGATTCAACATTCATTGATCTTTAAGTAACTTTAAACACTATAATCTTAATAGTTTTCAATCAAGAATTATTGTTCGGGGTTGTTTTGAGGTCTTGTTCGAGTGGGCCGTGTGGTTCGTGTGGTGGACCGTGTTGAAGACGGTGGTCCGTGGTGGTGGTTCGAGCCGGGGTTTTGCCGTGTTCGTGGGTCCGTGTTGTGGGTTCGTGTGGTTCCATTTCCGGGAATTGTGTTTGATTTTTGACTTGTGAATTGCTACCGCCCTTTCTGTTTCTTTTGTCTCTGATTTTTGACTTGTGAATTGCTACCGCCCTTTCGAGACTTGGAACATGATTTAGGCACCATCTTACGTCATAGCATCGAGTTTTATTGTCGGTCCTTGTAAATTTTGTAATAGTGTAATTATTTGAGTATTGTAACTCCTTCTGCCTTTTTTTTTTCCTTGCAAAATATGGATTTTGTGTCCAAATCTTACGACCGTGTTGAAGACGGTGGTCCGTGGTGGTGGTTCGAGTCGGGGTTGTGCCGTGTTCGTGGGTCCGTGTTGTGGGTTCGTGTGGTTCTTGGTGGTGCACCGTGTTGGGCTCGTGTGCAAGTTGTGTGTGTCGTGTGTTGAGCCGTGTGGTTCCATTTCCGGGCAGCAAGTTTTTGTCTGTAAATTTTTTAATCTTCATTAAGGTAACATACTATCTCAACCTAGTTTGTATACCTTGATTCATAGTATAGATTAAGTGATTAGATTAAACCGTTTTGATGATTTTAACTCCATTTTATGCGTGAATTATGGGCTGGTTTGGGTGATGTTTTTGTGATGATTTTTCATTGATTACATGTATTTCATGATTGATTATGTTATTTTCATATTTTATGTTAATTATGTTCAAGTTTGGTGAATTTTTGATGTTGGGAAGTTGATGAAATTGTTGTTGTTAATTGCCTAGTTCATGCGTGATTTTGATGATGTTTATAAGGTTGATTTCCATGTGAGTTCTTGAATCTTAATTGAGTTCTTGATTGAGTTCTTAAATGAGTTCTTGAATCTTGCTCGAGTTCTTTATGAGTTCTTTATGAGTCTTGATAGTTCTTTATGAGTTCTTGGTCGAGTCTTTAAAGTTAAAGAAAGTTAAAGTTCATTAAAGAAAGTCAAAGATTGATGTTTGAGGTTCCAAGATTGGTTGATTTACATCTTATTCTTGAGTCAAGGCGTAAGATGCAACTTAAGAATTAACTAAGAATGTAAATTTAAGTTAAGATTAGCTTGATTTTGCTACTAGACGCCTAAGACTTAGAGTAAGATTCTAAGAATTGGGTTAAGACGTTGCCCCTATCCTATCCGCGGTATGGATTTCCCATAAGATGGGTTTCATGGGGTTGGGAGTAAGATTCTCAATCCTGGCATAGTAGAAAGTTCGATCGCGTAAGATGCGTTCGTACGTGCATAGTCTGGTCTAGTATGTGAATGATTGCGCCAAAGTTTAAAGTATGTTAATTGTTGGTTAAAGTTAGTCGAGTCAGCATGATTACTTCATTTGATTCGCATGTTTGTATGTTTGATTTGATTGCTTGTTTTATGCTATGTTCTTGTGTATCCCCGTTAGGGTGGGACAGTTATGTTACTCACCACTGACGGTGGACTGTTGTTTACTTTTCAGGTAATTCTGATGATGAGGTTCTTGCTTAGCTTTGGGTTGGGCGAGCGCCGATGTTATTTAGCTTTTGTGTTGTTGTTTTACGATTTCTAGTATTAGACTATAGTAGTGGTACTTGTGTAATTTTCTAACTCTGACATTCATTTGGAGTTTATATTGTTAGTAGTAGTAATATTGACATTTGGATTTAGATATGTACAATCTTTTGGGTATTGTACTTTCGGATTTAGTATATATTCTATTTTGAGGTTTTGTTTTAATTTTTAAGTATTTTATTTTGTTAGAATTGACTATTCGACTCGTCGGTTTCTTCCGCGCCGGTTTAAGCGAGTCGGGTCGTCACACATACTGCTGTGTACCTCCTAGAGTCTGCCCACAAAACAATCACTGTGAAACCTTCTTGGACACAATAATCTTTCAAAACCTCTTTGAAGTGGCCTTTTTTAGTGAACAACATCCACTATTTCAACACTATTTTGCTAAACTCCTTTTCATCATACAGTTCTCCATTCTTGTATAGCTTGCCAAAGTAGTCATCATCATCATCATTGTCTATGAAATCATGCCAAATTTGAGACTTCCAGTTATCCTCAATGCATACCTGCCCTCCTTCAGAGTTGATCTCATCTTTTTGCAACAAACTTTCATCAAATGCACCATCTTCACTCTCATTATCATCAGAGCTTTCATAAACGTACTTATAATTCTCATCACTTGCAGTGTCATCATCCTCACTTGAACTGTCATCATCTTCAATCTCAACATCTTCATAAGCTACATTAGCGATTGGTTTTTCTTTGCCGCTTTCTTTTTCACAAGCTGCACTATCCACTTGGTTTTGCTTCCCACTGTCATGAATAATACGCTGCAACTTTGGATTGTTCAACTCTGCTTCATTAACCACTTGCTCTTGCCACATTGGGTTGTATCAATATCCTGTTTTTGCTTCATAAGTGCTGCTTTGTTAGCCTCAGTCCATAACCCCTTTCTTCTTGCAGTTGTTCTTGGCACCTTTCTTCTGAACAAACTATCATTAATATTTTTTAGAACTTCAAGTCTGTGATCTTTATTAAACAAGGTTGCAGGACTTGCATCAGTTGCAGATGTGATTTCTGCAACAGGTGGTGACATAGGAGAGAACCATGGACTTCTCCTTAGAGTTCCACATTTGTGTGCAGGAGAGGCATCACCAATTTGTAAGGCCTTTTGTGGTGAGATTAAGATGTTTTCAGTGGGATTGGTTTGGTTTTTAATGGGATTGGTTTGTGTTTCAGTAGGATTGGTGTGAGTTTCAGCAGGATTGGTTAGGGTTTCAGTTGGATTGGCTTGTGTGTCAATAGCTTGGGACTGTTTTTTGGATGATAATGCCTTTTTTTAGAAGCTTTGAGCTTTAGGGCTTCAGTCTTAGCTTTGGCGTTTGCTTCAACTTCAAGTTTCTTTTGTTGCTTCTTTTTGGCCTTTTCCTTCTCCTTCAAAAACTTCTTCAATGCTTTTGGGTTGTCTTTGTTCACACCCTCAGCAACTATCTCTACCCATGTCATGTCATTGAAGACCTTTGACTCCTCCAAATTCTGCTCCAAGTCTTCCAATTAAGGTACACTATACTTCTTCATATATGCTTCAACTCTGTCTACATCTTCTCCTTCACCTTTGTCAATTGTAGAAGCTTCACCTCTAACTCTAGCACTCTTCCTGCAACGTAGTTTGCAGGGCCTTTTCCCACCAGGTTCAAAGTGACCTTCAAATATTACATTATCATCACTAATTTCACTAAAAATCTCACCATAAGTAGCGGCATTCTCAACATCAAACTGATCATCTTCAACATCAATCTGCACAGAATTCTTACCAACATTCACAATATCAATGTCCTCAATTCCCTTTGCATTTTCAACCATGTTACTTGATTCACATTGTGTCTTTCTAAGATGAGCAACCATCTTATTCAATGAAGTAGTGATAGGTCCATTATAGGACCGATTTCCCGGGCTCTTTTCACTTGTTTTATGTTTTTTTAGGCTTAGTTTTATTAGTTTTAGGCCTTTTTAGCTTAATTTAGGTCTTAGTTGCATTTTCATTGAATAATGCCTTTTATTGCCGTTTTTGCTAATAATTGAGCACTTTTGCGTTACTTATGCCTTGCGTTCATTCATGTAGATATTTTGTGTGTTTTCAATCAATTCTTAAACGCCGAAAAGGGTCGTGAGAGGTCCCTAGAAGCTTTGAGAAGTGTTCTGCAATAAAGCCAAGACCACAATCACCACTTTTGGAGCATAGGTCAAGTTTATGACCATAACTATTTACATACTCATCATTTTAAGGCGATTCAAGTTGGAGGCTAAAGCTCGTTCCGATAGCTTTGAAATGCATGGTCATAAACTAAATTCCGATAAGAAATGAAGGAGTTATGATGTTTTTAAAACTGACTGTCAAGCAGTCCAGCGGCCGCTGAGACCACTCCAGCGCCCGCTGAGACCTCTCCAGCGCCCGCTGAGATTTTCAAGCACCCGCTGAATTGGCCAGAACAGACAGTAGCTCATTTTTTAGCTGTTGCGTCCGCTGACCTTTGTCCAGCGCCTGCTGAGAAGGCCCTGTTCGTATCATTTAATATGTTTTAGGTTATTTTTCGTGTATTTTTTTGGGGAACTATAAATAGCCCCCTTCCCTCATTTTAGAAGCTAGCTTATGTTAGAGGCTCACACTTAGGGTAGGTTAGATTTTTAAGCTTTCATCTTCATTTTCTCTTGTAATTTACATTTTGCACTTCAATTTATGCAAGTAGTATAGTTCTTCTTCTTCTCATTCTTGTTCTCCTCTTCAAGGTACTTTTATAGCTTTCTTTTACTTGCCTTTTATTGCTTTATGTACTTATTCCTTATAGTTTTAGTTTGTTGTTGTTGTTGTTGTTTGTTTTGTTGGTAGTTTAGTTGATAGTTGTTTTGCTAGTAGTGTCCTTATTTTCTAGGGTTTAGTTTCATTTGTTTTGTTCATAGTTTTTTAGGTTTTAATTGTTGTTTTTTATTGTTCATAGTTTTAGGTTTAATTCATGTATTTAGTTTTAGTTTTTATCATGCTTTTATTAATTAATTGTGAGTAGTTAATTTATAGGGTTTTAGTGAAACTTCTCAAATCCTCCATGATTGTGGTTTAGTTGTGGCTTAGACTTGGTTGTGGAATTGTCGGTACCAAAGGATTCAGTGTTGTTGAGTCTTGTGTCTAGCTAACATAGGATTCATTGAAGAATCCCCACCGAAGGACCAAAAGGTGAATGTGGGTGATGACTTCCTTTGCCCGATTGATGGAAGCACCACGAAAGTTGGGCCTTCGATCAAGGGAAAGTTACCGGTCTTCGTGATTTGTGCTTATGACTATTTAGATGTTCTGCCACGAAAGTAGGTTTGTGTATGTCTTCTCGATCGTCACACTAGCTTGAAAGAGTAGTGTGATCTTAGAATGACCTCCCCTTATCCATGACCTAAGTCTAAGTTTCGATTGATTCATAATTCATGGTGGTATGAGTTGTGCATCTCTTACCCTAGTCCCTTTTATTCTTGTTTTCATAGTGTAGTTTTAGTTAGTTCCCGTAGTTCTCTCCGCCTCTCACGACCATCACTTGACCTAGCTCGTTCGACGCTCATGCCTAGACTAACGTACCTTCCCCGTGTTCGACACCCCCACTCTTACTACGACGGAGGTTTTTATTTTGTGAAAATCCCTTCTATCAAGTAGCCTTTTGTACAAAACCAACCCAAATGTACAGAAGTTTCCTCTCTGGAAGTCTCTCAAACATAGTCATCAGATCAGTATCATTAAGAAGCTCATGATGTTTCATCTTCCATACATACTTGCAACTAGGGGTCTTAGGCTGATTTTGACCCAATTCATTAGCCCTATCTTCAAAGTCCATCACCAAATCTAACAAGTTACACTTATCAATATCCACCTCGATATCCACCTCCCCTACTACAGACTGAAACCTTAACATTCTCTTATCTCCACCCATTATGCTCTGCATTAGTGAATTACACCTACTTAAGTGACTCACAATATTCAACACAAAACCCTTATTTTATTACATACATGATTTCAGATGACATTGGAATTTATGGTTTAATTGGCAAACCATAAATTCCAATGTCATAGTAAACAACATCAAAAGCCTTCATTCAAACCATGTAAAGTTGTGATCAAACCCCTTAACAATTAAACAATCCTAAACAGCAACTAATTTAAACCCTAATATTTCAAACCACAACAAAGAAGAATTTGTGAATCTACACATAATCAAAACCCTCCAGAAACACATGATGAAAACTACAAAAATCAACAACCATCACAACCCAAAAAACTCATTACAAAAGCAGAAATCTAAACAACAAATACATACAAACATGTAATTTAACACATCCCAAAAACTAATCTAAACATAAAACATGAAATTGCGCCAAAAAATCATTATAGCTGATAGTCTGTATTTAGTTAGTATTTTTCGTAGTTTTTATTAATTTATTTTCTATTTTTATTTAGTTTTTGTTAGCATTTTTAGGCTTTTTAGCTTAGTTTTACTTTTGTAGCCCCCCCTTCCCCTTTTCTATGTGATTTCCTCTATTTTGCCTTGTTTCTGCGTTTTCTTCCCTTTTTGCAGGTCCCGAGTTGATTTGGGAACCCAAGGAAGCGAACCGGGAACCTCGAGGAAACCACAAGTCCTCTATGCTTGTTGGTGCTAAAAAACAGGGCCTCAGCGGGCGCTGGAAATCCCTCAGCGCCCGCTGGGATGAATCATGGTGAATGCTGAAAGTCAATAGCATGGAAGGTGGCCTCAGCGGGCGCTGGGAATTCCTCAGCGTCCGCTGATATGGATTTTGTGTTCAAATATTTTGCAAGGAAAAAAAAGGCAGAAGGACTTCTATGCCATGGCAGTGGCCGCTGATGGATTCCCAGCGGCCGCTGATTTTGCAACCTCCAGCAATCACAAGCACCAAGAGAAGACAGCGGCCGCTGACCATTTTTCAGCGCCCGCTGTCCCCTCCCCTGTTTTGAGGCAGTAGCACTTCCAGAGTTGGCAGCGGCCGCTGACCCCAACTCAGCGCCCGCTGCCATTAGTCTTCCAAGCACTACAGGCCTACTGATATAGGTGTCAGCGGGCGCTGTCATCCCCTCAGCGCCCGCTGAACTGGCTCTGCTTGTTTTTTTTAGCTTATTTCTTTTATTTTTGGGAGAAGTATATATACCTTTTTACTCCCTTTTTGTAAGGGATGACATTTTATGATATTTTCAGAGTAGTTAACCTAAGTTTTTAGTAGTTTCTCTCCTTTCTCTCTCCTAAATTTCCATAGATTTTCATTTCAAGTCTTAGATAAATTGTAGAAGTTCATGCTTTTGGTTGGGAAATTACATTGATCATCACATTGTTCTACTTATTGATATTGAAGCTTCACTTGTAACATTTCTCTACTCTTTCCTTATTTATTTGCACTTAGTTGATTATTTCCTTGATGTTTTTATGATTGTTGATTGTTAAATTCCATAGTTTGTCCTTATTTTCATGCTTGGTGTTAGTTTTAATATGTTCATTATGTTTTCCTTATTTGTTATAGCCATGTGTGAGTAGTCTCATTGCTAGGGTTTGGGGTGAAACCTCTCAAAATCCTCCATGTTATGTTTTAGTCATTTCTTGGTCTTGGTTGTGTTAATGTCGGTACCGAAGGTTCGTTGATGTTGAGTCTTATGTTTAGATAGCATTAGATTCTTAGGAGAATCCCCACCTAAGGACTGAAAGGTGAACGTGGGTGATGACTCCCTTCGCCCGATTGATGGAAGCACCACGAAAGTTGGGCCTTCGATCAAGGGAAAGTTACCGGTCTTCGTGATTTTGTGCTTAGGACTTGTTAGATGTGTCGCTGCACGAAAGTGAGTTATATATGTCTTTCCGGTCATCGTACTAGCTCGAAAGAGTGGTACGATCATAGAACGACCTCCCCTTATCCATGACCTAAGTCTAAGTTTTGACCGATCCATAATTCATGGTGGTGTCGAGTCGTTAATCCCCTAACCTTAGTATTTATTTCCTTGTTTTAGACCCCTATTTTAGTATCTTGTAGTTAATTGACTTCCAATCTTTGAATCCAATTTCGACTTAGCTTGTCTATGCTCATTGTCTTTGGTCAACAAACGTTATTCTCTAGGGTTCGACCCTTACTTGCCCTTACTAGCATTAGTAAGCCCGAGTTAGGAAATTTACTTTTGGTAGGCTCGATGGCGGCCTATCAATAGCCATCACAATAAACCTTCAAAGTTACAAACTTTAGAATCTCGCAAAAAGTAAGAACATCGAACATACCTGGAATGATGCTTCCACTGACGAAATCAAGATGAAAAGAAGAATTTGTGAAAAAAATCAAAGAAAATCGAAGCGTCAAGATGGATTTTTGCTGTGAATTGGGTTCGTCGTGAGTATATTTTTAGTAGGAGTTCATAGTTTTTGAATGAATGAGTGTAATTCGTAAGTTTAGGTTAATAAATTACATTTATTTTATTTTATTTATTTTTCATTTTTTTTGGTTTTTTAATCCTTTTCTTAAACACATTTAAGGGAGCCTTAAGAATAATTAACAGAATGATTACTGTAGCACTGAAGTATATTAAACAGTGGTACCACATAGAAGAAATTTAAAAAAGTGGTACCAGATAGAATTGCCAATTAAAAAGTACATGTCACGTAGTTGTAATTTTAAATTATAATATACAAGGATAGGATAATTGCACAAAATAACTATATATTCACATATTGCTAATTTGTTATATAAAAAACCAATTACTTTAAGATCACAGATAAACACTACAAGATTCCATATTTTTTAACGTCCGCTACCGTCGGACGTTAAATTAACGGATAGAGGACGTTAAAAAAAAAAATTTCCACCAACGAACGTTATACTACTGACGACTTTCTTTTTTTTTTGTCGTTAAAAAATTAACGTCCATTTTTAGTAGGTAACGCCCATTTTGGTGGTCGTTAATTAACGTCCGTCTTTGGCATACGTTAATTAACGTCTCTAAAACGGACGTTAAATAGGAAAATAACGTCCGCTTTAACTCATTAAGGCGGTCGTTAATTCCTTGACACAACTTTCTAATTTTCTTCTACGACGGACGTCATATATTAAATGGCGGACGTTAAATCTTTTATACGACTGTTTAATTTGCAATCAGAGACGGACGTTCGACATTGAATGGTGGACGCTAAATCTTTGCATTTTACTAATTTATGAAATTATAATATTCACAATTATATTTAAATATAATTATTATATTCACAATTTATAATTATTTCCTTCATCTGTGCAATACACACGTGTTTCCATTCGTTGACTATCTATCTGCTTCATTGTTCATTCATACCAATACCTGTTCCATTGCATATTATAGATATACATATACAATCATTCATACAAAGATTTTGCTAATTATAATACCAATCCAATCTAATACAAGTTATATAAAGTTCTTAGTAATATTTTTCAAATACTAATAAAAAAAGAATTAAACCTAGCTAGGTTGCGCATGTTCCGTTGTTTCATGATCCGTCATCTGGGGATTCGTCATCTGGGCTGCCGCCCGGTGGCCGACGAAATTGAGACATGGCTACACTGTTGCATTGGCTTAAGACACTGCCGTACAATTCTAACAACTTTTGCATCTCGGCTACCTTCTGTTTTTCCTCATCTCTCTCCCGCTCTATATCTTGTAATCGATTATTCAATTGATCTATTGTGGAAGGAGTGTATGAAGGGTTGTTTGCTCGAATATGTTTCTTGTAGTACATGTCTACACTTGCCCCCAACCGAACAACTTTACCCTTTTTCCTGCCACCGACTGTGTCAAAAAAAAACTCATTTGGGGTTTTTTTTACACCACTTGCTTCACATTCAGCAAGATTTTCAATCTTAGGCCATTTTGGATCGTTTTGGAGTGTACTATTACCCATTTTCAATCTAATCAACTCATTCCATGATTTCAAGCTACGTGCATGTCCTAAAACATATAAGTGAATATACCAACACTCATTTGCAAGGTTTTGGTCACTTTAAGAGCATTTCGGAACGATAAGTAGCCAAAACGGCCATTTTGGGTCATTTTGGAGTGTTCTATTACCCATTTTCAATCTAATCAACTCATTTCATGATTTCAAGCTACGTGCATGTCCTAAAACGTATAAGTGAATAGATCATCACTCATTAGCATGGTTTAGGTCACTCTAAGAGCATTTCGGAACGATAAGTAGCCAAATGGCCATTTAAAGCTACGTGCATGTCCTAAAACGTATATGTGAATAGAATGCTTACCAGAACACGCTTCGCTCGGTCACTTACTACTACCTTCCCCTTGCCAGGCTCATCTCGAGCATGTGTATCTAGGTACAACTCCGCAGCTGTGGGTAGCCTTCCTCCACTTTTGGCGGCCTTCGGAAACATATATATAGAATTTTGTTAACTTTTGAAGAAAATGACACTTCTGCACATTATTTTAGCAACATACTTTCCAATTTACGTGCACGCAGCGCTGATGACATAGATCCCTGACAATGAGAGGGGGGTATGGGCTTGCTTAGGTCACCACCTGCCCTATTTTTCTTCGCCTTTAATGACTTTTCCTGGTAGGTAGGATCCTTTGCGTTCTCCATATCTGCTTGTGGACGTCCATAGACATCCACCCAGGTACCACTCCTTCTTCTTCGTGACATAGTTATGGATGTCCTTCAATCGAGTTCCATCTTTTTTTATCAAAGCCTCGCCTAACCTCATTTTCAATCTCTGGTTTCCATTTGTAATAATCCTGCAAAATCATAAAAACAACTAAGTTTATAGTGAATTATAATACAACTAATTAAAAGATTTTCTCGATCGTACCTTAAAGACAGTGAACCACTGATCTTTGATCACGTTATTAACCATTGAATAGTTCCTCCATGAATGATGAAAATACTGCTTCATACCGTCGGTGATGGATCGGGCCACTCTGGAATCATTAAACCTTGCAAACAAAAATTGTAAAAAAAAAATCATGTTTTCAACGACAATATTACATATGTAAACAAAAACCAACTAGACAAACTATACTAAACTTAACTTATTAAAACTTAACTTCCCAAATTCCTTGAGGATCCAACTCCTTCTTGCCTTGTGAAGGAGGTGTATCCTCATCCACAGAATCGTGATCAATATCATCATCTCCTTCTTCTGGCGCCAAAACAACTTGTTCTTCTTGTGGTGTAGGTGTAGACTCTCCTTCTCCTGTAGGTGTAGATCTACCTCCACTACCCCTAGAATGCCCTTCTAACCAGCCAATAACCCCCACTATCGCCCTAAAGAGGCGTATTGTAGTAGCCTGATGTGTATGTTGGCGGAATCAACAACACTTAGAACAATAGTGCACAACAACCATAAAGATAATCAACCATACAAGCATACACCCACACGCACACGCATAAACATATGCCTAAGATAGCTTTTATTCACAATGGGACTTGTATTCACAATAGATGGTTTACAATGTATATGTAGTTACAATGGGATGGCTAAATAGATGTATGCTAAGTATGCATCAGATATAATAATACTGAATGAGATAACTTAATTGAATGATGCCTTGGACAGCCCTCAAGGTCATCTATTTATAGACTAATGGACCAAGAGACACAACCCTTCCATTGAGTGCCAAACATGACTAAGCCGGCAGACGCACCACTTGGTGTGATTTTACGACCACGACGTTCCTTGACTTTCGCGCATGCCCCCATACGCCATTGCCCCGCAATGTTATAAAATAATAAATTATTAATATTAAAACAATGTTATGAAATAATAACAAATATTATAATCATGACATGAAATAATTTTAAATTATATTAAATGACATAAATATAAAATTACAAATGTGTAATTACAACAAATAAATTTTAATATATATTAATAAATAAAATTACAATAAGTTAAATTGTCATTACAATGTAAATGTTTAATGAAAAACGTAACACAAAATAACTAAAATGTCTGGAACACATCAAGATCATCCTCCTCCTCTTCGTCATCGTCAGTGAATTAATCACCTGCATCGCTGCTGTCATCAGTGTCCTCTTCAAATTCAGAACTTGAAGCGTCGAAAACAACTATCTTATCGTCGCTTTCGTCATCAACAACATTATAGTCAGGAATCTCATCCGGAGCACAAAGTAGAGCGGGAGCATCGGTTGTTTCCTCTTGTAATACTTTCAAATCCACCGGGGCATCAATATCTGACCGAGCCTTTGTTTTAAATACAACCCACCATTGCATTTTATCCCTCTTTAGACTAGGATAAGGAGCATAGTACACTTGACTTACTTGATAGGACAAAACAAAAGGGTCATATATAGGGTATCTCTTTGTGTGATTGACTTCTACGAGTTTGTATTGCTCATGAATGTTCATACCCTTATCAGTGTCCATCCAACTGCACTTAAACAAAATTGTTTTGTATAATCCTAGGTAATAGGAAGTCTTCCCCCCTGGTGTTATGTTGAATATTGACATTAGAAAGGCTTATGATTCAGTTGAGTGGTGTTTTGTGGAGGAAATGCTGGAAGCCTTGGAGTTCCCTGCTCACTTTGTTAAGTTGGTCATGGCTTGTGTGTCTTCTCACTCTTATTCCCTTGTCCTCAATGGTGAGTCCTATGGCTATTTTGAGGGTAAAAGAGGCCTCAGGCAGGGTGATCCTATGTCTCCCTTGTTGTTTGTTGTGTGCATGGAGTATTTGTCAAGATTGATGAGTGTGGTGGAACGCCACAATAGGTTCCAATTTCATCCTAGGTGTAAAGGAGTGAGATTATCCCACTTGGCTTTTGCTGATGACTTGATTATGTGCTGTAAAGGGGAGAGGGTTTCTGTAGAGTTGTTGATGAGAGCCATGGCTACTTTCACTCATGCTTCTGGATTGGTTGCTAATGGGGGGAAGTCTAATATCTACTTTTGTAATGTTCCTATGGATCAGAAGCAAGGGATTATTGTCAGCTCTAGGTTTCTGGAAGGTGTTTTACCCTTTAAATATTTGGGGATTTCTATTGGTGCTAGGAAACTTTCTTCTATGGACTGCCAGGTGCTGGTGGATAAGATTGTTGCTCGAATCAGACTTTAGGGATCCAGAACTCTATCTTACTCAACCAGGGCAATGTTGATCAATTCTGTGTTGGTTTCTATTCAGGCTTGCTGGGCTTGTATCGTTATCATCCCTAAGAAAGTTTTGAATCAAGTAGTTGCTATTTGTAGGAATTTTCTTTGGGATGGTAGGGCCATTTCTACAAGGATTCCTCCTGTCGCTTGGGACTTTGTGTGTAGGGCTAAGAAGCATGGTGGGTTGGGTATTCTTGATTGTCATGTTTGGAATGCAGTTGCTCTTGGTAAGTATATTTGGGACATAGCCAATAAGAATGATAGCTTGTGGCTTAGGTGGGTTAACCATCATTACTTCAAGGGGAGGACTTGGAAGAGGGCTCCTTGCCCTAATTCTGCTTCTTGGCAATGGAAGCAGCTGTGGAGGGTCAAGGAACAACAGAAGCAGGGATTCATTGGTAATTCTTGGATTCATGATGTGAGGGGCTATTCTGTTGCCAGTGCTATTCTGGCCCTAGAGAGGATGTTCCATGGGAAGATTTGGTTTGGTCTAGACTTAATATCCCCAAGCATAGATTCATCCTATGGCTTGTGATGTTGGGCAGACTAGGGACAAGAGGGAGGTTGAGTCAGTTCATGGTAATTGCTGATGATAGATGTCTCCTCTGTGGTGATCACAAGGAAGAAGCTGAGCACTTGTTCTTCTCTTGCAGGTTTACCAAGGGGTGTATTGATTGTCTCCCTGTAGACTTCCAACTGCTCAATTTCTCCTCTTTGGCTGATCTGCTAGGGAGTATGCAAGCCATGAGGGGCAGATTCAAGAGGAGTGTAGCTTTCTGCTTCATTGCTGCTCTGATCTATACTGTGTGGCAGCAGAGAAATAACTCTCTTTGGAATGGCACTGTGAAGCTGCCTAGGTCTGTCATGATGGATGTAAGGATGCAGTGTCTAACCAGAATTAAGGATGTCCTCCCTAGGAAAACTAGTGCAAGGAATGTTATTTGGCTAAATTCTTTGTAATAGTGATTGTTTGGCTCTGTTTGTTCTGCATGTTTTAGGTTGTCTGGTGTTGTGTTGCTTGGTATAGGCTGTCATGGTTGGTGTGTTGTTGTGTTTTCTGCTGATTGTTGTTTAGTTGCTGCTGATATTTGTACAATAGCTTGTGTAATTCTTCTTGATATATAAAATTGCTTGCCTATTTTTTTTTCAAAAAAAAAAAAAGTAAAGGTTTAAGACGATAGTGAGAAGACTTGGACCAACCCAAGGCCGAATCCAAGGCCAATCCAGCTGGGAGAGTCATCAAAACCACTAGCTCCACCCATCCTAGAGGCTCTACAACAGTTTTTGCCCGAGCAGCTGGCTAACGCTGCTATGATGCTGAGCTCACTTGTTGGCGCCACCCCGATTCCAAACTCAAAGCTACTGAAAAAGCGGTGGTTGGTCCAAGCAAAAGCGCTCCCACCACACCTAACTCACCGGTAAGAAGCATGTAGCCACTAAGCCCAAAATCCATAGCCACCCCCCGGAGTCTAGTTGGGTATTCGATAACTTTAGAGAGACGATCCAGGCTAGGCCGCCAAGACAACCCCATAATGAGTGGCATAAGAGTGTCGAGGTAGAGTGGCCAGTAGCAGCTGACCAACCTGGAAGTGTCACCCCACAAGGATCCTCTTTCTTTCGACATGTGTTGGATGAAGAGATGTCGCGCATAAAAATGCCGTCTTGTCGGTATGATGGGAGAGCTGACCCCAAGGACCATGTCTCTACGTATGAGGGTTTTATGCAGCTGTACACCACCATTGATTCAGCCTGGTGTAAGGTATTCCAGGTCATCCTGACTGGTATCGCTTAGAGCTGGTTTAAGTCAATATCGGCATTCAGGGAAGCCAATTGGGAAGAACTGTCAGCAAAGTTCATGTCTCATTCGTCAGCAACAAAAGGAGAGAACGGATGACAGGGGAGCTAATGAGCATGAGACAGAAGGAAGGAGGGAACTTGCGCGATTTTATCTCACGCTTCAATGTGAAGGTTGTCACCATTCCAAACATGCAACAGGAGGTGGCAGTCTTCGCATTGATGTCAGGAATAAGAGATGGGACTTTCCAACAGTACTTGGTAAGGAATAATTTCAAAACCCTCGCTGAAGTATTGGAGAAGGCCAATGAGTATATCAGAGCCGAAGAATTCAACAAAGTGGGGAGTGGCACCACCAGTACTTGCATCAGCTGTAACAGCCCCGGAAATTCGGACCTTTTCCTTCCTTTATAAAACTTAATTTTTTACCAAAACTTAGCCCAAATTTCTAGAGTTGCTACTCGTACCCCCACCTCTGATAAGAAATGGGTATACGAATAAGTAAAAGCAGGATCGTAATGTTTTCAGATTCCAAAGCGGATTTTTTCATAATACCAAAGCCGTACAAAGTTTAAATCCAAAACATTAAAAGTTAAAAATAACCCATTACAAGCTGTTCTGCTAAAGCATAAAGCCTATGATCAAATGGTTTAGCTAATTCCAACAAGGATTCCTCATCAGCCTCTAACAAGTAAGCCGTCCCTACTACTCACCTGCACAAAACCGCGAAGGAAAACAACAAACAAACAATAACACAAATATCAAAAAAACTGAGTATGATCGACTCTACCTTGTAAACACAAGAAACATCAAGCATTAACTGAACCACAATTATCCAATTAATAAATTTTAGAGCAATTATTATCCAAGATTATTAATTGGGAAAGTGAACGCGATAGGGCCTCTTTCATCCCGTCTAGGACTTTTTGGCTTGGCCTGCAGCTTGTCGACAGAGTGTCCCGAGTGTATACACCCCTCACAGAACTGATGCGTATCCGCAAGTGCGCGCTAAAAGTTCAAGAGGAGGACGAAAGCAGATTATAATAGTTACAATGATTCAACGACTATTCAACACATGTCCGACCTATTGCGTGTCCACCATGACAATAGACCCACATTGGGTATTCCCCAATGAGACACCGTTCATCACCCTAATAGATCGTCACCGTTCGGGCTACTTTCCCTTTGAAGATTGTTTCACTTTAAGTTTAGGTTCATTTGGTTTTTTTAAAATCATTTGAGTGAGAACACAAACACAAAATAAATCAATGATCCCAAAATTCCGCACTTTAAGAATTCTCCATGAGTAATCAAACCATAAGGCAAACTTGCCACTTCAATTCAAAAACTCGATAACTTATCGTTCATTCATAGTAACCACTTACACTTCTTAAATCAAGGAAAGTACAAATATTCACCAATCCATACCAAAATTCCATGACGTAAATAATTCATTAAACAATGACAATCAACGAATTGTTAAGAGCTTCAAACTTTTCAAAATCAAGTGCATAGAAGAAAATTTCGAAAATAATAATATACTACCACCATGCTTTTCGAAATTTACATGTACATATGCCAAATAATTTTCGAAAATAGTAAGTAAGATTACATAAAGCATTTTGAAAGTTTAAGTTTCAAAAATCATAATATAAATACATGGCATATTTTCGAAAATTATAAATAATATTTGCAATCCATGAACACTGATTTTCGAAAATTTCAGATTTTATAAATAAAATAAATAAGCTTCTTTTGGACTTATAATGGGTATTTGGTACACAAATTATATGACCTAAAACACATGTACACAACCCTTAGTCCAAAAACAAGTTTATTTTGATTTTCAAAAATTTCAAAAGCATAATTAAACTATTACAAAAATCTAGAAAATGACTATATATGGCATAAAATGCCTTTAAAACCATCACATTAGCCCTCAAAAACACGGCTAAAAACATTCCTTGGATGCCCATACATCCACACGAAACACTACTACTATGCACATAATTAATCATAATTTTACATCATCAAAACAACCTTAAAAACAATAACTAAAACAACTACTTAAGCATGCATATAACTTCTACTAAAGCATAAATAAACATAACTTTAAAACATTAAAACTACGCTAGAACATAACACTAAGCACATGCTAAAACAAAAGCATAAAAAGAAACTAATCTAGACTAAGCACAAAAGAACCTAGGGGCTAAAGAAAGCGGTAGACATTGAAGCATAACTTAACGTCTGGAAGGCTACTTTAAGTTCGCTCCCTCCTCAGAAAAATAATTCAATTCTCTCAGTTATTCTTCCGTGAAAACTTTTCACTTGTTAGTCCTCTTTTCTTAGAGGAGAAGTGGAAAAATTGTAGAGAGAATTGTGAGGAGTGATGGAGTGGTGTAAGGGGCTATTTATAGGTGAAAGGGTGGAGGAAAAAGGTAAGATTTTCAATGTGGGACAAAGGGGATGGAGTGGTGGTGTGTGGCCACGTGGGAGGAGGAGGAGATAAGGGTAAGGTGGTGGTGAGGTGGCCTAGGAGTTTGTGTTGTCAAGCTTTAATTACATGATGACTAATTGACTAATTAATCTAATTATGCAGCAATTAAAATACGACATGCATAAAACGACCTTTAAAAATAAAATTCTAAGCCATAAAAATATTTTTATTTACCAAAAATATTTTTCCATAAAATAAAATAATTTTCGCAATATATATATAATATTTTCGAAATATATAAATACGTATTTATTTATTTTGAAAATATTCCAACTTCAAATTTATTATTTTCAGAAAATAATATTACGGCAAAATACTTTGTTTATAAAAAATACCTTTGAAAAATAATTCGAAAAGCTCTTTTATAAAAAAAAAATTTTGAAAATCCTTGAAAAATTACGGGTATTACATCAGCAGAGAGGAGAAAATGTAAAAAATGAGTATAAGAGGGAACTACCCTTGGATGCAAAAGAGTATTATACTAGAGCCACCACAAAAAAGGAGTGGCGGTAGCGGAGAAAAAGCCCAAAACAGAGAAGTTTGGTAATTACACACAACTGACTATTCCGAGGGCTAAGATCTATGAAATGCACAAACATGAAGACACTTGGCAGAGGCCAAAGAGAATGCATTGCTAAACAGGGACAAGCATATGTGGTGTGAATTCCATGAGGACTACGACCACATGACTAATGAGTGTAAAAACTTGAAGGACAAACACTTTGATTTTCATGTGTGACAAACACTTTGCCTCCATGTGTTTGAAACATATCTAAGCTTAACGCATAATTTTAACCCTTTTGGGGATGAACTGTAATAACCCAATATTTTAGGTTTGATTTTCATGTTTAAATTTTGGGCTTTGTTTAGTTTGTGGTTAATTTAAATTTAATTTAATTCTCTAATTTTGGGCCAAGTCCGAAATTATTTAGTCATGAGCATGACCTTGCAAGTGGCCAACTTGCACAATTGAGCCCATTTATTTCCTCCAAAAAATTGGCCTCCTCTCCTCCTTGCACTTCTTGCCACTTACTTTATGTTCACACTAAGAATTCATCTATAAATAGATGACCCTTGTGAACGTGACTTGAGGCCTTTTTACAAAAGCCATCTAACCTTACTTGCACAATTAAAAACAAACACAAACTCCCCATTTGCTCCCCTTCTGCACGCCATTTTTGCCCCATTTGTCATCCCAAAACTTTGCTATCTTTTTGCATTCAACTTCAAGGATTCATTACTCATTGAATTCTAATAACAACTCAATTATCAAAACTTCAATAATTTTATTCAAGATTCCGGGTTTGGGTACGTTTTCGGGTTGGTTTGTGACTTAAAGACTCGTGTGAAGTTAGGCTCTTGATTTGTGTGGGCCATGGTGGCTAGTGCGTGGTGGTGGTTCGTGGTGGTCGTGATTCGTGTTGGCTCGTGTGTGCAAGAGTGGTGGTTCGTGTGGTGCTCATGGTGGTCTTCGTGAACCGTGGATGTTGGAGGCGGTGGCCGTGTGATTTAATGTGGGTCGTGTGTTATTTCGTGCATCAGGATTGTGATCTTGCTTGTTTTCATTTCTAGTTTGGCGTATCGATTTTCGATGTAACTAGAAAATCTCAATTAAATTTGGATAGTCAATCACCTAGTATAACATAGGATTGAAATTGAATTTATAATTTAATGTTATGTTTATTACATGAATTATGTATGCTTGATGATTTTGTTAGAATTTTCAAGTGATGAATTATAGTAGATTTTTGATCAAGTTACCATTGTTGAAGTCGTTTGATGATGTTTTGACTATGATGATTTTTCCTTGATTCTTGTTTTTGTTGTTTAGATCATTTTGATTCATATGATGATTAATATTGGAATTAATGTTTATTTTCCGAATTTATGTTATACATTTTTTATGTTTTGTTTCCTTGAT
The DNA here is from genome assembly GCA_951394345.1 of Salicornia ramosissima. NCBI lineage: Eukaryota > Viridiplantae > Streptophyta > Magnoliopsida > Caryophyllales > Amaranthaceae > Salicornia > Salicornia ramosissima. Next base: position 29,807,571 of record OX596236.1, on the reverse strand, counting down.
TTTCAATATGATGATATGTATTGAATATGATTGAATTATTTTCATAAAATTTGATTTTTGGAAAAACATTTTCGAATTAGTTTTCATATTAAAGCTAAGTCTCGATGATTTTCTTGAAGTTTTTGAGTTGGTTGCTAGTCTAGTATTGAAATCTTGATGAATCTTGATCTTTCTGGATGAATCTCGATGAATCTTAATCTTTCTTGATGAATCTTGGACTTTCTTGATGATTCTTGAACTTTCTTGGAAAATCCTGGATAGGATGTTGATAAGTTTTGTCATTTTTTGATGAATCATGGTCGGTTGCTTAGCTTGAATATTCATGTCAAACTTTAATTTTGTGTCGGATTCTTGAAATTGAATTGTCGGACTTTGTTATTTATCCTGGTGATCATGTCGGTATATCTTCGAATCGTTTTCTCGAAAAGTCACCTAATTTAGTAACGTATTGGTTACTATATTGGGTTAAGTCGTAGCCACTACCTCGTGTTCGATCGTGGGGTAGTTATGTCCTATGGTGTGTTGTCGTCTAGGTTAGCGACACATTGGTTGCTAGCTTAGGAGTTGTGGCCATTACTTAGATATAGTCCTCGCATTGGAGAGCTACGGGTAGAACGCATTGGTTCGATCCGGCATATGTTAGGAAGTTGGGAAGCGTATTGGTAGACCAACGAACATGAATTGTACTGTCGTTTGATTGGATTTAAGTTGATTTGATTTGGGTTTTTTTGGAATTTTTGTAAATGGTTTTGGGGGAAAGGACACAAAGTAGTCGGTTCTGGTATTGCAGTTGCAGTTACGGACACCTAGTACTTCCGTTGGATTTTATAGTTATTGTTGGATCGTTATTGTTGTGCTTTGTATGTATGATTATCAGTGTATGAATTTGATATTTTTGTTGAACTTGTATTTCCGCTGTGAAGGATGCCAGGTACGCATTTATGCGTTAAATTATGTTGCGTTGATGTTTTGGATATATGACTTCATGTGTTACGTATGTGGCTTTCCTATATTATGTTGTGTGGTTGAGTTCCATGTTTAAGTGGGACAGTCTAGTTACTCGCCACTTATGGTAGACCTTCATTTGCAGGTGATGATGCCGAGTAGCCAAATTAATATTTATGTTTCGTCGGGCCGCTTGGGCATGTGTGGTTGTGAGATTGTAACTAGTAGTAGTTGTGTAGCAGTTTATTTTTGTTGTGTAAACTTTTATAATCGAATATTAGTTGGTTGGTTTGATAAACAATTTGGGATATAGTTTGTATTTGACTATAGTTTGATTTTGGAGATAATAATATTTTGGGACTATTTTGTTGTTTTAGTAGCATTTCGACTTCTTGTAGGTTGTAGTCTCGTTGTTTAAAAGTCATTTGACAATTTTATTTTGATTTTTTTTGTATCAATCAATAAATTTATTTGAAGTAACTATACTTTTACTTTTTGTTAAAATAGATGAGGAATAATAAGTACTCCCTCCGTTTTTTTAGATGTAACATTTTGACTTTAGCACTATTCATCAAACCCACTTTGACCATTAATTGTTACTTATATATAAAGGAAAACATAGTCATGTGTGGTCTTGTTGGATTCACCTCGGAATACACTTTTTAAATATATAATTTTGCACTTATATATTTAAAGGTAATACGGGTCCAAGTTATATGTATGCAAGTGTGAAAAGTGAAATGTTACATCTGCAAAAAACAGAGGGAGTATTATTATTATTATTATAAGAAGAAGAAGAAGAAGAAGAAGAAGAAGAAGAAGAAAAAGAAAGGAGAAAGAGATGATGAAGAACAAATTAAAACTTATAGATGATACAAAGTATAATACTTCCTTTGTTTCGAAAAAAACGCAACAAATTAGATAGCACGGACTCCTAGCTTATTTTTTGTTGTGGGAGTAAAAGGGATAGAGAGAGAAAGTGGGTATGTGATGATGTGAGAGATAGGAAGAAAAGACTTACAAAAATGGAAAGATTAAAATTGTTGCATTTATTTTGAAACTTTCTAAAATACAAATTGTTGCGTTTATTTCGAAACGGAGGAAGTAGTTGATTTAAACTCAAACTCAAAACAAAATAAAAAATAGTTTTGAGAAAACTGAAAATTATTTTCAATTTTTAAAATTTGAAATACGGAAACAATGTCAAACACTATCATTGTAGTTTTTTGTTTTCTGGTTTTTGTGTGAACGCATAAGGATTACAAAAATTATTCAAACATATTAAAATCATTATAATTTGATAACTGATAACTAATAACTGGAAAATGCAAACTGCTTTTTCTGATTAATTTTTTTATGTTTGGTTTTTTTGCTTTTTAAAAAAAAAAAGAATACAGTAAACAAAAAAGGATAATGGACAAGCCCTGGCTACTAGAGTTTAGATTGTTTTATTTAATTAGAATTATAGCTTTTTATTTAGAGATTTCACTTTGATTCAGCAAATCGTTTAAAGAATCTTTCCCCCTAATAATACTCCCAAATATTGCAATTCCCATTAGGCAGCGTTTGGAAACTTAGATTTCATTTCAATTATTGAATTTTAATTCTAGAAATTGAAATCAAGCATTTGAATTCCAATTTCAAATTCTTAAGCACATTTGGATATTGAGAAATTGAATTCCAATATTTCAATTCCGTGTATGTGTTTGGAAAACATTGGAATTGGATTCTCAAATTTCAATTCTATGCTATTGTTTGGATAACATTGCAACTTGCAATTGCATTATTAAAAAACTAATTTGGCTTAAGAGCAATATTTAAGAGTAAAGTTTTAAACCATGACTTGACATAAGATTTTCAAGTTGGCCCATATTACAAAGAATTCCAAGTACTACTAAAACATTTAGCGAAACCTCGATATTCCATTACCATAATTGATGAAATGCAAATGATAATCATCATAAAATTAAGGCAACAATACATCACTAAATTTTCTTAATCATCTACAATAGCAAAATTAAGGCAACAATAATCCATGCATCTGACAAGTCAAAACTCCAAATCAGTGGGATCAACGTCGACAAAGTGAGTTTATAGTGCACTTCATTAACTACTTCTCTCTCCATCATATCTGCAACTTCATCATGTTGTTCTGAACCATTACCAACAGCTCTATCTGCACCAAATAAAATACATCACTAAATTTTCTTAATCATCTACAATAGTGAAATTAAGGCAACAATACTCCATGCCTTTGACAAGTGAAAACTCCAAATCAGTGGGATCAAAGTCGACAAAGTGAGTTTATAGTGCACTTCATTAACTACTTCCCTCTCCATCATATCGGCGGCTTCATCGTGTTGTTCTGAACCATCTCCAATAGCTCTATCTACACCTAATAAAATAAATCACTATATTTTCATAATCATCTACAGTAGCAAATTAAGGCAATAATATTCCATGCCTCAGACAAGTAAAAACTCTAAATCAGTGGGATCAAAGTCAACAAAGTCTGTTTATAGTGCACTTCACTAACCACTTCCCTCCATCATATCTGCAGCTTCATCATATTAATCTGAACCATCTCCAACGACTCTATCTACACCAAATAAATTGCATATATATATATATATATACCCCACTTCTCTATGAACTTGTTGCGGCATAGGGTAGCATTTTTGTTCTCCTAAAAAAACATCATAATTTCATTCAAACCCAGTACTACTATTATTGTTGCATACTTTATTCCATATATTTTTTTCATTACTTGAACATATATAAAACCTTTAAAATCAGATCAGGAATTACTTTCCTGAACAACATTAGTAATCAAATCAGAACAAAGTATTATGCACTTAATCAGACTCCATACCCCCATCAACAACCATGAATCAAATCTGAAAAAAGAATCAAATAAATTATCTTCCTAAAACCCCAAAATATAACCAAAACTCAGCCATAAAAATTGCAGCATGACAGTTATTGAATAAGGCTAATCTTAAGCATTAGTCTTATTAACAACTATGTGCTTACGGGGATTCACAACAACAACAACAACACATCACAGCAACAACAGCAGCACATCACAGCAACAGCAACAGTAGCACAACAACAACACATCACAGCAACAACAGCAGCACATCACAGCAACAGCAACAGTAGCACAACAACAACACATCACAGCAACAACAGCAGCACATCACAGCAACAGCAACAATAGCACAACAACAACATAACACAGCAATAGCAGCAGCAACACATCACAACAACAGCAACAATAGCACAACAACAAGACAACACAGCAACAACAACAGCACACCACAGAAACAACAACAGCACTTCGCAGCAACTACAACAACAATAACAGTAACACAGCAGCAACAACAACAGTAGCACAGCAGCAATAGTAGCACTAAACTAGGTTTTAGAAGATACCTTATGAAAAATACTCTACAACGAATTACTCTACAACTTCGAATGATACAGTTGAATGATATAGATATTAATCTATGCAAATTGAACAAAAAGTAAACAATAAGCCAAAAAAATCGAACCAAAAACTAAAGAAAAAACCTCAAAATAAATAAATAAAGAATCGAAAGAAAACTTCAACATTTGAACAGAAAATATGAACAAGCCACAAAAATCAAAGAAAAAAATCTAAAAATTCGATCAAGCCACAAAAAAAATCAAAGAAAAAAACCTAAAAATTGGAACAATCCACAAAAAATCAAAGAAAAAACCTAACAATTCGAACAAGCCACACAAAATTACCAAAAAAAAAATTAAAAAATCGAACAAATAACGAAAAATTTCAAGCGAAAATCATACCTTGTAAGAGAGGGTTACATCGATCTAAATCTTAGAATTGACATGATTCCATGGAGGTTGAAATGGAGGAGCCAAAGAGAACGAAAGATTGAGACAGGAGAGAGAGAAATGATCGAGTATTTTTTTTAGAAAACCTATTTTTTTTGGGCTGGTTGGATTTGAAATGACAGGGGTGAGGTGAGAAATTGTAGATAGCCTTTTTTAATGGGCTTGGAATTGGGCTGGAATTGACACAATTCCAATTCCAATTTCTAATAGTTGCCAAACAAAAGAATCAGCCCAATTCCAGAATTTCAAATGAAATCCAATTTTCCAAACAGGCCCTTATACGGCTCTTCTTTTCTGAATTCCCAGATTACCGTCCAAATCAGCAAAAAAAACCGAACCGCTACTAGGAGTAACAGTTTTATTACTTTAACAGTTAAATGTGAAAATTTTGCCTTTTTTATTTTTGGTGCCCGTTAATTATGCCTCAACAGAACAAATTGTAAGTGGTAACTTGTCAAGGCAAAACCGCCACTGGGAGTGTTGGTTTTCAAGGCAAAACCGCTACTCCCAGTGTCGGTTTTCCTGTTAAAAAAAATAAATAAATAAAAGATGGCGTGAACGGAAATCTGGGAATTGATAAAATTATAACCGTAAAATGGAAATTGTAAATTTTGAGTGTATTATTAGGAGAAACGATTCCGGTTTAAATTGTGTTTTACAAGTGACATTTATGAATATTGCAATGTTTTTTTTCCTAGTTTGACCCGGTGATAAAGAATGGCCAAAGCTGCTTCTTCTCAAGTTTTTGGAAAACACAATTTTGCAAAAGCTATTACACCTTTATCGAAATACTAGTTACATAATAAATATGCGATACGAATTTTTAGGCAAAAAATAGATTTAAAGAGAAACACTAGTACAAAAAACACCTAAGGCACCCCCCTATCGCGTCGCTTGTTAATAATATGGGACACCTAAAGCTATTGTGTCACTTGCATATAATGCTAGAAACGATAGGTTGTGATTTTTTTTTAAAAAATACCTATTGTGTCGCCTCCAACATTATAAGTGACACGTAAAGTGATTGCGTCTGCACATATATTATGTTGGATGCGATAGAGTTAGTCTATCGTGTCCCTCCGAAATAACAAAGAGACGCATTAAGGTTAACAACAAAAGATAGAGTGAAAATTTAATAATTAATTGGGCCAACAACAAAAGTAAAGCTAAAAAAAAATTAAAAAACATACACAAAGGTTAAATTTTTACTAAATATACTCCCTCCATTCCTTAAAGATTGCCCATATTGACTTTTGCTACTGTTTATTTGGTAATTTTGACTCTCTATAATTTTATACATGTAAGGAAAAATATAATTTTATAGTCAAATGAGATCTCGTTTGATTCGGCTCAATGTGTATTTTTTTAATATGTAATGATTATAATTTAATTTAAAGATGTAGCTCGGGAGATGAGAAAAAGTAAATGGAGCAATCTTTTAGGAACAGAGGGAGTAGTAAAAAAATATTTATCTAAAATGACAAAAGTTGCGAGTATTACAATACGGAGGTACTCTTTTAAAACTTCAATTACCAAAAACCACTCTCAATAGCTAAAAGCTAAGGACAGCCTCTAAAATGATTCAAAACCCTTAAAATTCCAAAAAACCTATTACCAAAATTTCAAAGATTAAACATAAGGCAAGGAAAACATTAACAACAATGGGGTGCAAGTGACAAAATAACTGCATTAAGCGTCTAAATATTCCCTTAACTATGTAAAATGTAAAGTACTGTAGATACATTTCTTTTTTTCAACACAGTTATACAAAAAGAAACACTAACAACAATGATATTCAGATTGAAATAGCTTACAAGAATCTAAAATTGGTATTGCTACAAATTTTATGATTTACAGTAACAGTTTGCACTTAAGAATCTCTTTACAAACCAATGTAGCATGGTCTAGAGGTAGAATCTTCACCTTCTGGTAAAAAGGTCATAGGTTTAAATCCTACAACTGGGGTTTCTAAGCATGCAAATTTGTCTTATCCTTTCCTCCTTACTCCCAAAGGCTTGGCCTGTATGTATAGGTTAAGTGAATGACCCGCGAAGGGTTCTGTTTCAATTCGGTCCTACTTACCGTATGGGAAAAGAATATATCATTTGGGATGAATTAACATTAAGATTTCAACCTAGGAACAACTTGAAGGCAAAGGGGTGGATGAACACCAGCTAAAGCAAGTACAGAACTAGGCAAAGTCCATATTCCATCCCCACAAATTAACCCAGAAGCAACAGCAGGTCCCAATGCATCAGCACTGGCTCTGTTACCATACCGCCATAAGAAGAGTATCAAGCTACCAACACACATATCAATGGTGAAGTAACCTCCGATGTAGAATGGTATAGCCATAGCCATTGGAATTGGTATAAATCTCGACCATCTACACCCAACAAAGTCTCTAAGCCCATTGATAGCAATAGCTGCAACGAAGAATATCAGGCATAGTTTGAGGCAATTTTTAGGCAATGAATTGAACCCCTCAACTCCAAGAACCGCCATGCTCCTGTAGATGGAAGCATAGGGTGCAATATACTGTGATGTTGGCTCGCCTAGATCGGGGAATGCCTTGTAGAAAAGCCAGAACACACAAGGAGAGATTATACAACCCATTGCGGTTCCTATTATCTGGCTCACAAACATAGACCGGGGGGAAGCTAGTGTCATGTACCCGGTTTTGAAGTCTTGCGACAGATCAGAAGCTGTTGAAACAATGTTCATCATGACCCCACAGGCTGCTAGTCCAGCAATGATCCCGCCATGGGTAGCACCAGCCCAAGCACCGATAACAAAGATTGCTAACTTCCCGTATGTTGATGCCAAGGACCAGTCGGTAAGTCCACAACCATAGGCATTACAGAAGGCTAACATTGGTGCAACAACATACATGACTAGGGCATGGTACCATTTGAGGCTGTGGAAGAGGTGAGGTAATGTCAAGATAGATATGATTGCAATGATAACATAGCCAGCTACTGCAACCCAGTTTGGGATTTGATCCTTGAGGAAATACTGAGTTCTCCGCTGATCATCGAATGACTCTGATGCAGTGACTTCAGAATCTGGGTATCCATTGGAAGGGAGATTATCGATTGAATAATTCCTTGCCTGAAACTGCTTGTACAAACCAGAAACTGTACGCCAAAAGACTTTAATGAAGTTGTAGAGTCCATCACCAAGGATAATGGCTATGGCTATGAATATCTACAAGAAAATTAGAGGTAAAATTAAAATTTCCATGTGCATAAATTGCTTGGAGTGCAAGTTGAATAAATTAGTCTTAGAGCAAGAAGTTACCTGGTAACCTTGCAAGCCGTGCATGGTTTCTGTAAGGTTTGCATCATACCATTTACCCTGCTTTTCCTCTATAAGGGGCCACATGACACCCCATGATAATATTGCACCTAGTAGCAATGATACATTGATAAGATATGGGCAAATCATACCCACACCCACATATGTTGCTGAGAAATCGAAGTAGAACCTGTAATTTTATACATCCAAAAAGAGAAGGGAAAAAAGATATCAGTGTACAGCCACATAACTGAATTTTTCTAAATTAAACTAAATTTATCTGAAGTCCACTCAATTAAATTAAACTAAATCATAGGCTCAGCAAGAATTGAACAAAATTGAACTAAACTAAATTTGTCAAAACTAAATGCAAATTCCAGACATTAAGTTAAAAAAAAAAAAAAAAAAAAAAAAAAAAAAAAAAGGCTAGTAGTAGAATTAACAAATTAGTACAATTTGTTTCATCATCGGTCAAAACAGCCATGAGATCTTATATTTTGATACCTGTATGCAAAGGCTTTCAGACCAAAAGTAGGAAAATTTACAAATCCACATTTGTCTCCTCCTGTGAAGAACCATTGAAAGAAACCCCACAAGAAGCTGAACGTAAAGAATTTGCCAAGTACCTTCACCTGCTTCCTGAAATTATAGAGTAGAAACACAAATTGGATCAGAGAGATGATCGTTTTTCTACATTTTGCCAAGGATATAATTGCAATTAAATCAAATAAGTTAAGGAAGCCGTACTTGGCTAATATGGCCCCCTTTGGAGTGTGGAAGCTGTTAATAAGGTGAGCAGTTGCAGTCCCGCTAGGATAAATAAGTTTGAAGTCAATAATCATAATCTGCAAAGCAAAAATTATTATTAACTAGTTTTTGAGCCCGTACAAAGCATGGGTTAGAAGTTTCAGAATAATTTCAATTGAACCTAAAATAATAAATGATTGTAAGTACAAAATGTGTATTAATTTACTAATTTATATATGTTAGACAATCTTGAAATATAAAGTATAGTATTCTTTAATTTACAATCAATTACTTCTTATGAAGAAACCATGGTGAATTTGTATATTACTTAATGTATTGACAGCGATAAGTTGGGGAAGGTATTTGATAAAATAAACTATCAAGCTTTATACTCCACAATAATTCAAAGAACTACATTATGTCAGTGTAGAGTTGGAGAATTCTATATGAGCCAAACCAAACTATTACCAACTTAAATGTGCATAATTTAAGTAAGCCATAATGAATAAAGGTGAAATGGGTGAGAATAAGATGAAACTGTAAGTAGACAAAAAGGCTTGTCATTAAGGTGCATCCTCTTTGAGTGAGAAAAAATAATGGCCACGTGACATGCTTATGGTTGTTAAGGGAGAGGTTGTCAGTTTGTCACATGTCATGTTGGACGGGAGTTTTAATATACTTGTAGTGAATTCTAATAAATTCGTTTCTGTGCTAATATAAGATAACCGTCATTTGTTATTCTAAAGATTGTTTCTGGGACTCAAATAAACCCAAAGAGCCAAAGAACAAAGAAGCTTAGCATGGAAAATGTAAAGGTTAAACTTGCAGCATTTCAGGTCAACAGCAAGAGCAAAGAAAAAATTGGTACAGGTAACTCTAATGTTTCATCTAGACAGTGCTACAGAGCTTCCTCTTGTTCCAATTACTACTCTCTAGGATTATTTAGAACAGCAAACAGCAAGACTGAAATCTCCCAAATAGTTAATACTTGATATAGTCTATTGATAACCATTTGAAAAAATTAAAAAAGGGTAAAGGAAAACTAAAAGGCCAAAGAATAACACATACTGTGATTGATGATAGGATAATGTGAAACCAGTACAATTTGAATTAGAACCATGCCAGAGTAACTTAGTGTAGTAAATTGGTATAACCATGAAAACAGTTAAGAAAGTAGGTAACTAACAACATTAGCAGAAACAACAAACCTTTCGAAGAGGAACGACTGAAAACAGACCAAGAAAGCTAACAACAAAGAGAAAGCCGATCATCCATACTAGATGTGGGGTTTTCGTGTCCTGTTCAAAGCCTTTATGTCCTAGCTTGGCAACCCTTGGGCTCATTGCAAGAATGTAACTACCAAAACCGCCTGTTTCACAAAATAGGTTAAAATGCAATATAACTAGAGGTGAGAGATGAAGTGACCAAAGTCACCAAACAATCAAGCAACAACTTAAGACCAATCTCAGTCTGAATACACAAAGCAACAAGCATTTCTTTAAAACCAATTACAGTTTAAAAAAGATCAAATTCATGACTGACATGTAACCTTGCTGTTATTGCCTCTTATCCCTCTCAACTAAAATCCAGCTCCTTTACTCCATATTATCATACCCATTCTCATTAAACACAGAGATTGTTTATACAATCCGGCTGTGCAAATGGTGCAATGCAGTTATGACTCTATAAGAACAGAAACTAAGTTTGACAAATTCTTCATATACAAATCATCTGATTATATTTCATACAAGTTCAAATATCCTCCAAATTTTATGTTTATATTACACTAAATTTCATTGCTTTTAGTTAGAAGGATACAATTGAATCTTCAACAAAAGGCAAGAAAGATCATTTTAACAATCATATTCCATCACCCAGTTTAATTTCTTGGTTACCACAAAATTATAGGCCTGCTTAGGGGTGATTATGAGACGACATAACAAGAGAGCTATTCAAGCTCAACTCAGTCAATGCTCGGTCAAAACTTGACTCGAGTGGGCTCGGCTTCAGATTGAGCTCAGCTCGACATGATAATGGGCTGAGTTGAGCAACATATAACTCTACTCAAAATTTCATGAGAAGCTCGAAAAGTCTAATATCTAGTAGACAAGTATTATTAAGGGAAAAATAACTAAATAGTAAATATATTACGTTTGCTACTTTAAAGGTGTTACATATGCATTGTAGCTCGCGAGCTATTTTAGATCGACTCGATCCAAAACTTGACTCGAGTTTGTCAAAGCTCAACTCAACTCGAGATCGGCTTGAAATCTTAGCAAGTCGAGTCGAGATACCCGAAGATCGAACTCTACTCGCATCATAATCACCCCTAGTCCTATTAATGACTTCTGTTGGATTTATAACTTACCATTTCAGTTCATTCCCATTTGATTGGGATGGCGAAAAACAGGACTGAAAGCCAGTCACTATTAACATATTTTTCCTATAGCACAGCAAATCAAGAAACTCCGCCAGTGGGGTTTCCCGCTGTCGGTCTTAAGCCCTGATAAAGGAGGAAGGTTATGGTAGGTCTGTGATAGCCAGCTTAAAAATATGTCACATCCAGGCGCATTGTTGGATGAGAATAGTACTAGGATGGGTGACCTCTTTGGAAGTCCTTGTGTTTCCATGCCGCCAACCCTACCGACCCCGTGGTTGGCCGAGAATAGTACTAGGATGGGTGACCTCTTGGGAAGTCCTCGTGCCATCGCTTTGGGATTAAGGTGTAGCGCAAGAAGAAAGAGAAGAAGACAGCAAATCAACAATTAAGAGTCTGAATTTTCTATGACAAGCATGGAAAAAAATCGCGTTAGCGGTTGCATTCACGGAAACGGTCGCGTTGTCGCAGAAACGGCTTGTAACGGAAGAATAGAACGGATCGCGGCTTTCGCGGCGTGAATTTATTTAAAATTGTTTATTCAATCTTTTTCAGTATTTATATCATATAATGCACAAAATCTTGTTATTAATTATTATTACTATTATTATGATTTATTATTACTATTATTATAATTTATTATTATTATTATTGAACTCTTTCCCTTAATAATGCTATAAAGTTTGTCAATTCCCAAATTATAGCTACATTTTTTATAATTCCCAAACTACCGTCCACGTAGATGGTAAAAAAAAATTAATTTTTTTTCAGTTTTAATAGGAAACCGCTACTGGGAGTAGCGGTTTCCTATTAAAAATAAACCCCCCCTGCTTCCTTTCTTTTCACAGAATCAAAGTTCACTCAAAACACGCGAGACGGATTTCGCTACCACCGCTGCATGCACCGCTGGACCACCGTTGCCGTCTCCACCGAACGTGTATCACCGCCGGCGCACCGAAGCCACTCCACAGCCAACGCCTCTGCTACAGTAAGGGTTTTTTTTTTGTTTTAATGCATTTGTTTTGTTTGTGTGAATTGATTCAATTCTATTATATGCTAAATTATTATGTTAATTAATGTGTATTACATGCTCTACATTATATACTTGATGAATTTCAATTTGGTTTTTGGTTGTGTGGGATAAAATTCAGAAAAAACTTTGTAATTGATAATGCATGCCAAGTGTTTGATGAAATGCTTATATTAAATTTATGAGTTTTCTCTTCTTTTTTGTGCACAATTTATGTCAAATTATGAGTTTTCAATTTGGTTTTTGGGTTGTGTGGTGATAAATTTAGAAGAAACTTTGCAATTGATAATGCATGCCAAGTGCTTGATGAAATGCTTATATTAAATTTATGAGTTTTATCTTCTTTTTTGTGCACAATTTATGTCCAATTTAGAATGAGTTTCTTTTATAGTTGGAATATTCGGAGTATTTACGTTAACTTGTTGAATTGTAAACTTTAGACTAAAAAAACTAAAGTTTACATTTGAGCATTTGCTTTCATAAACATTAGTTTTGTCATTACCGGAGTAGATTTGAATAAAAGCTTGAGGCTTAATCATTTATAATTATTTGATTTTTGTGTTAGTTTTTTATCATTAGTGTAATGGTGGGAAATAATGTTTTGTTTTATAGAACATGGATTCCCGCAATTGCATTGCTTGTTGCTATTGGGGTGGGGAGTTGGTGCATAGTAGTAATGATGTGGAGTATAGAGGTGGAAGTAAGAAATTGGTTTCTCTTAAGTCTAGTATGACATTCCTCCTAATTTTGAACAAGTTATATGAGGCATTGGGTGTTGACCGTGCTTATGTGGAGCTGAAGGTTCTAATGAGATATCCTATGCATGAATCATATGATTATTATTATTATTATTACTTCCTCCGTAAATGGAAATTACAACATTTGCCATATTTGGATGTTTTTAAAAAATTGCAATAAACTTGTCACTTTCTATTTTGGTTAATATTTAACATTTTTCTCTCTCCTACTTTTATTAATCTACTAACTTTTATTTCTCTCTCCTACTTTTTCTACTCTACTAACTTTTATTTCTCTCTCCTACTTTTATTAATCTACTACGAGTAACTTTTATTTCTCTCTCCTACTTTTTCTGCACTACTAACTTTTATTTCTCTCTCCTACTTTTACTAATCTAATAACTCAAACACACTTATAAAAAAAAATTTGGAGTCTGCGACCTCCCCCTTTGTTGCAATTTTTCGTTTACGGAGGAAGTATTATTATTATTATTATTATTGTTGTGTTAGAAAACCGCCACTACCAGCGGCGTTTTTTTTTTTGGACTCTGGTTTATCACCAGGAACTAAAAAATATATTTTTTTTCCTAGGCTGACATGGACGGTATTTTGGAAATTAATAAAAAAGTAGCTGTAAATTGGGAATTGGGCACATTCATAGCATTATTGAGGGAAAGAGTTCATTATTATTATTATTATTATTATTATTATTATTATTATTATTATTATTATTATTATTATTATTATTATTATTCAATAGTTTTAAAAAAAAGAAGTTATAAATTTAATTTTTTTTAAAATAGTGAAATAGATAGCAAGTACCATTAATAAATAGCTATAACTTTCCAGTCATGTTTACAGCTGTCCATTTATTGCATCTTTAACCATCGTCGACCACCAAATTTCTTGCATCAGAACTAGTCGAAGATGGCTTGCCGGAATTTTCCGTCACTATCGGCGAATTGAATTCGGATATGTGCTACAATCCAAGATTTAGGGTTTGTAGAAGGGCTTTCGAATTAGGGTTTGTAGAAGGACTTTCGAATTAGGGTTAGTTCATACAATTAAGTTAGGGTTTTTTAACGAAATCAATATGTAAAGCCAAGGTAAGTTCCAATTTGAAGAAGCTTCAATTATTTTCACTTCATACCCAAATTTAATTTTTTTACTTCATCTTCTTCTCTTACTTTTAACATAAGGGGCGTTCCACCGTTACGGAACAGTCGTCATGGCGAGTTCGGTGTGATTCCCAACTCACCATTCTACAACAGGGTTTCTCAGGAACGGTGGGTCTGAAACCCGGTTATGCCCTTCCGTTATAGAACGGCCGAGTTTTGTTTCCATGATGACAAGGGCTTTAGTTGACATATGACTGACTAGCATATGAAGTACAGCTTTATAATCAAATGAACATAGAGGGTGTTTTCTATAGATTTTGGAATGTAAACGGAATTGAAACAAATTATAAAGGAAAAGGGTAATAATAAATTATACTATTATTTTTTATTCGGTATAATTAAGAAAATGGAATGGGAAAAAAAAGAATTTTGTTTCCATAAGATTGAGAAGGTTAAGAAAGTGGTGGTAATTATTTTCATCAGGTAATGACATGTGTTACCAACATCTCATATCAAACAATGGGTAATAAAAATGCTTATTTGATGCCATTTCCAACGGACCAACACTAACAAATAAGAATACCAAACATGCTAATAGTGTAATTAATCTAATTATACTTCGTAATATATTAACTTGAAATGGTAACATTCACACTCTTTAGATTGTCCCCCGCCAAAATTCCAATTTACATGTGAAAGAATAATCAATGTCCACTTCTCCCTCTATTTCAAAAATATTTATTATGCTGAAATTTCGGTTATGAAAAAGATCTATAAAAATTAGATCACATTTTTTTTCTTATTAATGTGAAATCTTTAAATGACATATTTTTATTTATCGGGTAAGGATTCCACTAGTTCATTAACGAGTACAGAGCTACTAAGCCAAAGGGGAGGGGGGGAATACCCTAGATAATGTTAGGGTAAGAATCAAACTCGTGACCTTGGTCACGGAACATGAGGTGCTTACCACCAAGACATATCCCAACTCCTTTCTTTTTAACCTCTTAAGAATATATTTCATACAACGATATAACTTGATATTTCTTCAAAGAAATATTCCCTCCGGGCTTTTTTAATTTAAGCACCTTCATTTTTGAATTTTTTTTTATCCACTTCATACATTACCTAAATATAATAAAGCTTTATTCAGGTTGTATGCTTTGGGAGATTAATGATACTGTTCTGAATCTACACCTATAGCTTGTTGTAATGTCTAATATAAGTGCAATACTAATGTAATAACCCGAAATTTAGGGCCAGAAAATTTCGCGGTTTATTAATATTATTTTATTATTCTATGTCCAAAGGGCCCGCATATTTGGACTGTTTACTTTTATTTCGTCAATCTTATCCAGGAACCGGATCCCATAGCCCATACTTTGATCCCTCTTGGCCGGCCCCCTTTACTCATGGCCAAGATTATTTTTCTTTTCTAATTTATTATTAATTAGGTAATTCTTCATTTATTTAATTAATAATATTTTAATTAATTTGAATTAGTAAAACCTATTTATGCAAAAACTTCTCACTTGGTCTCCACTCTTACCAAGTCTCCCTAAAATCACTCCATACCCCCCTTCACTCTCTCCTCATTCACGGCTCTCTCTCATTTTTCTCCTTTCATTTTGTTTCTTTTGGTTCCATTTAATTAAAATAGGAACAACACTTGTATTCTTTTATCTGTTTTCAAAACTCACAAAAAGAAACCCTAAAATTTGTTCTAGCTGGCCGTGTGTTTTCGAAACTCCAAGGGGGAGTTTTCCTTGATTTTCTTCCTAATCTAAGGTAACTAGACTCTTTCCCTTAAATTTGGTACAAGTTTTCCATATAGTTAATTAGGATTAAGCTAGGGAAAATTGATAGAATTAGTATCATGTTAAGGTTAGGATTTTCGAATGGTATTATGTAAATTATTATGTTATTTTCTTGATATATTCATGAAATCTTGATGAATCTTTAATTATTTTAATTAATTTCGTGTATAGAATAATTCATTTAATTGTATAATTATATGAATAATTGCAAGATGATTGTTTAATCCTGTTCTTGATAATATCGTGTGGATGTCGAGTGCCATACATGAAATTATGTTGATTTCCATGATAATTCTTAAACTAGTAATATTAATCTTTTAATTAAATCTTTGGCTTGATCATGTTATTGTTAAATCTTGAATTTATTCTTGAAGGTTGATCTTCCCATGAATGTCGTGTGGTGATAGGTACATTAAGGGATTGATTTTGATCTTACTTTGGTCCATATTTGATGATTTAATGTTAAAGCATGATTTTTAATTGTTATTAATAAGTTTTATTATTAATTATTGATGATTGTGTTTATTTAATTTGAAGTATGAATTTTGGTTATTATTTATATAAATGTCGAGTGGGATGAAGTAGGAAAAATAGGATTTTTATCATGTTTTAAGTAATATTAGTTGATAATTGATAATTTATATGATTAATTGTTAGTTTAAATGTTTTATTTAATTGTTAAATTGATTATTTAATGAATTGAATTAATTATTATTATTATTATGTGATTGTCGAGTGGTCCATATTAAGTAATAATCAGTTTTAGTTTAATTTTTGGCTTATAATAATATTAGAAGGTAATTTTAGGGATTAATATAATTTAAGGAATTAAAAGGAATTAACAGGGATAAGTTGTAATATGAAGGAAAGTAATAATATGACTAAAATGAAAGGTTATAATATGATAAGAATTAGTGGTCTCGCGATGGCCTTTAGATAAGATGATTGGTAAATAGTGGTCTCACGATGGCCTTTAGAAAAGACAAGATACGATACGGACGCCCATTTGATGATACACGAGTCATCAGATCGGGTTAAGTCGAAGCCACTGCCCTATTGCGGTCTCTGGGCAGTTCTGGATCTTAAGATATGTAATCGTCTAAATAGTAGTACACGAGCTGCTATTTAGGGGCTATGGCCATAGCTTAGACTTAATTCTTGCAAAGGAGGGCTACGGGTTGAATACACAAGTTCTTCCCAGCATGTTTTAGGAAAGTTGGGATGTACACGGGCATCCTTACGAGCTATAATGTCCGGTCCAATAAGATGGTTAAAAAAAGGGTTTTGGGTAAAATGTGACAAGATAAGTATTTCACGGGAAGGATTCTGTTATATGTGTATTTATGTATATTTTCGTGTGTATAAGTTGTATTTATGTAATGATAAGTCTTCCGCTGCGTACGTCTGGTAAGTCTGTATTTATATGTATTTTGGTGTACCTTGTACGTGTATTCCATGTATTCTGTACGAGTATCTTCGGCCTGTATTTATATGCATATCGTATCCGTATTTGTCTGTATTTGGTATGTATTTTTATTCGTATTTTATACGTATATTGTATGTATTTCTAACCGTATTTTGCAGGTATTTTATACGTATTGTACTCGTATTTTGTACATATTTTTATACGTATTTCCTACGTATTTCGTATGTATTTTTATACGTATTTTTCTACGTATTTCCTACATATTTTATACGTATTCTCGTATGTATTCTTATGTATTTTTGTATGATTTTCCTGGTTAATTCTATGCTATTATATGGTTAGCGGTCCCTCATTTAAGCGGGACAGCCTAGTTACTCGCCACTGACAGTGGATCCCCCCATTTCAGGTGATGATGCAGACGCATAAGTGGGCCCCTATATGATTCGGGTTGAGTGTTGATGAGAGCAATATAGTGAACCTGGAGTCTAGTTTATGCCTTCTTTTATTTATTAAGTAGTATATCCCAGCTTGTTAGGATGGAACAGTATTATTATTACGTATTCTAGTATTGTTTTTTGAACTTTTAGAATATTATTTATTTAGTTTGGTTAATAAAAGGAATATTGGATTTTAATTTTTAATAATGCTATTTAGCTTATGTTGGTAATGATCCATTTGTCGATTTCCTTCGTAAATCGACAGTCTAGAAAAGTTGGGTCGTTACAACTAAGGTCTTGTGTAGGAGATTGAGAGCTATGTTGCCTGATCCAGGGTCGTTCTTGACAATTTGAGGGTCAGGGCGAAGTCATACATAAGGGCCCTATAAGCTCGGTTATAACATAGAAGTATTAAATATTGATTATTATTTAAAAAAAAATTGATAAAAATTAAATCAGGATTATTTTGTCATACTTTCTATATCTCATTGTATTTGTCATGGACTCACTTTTGGGTGAGATTTCATTAGGTCAATGTGGTAAATATTATAAAAAGGAGAGAATATTTTAAGTATCTAAGTGTTTTTTTTAATAACATCTAATCTTTCAGCTTTAATAACAATAAAAGGTTATAGTTAATTAGAATTATAGAAATAAATAAATTCTATAGGCCTACAGTGGTGGAGCCACATTATACTAAGTGAGAATTTTTTGACTCCACTTGAATTTGAATGTAGAAAATTTTATGTTGCACATAAAATATATATAATGTTCTAAATTTTTATCCTATAATCTTGATTAATTGAGCCCAATAAAATTAATCAAATGCATTTTGACTCCACTATTTTTTTCCTGAACCTGTCACTATAAGGCTATGCAAAAGGAATACTTTGTATAATATAACTAAAACGATCAATTGCGAATTAAAAAAATAAGATATAATTTTCCGAAATAATTAGAATATTAGTAAGTAGTGACGAAAAGATTGATCCAATGGGTAAGAAGAAAATTTTCGAGTAATAAAATTTAATGGTAAATGAGATGGTAGTGACTCAATGAGGCTATAGACAATTTCTCAACACACCAGAAAAAAAAAAATAAATAAATAAATAAAGGGCAGCAATGGGATTTGATCCCGTGTGGAACAACGAAGGAGAATAATTATTACTGACACAAACCACTGACATAAATAAACTGGTTGATGCTAGCTGGTATTGGAAAAGCGTGTGCTATGTGAAGAGTCTTATTGCTGATTGTACGACTCAAAGTGACCTTGTTAGCATGACAAGGTATTCTGTTAGCATGACTCAATTTTAAACAGGCTTGTGATGAAAGTTCAAAGAGTGAAAAGGTGGGAATGTGAGTACTTAGAGAGAACTTGTCCCACATTGGTAGAATAGGAAGAGTTTTTCACATTTATATATTTGAGCTTATCTCTATTCTCTAAAAGCTTAAGTGGTAGGTGGGTTGGTGGGTTGTTGACAACACGCGCGCCCACTGCACCGGGCCGGGCCGCGCCTGGGCCTTGGGAAATGCGATGCGCGGTGTGCGGGTTTGGGTTGGGCCTTGGGCCATCCTATCTTTTTGCTGCTCAACCGTTTGACGTTTTATTTTAATTCTTAGTCGGTCAGCCATTTACTCCATGATTCTCTCCCACTAACAGTCAGCCTGTTTACCCATTATCATCGGTTCTCAGTCTATATAATGCTGCTCCTCAGTTATTAATTTCTCAAGATACACAGCAGTTTTCTCTCATTTTCCATTACTCTCAAACACAGTTCTATTATTTCCTGGGCATAATCTGAGTTCCAGTCGGGGTGGTGCGTGCACACTATTTCGACGCCGTGCTAATCCTGGAGGGCATCCGCTGTACGTCTACTGCACCGGGTAGCGCGGAATTGTCTTTTAGGACAGTGGTCGTTCACGACGCGGCAATCGTTTCATTTCTGCCGGTTCACGCTTCAACAGCTAAGTAACGTTTTTATTTATTTTGACTAACAATCTAAAAGACAATTATTTATTATGGCTACATCTAAGTTTCTTATTCCTGATATGTCAAAATTAGAGGCTTTAGATGGTAAGAATTATAAACGTTGGGCTATTAGGATGCGTTTCTATTTAGAACAGATTGAGGTTGCTTATGTGCTTGATAATATTCCTGAAACTGATGATGAAACTTCTGAAATTTATCTGAAATTTGTTAAGGATAATCGGACTTGTTTGGGTATGTTACTTCATCATATGTCGAACACTCTGCTTGACATTTACATGGCTTTCTATCATGCTAAAGATGTTTGGGATGCACTTGAGAAAAAATATGGAGCTGATGATGCCGGTACTAAACGCTTTTGTGTTAGTAAGTGGTTAGGCTTTCAAGTTTTAGATAGTAAACCAATTATTGATCAAATTCATGAGTATGAAAACATCTGCATTAATATGGCTGCTGAGGATTTGTCAATCTGTGATATTACTTTAGCCATTGTGTTAATTGAAAAACTTCCCCCTTCCTGGAAAGATTTTCGTAACCAATTAATGCGCAAAAAAAAGGGACTTAACCTTAGAGGAACTTATAGGCCACTTAAAAATTGAGGAAGAAAATCGTATTAAGGATAAAGGAAGTTTTGTTTTTTCTTCTTCATCTGCTAAGGCTAATCTGATAGAGTCTAAGTACAAAGGCAAAAGTCCACTCAAAACTGAACAAAAGATCAAGAAATATAAGTTCATGGGTACTTGCTTCAAGTGTGGCAAGACTGGTCATAAAGCCGATAAATGCGTGGTTAAGAAGAATGGAAAACCTCATGCTCATTTGGTAGAAGACAATGATAACATAGTGGCCGTGGTTCTGGAAGCGAATATGGTTGATAACACAGCAGAATGGATCGTTGATACCGGGGCTACTAGACACATCTGCACCAACAAGGACATGTTCACTACCTACAACAAAATTGATGGTGAAAATGTCTTCATGGGTAACTCTGCTTCTGCAACCGTACTCGGCAAAGGAAAGATCATTCTAACCATATCTTCTGGAAAATTGCTTACTCTTACTAATGTTTTACATGTTCCAGAAATGCGCAGGAATTTGATTTCTGGAAGTCTTCTCATGAAAGCTGGACTCAAACTTTCTTTTGATTCTGATAGATTAGTTCTTATTCGTAATGGGGAATTTGTTGGGATGGGATTTTGTAATGGGGGCCTTTTTGTTCTTGATGTTAAAGTTGAAATTGTAAACCCTAATGTAAAAGTTGAAACTATGAATAAGAATGTTAGTACTTCTTCTGCTTATATTGCTGAGTCTATTGATTTATGGCACGCAAGATTGGGTCACGTTAACATTGATTCAATTAAAAAACTAAAACACCTTAATTTAATTCCAAAATTTTCTAACACTGATTTTTCAAAATGTCAAATTTGTGTTGAGGGAAAATTTGCAAAAAAGCCATTCAAATCAGTAGACAGACAGACTGAAGTATTAGAGCTTATTCATAGTGACTTAGGTGATTTTAAAAATTATGAAAGTAGAGGAGGTAAACGTTACTATATTACCTTCGTTGATGATTGCTCTAGATTCACCATGATTTTTCTTCTCAGATCTAAAGATGAAGCTGAGGAAATGTTCCTAAAATATAAAGCTGAGGTTGAGAATCAATTGGGAAAGAAGATAAAAAGGCTTAGGAGTGATAGGGGTGGTGAGCATGACCCCAACACTCTTCAGGCATACTGTGAGCAAAATGGCATTGTTCATGAAACAACTGCTCCTTATTCTCCTGAACAAAATGGTATAGCTGAAAGGAAAAATAGAACCTTGAAAAACATGATGAATTCTATGCTTATTAGTTCTGGTCTTCTTGATAATATGTGGGGAGAAGCAATTCTTTCTGCTTGTCATATTTTGAACAGGGTTCCTCACAAAAGACTTGATAAAACTCCATATGAATTATGGAAAGGTCGAGCTCCTAACTTGAAATACTTAAAGGTGTGGGGGTGCCTAGCAAAGGTTGGCATTCCAAGCTTTAAAAGGGACAAAATTGGTCCCAAAACTGTTGACTCAATTTTCATTGGCTATGCTTATCAAAGTGCAGCTTATCGCTTTCTTGTCAAAGGTACTAACAACTCTTATTCAGGTGGTACCATCATTGAAGCTAGAGATGCTGAATTTTTTGAAAACATTTTTCCTTGGAAAAATACTCATATTGGCTCTTCTAGTGTTTCATCCTCTAGTAGCTCAATTAGTTTGCCTGTTGAAATTTCGTCTCCTATTACTAATGATGAATCTGATGTTGAACCTAGGAGAAGCAAAAGGTTGTGAATAGAAAAGGACTTTGGTCCTGAGTTTACTACTTCTTTTCTCTCTGAAGCTATTTCTGTTTATGATGATTCATTCATTGATGATGATTTTGTTCACATTTTTGTTTTAGAAGAAGATCCTAAATCCTATGACGAAGCGATGAGGTCTATTGATGCAGTTTTTTGGAAAGAAGCAATTAACAGTGAGTTAGAATCAATCCTAAATAATAATACTTGGGAATTAGTTGACCTTCCTAGAGGTTGCAAGCCAATTACTTGTAAATGGATCTTTAGGAAAAAATTGAAGGCCGATGGATCCATAGACAAGTATAAGGCTAGAGTGGTAGTAAGAGGTTTTACACAAAAACATGGAATTGACTATTTTGACACTTACTCCCCTGTGACTAAAATTGTAACCATTAGAACTTTAATTGCTATTTCTTGTATTTTTGGTCTAATTGTGCATCAAATGGATGTCAAAACTGCTTTCTTAAATGGTGACTTCGATGAGGAGATCTACATGGTCCAACCTGAGGGGTTTGTGGCTCCTGGTCAAGAAAATAAGGTTTGTAAATTGATCAAGTCCTTATATGGTCTAAAGCAAGCTCCAAAGCAATGGCATGACAAATTCAACAAAACTTTGATTAGTAATAGTTTTCATGTTAATGAAGGTGATTCTTGTGTTTATTCAAAACATGACTCCCATGGTTGTGTGATTATTTGTCTTTATGTGGATGACATGTTAATTTTTGGCACTAACTTGGATCGAGTAAATGAGACTAAAGATTTTTTGAAATCAAATTTTGAAATGAGAGATATGGGTGAGGCAGATGTGATTTTAGGTGTAAAAATTAAAAGGACCTCAAATGGCATCTGTCTCAGTCAGTCACACTACATTGAAAAACTACTTAGAAAATTTGACTCTTTTGATGTCGATCCAGTTAGAACTCCCTATGATCCTAGTTTCCACTTAAAGAAGAATAATGGTGCTCCAGTGTGTCAAGCCGAATATGCTAAAGTTATTGGTTGTCATGTTTCTTATGAACTGCACTAGACCTGACATTGCTTATTCCATTAGCAGATTGAGCAGGTACACTCATAATCCAAGTAATGATCATTGGATTGCCTTACGAAGATTGCTTAGGTATCTTAAGGGTACCATGAATTGGGGATTGCATTACTCCAAATTTCCAGGTGTTTTAGAGGGGTTCTGTGATGCCAATTAGGTATCTGGAAATGATGAAGCTAACTCCACTAGTGGTTATGTTTTCACCCTCGGAGGTGGAGCTGTATCTTGGAAATCTTGCAAGCAATCTTGCACTGCTATGTCTACTATGGAATCTGAATTTATTGCTCTTGAATTGGCAGGTCATGAGGCAGAATGGTTGCGGAATGTGCTTGCAGATATTCCACTGTGGGGGAAGCCAGCTCCTTCGGTGTCACTTCACTGTGATTCGCAAGCTGCTATTGCCGTTGCAACAAACCTTGCCTACAATGGAAAGAAAAGACACATTCGTTTGAGGCACAAGGCCGTTAGAGACTTGCTGTCTGTGGGGGTGATATCACTGGACTATGTAAAGTCCGAAAAGAAAACTGCGGATCCGTTAACTAAAGGCCTATGTAGAAAACTAGTTTTGGAAACATCGGAGGGGATGGGGCTAAAGCCCATTGATTGAATTGTAAGTAATGAACTCCTACTCACCTTGAGTTCAAAGGGGAACATTATGTAATAATTCAGAAGCACTAAATTTTATTTTCCATCCTTTAGATGTTTGTTTTGTGCTTGCTACATGTGATTGAGGTTGAGCATTGGCTTTTAATGAACCCATATTCATATATTTGGTGGTGTGATGTAGCTCACACTTGATGGGTTCACCTACTTAGGTGTGGAAGTTTGGCCGCTTCCTATGAGTAAGGCATAGGCTGATACTCTAGAGCACCTATAAGCATCCAGGTTTGGACGTATGGCCAGTATAAGGCGTCAATTGTATTCGCGGAACTCAGATTAGTGTACATGTTCAATTGTGTGGCCCAAGTGACGGGTCTCTAACTCCCTACTAAGTTCAAGACGAAAGTCACCTAGTAGGAAAGAGATCATAGCTTGAAGTTCACTATGTGTTAATTCAAGTCGTAAGACATTGACACTTATGCAATTGATTGTCTTGCCCAAAACAAATTTTTTCCTTCAAATTCTTCTTGCTTTTCACATCTTCGAAACTGTGGGGGATTGTTGGAAGTTCAAAGAGTGAAAAGGTGGGAATGTGAGTAGTTAGAGAGAACTTGTCCCACATTGGTAGAATAGGAAGAGTTTTTCACATTTATATATTTGAGCTTATCTCTATTCTCTAAAAGATTAAGTGGTAGGTGGGTTGGTGGGTTGTTGACAACACACGTGCGCGCACCGCACCGCACCGGGCCGGGTCGGCCTGGCCTGGGCCGGGGGCCGTGGGTCTTGGGTCTTGGGAAGCCGTGGGCCGTGGGCTTGGGTCTTGGGTCTTGGGAAATGCGATGCGCAGTGTGCGGGTTTGGGTTGGGCCTTGGGCCATCCTATCTTTTTGCTGCTCAACCGTTTGACGTTTTATTTTAATTCTTAGTCGGTCAGCCATTTACTCCATGATTCTCTCCCACTAACAGTCAGTCTGTTTACCCATTATCATCGGTTCTCAGTCTATATAATGCTGCTCCTCAGTTATTAATTTCTCAAGATACACAGCAATTTTCTCTCATTTTCCATTACTCTCAAACACAGTTCTATTATTTCCTGGGCATAATCTGAGTTCCAGTCGGGGTGGTGCGTGCACACTATTTCGACGCCGTGCTAATCCTGGAGGGCATCCGTTGTACGTCTACTGCACCGGGTAGCGCGGAATTGTCTTTTAGGACAATGGTCGTTCACGACGCGGCAATCGTTTCACTTCTGCCGGTTCACGCTTCAACAGCTAAGTAACGTTTTTATTTATTTCGACTAACAGCTTGTAGTGTCGTTGATTGGCACAAGGCAGTTTGGAGTAATCTTATTGTACGTAAGCACAGGTTTTGTGGTTGGTTCATCATGCATAGACGTTTACGGGTGAGAGAGTTAATCTATTTTATATTTAAATTACTGAATTAAGGGCCGTCATTTTGAAATGTTGGACAGGCCGTCATCGTAGCCTCGGCACTGATGAGCTATGTGAGCAATCTGAGCATAGTAGCATACATGACTAATCAAAGTAAATAAATGAAGAAAAAAAAACCGTCTAATACTTTTTTATAAAATCTTAGGCTGTGTTTGGTTAGTGTATTGAACAAAAGGAATGAGAATCAACTGCCCATATTCTCTTTGATTGTGTTTGTTAGGCCACTTTGTCATTCTTATTCCCTTCCTCATTTTGATTTGGATATTGAACAAAAAAAACCGTCTAATACACCACTCAACCACAAACCCAACCCAACCCAGACCCACCCCAACCCAAACCCAGCCCCACCCCAACCTAACCCAACCCACCCAAACCTAGCCCCAACCTAGACCCACCACCACCCTCGAACCCAACACAACCCAGCCCCACCCTAACCCAGCCCAATTCAACCCATCCTACCCTCGAACCCAGCCCCACCCCAACCCCAACCAAGCCCCACACTAGACCTAGTCCAAGCCCATACAAGAACCCAAACCCACCCTTAAACCCAGCCCCACCCCAATCCAATCCCAATCCCACCATAACCCAGCCTAGCCCCACCCTCAAACCCAGTCCCTGGCTCGAACCTAGCCCCACCCTTGAACACAACCCCGATGGTGGTGTCATGTAGTCGGTGACTCGGTGGTTGGGTGGTGGTGTAGTATGGTGCTGGTGTTTAGGGGTGCTCATTCGGATCAATCCGATCTGAAATGTCAGATATCCGAAAATTTCAGATCGGTCGATTCCCGATCCGAATACTATTCAAAAAATTTAGGATATTCGAAAATATCGAATATCTGAATCAATCCGACATTTTCCAAATTAGATTTTTTTTCAAATAAATTTTTCCGTATACTCGTTCTAAAAAATCCGAGTATCCGACCCGAAAAATACGGTTATCAACCCAAAGTATTCGATAAAAAAATTATATTTGATCCGAAATATCCGAAAACAAGGATTTTCGAACCGAAATTTTTGAAAATCTGGATATCCTATCCGAAATTCCAAATAGTGCTCTTTCAGATATCCAAAACTTCATTTTTACCGATCCAAATCCGATCCAAAAGTTTTCGGATATCCAACTCGAAATATCCGATTTTTTCGAATAGGATCGCACGGATCAGATCATTTTGAACAGCCCTGATGATGGTTATGTATGGTGGTGGTGTGGTGAAGGGAAAACTCATTACTTATTCTATAAACCGTGTAACAAATTATAACTTCTGGAAATACTTATATACATTCAGCCATTCAGGTGTAAGGTAAATTCAAAGATAATTTTGCTCATTTTAAAATTTTAAATGACAAAATTATATTAAATGAATAATAAAACACATTTTGGTGCACTTATCTATACCTGCACAAGGATGCATAGCAGACCCATTGTATTTGATGAGTTCCATCAGGCAAAGTTCTAAACTATTCAATGTAATGGGACGGACTAATCATATGGTACCTCAACTCTCTTAAACCTCTTTTTCTCTTCCTTCTTTCTACCTTAAACCCTTCAAAAGTTTTAAAACATAAGAGCTCGCCGGAGTTACGGCCATGGTATTAAATCAAGGCCGCATCGCGACCGCATTGTAAAGAATTTTGAGCTTACCACGACCGAGATATTAGGCCGCAACGGCCGCGAACCATCCGCATTGCCCGCGAATGTGGTTTCGCGACCATTACCGCGATCTTGACCGCAACCGAGATTTAAAACCATGGTTTAGGCCCTGCATAATCAACTAGTGCCTTCTTTTTCCCCTTTTTATTTCCATGCTTTAAGGAGGTTTTGCTTCGAAGGAATACTAGTTAGTGACGTCGCCGTCAAATCAAGGGTTTTGTGTTAATCCTACCTCATACATAGTGGGTTTCAATGAAGGGGCTTGTTAATTGATGTTAGGTGAAGGTAGGGTTAGGGATTTGTAGATCTGTTTTTGGTTACGCCTTATCGTCGTTGTTTTGATTGATTTCAGTTGTTAGCTCTAACGCCACCGTCTTATAGACCTCGTTAAACGACTCCCTATCGCTAAAAGTGAAGTAAGAGTTGAGGTTTATTGGTTTCAATTTGGGTTTATTTCCTCTTTGTTTCTATTTATGTTGGGGGTTTTCTCCTCTATTTTAGTTTGGGTTGTTATTGAGTCTTCGAGTTTCCTTTCTGTTTTATTTTTACTTTGTTTGTTCCTTAGGGTGTGTTTTGTTGGTTTACTTGGTGTTTCTTAAGTTCCGGCTTCTTCGGGATTATGTCTTTCTTTTTTAATGGAGTGGTAGATTGCTCCATTGCTTTGTTTTAAGAGAAGGCATAGGTTTTCTCATTTTCTCCCATGGTTTGTTCTCTTGCTTTGTTTGGATGGGTGTTTTAAGTTTTCTCGGGGCTGGTTTTGGGGTTTCAAGTTTAGGTGTTTTTTTGTGTTAGCTACTAGAGTTATCATCCCACATATTAGTACCTCGTGGCAGGCTCTCCAATTATTTTTAGGGCAAGTTTCGACATCCACCTCCAATGGTTAATGTTATCCACCTCCAATGGTTAATGTTTCTTCTTTGAGGGGATGCAATTTTTTTGTGACCTTAATGGTTTACAAATGGTTATGTGGTTCCGTCAATTTGAAGATCTTCCGAGTTCCCAACATCATCTACCTTTGATCCCTTAGCTCATATATGCAAATGTTGATCTTCGCTTTATCAGTGACCGTTACTCCTACCACTCATATGAAAGATTCTTTTTTCATTTGGATTTATTTTGTTTTTATCATGTTTCAGCTCATAATCTTGCTTATGTTTCAGCTAAAATGAGCCCACATCAAAAAACAAAGGACGTACGAACCCACATCATTTCTTGTATACCAACAAAATCCTTCATTTCACTTTCACCCCTTATACAAAACATTAAATAATATGAAAAAACACTACACAAGTCAGTATCCGAATATCAATAATGAATTGGAAGTATTATCAACTGATAAACTTTTTGTCCAAATTTGAAAATGATGAAACAAATTCTTGGCAAAACTCTGTAATATCGACGTACGGTGTGGTGTGTTGTCGAAGTATTATAATTGACCCTTTAAATTAAATTCAGTTCAGTTCATCTCTATTAAGTTAAGTTCAGTTTAGTTCAGATTTTTTCAATAATTTTACTAATTATTTTCTAATATATTATTTAAGTAATAATAATGATAATGATAACTAGAGGTGGGAAAAATTTATACGACCGGCTAACTCAACACGAAATTGACCAGTTATTAAAGTGTTTGGGTTGAGAGGTTTGACCTGTTTAAATAAGCGAGTCAACACAACACGATCCGTTCATTAAACGGGTCGGGTTAGGGTCAAAGAATCAAACCCGTTTATGTAAAAAGGTTGACACGAACCCAACCCGACTCAATTTCAACCTGTAATGATAACAATGATAATTGTAAAAATGATTATAATAATGTTGATTTCAATTAGATGATGATGACGACGACGGCAACGAAAGTGAGAAATCATTATTTTTACTTTAAAATCATTAATCCAGAAATTAAATATTTATTTAATAAATTATTTAAAACTTAGTACAAAAAATTGAGAGAATTAAAATATCAAATTAATCATTATTTAAAATCATTAATTCAAAAGTTAAATGTTTTTAATTCAGTTCAGTTCATCTCTATTAAGTTAAGTTAAATTCAGTTCAGTTCATCTCTATTCAGTTAAAGTAAACGAGCCCTAAGTAATTATTTTAAGGTTTGTTTAAGGCATCTTAATTTTTAGTAACTTAATAAGCATTAGAAGTTGGAAAAATTGCTAAAAATATTCCGAATTGTAGGCCATCTTCTCTCATTATTCCAATCTTCGATTAATCAAGGAATATTCCAAAGTTTGGGGATGGTCTTCCACTATTGATCCAAAGCCAAGGGTAACCTGTTGAACCGGTAAAAAAAAAAACAAAGTTGAGGGTGGTAAAAGGGAATCTGTTGAGGGTGATGATGATGATGGTGGAAGAAGATCCATTTTCCCCTTTTATTTTTTTCCTTTTAAAAAAATAAAAATTAATAATTAAATTTCCTCCACTGCCCCTTGTGGTGAGTGGTTGGCGATGAAGGTGAGCAGTTTGGATGGAGGTTTGGTGTAGGGTGGAGGGGGTGGTACTGCGATGGGTTGATGGATGAATGAATGATGATGGATCATGAATGAATAATGATGGATGATGGATGGTATTCATGGTAAGCTATGAGAGATCACTGATCATCATAACAATAATCAAATCAACAACATTAATCATCATTTGCTTAATGAGTTTATTAATAATCAATAATAAACAATAATAATTGTTTAATTACTTTATTAAAATATGTGGGGCCCGCTGATTTTTAACCTGCTCAACAGATTACTCATGAAGCGAGACCAATAGTGGAAGAACACCCCAAACTTGGGAATATTTCTGAATTAATCAAAGTTTGGAATATTTTTAGCAATTTTTCCTTCGAAGTTTAACACAATAGTACAAATTGATTATTCTTTAATTATAAAAAAATTAAGTTGTATAATTTCTTAAAACATTAAAAAAAAATATGATCAATTTTTAAAACAATAGATTATCCTTAACTTTTGAAATTTGATGTTTGCACACTATATATATACCTAATACCTTTCACGCTTTCACGAATACATTCATGCTTGTAGAGTTGTAGAAGGTGGGCCAATATCAAAATTCTACATGGAATATCACTCCCTCTAAACTTTTTTAAACCATGAGGATGCCCATAAATAAAACCGTAAATAAAATGGTATGATGCACAAATTCATTTTGATTTGGATATTGTTTTGGGACCCATATGTCATACAGGCATACAGCTACAGGCTACAGCTCACCCAACCACTATAAAAGTACAAGTCACTAAAAAGGAACAATGCCTATAATTTAGAAAAAAAATATCCAAAACTATCCTAATGATCTCATTCCGACCTGGTACCACTACCACTTGTTTATTTTTTTCGTTTTTCTTATTTTATTATCCACCAATTTTGATTTCCCTCTATTTTTTCCGAAACTACACGATTTCTCTCTATTTCTAACTTCCTGTTTACCTTAACCTATGAAATGAATAAAAAATTCCCCTTTTTTCTTCAATCCAACTTAATTCCATTGAAGCTTAAACTGTTTAGCAACGGAGGGAACTAGAACAGTTTTTGGAAATAAAATAAAGTGAAATCAAAAGCAGTGAACTATAAGTTCAAAAAAAAAAAAAAATCGACAAGTGGTAGTGTTACTAGTTACTACGTTGGAATTGATTTATTATATAGTATTATAACAACTTTTTTATATAATACTCCCTCCGTCCCTTAAATATTGCACCATAAAGTTTTTATTACTTTTTTAAAGAGTGGGTAGAAAGGGAGCAGGGTTTTGTCTTTTTGTGTATGTAATTAATGTTAAACAAGAGAGACAAGATAATGATTAAAAACAAATAAGTTGTTGGGACAACTTTTTCCCTCCATTTTTTTTTATTCATTTCTGTAGTGGAGCAATAAAATAACAGTACCGGATCGGATCCGGGTCATGATTTTTTAAAACCGTGTTACACGGTATCCGGTTTTACTTTTTTAAAAATAGATTTTTTTAATTAAAAAATAGTTTTTTATTAGAAAAAATATTATAAAACCATTTTCCTTTTTTTTATTAAAAAAATCTATTTTTCTTTTATTTAAAAACTGCATTTTTTTCAATTAAAAAAAACAAATTTTTTTAAATTAAAAACATTCAGTAAAAAAAAAAAAGTCAATTGTTTTTAATATAAAAACAGTAAAGTCAGTTTTTTTAAAATTTAAAAAAACAGTCATTTTTTTATATAAAAAAAATTACAGTTTTTAATTAATAAAGAGTTTTTTTTTAATTAAAAAAAGTGCATTTTTTTATTTATAAAAAAAAAAAAAAAAAAAAAAAAAAAAAACTGTTTTTTATAAGAGACAAAAAAAAGGATCCGGGTATTAAAAAGTGTGACCCGAACCCAAAAATCCGGTTACCCGATTTTGCCCACTCTTAAGTATTAGGGTTTGAGTGTGAGATGGAGGAGAGAGATAGAAAAATAACGTGTGATGGAGTAGAAATGAGAAAAATAACGTGTGATGGAGTATGAAATATTTTTAAAAAATAAGGTGTTTTTAAAATAAATAGAAGTTAATTTGGTGGGAGTAATTAAAAAAAAATAAGAGTCATTAATTTTGAGTTTGTAGGGATTAAAGAGCAATCTTAGAAAAAAAAAGTGATTAAAGTGAGGAACCATATTCTAAAAATGGTATGAGCAATCTTTTAAAAACAAACTAACAAAAAAAATTGTACAATATTTAATGAACGGAGGGAATACTAGTTTTCAAAAATGGCCTTTTATTTGACTGTGAAAGTGGTACATACTATAATTTTTAGAATATAACGAAATAAATAAATAAAATAAAATAAAATTGTGCTTATTTTCGATTTCATCTTTTCCTTATGCTTCACTGTGGTCCACTACCAATCCTCTGCTTGTGACTGGTCAGTGGATCTGGATGGCTGGATGCTCTGATGACGATGCAATATGCTTTAGATCTCCTAACACGTAGAGATTGTTTATTTCAATTTAAATTCAATTCACTTCATTCCGACCCAGCTTAGTTTAGTTCAGTTCTCAATTTTTTTCTCTTATAAAATATTATATTTAGCTGTATTCATTTCAGTTCAATTTAAATCAGTTCAATTTCAGCTAAACAAAACAAGGTCGTAGTTACACTATTTTTATTACTCATTTAATTTTGAGGCACGACTTTGACGGGCAATATCTTTATTTGTACAATTGTGAAAATTACACATAGAGAACAAGATAAAAAAAAAAGGTAATCTAGCACATCCAAGAAATTTATCTAAAAAAACAAATACTTCCTCCGTTCCAAAAAAAACGCAACAGTTTCCATTTTTGGATGTTTCAAAATAAATGCAACAAATTTTTATTTTCCTTATATAATAAACTATTGCTATTAAAAGACATAAATACCCTTACTAATTCTTTAATTGTCTCAGCTCTCTCTCACAACTCATTTAATTCTCCGCACTTTTTTCTCTATTTATTTTAATCAACTACCCCTCACTTTTTCTAATTACCCACAATAAAAAAATGCCTAAAAATTCGTGCCATGATAATTGTTGCGTTTTTTTTGTAACGGAGGTAGTATTACCAATGCAATTTGAGGAAGAACGTCAATAAAAACAAAAATTCCCCAGAAAGAACCGATTCCGATAAACATAGCACTACTCACATTTAAGGAAATTGAATCAATGTAATCATCTTTTGAACACACATCAAAGGCAGGCATAAAGGGCAATAGCAGCAAATCAGGCACAGCTTATTATGATTAAAAGAAACAAAACAAAACATGAGATGAAATCAAAACAAATTACTCCATGTAAGATGTAAGAGGGATGAATAGAATAGATGAACATTACCAGAAAAGGCTATCCCAGAAGAAGCAACAACACAAGTCTGAATAACAGTATTCTCCTGACGAGTAAAAGGATGTTTAAGAAGGCCACACTTATCGAGAAACTTGGTCCAAGTTTTAACAAAGAAGAAACCCAGTAATCCAGCAGAGACATTGAGGGAAGGAATAACCCCAGTGGTAAGATTAAGCTTCATAACAATGAAAGTGAAAAGAACGCTTAGCATCAAACTCACTACAAATGCTCTAATCGTGAGTTGTTGTCGCCATGGCAACACTGGTTTTCCGCAGAACATTTTCTCCACCGATGGTGGTGGCGTTGGGGTTCGTGTTCGAGAAGCTTCGCGATTGCTGCTCTCGTTGAATGGGGAAGGTGTACGGCGGTGGTTTGATCTTTCCACCACCGCCTTCTCTTCGTCCATGACTGGTGGTTGTTATGGAGGAGAGAGAAGATTTGGGATCTCAATTCAATTCAATGATTAATTGATTGATTCAAGCTAAGGATAGAATGAGAAGCGAGTTTTGCTGGGTTTTTGGCAGGGAAGTGACAGTGTGTGACAGAGAGTTATAATATTTAATTTTATTTTTAAATTTTTGCAATTTTAGTGGTTCAGATTATTGAGAGGGGGAAAACACAAAACAGGATGGAGTGTGAAATGATTATTAGCAACCCATAGGAAGGCAGGGAGAGGGAGTCCCCATGCGTTTAATTTTTTTTTTAATCATTGATTGATAGTTGTATAATTCAAGGATTGTGGGCTATGGCCAAATGGGCTGTGGCTTGATCTTATCTTTGTAAGAGTCTGTAAGACCAACATGTTCCGTTTTACACTATTTTTTTTGGATTTTCTTGGTTAAAATTTCACCTAAAAATTAGGAATTTTGGGATAGTGGGGAAGACCAGAAATTTGTCTTTTTTATTTAATGCAGACCAGAATTATGTTTTAATGTCTTTGTTTGCGTAGTAGGCGAAAATTTTCTGACCCAACTTCTCTAGAGCATCTAAAAGACTACAATGATTTTCTTAAAATACTACTCCTCCGTCTTCTTTTTTTTTTTAAATATTTTTCTTTTTTGGATTTTCCAAAATATTTGTTACACTTTTATAATAAGTAATAGAGGTGGGTAAATTTGGGTACCCGGATTTTCGGATACCCGAAAACCGGGTACCCTGTTTTTCGGGTCACAAATTTTTTGACCCGGATCCGACCCGGATAATCTGGGTACCCGAAAATTCGGTTCCGGGAACTGGGTATCCGGATCCGATTTTTTTTTTCTTATACAACTTTTTTTAAAAAAAAGATGTTTTTTAATATAAAAAAATGTTTTATTTTTTTTTATTTAAAAAAAAATGTTTTATTTTTTTTTAT
Source organism: Salicornia ramosissima (assembly GCA_951394345.1). Taxonomy (NCBI): domain Eukaryota; kingdom Viridiplantae; phylum Streptophyta; class Magnoliopsida; order Caryophyllales; family Amaranthaceae; genus Salicornia; species Salicornia ramosissima. Next base: position 29,773,506 of record OX596236.1, on the reverse strand, counting down.
TTAAAAAAAACTGTTTATGTTTTTTTTAAAAAAACTGTTTTTTGAAATTTTTTAAAAAAAACTTTTTTTAAATTTTTTAATTAAAAAAATTGTTTTTTTAAATTTAAAAAAAAAACTGTTTTTTTTATTTTAAAAAATTATTTATAATAATAATAAAAAATTAATTTTAAATTAAAGTAAAAAACTTTTTTTTAATAGTAAAAAACTATAAAAATCCCGACCGGGATCCGACCCGGTACCCGGTTTGTAAAACCGGGTCGGGTACCCGCTTTTCGGGTAAAAAAACCGGTACCGGATCGGGAACCGGGTCCGGGTTTTTTTGCCCGGCCCTAATAAGTAACATAGTCCCACAATTCCTCTCTATTTTATTTTACCTTACCCCACATTTCTCCCCACTCTACATACTAAAAGACAAATTTGCATACCAACTCAATACTAAACTTTTATAAAAGTAAAAATTGTACCATGTTGCAAACAAAGGGGGAAAGAGGGAGTAGTTTGTAAAGCAGTAAACTTTCAAGCTATAAGCTTCATTATTGTGAGAGAAAAAATATTGTAGCTTGAATAAATCGTGTAACTTTTTTGAAAAGGTTTTGGGCAGCAGTTTCTTCTTTTATGCCTTTTTTCAACTATGGCATTAATTATAAAGCTACAAGATTTTTTTTAACTTGTCAATGTGGATACTTGTTGAAAATGTTGTAGCTTAAAAAATTGATGTGACAAACCAAGCTACAATGTTTGAAAGAAGCTATTATGGATGCTCTAAGGTATTGCTTTGTTGATGTAGGAAATAATTTACCAAAGGTATCCCACATCATCTAGGATGCCGTCCAAGTTGCCTAACGCCCGACGTCTATCAAGACGTCTAACGTCTTCTAGGACGCCACTAGTGACGTCCGACGCCGAAGCTCAACACAACACCGAGCGCCCGACATCCCTATAACGTCCGATGACACCCCTTGACTATCGACGCCAGCAAACTAGTTGTATGACATCAGAAGATGCGGAACAAGTCAAAGTTATTACGAACTCCTCCTACACTCAAGCAAAACGTGTGTAACAACCAGAATGAGTCAAGCACATTTTTATGATGTATCTACAGCATAATATAGTCCATATTCATCAGAAGACACATCAACATATGCCGACCTACACTAACCGACATCAACTATTAGGAGCTCTATAAATAATGCATATTTAGAAGCACGAAGACACATTCATGGCTTACGAAATACTACTACAAAACACTATATTTCACTCAAACTCACGTCCATAAAGAATCACCATTGAAGCACTACACATGAAGACCTATTCTAATCAACCGATGCCCATGACGATGCTCAAGACGGCGACATACGTACTGTCATACACCAATCTTTAGGCTTCTATCATCTAAATCAATGTAAACTTTACTTTATATGTTGTTTTCTGTTTTTATATCAGCAATGGCCGCTAGGCTCCCGAAATTCCAATGTACATGTATAAAAAATGGTTTTAACGCCAGAATCATAGTGGATTGGTGGACTCATAGCCACCCGCGATTTTTCACCTTATATGCGTCACCAAATATGTCTCGCCTCCTTTCCTTTTCGTTCTTTGATTTCCTTTCATTGTTTTATCACTTTAGAATCTAGTTATCGATGTGCCAATCTTAAGTCGTCACTGTGTGATTTTAATTTTGATATAAATTGTGGGTTCGTAGGTGGTTCTTGGTCTGTGTAAGTGGTTGTAGATGGTACATCAGTTCGATGATGGTGATTGTGCGTTGATGGGTACGCGGTGTAGAAGTGAGGAGGAAGAAGGTCCAGTGGATTGGGTGCTGTTGAGCATGGTAGTGAGGAAGAAGAAGGTGGTGAACGAGGTTGGTGGTGGTGGTGGTTAGGAGAGTTGGGGTTGGTAGTGTTAATTAGGGTGAGGATTAATTTGGTTTAATTATATTTCTTAATTTGCAATGAAAAATTAAGAGTTATAATAGGTGGATTAGTTTTGTAAGTAATGACAAAATAGTAAATTATCTGATTTTTTTACCAAAAATAGAAAGATTCTAAATTGTTGAAAGCTTTTTATTACACCGAAAAAAACAAATTGTTGAAATTTTTTTTGTTACGGAGGGGTATAATAGTTAGGAATTTTTTCTTTGAATAATCCAACCTTTCAACTTTTGGTAAAAAATAACCCAACTTTTTTATTATTAGCAAATAACCCAACCTTTGTATGTACCCTCCCAATAATAAACCACAACCTGCTACAACAGGTCACTAGCAAGTAAACATGTAAACTTGGACTCTTGGCAACATATCATTGGTTCTCTTTTCAAATTATTGAATAATAAAAAAACAAAAAAATCAGATTTTTTTTATTAAATTAATGCAATTAAAATTTAAAATCATAAAAAAAACTTTACGCTCTCTCTCCTACCCCAAACCACCTTAACCCCTCCCTCTTCTCTTCAATCTCACTTTCTCTCACCTAACCCCAGATCCGCCGTTGCCAGCCCCTCATCATCCCATCACCGGCGACCCATCACCGGTGATTCCGAATTTGGGGCGGTAGGGGTTCGAATTGGGGTGGGGCGGTAGGGGGTTCGATTGGGGTGGGGTTTGAATGGGGTGGCTTAGGTTTGGGCGGCTGAGGGGTCGTCGGGGGGGCAGGGGTGGTGGCGACTGGATTGGGTGGTTGAAACAGACGTCACTTCTACTTAATGTTAATTAAGTCTAAATAGAAGAATTTTCTGGGAAATTAAAATTTTGGAGTTAAGTATAATTTAGTTGGATGATAGAGGCATTTAATAAGTCAACAACGAGTTGATATTTTGGAATATGTTTAAAAAAAAAAGAGAGAGAATTTCCGGAGTCGGAAGTCAAACGAGATTTATTAAAAATATATTAAATTAATATTTGACGGGTTGTTACCTTGGGTGGATGCTTGAGCCAATGTAACCATGTTATTTATTTCTACTATAAAAACATTATACCTGAGCCAAATTATCTAGAGCAGATTAATATCCCAAATCAAAATATAAGCTGATGGATTAAATTTGATAAATGTCTAACATGTATGGGTTGAGAGCATTGGGTAAAAGGATTAGAAATTTCCTTACCCATCATTTTATACGTCAAATACCACACCTTCCTTTTGCAATTTAGTTCCAATTGAAGGCAAGTCAACAATTGCTGATCTTTCTCTCTCCTGCGCTCCATTTCCTCCATTGAAGAGCTTGGTAAGTTCACTCCTCCTCCCTCATTTCCTTTATGCAAAGCTTGAAAAATGATTCTTGTATCTCCTTTCAGTTAGTAGAGTGTTCAATTTAAGGAACCAAGCCAAGACATCCATGCTCAAGCATCCTAAAGGTGAGTAAGTTAGGGTTTATTTGGTAAGTTGTGAAATTGTGGAACTATGGATTTATAGAAAAAGGATTGAGATGCATAATCTGATTTTGAAATTGATTTGGGGTTTTTGGTGTTAGGTTGGAATTTGATAGAGTTTAAAGAGGAAGATTAGGCCCAAACTTGTTTAAGGTACACAACATTTCTCTCAATTGAGGTTTATATATATGAATTTGGTTCATGATTGATTGTATTGAAATTTGTTGGGTTGCAAAGTGAAATTGTTGCTCAAATCTGAAAATTTAGTATGTTGTTATATAGGAATTACCTTCTTATTGATGTTTGAAATGGTTAACTTTGTGGAAACTGCAATATGAAATTTGTTGGAAATATGGAGCAACATTGTGCTCATATACAGTTGGAAGTTGCTCCCTAGTATAGCTAGATGTCTGTGTCCACGCAGTGTTAAATGGGTAAGCCTCGAAATAGCGACGGAGCCCCGTTGGGTTACTTGCCAGGGGCGTGGCAGAACAGAGCAGCCCCTGCACGGCTGGGCTGCTGCTGCTTGTCGTTACTTGCTGTCTGCTGCAGTGTTGCTGACTGCTGCTCGCGGTCACTGCTGTGAGCTGGCTGCTGCGTGGTGGCTGCTGCTGCTGTGGGCGTCTGGCTGCTGGTGCGCGTGGTGGTGACTGTGGGTGTGAGTTCAAGTTGCCGCTAGTGCATATTTGGTTGCATTTGCTTGTATGCCTATTAGGATATATTGGGTTATAAATTATTTGGGTCAATACTTCAATATTTAGTAATATAGCGTTAATCGATTGAAAATTTATTATATGCTTATAACGATGAGTGATTTATGGGTCGATATTTGGGTTGTGAATCAATTATGAGAAATGGATCAAAGATATATAAATTATTCACGGGATGGCATTCAAGATACGAATATATGAGGAGTTAATATTGTGAGTATAAATAAAATTATGTATTATATTTGGTTAGGAATTATGATCAGGCTAATACTTAAGGTATGAGTATATTACAAGTTTGTTAGGGACACAAGTCATGAATTAATATTTGAGTTACGAATTTGCCACAGTTCAATACTCAAGTTATGAATTTAGTTTGAAGAGATACTTAGGATAAGACCTTGCAAGTTTATACATAACCTTTAAGCTAAGGTTTAAACATCATTTGAGCTAGTATTTAAATGATATTTTTGTGGAGGTCGCATGAAAAGATATTTGAACTCGAATTTTATATGTGATGATATTCTAAGTTAAGGTTTTATATGAAATGTCATTTGGGTAGAATATCCTTATGGAGTAATGATTAGGCGAAACTTTGTATGAGCCAATATAATATTTGAGATGAGAAGCTGCATGAATAGTATTTAAGTCAGGTTGATGTGGGAAGTTTTTAGTGTGGAGATATACGAATATCAGAGTGAGTTATCTTGGGCGTATGCATAAATGAGTTATATAAATAATGAATGATTGCGTTTCGAGCGTATTCAATTGTAAATAAATACAGTCATGGCATGGTAACTAGTTGAAGGGAGCAAACTTCTTGAATATACATAAATATTGTTAGAAAAGATGAGTATCGAATTTGGTTATTGAAATGGAAAGCATTGTGCTTGAATAAATGTGAACTATAAGCTCGCACTTGGGATTTAGTACCTTTAGTACAAAATTGCAAATAAGATAACACATATACACACCAACGCTTGGAAAGGGAATGACAAAGACGGACGGTGTGGCTTTGTGATCACGAATAATTATGACCGGTCAATCAATTGCTTTTCTTGTCTAATGCATTACTTGGATTTATGCTTTTGTTGTACTAAGTGGGTTTTAGTGTAAATTTATATTCAAATACTCACATATTGAGTACGGTAAGAGATGTACATGGATTGTTAAATATCTTCAAGTTAATGAGTTGTGGACCTCTTATGGATTGATATTTGGATTTCGAATATAATGTGAGACTGGTTTGAATTATGAATATACTATGAGTTAACAATTAAAGTTGTTTAAGTTTGGATATACATTTTGTTATAAATTAGGATTCTTTGAGTTAAGATTATACATATTTGATTTATATGTAAAACGAGTCAGGGTTATATACATAATTATAAAGTTGAGGTTATGTAGTATTTAAGGTAAGGATATATAATATTTAAGCTAATATTATATATATGAACCGCGTTATAAGGTAGCTAGGCCGGTGAAACGATCTATATAAGAATGTGTATTTGAGCTTATTAAAGCTAAACATATTATTGAGATAAGTAAATTAATTATGAATGCGTGCTTGGGCTCACCGAAACCGAGTTATTATTGTGATAAATAGTTTAAATAGTTTTTATTAGTTTCGAGCTTATTAAAGATGAGTTTATTGCCATGATAATTTATTGAAATAATGAACGTTACTGTTAAGCTTGATGAGTGCATTTATTGTAATTATTGAATCAAATGCGAATATATGTTTTAGGCTTATTGAGCTAAGCTTATCAAAGCCAAGTTATAGTTGTGGTAAAGGTCATGTGTTATGAGAATATAACCTAATCTCCTAAAAACATATACACACGTGTCTTAAATTCAAAAGAATAATTGTGGCCGGTGTGGCCTTTATATAAATTGTGCCGGTGTGGCAAGGCTAGTGTGGCCATTATTATAAAATTGTGCCGGTGTGGCCTTATGATTATGTACAATTATTGCCGGTGTGGCTAAAGAACAATTATAGCTGGAGTGGTCGGGGTCCATAGGGTCATCCCTACTAGGAATCGATTCCAGGTATTGTTGTACAAGAAAAGCTAGTCATTATAGGCTAAGTTGTATTTGAAGAGTAAATTGATTATTTAAAATATATGATGGAATTGTTTTCTAAGTACAGAATTTGTGTTATCGTGAAATGACTTAGAACGTTCTCATTAATCAAATGAGAACTGAATAAAGTTTGTGATATCATAGTAGAGCACATAACGTTGTTCACTAAAGAGTGTGTTTCATAGTGCATTTAAATATATCTGTGAACTAAATCCTACACGTCAGTTGGGGGCGTGGTGCTGCGCATCCTCGCCCTTCGTAATGTCGTCCACTCGTTGACAAGGTATTTCAATATGGTAAAAGGGTATGGAATACCACACTAGTGTTTACTAGCACGTGGTCTATGATTGAATATATCGTCTTTATTCGATTTGTTTAATTTATGAACACTTGAACTAAGGACGGGTCTTTAGGTTTATTTCCAGACATCAAACTTATATTCTTTTATGTGTTGCCTATGCTCACGTGTATTGTCTTCGGACCTGCCCTCATGGGGGCAGGAATCCAATTTGCAGGAATGAGGGAATAAGCTCGGGAAACCAAACTAGTAAGCCAACGCTGCAAGACCGAAGGTAGCTTTGTATTCTCTTGGTTGTGAAGTGCGGGTTGATTGTCGACTCTAGACTCGGGTTGTATTTCTATTTAAGATAGTCGTGTGTAATTAAGAGAGACTTTGTAATTGATTTTATGAACTGTTATTGTAAGTTAGATTACGGAGCAGTACTTGGTCGTCTCTTGATGAATTAGTGCTAGATGATTGAATATTAGATATTGTGTTATGGTAATCAGAGGTTAAGGTTAGTTAACAGTCACCCTAAGATCGGGGCTGTTACAGTGGTGGTGGCGGTGGGTGGTTGTTTTCGAATTTGGGGGGGGGGGTAAGGGATTCGAATTGGGGTGGGGCGGTAGGGGCACTAGTGAAAAAAAAAACCTTTTGTTGCGGTTATACAAGGGGTATGAACCGCAGCAAATCAAGGGTGCAGCAAAAACTAACATTGTCATTTGCTGCGGTTCAACCGCCCGCAAATCAAGGGTCCAGCAAAAACAAGCAAAATAGGGTGTTATTTGCAGCGGTTATTTTTTATAACCGCAGTAAATAGGGTAAACCATTTTGATTAATTCCTTTGTTTACACCCTTAAATCGCTTCTTCAAAATGCGTGAAAAAACAAATGGTGAAATTAATTCGTTACGGAGGGAGTATATAGTTTTTGGCAAGTAAATATGTAACGTTGTTAATGCCTTAATGGATAAAAGTTAGCTTTTGCTTTTAACGTTCATATATATGCTTTATGTCACTTGTATTTAAATTCTGCTAATAATTGTGAGCAACTATATGATTTTTTTCCCATCTGATTTGAATATTTAACACAAAAATGCTAAGGTAAATCTTGACCTGTGTAAAGAAGCTCAAGCATATGGAGACATTCAAGCATATGCTAGTAATTTAAGGAAAGCAATCACATATTTATGTTCATTTTGGATGTATATGATTGATTTTCTATTTTGAATTTTTAAAAGTTGTATTTGATTTTAGTTTATGTTGATTTAGTTTTATTTTGTTTATTTTCATTTTGGATGTATGTATAATTTTATGATGTATGTTTGGAATTTTTTAAATGTTGAATAAAATTTATATGTTTGATTTAATTTAGATTTTCCAAATTAAAAAATTGGAACAAATTCCAATTTTATTCATTTTTTTTAATTTTTTAAAAGTCTTATTTGCTGCGGTTATAAAAAATAACCGCTGCAAATAGCACCCTATTTACTGCGGTTATAAAAAATAACTGCTGCAAATAACACCCTATTTGCTTGTTTTTGCTGCACCCTTGATTTGCGGGCGGTTGAACCGCAGCAAATGACAATGCTAGTTTTTGCTGCACCCTTGATTTGCTGCGGTTCATACCCCTTGTATAACCGCAACAAAAGGCAAAAGGTTTTTTTTTTCACTAGTGCCCCTACCGCCCCACCCCAATTCGAATCCCTTACCCCCCCCCCCCCCCCAAATTCGAAAACAGCCACCCACCGCCACCACCACTGTAACAGCCCCGATCTTAGGGTGACTGTTAACTAACCTTAACCTCTGATTACCATAACACAATATCTAATATTCAATCATCTAGCACTAATTCATCAAGAGACGACCAAGTACTGCTCCGTAATCTAACTTACAATAACAGTTCATAAAATCAATTACAAAGTCTCTCTTAATTACACACGACTATCTTAAATAGAAATACAACCCGAGTCTAGAGTCGACAATCAACCCGCACTTCACAACCAAGAGAATACAAAGCTACCTTCGGTCTTGCAGCGTTGGCTTACTAGTTTGGTTTCCCGAGCTTATTCCCTCATTCCTGCAAATTGGATTCCTGCCCCCATGAGGGCAGGTCCGAAGACAATACACGTGAGCATAGGCAACACATAAAAGAATATAAGTTTGATGTCTGGAAATAAACCTAAAGACCCGTCCTTAGTTCAAGTGTTCATAAATTAAACAAATCGAATAAAGACGATATATTCAATCATAGACCACGTGCTAGTAAACACTAGTGTGGTATTCCATACCCTTTTACCATATTGAAATACCTTGTCAACGAGTGGACGACATTACGAAGGGCGAGGATGCGCAGCACCACGCCCCCAACTGACGTGTAGGATTTAGTTCACAGATATATTTAAATGCACTGTGAAACACACTCTTTAGTGAACAACGTTATTTTTTGTATACATGATATGCTTGATAATATTTGTTATAGTTTGTTTTTGTTGGTGGTTAATATCAATATAATGTGATACTACCTCTATAATATGATTGAGAATATGTTATATGTGTGCCAACAATTAATGGCGTGTGCTAGAAGCCTGTAATGGCCCACTACGCACCAGCTTGTAATGGCCTGCCAATGTTTTTTGCTCCTATTATTAGTGTTATTTTAAATTTTTGCAGAATCATGGCTAATCGCAAGAATAAGAGGCTACGGATGGCTAATGGTAATTCAAATAGGAGCGAAACAAGTGGTGGTAATCATGAGCGGTCAAGCACTCCTGTCACAAGGGTCGAGGAGCGACATCCTTTAAGTTCTAATAGCCAAAATCAAGGAAATATTGAGGGCTCTAGGAATGAGGTGCAAGAAGAAGTGGGGCGTATATATGACTACATCGTGCAAGGTAATTTTAAATTCTCTGATTATTTTTTATGACATTTCAATGATACTTCTCTAGTTCCTAATATCTCTAATATCTTATAGTTATTTCTTTCTATTGAAACTAGATCAAAATGGAATTAGAAGACGGGGTAAAACTCTTCTTGCAGATATATGGAATTTACCCACAGGCCATCAAATTGTAGTTGAGGTTAACAAAGAGATGCAACCTGTTGGAGAAGAAGCAAGAGTATTAGGCTGTTTTTGTGGCACAGTGGCAAGAAATGGAAAGCTTTGTTCTTTAAGCTATACAAGATGGGATCATTTGAAAAAAGGTAGTAACAGAAATAATGAAGCAATGATATTAAAAGAAGTTAAGGTAATCAAGTAGATTTTGTTTTTTTTTTTAAAATAGTTAAATTGTACAAAATTTATTCTGTCTTTCACTAAGTGTTACTGATTTATGTGGTTATATTTTTTAGGCTAGATTTCTTTATCCCAATGCACTTAACAAATGGATATTGAAGTCAATTGGACATAAATGGAGGGATTATAAGTGTTATCTAAAAGGGAGACATTATGATGAAGATACAGAGATTAATATCATCCAAGATAAAATACCATCAGATGTTGAAAAAGACCAATGGATTAGCCTTGTCAATTTTTGGAGATCGGCAGAAGGAAAGATATTTATATAGTCAATATATGACTTTTCTTCATTACTAGTTTAGACATTATTGTTGACACAGTTTCGAATTTTTTTTTATTGTCATTTATCTTTGCAGAAGAGAAGTGAGCGTGGTAAAGAATCACTTATGAAAGCTAATGTAAAGCCGATTTCTACAACTGGTACTAAAAGTCATGCCCGTGTCCGTGAAGAAATGGTACTACTTATTTCTTTGAAAAAACTATTATATACGGAAAGCATATTTTTAAGATAAATGTTATTATTTTTTTCCCCCTTGTTTATCTTCTTTTTTTATATTGTAACTTTAATATTTTTTTTTTATACTTTTACATCAGAAAAAAAGGTTGAATAAGAGTCCGACACGAACCCAAACCTTTTTAGAATGTCACAAACATGAGAAAGAGACAAACATAACGGTATGTTTTGTGGATATGTAAATATTTTCCAGCAATTTGTGCTATTCAATAGGTTGTTTATGCTCTTTGTATGCTTGTTTACTAGGGTATTTACTATTCATAGGCCATCTATTCATGCTGATTAATTTAATACATTATTTGTAGAATCAAATTAAAAGCATTCTAGCTGAACATGGGGACAAAGAAATGGATTTAGATGACGATCCTGTATCAAAGGTATTGGGTAAAGATCAATATGGTCGTGTTCGTGGTTTAGGATTAGGCGCCAAGCTATCATCTTTTGTAGAAGCTTCTGCCCCACCATATTGTACAGGCTTAAACATCTCCTCGAAAGATGAAACATCAATTTTGTTTCACTTACGCCAACTAAAAGGGTTAACACAAAAAATGGATAAGCGTGTAAAAAAGCAAGATGCAACTATAAGAAAATTGAAAAGTAAGCTGCAAAGCCATTATGGTTCCGATTTTGATGATTCAAACTCCGATAATTTGGATATAGAGACTAGTGACTCGGAGGAAGATGATGTTTCCAATATCTCTAAAGCTAATAAGGTACTAATTAATGTTCAATATCATTTTTTTAAGGGAAAAATTGCCAAGAATAAGCCAACCTTTGGCCGATCTTCCACAATTAAGCCAACCTTTTGAAAATCCAGAAATAAGCCAACCTTGTTATCATTTAAGCCAAAAATAGGTTAGATGAAAAATTATCTTCCTACGTCAAATATGAAATGATTCTCATAAAAAAAATGTTGGTGAAACAATATTGTTAGCTTTGCTAGCTACTTCATTCAATAAAACTTAATTTGTGAGCTTAAAAAAGGAAAAATTGCCAAGAATAAGCCAACCTTTGGCCGATCTGTTATTTTAAGTTGCTGTTATCATTTAAAGCAAAAAATAGGTTGAATGATTGTAAAATAGTGATAAAAAACAATAGAAATTAACATGTTAAATAATCATTTGACCTATTTTTGGCTTAAATGATAACAAGGTTAGCTTATTTCTGAATTTTCAAAAGGTTGACTTATTTGTGGAAGATCGACCAAAGGTTGGCTTATTCTTGGCAATTTTTCCTTTTTTAAGCTCACAAATTAAGTTTTATTGAATGAAGTAGCTAGCAAAGCTAACAATATTGTTTCACCAACATTTTTTTTTATGAGAATCATTTCATATTTGACGTAGGAAGATAATTTTTCATCTGGTGAACCAAGTGATGGGAATTCTCCCATGAATCACGAATCAACTTATTTTCCAAATACTCTAACAAATGTAAGATGCTTTCTTAGACTCATGTTTTTATGTAAGCTATTTTTTCTTTTCTATTATTTGGACTGTAGTTAAAATGTCTGGTCTCTACAACTACTTGTTGTTGTTATGTTCTATGCGTTGGGTGGATTGAATTTGGCTGAACCACCATCAACATCATACTCACTCCCAAATGTAGACTGTTGTTTAGGGTTAGAGCCCTCCATCAGTTGTTGTGGCTGCTGTAGGGGCAGCCCCACCTGCTGATTGTTATGCTCAGCCCTTTTGGCAGGTTGTTTAGGAAGGGTTGAAAAATGTTGTTGCTGCTGTGCTTGCCCTTTTGGCATGCTGTTGCTGCTTCGTGTTGGTCTCAACCCTCTGCTGCTGGGCATGTTTCTTTTGTCTCATCATGGCATGTTGCTGCAGTGGGCGAGGAAAATGCTGTTGCGGTTGTGCTGTCATTGCAGGGCTGGTGGCCGGCAGCCCCCTTTTGACTATGCTATTGAACCTTGCCCAAGGCTTTAGCTTAGGTTGTGTCATTTCCGCTAGGGCCTGCATCGGATTCCGATGTATCCATCAACATCCACGAGTCATCTTCGTCTTCGTCGTCTTCCTTCAATCCTTGTATCCTCTTTTCCGCTTGATCCCAATCTTTTTTGCAAACACATATTTCTATGGTATCAGGGTGTAGGCTAGATCTTTTTTCATCCAATACTCTTTTACCTGCACTAAAAGCTGACTCGGAAGCAACAGTTGAAGCCGGAATTGCTAGGACATCCTTAGCAATTCTAGCTAGAATAGGAAATTGAACTGAATGGCAATGCCACCATTTAATAATCTGAAAATTTTCGTTAGTTTCAAATTGAAATGATAAATAATCATCTATACCTGAACCTTCATCCCGGGAGGGTAATGATGTGGATGGTACCTTCGATTTCCCTTTCTGTAGGATAGATGCTAGAAAGGGATCTCTGCTTTTCGGCTTTGGTTGTGAAGCCGTACTGGGTTGATAAATACCAGCATAATGTTCATATAGTCTATCTAAAATTGTCTTACAATCATTTACATAATTATCAACATCATAATCCATACCAAGAGTTTCATAATAAAAGGTCAACAAGCTTTTCAAACCATCAAGCTTGAGACCCGGGTCAAGAATAACTGCAATGCCATAAATATAAGTAAATTCGGCAAAATAGGACACCCATTTTGCTTTCATTCTCTCCAAGATGTTGGAGACGACAACAACTTCACTGTTCTGGCTGCCTTCGTGAATGGCGTGAACTATTTTAATACCTTCTAATACAACTAAATGTACATTAGGCTCATAAACATAAGAAAAAACGTTAGTAGCATATTCAAATGCGGCAAGTACATCACGAACAACCATTGCAACAGACCAATTGTAATTAGTTATCATTTCATTAGGTTCCGAACAAGTTTCATTATATAATTCAGTTAAAACTTCACGATATTTAATCGCATCATTCAACAACTTAAAAGTAGAATTCCACCGGGCTACGCAATCTATACCAATGCATTTTTTCTTTAGTCCTCTTTCCTCACATTTTCTTTTATAAGCCCTGCTCATACTATGAGTGACTATAATCCATTTTACTACACTCCTAATAGGTTTTAATAAGGGATGTAACTCTTTAATATCTTCTTGGGCAGATAAGTTTAATATATGTTCACAACATCTAACGTGTAAAAGGCTACCATTAAGTAGCAAAGGTACGTCATTGTCTTGTTTTAAAAAATCAATTGCACGGGTATTAGCCGATGCATTGTCAAATGAAGCTGAAAAAAGTTTGTCAACCAACTGAAATTTTTTTAAACAATTCACAATACGAGTTTTAATGTTAAAACCCGTATGGTTTTCCTCCATTCCCTCAAAACAAATAATCCGTTTTTGTAAAAACCAATCATGATCAATCCAATGAACAATTACACAAATAAATGGTTCACCTACAAAAGAAGTCCAACAGTCACTAGTTATGCTAACCCGACCATCATAAGTACGGAACATTTCCATCAAATAAGGTCGATAAGAACTAAAAAGTTTGATGGTGCGACATTTAAGGGTGTTTCTAGGAATTCTTCTAAAAGCCGGTTGCATAGCAACCCGGTTAAAATATTCGAAATTGGGGCTTTCCACATGAGTAAACGACAATTCATCAAGAATAACATATTTAGAAAATTTATCAATCATTCTATCACGATTATAAACAAAAGGCATACCTGCACCGGGAGTAGTCGTTGCGTACCCATGGATTTGAGCCTGTCTCGAATCATCCCTTTCCGCACCATCGGGCCCCAACTTGTGATCATTTTTTAAATGACGGGCCAACGTTTCGGTTCCATCGTTTTTCGTCCACTTGTAACTTTTTGATTTTTTTGTTTTGGTAACATCTCGACATATTTTGCAAATTGCAGTATATTTGTCGGGATTATTTGTAGCCACTTTGTCATAGTAAGGCCATACCCATGAAGTATGACCTCTTTCTCTTTTATCGGTTGATGTTGTGTTACTAGGTGTACCACCTTGTTCACCTCCTCCTTAATTAAAAAAAATGAAATATTAATACTTTATTTTCATAATATATCCATGTTTTTACATAAATAAACAATTAATTTATTTATTTAAACTCTTGAAAGTATTAAGTTCAAGTTATATTATTTACGTAAATAATTAATTTATATTATTAATTTCATTAATGTAAACAATTAATTTATATTATTAACTTATTTATAAACTCATTAATGTAACTAATGTAAGTATGTAGTTATGTATGAATCAAAATTAATTTCAAATTATATTATTTACATAAACAATTTATTTATTTATATAAACTCATGATTCATGAATGTATGATAAAGTAAAAAACTATAATAACTTCAAAAAAATTAATTTGAATTTGTACCTTCCATATTATCCTCCGATTCAATTCGGGACCGTACCCTCCGCCTCCGGCGCCCACCAGAATATGAGGAGGTGGCATTGATGATGATGATTGATGGGATTGATATGGGTTGGGTCGAAGTGGACTAGGATTTTGTTGACTGTCTAATGCCCTAGCTAATGATTCAATTTCATCGGTATTTATTTCATACGAACCGTAAAATTGATCATTAACATTAGGAAAAACAGGAACATTACCTCTACCATCACCTCTACCACCACTACCACCACCAATTCTACCACCACTATTCCTTCCAGACATTTTTTTTTTTTGAAAGTTAGAAACTAATTAAAAAGATAAGAACTGAAATTTTAATATAACTACTAAAACTTGAATATAAACTAGTAATTTATGAATTTTTTTTTTTTTGAGTATAAACTTCTAAAATTTAAGTATTGAAATTGAGAGATTAAAAATTCAGAATGAGAACTTTGAGAAGTAGAGAGTAAGAGAAGAGAAGAAGAATGATGTTCATTGTGAAGAATTTAGGGTAAATTGGATGAGTATTTATAGGGGAAAATTAGGAGGCAAAATGTAAAAAAAAAATTTTAAAAAAGAAAAGAGGAAATAGTGCTGTTGGGCGTTGGCCAGCAGGG
This sequence comes from Salicornia ramosissima, assembly GCA_951394345.1. Taxonomy (NCBI): domain Eukaryota; kingdom Viridiplantae; phylum Streptophyta; class Magnoliopsida; order Caryophyllales; family Amaranthaceae; genus Salicornia; species Salicornia ramosissima. Next base: position 29,758,297 of record OX596236.1, on the reverse strand, counting down.
AGCAGGGGCAACATTGCAGCAGAAAAAGGAGAGGAGGGTATTGTTTTGCAGGCTTGGGGTCTTGGGAAGGGAGAAGGGCCAGCAGGCCAGCAGAAAAAGGAGAGGAGGGGATTGGCGTTGTAGGGAGCCGTTGCTACTTGCTTGCATGCATGCAGAATTTGTCCGGGCGGGCCGAACGGTCCAGGCCTGGGTCACGGTCCGTGCCGGGCCTGGATCACGGGCTGGGGTTGCGGGCCAAACACGGGCTGGGTCACGAGTCAGGCCGGGTTAACCGGGCTGGGCTACGGGCTGGGTTGCAAAAATCCGACCCATGACCCACCCGTTTGGTACCAGGTCGGGCTAAGCGGGCCTGACCCATCAACTCATCAGGGCTAAAAATCAGGTCGGGCCGGGCCAACCCGACCCAATAGCCACCACTAATTACAATAACTCAGAGATTCTGAAAAACACATAGGGATATTATAGGGAATAACCGAGCAACAGATGTCTCATCCCCTCCACCACTTGTAGCATTTTTGGAATAGGCAAAGGCCTTGGAAGCCCACAAAGCACACTAGGCAAAAGTCCACTTTGCATACATCACCTAAGTACACTACAAGAAATAGTTTCAAAGAAGGCAACGAAAATTGCCCTCTTAGACCCAAAATTTGCCCTCTTAGGCTAGCGGGGCAACATAAATATTGCCCTTATGTTGCCCTTGTAGAACCGTTGTATTAGCTTTAGAGGGCGAAACTAAAATTTTTGCCCTCTTTGTTTTGAACAAGAAGGTCAAATATTTTTTGCCATCTTTGCGTCAACCAAAACAAGGCAAAAAAATTTGCCCTTTTTGGTCATCATCAAAGGCAATAATTATTGTCTTCTTTGATCATTAACAAAGGCAAAAAAATTTGCCCTACTAGGTCATCAAACAAGGCAAAAAAATTTGCCCTATTTGTTCATCAACCAAAGCAAAAAAATTTGCCCTACTTGTTCATCAACCAAGGCAAATTTTTTTGCTCTATTTGTTCATCAACCAAGGCAAAAAAATTTGCCCTACTTGTTCATCAACCAAGGCAAATTTTTTTGCACTACTTATTCATCAACCAAGGCAAAAAAATTTGCCCTACTTGTTCATCAACCAAGGCAAAAAAAATTGCCCTACTTGTTCATCAACCAAGGCATAATTTTTTGCCCTACTTTGTCATCAACCAAGGCAACAAGTTTTGCCCTATTTGGTCATCAATAAAGACAACAACTATTGCCCTAGTTAGTCATCAATAAAGACAATTTTTTTGCTCTCTTTGCTACAATAAAGAAGGAAACCAAAATATTCAAATATTCCCATAAACCCTGTCAAGTATAATATATGTATAACGCATCAAAAATTCACACAACATTAAGCAAAAATATGGTATATACAAATACAAAAAATGATTGTCCAAAGTTGTAATAATATAGTACATTAAGCAAAAATTCACCACTTACACTACTACTATGTAAACCTGTATCACATGATTCACAAAGGAAAGCAATCATAGTACTGTCATGTATGTTCTAATCATAGTGGCTCCGGTAGGATCCGATAGTACATGCCTTATAAGGGCCATCCTCAAATCACTAGGAGCAATAAAGAACATATAAAAGGCAAATAATACGAGATCAGCTGAAGACATGTTTGAAGCAAGGAATCCCTCCCACATCCTGCAGCAGAAAGAAACACATAAATTTTTTGTCTTTTAACCCACCTTCACAATCAAATTTATTGGTTCAAAAAGAGTATGCCATTTAAGTACTGTACATTATTGTGACTGCTTACTTGATATTAACACCACCAGAGTAGAAGTATGCTAAATGTTTATACTTTATAGAATAAAAAGTATGTGCTCAGCAATATTATTATTAAAAAAATAAAAAGGAATGTGAAAGAATTGGTGTGACAGCAGTGCATCAACTAGCAGTGCCTCAGCAATAAAAAGTATGCCACCAGAGTAGAAGTATGCTAAAGAATTGGTACTCAGCAATATTATTATTAAGAATTGGTTATGCTTATTTTCTGAGGCAGTGGGGGGGGGGGGGGAGTGTTCTGGTGCTGCTGCTGGGTAGTGTGGGGTGGGTGGGTTCTGCTACTGCTGGGCAGTGTGTGGGGGGGGGGGGGTCTTCTGGTGCTGCTGCTGGGCAGTGTGTGTGGGGGGGGGTCTTCTGGTGCTGCTGCTGGGCAGTGTGGGGGGGGGGTCTTCCGCTGGGCAGTGTGGGGGGGGGGGGGACATTATAGAAAATCAAATCAATGGAAAGGCCTTTTTTTCTCTCTGTTTACTTAATTGGATTTGATGCAAACAGCTAGCTAGCTAGCTAGCCTCCAAAACCCAATTAAAAATAAACCAATAAATTTGTACCAAAATCAAATAAAGTAGACGATCATCATATACGGCAACGACTAATGATAATAATTGAAGTTTGAAAAAAGAAAGAGAAGGATTACCGCCAGAGATAGTGTTATTTGACATAAAAACAACGGTCTCAAATAGAGCAGGACCTAGTCAAGAAAGAAGGTTTTGGATTATAAGTACTAATAATCAACTTAACACCATTTTTGTAAGCTAATTGGTTTCTTCCACTAAAACCTTGAGCATGCATCCAGCTCTTATCACTATCCATGGTAATTTCCACACTAATCTGAAATAACTTTAACCAAAAGTATATTAATCAATACAATCAGTTCAATTTTCGCATATAATCACAATAGCATATAATCAGTACAATCAATTCAAACTGCTCATCCAAAATCACAATCACTTCAATCTCTTATATAATCAGTTTAATCTCATCCAAAAGGCATAAGCAGTTGGTTTCTCTAAAATCAAGACTTCAACTTAATCTATAATTCCACACTAAAGTCAAAATAACATAGACTGAATCAAATTACAGATAAGAATTGAAATGCCAGCGAATGTACATAATAGCAACTGAGAGCAAAAACACTTTGAAAAATAGATAATCACAATAGCATATAATCAGTGCACAACCTCAACTTACATGATACAAATCTTTAGTATGTGATCCTTATTTGTATCTAATCACATGCACAACCTCAACTCTTATTTCATTTTTTGCCAAAAAATTAATTAAAAAGCAAACAAACCAAAAAACAAGGCAAAGACCATATAGTATAATTTTCTTCATTAACCTTAATTACAGGTATAATAAAAAATAAAAAATAAAAAAAGGATTCTGTGCTATGAAGGAAAAGAACTTCCAAGTTATTCTGACCAATATACAGAGTTTATTAACAAAATAACAAGAGATAAGTAGTGCTTTGCAACCTTTTAAAAAAATAGTAGTGCTTCGCAAACTCAAATCAAAGGAGACTGATATATTGTCCCTCTATTCTCTTTTATCCCAATTTCATGTTCATTTTTTACTAAATTTATATTGAAGGTATATATGTACGATAACAAGGTATATATTGAAGAGTAGAATTCGTACATATATACCTTGTTTACTAAATTAAAGAATTCGTACAGTGTTAACAAGTTAGACGAATTCGTCTCTTCTTATTAAGCAAGAGGATAGATGAAGATGGAAATTTAAGAAGAAGTAAATAATGTTGCCATTGAAATTTGAAATGACAAGTTCATAGTAGTAACTTCAAAACCTCCGATTTCAAAACAAAATCAAACAAAATAAGCCATAAAAACATAGAAAGCAAACAAATCAAACAAATAAGCCAGAATAGCCAAAAACCTCCGATTTCAAAAAAAAAAAAATCAAACAAATCAAACAAAATCATAGAAATCAAACAAAATCATAAAAGTTGAGATGATAAGCTTACGGAGAATCGTCGGATTCAACTTCAATCAACAATCATCTTCTCCGTACTTTTCGTATTTGAACCGAGCCAAAGGATTGTAAAATACCTAAATACTTCTTTTTGAATCTCCAATTCTATGAGAAATTGAATGAGAGTGTATTGGAATTTTGGAGTATTGGCATTTTTGAGAGTTTTTATTCAAATTCCAATAGAAGAAAATGGGTAGAAGAAAATCGCTTAATTGGAAGTGCAGGAGATGAACATGCACTTGTTATTTCGATGAAAAAAATCGCAGTAACGTTATATATATATATTTTTTTTTAACATAACACAAGTTTAGAGGCAAAATTATAATGTTGTCATTTTTGTTATTTTTAAGATGGCAAAATTATACTGTTGTCCTTTGAATCTTGTAAACAATATTAAAGAGGACAAAATAATACTATTGTCCTTTTAAACAAGTTTACAGGCAAAATAATAATGTTACCCTTTTAAACAATATCAAAGAGGGCAAAACTTAAAATTTTGTCTTATTTTTATTCATTGGTTTAAAAGAGGACAAAATAATACTATTGCATTCTTATTTAATGTTTAAGGAGACAAAATAATTGTATTGCCATGGGTGTTCATATTAATAAGGGCAAAAACTATTGCCCTTTTTGATATCATTAAATAAGAATAAGGCAATATTAAAATTGCCCTTTTTAGTTTATAAAAATTGCCCTTTTTGCATCTATTTCTTGTAGTGGTAGGTGTTGAAAAAAAAAACTTAATGTTAAAGTGTAGCTGGATACATGGAAAATGCACATAGTTTTTATGCAGACATACACTTAAGGTATGCACCAAAAGCAAAGGTTATTGAAAAATCAGTTATACCTTGCCATCAGCAACAAATTGTCTGTGCATATATAGGGGTGAAAGAAACAAAGTTAGGGCATAACAGACCTGGATTATAGCTAGGAAATCTTCTTCACTACAGTGGAAAAGGCAGTCGCACATAGCCACTCGAACTAGTTCTGAATTCAGAAATGTTTTTGTTATTGTCGCAATGACCTTATTAGAACCAATTGCAAGATTTTGAAGTGCATCTACCAACCTCCATAGTGCTTTGCACCCTTCAGAAGCAACACATAACAAATTAGCAGAACATAAATGCCTTCTTCCAGGATGATGGTTTAAATTATGATCAATCAAATATATATTTAAGCCTTCCCAAAAATAGAAACATCTTAATTATCAAACAGTTGAAGAAAAACATAAGCTTACACATTTCTAGAAAGATTTTCTACTTCAAGGTCTTTCTTTCTACGATGTATATATACATCTAGTTTTTGCCGAAATATATATATATATATACATATATAAACAAGCACAAATCAAACCTTAAAAAAATATCTTTAAAAAGAAATAAATATTTGTACCTGCAACTTCTGTCTTGCTGATAAAATTTAGCTATATAGCATTCTAAAAGTATGTACATGAAGTAGTATAGATAATGTTCCTGTTCTGGAACTTCTTGTGAATAGTCAACGATCTTTTGGTATATGACGTGTACTCCGGATGCTCCTTAATGAGGTTGTGACCTGCAAAACAGTCAGAGATTGCTAACCCGGGGGGTGGAACCCAGGAACGCCCCTCCGATGCTTAAGTCAAATATCGGAAATAAGGAGTCAGAATATTTGGTGAGTTTGTGGACTATGAATTGCATGCTTAATATTGCGTACCTTTAGTGTGACTGGACTGATCCTTATATAGGCATTAGGTTCCCCGGTTAGGGTTTTGCTGAACTAGCAAGGCATGTGTGTGGGTCTGGCCCATGACGCACAGTGATAACCTGGTCAAGGTTATACCAAGTCAGATGACACGTGGCATTTTCTTACTCGTCGTCGAATATCTGGTGTAGAAATAGCCCTATCTGAACTGGGCCTAGGATTTGGGCCCACTAGCACGGGGTTGACCACCGAGGTGAGCCCGGAACAATTAGCCCCACGCTCGGCGTGGAATGGGAATCCTTGGATGTTGGATGCCGAGCGGAATGCTCCGGAATAAGCGAATCTCCTGACCTCTTTTGACAGATAGGGGTTGAGCTTGCCCTGATCCGCTAGCTTATCAAGCGCCTTTTTCAACTCCCTACAATGTTTCGTGGTATGCCCACATTCATGGTGGTATTCGCACCAGAGTTTTAGATTCTTTCTGTTGATCGATGTGCGAACAGGAGTTGGCTTAGGGAGGATTTCTTGGCCTTTGATGTCCAAGAATATCTCTCGTCTGTTAACATTGAACCTGGGGTCTTCCCCCCATCTCGAGCGTCTTTCTTAGAAGTGGATGTCCGACTAGGACCACCTCGTTGAGATTCCTTCCTTTTATTATCTTTCTTTTTGTCAGACTTCTCGACGGGGTTGTTGATATCCAAAGCCTGGATGTACTTTGGAACCCTGTCCATCGCGTCAGTATATGAGGACACTTCGTTTTCCAGCAAGGAAAACTTGAACTTGCCCCTCTTTAACCCTGACATGAATGCAGCATAAGCCACTGAATCTTCCACATTAGGTATTTGGAGTAATTCAGCGTTGAAACGCTTGAGATAATCTCCCAAGAGCTCATGCTCCCCTTGCTGACAAGCCATGAGATGAATGCTTGTCTTACGCTGTTTCTTCCCAGCCACGAAGTGGCTAAGGAACATTGCCTCCAATGTTACAAAACTAATGATCGACCCGGATGGGAGATCGGTGAACCATGTGAGGGCCAGGCCCTTGAGAGTAGTAGGGAAATACCTACACCAGCTTGCCTCACAGCTTGTTTGCACTGCCATTTGGGCTTTGTAGGCAGCCATATGGTCAACGGGATCAGTCGCCCCAGAGAAGGGTTCGATGGTGGGGGCCTTTACTTTCCTTGTGTCAGTGGTGTACAGAAGCCTCTGGCTGAATAGGGTTCTGAAGATGACTTCCCCTGTTGGTCGCTCTGGCTCGCCCACTGGAGAGCGTCTTCTGCCGTTATCCCGGTTAGGGATAGCCACTGGGGAGCGACGTACGCCTACCCCCCAGGTTTGGGATGGCAGCTGATCTTTGATTCCTAGCAGTAGTATGGTGAGATCTCTCTGGTGATCTCCTTGGCTGGCCTCGAGTCTCCTGTCTTGTGACCTCTCTGACATTTGAGGCCGTTCGTGCCCGTCGCGACTCGATTATATTTCGAGCGTCATCGCATCTAGAATTGATGATTCCTCGAGCGTCCCTAGGCTGAGAGCCTCTCTATGAACGCGCCCCTGTTGCCCGGCTAGGGTTGGGACCCCTGGATGGACCTGCGGCTTGGGATGGAGGCCTCTGCTGCCCAATCATGGCAGTTATGCTGTCTCTCAGCTCCTGTAGGCTTTGTTGGAACTTGGTGTTCATCGCCGTCACAATGTCTTCGAAGTCCTTCCGTGAGACCACCTGTTCTTCACGACGGTGACGGCCACTCGCCCGATTGGACGAATTGTTGTTAGTGACGTGTGGCCGGTTAGGCGATTCGCGGGGATTTTCTTCTGGCTGATTGGATCGAGTCGTCTTTGCTCTGGTGTTAGCCATGTTTTTGTTTCTTTCCCCAAAGACGGCGTCAATTTGTTCCTGTTCTGGAACTTCTTTTGAATAGTCAACGATCTTTTGGTGTATGATGTGTACTCCGGATGCTCCTTAATGAGGCTGTGACCTGCAAAACAGTCAGAGATTGCTAACCCGGGGGGTGGAACCCGGGAACGCCCCTCCGATGCTTAAGTCAGATATCGAAAATAAGGAGTCAGAATATTTGGTGAGTTTGTGGACTATGAATTGCATGCTTAATATTACGTACCTTTAGTGTGACTGGACTGATCCTTATATAGGCATTAGGTTCCCCGGTTAGGGTTCTGCTGAACTAGCAGGGCCTGTGTGTGGGCCTGGCCCATGACGCACAGTGATAACCTGGTCAAGGTTATACCAAGTCAGATGACACGTGGCATTTTCTTACTCGTCGTCGAATATATGGTGTAGACCTAGCCCTATCTGAACTGAGCCTAGGATTTGGGCCCACTAGCACGGGGTTGACCACCGAGGTGGGCCCGGAACAGATAGCATTTTTTGTTAGGGGCAATACTTAAAAAAACTATAGTATGTACATGAACTATATAGCAGTCTAAAAGTTACTCCCTCCGTCCCTTAAAGATTTCACCATATTGACTTTTACTACTGTTCATTTAGTAACTTTGACTCTCTATAATTTTATACTTGTAAGGAAAAATGTAGTCAAATGGGATCTTATTTGATTCGGCTCAATGTGTACTTTTTTAAACCTCAAATATATAACATCAACTCTTTCATTCTTTCAATAGACTGTTTCTTTCAATCCATTTAAAAAAATAAAAAATAAAATGAGCATTTTAAAAAGGAAAAAAAAAATTACCGTCATAATTTAGTGGTAAAAAATTGTCGTCAGATCAAATTGTTAAAAAGTTCAACCAGAAAAAGATATGTGTATAATTTGTGCCTACCCCTGAACCGGCCATGGACACATGTCCTTCGGATGATAGTGATGTCGATCCGACACGTCATCAATCCTCGTCATATGCACATACATACTATATATAGACATACAAAACACATACGCATGGCACACACACACTAAGCTATTCTTAATTTGAGCTAACCCGATGAGTCTTTAATTTATACTCCCTCCGTCCTAAAAGATTGTTCCATTCACTTTTTCTCATCTCCCGAGGCACATCTTTAAATGAAAATATTTTGAGATACGTATAATAAAAAATTATAAGCATCACTACCCCTCCCTAGCCCACCCCCTGCTGCCCACCCCCACCCCTACACTGCCCCCTCCCCAGCCCACCCCCCTGCTGCCCCCCACCCCCTGCAGCCCTCCTCCCATGCACTGCCCCTCCCCTTCCCACCCCCCTGTACTGCCCCCTCCCCAGCCCACCCCCCTACACTGCCTAAATAACGAACAGACTAACTAGATAACCTCTGGACTTGATCATAACACAATGCAAGATCAGAATAGGAAACAACTTTGATATAGGCTTAAAAAAAGCATAGAGATCATTTTATAACAAAGTAACAAGGGCAATGATCATTTATGCTCTAGTAGAAAGGTTTGCATATGAAGAAATATTCTAATAGGAAAAACTCTAACACTCTGCAGAAGCACAAACAGGATAACAACAAAAGAGCATACATAAATACATAATAAACAATGAGTAGGGTAAAAGTTTAAATAGATGCATAATTCATTTGCACTAATCACCAAACTCCTTTGTTAATGACATTTGCTAATTATATATCATATATTATTCAAAAGTTTAAAAGTAATATTATCAAAATTAATATGTAAATAACGTAATGGTATGCATCTATTTTGAAGTAGTGTGTATTTATTTTATAAAAATTATCCACCACATCACAATGAAACCATTGCATATCTCATTAAAGAAAAGCTGAAGATTAAGCTCCTAATTGCCAAACCAATCCATTAAGAACCAAGCAATCTGAAATACTTAGATTGAAATCAGTAAGCCAAAAAACCTAATATGACTAAGGTTCATCTACATCTATCTAATAAGACACTGCATAAAGCATAATTTGCCATCATTAATTGGACCCAATAACGCAAGATTTGAAGACAAACTAACTCTTAGATTACCTGGAGGTACTACTAATGACATGACCTACCCGTGGCTGACGATCCGTCATGTTTGGACAGAACATTAGATTCCGAACTCATTTATCGTTTCAACATCATGTTTCTAACCTAGAATTGAAGAGACTATGAAACAATAGTATTGAAGTCCAAGGATTAAATGTATACCTGTCATCCATTGTTAGATAAGAGATACTAAATCAACATTGGTTTTAAAATGATTCCGGAATTATATAAGTAAATGTGAATTAGAGACCTTTGCATGTAGCATAGAATTGACAAGACTATGAAACCTTAGTAGGGTGACATGTAAACAGAAATACCTCAGTTTGAGAGATTAATTATATGCATGCTCAACATCCTTCGACTTTAAATTCTGCATAAATCATTTGCCGATATCCACTATTTAGTAATCATTCCTGAAAATCCAAGACTCTAACCTAGAAAACCAACTAAAAGCCACAATCACATACCTCAAAGACCCATTACTGACTCACCGCATCAGCAATGCCCCGAAACTACTTTTTTCTTGTTTCTCCTGGTGTTTGGGACTTTGGGTAGTAGTAAAAAAAATTATCCACTACAAAAACAATGTATCAAGAGGAAAAGGATTGTCCACTAAACAATGTAAAAAAATTATCCACTACAACAATAATAAAATAACAAATAGGTTAACAACAATAACAATAACAAATAGAATAACAAAAACAACAATGAAATAACAACAATGACACAAAAATGAAATAACAAATAGGCTAAAAACAAAACAGAATGAAATGAAATCTATGAGATTACCTTTACACAATTCGAACTGTCTAGCAGAAATTATAAACAAACCCTAATCAAAGATAAGCCAAGAGATTACCTTTACACAATTCGAATTGTCTAGCAGAAGACAAACGAACTGTTGTGCTGGGCTGATGGACGAACAAACTGCTGGACGAACGAAGAGCAATGAACGAGCTGGACCAACTGGAGCTGGACGAACTGAAGCTGGAAGAACGAAGAGCTAGATGAACGGAGATGGGAGGAGATTGAAATGGAGATTGAAATGGACGAACGAAGAACTGCTGGGCTGATGGTCGAAGGAAGTTAGGTTTTCAGCTCTAATGAAGTTTTTTTTGGCACTGATATTGAAATGGAGATTGAAAGTGGCGCATCACTTAAAATAAGTATCCCACCCCTTTTTTTAAATTAAAATGCAACGTTTTATAAAAATTTTGCCGATAAGTGTTGCTTAAACTTTTTAGAGTGCAACACTTTCAAATAAATGTTGCTTAAACTTTAAAAGTGTTGCATAAAATTTATATATGCAACACTTATATTAAAAGTGTTGCCACTTTTTATTTTTGGTTGAAAAATGTAACACTTGTAAAAAGTGTTGCAACCAAATTGTTGCCTTAGCCTATTTTTCTAGTAGTGAATGATTACCAAATTAAAAAGGAAACTAAAAAATTTATGGCTACGATTTTTCCCTGTAATTTTAACATTTGTATCTTATAGTTTCCTTCTTGTCCGTGTTTAAATTATTTTAATTAATTTTGTTCATATACAAAGAAGCTCAAATATCTTAGCTTCCTTACAAACATACCAAAATGTATCTTACGAGTAATATTCGAGTAATATGAAGTAAAGGAAATATTACTCCTGTTTTAATTATAATAATGTTTGTTACATATTCCATATTTACGGAGTATTTCATTTTTTTGTTACATTAATTAAAATCTTTCCTATTATAATCAATTAATCACCATTTTATTGGTACAAATTCCTACCTTATGTCACTTTTGAATGTTACTTTACCTACTTTCCACTTTCCAATGTATTGACTACTCTCTTCGTTTAATTAATGTATTCTTTACAATTACTTTTTAACACACATATTTAAACGATAATATCTTTCTATAGAGATAATATTTGGATTAGGAGAATATATTTATTTCTCTATGTTTTACAAAAAATACATATTGAAAAACTAATTGATTCAACGAATCTAGCAGCCTTGGCAAAAAAATAAATAAATAAATAAAAAACGAATCTTGCAGGACATGGATATGAATACTCTTATATTGAAGAATTTCATTTTAAAATTTTCACTCCTTGTACCAAAAAAAAAAAGTAATTAATAGTTATTTTTTAGAAATAAAAAAACAAATATATATTCAAATGTAGCAATGTTCTAGCTTATCACACGTAATTGGTTTTCAAAATATAGTACTGTATTACTTCCTCCATTTTTTTTTAATTAACTCATTTGGATTTTCATCAAAACTACGAAATTATTGCAAGTAGAAAAAAAATTGATGATTAAAAGTTGTATAAAAAGTAAAAGAGAGAGTATGGAAAAGAGAGAAAAGAGTATAATTTTATTGAAGTTAGTCAAAAGTATGAGAAATTGTATGAAAAAAACATTTGAGAATCATAAATTAATAAATTTAGGAGAATAAATTTAAGAAGTGAATAATTTTTTTTAAAAAAAAGGACTGGTTTTTTTTTTTTTTTTTTTTTTTTTTGAAATAGCACGGGACTAATCTAATAATAATATGTTGCATGAAGTTTGAAGTAACTAACTCATGAAATGGATATAATTCCAATGTCGCAACTCGGAAGTAGTCATCAGATAACCTCAATTATTAATGTACTTTCATAACTCATAGAGAATAACTAATGATTTGTTTGAATAATTTTGAATAATTCTAGCTGGCAAACCACAGTATATATATATCTACTTCAATTATGCAGCAGCCAGCAGGTAGCATTTAGAATAGAAAATTTTGCAACTAACCACCTAATAAGTGAAAATTGTTGTCAACAACTACTTAATTTTTTTTTATTTAATTTAACTACCAAATAAGTTATGTTTTGATGTAAACCACCACCTACCCATGAAAACTTAACGGAATATGCTAACGCCGTTAGTTTACCGTTAGTTTGTGACACGTGTCATGATTTGATTGGCCCTTGATTTATTTTTCTTTAAATTAAAAAAATGAAAAATTAAGAAAAAAAATCAGACAAAAAGAAAAAAAAAATGACTGGTGGTGGGGGTGCTGCTTAATCGGGGTTGGGGTGTGCCGGTGGGGAGGGGGAGGGGTCGGCACTGCCGGTGGGGGAGGTGGCTGCAGTGCTGGTGGTGGAGGGGAGGGGTGGCTGAGGTTTTTTTTTTTTCCAGATTTTTTTTAATTTTCTTTTTTTTTTTTGATTATATATATATATATATATTTTATTTTAAAAATGTGTTAATTAAGTTTAAGTGATTTAATTAAGGTTTAAGTGATTTAATTAAAGTTTAAGTGGTTTAATTAAGGTTTAATTGTGATTTGAGTTAATAGTGTTAAAAACAGGTGGTGATTTGCAACTTTTTATAACTTATTTGGTAGTTAAATTAAATAAAAAAAAAAATTATGGTAGTTATTAACAACAATTAACACTTATTAGGTGGTTAATGGAAAAATTTTCTTTAGAATAATATAATACAATCTATCTCCAGTATAGTTGAAATGAATTGAAAGAAAAAGTACGTCTAATCTTTAGAATAGAATGAAAGATGAAATGGGGTCAAATTCAGAAGAAAGTGTAGGGTCAAATTCAGAAGATGTTAAAGAAATAAGCTTTAGGAAATACATCTACCAGGTTCTAAAACAAGTTCACCAAGAACTTGAAATTTCAAAGGAAGCAATGATGATAATCGATGATCTTTTGTATCGTGTCCTAGAAAGGTTATCAGTTAAGGCATCAACGCTTGTCGAAAGTAACGAACACCCTTGTGTTACATCTCGAGAAGTTCAGACAGCCGTTAGGATCCTCTTATCCGGCGACCTTCGCAACAATGCAGTTGCCCAAGCTACCAAGGCTGTGCTGAATTTTTCTAAATAAGTCGATATATAGTGATTTTGACACTTCCAAATTCATTTCTCTACTGCTCTACTCCTTCACTTTCTTCAAGCTTTTTGTTGACAATATGTTCATGATGTGGAGTATGAAAACCAATTTGGGACTGCCAAAATTATTATCCATATATAGCATTATTATATATGTAATGACTAAATAATGCCATGATTATGCAATCCATTTTAGTTTCTTATGTATATATATGATGCTATTCAATATACTCCCTTCGTTTTTTTTTTTTTTTTTATTTACTCACATGAGTTTTTATCAAAACCAAGAACATACTAGTGGACAAAATGCCTTTTGCTGCGGTTTTTTAAGGGGTATTTGCTGCGGTTCATAACCGCAACAAATTAAAGGTGCAACAAATACCCACTTTTTCATATGCTGCGTTTGTTATATATAACCGCAGAAAAAAGTATGCTATTTGTTGTGGTTAGTACATACAACCGCAGCAAATAAGCCCTAAAAAAATCTAAATTTTTTAAAAAAATTTTTTTGGCATTTTTTTGGCAAAAATGATCCAAATTATATTATATCTACATAACAACATCAAATTACATAACAACTATAATATAATGCCCACTATTACTAATCAATTCTTCTAATCAGCTATATTTTCTCTTGTCTTGTCGCACTAGTAAAAAAAGTAGTTATTGTAACGGGAAAAAATGGCTTATTGTAACGGTCATCTGCCGTTACAATTGGCCCCGTTACAATATCTAGTATTTATTGTAACGGGCACCTGTTAGGCCCGTTACAATAAATGACTTATTGTAACGGGCCTAACAGGTGCCCGTTACAATAAGTCTGTTTATTGTAACGGTCAAATTATAGGCCGTTACAATTAAGAGACTTATTGTAACGGGCACCTGTTAGGCCCGTTACAATAAGTCATTTATTGTAACTAACAGGTCCTAATGCCCGTCACAATGAAGCTTTTTTTTAAAAAAAAATAACACTATTGTAACGGGCTGTGAGTAAAAAAACCCGTTACAATAGTGTTATTTTTTTTAAAATAAAAATATATATATTATTTATTAATAATAATACTAATAATTTATGCTTCGAGGCCCACAATCGATCGCAATAGCAAATGGCTTAGCCGTCAATAACTTCATTCATCATCAAAATATATATCGCTAGCTAGCAATTGAATATAATCCAAAACCACACATTTAATGCGTGCTAATATAATGTTATATATGCAAAATATACATCCAAAAAACAACATAAAAACCTATACATTAACTCACTAAAAAGTTACTCCTAAAAAAATCAGCCCATTCTTCTCGAATTTCGCCGATTTCCTCAGTGCTGTAGGCGGTCGATCTTCCAATATAATCCTTAAAAACAAATAATTACGAAAATTATTATACAGTACAATAAGTGTATGATGATAAAATATAAACGATCCAAATATTATTTGGACATAATCACGTTCTATCATTCATTTAATCAATAAAAACTTGTGCGCATGAGTTTGGGCAAAAATAGGACGTTTGGGAACAAAAACAAAGCAAATGGGTCATTTTTGGCTTTATACATGTCCTATGACATTTATTTAAGCTTAAAATGTCTTGTTTGCATGATTTTGGATGAAAATAGGATGTTTTGGAACAAATACAAGGCAAATGGGTCATTTTTGGGTAGTTTTAGTGTTTTCATGCCCATCTTCCTACCAATCAACCAATTAATGGTTTTTAAGGTTTATACATGTGAGATATCATTCATTCAAACGTTAAATGACTTATTTGCATGATTTTGGGCAAAAATAGGACGATTTTGAACAAAAACAAGGAGATAAGGTAATTTTTGGCTAGTTTTGGGCGTTTTCATTCCCATATTCCTACCAATCAACCAATTTATTGTTTTTAAGCTTTATACATGTTCTATAACATTTATTTAAGCATGAAATGACTTGTTTGCACGATTTTGGGCAAAAATAGCATGTTTTGGAACAAAAACAAGGCAAATGGGTCATTTTTGGCTAGTTTTGAGTGTTTTCTTTCCCATGTTCGCACCAACCAACCTATTTCAACTATTCAAGGTTTGAACAAGTCCTATAACATTTATTTAAGCATAAATGACTTGTTTGCATGATTTTGGGCCAAAACAGCATGTTTTGGAACAAAAACAAGGAAAATGGGTCATTTTTGCCTAGTTTTGAGTGTTTTCTCTCCCATGTTAGCACCAGCCAACCTATTTCAACTATTCAAGGTTTGAACAAGTCCTATAACATTTATTTAAGTATAAAATGACTTGTTTGCATGATTTTGGGCAAAAACAACATGTTTCGGAACAAAAACAAGGCAAATGGGTCATTTTTTGGCTAGTTTTGAGTGTTTTCTTTCCCATGTTAACACCAACCGACCTATTTCAAATTTTCAAGGTTTGAAAAAGTCCTATAACATTTATTTAAGCATAAAATGACTTTTTTTCATGAATTTGGGCAAAAACAACATGTTTCGGAACAAAAACAAGGCAAATGGGTCATTTTTTGCTAGTTTTGAGTGTTTTCTCTCCCATGTTAGCATGAACCAACCTATTTCAAGTTTTCAATGTTTAAAAAAGTCCTATAACAGTTATTTAAACATAAAATGACTTGTTTGCATGATTTTGGGCACCAACAGCATGTTTTGGAACAAACACAAGGCAAATGGGTCATTTTTGGGTAGTTTTGAGTGTTTTCATGCCCATCTTCTTACCAATCAACCAGTTAATGGTTTTTAAGGTTTATACATGTTCTATATCATTCATTTAAGCCTTAAATAACTTATTCGCATGATTTTGGGCAAAAATAGGACGATTTAGAACAAAAACAAGGAGATAAGGTAATTTTTGGCTAGTTTTGGGCGTTTGCATTCCCATATTCCTACCAATCAACCAATTTATTGTTTTTAAGCTTTATGCTTGTCCTATAACATTTATATAAGCATAAAATGACTTTTTTGCATGATTTTGGGCAAAAATAACATGTTTTGGAACAAAAACAAGGCAAATGGGTCATTTTTGGCTAGTTTTGAGTGTTTTCTTTCCCATGTTCGCACCAACCAAACTATTTCAACTATTCAAGGTTTGAAAAAGTCGTATAACATTTGTTTAAGCATAAATGACTTGTTTGCATTATTTTGGGCCAAAATAGCATGTTTCGGAACAAAAACAAGGCAAATGGGTCATTTTTTGCTAGTTTTGAGTGTTTTCTCTCCCATGTTAGCACCAACCAACCTATTTCAACTATTCAAGGTTTGAACAAGTCCTATAACATTTATTTAAGCATAAAATGATTTGTTTGCATGAATTTGGGCAAAAACAACATGTTTCGGAACAAAAACAAGGCAAATGGGTCATTTTTTGGCTAGTTTTGAGTGTTTTCTCTCCCATGTTAGCATGAACCAACCTATTTCAAGTTTTCAAGGCTTACAAAAGTCATATACCAGTAATTTAAACATAAAATGACTTTTTTGCATGATTTTGGGCACCAACATCATGTTTTGGAACAAAGACAAGGCAAATGGGTTATTTTTGGGTAGTTTTGAGTGTTTTCATGCCCATATTCTTACCAATCAACCAATTAATTGTTTTTAAGGTTTATACATGTTCTATATCATTCATTTAAGCCTTAAATAACTTATTCGCATGATCTTGGGCAAAAATAGCACGATTTAGAACAAAAACAAGGAGATAAGGTAATTTTTGGCTAGTTTTGGGCGTTTTCATTCCCATATTCCTACCAATAAGCCAATTTATTGTTTTTAAGCTTTATACATGTCCTATAACATTTATTTAAGTATAAAATGACTTTTTTGCATGATTTTGGGCAAAAATAACATGTTTTGGAACAAAAACAAGGAAAATGGTTCATTTTTGGCTAGTTTTGAGTGTTTTCTTTCCCATGTTCGCAACAACCAAACTATTTCAACTATTCAAGGTTTGAACAAGTCCTATGACATTTATTTAAGCATAAATGACTTGTTTGCATGATTTTCGGCCAAAATAGCATGTTTCGGAAGAAAAACAAGGCAAATGGGTAATTTTTTACTAGTTTTGAGTGTTTTCTCTCCCATGTTAACACCAACCAACCTATTTCAACTATTCAAGGTTTGAACAAGTCCTATAACATTTATTTAAGCATAAAATGACTTGTTTGCATGAATTTGGGCAAAAACAACATGTTTCGGAACAAAAACAAGGCAAATGGGTCATTTTTTGGCTAGTTTTGAGTGTTTTCTCTCCCATGTTAGCATGAACCAACCTATTTCAAGTTTTCAAGGTTTAAAAAATTCCTATAACATTTATTTAAGCATAAAATGTCTTATTTGCATGATTTTGGACGAAAATAGGAATTTTGGAACAAATACAAGGCAAATGGATCATGTTACCTTTTTCATATCACTGTTGCAACTTCTATACCTAGTAAGTATCTCAAAGATGTATCTGATGATGTAATAGCCATACTCTGTCCCACCAGTTTGCTGAGCGCACTAATATAAATAATAAGGAAATAGAATGTAAGTCTAAAGAGTTCTAATATTAACCAAATATAATGTGTGATTATTGAAAGTAAATACCTCAATTTGTTTGAAAACAAGATTTTTTGAATTGTTTTCCAGCGCGAAACCTCTGAGCTTCGCCCTATACGACTTGTAGGCACTGAAAAATGCAATTCACAAGTGTGAAGCAACATATTATCTATGATGTTCAATTTTAATAAAATATATGCAGTTAATTGTTTACTTACTACAGAAAAACATTTTCACATCTTAATTGACGTTTTTTTTGTAGCTGGTGGAGTTAGAGGGTCAAACATGTACGCTACACCGACCCGCAAGTCAATGACCATGATAATCCAATGGTTGCTACAAAAATAAAGAGATGATAGTAATCCATAAAGGCAAATATGTTGTAAAAATTGATCAAATGCAGTAGACATAAAGATCTCATATAACGAATGAGTACATACTCTTCATTGTATGGCGCCAAGACAAATTTGCTTTGGGACTCTTTCTTTTGTACTTCAATGCAAAATGCTTATTTCACGTACGATGTAACTTCTGTGAAAACTCTCATGCATTCAACTCCTGAAATCCTTTGAGGGCATAAAAAGGTAATATTTTCACCTTCGGATGTGGGAATGACATGTTCAACTAGAAATCTGTAATTCATCAAAGAAAACTTGCGACTAAGTGTAGAGACAAAATAAAAAAAGAGTTTTTTTTAATATAATATATAGGAAATCATTAATATCAAAGTAAAGTTTAACAATACTTACAGAATATAAACATGGATCAAAGAGACATTTGCACATGCACCTCTTAAAAATTCAAAGATATCAATAGATGTGACCCAAACATCTTTGTCTTCTTCAAAATACAACAATGGTGCCTTCAATACAACTTTTATAGCATCATGTTTTTCGTCAGTCATCACAATATGTAGTAATTCACAATTTTCACTGAGGTTTGCAATATTGCTTCCATCAATGTTCATCTTATCATAGCTCGCATTAGACTCCTCAACCCTAATGTCGCAACTAGACACTCGTTCTTTGTTTTGCGACCATTGAGGCTTCATTTTCAACAATGGTATCTATTATTTAATGAAAAAAGATACAACCACTCAAGTTTAGACATGTTTAATTTTACTCAACATCACATACATATACTCTAAAATAATGTACTCACCTTGTCCATAAACAAAACCAATGACATAGGCCACTGTAAAAAACAGTCTTTGGCTGCACCCACTGTTATTACATTATCACCATCTGGGACAGGAACAGGCATAGACCAATGTTCTACATAAGGTGAGTCAACACTCACCCTATAATGAACCGACAATAAAGATGAGTTGTGCACATGTGGTCCCAAATCAGGGTACACCTGACCTTCAGCAACAATTACAAGGTTACCCTCGTTTTCCTCATCATGCACAGCTAGACGACACTTTGTAACCTCCTATTATATAAAAATATAATAGGTTGTAAGAACGTACTACTTAGCTCTTTAAGAAAAATAACATACTAACTAACAAATTAAAAATAATATAACACAGTAGCGAATTTTGTTTATTAAAAAAAAAAAACTAACCTTTACAATTGGTGGTTCTTGTGGTGGAGTAGGCAAACCCAAGTTACTTCCAATAGTCATATTCAATGGAGACAACGAGGCTAGATAAGTTTGAACTTCCATAGCTACTTGTTCTTGCAACCGTTGTTGGAACTTTTGTTCTAATTCCTTTTCCATCCTTGCTTGTTTTAAGTCAAATTCTTCGGTTAGGGAAGCTTTGAGTGCTTCTACCTCCTCATAACCCGAAGTAGATCTTTTACTTTTTCCAGCTAATTTCCCAAATGCTTGTTGATGGCCAACACCAACACCATACCTCCCAAAACCTTTCACATATCCTCGATGATCCTTCTTGCCCATAGCTTTAGTCAAGGCATCAACACCTCTCTCGGAGGGTGTTCCCCCTTCCTCCTTTTCCTTGGCCTCTATTTCAATGTGTTCCATCTATAATATCAACCATTTAAATATTAATCCATAAATTTGAACTTCGAATTAAATAGTAGAAAAATGAAATAAATTTAAATTTTTGTTTATCTTAAAATCACTAACTACTCGGTCGACAATTTGAGCGGTTTCCGGTTTGTTTGGATTTACTTCCCATTTTCCGTCTTTTGAACGCCTATGATGAGCTAGACACCATTCAAGTGCACGATTTTGAACCAATGATTCATTGACCACACCACTGCTTCCTTCGCTAGTACCATCACTAGAAACTGGAAGTCTTTTTTCCTTGATCCATTCTGGCCTTCTCCTTGAATAACCTTTTTGTCCTAAGGTGTGGCAGTGGATATTGCGTTTTGCATTTTCCTTACCCTTCCTACTCTTTTCCTATGACAAGCACCAAACATAATTAGTCACATATCAATACTAACCTACTAAAGACAAATGATGGATACATTTTTTTTAAAAAAGAACAAAATAATATGGATTTACCTTAAATTCGTAAGAATTAACGTATGCCTCAAAAATCTTCCATTGGTCCTGTGTGAATTGTCCTTCGCATGCTTCCCAAGGAAGTTTATTTGAATCTGGAGAATCTTTTGCAGGACCAGTAGTCTTTTCCACCAAACGAGACACCAACCATGACTTACGCCGTCGAAAACGAGTACCCAACGCTCTAAGGAAATTACTCTTCCTCTTTCCATTTTGATCCTCCTTGATGTGGAACTTTTTCTACATTAAAATAATAAAAGCAAACCATATTAAAATATCAAACCACAATATCCTTTTGCACTTTATTAAAAATTAAAAAATGTAAATATTACATGTAAAAGTCAAAACGAATTAAATACCTTTGTATCCTCCCACAACATATCCTTTGTGTCTTGCGCCACATCACCCCAATCACGAAGGTTGATGTCCAATTTTGTTGCACAATACCCAATTTGTTGCCCATATTTTTTTTTGCTATTTACGAGCCGGAAAATGTATTTCATCAAACTCGAGAAACATGGGTTCAGGTGCCTTAACAGATTTTGCTGGACCTGGCCTCTACCCTTTTTTTGGTTGTTTGAGAAGAAGAAGCATTTTGGTGTTGATTCAAATCATGGTCTTCTAAGTTTGCATTTTCATCCCTATCCATTTCCGCAAAATCCTACAGCAAAATCAATGACAAAAAATCAGTATCAATTACAAAATATGTTATAGAAACTCAATATTGCAAAAATAATACAAAAAAAAATATTTAATAGCATTCAACTAAAATTGGTCAACTTTATACAGGTCAAAACATAATATACTACCAAATCATTAAAACTACCTTTTTCCGTCCGTTCTTATCCTTCACAGCCTCACTTGACATATCATCACTGCTCTCGTCACTTAAATCATCATCGCCTTCATCTTCCCTGTCAGGCTCATAATCATCATCTTCTTTATCTTTTCTTACTTGACTTTTGGATTTTGTCTTCCCTCCTACATCCATCCATGGGTTTTCCATTTGTTGCAAACCCAAAGCTTCCATTCTAGCCTTATTTTAAGCAATCCTGCATTCCCTTTCTTTCTCATACTCTGTTAAACCTCCACCCATTTGGTTCGTTTGCTCATCCGAACTCCAACTTTCACTTGATTCTATATCACTCATCGTTGTTGGTTTCTGTTGGTAATGAACTGTAATGAATTCGATTAGAAAGATCGCACGAAACAATTAGGATAAGGTAATAAATGAAAATTCTAAAATATGATCATGAGTTAAACAAGCACGTATACGGTCGTCATTTACCTATTCCTTTGGCACGACACATCAACATAAATTCCTTCATCATCATCATATACCTCATCATCAAAAATTTCTTCACCATGTGGTAAAGGTTGAACCCCAATTGATAAAGGAGGAGTAGCATCAAATTGGTCATACTCTTCTTCGTCTACTACATCTTCAAAACCGACTATATTTCTCTTACCTTGTAAAACCACCCACCTTCGAGGTTCGACGTTGTCTTTAACGTAAAAAACCTGTTTAGCTTGGGATGCCAAAACAAAAGGTTCACCAGTATCACTAAACCGATTTGAATCAACCAAAGTCATACCCTCATCACTAATTTTCATACCACGTCGGTTGTCCACCCACTTGCACTTAAAAATAGGTATTTTAAAATCTAGATAATCAAGTTCCCATATCTCCTCAATGACCCCATAATATACTCCTGTAAAGTCAATTGGTCTACTATCTTTGGGAGTGGAATACTCTGTAGAAGAAGCAACTACCATAACACCGCTATTCTGCTGTACACTCTTCCCATCTTGACGCTTGGTGTAAAAACAATATCCATTTATGTCATAACCCTCAAAACAAGTAACAAAAGACTGTGGACCAGACAACAAACAAGCAAGTGTGTCGGAGACATCATTATTAGGTTGTTTTAATTCAAGTTGCACTTGTTGTTGGAACCATCTGACAAATGTGCGATTGTGTTCTTGCATCAATGCATAAGGTGTAACTCTTGGATGAAGGCGTCTCAACTCATTGATATGTCTTTCTATGTAAGGGTGAACATCAGAAAGGTGTTGAAGAACACACCGGTGTGCTTGGGAAAAACGCTCTGTAGGGGGTCTAATCTCCTTGCGATTGATCGTACCATGCCCCTGAAGTCTACCCTCATGTCGAGACTTTGGAACTCCAATTTCCTCCGCCATAGCAAGGAATTCACCACAAAAACTAGAAGCCTCCTCTGCTGTATATCGTGTGACAATGCTCCCTTCTGGCTTCGCCCGATTTTTTACTAATCCTTTCAGAATCCCCATATATCTCTCAATGGGATACATCCATCGTAGAAAAACGGGACCACACTCTTTAACCTCATTCACAAGATGTATAACCACATGAACCATTATGTCAACAAAAGAACGTGGAAAATACATATCAAACCTGCATAATGTCTCAACAACATCTTCTTGTAAAGTGTCAAGCTCTGCTGGATCAATGACCTTTCTGCATATCTTATTAAAAAACAAGCATAACTTCACAATTGTCAGCCTAACATGCTTAGACAAAAGCCCTCGAAGTGCAATGGGAAGAAACACTTGCATCATAACATGAAAATCATGTGATTTCATGCCAATCAACTTCTTATCAGCCATAGATACAAAATGTTTCACGTTTGAAGAATAGCCAGTTGGCACCTTGATACCATGCAAATACTCACAAAATTTCTTTTTCTCCTCTTTAGAAAAAGTGTAACCAGCTCGAGGCAAATATGCCTTTGAACCATCTTGATTGTATTGTGGCCATAGCTGAGGTCTAATGTTTAGCATCATCATGTCCTTTCGCACATTGAGCCCATCTTTTGTCTTTCTTGAGTTTAACAAAGTTGAGACGATTGAGTCACAAACATTCTTTTCGATGTGCATGACATCTAGACAATGCCTAACGGACAAGTACTTCCAATAAGGTAGGTCCCAAAGGATAGACCTTTTCTTCCACACTTCTCCCTTGTTGGAATCGGTAGCATCTTGACATTTTCCATACACCGTCCTCACATCTTTATCCGCTCATACAACTGGATTCCCGACAAAGGTCAACGAGCTACCCTCTCCTCGATTTTTTTTTTTGAATTGTGCTTTCATCCTACGGTACCGGTGAGACGGAGGGAGCCACCTTCTAGTATGCATGTACACATTCTTACCACAACATTTTAGCCTTTGTTTCTTCATGGAATCATCACATACTGGACATGCTTTTGCACTTCTAACTTTATATCCCGCTAAGTTTCCGTAAGCAGGAAAGTCATTTATTGTACAAAAAAGCATAACAAGCAGGTTGAAATTAGTACCAGTATGTGCATCAAACATTGGCACACCCTCATTCCACAACAACATCAAGTCTTCCTTCAATGGTGCTAAGTGTACATCTATGTCATTACCAGGTTGCTTAGGACCTGATATAAGAAGCGACAAAATGATATACTTACGCTTCATACACAACCAAGGAGGTAAGTTGTATATTGTCAATAACACCGGCCATGTGCTATGTTGGGAGCTAAGAGTCCCGTAGGGATTCATCCCATCCGTACTTAATCCAAGCCTCAAGTTCCTAGGCTCACGACCAAATACTTGAAATTTCTAATTTATGTTCTTCCATTGTTCACCATCAGCCGGATGTCTTATTAACCCATCTTTCTTCCTTTCCTCATCATGCCACACCAAATTTTTAGCATCATTCTTAATCGAAAAGAGTCTCCTGAACCTCGGTATGATTGGAAGATACCATAAAACCTTACACGGAGACTGTTTCTTGAAATCTATTGGGACACCTTCCTCTTTCTTATAACGTGATTCTCTGCAAATTGGACATTCTTCCAATTTTTCATACTCTTTTCGATAGAGCACACAATCATTAGGACACGCATCTATCTTGGTGTACTCTAAACCTAATGGGTTTGTCAATTTCTTAGCATAGTAACTCGATTTAGGCATCTCATTCTCATCAGGGAACATGTCTTGTATAGCTTCGAGAATTGCAGTAAAGCACGTGTTAGTCAAACAGAATCTAGCTTTCACATTAGACAAGGTCAAAACTGCAGAAAGCTTTGAATACTTCCTACAACCAGGATACAAGGGAGTCTCGGCAGCTTTTGAGACATCCTCAAACATGCGAGGTTGTTCAGTGGCATCATTGGCCATCGCATCTAACATTTCATTCATTCCATCTTCTTCCAGACTAGCATACCCGTCATCATGCTCATTACCCTCATTAGGACAAGTCTCTCTATTCTCATGTTCATTGTTATCCTCAAAATTTAACTTTTCACCATGCCAATACCAAGTCTCATAATCACTAGTGAACCCACGATAAATCAGGTGCTCCTGTATCTTACTAATATCAATCCATCTCCTCCCATTATCACACTCACGACAAGGGCAGAATATAGTTGGCTCATTAGTAAGCCTCTGATGTTCCAATGCTACACTACAGAATTCTCTAACCCCATCTTGGTACTTTCTATCCCGTCTATCACCGTACATCCAACTACGATTCATCTCTAAAAATATAAAAGGGGAACACTGTAATAGGATTACAAAATAGTAATTGTATTACAATATTAATATCATTGTTCTAAAATACTCAACATACATTCAAATTTGCACATCAAACATAAATTTCATTTGCACATTATATAACATGTTATTAAAATTGAATGCAGCCAAAGGGACACTTATCACTCCAATCTAACCCATCCTTGCAAGTGTAATCCCACTGCAAAATATCTAAGTATCTAAGAACCATAATTCCACCAATAAATAAAAAAAAAGCCTATTTTAGCACTTAAAAACAAGAAAAAAACCCTAATTCAGCCTTAAAAAAAATCAGCCCTAAATAAAATAGAATTCAACCATTAAAAATAAAATTCAACCATAAAAAAATTAAAAATCAACCCTAAAAAAATAAATTTCAGCTCTAAAAGTATAAAAATCAGCTCTAAAAAAATGGTTTTATACCTATCAGCCCTAAAATTAGCTCTAAAATTATACCAATCAACCCCCTAAAATTATACCAATAAGCCCTAATATTATAAAAATCAGCCCTGAAATTCAAATTAAGCCCTAAAAACTGATTTTACACCAATTAAAACAAAAAACAACAATTATAAACAAGATTATAATTGAAAAAAAATGAATCATCAATTGATAACAACATTGAGTGGTTGTGTATACCTTCTAAAGTGCAACAAATGATGCAGCAGTAGGGTGAGGCACGAACTGCCGTCGGTGGCTGCGACGTGGTGGGAAGTCGACCGTCGGTGGCTGCGGGGTGGTGGGAAGTCGGCCGTCGGTGGTGCTGGCGTGGTGAACTCGCGAGTCGAAGTGGCAGTGCGTGAATTATTGTGGTGCTGGTGGTTAACTTGCGAATTGAAGGTTGTAGGGTGGTGCGTGGGTGGTGCGTTGGCCGGTGGTGAAGGTCGGTGGTGCGACGGTGGTGCGAAGGCTCTGCTGAACGAAGGGTTTTTGACTGGTTTTTTGTTCTGTACGAAGGTGCTGCTTGAAAGTTAAAATGGGGGGAATGTTTTGTTTTAGAATTTCATGATTAATTTATTCCATTAAAAAAAAAATCAGGATTTGTTGTAACGGGCATAATTTTGCCAGTTACAATAAGTGTTTTTTATGTAGTTATTATTATTTATTGTAACTAACATTTAAAATGCCCGTTACAAAAGAGTTAATTGTAACTAACAAATTTAAGGCAAGTTACAATAAGGGAGTTACAATTAGTTATTTTTTTACTAGTGGCGCATTTTCTTTTTTCCCTTGTCAACATGGATATGAAAATGAATCCGGACATCTTTATCTTTGTTTATATTAATTAAAATAAATGATGATTAAAAGCTCTATAAAAAGTAAGAGATCGGAAAGAGTATGGAAAAAAGAGAAAAAAGGATAATTTTATTGAATTTAATCAAAAGTATGAAAGAGAATATATAAAATGTACCTAGAAATTATAAATTAATAAATGTAAGAAGTGAGTAAATTGAAAAAAAATATCACAAAAAAGAAAGTGAGTAAGTTAAAAAAAACAAGGAGGCAATACATAATATTGTGATTTGAGAATGGAAAATTTATCGCAATGACTTCTTATAAACGACCTTTTGTGAAAATTGTAACAACATTTTAAGGACTACTTGTTATTTTTACGGATTTATAATCCCAATCCAATCCAATTTCGTCCCATCTAATCCATTATATTTCATTCAAATCAATTCTATATTATCTTAAGTTTTTGTGTGTGCTATATATATACCACTTATATTGCTTGGTTATTGAATTACAGTTTTAAATTTTATTTTTAAATTTCAAATAATCCGTAATAAAGGTGTAATAAATTAGTGTATTAATATGATAAGCAGAAGCCATTAAATGGCTTTTTGCCTTGCAAAAGTATCCTCCTTGTTCCGTCCTTTTTTAGCTCGGTCGAAGGAGCAACTTCCTTGTGGTGGTCCTTTTGGTGGTTCCTGCACACAAGAGACACGGTGATCTAATCCCGGGGTTGTTTCCGGGGAAAGACCCTTTGATGCTTAAGTCAGCAAGGGGATTCGATCCAAAGAGAGAAAGAGAGAGAGAGAGAGAGAGAGAGAGAGAGAGAGAGAGAGTAGAAGAGTGTAGAGAATTAGAATGTACCTTAAATGAGATGTATCCTCCTCTATTTATAGAGGAGGATTTTGGTAGGTGGCGGTACCCTAGGGTACACGTGTCACCCAGTGGTTGGGTGATGCCAGCCTGAGAATCTTAGTTAGTTATTATGCTGAGTGATGACCTGGATGGCCGCCATGTATACGTCTCTCCTTTAGTTAGTTTGTTATGATGTGGGCCTAAGTGCTCAAGTGAGGCCTTGGGTGACGCCACGTGGAAGTTGGGACCAGACCTCCGCCGTCCCTGTGTGAGTTTGTATTTTCCCCACCCTGGCAGAGGTTCCAGGTCCTTCTGGTCCTTGGATGCCGTCTTGGGACAAGACGGCGTCCCACTGCTCCGGCAGCTTAGGGAAGCTTCGAATGGGTATGGTCATGCCGGTGTACCGGTATGCCCCCATATAACTGCCCCCCCCCCCCAAAGTACCGGGAAGTCTTGAGTTGGCGGTGCTTTCAAGAAGTTGAAGCGCCATGAGACTTCGGAGTAGTGTTTTTACTCCCATGCGCGGATGTGCGACAAGTGTCAAAAGAATACGAATAAGCTTGTACTGTAGCGTTGTGGATCCCAATTTTCTGGCTATAAATAGCCTGAGCGCGTTTTTCAGAAGTTTTCATTTCTGTTTGAAATTTAGGGAACTTTCTCTCTCTAAAATTCCTCTCGAAAAACCGTTCGTTAGTACGTGATTTTTGAAGATAATTGTAGCAATTTTACCAAATTCCGAGTAAAATTCACAACGCAGGGCCAGAAAATCACCAATCTCAACAAGTTTTAAACAACAACAGGTAATTTCCTCCCTTTGTGTGTTTATTTCGTTCAAACTTTTGTACCTATTGGGTTTCGTGTTTTTCTGCGTTCTTTCGTTGTATAATTCTTCTCATTTGGTCAAAATCATGCTTGAATTATGTGTTTTCTTTGCTTTTTCTGCATTCCGTTGCACTTTATAGCATTTTTTTGCGCATTCGTGGGTGGTTTTCAAATGAAAAACCCTATTTGTGCGCTCAATGATCAAATGGAACTGAAACGTTGCTGCTGACGTCATCACGACGCGACGTTTCAGCTTTATGTCCTTTCATACTTTGCCAATTTGGCCACTTGGCTAGGCTATACTGCCCAACCTGTGGTCCGCCAGGCCTAGACGACGGCCTAGTCTAATGTCGTACTGTTAGCCCCTCCGCCGTGTTGGCTGGCGGATGGGTTTGTTACCCTGGTGTGCTTGCTACTGCCATGATTAACTGTCTGCCGTCTTTGCTTTACCATACTGGTTTTTTGCCAGTTGATCAAAGATGTCAAGTGCAAGTGACCACCAAAACCAGGAGAGCGGTGGCCAAGTTCGCAGCGAGCCTAGTTCCTCACATACTAAAGATGCAAGTGTGTCTGCCTCCTCCATGGAGGAAGTAAGTCAAAATGCGAACCCTGCAGTCCTGGCGGAGACTTCTGGTGCTCCGGCAGAAACCTCTTCTGCTCAAAAGAGAGCAGAGTCTGGTATGAATATTCCGTATATGACAAGTATTAAGTCATCCTTTCTCTGTCGTCCACGGGAAGGGTGTCCTCTTCAACTGAGGAAGGATATCCTGGACAGTCGGCCGCCGGCACGTCCACTACCATCTCGTCCTGACACTAAGAGGTCGGAGTGGGGAGATCGTAATCATCTTCCTCCACTTCCTCCTCCCACCGTTAGGGGTAGGCGGTTGCCAGACTATGTCCTGGTAGGCCGTACGGCGGAAAACAGGGAGGGGGCTCGTAACTGGAGTAGGGAACTCTCTGACTTTAACTTTGAGCAGCAAAATGATGTGGCAGACCTCCGCCGCTTGCTGCGGGGGAAGCAGTGGCTACACTCTGTCGTAGCAGAGAAATACTGGTTCTCTTCTTTGACTTATTATAAGGATGTGGCAGACCTCCGCTGTAGCAGAGAAATACTGGTTCTCTTCTATGACTTTAACTTTGAGAAATACTGGTTCTCTGTCGTCCACTTATTACAAGGAGTTTGACCAGTATGGCTCAAACTATGATCTTGGGGCGCCCCAATCCATTTGCTACTTTGAAGAGAATCAGATGGGGATGGGAAAACATCAGTGGGAAACCCTCTTAAGGCAATTTACGCTATTTTAACGTTGTGTTTACCTTATATGTTTTGCATTGTTATGCTGTAGGTAGGAAAAGAAGGCCGGGTCCTACGCCGGCGTGGAAGGCTGGGAGAAGACAATGGCGTGATGAAGATGCTCAATGGGCGTACCCTGCCTCAAGTGTTATAGTTCATCAAAATCTTGGACCCAAGTGTCCAGCCGTTCAACAACCTTATTCAAATTGGGTGAAGAAGACGTCGGAGGATGGATGGTCCGAGAGTTTCAAGGATACTTATGTGATCCCTGACGATTGGATCGTCACGGGTCCATCTGCAGATGACGTTATTGCGAACCCGCCGGCTGGATGCCTTGGGGTGTTCGTAAGGCATTTTGAAATGGGGTTAAGGTTGCCAATGGACCCAGTTGTGATGTCTGTTCTGGGGCATTTCAACGTTTCTGTTACCCAACTGATGCCGTTATCTCTCCGATGCTTACTTTCCGTCGTGTGGGTGTGTCGATACCGTGGGATGACACTGATATTGGAGGTCATCCGAGAGATGATGGGGGAAAAAAAGAACAGCTCACTGAAGGGTTGGTACGTATTATACTCGACTGGTGGCCACTGCTTTGCTTAACCTAACAAGAGTGGACTAGAGGATTGGGTAGGCAAGTGGGTGTGGGAGAAGCCGCCAGCGGGTACTAAGATAGCCTTTCTTTGTCTTTTCTCCAACCCAGTGGCAGGATGGAACACATCCGTCCTCGTCCGCTGTCGGCGGAAAAACAAACGACCGTGGAATATTTTCACTCTGGCAGCGATGGAGGTCAACGTTTTTGGCTGCCCAGTACTGATTATATTCTGGGGAACAAATGTTTGAAGTATAATTTTACGATTTATTATCAAGTTTATATGATGAATTATTGATAATTGTATTTAATCAAATTGAAGTGTAAATTTTGGTTGTTTGCTCCAGGAATGTCGAGTGGTATGTAATAATAAAAGGAGGATTTTTATCATGTTTTGAGTAATATTTGTTGATGATTGTTTGCTTATTTGCTTATTTATTTATTTAATTGATTGATTGAATTGTTTATATGATTATTTAAGGAATTGAATTAATTGTTGTTTTATTTAGTGAATGTCGAGTGGTACAAGTCTTGGACTAGAGTTTTGAGTCAAGTTAAGTTGGACTAGAATTGATTAGAAGTCAAGTTGTGTCATTAAAGGATTGAGTTGTGAACTAGAATTGAGAACAGAATTGTAATATGGAAAAGATGATTAACTATGAAGTGATCGCCTATCTAGTGGCTTAAGTTGCTATGAACATAGGTTTAGTCGAAGCCACTGTCCTATCCTCGGATTTGGGACAGTTCTTGATCCCAGTGTCAGGAAGTAGATCTAACGTGGTTGACCCGGCATGAGCAAGGAAAGTTGGGGAAGAATTAAGGTTTCCCCTACGAGCATATGACTGGTCACGGATTAGCACCTGAACTGAATAGAACTGAAGAGTCAATAGTGGTGTTAAGAAGTCTAGAACTGAATAATTTAGTATATAAGGTCTTGGTTTATTGTGATGTTATGTTTGTTTCCGCTGCGTACTTGATCGATGATGTCTATGAATGATTTCCTGATGATTTGTTTGACTGTTTGGTTGACCTGTTCTGATTATTATGTTTCTAATTGTGTTCTACTGATTAAGTATAACAATCTAATTACTCACCACTGACTGTGGACCCCAAAACCCTTTTCAGGTACAGGTGATGATTGATTGAGTTACGCAAGGGCTGGGATTGTGCGCGAGCTAGTTTAGCAGTTTATTTTTATTCTAATGTTCACCCCTAGCCTTTGTATTATTTTTAGTGGACTTTTCCTTATTTTGTAGCATTGTTGGACTTTAGAAACGTAGTTATTTTGGATTATTTAATGGTTTTAATGAATAATATGAACTAAGTTTAGAGCTTCCGCTGTAATTGATGAATCTGATATTAAAGGTTTATAGATGTTAATGATCTGTAATGTTGTTTTCCCCGAAAACAACGCTGCTAAAATACGGGTCGTTACAGTTGGTATCAGAGCCGAACCTTAGGATTACTTCATCATAAGTAACCCGAAAGATTGTGCGCTTTATGATCCCGAGAGTTAACATAGTTAGCTTTACCACAAGAACTTAAGTGAGTGTTGACTTGGGTAGAGCTATGGGATAAGTAATTTTTCATTGCTTGCAATTTGTGTGATTCCTTTTGAAAAATTTCGAGGACGAATTTTCTTAAGGAGGGGTGACTGTAATACCCCGAAATTTTGGGATATTTTAAAATTTTCATAATTAATTAAATATATAATTAATTAACTATTTAGTTGATTATTATTTAATTAATTATTAATTTATTGTAGCAGTCTAATTATTTTGATCCTGGCCCGAACCTTTCTATCTTATCTTGCCAAAACCCGAGGCCAATTAATTCCTTTCCCTACCTCTATCTCACGCCCCCCCCCTTTGTATTTTTCTTTAAATTAATTTATTTCTTTTGTTTTAATCAATATTATTAAAAGCCCTTATCTATTTTTGACTAAGCCTAAAAACCCTATCTTTGTTTCCTACTTTGACTACTAAAATATAGGAACTTCTAACCCCTCTCTCCTTCCATAACTCACGGCCCACCCCCTTATTCCTTTCTTTTAATTGATTTCTTTAATTTGTTTTAAACCAATATTACTAACTTATATCTATTTTGACTTTTTCCTAAATATCCTATTTTTATCCTAACTACTCTACTAAGATTTAGGAGCCAAGAACCCCTCTTGATTCATTAATATACTCGGCCAACCAAGGGAGAAATAAAATATATTTCTATTGCTCCTAATCTCTCAATCATTACTACAACTCAAATCACTAACTACCCCTAATTCTTTCCTATTGTTCCAACCCTCAAAGATTGAAACAAGAATCATCAAAGAAAGCCAAGAACCGTGAACACCCCTTGAAAAGTCGAACCATATACTTCCTGTCAGGTAATTAGATTGCTTTATTTAATTTGTAGGATAAATTAGTTATATAATTTTTAGAATAGGTTTGAACATGTTTGGAATTGTTTAGAATTGCATAGAATTAATGTTGAATTATTTGGAATAGTTTGATGATAAAATTGTGCGCATACCGTGAGGTTCCATGAAGGTTTTGATAATTTTTGTCTATATTTTTTTTTTTGTTTTCTCTCTTCTTTGTCTAGATTCATAACAAGTCCATCTTTGTTTTGAAAATTTTTGTCTAGATTCATAATTTTTGTCTAGATTCTTTGTCTAGATTCATAACAAGTCCATCTTTGTTTTCTCCCTTCTTTATTTTCGTGAATATTTGCCTTGATTTATTTTTAGAAGAGTTATGGGTTAAACTCTTTGGAAACCCTTACGAGAGCACACTCGTCCTCTTTGGCGACTTTGAGGTTTAAATGGCTTGTTGCTTTTGCTAAAACCAACCGTGATTCCTACGAAAGTGAGTTAGATTTTTACTTTTTAGTTTTTCATGTTCTTATTTGCTTGAGGACAAGCAAAAGGCAAGCTTGGGGGAGTTTGATCAGTCCATTTTAGGACCTATTTTCTCGGCTCTTTTCGCTTATTTTTCGCGCATTTTAGGCTTAGTTTTCCATGTCTTAAACCTTTTTAGCTTAGTTTTAGTTTATTTAGAGTTTTCGTTGAATAATGTCGTTTTATAGTTGTTTTCGTCAATAATTGAGCTATTTTATGTTACTTATGCCTTTTGTTCTTTAATGTAGGTGTTTTGCAGGTTTCCGAGCGATTCTAGAAAGCCGTCAAGGGTTGTGAGAGGTCCCAAGAAGCTTACAGAAGCATGCTGCAAAGCCAAGACCACAAATCAAGGCAAAGTGCACCCAAAGGGCATTTTTGTAATTTTTAAGGCTTGTCGGGCCCGAGGCCTGATGTCTCGGGAGGCGTGCCGACCCGTCCCGAGAAGCCCGAGAAAAAGTTAGAAGCATTTGGGTCAAAGAAGTGTAGCGAACAAAGCCTCAGGCGCGCCCACGCTAAATGAACATCACCCGCGACAGCCCCCAAAGAAAGCAACGCCCAGATTTGCTCGAGGCTTCACATGCGGCCGCGCCACCACGCTGGCTACGCGCCCGCGCCACTCCTGCCGCGCGTTTGCGCCGGACCTGGGCGCTGCAGCTCTGTTTTCCTCGCGTGTTTGCTGCTGGCTCATGCTATGTTGTGCATGGCTCGTGCTTGTTCTTTGCTTGTGCCCTCACTTCCCCCACTTGTATATATATCCTCTAAGGGTCCTTAAACTAGAAGAACAACATTTTAGCTTAGATTTTAGTCCCAAAAATCAGATTTGCTTAGGGTTTGAGGAGAGAGAAAAGCTCTCTTCCTCTTCCCATAGTTAGGGTTTATGTTAATCTTCTTGTTTCATAGTTTTAGATCTAGTTTTAGCTTGAGATTTTGATTGTTTGTTAATGAAGATGAATGACTTTGGAGGATTGTTCAAGTGACATGGCCATTCCATCAAGATTGCTCATCAAATTCAATGAGTTTCCAATCTCTCCTTTACTTTACTTGTACTTGTTTTACTTGCTTTCAATCTTGTTTTTCTCATGTTTTTGAAGTAATATAGTGTTTAAATTATGCAATTTGACATTTATTTTCTTTTTTTTTTCTTGCTTGTTGGTAGATTTAGTGTTTGATTTCATGTTTTTATGCTTGTTTAGTAGTGTAATGCTCTTGTTCATGATTTGTGAGTAGTTAATTTTCTAGGGTTTGAAGGTGATGGGTTCATGACTTGAAATTGGGGGTTTTCATATAGTTTTTGGTGGAATTGTGTTCATGGTTGGTTAATGTTGGTGTTAATGATCTTAGAGATTAGCTAAAGGCCATAGTTGATTTCTTGGTTTTTTTGAAGTATAATAGGGCTTTGTCTATGAGTTAATTATGCTTTGATTTTCATTGCCCAATGTTGCTAGTGAGACCATTACAACGGGAGTCGATGGTCGAGCTAGGAATCCACTTTAGGTACGTTGTTAGTGAGACTATTACAACGGGAGTCGGTAGTCGAAATAGGAATTTACTTCTAGTGAAACGTTGCTATAACTGTGATCATTGAATGTAATGATAAGGTCCATTCGGGAGAAGTCGTTATTGTTATATTCATGCGTCAACTCCTAAATCACTCCCGGAGGAGGTTTAGGTACCTTATTAGAGTTTAATTCCCCTTCCTTGATTTAGTTCGTTCTTTAGACTTTTTGATGTAATTCCCCCGAAATCAATTGAACTCGGATCCGACAACCCTAGAACTTAGTTTATTATCTTTCGCATTTGTATTCCATGATAGTTTTAGCTTCCATTTCAAACAACAAATCCGAGATCCTCAATCGACCTAAATCGCACAACAAAATTCACGACTTGTTCCCCGTGTTTGACACCCCCCCATACTAAAACGGAGGTTTTATTTGTTTGGTGAAAGAGCCCAAAAACCCCTTCATCACCAAGTCACAAAATTCAACAAATACAAAACAAAACAACAATCTAAGACTACTATTAGAGACTCAAAAATTCAACAAACAATTGCAAAGTATAATGAAAACCTTAGATTCGAACTAAGTTTAAAATAACAAAGTTAGAAAATTAGGGTTTTAGAAAATACCTAACTAGAGTATGAAAATACTCTAAATAAACCTCCTTGTTGTTGTTGGTGATGAAAAGAGCCAAAAGTAACCCAAGATGTGCCTTGCTCGTGGTTTTTTTTTTTTTTTTTTTTTTTTTTTGATTTTTCGAACCTAGGGTTCAAATTTGTGGGGAGAAATGGAGAGAAAAGTTTGATGAGAAGGAAGAAATGTAGTAATGGAGTGATAATGAAGATGAATGATGGTGTTTGAGAGAGATTTGAGTGAGTTTGAATGTTAGGGTTTGAAAGAAGTGAAGAGAGAATTTGTGAGTTTAGGGTTTACTCGTGAAAAATGACGAATTCAGCCTCCTGTTCTTTTATATTATTCGACATCAGCGAGCGTTGACTTAATCCCAGTGGCGGCTGACTCCTTCTGAAATGGTTCTGGAGATTTCAATAGAGCCCATCAGCGGGCGCTGACTTGTTTTCAGCGGGCGCTGCCCCTCTTCAAAAACTTTCTGGATGTTTATATTAAGCTCACCAGCGGGCGCTGATAATGGGCCAGCGCCCGCTGCAATCCATTTTTTTTCTACTGTGAAAATGATACATGTTTCTCAGCGGGCGCTGAAATTCTTCCAGCGGGCGCTTCCCCAGTTGAAGAATTTACTACCTTTTCCAAGAGGCCCTTCAGCGGGCGCTGAAAATGGGCCAACGCCCGCTGCTACAAATTTTTTTTTCACTGGAAGAAATTTAGCATTGTGCAAGCGGGCGCTGATGGAAATCCAGCGGCCGCTGCACATGACCTGTAGCCATTTTTTGCAGCAGATTGAAGTCAAAAATTTCACCAGAATCTGAGTATTTGAACACTTTCTCTTGATTGCATCCTAAGGGATACATCAACATGTATTATGGCCCCAAGGACCAAAATCACACTCGTTGATGTATTCGGAAGTTGCAATCAAGGAAATCTCTCGCTTTCTTTTAACTCACCCATGATATTATTTTCTCGAGTGCTCCCTTTTTCTAACACACATTCATGGACATATGTAAAGATCACATATATGCACAAATGTGTGAAGGCACTACTCAATCTTTTCTCTCATCATTCATTTTTCTTTAATTTTTAATTTTTTTTTGAGAAATAATTACAATGCAAAGAAATAAATTAAACTATCCTAAAAAGCAATAAATTGAGGGTTGCCTCCCACAAGTGCTTGTTTAACGTCTTAAGCTTGACAAAGGAGATGGAAACAGGGACTAAGACATAGAAGAAAAACTATGTCAAAGTCATCCAGCGGGAACAACCACCCGGGGCTCAGTAAATAGCCCCGCAAAGCTCGCAAGAGCTTGTCAAACACACTGGCACTCAGCTCACTAAAAACCACATAAGCGATAGTTAAATTAAGCAAAGAAAACGGTTTAAAAAACGACATCCTATGCTTATGTAGGAATGAGTGCCCACAGGGAGGTAAAAGAAAGCGACACTATGGAAACAAGAATAAAAAGGGACTAGGGTAAGGGATCACAACTCAAACCACCATGAATTGTGAATCAATCAAACTTAGAATTAGGTCATGGATAAAGGGGAGGTCATTCTAAGATCGCACTACTCTTTTGAGCTAGTATGATGACCGGAAAAACATATGCAACCCACTTTCGTGGGGCGACATGTCTAACAAGCGTTAAGCACAAAATGACAAAGACCGGTAACTTCCCCGTGTTCAACACCCCCCGTGTTCAACACCCCCACTCATACTACGATAGGGGTTTTTATTTGGTGAAAATCTCTTCTATAAAATTGTAGTATAGTGGTAAGTATTCCTGCCTGTCACGCGAGTGACCCGGGTTCGATCCCCGGCAACGGCGCCAATTTGATAGAAGGGATTTTCACCAAATAAAAACCCCCGTCGTAGTATGAGTGGGGGTGTCGAACACGAGGAGTTACCGGTCTACGTGATTTTGTGCTTAAGGCTTGTTAGACGTGTCGCCGCACGAAAGTGGGTTGCATATGTTTTTCCGGTCATCGTACTAGCTCGAAAGAGTAGTGCGATCTTAGAATGACCTCCCCTTTATCCATGACCTAAGTCTAAGTGTGATTGATTCACAATTCATGGTGGTTTGAGTTGTGATCTCTTACCCTAGTCCCTTTTTATTGTTGTTTCCATAGTGTAGCTTTAGTCAATTCCCGTAGTTCTAACCGCCTCTCGCGACCATCCATTGACCTAGCTTGTTCAACGCTCATGCTTAGACTAGTGCGAAGTACCTTCCCCATGTTCGACACCCCCACTCAT
This sequence comes from Salicornia ramosissima, assembly GCA_951394345.1. Taxonomy (NCBI): domain Eukaryota; kingdom Viridiplantae; phylum Streptophyta; class Magnoliopsida; order Caryophyllales; family Amaranthaceae; genus Salicornia; species Salicornia ramosissima. Next base: position 29,721,316 of record OX596236.1, on the reverse strand, counting down.
ACTACGACGGGGGTTTTTATTTGGTGAAAATCCCTTCTATCACCATACACCACTATAGTTCACCCGTCGACTCTCTCCAGACTACCACGACACCAGAGCACATCCACCGACCACACATTAAACAATTAAAGATTTAAGTTAATTTTAGTAAATAAATGGAAATAGGGAATCGATTTGTGTAATCAAAACAAATTAATTTGAGATACGAAGATATAATACTTAGCCTAAAATTCAAACCCTAGCAAGAACCATAGAAAGGAAAAAAAAAGAGACAACGAAACAACCAAAAGTAAGAAAATTTTGAAATTTGACTCAATCCTACTTCAAATAAAAAAAAAACACTTATTTTTGAAACTAACACAAGGTAGAGATTGAATACGAAAAAAGAAAACCACTTACAACTCGGTTGTAGAACGAACGGCAGTGCGACAAGATTGAAAACTGATATAGGATACAACCTGTATGATCTTAATTGAGTGTAATCAAAAGAAAGAAAATGGGAAATAAGGGGAGAAGAAGAAGAGAAAGAGAAGGAGACAAAGAGAATTGAGAGGAAGTAATGTGATTTTTATTATATCATCATATCAATTACAAATATGATTGATGTGTCCAAGTTATACGCTATTTTTAGAAGGATTTGTTTTCCTTTTTGTTTATTATTTAGATAGTTTCTGGATTTTAGAATCCTTTAGGTATTTATAGGGTTTAGGAATTGTGGTTCTTTTTGTACCCCTATTCCCTCGATTATTATTTATTATTAGTTTTGGATTGGTATTGCTTCGATGATTGCCCGGGATTGCGTTTTAGAGCAAAGAATCAGCTGAAGAGCAACAAGGCTAGGTCTCCCTCGCGAGTCGCGACCCAGCCTTGGGGTGCCTCACCAGAGCAGAGCAGAGCAAAATAGGGTCAGTGGCTTCTCGCGACTCGCGAGTTTTGGTCGCGAGTCCCGACCCCTGTGCGGTGGCTGTTGTTTTGTTTTCTTCTCTTGCAAGTTGGCTTGTTTTCTTTTGTTTTGATTGGTTGAATGTTGAGGCACGCAGGCAGGGCAGTAATAAGTTAGGAGAGAGGTTAAGAAGGGTGGATCATATCCTACTTTCACACTTAGAATTTTTACACAACTCCTTCCTCTCTACTTAGCTTCTCACCATTTTTGCTCTTTGGATGAGCTTCAAAGCTTTGTGTATTTTGTTTTCCATGAAGCTTGTAGCTTAAACTTTATCTTGGTGAAGATTTATTGAAGCTTCCTCTATTGTATTGTGAGAATTCTACTCTTTATTTATATTTGATTATCACTTGTTTTTCATGTTTGAGTATGTTGGATTGTTGCATAGCTTGCTAGGAGTACTACTAGTATTGTTGTGTTGATGAATTATTGCTAGATTTGTGATTTGCCTTGCTAAGGAAATCCCTTGTCAATTAGTAGCAAGTTAGGGTTTGGTTTGGATGTGCTACAACCTTATTTCTCCTTAAGAATTCAAGTGTGTTGTTATATGTTATAAGCTTTTTTAACATAAACGATTATAATGTTCTCTTCTCTTAATGCTATTCTCGGATTGAACTTAGAAGCCAATCTTCTAGGTTGTCTTTGAATAAGGATTTTGTAGTATTGGAAATTTTACTACTTAGCTAATCATACGGAGATTAGAAGATTTATTCTTCACATTAGGTAATCAAGATTATAGATTTTGAGTTGTTTCCGATGATCGATACTCTAGTCGGAAGTGGATATTAATCGGATCCAAGACCTCCTTCTTTGATTTCTAATTAACCGATTGTTGAACTTATTTATTCTAAATCAATTCCATTGTTTTTATTGAGTTTCTGAATTAGTTTAATCATTAGCTTAACAAATTCATAAACCCCCTCTTTTTACCATTTTAGTTTATTTCATTTTAGTTTAATTCAAGTACATTTAAGTAATCCTAGTTCCCTATGGATACGAACCTTGCTTTCCTGCTACATTTATTTGTATTAGAAAGTAAGAGAATTATATTTGGTTTTGGCGCACACGACAAGGGCCTGCCAAATTTTGGCGCCGTTGCCGGGGAACTCTGTGTTACTTGTGTAATTGGTATTAAGCTTGAGTGATTTTACTACTTTTCTTTGTGTATGGTGCATACCCGTGCTACTAACCAAGAACCTTTGTAGTACGATCCGGATTTGGAATTAACTCTTTTCAAGTTGCGTAAGGAATTTCGAGAGAACTTTCGAGTGTTGCCTTTCTTTCTTGAAAGTGAGGTAGACTCCATGGCTGCACCGGAACATCGAACTTTGAAGGAGCTCACTGCTCCAAACTTGGATCAACAACCCTTGTGCATTACATTTCCGGCTCTTGATCAGGGCATTACATTTGAGTTGAAGTCAGGGTTGATACATTTGCTACCATCCTTTCATGGGTTGAGTCGAGAGGATCCGAACAAGCATTTGTCTGAATTTCATGTTGTCTGCACAAGCATGAAACCTAATGGGGTTACCGAAGAGCAGATAAAGATGAGGGCATTTCCTTTTTCTTTAAAGGACGGGGCCAATGATTGGTTGTACTATCTTCCTCCTAATTGCATTTCAACATGGGTTGCGATGAAGAGACGGTTCTTAGAGAAGTTCTTTCTAGCTTCTAAATCATCCACTCTGAAGAAAGAAATCAGTAACATCAAGCAAAGAGGTGATGAGTCTTTCTATGAATGCTGGGAAAGGTTTAAAAGATTATGTGCCAGTTGTCCGTATCATGGATATTCCGAGGAAGATCTCATTCTATACTTCTATAATGGTAGTTCTGATGAAGATGTGCGAATGGTCAATGCCGCTAGTGGGGGGTCGTTCACAAATAAGACTCCAGCTTCTGCTTGGGTTCTCATTGAAGGGTTGGCTGATGGCTCTAGGCAGTTTAATGGACGGTCTAACCATGTGAGGAAAAGCGAACGAGGTTCTAGTTCTGGTGTCCTGAAACTTGAGGATCAAATGCAGACTCTAACCTCGATGATGCAAGAACTTATGACGAAAAGCAAAGTTCAACATGTGAAATCTTGTGGGATTTGTGCCTCCAACCATCCTACTGATTCTTGCCCCCATTTACAAGAAGAAGATAGCGAAGAAGTGAAAGCTATTGGTTTCCAAGGTCAGGGAGTGCAAAAGAGATATGACCCGTACTCCAATAGTTTTAATCCGGGTTGGAAAGATCATACGAATATGAGGTATGGCAATGCTCAGGGGAAACAGTATCAGCAACAGAATAAAAAATACCCACAACAACATCAATATCAACAACCACAACAACAATCATACAATCGACCCCAACAACCATTTCAGAGGCCTCAAGGCCAAGGTCCGAGTTCTAGCATGTCGACTGAGGACATGATCAATGCCTTGACAAAGAATGTTACTTCCATGCAAGGTAAAATGATGCAATTTCAAGAAGAAACTAGATCGAGCATAAAGAACTTGGAAGGCCAAATGAGTCAGATTTCTGGGGCGGTTACAAGATTAGAGGCAAGAGATTCAAGTAAGCTACCATCTCAAACGGAGCTTAATCCTAGGCCTGCTAATGCTAGTGCTATCACATTGAGGAGTGGCAAGGAGATTCAAGGCAATGAGAAGACGATACTTCGAGACCAAGAGCTCGAAAGTGAGATCCTAGCTCGTGAGCCAGTGCCCGATACTGATGTCATACCACCTCCAAGCGAGGTGAAGAGCAAAAGCCCACAGTTTCCTTCATATGAGCCTATTCCACCGTTTCCTGAGGCATTGAAAGACAGAAGGCGATCGGAGAGCAATAAGGACATCTACGAGATCTTTCGTAAGTGTGAGGTAAACATTCCCCTTTTAGATGCTTTGAAACAAATTCCTAGGTATGCAAAATTTTTGAAAGAATTATGCACTGCTAAAAGAAAGCAAAGACTGAAAGGAACTGAAAAAGTAAAAGTTAGAGAACATGTGTCTGCTATGTTCCAGAGGTAAACTGCCTCCTAAATGCAGTGATCCTAGAATGTTTACTATACCCTGTAATATTTACAACTCCATGAAATTCCCTACTGATGATCATTCGTGCTATTCTGTTGATACGATTGATATAGCAGCTCAACATGCTTTTGATATGGATAATGATGATGATCTTCATGTGGCCTTAGAACATTCTTTTGATGATGATAAAATTGAATATGTTTTGAGCGCTAACTTGCAGGAACTAGTGCAGGTATTAGATGACCATTCCGAGCTACCACTTGTTCCTCCTCATTGGGAGCCTATACCACTTACCGTGCCTAGCACAAAGCTTTTGCCATCTGTTTTACAGGCACCTAATGTGGAACTGAAAGCTTTACCCGATAACTTGAAGTATGCTTTCCTTGGTGAAAAAAATACATTGCCGGTATTGATTTTGAGTCAACTCACTAAGGAACAGGAGAGTCAGCTCATTGAGGTCCTCAAAGAGCACAAAGAAGCGATAGGTTCGACGATTGCCGATATCAAAGGCATAAGCCCAACTACTTGTATGCATACGATCCTTCTTGAGGATGAAGCGAAACCGGTACGGCAACCTCAACGCCGGCTGGATCCACCTATGATGGAGGTGGTGAAGGAAGAGATATTAAAAATGCTTCAGGCAGGTATGATTTATCCAATATCAGATAGCAAGTGGGTGAGTCCCACTCAAGTTGTACCTAAAAAATCTGGAGTAACTGTTGTTGAGAACAAAGCAGGTGATCTTGTCCCCACTCGTGTCCAAAATGGGTGGAGGGTTTGTATTGATATCGCAGACTGAATGCGGTAACCCGGAAGGATCATTTCCCCCTTCCCTTTATTGATCAAATGGTAGAAAGGCTTGCTGGTCATGCTTTCTACTGTTTCTTAGATGGTTATTCAGGGTACTACCAGGTGACGATTGCACCCGAGGATCAGGAAAAGACCACTTTTACTTGTCCTTTTGGTACATTTGCTTATAGGCGTATGCCTTTTGGCCTGTGCAATGCTCCCACCACCTTTCAAAGGTGCATGGTAAGTATATTTTCTGAACGTTGAACATTTTGTAGAGGTCTTCATGGATGACTTCACTGTCCATGGAGACGCTTTTGATAGTTGTTTACACCACCTGACACTAGTGCTTAAAATATATATTGATACTAACCTTGTGTTAAATTCTGAAAAATGTCATTTTATGGTCGAGCAAGGTATTGTGTTGGGTCATGTTGTTTCAGCTAAGGGTATGCAGGTGGACAAAGCTAAGATTGATACTATACAATCTCTGCCTTACCCTACTAATGTGCGTGATGTGCGTTCTTTTTTAGGACATGCAGGTTTTTATCGTAGGTTTATCAAAGATTTTTCTAAGATAGCTTCTCCGTTATGCAAGCTATTGCAAAAGGATGTCGAGTTTGTAGTAGGGGACGAGTGCCAGAGAGCCTTTGATTCTTTGAAGGGGATGCTCGTTTCAGTCCCGATTATTTAGCCCCCCGACTGGTCTCTTCCCTTTGAGATCATGTGTGATGCCAGTGACTATGCCGTCGGAGCGGTACTAGGTCAAAGGGTGGGGAGAGCACCTCGTGCCATATACTACGCCTCGATGAATCTGAATGAAGCTCAACGCAATTATTCAACAACCGAAAAAGAGTTATTGGCGGTGGTATTTTCTTTAGAAAAATTTCGTTCTTACTTGCTTGGTACAAAAGTTATTGTGTATACTGACCATGCAGCTCTTCGTTACTTGATGACGAAGAAAGACGCCATGCAGAGATTGATTAGATGGATCTTGCTCTTAAGTGAGTTTGATATTGAGGTGAAAGACAAGAAGGGTACCGAGAACTTGGTGGCTGATCACTTGAGTAGGTTGCTGTCGTCCCATGTCTTGGAATCGAGTTCTGAAAAGGAGCCTATTAGGGATGAATTTCCTGATGAGCGGTTGTTCGCTATCAATGACTTGCATCCGTGGTATGCTGATATGGTGAATTACCTTGTCTCGGGTCAGTTTCCGCACCATTTTTCAAAGGCCCAACGTGATAAACTTCGAAGTGATTCGAAACATTATGTTTGGGATGAGCCGTATTTATGGAAGCATTGCGCTGACCAAGTGATTCGGAGATGTATTTCAGATAATGAGGTGACTTCTATTCTTACTTTTTGTCACTCATACGCTTGTGGATGTCACTTTGGGGCCAAAAGAACAGCACGTAAGGTAATGGATTGTGGATTTTATTGGCCTTCGTTGAATAAGAATGCATATTTTTTCTGTAAATCTTGTTATAACTGCCAAAGAGTTGGGAATATATCCCAAAAGAATGAAATGCCGCAAAACTCAATCTTATTCTGTGAGATTTTTGATGTTTGGGGCATGGACTTTATGGGGCCGTTTCCAACCTCTTTCGGTTATATGTATATATTGCTTGCTGTGGATTATGTTTCAAAGTGGGTGGAAGCAAAGCCCACTAGAACTAATGACTCGAAAGTGGTTGCAGATTTTATCAAAGCTAACATATTTTCCAAGTTTGGCATTCCAAGAGCTTTGATCAGTGATAAGGCAACTCATTTCAGTAATCGAACCATTGGAGCTTTGCTGAAGAAATACCATGTTACGCATATGACATCTACTGCGTATCATCCACAGAGCAATGGACAAGCTGAAGTGTCCAATAGAGAGGTGAAATCTATTCTGGAGAAGACAGTCAATCCGAATAGGAAAGACTGGAGTTTGAGGCTCGATGACGCACTATGGGCATACCGCACTGCTTACAAAACCCCAATCGGAATGTCTCCATACCGATTGGTGTTTGGTAAGCCTTTCCATCTTTCGGTCGAGCTCGAGCATAAAGCCTATTGGGCAGTGAAGAGTTTTAACATGAATCTTGATGAAGCTGGTTTGTATCGGAAGTTGCAAATTTCTGAGCTGGAGGAGATAAGGAACGAGTCCTATGAGAATGCCGCGATCTATAAAGTAAAGACAAAGGCATGGCATGACAAAATGATAATGAGAAAGGACTTTGAGGAAGGACAGAAAGTCCTTCTGTTCCAATCACGTCTGAGATTGTTTCCGGGTAAGTTACGGTCACGCTGGGTTGGACCGTTTGTGGTAAAAAAGGTGTACCCTCATGGGGCAGTGGAGATATCAAGCGAGGCTACTTTAAAGGCATTCAAAGTGAATGGCCAACGCTTGAAAATATATCATGAGGATTTTCAAGCCGTGAACAATGGAAGTGTGAGCTTAGAGGATCCGATGTATGAGTAAGTTCACCGGAGATGCACCGTCATGCCAACGACGTTAAATAAATGGGTGTGTCGTGCCAACGACGTTAAATAAATGGGTGTGTCGTGCCAACGATGTTAAATAAATGGAGCTTCTCGGGAGGCAACCCGAGCTTTATTATAATAATTTTTCTTGATTTTTAGTTAGAACCTTTTAATGTCGTGTGATTTTTGTTTTTTGTATAGGTGATGGTTTACTAGAGGTTCGATCAAGAATCCCGTCAAGCGACCTCCGTGAACATATTGTGAAAAAAAAAACAAAATATTGGTGGAGGCAGTGAAGAATCGCGAGTCACGAGTTTGGGTCGCGGGTTGCGACAAGTTACTGTGAAAAAAACAGAGCAAAGTGTGAAGTGTGCAAATTGGGGCAGTAACAAATCGCGACTCGCGGGCAACGGTCGCGAATCGCGAGAACTGGTCGCGACTCGCGAAGGAATGTCGCACCTCGCGATTGTTCTCTGAAAAGAAAAAAAAAGCAGCAAAGTCTTGGGGATTTAGTGGTGTCTCGCGACTCGCGAGAGTGAGTCGCGACTCGCGACCTGAAGCTAGTAGCACATTATAATTTTAGATCTGCCAGAATCGCGATTCATTCTTTCACTCTTCTCACTCGCGATTTTGTCTCTATTCTTCTCCTTCTTCCTCCTTGCTACAAACCTCCATTAAAACACATTCCAAGTTTTTTTTCTTTCAATTTCTCCATAAAAAAAAAACACTCCCAAACAACATTTTAACTTCAAAATCCAAAAAACAACCACCATTGTCACGAAAATTCTAGGGTTTTCGTATAAACCCTAGAAATTTTGGGATTTTCATTTTGGCCTTCAATTGGATCCTTTGGGTGCTCATTCTTGTTATTGGAGGCTTTCAACAATTTCTACAACTATATTTGGCACCAAATACTCGAATTCATCAAGTTTTGGGTAAATTTCATAATTTCTTTTATTTTACTTTGATTTGGCTTGAATTTTCATGTCTTCTTGCTATTTCTTTGTTTAATTTGTGAAATTTACCAATTTTTATTGTTGTGGTGCACTTAATTCATTGAATTGTTGATAGAAATTGGGTTTGTAGTTGATAGTTGTTGGATAATTGAGGTGTTTGGGTTGCTAGTTATTTGGTTGATTGGGTTGTTCTAGTCGGTTTTGGTTAATTCCTCTTGCTTATTACATATCAATGGCACCAAGAAAAAGAGTGAGAGGAGAAGGTAGTTCAAGTAGGGGTCCTAGAGTTGACACAATGGGGTTGCAAAACCTTAATCGAGGACAAAGAGAGACTTGGGCTAAACTAACCAAACTGGGTAGGGATGTCCAAGAAACAAAATTTTTACACCCTACAGACCTAGAAGAATTGGGATTAAGGGGTCCGGTGGCGAAACTCTTGAGTAAAGGGGGATTGGGCGGATTTTTACATAGGCGAGCCCCGACATATATACGGACCACCTTAGAATTCCTAGCGACCCTAGAGAAAGGGCAAGATGAAAAAGGCCCATTCATTACCTTCCACCTCCATGATGATTTTCATAAGCTTTACTATCAAGAAATCATAGAGGCATTTGGATGGGATTATGCGGTCGATGATGATTTCCTTTCTGATGGCTTTGACCCGACCTCGTTTTATAGTCTTATTACTCATGGTTTGGTATGGCACGATCGGGTTAAGAGTTCGTCATTACCCCACCCGGCACTTCGTTTGGTTCACCGGTTTCTTTCTGTGACCATTTTTTGTCAAGGTGAACCAACGAACTTGCCGAGGTTTGAGCTGAAATGTTTATGGTCTTTGACTCCATGTGGGTTGGGGTGCCCAGATTGGGTAGGCATTTTTGTGGAGAATTGTTTGGAGTTGGGTAGGAAAGATCGGGGGAAGATAAGTATGGGGGGTATGGTTACCATTTTGGGGAGCTATCTAGAGGTACCGTATCCCACTGATGATGAGGGGAGACCGTTGTTGGCCCCGTTGGGCTCTGTTGATGATAGGGGGTGTCGAACATCTTATGTCTACTCTATCCATCAATTAGGCAAGTTATCTATGTTGTGGACTTCGCCTCGTAATGGCCGACATGTTTGGCTCTATGGGGCCAAGTCCACAAAATACATAGCATTGCCGCAGGTTCAACGGACCACCATCGCTGACGGCGCGGCCCATGATGATCTCTATCTTGCGCCTGACCTGCAGTATCGGGCGGCAGTTTTACAAGATATGGGACGCGCTCCGGTCGAGTTCCCACCTGAGAGAGAAGAGGGTGAGGAAGATGAGGATGAGGATGAGAGAGATGAGGACCATGACCAGGGTCCGCCACTTTTTCCGGGGCAACATGTACCTGCTGATCACGGCATGTGGGCCGACCGGATTCAGAGGGTAGAGCATCGACTTGATTCGATGCAGGAGCAAATTGACGAGGTTAACGACAACGTGTATACGATGACATCCATGATTGAGGCCATGAATGCTCATTACGTGTCTCAAAACCCGGGATTTCAAGACCCCTCTACAGACATCGACTTCAGGGTTCGTCAGCGTCGTGTGGCGCGGGCCGCTAGGAGATCCGGAAACCGTGATTTTGGAGGTCCTTCTGGTTCGTAGTTGACGGTTCTTGGGGTTTTCTCTCCTTCCATTGAGGACAATGTCAGATGCAAGCGTGGGAGAGAGACATCACTTGTATATATATTTTAATTAATTTTATTTTTAGTTTATTTTAATTTTTTAGTTTTTAGTTTTTATTTTTGTATATTTAGTTTCATTTTAAGTATTTTGTATTTAGACCTAGTTTAATTTAGTTTAATTTTCAATATTTTGTAATTTATTTACTTTTATTTGCACTGTAATATATTTCCTTTGATTTTTATTATTATTAAAAAAAAAGAAAAAAAATATTTATATATATAAAAAGAAAATTCCGCTAAGTTGAAAACCAGTAAGGAAGGGCAACTTAGGCAAAAAAAAAAAAAAAAGAAAAGAAATATGTTGAGTGGGTGAGCGCGTGAGTGGAAAATGTAATGAGAAGCTAGGTTGAAAACCCGAAAAGGGCACCTAGGCAAAATGAGAGAAAAAGAATAGAGAGAACATTTTGATTCATTTATTTTTGATTGGTTTTGTTTCTCGTTTACATTTAAGTTGCGACATTTTGGTCCCCGTGTGAAATTGCAGGTTTTAGGATAGAAGCATAGGAGAATTTTATTCTATCTTCCTATAGCTTCTTTCTCAGACAGTGCAAGTTTTTATTTTCATTTATTTTTATTTTTATTTTTACTTTTAGTCGTTAGTTGTAAATTTTTGTTATGGTAGTTTTAGCTTAGCAAATCGGAGCTTTGTACATTTGTGTTTAACTTGGACTTTTGGTTTTAGACATTGAATTTCTTTAACGTTTAATTTTACTCGAGGTCGAGTAAGTTTTAAGCGTGGGGGAATTTGATGTGTCCAAGTTATACGCTATTTTTAGAAGGATTTGTTTTCCTTTTTGTTTATTATTTAGATAGTTTCTGGATTTTATAATCCTTTAAGTATTTATAGGGTTTAGGAATTTTGGTTCTTTTTGTACCCCTATTCCCTCGATTATTATGTATTATTAGTTTTGGATTGGTATTGCTTCGATGATTGCCCGGGATTGCGTTTTAGAGCAAAGAATCAGCTGAAGAGCAACAACGCTAGGGCTCCCTCGCGAGTCGCGACCCAGCCTTGGGGTGCCTCACCAGAGCAGAGCAGACCAGGGCAGAGCAAAATAGGGTCAGTAGCTTCTCGCGAGTCGCGAGTTTTAGTCGCGAGTCGCGACCCCTGTGCGGTGGCTGTTGTTTTGTTTTCTTCTCTTGCAAGTTGGCTTGTTTTCTTTTGTTTTGATTGGATGAATGTTGAGGCACGTAGGCAGGGCAGTAATAGCTTAGGAGAGAGGTTAAGAAGGGTGGATCATATCCTACTTTCACACTTAGAATTTTTACACAACTCCTTCCTCTCTACTTAGCTTCTCACCATTTTTGCTCTTTGGATGAGCTTCAAAGCTTTGTGTATTTTGTTTTCCATGAAGGTTGTAACTTAAACTTTATCTTGGTGAAGATTTATTGAAGCTTCCTCTATTGTATTGTGAGAATTCAACTCTTTATTTATATTTGATTATCACTTGTTTTTCATGTTTGAGTATGTTGGTTTGTTGCATAACTTGCTAGGAGTAACTAGTATTGTTGTGTTGATGAATTATTGCTAGATTTGTGATTTGCCTTGCTAAGGAAATCCCTTGTCAATTAGTAGCCAGTTAGGGTTTCGTTTGGATGTGCTACATCCTTATTTCTCCTTAAGAATTCAAGTGTGTTGTTATATGTTAACATCTTTTTTAACATAAACGATCTTAATGTTCTCTTCTCTTAATGCTATTCTCGGATTGAACATAGAAGCGGATCTTCTAGGTTGTCTTTGAATAAGGGTTTTGTAGTATTGGAAATTTTACTACTTAGCTAATCATAAGGAGATTAGAAGATTTATTCTTCACATTAGGTAATCAAGATTATAGGTTTTGAGTTGTTTTCGATGATCGATACTCTAGTCGGAAGTGGATATTAATCGGATCCAAGACCTCCTTCTTTGATTTCTAATTAACCAATTGTTGAACGTATCTATTCTAAATCAATTCCATTGTTTTTATTGAGTTTCTGAATTAGTTTAATCATTAGCTTAACAAATTCATAAACCCCCTCTTTTTACCATTTTAGTTTAATTCAAGTACATTTAAGTAATCCTAGTTCCCTGTGGATACGAACCTTGCTTTCCTGCTACATTTATTTGTATTAGAAAGTAAGAGAATTATATTTGGTTTTGGCGCACACGACAAGGGCCTGCCAATGATCTACATATATATAGACCAAGTAACTGAAAGAAGCATATTGCTATAAACTAACTAATTAACTAACTATGAGTTAACTAACTACTAATTGATTTAGGAAGTATAGTAAGCATGTGGTATTATTGCCCTTATCATACTTTCCCCCTTCAGAAGAGCTGACTTGCCCTCAAGTCAGAGTAGTATCAAAAGTAAGATACTTAGCTTCCAAGCTTTCAGCATCCTCCCAAGAAGATTCCTGAGTGCCATAACCTTGCCACTGGACAAGATATTTCACCTTAGCTCTATTATGAGACTTCACCACCCTTCTGTCCAGTGCATATGCACGGGAGAGTTGGAGAGAAGCAGGTTTTCCATGGAACCAAGGTGGAATATGAGGCACTGCTGGCAGATCTCAGTGGAACTTTTTTAACTGAGAAACATGGAATACATTATGTACTTGAGCATCTTGTGGGAGTTTTAATTTGTAGGCCACCTTACCAACTAGTTCTTCCACTTGAAAAGGGCCAAAAAATTTATATGAGAGCTTCTAATTTGGCCTGACTTGGACAGTAGTTTGCCTATAAGGTTGTAGCTTAAGCCAAACCCATTCACCTACCTCAAAACTTCTTTCAGATCTGTGTTGATCAGCCTGAGATTTCATCCTGGACTGAGCTTCATGAAGATGAAACTTAAGATGCCTGATCATATCTTCCCTTCTTTGTAATGTCCTGTCTACTTCCAGAATAGGAGATTTTCCAGCCAAATAAGGTAGGTGCAATGGTGGAGGTTGGTTATAAACTACCTCATAAGGAGTTAGTTGGATGGCTGAGTGAAAGTGAGTGTTATACCACCATTCAGCTAAAGGAAGCAATAAGCACCAGTCCTTGGGTTGATCCCCACACATACATCTGAGGTATGTTTCCAAGCATCTGTTCACAACTTCAGTTTGAACATCTGTCTCGAGATGGTAAGATCAAGAAAGTCTAAATTCAGTGCCATAGATTGAGAAAAGTCCCTTCCAAACTTGACTAATGAAGATAGGGTCCCTGTCAGATACAATACTCCTAGGCCAGCCATGGAGCTTGAAAACATTGTCTAGGTAGGCTTGAGCAACTTGTAGAGCTGAAAAAGGGTGTGCTTAAGGCTACAAAATGTGCATATTTGCTGAACCTATCTACTATTACAAAAATTACCTCTTTACCCAGGGACTTAGGCAACCCAGTAATAAAATCCATTGACACATCTATCCAAACACCTTCTGGAATAGGTAAAGTCTGTAAGAGTCCAGGAGTTGCAGTTGTTTCATATTTGGAAGCTTGACATATATGACAAGTTCTAATAAATTGTCTTACATCCTTACTTAAGCCTTTCTATAGGAAAATAGATTTAAGCCTCTTTGTTGTCAGATCTCTCCCAGAACGTCCCCCCTCAGGAGATGCATGTTGCCATTGAATGAGTTTTTTCCTCAAAATTAAATCAGGACCTACTAGGATTCTGTTCGTTTTAAAAATTAACCCATCTTGCAACTTATAAGGAGGATAGCTAGAAGAATTCTGAAGGGTGCCCAACACTTATAACAAATGATTATCAAGGGAGTAGTTGGACTGAATCTGGTGCTTAAGGTCAGAAGAAACCAAAGAGATTTCCATATACAGAATTTCACTTCCTGATAGCCTAGATAAAGCATCTGCAACTTGGTTTGTAGCTCCACTTTTATATTGTATTTCATAATCAAAACCCATTAATTTTGACAGCCAAAATTATTGAAAAGGGGTAGATATCTTTTGTTGTAAGAGCCATTTAAGTCTTTTTTGATCTGTTCTCACAACAAAATAATTTCCAACCAAATATTGTTCCCATTTTTGTACAGCATGTACAATAGCCAACAATTCTTTCTCATATACTGATAGCTTTTGCCATTTAGGACCCAATGCTCTACTTATGAAAGCCAAAGGATGTTCCTCCTGAATCAGGACTACTCCTATACCAGTAGTGCAGGCATCAGTTTCCACAATGAATATTTTTGTAAAATCTAGGACTGCCAGAACAGGTGCAGAGGTCATTGCTGTCTTTAATTTCTCAAATGCAATCTGATCCTGACTGGACCACATAAAACTTCCCTTTCTAAGCAGGAGGTGCATAGGTTTGGCAATGAGAGCATAGTGTTTAATGAATTTCCTATAATAGCTTGTTAAACCTAGGAAGCTTCTAAGTTCCTTCACTGTGGAGGGGACTGGCCATTGAACAATAGCTGCCACTTTCTGTGATCAAAGTGCTCCCTTACTGGAGGTAAATGGACAGGATCTTCAAAAACTGACTAATACTTGATTTTCAGACTGTTTAGATTAGGATTCACACAAAGATTTTGGGCTGTAGGAGCATCTTCAATAACATGTTCATTCATTAATTGTAGAAAACATAATTCAGCTGCATTTTCCAATAGCTTGCTAGAGGGTGCTCCTTCAATTACTTTCAGCCTTTGAGGAAAAATTCCCTTGAGGGTTAGGACAAAATTATTGACTCTAAAGGTCATGAGAAGTTTTTGAAAATCCCATTGAATTTCACCAAGGGTGCTCAACCACTGAATACCAAGAACCATATCACATCCTCCTAATGGAATGAGCATGAAATCAGTTTTAAAAATTTGTTTATTCATCTTCCATTCAAAATTTCTACAAGTATATTGACAAGAAATTTGGTTTCCGTCAGCCACTGTGATAGTTTGAGCAGTCATACTTTCAAACAGGCACCCAAGTTTTTTGGCTAAAGAAATGTCCAAGAAATTATGAGTGCTGCCAGAGTCAATTAGAATGTGCAAGGTATGCAAGTATGCTTGTCCAATAACTCTCATAGTATGGTAATTCTGATTGCCAGACAGAGCTGTGAGGGAGATAACAGGTTCTTGAACAGGAGCTTCTAACATCTCTTCTTCCTCACAGACTGGGATTACAGGCTCCTCTTGACCAGAAATTTCTACAGTGAATAGTTGAGGTTCCTTGAAATCACACTTATGGCCTCTTTTGTAAGGTGCATCACAATAGTAACAAAGTCCTTTTGCAATTTTTGCTTGTCTAACATCAGCTTGGATATGTTTTGTGGGTCTATAAGTGGAAGTAGAAGAGCTTTAATTTGGTATGGGAGGGAAAGGAGGGTTAGGCAATAATGGTGGCAATGGAGGTTTATGGACAGAAGTTCCATTGGTAGAAGTAGAATGGGCTGAATTTGTGGGGTTAATGTAGGGTGCATTGTTCTAGTAAGGAATAGAGGTGATTGGTCTAGGGTTATATGTGGGCTTAAATGATTTTTGAATAGCTGCAAGTTGTTGTTTTTGAAGTCGGGCATGTTCAATGGCCAAAGGCATAAAAGATGGTTTAAATACTTTAACTGAAGGTTTAATTGCAGGTTTAAGACCTCCTATAAAGGAGTCCAAGACAAAAGTATCAGGCAAGAAATGGTTATTTTGCAATAAAACAGCCTTTATGTAAAGGGATGTAATTAAATTATATGTAAAATGGGCCATATTAAGGGCCTCATTTTATGCTGTTATTGTACTACTGCTAGCTGTAATTTCATGGGCCATGAGGCACATGATCCTAGAATGATTTCCTGCCCTGATGTGCCACATGGCAGTAGGCCATTTATTAGGGTAAATGTCACTATATATAGTGTCCTTGGTACAGCCGCAAAGGCATCACAAAAACATACAACATCAGCATATTTCAAACTTTGAATGCAATGAATATAAGAAAACTTTCTGCCTATTTCTTCCAATCAGCAATAACATTTATTTAGAGTAATTTACTCTACATGGTATCAGAGCTGTGCTGAAGGAAGCATCAATCCTTTTCACTCTACTGAGCTAATAAACAATGGCTAGTGATAAAGAAACAACATCTATTGTAGACCAGACCAGCCCCTTGTATCTCCATCCAAATGAAGGACCATTGAATGTCTCAGAGAAACTTCAGGGAGTATCAAACTACAGGCCATGGAGGAGATCAGTGGAAATAGCCCTGGCTGGAAAACAAAAACTTGGTTTTGTGACTGGCCTTATTGCAAGAGATGAAAAGGACACTAAGAAGCAAGAGCTTTGGGACACTTGCAATAATGTAGTGATCTCTTGGCTGCTTGGTGCCATGGCAGACACCATCAAGAAGTCAGTTTTATACTACACATTAGCAAGGGCAATGTGGTTGAACCTGGAGAGAAGATTCACAGTGAACAATGGATCTACCAAATACAGACTGAACAAGGAACTGAATGATCTCAAGAAAAATGGGACATCAGTGAATGAATACTACACAGCTATGTGCTCTGTGTGGGAAGAACTGGATAGCCTGAGCCAACCACCACCTCTCACTCAAACAACTCCTGAGATCACTGCCTATCTCAACTATCAAGAACAACAGAAGGAAGAAAACAGACTTTTCTTGTTCTTAAATGGGTTGGATGATGATTATGGGTCAGAGAAAAGGCTGCTGATGCAAACACCACTGCCAACCTTAGATGCAGCCTGTGCATCATTGCAACAGGAAGAAGCACAGAGGAGTGTCCTGAACACATCCAGACTGAATATTGAACCAAGTGCTATGAATACTGGAAGATTTGGAAAAGGAAAGGGCCCTAACCATGCAGCTGTGTCCAAAGGGACTCTTGAAGATGGATGCAAGGTGTGTGGGAGAAGGAATCACACAGCTGATAACTGCTGGGAAGTGATTGGATACCCTAAAGGACACCCAATGGCAAAAAGTAATTACAACCCCAAAGGAAAACAGAAGGAACCTCCTAACAACCCCAAGTGGAACAGAGGGAAAGGAGGACCTCAGAAGATGGCTGCTAATGCATCAACACACTCAGACAAGGCTGGTGGATCAGCTCTTACCCCTGATCAGGTGGAACAACTTCTGAAGTTGCTGCCTTCACATACTGCACACAACAACAAAGCGGGTTCTGAGACTGATGATGAGATAGAAACCAAATTTGCAGGTATGATAAGTTGTTGCAATGTTGTTACTTGTCAAAATGAATGGGTCTTAGACTCAGGTGCCACTGATCATATGATCAGTGACAAAAAGATGCTGTTAAATGCTAAAGCTGTGAAAAACATGCCTCACATTAAACTCCCAAATGGAAAAGGAGCAATGATTACTCATGTGGGAGATGTAAAACTTCAAAATGCTATAATTTTGAAGGGTCTTTTGTGTGTTCCAGACTTCAAACATAATCTTCTCTCAATACCAAAATTGTTGAATGATATGATGTGACGACCCGACTCGCTTAAATCGGCGCGGAAGAAACCAACGAGTCGAATAGTCAGAACTAACAACTCAAATACTTAAAAATAAAAACAATACCTCAAAGTATTATATTACTAATCCCAAAAAGTACAAATACCCATAAGTCTGTACATAACTAAACCAAAAGTCAAACTATCAATACTTAATAAAAGTAACTCCAACCACATGTCAGAGTTTAAACCAAAAGTATACAATAACACTACTATAGACCAAAACTATCCAAAATCGTAAAACAACGAAAATACAAATAAATCATAAAAGCGGCGCTCGCCCAACCCAAAGCTAAGCAAGAACCTCATCATCAGAATTACCTGAAAAGTAAACAACAGTCCACTGTCAGTGGCGAGTAACATAACTGACTCACCCTAACGGCATACACAGAACATAGCACAAATCAAAAGATCCAAACTAAAACATCACATCATGCGACAATCATCCCAAAAATACAGACTCGACTCGACTAACTTATCCAAACTTATCTTTGGCGCAATCATTCATAAACTACACCGGACTGCGCTCGTACAAACGCCTCTTACGCGATCGAACTTTCCAACTATGTCAGGATTGAGAATCTTACTCTCGCCCCCATGAAACCAATCTTACTGGAAATCCATGTCAAAAGACGACATAGCGGTAATCACTATCCCAATACCGCGGTCAGGATAGGGGCAACGTCTTAACCCAAGCCTTAGAATTTTACTCTAAGTTTAGGCGTCTAGATACGAAATCAAGCTAATTCTTACATCTTGAGCTTTTAATCCGAAGTTTACTCACTTAGTTATTCCTTAAGTTGCATCTTACGCCTTGACTTAAGAAAATAACGCGTAAACCAAACATCTTTCAACATCTTAACGTTTTCTTTAATTCTTTCTTTAACTTTCTTTACTTTCTTTAACTTAAAAGACTTAATCAAGAACTTATCAAGACTCATCAAGAACTCATCAAGAACTCAAAGAACTCAACCAAGATTCATAAAGAATTCATCCAAGATTCAAGAACTTCAATCAAGAACTTAATCAAGATTCAAGAACTTCAACCAAGAACTCATCCAACATACATATTCACACGCACAACTCAAAATATAACCATGGAAATACCAACTTACTAGCATCCAAAATTCATCAAACTTTAACATGATCAACATGAACTTAAAACCAACATAATCAATCATAAAATTAACATATTCAATCATCAAAATCATCATTAAACCACAAAAAAATCAGATTTGCAATCATACATGAAAACATGATCAAACTTCAACATAAACTAGTCTTAAGCATTTAATTCATACTATGAATCATAGTACACCAATTAAGTTGAGAAAGCATGTTACCTTATTGAAGATTACACACAAAAATCAAAACAAGATGCAGCCCGGAACTAGAACCACACGGCTAGACCACACGGACCACACGAACACACGACACACCACACGAACACGGCACACACGGCTGCACCACCTCGAACCACTACCCTTACACGGCTTTAACACGGCACCCACACGGTCACCACTCGAACACCCACACAAACATGAACACGATCAAACCCAAACCCGAACTAATGATCTTGAATGCAAACCAAGGGATTTAGATTGTGTTTTGATACTTAAAGATCAATAGGATATGAATCTTTAATTTTTGGGTTTAAGAAATTGATGAACAAATGTGATGGATGATTAGCCAAAAATGACGTGTGGAATGGGAGCAAATGGAGGGAGTTTTTGTGTCTTAAACTTTGATGGCAAGTGTTTAAGTTGGCAATCTAGCAAATGAACCCTCAAGCCTTACTAACTCAACTATATATAGAGTTAGTTCAAGGTGTGAACATAAGGCAAGTGGCAAATCCTTGCCATGCACACATGGGAAACCGGCCAAGCAAGGAAATGGGCCAAATTTGGGCTTTCGTGATCAATTGGGCTAATTTACAAAAACCGCATGACTAAACATGCTTAATCCGTTTTAACCCAAAAATATTAAATAATTAATTAGAAAATTAAATAATAAAAATTATAATTAATTAAATAATAATCAAAATAAACAATAACTAATCAAAATAAAATAATTCGAATTAAATCGAAATTATTCACATAAAATAAAATAAATAGTTCAAAACTAAATTTGAACTATACATAGAAACACATAAATACAGATAAACTTATGGCAGAAATACCATAAAATCAGGGTCGTTACATATGAGATGTAGAGTAATATTCTATCCTCAATTCTGTATTGTTCAGGACTCAGCTTCAAAGACTATTAGGGGGCTGGGCAGGATGCAAAATGGGTTGTACTATCTGGTTAATACTCCTATTGCTACTCTTAAAGCATTGTATGATCAGTTGTGCACCTCATCTGGAAGAGAAGGAGGCAGAATGGGAAGAATTGACAAAGGAACAGAACATGAGTGTTTTATGGGAAGAAATGATTGTAATAATGTAGTAAGTAGAAATGAAGTCTTAGACAAGTGTCATGTGTGGCATCAAAGGCTAGGGCATGCTCCTATGAGTAAAATTGTAGCTACTGGTTGTATTTCAAATTGCAATGGAAAAAATTCTCAATTTTGTCTCACTTGTCCTATGTCTAAATTCACTAAACAGCCTTTCAATATTAGTGACTCTATGGAAATTAAACCATTTGAGCTGATACACGTAGACACCTGGGGCCCATACAAAGTTGGGACCTACAGTGGATTTAGGTACTTTCTAACCATTGTTGATGATAACACCAGGGCAACCTGGGTGTACTTGATGAAACATAAGTCAGATGCACCAGGAATAATTAAGATGTTCCTAAATTTTGTTGAAAACCAATTTGACTCTCATGTCAAGAAAATCAGATGTGATAATGCACCAGAATTTGTGAAAGGCCACTGCAGAGAATTGTTGATTGAAAAGGGAATAAGTCTGCAAACCACATGTGTTGATAGACCCCAACAAAATGGGAGAGCTGAAAGAAAACACAGACACCTACTTGAGGTGTCAAGAGCTCTCAGAATGCACTCAGGCCTTGCTCTTAAATATTGGGGTGCTAGTGTATTAACAGCCACCTACATCATCAATAGGCTACCAACACCTATTCTAAAAAAAAAAGTCCATATGAAAAATTATTCAAGAAAAAACCCAATTACAATGAAATGAAAGTATTTGGGTGTCTTATGATTGCAAGTAATCCTGATAGAATTCAAGATAAATTTTCTCCTAAGGGAGTACCTTGTGTGAACCTTGGCTATGCTCAGAACAAAAAGGGCTACAGGTTACTAAACCTTATGAACAAGAGCATATTTGAATCAAGGGATGTGAAATTTTATGAACACATCATGCCATTCAGGGGGAAAACTGAAGTTCAAAATCAAATTGAAGGGCTGAAGAGACATGAATGCTCTGACCAGCAAGGTGAACCTGATTGGAATACTTATCAAAGCACTGATGACTTTGCAAGTGATCTTGATCAGGTGACCACTCAAACTCACTTTGAAAATGAAGCAGCAGATCCTGAGGCACCTGACAACCACAATGAAGATGTGGAAAACACTGATCAAAGCACTCTGCACCAAGAACTAGACAGTCATGATACTCTGAGAAGATCAGATAGGGCAAGAAAGCCTCCAGAATGGATGAATGATTATATCATCAATCAGGGTGCAAAATCTGCAAGCAGGGTCAGCAGAAATGCATTAACAGTAGTTGGACTTCAAGCAAGATCAGACTTCACTGCCCTTGTGGCCTCCACTCACAGCAATCAAGATCCTGCAAACTACAAACAAGCAATCCAGTCACAAAAATGGGTTGATGCCATGAATTCAGAACTGGAAGCTCTGGAATCTAATCATACCTGGGATATTGTGGACCTACGTCTTGGGAAAAGACCCATTGGAACTAAATGGTTGTACAAAACAAAATTCAAATCAGATGGATCAATTGAAAGAGAAAAGGCAAGGCTAGTGGTTCTGGGGTGTAGACAAAGAGAAGGAGTGGATTATGAGCAAACTTTTGCTCCTGTTGCCAAAATGACAACTGTGAGAACACTCCTTGCAGTAGCTGCCATGGAAGGATGGTCACTGTCCCAAATGGATTTGAAGAATGCTTTCCTCCATGGTGACCTAGTGGAGGATGTGTACTTAAAAATTCCTACAGGCTATGCTGGTCCAGGGAAGTTCATGACAGTAGGACAGGGGGAGCATCCTTACTCTCAACATCATCCTCACAAAGTATGCAAGCTGAGGAAATCCCTTTATGGCCTCAAGCAGGCACCTAGACAGTGGTTCACTAAGCTATCTAATGCCCTAATCAACCACAACTTTGTTCAATCCAAAGCTGATTATTCACTCTTCATCAAGAGATCAGACAAAAACTTTGTCATCATACTTGTGTATGTAGATGACTTATTGTTCGCTGGAAATAATGAAAGAATGATTGCTGAAGCCAAGAAATTCTTGAGTTCTCAATTTAGCATGAAAGATCTAGGGGATCTAAGTTACTTTCTTGGCATTGAGGTACAAAGGAGTGAAGATGGGATATTCATCTCTCAAAAGAAATACACCATGGATTTGCTGAAAGAACACAACCTAAATGATGCTAAACCCCTTAAACTGCCCCTGGATTCTCATCTCAAACTCTCACAATCAAGGCACACCCTTGACAAGACCTGGTGAATATCAACACATCATAGGGAAACTCATCTACCTTACCATCACAAGGCCTGACATTGCCTTCTCTGTTCACACCTTGAGTCAATTCATGCAAAATCCTACTTCCATTCATATGTAAGCTGCACGAAGGGTCCTCAGATACCTCTCAGCAGCCCCTGGTCAAGGAGTCCTCCTGGCCTCATCATCTGCAACTGCCCTTACTGCATACTCAGACAGTGACTGGGCTAGCTGTCCCTTCTCTAGAAAATCCACTAGTGGCTTTTGCATTCTACTGGGCAAGTCTCTCATCTCCTGGAAAACCAAGAAGCAACAAGTTGTGGCAAGATCCACTGCTGAGGACGAATATAGAGCAATGGCCTTAGCCACATGTGAGGTTAGTTGGCTCACTCAACTTCTCAAGGAACTTGGCCTGAAGTCCTTATCTCCCATCCTTCTCAAATGTGACAACCAAGCAGCTCTCTCCATTGCAGTCAACCCAGTGCATCATGAGCGCACCAAACATGTTGAAATAGACTGCCACTTTGTTCGTGACAAAGTCAATTCTGGTCTGATTAAACCAACCTATGTTCCAACTCAACACCAATTAGCAGACATCCTCACCAAGGGACTGCCAGTGGCCAAGCACAAACACCTATTGTCCAAACTAGGAGTGTCTTCTTCAAATAACTCCTTGTTTGAGGGGGAGTGTAAAGGGATGTAATTAAATTATATGTAAAATGGGCCATATTAAGGGCCTCGTTTTATGCTGTCATTGTACTACTGCTAGCTGTAATTTCATGGGCCATGAGGCACATGATCCTAGAATGATTTCCTGCCCTGATGTGCCACATTGCAGTAGGCCATTTATTAGGGTAAATGTCACTATATATAGTGTCCTTGGTACAGCCGCAAAGGCATCACAAAAACATACAACATCAGCATATTCCAAACTTTGAATGCAATGAATATAAGAAAACTTTCTGCCTATTTCTTCCAATCAGCAATAACATTTATTTAGAGTAATTTACTCTACACTTTAAATGTTCAAATTCGTCAATGTAATCTTCAAGGGAACCTGATTGACAACACCTATTAAATTGTTCAACTACATTTAATCCAGAACCATCCTTAAATCTAGCCATAAGGTCAATGATAAAATCATACCATTTAACATTTCTTTTAACAGTCAAGTAGCTAGTGACCTATGATTCAGCTTTCCCAGTCATATGTAAAGAGGCTAGATCAACTTTCTGATCTTCAGTAATTTTGCATAACAAAAAATATCGACAACATTTCTTGATCCAAGTTCTTGCATTAGAGCCATCAAATTTTGGGAATTTAATTTTTGAAACCATACCTTGATGTCGAGGAGAAACAAACCCAGGTGAGGCTCCTGGATTAGACCTAGATGCTGATGAATTTGTTGAATCTTTAAGTTCTTTAACCATATCCATAAATTGTTGCATACTATGAGCTTGATCTTGAAGACTTTTTGCTTGATCCTCGAGTTTTTTCTCCAGGTACTTCACGTGTTCTTCCATGGCGTTGAACCTCCTCGTCGAAGGAGCCCACCTTAACCAAAGTATAGAGTAAAGCAGCAGCAATAAGGGACTGCTCTGATACTAATGATACAGGATACAACCTGTATGATCTTAATTGAGTGTAATCAAAAGAAAGAAAATGGGAAATAAGGGGAGAAGAAGAAGAGAAAGAGAAGGAGACAGAGAGAATTGATAGGAAGTAATGTGATTTTTATTATATCATCATATCAATTACAAATATGATCTACATATATATAGACCAAGTAACTAACAGAAACATATTTCTATAACCTAACTAATTAACTAACTATGAGTTAACTAACTACTAATTGATTTAGGAAGTATATTAAGCACGTGGTATTATTGCCCTTATCAAAAACCAAAATTCGCCAATGGTGGCCCATAACAAACGCCGGCAGTGGAGGCGGCGGTACTGAATTGTGGCTGGCGAGCCCTCGTGGTTGCAGATTGAATCAGAGTTTAACCCTAGGAGAGACAGGATTTTTTAAGAGAGAGAAGGGGAAATAAGTTTATGTTGGGTTTGTTTTTTTTGGAGTGTTTTTTATTAGAGGAGAGAGACACGAAAGAAATATGATGGGGGTTTTTTGTGCGCTTTAACAGCGGTTGTGTATAAACCGCTATAAACTAATACATTTCGACTTTTTTATAGCGGTTTTATGACAACCGCTATAAAAGAAGCGGTGTAAAAACTATTTTTTGGCGTAGTGATACAACATGAAAAACTTAAAAATAAAAGGAAAAATGGAAATAAATAATCCCACCTTTGTGGCATCCGCTCAAAATAATCCCACCTTTCATTTATTCCAAAATAATCCCACCTTTGTACCTTATCTTCTCAAAATGGACCTTTTTACCTAGAACCTCCTTAACAGGTTACCTTCTTCCTTTTTCTCTTTAATTAACCCAATGTCCACTGCTCCACCCTCTGTCCACTGCTCCACCCTCTCCCACGAACAGGACCCCCCCCCATCCACCCTCTCCACCTAACCAAACCCCCTTCCCCTGTCACTCCCCCTGTCCACCCTCTCCCCCTGACCAGAACCCCCTTCCCCTGACCAGCAACCCTTCTCTATCCAGAACCCCAATCCCCCGTCCAGCCCCTGCAGCTTTGATCACCCCTGCTGCGTGCGACGGCCCACAGAGGACGTTGTGGTGTTTCTGCTGGCCTGTTGCAGTGGTGCGATGCTACCTTGCACAAATGCCAGTTGCCCTCACTGCAAACTATCCCAAAAAATGTGTACTGTGCAAAACCCCAATAATCTTGAAATCACCAAACCCTGAATTCGTGCAACCCCTAAACTTGTGACATTGCGGAATCAGTAATTAGATGACGGCGAACGGTGGTGATGAAGTCGAGATGATGGCCGACGATGAGATCGCGTCGAACAGTGGTGATGAAGTCAAAGTGAAGAGCGGCAGTGAGGGGTAGTTTGCATCGCCCCCAAATTGCCTAATTGATGTATTATTATTTTTATTTTTATTATAAAAAAGAAAAAAAAGTATTGACCACTTAGAAGCTGACACGTATGCAACTTAACTTGGTAAACCGGTCACACTTTGTTAACAACAGGTAATGGTCCATTTTGAGAAGATAAGGTACAAAGGTGGGATTATTTTGGAATAAATGAAAGGTGGGATTATTTTGAGCGGATGCCACAAAGGTGGGATTATTTATTTCCATTTTTCCAAAATAAAATCCTAACTCAGTTTCTTAGGAATCACGGTTGCTTTTAGCGAAAGCAACAAGCCATGTAAACCTCTAAGTTGCCAAAGAGGACGAGTGTGCTCTCATAAGGGTTTTCCAAGATTTTAACCCATAACTCTTTCAAAAATAAACCAAGGCAAAGGTTCACAAGAAACAAAAGAAAAGAAAAACAAAAAGAAAGGAAAATAAAAGGAAACCAAACAAAAAAAAGACACCTAGTTGGACTTGTAAAAGGATCGAGGATCAATGAATGCGAGCCTTTCTAAGCACTAACGGAAAAAATGCTCAAAGATATAAAGGGTGGATAGACAAATAAAACATGCTAGATTGGAGAACTAGCACTAGTAGAAAATTGTCTATTAGTATCGCCCCAATAGTATCGTTTTTTGAAAAACGATACCAATGAATCGTTGTTTGTATCGTTTTTACCAAAAACGATAGTAATAAGTTATCTATTAGTATCGTTTTTGGTAAAAACGATAGTAATAGATAACTTATTAGTATCGTTTTAAAAAAAAACGATAGTAATAGGTTTGTATTAGTACCGTTTTAAAAAAAAGGGTACTAATAGGTCTCTATTAGTACCTTTTTTTTCAAACGGTACTAATAGATAAGTAAGATAACCTCTTTTATTCATTCATTCAGACAACATACATAACCATTATCTCAAAAAAAGAAAGTTAGAGTGAGAAAGAGAGAGCAAGGTTGTTCGTTTTTTCCCCTGCCATGGCTGAGGTTGTTCGTAGGTGTTCTTCACGGCAGCCTTGGACCGTGCAAGGGAGAAGCCTCGTCTTCTTCCTCGAAACCCTAGGTTCGAATTCAAGGTTTATGTGAGCAGAGGGGCACGGAGGGCACGGGTTCGACTGCTTCTTCTTGCGTGGTTGGACCTGGCTCGACTGCTACTGCTCGAAGGTTGGAGGGGTACTGCTCGAAGGTTGGAGGGCTACTGCTCGAAGGTTCCACTGCTACTGTTCATTTCGACTGTTCATTTCCACCACCACGCCCAAGGTAACCCTAGCTCTTCCTTTTCTGAATTTTTCTGAATTTGATTTTGGATTTTCATTTGATTTTTCATTTTAGGGTTTGTGATTTTTTCAGATCTATGATTTGTGGGGTTGGTTTACAAAATTAGGGTTCGTAATTTGTTTTGATTTTATATTTTTTTTGTTTTTTCGTGTTATTTTGGCTTTTAATTTGATTTTTTCGATTTTGGTTCAATTTTTTGTGTAGCATTAATTTTTTTTTCGAATTTGTTCGTACCCCGAGCACTCCCCTGTTCGTATGAACAGTACCTCGCAGGCTGCTGCCATGGCTGAAGTAGAGAAGATGGGCTCGACCAGCACACGCACAACCAGTCCAACAATAGCTCCAGGCCTTCAAAAACCCAATTCAGGTATTGGGCCAAATTATTTATGATGAAGAGTGTTCTCTGATTTGGCCAAATTTTGTTAAATGGCAGTATATTGGGGGCTTTGGAGCTATATACTATCCAATTGTGAAATAATGAAAGATTACTTGTTTGCTTAGAAAAAGTGAAATAATGAAAGATTATTTGTTTAAGTATATTCTTGAAATTTTGGGTTACATTTCAAGTATTTCGTTACAATTTTGTCACTCGAATTAGTTTAGGGTTTTATTGTGAAATTTTTGGTTGAATTTTGAATGGATAATATTGTATAATTGTGTGCCTTGTGGTTTATCTTTCTTGATACTCCTACCTTCATACTTTACGCTGTGCTTTTTAGTGTTGTAGCAATTTCAGTTAGCTTAGAATATGATTGTGTGATGTTATTTGCAGTAATCGTATAGTTGATTTGTGGTTTTGGGATTGGTTTAAAATTTAGGTTTATTTATGTTTTACTATCAATGCCTTAATAGCAAAATTTTTGGGATCGACTGACATAATCAATGCCTTAATATCAATGCCTTAATATCAATGCCTTAATAGCAAAATTTAGGTTTATTTATGTTTAAAATTTTACTAAGGTAATAAGAGCATTGTGTACTCTTTATAGATGTGTGTTGTAGGGGGCTGTAGGCAGGGGGGTAGAGTGGGGGACAGGGGGCTGTAGGCAGGGGGCTGCTGGCAGGGATGGTGGGGGGTGGTGTGCAGGGGGACAGAGGGGGTGGGGGGCTGTAGGCAGGGGACAGGGGATGGGGGGCTGCTGGCAGGGGGGACAGGGGGTGGGGGGCTACTAGAGGGATGGTAGGGGGGGGGGTTGTTTTGTAGGGGGACAGAGGGGGTGGGGGGCTGTAGGCAGGGGACAGGGGATGGGGGGCTGCTGGCAGGGGGGGACAGGGGGTGGGGGGCTGCTAGAGGGATGGTGGGGGGGTGGTGTGTAGGGGGACAGAGGGGGTGGGGGGCTGTAGGCAGGGGACAGGGGATGGGGGGTTGCTGGCAGGGGGGACAGGGGGTGGGGGGCTGCTAGAGGGGGGTGGGGGGTTGCTAGCAAATTTATTGTAAAATGGTTTGTATGTGTACTCCAAGTCTCCAACCATGAGCACAATTTTGATGAAGATACTTCTAGATTTTTTAATGGCTTGCAATTCATTTAGGCGCATTGTGTTAATGTCCTAAACTGTAGATTTTATGCTCTGCAATTAATGGTGTTATTTCATCAGTTACTTCCCTAATAAATAGTTTTAAGTTGAAGATTGGATTTCATCCTTGCTGTAAAATGGTTTATCCAATATTGTTCTTCGTCTTTGAATATTGTCCATTCTTATGATAATCCCATGTCCTTATTGGTTTTTTTTTTTTATTGATGCTAGAATGAATTATGATGGAGAGGGTAAAACAGTTGAAGATGGTGATGCCTCGGTGAGTTATTTCTAACTCTCCTTTTATTTCTTGGTTGCTTAGTTTCTTAGGATTAGATATAGGATTGAGACGATAGTTTGAGGATGTTTGCTTTGTTAGGGGCAAGAGGTTCCCGACCTGAGGACACTGGATGGTTGATGGCGTTGTGCCACAACCTTATTTGATGATTTTGGGAATTATGTACCTAATTTGCTTGCCTTGTGGTTCGATTCTCTTGATTTGTTTTGATTTCTTTTGAATTAATCCTGTTTTATTTTGTTTTACTTAGGTTTTGGTTTTGGTTTTGTTCCTTTTGTTTCACTTGCTTTCTTTGCTTTGGTTTTGCTTAAATCAATGTAACCAATCACTTGCTTCTAATTTTAAACACTCTTGCTTATCGCTTTATACAATCTCACTGTCGCTTGCGTGGGTCGTCTCAAGGATCTAAATCTAACTATGTCGATCATGAATGGGGGATGGGTGCCCATTGACATGGTAAATGATTAGATTCTTAAACGGGGGCGTAGTTGTGGCATGAGATCGCAATCGCGTCACTCTAATAATTAATAAACATGTAACCAATCACATGATTTTAATTTTAAACACTCTTGCTTATCGCTTTACACAATCTCACTGTCGCTTGCGTGGGTCGTCTCAAGGATCTAAATCTAACTATGTCGATCATGAATGGGGGATGGGTGCCCATTGACATGGTAAATGATTAGATTCTTAAACGGGGGCGTAGTTGTGGCATGAGATCCCAATCGCGTCACTCTAATAATTAATAAACATGTAACCTATGCTCCTTGTTTTTGTTCCAAAACGCCATATCTTCCCCCAAACACATGCAAATAAGTCATTTATTGCTTACAAGAATAATATAGAACATGGATAAACCTTAAAAACAATATATATATTGATTGGTAGGAAATTGGGAACTAAAACACCTAAAACTAGCCAAAAATGACCTATGCTTCTTTTTTTTGTTTCAAAATGCCATATTTTTGCCCAAACACATGCAAATAAGTCATTTAATATTTACAAGAATGATATTGAACATGGATAAACCTTAAAAACAATATATATGTTAATTGGTAGGAACATTGCAACGAAAACACCAAAATCTTACCAAAAATGACCTATATGCCTTATTTTTGTTCCAAAATGCCCTATTCTCGCCCAAATAGATGAAAATAAGTCATTTAGTGCGTACATGAATGATACAGAACATGGATAACCATAAAAACAGTATATAGGTTGATTGGTAGGAACATGGGAACGAAAACACAAAAAAAACTAGCCAAAATGACTTATATGCCTTGATTTAGTTCGAAAACGCCCTATTTTCGCCCAAACACATGCGAATAAGTCATTTAATGATTGCACGAATGATATAGAACATAGATAAACCTTAAAAACAGTATATATGTTAATTAGTAGGAATATGGAAACGAAAACACCATAAAAAATGTCATATTTGTCTTGTTTTTGTTCCAAAACGTCATATTTCCGCACAAACACATGCAAATAAGTCACTTAATGCTTACAAGATTGATATAGAACATGGATAAACCTTAAAAGCAGGATATAGGTTGGTTGGTAGGAAAATTGCCATGAAAACCCCAAAAATAGCTAAAATAACTGTGTTTGTCTTGTATTTGTTCAAAATACCCTATTTTCTGCTAAACACATGCAAATAAGTCATTTAATGTTTCTTGAATGATATAGAACATGGATAAACCTTAAAAAAAGTAGCAAATCAGGTTTTAAGCTAAGATTACTCTAAGTTTAATTTAGTGCAAATTATCTTTCATTTGCCTGTCATAGCTTAGGTAGGTCTACAACAGAACATCTTTTTTTTTAGTTTGCAAACATTGTGGCCCTAAAAGTCTAAGCAAGATGGCGTCTATAACATTACTTATATGTTTTTTTTTTCAATCTTTGATTTTGAAGGACTACATTCGAAGATCTGCCCCATATACCAGAGGAGAGTTGGATGAGGTTCGCGAGCAATGGGCGAGATTCTTCAGGCTAAATTTCTTATTGCATGTCCGATCCTAATTAAATAAAATTTGTATTAGTAGCAAATTATTTATACATTTTATTTATAGTTACTTCGTAAACCTCGATCGTATCCTACGTTCTTGTAAGCTATATTTTATATGAATAGATACATCGAACTTCTATTATATATGTGTCGTTTAAAATTTTAATTAATTAAAAAAAATATTATATTATTGTACATTATCCAGAATTGAATAGGGCTGCAGATAATGCCAAAAGGATGCATATTTATATATATATATATATTTTTGGCCCAAAAATCAAATATAAATTTGAATAAAAAAATATTAGTATTATATGGAGTCTACTGGTATCGTTTTTAGTAAAAAACGATACTAATAGACTTTCTATTAGTATCGTTTTTATGAAAAAACGATAGTAATAGACTCTCTATTAGTATCATTTTTTTATTAAAAAACGATACTAATAGACAGTATATTAGTATCGTTTTTTACTAAAAACGATACTAATAGTATCTATTACTATCGTTTTTCACAAACGATACTAATAGAATTCTCTATTACTAACGCCTCTATTAGTATCGTGTGAAAAACGATACTAATATGCTAAAAAAAACGATACTAATAGGGGATTTTTCTACTAGTGTAGAGAGGAACATTCCCCTTTCGCTCAACAACCAAGCATCCACATGCTAAGCTAGTGTCGTTTCCACCCATAAAGGTAGCTTCTCATAACTCCACTAACGAGTCAGAAAAAGAAAAAGGAGAAACAATTTAGGCTACTCGACATCTCATCATAGAAAAACCGCTCAATATGCTTGAAACATGACTTCCTCAACCGAAAAGGACTCAACTATCTAGGATCGAGAGGGCTATAGGGTTTTAATGTATGGCTAAGGATAGGATAGGAATCAATTGACTTATGGTGCTCAAACCTAAATAGTGAAGCAATAAGTACAAATGAGCATAAAATAGCAAACAAACGCCTCAAATTCGCATACATAGACCAAAAACCCCCAAGCTTATTCAAAAAACTAAATGTAAAATGAAAAATTTATACAACAAATTAATAAAATATTTTCTTTTTTTCAAAAACAATAAAAACAAAAGAAGAAAAGAAAATAAATAAATAAAAAGAACACGGGTTGCCTCCCGAGAAGCACTTGTTTAACGTCTTAAGCTTGACAAGGAGATGGACACAGGGACTAAGACAAAAGGAAAAAAAAATATGTCAAAGTCATCCAGCGGGTGAAGGGGTCGTTTTCGGCGGCCTATGTCTCAAGAGTTGTTTTGAATGCTCGTTAACGCCGTACGTGAATACGGACTAGTAGGAGTCGACACCGTGCGTTTATACGGTCCACGGACACCGAAGAAGTACTGAAAGCCAGGAGCAATCAGCACTATATGGTCGTGCACCAGAGTATGGGTTCGAGGATAGGTTACGGGCCCATCGTGCATTGGGCCCGCCCGCCTGTAAGCGATCTCTACTAGGTCTCTTTTTATGGTCAAATTATTATTAATCCCGAATACATAAATATCTTAGTTTTACCTAAGAAACGCATATTACTAAGCGGGTTTAATTTATTTACAAATCAGAACTAATTATTGTGACCACTTTGGATTAAATCCATATTAAAATCCTAAGAAAATAAACCAATTAAATCATGAATAAATAAAAATAAGATACATTAATATCAAATGAAATTAAAATCAAATCAGATATGATAATATAAAGGAAAATCACATAGATTAAAATCAAATGAAATAAAAAAAAACCAACCTAAGATGACATAATAAAACAAGATAATATCAAATAAAACCGGGTAATATAAAACGAAACCACACAAACATATACTCAAATCATTTTTCTCGAATAAACAAATATTAGAAGACCAAAAATTGCTAGAATAGATATATCACAAGCATATATTACACTTATAAGACTAATACAAGCATGCATCACGAACAAAAACTATAACGAAACCATGACCAGCATGACTTCAGACCAATAAAAATACATGCAGAATATTTTTCACATTTTTTCATATATTTTTAGTTCAAACTAGACATCATAAGCTTCAAAATGACTACTTAGAAGACTCCAAAATCAATTCCAATAGTCCTGTAAAATTCAGCAAAGTTAGGAATCAAACCTGGAAATTGGAAAATCAGTACAGCGAAATAGCGACCTGAATCTGTTCGAACCCAAAAACTGTCTAGACCAAAATTTGTTATAATTTTTCTGATATTTTTATGTAAAATTAGACATCATATGCTTCAAAACGACTATTCATACGACTTGTAATTCATTACCAATAATCCTAGAAAAATCGTCAAAGTTGCAGCTCTGAACACAAAACCGAGAAGATGAAATGATATATAATCAAATTATGGCTTGGCACAATCATGAATAAGATAATTAGCAATTAAATGAGATAGGAAATCAAATACATATATGATTATAAAGATTTAGAGTCCTTAGAATTAATACCAATAATCCTAGAAAAATCGTCAAAGTTGCAGCTCTAAACACAAAACCGAGAAGATGAAATGATATATAATCAAATTATAGCTTAGCACAATCATGAATAAGATAATTAGCAATTAAATGAGTTAGGAAATCAAATACATATATGATTATAAAGATTTAGAGTCCTTAGAATTAATACCAACTCGTCGCGGTCGAAACGGAATCGTCAAAGGCTTCGAATGGCTTGTTTCGGGGTTGTTTTGCAGTTGCGGTTGGGGCTGTTTTGCTCGGATATTTTCAATCAGTTTAGGGGCTGTTTTTAGAGGGGTTTAATGGATACTATATGGCTTGTTAAGTATGCTCTTAAGGCGGATACAAAGGAGGGTATTGTGGCTTGTTAGTATGTCGGTTTTTGGTGTTACTAGGTCTTGTTTGTGGTGCTATGATGGTTTTTCTAGTATGTCGTTAAACAAATGGGAGGAGGTATATATATTGGGATTGGAAGGTTCAAGAAGAAAATGAAGAAGGATATGGGGGGATGTGATGAGATACAATAAGGTAAGAGCTTGATATTGAGATGATTATGTGGGATATGATGAGATTTGATGGAAGATATGGATGTTGTGTGAAGGTTCATGAAGATAGGAGTTTGTGTGAGGATATGGGTTGGGCGTGAGTGCTGTTTGGATGTTGCGGTTTCTAGTGGATTTGCATGGGCATGCATGGGTTTTAATGTCTTGGTTTGTTAGGCTTTACGTGGGCTTGTTAAATGAGGTTTTGGTTTTGCATGAGAATGATGATGGCTTTAGGATTAGTGGGCATTAAGTAAATACGTTAGGTTAGGTTATTTATTAATTAATTTATTTTCATCATTATTATTACTAGTATTATTAATTAAAGTTAGTAATGGAAGTTATTTTGGTTTTAAAAGGGCTAAATGGTTTAGGTTTGGTTAAAAGGTACACATTTGGGCTTCGCTTTAAAAGGTTTAAAAAAGGGTCCAAATTTATTGAAAAGGTTTGTAAGGTTCAGGCTTGCTTAAAAAGGTTTAGGTTTAGTTATAAAGGCTCGGCTTTGATCTAAAAATGGGTGAAGGTTCAAAAAATGCAATTCTCAGGCCTTTTCGGAAGTCCGTATCAATTGACGATGGGTATAGTGCAATCATTGACCGTTATTTGGGGAGAGACTTTTAGATGTCTACAGCGGTACTAACCGTCGGGGCTCAGTAAATAGCTCTGCAAAGCTCGTAAGAGCTTATCAAATGCACTGACACTCAACTCATTGAATACCACATAAGCAATGATCAAATAAAGCAAAGTGAACGGTTTGAAAACCGCCATCTAATGCTTATGTGGGAGTGAGTTCCAACAGGGAGGAAAATCAAAATAAGAACTACTAAAAGAAAAATCAAATAAAAGAGAAGGAACACCTCCAAACACCTCCCTTGCCTTGGTTTCTAGAAGAAAAACATTGGATTCAATACAAGAGATGGTGGCCTCGAATGGGGGTGATATGAGCATGGATGGAAGGGGAATGGGATGTGAATAAACAAGGCTAAATCCTCCTAAAAAGGGAATAAGAGAAGGTGGTATAACCACATTCTCCACATTAATAATGACTTCGTCAACTTCACTCGACTCAACTAAGAAGGCCTCATCCAATATGACATCACATGATGAGACGAAAGGGTCATGATTTTCATCATGACATTGTAATGAAAGATCAACGTCTATGTGAGTCTGGATGGTTTGTACAACAACGAGAGGAGAGGGATTAAAATCATAACTAAAGTCGCAAACAACGGGCTCGACTTGAAGAATATGCGATGAATCATCGGAATTCACACCAACACCTTGTACAAACTCATCAAGAGCATGCTCTTGTGAAAATTTATGATCAACATCCAAGGTAGGGGTATGAATTGGAAGATGATTAAAGCCATATTCCACAAACAAGCTCGGCTCGTTACTAAAGTCATGTATCCCTTGGGTACTCATATCCCACTCATAGGTTTCCTTAGCTAGACACGCTAATAAAAGCCAAGCCCTATCTAAGTCTAAAGCTAAGAAATCGCCATAAGAGAAAACTCAACCTAGTTTCTCGTTTCATAATTAAAGCCCTCATACATTACATTACATATATCCCACTTAACAAAATTATGATTAGGAGGAAGAGAGCTTCCAATCCTATCATAATACATTCAAAATGGTTCATGCTCATATTGGGGATCGATCAAAGAAGTGGCCATAAGGCCTAAATATTCACAAAAATAAAAAAAAAAGAAAGACCTTGAACCATTCTACTCAACCTAAACTAAGTCCTCATGGTCCCCGGCAACGGCGCCAATTTGATAGAAGGGTTTTCTCACCAAATAAAAACCCCCGTTGTAGTAAGAGTGGGGGTGTCGAACACGGGAAAGTACATCGCACTAGTCTAGGCATGAGAGTTGAACAAGCTAGGTCAATGGATATTCTTGGGAATGGTGGAGAGAACTATGGAACTAATAAAAACTAAACTATGAAAGCAAGAATAAAAAAGATTAGGGTAAGAGATCCATAACTCATACCACCATGAATTGTGAATTAATCGAACTTAGACTTAGGTCGTAGATAAGGGGAGGTCGTTCTAAGATCACACTACTCTTTCAAGCTAGTGTGACGACCGGGAAGACGTACACAAGCCTACTTTCGTGGCGAAACATCTAACTAGTCATAAGCACAAATCACGAAGACCGGTAACTTTCCCTTGATCAAAGGCCCACTTTCGTGGTGCTTCCATCAATTAGGCGAAGGGAGTCATCACCCACGTTCACCTTTCGGTCCTTCGGTGGGGATTCTTCTATGAATCTAATGTTAGCTAGACACGAGACTCAACATCATCGATCCTTCGGTACCAACATTACCACAAACCAAGTCCAAGAAATGACTAAATTACAAACATGGAGGATTTTGAGGGGTTTCACTCAAACCCTAGAAATTGACTACTCACTCATAATTAACAAAAGCATGATAAAAAATGACCTAAAAATTGACTACTAACCCTAAACCCTAACTTTGAGCCTCTAACATCAGCTACTAAGCAAAATGAGGGGAGGGGGGGTATATATAGGGCTCCCAAAAAATACATGAAAAATGACCTAAAACAGATTAAATGATACGAACAAGGCCTTCTCAGCGGGCGCTTGGCCTCTCTAGCGGGCGCTGTAGCCAAAAAATGAGCTACTGAATGTTCTGGCCATTTCAGCGGGCGCTTGGACATATCTGTGGGCACTGGAGAGGTCTCAGCGGGCGCTGGAAAGGTCTCAGCGGCCGCTGGACAGCTTGGCAGTTAGTTTTAAAAACGTCATTACTCCTTCATTTCTTATTAGAATTTAGCTTATGACCAGGCGTTTCGAAGCTATCGAAACGAGCTTTAAACTCCAACTTGAATCGCCTTAAAATGATAAGTATTTAAAAAGTATGACCTTTTAAAGTTGACCTATGCTCAAAAAGTGGTGATTGTGGTCTTGGCTTTATTGCGGAACACTTCCCAAAGCTTCTCGGGACCTCTCACGACCCTTGTCGGCTTTTAAGAATTGATCGAAAATACAAAAAATACCTACATGAATGAACGCAAGGCTTAAGTAACGTAAAAGTGCTCAATTATTAGCAAAAATGGCAAGAAAAGACATTATTCAACGAAAACGCAACTAAGAACTAAACTAAGCTAAAAAGGCCTAAAACTAATAAAACTAAGCCTAAAAACAACATAAAACAAGTTAAAAGAGTCCAGGAAATCAGTCCTAAAATGCACCTATCAAGAGTGCCTCAGTGTATGCTGACAAGATCTCTGGGTGATGACTTGGTTGAGTTGTGGATGAGCTGATAATTGCTGCTGAATGAGACTCCCTCGAACGGGCTCGGGCCTGGCTGAGTGAGTCCTGCAAAATGAACAAGGGTGACTGACCCGGGGGGTGGACCCGAGAATTCCCCTCTGATGCTTAACTTAGCAAAGTATTTTATGTGGAAATGTAGAGAGATAGAGAGAGAGACAGAGACAGAGAGAGAGTTTCCCTTTTTAAGGAAAAGGTAGCTGTATAGGGAATTGTGTTTGCCCAAAATGCTTTTTTGTGTAAGAAGTTGTGAAAAAGTTCTCTTTTTGTTGTCCCTCACCTGCCATAAATGGGGGTATTTATAGGTGATGTTTTTGGGGGCTGATTGACAAGTAAATGGGGGCTGTCAATCAGCTGAGATGGGGGGATTTGTGACATGTGTCTTTGGATGTCCAGTTGGCGACACCTGTCTGAAGTGTGTTTTAGGAGATAATGGGAATTTCGGGGGTATTTTGGTCATTATGACTTTTAGTGGGCTCAAGGCCCAAACATTTAGCCCCTCGCATGATATGCCGCTTGGATCGACTGGAAGAGTGTGTCATCTGAAGATTTTTGCCTCAGTTTGGCCCCGGGGGGCTAAATTGTGTTCCTTGTTCCTTCATTTATGAAGTAAAGGTGATTGCCACTCTTGGACTAAGGGAGGGACTCTTGGTAGTCGATAGCTTCAGCAGAGTTTCGCTCAAACCCTTTCCTGACTTTGAGGTATCCCCATATTCGACTTAGGGAGTCCTCCTCCTTTGGTCAGGTCCTCGGTTACCCATTTTGGGGGTTTCTCTTCACATCTGTTCATGAGGAGGACCAGTTTGCCTCAGCCTAGTCAATAAAGCAAAAGGGAAGGGAACATATGGATGGTTTCCCCTTGCTTGTTGCAGGGCTGACTCAGGGTCAGTCAATTGTTTGGATTAGAACCATGTTGGTAAGTTCTAATCCTGACTACTCCTGATTTGGGTGGCCTGGGCGAGATACGTGGATTGCCACTAATGTCGTTGAGGATCAACTCGGATCCCATATGCATTTGGTAGGGCTTCCACATCCTCTTCCCATAACGGGGGACTTTGATCTTTTTAAAAGGTTCCCCGTTGTCAGCCACTGGCATTTGCTGAGGCTCAGTTGGTAAGGGCTTGTAAAGTTTTTGTGGTGTGAGACTCGACACGCTTACCAGTTTCAGGGACCGAGCAGCGCGGGGTGAGAAGTGACGGTGTTGATGTCACTCCTTTCCTGTCGAACTCAGTCTTGAGTGACTTTGTTTGCCTTCCTTTCTTGGTCAGGAGGTCGGTTGGTTGCAATTAGCAACTTTTTGTTTGTGGAACCATGGGGGTAAGCTTTAGCACCCATGGTAATTTTTAGAGAGGGAAAAGGAAAGGAGGAAAAAATATTTTTTGTAGTAGTTGTGTTTTTGGTGGTAATTTTGTCATGGTTTCGCCTTAAGGATTTACTTCCTTTTATAGACATCTTTTGCTCTTACGCATTAATTAGCATTAAATGCGGCCTTTCATCCTACTTGGCTCGGCTATATTGTGTTGCCCCATTCATCCGGGGTTGAGGTTGAACACTCTGCTCGGAGTGAATGAGATGTCTCCTTGTTGCTCGATTCTGGTATTGATGAGCCGTATTGCCATTGTAAGTACTCAAGAGTGACTTGGCTGAGCGTGTGCCTGTCATCCAGCCTAGTATGGTGGCGTGCGATCTTACTCGGCCACTCGGTCAATGCTGTTTGTGGCTTGACATCCCTTCGGCTGGGCGAGAGGAAGTGCTATGTTGCTCGGTCATCTTACCGAGTAAGGGTGTGTTGTATTGCTCGTCTATTTGAGCTGAGGTTTTTGTTGTTAGATAGATTATCAATTCTGATCATTATCGCTTTAGGTGGTGATATGTTCGCTCGACACTCGGTTATGCTAGGGCCATTCCTTTTGGGCGAGTGGGGTAACGTGTTGCCTGACTTGGCTACTTACCTGAGGGTACCCCTTTGGTAGAGTGTGGAGCCTGGGTCTTTCATGTTGAGTGGTGATGTCTCGACTTGACACTCCATTAAGACGTAATCTTCCCTTTTTGAGTCGAGTGGAGGAGGTCGTAACCTCACTTGCCTACTTAGCCGAGGATTGCCTTTTTTTCCATATACTGTTTGATTTGCTCGACACTGGGCTGTCCGAGTGGAATAACATGTAGCCTAACTGGGCTACTTGGCCGAGAAAGCTCCTTCAGGATGCTGACTCTGATCGTCCCTTTTTGGTTGGTTTGCTCGACACTCGGCCAGGATGGTTGGCATCCCTTTTTAGCCGAGTGGAGGGACATGTTTTTCTCGACACTCGACTAGGATGGTTGGCGTCCCTTTTGGCCGAGTGGAGTGACATGGTTTGCTCGACACTCGGCTAGCATGGTTGGCATCCTTTTTTGGCCGAGTGGAGGGCGGGGATTTTGTGGCCTTGCTTGGCCATCCGTCCGAGTGTGCACTTTTGGCAGAGTACTGACATTGGACTTACCCGCATTTGTAGGGCTTGCTCGACACTCGGCTGGGACGGGAGGCATCCTTTTTATGCTGAGTGTGAGGTTTTTGTGGCTGCTTTTGGCCAACCGTCCAAGGGTGCTCTCTTGATAGAGTGCGATCCTGGACTTAACCATATTCAAGAAGTGGTTAGCTGACTCGACACTCGACTAGAGTGGGGATAATTACCTCTAGCCGAGTGGAGTGTATGTAAACTCTCTTGGTTTTGTGGCCGAGGGTGCTCCTTTGTTGAAGTGCTAACCCTGGTCTTAAGCATGTTGAATAGTTTGCTCGACACTCTGCTAAGATGGTTTACATCCCCTTTTGGCCGAATGGAGGGACATGTTTTGCTTGACACTCGGCTAGGATGGTTTGTGTAACGCCCCAGATTTTGGGCTAGTCTCGTAATTACTTTATTGTAATTTTTGTTGTTGCGGTGCATGGTCTAAAATTTATTTTAGACTATTTTTAATGTTTTAGTGTAACCATTATTTTTAATGGTTTATTATTCCTTATTTTATTTTATTTTATTTTATTTTAATTAATTAGAATTTTATTATTTAATTTTCTAATTAATTAATTAATTTTGGGCCGAGTGCAAAATAATCATGATTAGTCATGAATTAGTGCAAAAGGCCCAAGTGATCAATTTGAGCCCATATAGTAAGCCCAACCGATTTTCCCTCTTATTTTGATGGCAAGTTTTGCCACTTGCTTCATGTTCACACCTACACTAACCTCTATAAATAGAGGAGTTAGTAAGGCTTTGGGTTCCTTTGTTCATTTGCTAATTCAATCATCTCTTGCCATCATCTTTATAAGGCAAAACACTCTCCTCTTCCTCCTTCAACCTCACGCCATTTTTGGTTGATAAACACCCAAGTTTGTTCATCCATCTTTCTAATCCTAAACTTAAAGATTCAACCTCTATTAATCTTTAAGTATTATTACATAATTTAAACCCCAACAATTTCATTCAAGATCACTAGTTTGGGGTGGCTTTTGGGTGCATTTTCTTGCTTCAAGTGGGGCTGGTCGTGGCTGATGGTGGCTGTGCAAAGGGGCTGCTGGGCAGCCGTGTTTACTGCCTATGGAGGCCGTGTGGGGCAGCAGTGGTGGGGCTGGTTCGTGGCTGGTCCTGGACAGCAACGTGGTGGTGGTTCGTGATGGTGCAAGTCGTGTTGTTGTTCGTGTGTATGACGAATCTGGGCAGCAGGTTTGGTGATCCTTTGTGTGTTGATTTGTGTGTAATCTTCAATAAGGTAACATACTAACTCAACTTAATTGGTAGTACTATGTTTATAGCTTTGATTAAATGCATGTTTGGTTGATTTGATGATGATTGTTCATGGTTTTGAAGTTGTTTCTATAATCTGATTTTGAAGTGTTTTAATGGTGTTTTGAATGGTGGATTTACGTATTTTAAGATCGTTTTATCATATTTTGGAAATCATGGTGATTGGGTTCAAGTTTGATGAATTTTTTTGATGAAATGTTGTTGAATTTTCGTGTGAGATGATGATGAATATGCGTGTGATGTTGAGGTTGTTTGAGTTCTTGGTTGAAGTTCTTGAATCTTGATTGAGTTCTTGATTGAAGTTCTTGAATCTTGAATGGTTTCTTTATGAGTTCTTTAAGTAATAGATGAGTTATTTAAGGTTCTTGATTGAGTTCTTTAGAGTTCTTGTTGAGGTTTGATGAGTTCTTTAAGAGTCTTGAAAGTTAAAGAAAGAGGTTGAAAGAGTCTTGAAAGTTAAAGATTTGGGATACGTTGATCAAAGATTGAGTTAAAGGTTGATGATATGATGTTTGGTTAGTCTCAAGAGTATGGCTATAGGCAATTCTTGGGTTAACTTCGATGATTTAGTTGTTAAATTCAAGAGTATGGCTTATTCTTGTCTTTAATTAATTATGATGATATGATGAAAAGATAATGATGGTATTATGGATTGCTTGACTTCTTTTCTAGACGCCCTTGACTATGTGTTTGGCTTATGCTTAGTTTTTGGGTTAAGACGTTGCCCCTATTCCGTCCGCGGTATCGGAATAGTTTTGGAGTCTCACTATGTTATTCCTAGTACGCTCAGAATGATTTGGGGATTAGGGACACGAATTTCCAAGTATGGAATGGGTTCGTGGGATTTGGGTGTATGGCTTATGCCCGGTCCTGACATAGTAGAAGTTCGGTTGCGTAAGATGCTTCCGTACGAGCATAGTCCGGTCTAGAACTAGAATGATTGCACCTGAGTTAGAATTGGTATAGTGATGTCGTATGGTGATGTAGTATGATGATGTAGAGTGTTTAGTCGAGTTTGGATTACGAGCTTGAGGTTGTCTCGTGTCTTCGAGGATTTTACGTGTGATGTTATTTGATTATTGCTATGTGCTTGTGTATTCCCGTTAGGGTGAGTCAGTTATGTTACTCGCCACTGATGGTGGATTATGTTGTGTTTTTCAGGTACATCTGACGATGATGCTCTTGCTTAGCTTTGGGGTTGGGCGAGCGGCGCTTTGTGTGCTTTGTTGTTGTTTCATAGTATTAAATTCTATAGACGTTGTTTCAGACGTATGATATTGCATTTGTTGTATAAGACTCTAGCTTGTAGTTAGAGTTGCACTTTACTTTTGTTTTAGTACATTTGACTTTTGGATTTAGTTTTTGTACAAGATTGTGGGTTATTGTACATCTTTGGTTTAATAATAATATTTTGAGGTATTAGTTTATTTTCTAAGTGTTGAGTTTTAGTTTTATAACTACTTGACTCGTCGGTTTCTTCCGCGCCGATTTAAGCGAGTCGGGTCGTTACAGTTTGTATCCCTTTTTGGCCGAGTGGAGGGCGGGGATTTTTTGGTCTTTCTTGGTCATCCGTCCGAGTGTGCACTTTTGGCAAAGTACTGACACTAGACTTTCCCGCATTTGTATGGCTTGCTCGACACTCGGCTGGGATGGGAGGCATCCTTTTTGTGCCGAGTGTGAGGTTTTTGTGGCCTCTCTTGGCCAACTGTCCCAGGATGCTCCCTTGGCAGAGTGTGACCCTGGACTTAACTATATTGCTGAAGTAATTAGCTAAGTCGACACTCGGCAAAAATGGGGATCACTCCATCTGGCCGAGTGGAGTGGTATGCAGCCTCTGCTACTTTTGTGGCCGAGGGTGCTCCTTTGTTCAAGTGTTGACCCTTGCCTTATGGTGATGTGGTAATGCATCTGTTCGACACTCGGTTCAGGATGGGGACCCTCCTTTCCAGCCGAGTGGAGTGTCGTGTAGTTTGATTTGGTTTTTTGGCCGAGGGCATTCCATTGTTAGAGCGCTAACCCTGACCTTTTTGTGAAGTGTTTTGCTCTTGCTGAGGGTTCGCGTCGCTTCGCGAGGTGTCGATTCGTGTCCCCTTCATTTTCAATAAATGGGTGGACTTTATCTCCATTTGTCATTTTCAATTTTTTTATTGTTGGTGCGCCTAGTGCTCGAGAAAGTGACAAAGGATCTTCTCTCGCCCTGGAAGTCAATATCAACCTATAAGGAACTTTTCCTCAGGTACTCTTCTTTCCCTTTCTTTTGTTTTCTTTCTATTTGTAATAAGGCAATAAGTGAATCTGCTCAGTATTACAATAAGTCTGAGCGATGGACATATATGACTCTTTATCTGAGCAGAGTGCCCCTCCTGCCTCTCCTCCCCCTATTCTGGGGAGGGAAATAAGAGTAGGTGGCCTTGCAGTGCTGAAGGGCCATGCATGGCTACCCGAGTATTCTGATCTGGCTGAGGCCCTTCCTCTATCCTTCTCGGACAGCTTGGAAAGTGAAGGAGCTGAGTCCGAGGATGGTTATGAGAGGTTACCTTTTCCTTGGGAGGTTTCCTTAGCCATGCGTGGTCCTAAACGTGGTTACTTGGACCGTATGTTGGAAATAGGGGCAGTGAGGATGGCTATTGAGGATGACCAGATCAATGCAGAAGAAGAAAGGTCGAACGGAGAGAGAAATCTGAATAATGGAGATGAACTGAATAATGTTGAGGTGCAGAGCACCAGTGGTCGAGAAGTTTCGATGTATGGACCGGGGGCCTACTTCATAAGGGCCAAGTATTGGAGATTGCTAGACATAGAATTCGAGCATTTTCATGCATGATATGGTCTGAAAGCACCGTATCAGTTTATCTGGTCCTTGGGTGAAAGTACTATAATTAACTAACCAGTTGGCTGGATGGCCGTGTATGAGGCACTACTGAAAGCTGGGATCAAGTTCCCGTTATCCCCAGCCTAGGTGATGATCCTTCGGGCGTATAACCTATCTTTGTCCCAGTTGGTGCCAAACACTGTTTATGCCATATCCTGTTTAATGGTTAGGGTGAAAGTTCGGTTTTCAGTTTGGATTATAGTCCAATCCAAATCCAAACCGAATTATTTCGGTTCTAGAAATGTCAAACCTAATCCAAACCAAATTGTGATTCAGTCCAAACCGAACCGAAAAAAATCGATTTTCATATGATTAATCTAATCCAAACCAAATTTTTTACTAAGATTTTATCCCATAAATTTCTGCTCAAACCAAAATCCGACTAAAAATCCTCAAAAAATTGAGTAAAAAATCACCAAAAAAAACGACTAAAATGACCTAAAATTTGACCCCAAAAAAACCCCCAAAAATTCGAGTAAAAATCACCAAAAAATCAACTAAAATCCCCAAAAATTCGACTAAAGAAACCCCTAAAATTCGAGCAAAGCAAAATCATCAAATAATTCGACAAGCATTACAATTTCCAGTAAACATATTCAACAAAACGAAAAACAAAAACTGAGTAAGATCTAAACAAAAAAAAATAAAGAGAAATGTTCAATAGTTCATTATCTTTTAACTTCGATTCTTCAAAGGACACTGAGATGTGAGAACACTGAGAAGCAGACGAGTGGCCGGAGTGGGGCTGGCGAAGGAGATCGAAAGGCACCAAGACTTGAAGTTTGAGAGACTGAGAGAGACGACAGACGAGAACTGAGTGAGTTTGAGAAATTGAGAGAGAATGAGAATGAAGTGAGAGATTGAGAGAGAGAGACGCGCTGAGGGAGTAATGGAGTATTAGGATTTAGGGTGGAAGTTAATTTAAGAACATAAAGTGTCGGTGGGCTATGAGAAGTGAGGTCTTTCACGTTTTTTTTTTGGATTAAGGCCCATATGTGTGTAGCCCAGCCCCAAGCCCCATACTCCTCCATATTATTCGGTTCAGTTTCGGTGTTCGGTTCGGTTTTGGACTAAAACCGAAACCGAACCGAAAACCGAATTTTAAAAAAAATTAGTCCAAACCGAACCGTTTTAGCAAAAAAGACCAAACCGAATACTTAATTCGGTTCAGTTCGGTTCGGTTTTCGGTTTTAGTCCGAATTACTTTCACCCCTATTGTGTAGTATGTAGAAGGTTACCTTGACTTTAAATTTGTTTCGGAATGTCTTCAAGCTGATGACCAGCGAACCCAAGTTTCATAGGAGAGGCTGGTGGCGCATTGAGACAAGGGAGTCATACCGAGTGTACCTAAAGTTGCTGAGTAGCCATAAGTTTTTTAGGCATGACTTTGTGTTTATCTTTAGAGGAGATGCTGGGTGGGAGGTTTTTGTCGAACCGATATCTGAGCCGAACGTTAGTCTCAACTTGGGGGTTCCCGAGCTGAATCAGCAAGAGGCTATGGTTTCTTGTTATTTGCATGCTTATAAGCGGATTCAACAGAATGGAACTTATGCATAGTTTCCCGACTGTTGGGTTCCAAATGAGAAGGTCTTCAAGGATGAATTCTTTCTCTCGGCTCTAGCGCTGAGTCAGCACTACCCGAAGGGTATACCTCTGACATTCAACACTTTGTATTGTTTAAGTTTTTTTACTTATATTCTTTGTTGTTTGCTGACATAGGACGTCCTCAGGAGGTTGTGCGGCGGAGAAATGTCGAAGAGGATGACGGCGACAGCCTTGG
The DNA here is from genome assembly GCA_951394345.1 of Salicornia ramosissima. NCBI lineage: Eukaryota > Viridiplantae > Streptophyta > Magnoliopsida > Caryophyllales > Amaranthaceae > Salicornia > Salicornia ramosissima. The sequence continues at coordinate 29,676,499 of OX596236.1, read as the reverse complement.
AGGGTGCGAGGCTGCGTAGGACCTTGAAGGATGGGAGCACAAAAGTTCCGCCTGCCCCACTGGTATTACTTCTTTATTTAGTCCTCTTGGGGAAGTAATTTAGTTTTGATATGACTAACTTTTTTTTCTGTTGATCAAGACCCTGGTTAGTCCAGGAAGAGGAAAAAACCTGCGTCGAGGGCCGTTCAGAAGTCTACTCGGGCCAGCCAACCTCAAGTCCTTCGCCCTGAGGTTGCCCCTCAAAGTATGGGTGAACCACTCGAAATTCAAGACAACAATGATCTCTTTAACGTATCTGAGTTGATGGGTGATCACCCTGTCGAGGAAGCTGCCAAGGCTGGGGAAGGCCGACCTATTAAGGATGAGGCGTCCTCTGATATAGGTCCTGTGGGCTTTAAACATGCTGAGGCTGATGCCTATGTCAAGGGGCCAGATAAGGGAAAAATGAAGGTGGAGTTATCGCCTCCTGCTGGACATGCTATTCCCTTCTCTCAGCTATCCTTTGCTGAGAAGTCATGTCGGATAAATCAAAGTAAGAAGTTAATTTGTTCGTCCGAGGATGAGAAGGAGCTGAGACGCCTGGGTTCAGAGCAGGTTGACTTCCTTCATGAAAATTGGCTGGAGGTAAACTTTCCGACTTGCTTTTTCCTTTAAATTTCTTGTGCATGTCTGACTGGATTTTCCTTTGTAGATGTTTGTGCGACTGCATGCCCTGTCCAACCACTTCTGTGATATTGCCTCTAGGAATGTGGATGATCTCTCGGCTGAGCTGAGTGCCCTGAAGGCTGAGATGGAGACGTTGTTACAAAGGACTTGGATTCTAAAGATGAAAGAGTCCACCTTGAGTGTTGAATTGTCCTCTGCACAAGCTTAGTTGGGGGGCGTGAAATCCGAGTTAACCGCTGTGCGGGCCGAGCTGGCTTCTGTTTAAGCTGAGCTTGAAGCAACTAGGAAGGAGGCGTCTAATGCCTTGGTTCGTCATAACGAGATTTTGTGCAAGGTGACCAAGGAGAGGTCCCGGTTGGAGAAGGCTTTAACTGAGAGCCAAGAGGTGGATGAGGAGGAAAAAGAGCGGGCGATTACCCTCCTCCAAATTTTGGATGAGATGAGTCATAACTTTTATGCCGAGATGTAGTTGGTGCTCTACCGAGATGTAGTTGGTGCGTTGCCGAGATGCCCTCATTGAGAGTTGGAAGGAAACCGAGGCGGCTTCAGAATATATTGTTGACCTGAGCTTGGAGGCTGCTGAAGTGGAGGGTCAGACAGTAAAGGAGAGGATGCTCAAAGTGCTCGGCAGTTTATGTGCCGAGAAGAAGGAAGAGATTGAGGCTGAGTATGAGCGGCTGCGTCAAGAAGATGAGGCTCGGTTCAAGGATCAACTCATGATGCAAGAACTTGAGAAGGAGTTTGAAGTTGTAGATAACCAGGAGGGTCATGGTGAGGTTGATGCCGCAACGGTTGATCGTTTGGCCGCGAAGCATGGTTAGGAAAAATCGAGTGATGATGAGGATGATGATAATGATGATGATGATGTTGAAAAAGAGGTGGGGGATCCCGAGAGAGAGCGTCGATCGAAGAGAAAGGCTGATCCTTCCCCCATCAAATCCTCATGTCGAGTCCCAACCTAATCCTCCTATGTTGTATTGTAATCTTGTACATTGTTGTTGATGAATATTTGAGCTATCTTTTAGTGATTCAGACTAACTGAGGGCTGTATGCCTGAGCTGTAAGCCATATTTTGTAATCATGACCCGATTGATCAATATAATGCTTGTTGCTTTTTGCCAACTTTCTGAGTACATGTTTTTTGGAGGTAGCATTTTAACAAAAGATGTAATTCTTTTCATTGTTGGTTGCTTACATATTCTATGCCCGTAATTACATATTTTGTTGAAAACTTGAAGTTACTACTCAGAAGGAAATTAGATGTAGAACGTTTTCAGGTTATCTGTGTTCTATGGCCGAGGTAGCGACCGACCTTCTTCATCATGTAGTTTGTAGGATCCTGGCCTGATAACCTCTTCCACTTTATATGGTCCTTCCCAATTTGGGGTTAGCTTGCCTTCAGTAGGTCTTCTTCTAGTGGCCTCGAACTTCCTGAGAATCCAATAACCTTTCTCGATTGGCCGAGGGGCCACTCTCTTGTTGAAGTATCGGGTTATCTTTTGTTTGTAGGTGATTGATCTGAGGAGAGCATCATTCATTGCCTCAGGAAGAAGGTTGAGGTCTATCTTCCTTTTTCCTTCATTTTCATTGTACTTGTAGTATGAGATCCATGGTGAAGGTATCCCTACTTCCACTGGAAGGACAACTTCGCTGCCGTACACTAAGGAGAATGGAGTATGTCCTGTTGCTTCCTTAGTGGTTGTTTGAGCTGCCCAGAGGACTCCTGGAAGCTCATCAACTTATGAACCTTTGGCCCGTTCTAGATGGGTCTTGATTCCTTTCAGTATGATCTTGTTGGTGGCCTCGGCTTGACCATTTGTCTGAGGCCTAGCCCCGTATGTAAACCTTGTCTGAATGCCAAATTCCGAACAATATTCCCGAGTGGGTCCACTATCAAATTGTCGACTGTTATCTGAGATAAGCATTCGGGGGATGCCAAACCGAGTGATGATGTTTTTCCATATGAACTGCCTAACCTGCCTGTCAGTGATGCTTGCTAGTGCTTCGGCCTCGATCCACTTAGTGAAGTAGTCTACTTCCACCACGAGACACTTTTTCTGGGCTACCGCTGGAGGGAAGGGGCCGAGTATGTCCATCCCCCATTTGTCAAAAGGCAAGGTGGGTGTGATGGTTGTTAATTCTTGCGAGGGCCTCCTCGGTATGTCTCCATGCATATGAGGGCTATGGCATCCTTTTTTATGGAGGGCTAGTAGTATCATGTCCTGAGTGCTTTGCTCGCAATGGTACGTGCTCCTTGATGGCTACCGCATACCCCTTCATGTATTTCTTGTAAGATGCTGCTTCTTCTAGGGTGACACACTTCAGCGATGCAGCCGGTCAATCTTTGTACTTTCTTGACCGTCCTTGGTGACTGCATGTCCTGAATGGCCTTGATTTTATCAGGATTAGCCTCCATGCCCCTTTCGTCTACCAAGAATCCGAGGCATTTTCCTCCTTTGACCCCAAAGACACATTTCTTGGGGTTTAACTTCATATTGAATTTTCTGAGTGTCTCCAAAATTTCATTCATGTCCTAGACATGATTTGAGGCTAGCTTGCTTTTGATGATCATGTTATCCACATATACTTCAACATTTCTTCCAATCTATTTCTCGAAGACCTTGTTGACCAGACGTTGTTATATGGCTCCGTCATTCTTTATGCCGAAGGGCATGACGTTGTAGCAGTAGACTCCCTGATTGGTGATGAATGCTATGTGTGGTTGGTCTTTTTCTGCCTGAGGGATTAGATGATATTTTGCGTTGGCATCTATAAAGCTGAATAGAACATGCCCCGCCGTTGAATTGACCAGCTTGTCGATTTTTGGCAAAGTGTAATCGCCTTTGGGGCAAGCTTTTTTGAGATCAATGAAGTCCACACACATCCGCCAAGTTTTGCTGGGCTTTCTTACCAGAACCACGTTGGCCAGCTAATCAGTGTATTTACATTCTCGAATGAATCCGGCATCTATTAACTTCTTGACCTTGGCGGATGCGGCCAAGGTTCTTTCTTGACCCTGGTCCCTTAGCTTCTGCTTGACAGGTTTGTATCCCTGCTTGATGTTCAACTCATGCTGCATTACTAAGGGATCGATACCGGACATTTCGTTTACTGAGAAGGCGAATATATATCGGTATTCTCTAAGCACCCTGATTATTTCTTCTCTTTGCTGGTGGCCGAGGATTCTTCCTACCCTGACCTTTTCTCCTTCATGCCCGATAGTCACTTCCTCATTTTCCTCTGCTGGCTGTGGTCGAGAGTATCTTTTGGGAGAGTCTGTGACAAACATTTCTTTCTCTGTGATATGGTCATTTTCCCTTGTCGCAGTCGGCTTCTTTTGTTTTTCCCCGACCTTTTAGCTCGGCTTCTTGAGGCTGTTGACATAGCAAATCCGAACTGAGTGTTGATCTCCATATAGTCTTCTGACGAATCCTGTGTCTGTCTCATACTGCAAAAGTGGCTGATAGGTGGATATGGCCGCCTTGACTCGGTTGAGAAGGGGCCTTCCGAGGATGACATTTCAAGGTAGAGGCGCATCTACCACTATGAAATCTACCATCAAGTTTCTTTCTTCGCCTTTCTGTCCTATCCAGACTGGGAGCTTGATTGATCCTTAGGAGTCGGTAGTCTGACCTCCGAATCCGACTAAGGGATGCTGGACTTGTGTCAGCTCAGTGCTTGTGTAACGATCCACATTTTTATGCAACGACGTTAACGGTGATAACGTCGTAAACAGACAATTACCAATCGATACAATAACGCAATTCTAAATAAACTCATGGATAGAAAGGAAAATCATACTTACTATTAATGGATCCCAAAGTCTAAAAGAACAATTACTAATTAATCACAAAAACATAATCCTACGACTTGAAAATAAACAATAGCTAATAAAACAGGAAAGAAAATCAGGTGTCTAGATCTCTCGTCAAACACTCATCCCGTCTCTAATCTCTATCTTGGTCACCTGCAAAATAGAATTGGGGGTCCACCGCCAGTGGCGAGTAACTAGATTGTTCTACTTAGAAGTAGGACCACATTACATAAAACAACAGGTTAGAAACACAGGGAACAATACATAAAATAACGTACATAACAACATATAATACCATTTGTAGGGGTCGTTTTTACCCAGCCGCCTACGTCTCACGAGTTGTTTTGAATGCTCGTTTACGCCGTACATGAGTACGGACTAGTAGGAGTCGCCACCGTGCGTTTTATACGGTCCACGGACACCGAACAAATACCAATGCCAGGAGCAATTGGCCTCATATGGTCGTGCACCAGAGTATGGGTTCGGGGACAAGTTACGGGCCAATCGTGCATTGGGCCCACCCGCCTGTAAGCGGTCTCTACTAGGTCTTTTTTTGTGGTCGTATCATTATTAATCCCGAATACACAAATATATCAAATTATATCCTAATAGCGCATATTACTAAGTGGGTTTAAATATATTACAAGTCATGACTAATTAATGTGACCACTTTGCATTAAGTCAGTATTAAAAGTCCTAAAAAATAAATCAAATAAAAAAATGAATAAAAAACACAATAGAAGAAATAAAAAATACAAAATACAAAAAGAAAAATATGTGCAGGTTCAAAGTGTGTTCCAGGAATATGTGGTTTGATGTGCTGTTGACTACACTAAATATAATAAGTGCTAAAAAGAAATTGATTAAAGTGATGATCAATATTCAAAATTCCGATGCGATTTGGACGCTTTAACCAAAATATTTAAGTTGATAATTTTAATCGCCATTTTATTATTATTTGATCAGATCGGGCTTTTATATATGACTCTTGAATTTGTGAATGAATCATTGACCGTATTCTATACAATATTACTTAATGATCGGAAAATTATTATTGAAATGTAGCGGTTATTGGGTAACACGAGATTTAACTAATAAATCCATTTTACTCCGACCGCATACAAAAATCAAGATCTGACTACTTAAAGTGATCAAATTCAAAAGGTAAAAAAATATAGCGATCTTTTATAACACGAGATCTAATAACAAGAACCGTGTAACATAGATCGCATTAAAAAAAAGATGAATTTTTATAATTATTATTATTTATTGACAGATCTATAAAATGTAAAAGCAGATCTAAAAAAAAATAAAAAATAAAAAATAAAAAGTACGAGCCAATGTTAATGTACGATCTATCAATTTGCGTTGATGAATTAACAATCACCATGCATATCCATCGAGATCGAAATGGATTAAAGCATCATGAATGACGATTGAAACAACATTGCGAATTATTATTAATTATATCAAAAACAATTTTATTGACGATTAAAACGTCCAAATGCGAGTACAATCTTTATTAACTATTTGTATTATTAATTTTCCATCATTTATATCAATAACCATCACTTTAATCGATTTCTTTATGATTAAAAACTAAAAAATGAAGATAGAGACTTCAGAATTCATACCTCAAGAACGCAATTAATAGATTTAACGACAGAAAATGCAATTATGCATTATCATTTTTTGAATTTTGAATGAAATTTTTTTTGGAGAAATATAAGTGTAGTATAGTGGCAAGGATGATAATTGCTTTGAATCTGTCCCCAAAAGCTCATATAAGTTCGTGTATTTATAGGCCAGAAGGAGAAAAACTGACCCCGGATGACACCAGACCTGCGCCTAGGCGCAGGTCCAGTTACGTGACCGGCGTCTAGACGCGGGTCCTGTAATATGGACCTGCGTCTAGACGCAGGTCCAGGCTGTATTCGGGTCGATTTTTTTGCTTGATTTTGCGCGTGATTTTTCAGGATTACGATCCGATTTTATTCGATTACGGAAATATTCTGTAATATTTTGATATTCCGGAATATTCTATGATGTCCCGGGATGTTCCGAGATGTCCCGTAATGTGCCGGAATGCCCAGAATGTTCTAGATTCTTCCGGAAGCTCCAAAAAATTACAGAAAAATTATTAAAATTATGAAAAATATGAAAATTATAAAAAACACTAATATGCTTTTTGGAACACTTTTCAACATTCGTAAATGACGAAAATGCCCCTAAGCATGCAAAATCCTAAAAAACAAAAAAAAGCTCTAAAAATATGATAAAAATATAGAAAAATAGGAATAAATTATAAAATTATTTTTATGATTTGTAAAAATATTTTGTGATGCAAAAAGACATTTTTATTATTTTTTTTAAGATAAAACATTGAAAACTGCATGCAAAAATATAAAAAATATCTAAAAATGCAGAAAAATTATGAACAAATCCCGTAATCATCGCAAAACCTAACATTTGCTTCCAAGGCACTTTAAACACGGTTTAGGCAATTTTTTGAGGTATATTGTGCATTTTCATCGTCAATTCTACTTTGTTGGACTTCTTGGTGTTTTCATAGTTTCATCATTAGTCTCTATAATGGGGAGACACAGTTAGGTGTCTACAGAAGCCCCCACTTTGACTGAGTCTGGAGAGTAAGTATAAACTTGCAAGACGAAAGTCAAAGTATTCCTGTCGGGACGGAGGATAGCTGAAGACGTTCTGTGAACTTGAGTCACCCTTTTTAATGTCGGTACCTACAAAACAGATGTTAGTTTTACCTGTAACCGCGCCCCATGCGGTTTCATCCCTTAGAAACGTCTGGATCCTCGGGATGATGGCATATGAAGTGTCTGGTTCCTCCGGATGCACTTGGATCTTTCAGAACTATTCCCTTGGGTGAGCATAAACCCTTGGGACAGTGAAAAGTCGTATAGGTGTGATCGATCAAGAGTATGTATAAACTCGCGAAAAAATATGTTTAGGGTAGACATAAACCCGTTGTGTGCCAAGAGTTAGTAAGCATAAACTCTTGGTAGAAAATGTAACGAGTCAAGAGTAAGCATAAACTCTTAATAAAAAGGTATGATGTGTGTTTAGGTTAGCATAAACCCGTGAGAATAATAATATGCTAAGAGTAAGTATAAACTCTTGAGAGATGAGGGTAAGCATAAACCCACGAGTAAGGATGATGGTGATAAGAGTAAGCATAAACTCTTATTGAGTATAATCAAGAGTAAGTATAAACTCTTGAGATCAGAGAAGGTATGGGGGTAAACCCATAAGCAAAGTAATGTGTTAAGATTAAGCATAAACTCTTAGGAGAAGAATCAAGAGTAAGTATTAACTCTTGAGAAATGCGGGTAAGCATAAACCCATAAGTAAAGTGATGTGGATTAAGGGTAGGCATAAACCCTTAGAGGTATTTTTGTGAGCTCAGGGTAAGTATAAACTCGTGAGCAAAGTAGGTAAATTAAGGGTAGGCATAAACCCTTAGAAGAACTTTTGTAATATTAGGGTAAGTGGAAACCCTGTGAGAAAAGTGCTTGTGAGTGATGCCGTTGAAGCGGAAAAATGTGTAAGGAAAACATATACATCTGATGAGAAGCCCCCACTTTGACTGAGTCTGGAGAGACGAATGTTCTTGCAAGACGAAAGTCAAAGTATTATGGCAGGGGAATTAAGGGTAAACCCTTAGAGGGAAAAGGATAAGCATAAACCCATGAGAAAAGTAAGTGAATTAAGGGTAAAGGGTATAAACCTTCAGAGTGATATTTGTGAGATTAGGGTAAGCATAAACCCTGTGAGAAAAGTATTTGAATTAAGCGTAGGAATAAACCCTTAGAGTGATATTCGAGAGCTTAAGGTAAGAATAAACCTTGTGAGAAAATTACTTGTGAGTAAGGGAAAATGAAGTGTGTGTCTGGTGAGAAGCCCCCACTTTGACTAATTCTGGAGAGACGAATGTTCTCGCAAGACGAGAGTCAAAGTATTCTTGCTGGGAAATTAAGGGTAAACCCTTAGAGGAATTAGGGTAAGCATAAACCCATTAAAAAAAAGATGAGGCCGTTGAGGTGGAAAAAAGTACAAGGAGGTGCGTGTATGATGAGAAGCCCCCACTTTGACTGAGTCTGGAGAGACGAATGTTCTCGAGAGACGAAAGTCAAAGTATTATGGTTAGGGCGAGGCAATAGCATGTGTGGGATGCATGAGCAAAGATATCAAGGAAAAACTGTATATAGCCATATAGGCATACATTGGTTCATGACCAAATTAAGCAAGACAACAATCACATATAGTGATTCAAGGATTCAATAAAGATGGGCTCTAGCCTTGTGTGCTTTATGCTCTGTGATGTACATATGTACAATGTGCATTTAGCTTATGAATGTATGCATGAAATGATTATGATGCCCGATATGCTTGTGGTGCATGATGCATGATGTGATTAGTGTTCGTGAAATGTGGTGCATATAGGATGTTATGTTATGTATGACAAGGAAATGAATGAGCAAGGGGATCTACCAATAGTATAGTAATAAAAATGGGGATGGAGCGGTCTTAATCCCCCAATCAATCAAAGACAGAGCCTTCGATCATAAGCAAGCCCCTAACCCGAGGGGAAGGCTATATTTGTGGTAGCATGAATGAGAGATGATGGATAAGGCTTTTTGTGAATCTCAGGTTTGCGGTGGAGTAGATGGATAAGTAAGCCCCTAGCCTGTAGGCTAAGGATGGATGAAGGAAAAGTTGTTTTCTGGATTGCATGAAGAGGCCAAAGAATTGAGAAAAGAGGCTAGCTCAAGTCGTGAACTTGAGTTAGAATTCCGGCAAGAAGAGGATTGCCCAATTGATGAAGTCTTATATGGAATATGACGCGCCCAAATGGGAGAACAAAAAAGTCAAATCAAAGCTATGAGCTTAAGAAGAGTCAGAGAAAGCCCCCAGGGTGTGGAAAAGAGAAAGGCTGTCGGTGCAAGAAAAAGAAAGGCTAAAAATTTATGACAGAAGGGTGATGATGTAGGGAATTGATGCGGTTGGCTGAATTAATGTTGGTTCAAACTCGAGCCTATGACGGGTGGTGAACTAGGAATTTGTGCTTAAAAACCTAAGTAAACCAAGTACTTAAAAGGGTGGACCTCAAAAATTTATTAATTGGGTCGAACCTCGAGAAGAGGCTTCCTACGTATCCTTATTGAATCAGACCATCGTAGTTCTTGATGATTATTTGGACAATGCCTCTGGGGAGAGGGCTTTTGTGATTGAAATGTTTGGCTAGGGTTGAGGGTTAAGAAGGAAAAGGGAAAGAAGGCTCAAAGTTCCCAATTTAACCCCCCCATGGTGCGCAATGTGTTTTTTGACTTTTTTTTTAATTGGATTGGACTGAGTCGAATTATTGGACTGAATTTATTGAATTGAGTTGGATTTATTGAATTGAGCTGGATTTATTGAATTGAACCGGATTAATTGCATTGAACTGAGTTAGATTTATTGAATTGAACTAAAATTGAGATGGATTTATTGAATTGAACTGAACTAGCTTTATTGACTTTGGATGGACTTTGATTTGAACTTTTTTTTTGCATTTTTTTTTTACATTTTTTTTTGTTTTCTTTGTTTTAGGCACATGTCTTTTCCTACGCACCATTTGATCCCATGGGTGAGGTAGATGTTGGTAAGGAAAGAAAGTAGGCTTATATGTGCTTAAGGCCCAAAGTGTTGCAAAGGATTGAATGAATACAGGTGATGAGAAAGGATTGATGATTTTTGTGGAGTTCAAGAAAAGAAGGCCTCTCGTGCAATGTCCATTTATTAAGTACAATTTATTGTTTATGAACAATTGAGGTCATGGTTTATGTTAAGGTTAAAAGCACAAATTAAAATGGAGGCTAATAATAAAAAAAAAAAGAATTTTATTAATGTGAATGAGATTAGAAGGCTATAAGTGGAAAGAAAAATCCTAATGTCATAGGCTCGAAAAAGAAAGAAAAGAAAATGAAATTGTCTAGGTGGAGGGACTCTCCGACTCAACTTAATGACCCTGACTGACTCTTGACTAGGAGTGGGGCGTGCTGACATTGATGTTGCAAACTATCCTCTATGGCTACTTCGATGTGATTAGCCTTTTCAATGGTGGTGAGGCTTAAGTACTTGGGGTGTTCGGGTTGTAGGCTATGGATATGAGCTTGAATAATGTAGGCTTGGAATGTGGGCTTGAGTGATGTAGGTTGGGTATGGACTTAAGTGATGGGCTTGAGTGATGTAGGTTGGGTATGGGCTTAAGGCTTTTTTTTTGGGGGGGTTTTGATGAGTTTGATTAAGGTTGGGGTGTAGTGTTTAAGTGAGGTGAGGTAAGGTTGGATTGGGCTTGAGGCTTGCTCGGACCTCAGCTATGCTTTGGGTCGACTTGGAAATGTTTGGACCGCTTTGAACTAAAAAGAATCAAACCTTTTAGTGAACCCCCTGGATCATTGTGATATGGATGCAAATGCAGATGTATATGCATGTCCTAATTTTATGGCCATCTTCCCTAAAATGCATGAATGCAAGGTGCCTTTTCCATTTTTCTTATTAAAAAAAAACTTTTATGATTTTTTCTTTTTGAATTAATTTTTTTCTTTGAACTTTTATTATTTTTTTTTGAACTATTTTTTTTTATTTTTTTTTGTTTTTTGTTTTTTTTTTAAAAAGGGCACCAAAAAGACATGAAATATGCAATGTATGTGAATGGAAATGCCTAAATGAGGATTGGGCCTAATTAAGCCCATTTAAGGGAACGACTAAGGTTTTGGGCCGACACCTAAGGTCAAAGCCTATATAAACTACATGCAAGGACACTAAGGCCAAAAAAAAAATACACTATATGAACTAGAAGATGACCATGACTATATGAAGTGTGAGTGAAAACTGAACAAAAATACATGGCTAGATCCCCAAAAAAATGAAAAAATAAAAAATGCACACATAATCAAATAAGCACACTAGCCTAAAATAGTATGAATGGTCTCTAAAAGTCGGTCTTGGGTGGTCATAAGGTACCACAGCTAAAGAGAAACTGAACCGATCTAGCCGTTCTTCATGTTGAATGACACACGATTAGGAATCTCTTATTATGACCTCATCGGGCATGAGGATCACGCGCCATGGTTGGGATGGGCCGATTATGATTATTGAGGTTGGGCACCACAACTAACCATAATCAAACCCCCCGGGGTCGGTCTCGAGCATAAGACATGCTCATATGAGACAAGGTCCTATAGTGCGACACCTATTCGTAGGGCCGCATGCAATATGCCTAATAATAATTCGGGAATAATAATAATAAGACCACGAGACTTTTCAAGTTTGTCCACACCACTAAGGAGTGATATTCCCCAGCAGAGTCGCCAAACTGTACGGGTTGTTTCCGTCCGCCTACGTCTCACGAGTTGTTTTGAATGCTCGTTAACACCGTGCGTGAGTACGGACTAGTAGGAGTCGCCACCGTGCGTTTTATACGGTCCACGGACACCGAACAAATACCAATGCCAGGAGCAGTTGGCCCCATATGGTCGTGCACCAGAGTATGGGTTCGGGGACAGGTTACGGGCCAATCGTGCATTAGGCCCGCCCGCCTATAAACGGTCTCTACTAGGTCTTTTTTTGTGGTCGTATCATTATTAATCCCGGATACACAAATATCTCAAATTATATCCTAATAGCGCATATTACTAAGTGGGTTTAAATATATTACAAGTCATGACTAATTAATGTGACCACTTTGCATTAAGTCAGTATTAAAAGTCCTAAAAAATAAATCAAATAAAAAAATGAATGAAAAACACAATAGAAGAAATAAAAAATACAAAATACAAAAAGAAAAATATTTGCAAGTTCAAAGTGTGTTCCAGGAATATGTGGTTTGATGTGCTGTTGACTACACTAAATTCTGATGATCAATATTCAAAATTCTGATGCGATTTGAACGCTTTAACCAAAATATTTAAGTTGATAATTTTAATCGCCATTTTATTATTATTTGATCAGATCGGGCTTTTATATATGACTCTTGAATTTGTGAATGAATCATTGACCGTATTCTATACAATATTACTTAATGATCCGAAAATTATTATTGAAATGTAGCGGTTATTTGGTAACATGAGATTTAACTAATAAATCCATTTTACTCCGACCACATACAAAAATCACGATCTGACTACTTAAAAGTGATCAAATTCAAAAGGTAAAAAAAATGTAACGATCTTTTATAACACGAGATCTAATAATAAGAACCGTGTAACATAGATCGCATTAAAAAAAAGATGAATTTTTATAATTATTATTATTTATTGTCAGATCTATAAAATGTAAAAGCAGATCTAAAAAAATAAAATAAAAAATAAAAAATAAAAAATAAAAAGTACGAGTCAATGTTAATATACAATCTATCAATTTACGTTAATGAATTAACAATCACCACGCATATCCATCGAGATCGAAATTGATTAAAGCATCATGAATGTCGATTAAAACAACATTGCGAATTATTATTAATTATATCAAAAACAATTTTATTGACGATTAAAACGTCCAAATGCGAGTACAGTCTTTATTAACTAATTGTATTATTAATTCTCCATCACTTGTATCAATAACCATCACTTTAATCGATTTCTTTATGATTACAAACTAAAAAAATGAAGATAGAGACTTCAGAATTCATACCTCAAGAACGCAATTAATAGATTTAACGATAGAAAATGCAATTATGCACTATCATTTTTTGAATTTTGAATGAATTTTTTTTTGGAGAAATATAAGTGTAGTATAGTGGCAAGGATGATAATTGCTTTGAATCTGTCCCCAAAAGCTCATATAAGTTCGTGCATTTATAGGCCAGAAGGAGAAAAAATGACCCCGGATGACACCAGACCTGCGCCTAGGCGCAGGTCCAGTTACATGACCTGCGTCTAGACGCAGGTCAATATTTATGACCTGCGTCTAGACGTGGGTCCTGTAATATGGACCTGCGTCTAGACGCAGGTCTAGGCTGTATCCGGGTCGATTTTTTTACTTGATTTTTCGCGTGATTTTCAGGATTACGATCCGATTTTATTCGATTACGGAAATATTCCATAATATTTTGATATTCCGGAATATTCTGTGATGTCCCGGGATGTTCCGAGATGTCCCAGAATGTGCCGGAATGCCCAGAACGTTCCGGAATGTTCTAGATTATTCCGGAAGCTCCAAAAATTACAGAAAAATTATTAAAAATTATGAAAAAATATGAAAATTATAAAAAACACTAATATTCTTTTCAGAACAATTTTCAAAATTCGTAAATGACGAAAATGCCCCTAAGCATGCAAAATCCTAAAAAATCCATAAAAAGCTCTAAAAATATGATAAAAATATAGAAAAATAGGAATAAATTATAAAATTATTTTTATGATTTGTAAAAATATTTTGTGATGCAAAAAGACATTTTTATTATTTTTTTTAATATAAAACATTGAAAAATGCATTCAAAAATATAAAAAATATCTAAAAATGCAGAAAAATTATGAACAAATCCCGTAATCATCGCAAAACCTAACATTTTCTTCCAAGGCACTTTAAACACGGTTTAGGCAATTGTTTGAGGTATATTGTGCATTTTCAAAATATCTAAAAATGCAGAAAAATTATGAACAAATCCCGTAATCATCGCAAAACCTAACATTTGCTTCCAAGGCACTTTAAACACGGTTTAGACAATTGTTTGAGGTATATTGTTCATTTTCATCGTCAATTGTACTTAATTGGACTTCTTGGTGTTTTCATAGTTTCATCATTAGTCTCTATAATGGGGAGACACATTTAGGTGTCTACACCATTATCGAAGTTACGCAGCGGAAACAACATATTAATAATCATTCATAATTCACATCATAACTCAATCAACACGACATCTCAAGATCAATTCACAAAACAATGATAAGACTCCGCTCGGTCTACAACCGATAACTTAAACAACAAACGAACAAACTTGCCCCACTCAGTTCATCACCCATGAACCGATAGACCCGCTTAGTTTATCACAGATAAACCGATAGACACAACTCGCTCGGTCTTCAACCGATAGACATGACCCGCGCGGTCTTCAACCGATAGACACGACCCGCTCGATCTTCAACCGATATACACGACACGACTTTGACCATCAAACAATCACACAAAACTTGTCACGCTCAGTTCATCACCGATGAACCGATAGACCCGCTCAGTTGATCACCGATAAACAGATAGACTCGACTCGCTCGGTCTTCAACCGATAGACACGACAAAACTCGAAAAAGACTCAATGGCGCCACCCATAACATCACATGAACCCATCATGCAATTCATACCACACGCATCATCATGCCATTATACGAATACCAATTCAACAATCATACAATCGAAACACAGGAGATCAGGCAACAAACACTAACTGGGTGGGTTGGCCCAAGAGACACGAACCACACGGTTCTCAAGGGCAAGGTTCGAAGCCACACACAGAGCACCACATGACATGAAATCACAACTCAAGGTTTCAAGCAACAATTCATACAACGATCGACAAGATTCATAACACAACAGAAAGGTTCAATTTTATAAAAGAAAAATAACATGGATTCAAGAAACTATGAATAGATGATAAAACATAAATATTGATAACAAGATATAAAATAAAAACTCAAGCTTGCTATGCCAATAACTCACGCATGACATGACCAAAAACAACCATTCATGAATTTGAAATTAGCAAGATTCACGTGAACTAACCAAGATAAACAATAACAAAATAGTTTGCAAAGATTCACCAAGACTAAATAATAAATCAAGAATCAATTCCATGCCTTGGGTTCATAGCTATTACACGCATAAACAAGCAACAAGAACCCAACAAGAACATCAAGATTCATTAAATATTCATAGATAATGACCACATAGCTTCATGTCATGAAAATAATTGTTCAAGAAACATCAAATAACAAGAAGGAAAATGAAAACAATCATCCTATACCAACCGGTTCTACACGAATATTATTAACAAAATCATTAAATCTATCTAACCAAATTATCCTATGGAATCTAATTCTAATCCTAAGTAGAATAGATTTAGTTACCTTATTGAAGAAACTACACAGAAATACACGCCTAGAACTCTTGCCCACTCGTCAACTTCACTCGACCAAAACCACGCCCAAGGTTGGTGATCACAGTTGGCAAGGGTTGCTTGGTTGGATGTTCTTGATGGTATTGTTGGAAAGAAGGAAAAAGATTTATTTTGGCTTGGTGTGTTGAGTGTGCCGTGAGATTGAGGGAGAAAGCGAGAGTTTTTTGTTTGTTGCATTAGTTTGACTTTATAATGAAATAGATTTTCAAAGGGTGGGTTTTTAGGATATTAATAGAGTAGGCTTTACTAGATGATAGGAGAAGAGCTGCTAGATTTTAGGAAATGTTTAGAAGTGAAATAAGGAGGAAAATAATAAGGGGCCGGCCATGGGGAAGGGTGTAAGGCAAGGATTTGGGCTTGAACAATTAAACAAAATTACGTCTCTTGGCCCAATTAGATGGTTTGGGTTTTACAGGATTAATTTTCCACGAAATTTTACGGCCCAAAAATCCGGGTCGTTACAATATCCCCTCCTTAAGAAAATTTCGTCTACGAAATTTCCTAAGGAAGCGCATATAAACACACAATCAACGGACACAACATGCCATGCTAGAAATTATACCTGTGACGTCCTCGGGTTGTGCTGCTGCTTCCTCCTGGGTCATACAGAAGAATCGGTTGCGTACGGGGGCCTTGTGATCAGGGTCAGTCCATTTTTTTTTGGGAAGAAAGATGACTTGTGACCCGGTTCCCTGCACTTGTAGCACACTATGGGTACCATCACATCTCTTGCCTGGCTGCAGAACCTTCTTGGAGCCGTTGCATATCTTCAGACTATGTTCATGAACGGGTTGCCTGGTCTGCTGAGGATCGTTATCATCTTCAAAACGGGGCCTCTTGACTGCAGGTTGAGTAAAGAACTCCTGCGAGTCTGCGACCTCCTCCTTTCTTCGTCTTCCTCCGCTATCGATGCGTGGATCTCTAGAGCTACTTCGTAACCTCGTTGAAAAGCTGTAGCACCGCTGCTGATCACGTGGACGCGGATACGGGGTTCCATCTTCTATATGTATCTCTTCACCGTCTCGGCTTCAGATGGAATGACTGCAGGGGCGAACTAAGACAACTATGTAAATTTGTCCGTATAAGCTTGTACGGACATGCTCCCTTGGGTGAGAGTCAGAAACTCCTCTTGCTTTTTCCACCTCAACTCGTCTGGGTAGAACCGTTCTTGAATCTTCTCGATGAAATTTCGCCTGTTCATAGTCAACTCCGTGTCGGGGTTAGCCCTTATGGTACTCCACCAGTTGTTTGCCTCACCCTTGAGGTAATAGGTGACTATCGGTACTCTTTCTGCTTCTTAACACCCTATGGCTTCAAAGAGCTTCCTTATCTCTCGTATCCAATTCTCCAACACCACTGGGTCAACTGTACCCTCGTAGGTCGGGGGTCGATGATGAGCAATTCGGTCAAAAGAAGACCTTTCATTGGGTGGTTGTACGCTTCGCTGTGCCAAAGTGAGGATCACATCCTCTAATGCGCGACAACGGTTCCGAGAAACGACAAATCGAGCTAGAGATGCCATTCTGCAAAAGAGTGAACGAGTTAGGAAAATCAACACAACACCAAAGGTACCTAGGAAAACTAAATAAATAAATCATTCCTAACGCAGGCCGCTACCCAAAGTTTCTCACACTACAGTTTCAGGATTTTGCGATCTAAAATACGCTCTTGATTACATAAAGTACTCAACTCACAGTTTACTTATGAAGAAGTAAACTCAAGGTTAACCTAAAGCTCTGATACCAACTGTAACGACCCGCATCTTTACGCAACAACGTTAACGGTGATAACGTCATAAATAGGCAATTACCAACCGATACAATAACGGAATTCTAAATAAACTCATGGATAGAAAGGAAAATCATACTTATTATTAATGGATCCCAAAGTCCAAAAGAACAATTACTAACTAATCCCTAAAACACAATCCTACGACTTGAAAATAAACTACAGCTACTAAAACAGGAAAGAAAAACAGGTGTCTAGATCTCTCGTCAAACACTCATCCCGACTCTAATCTATATCCTGCTCACCTACAAAATAGAATTAGGGGACCACCGTTAATGGCAAGTAACTAGACTGTCCTACTAAGAAGTAGGACCACATTACATAAAACAACAGGTTAGAAACACAGGGAACAATACATAACAATAACGTACATAACAACATATAATACCATCATCAAAGTTACGCAGCGAAAACAACATATTCATAATCATTCATAATTCACATGATAACTCAATCAACACGACATCTCAAGATCAATTCACAAAACAATGACAAGATTTCGCTCGGTCTATAACCGATAACGTGACCAACAAACGAAAAAACTTGCCCCGCTCAGTTCATCACCAATGAACCGATAGACCCGCTTAGTTTATCAAAGATAAAATGATAGACACGACTCGCTCGGTCTTCAACCGATAGACATGTCAAGACTCGACAATGACTCAATGACGCCATTCATAACATCACACAAACTCATCACGCAATTCATACCACACACATCATCATGCTATTATACGACTACCAATTCAACAATCATATAATCGAAACACAAGAGATGAGGCAACAAACACTAACTGGGTCTGTTGCGATTCGAACTTGGCCCAAGATACACGAACCACACGGTACTCAAGGGCAAGGTTCGAATGCCACACGCAGAGCACCACATGACATGAAATCATAACTCAAGGTTTCAAGCAACAATTCATACAACGATCGAAAAGATTCATAACATAACATAAAGGTTCAATTTTTATAAAAGAAAAATAACATGGATTCAAGAAACTATGAATAGATGCTAAAACATACATATTGATAACAAGATATAAAATAAAAACTCAAACTTGCTATGCCAATAACTCACGCATTACATAACCAAAAACAACCATTCATGAACTTCAAATTAGCAAGATTCACGTGAACTAAGCAAGATAAACAACAACAAGATAGTTTGCATAGATTCATCAAGCCTAAATAATAAATCAAGAATCAATTCCATGCCTTTAGTTCTTAGCCATTACACGCATAATCAAGCAACAAGAACCAATCAAGAACTTCAAGTTTCATTCAAGATTCATAGATAATGATCACATAGCTTCATGTCATGAAAATAATTGTTCAAGAAACATCAAATAACAAGAAGGAAAACGAAAACAATCATCCTATACCAACCGGTTCTACACGCATATTATCAACAAAATCATCAAATCTATCTAACCCAATTATCCTATGCAATCTAATTCTAATCCTAAGTAGAATAGATCTAGTTACCTCATTGAGGAAACTACACAGAAATACACGCCTAGAACTCTTGCCCATTCGTCACCTTCACTCGACCAAAACCACACCCAAGGTTCGTGATCACGGTTGACAAGGGTTGCTTAGTTGGATATTCTTAATGGTATTGTTGGAAAGAAGGAAAAAGATTTATTTTGGCTTGGTGTTTTATGTGTGCTGTGAGATTGAGGGAGAAAAGGAGAGTTTTTGGTTTGCTGCTTTAGTTTGATTGTTATAATGAAATAGGTTTTTAAAGGGTGAGTTTTTAGGATATACATAGAGTAGGCTTTACTAGATAATAGGAGAAGGGCTACTAGATTTTAGGGCTACTAGGCTTTACTAGATAATAGGAGAAGGGCTACTAGATAATTGTGTTCATTGGCACCAATATTAACCAACCATGAACACAATTCAACAAAAAACTATATGAAAACCCCCAATTTCAAGTCATGAACCCATCACCTTCAAACCCTAGAAATTAACTATTCACTAAACATGAACAAGAGCATTACACTAATAAACAAGATTAAAAATATGAAATTAAACACTAAATCTACCAACAAGCAAGAAAATAAACCAAGAAAACTTTAAATTGCATAATTTAAACACTATTCTAATTGCAAACATAAAATAAACAAGAATTAAAGCAATTGTCTAGAGAAAAAAGAAAAAAATATCATTAATCGTAAAAATGACACATATTTATGAATGTTCTTGTTCACCTTTGCTTGCATAGCTTGTTGCATATTCTGACTAGAGGCTAAAAACGAATGGATCTCAATCCTTCAATTTTTCTGTTAGTCTGTTGATATTTCAGTAAGATTGATGAAGTCAATTGTGATTGATTCACTATGCAGCTCTCTCTTAAATGATGTTTTTTTATTGTCATTTAGAAAAACATGAATTCTCTTCACAATTGTAAAAGAAGAAGCTGACATAATGATTATGTGTGCTTCTTATATCACAAATACATCTTGGAACCTTGTGTGTATTTCTTCATTTTGGTAATAAAAGTTTTGTCCTTTTTACCCAAAAAAGTCCATTCTTTGAAAAATGTAGTAAATGTGAAGCTTCTGAAAAAATGGTGATACCTGAAGGAAATGCTTTTATACAATCAAGAAGGTATACTTACAAATCTTGTCTTTCTTTTCTTACTATTTATAACTATTTGATTATTCTTTAACTTAGTGAATATGCATATTTGAATAGATTAATTGATTACTTTTTTTGTGTATGTTATCTTGGTTGTTAATATTAGTTTAAATTATGAGATATAGTTGGATGGATCATAGAAGAATTGATGAAAGGAAACAGCCTTCATATCTTGCGGGTGTAGATGAGTTTATAAAATTTTCTTTTCCTAGTAGAAAAAAAGCTTCATATTAATCGTGTTTCTAATATTGTGAAGGTCGTCTTTGTTTTCATCTCAACCAATAGTTAATTGTGACACACAAGTGACACATTTTGGAGTTCATAGTGATGATTCTGAAGTATCTTTAAGTTACAAACAAGGTCGAAGGAGTCGCGCGCTGAAGGTGATGTAAAAAACTTTTCTTTTTTGTTGCTTGCATATGTATGATATGTGAGTTTTACCTTGCTTTTAGATTATGCTTACTTGCATTTTGCATTTGTATGATATGAGCGTTTTACCTTGCTTTTAGATTATGCTTACTTGCATTTACAAATGACCCATTTGTGTATATTCACTTAAGCTTAATAGAGGACCAACTCGTCTACTGCATGCTCCTTTTACTTATACTCTAGAATCCTCTAATATGTGGTTTGTCAAGCGTACTTTGTGTGCCATGTCTGTGATGTAACAGGAGCAAGATGTTTCAAGGATATGAAAAAAAGCATTGACAAATACTTCTGGAAAGCTCATAGTTTTGGATATCACAAGTTTTTTGTAAGATACAAGATCTTATGAACACGTGTCGAAATCTGAAGTTGTTGTAAATTATTATCTACACACTGTTGGAAGTATATTTTTTTTTTGGTGTAAAATACTATTACGTTATGTCAATGATCAAGGTTGTAGTTTATAATCAAGTGTTTTTACCATAGGGACACAATTTATTTTCTTAGAAACTATTGTATAATTTTTATAAGCTAATATTGCCATTGAAATTGATATCTTGGGTAATGAAAATACAAATATGGTTTAATTTAGTAAAATAATTATGCAGCCTCAAAATAGCATGCGCAAAAAAATTTCAAAAGTGTCACCCAAAGTGTTTGTTCATGAACCTATGTTGAGACAGTTTGGGCTACGGAAAACGTACATGGGCGACACAATTAAATGTAGTCCAAGAAAGGTATAGGCAACGAAAATTATATTGTCGCCCCATAGTATATGTTATGGGCCACGAAATTTAAATTTTGTCGCCCAATTAATAGGCCACAAAAACTAAAATGTGGTGCTTTCTTTCCAAATTGGGCGACGAAAAATAAAATTTCGTCGCCCGACGTTTGGGGATGCTTGTAGGGCGAAGACTTCGTGACGAATTTTGTTTCGTCACCTAAAGATTGGGCGACGGTTTTGTAGAATTGGGCGACGAAAATTTTTGTTGCCCAAACAACATTTTCTTGTAGTGTTTGTTCTGTGTTGGCACATGTATTCTCTGATTGAATTTTATTGGGGTCATTTAAATGTCAATAGGATAATTGTAGTTGGTATAATTGTTGAAGTGAGGAGGAGTTCTGATTGAATTTGATTTTTCAGGTAGCAAAAGACTCCTCCAAGGGAGGATCGAACAATGATGGTGGTGACATACAAAAAAGGGAAAAACACAGGTTCAAAAACAAAAGGTTCTGTACGAGTAATTTTTTTTCTATAATGAAAGTATTTAAATTACTTAGTTATGATGGAAAGTATTTTCACAAGGTCGTTTATATATTAGTAGAATAATTGTAGTCGGTATAAATGTTGAAGTGAAGAGGACTTGATATGAATTTTATTTTTCAGGTAACAAAGGACACAATCCAAGGAAGAGGGGACAAACATCATGGTCCAAAAACAAAAGTTTCTGCACGGGTAAGTTTTTCTATGCTATGAGAGTATTGAAATCACTTAGTTATGATGTGTAGTATATTGATAGGGTTGTTTAAATATAAATGATTTTACAGGAAACAGCAAAAGATTCTGAACGCAAAAGGCGTGGCAGGAAACCAATACCCGATTCGTTGAAGAAGACATTTGTAAGCTTTTACATATCACTATTGATTTTAACAATTAAGTGATATGTTGTGTGTGTGTTGGATTTTATGTGATATGCAACATGTGTATAGGATAATGTGAGTAGTCTTTATTTATTTTGCAATGTTGTGATTCGAATTACATTTGACAAACAGAGACCTACAATGAGAGCCTACCCAGACAGAGTACGTGCTCTGGTTGATCAAATGGGGGATGTATATATGAAATGGGTGGTTGACGCAGGATTGGAAGAATTGTTGAATCTTAAAATAGAAAGCCTTGATCGATATTTTTTAACATGGCTTTGTGCTAGGTGGGATCCTGATAGCAGAGCTTTAAGGATAAGAGAAGACTATGAAATAACCATCGATGAAGAGATGGTTGCATGGGTAATAGGGCTTCCTTATGGCGACGACAGGTATGAATTTCCAGAGCAAAAAGTAACTGATCAAGAGTACAAGAGGTTGAAATACTTGTACAAGAACAAGATAGGAATTGGCTCTGAAATTGTTTATAAGCAATGTTGTGACTGTTCAAATGATAAGATTAAATTCCTTCAATCTTTCATTTTATATGTGTTTGGTAATTTATTTTGTATGGTTTTAAACAATTGGATTAGTCCTGGTTTGTGTTGGCTAGTTAAAAAAGAGTATGTTAAAGCATGTTCTGGATGGAACTAGGCAAGGTTTGTCCTTGACTAGATTGTAAAGCATGGAAGGACAAGGACAAAGAGGTTTATGGTGTGAAAGGATCCTTGTTGGTTCTTCTGGTATTTCCCTCTGCATAGTTAATATAATTATCAACCGATGAATAGTGTAAATGTTTATTTTCTATCTTTTTTCGGATTACGTACTTGGATAGGGTAAATGTTAACGAAAGAGGACTTATATGGAGAACCAATTGTCTAAGACTTGGAATGTGGACACAGAAGTACATTGACAGTGCTATCAAGGCTAACATTGAAGCGGATGGCACCTATGGGGCTATGGAGGTGATTTTGGTTTGAATTTAGCAAACATTTTGGAAATTACTGCAATGTTTACATAAGTTATATCGATTTGCATTGTTTGTTGTTTATAGGCTGTTAGAGAAGTAAGGTATGGAAAGGAGTACCCATAGGTTCTCCTTACAAGACACCATCCTGGTTATCTTCACGATCCTCTGCTGATTGTGTCAACTACACACACAAAGGAGAGATAAAGGGTTCGACCAAGAAGCCTGCAACAGAAATAAAAACAAGAAATTTGCCTACATACAAAGGCAAATAGGTTATCTTACTTACCATAGTTACAACTATAATATTTCGTGTATTATTTATAATGTTATTCATGTGACACTGGAAACACAGGAAATTAAAGGTAAAGTGCCTGTACGTCGACGGGTATTGACCAAGTATGCATCAAATCAAAAACCTGATGAGGTTGGAATGAATATTCACATATCAATTATCTGTTTCCATACTTATTTTGAATATTAAAAAGGATGGATCCTTTTTGAGAAATTACTATACTAAAATTGATTAAATTATAATTTCCATAATAATATTGATTACATTAATATTTCCAGTCGCAGAGTGATGAAGAGGATAATGAAGTTGAAGACAATGAAAATGAAGAAGAAGAAAGCAGGGGAAATAATACAAATAATGAAGAAGAAGAAGAAGAAGAAGAAGAGGAGGAGGAGGAAAAGGAAGAGGAAGGGGAAGAGGGAGAGAAAAATGATGATTCAGAAGAAGAGGAAGTAGTTACAAAAAAAAGTAATGCAAAGAGGGGTCGTAAAAAAAGGGCTAGACAGGAGGATGATATATGTTTATCAGATAACGAGGTTAAATGGACTGGCGGTTTACCTGTTTTAACTCCAACAGCGAACAAAAGAATTCGTAAGGTATTCGATGCGAAGATACCGGTGTTCTTAAAGAATAATGAACTCAAGATAACTCGGGAACAGTTATCCTTTGGTTTTAAAAAAAATCCTTAGTTCGAGTGGATTTTGTAGGACATTATTTAATTGTTTAGGATATATACAATCATGTGGCACTTATTTATGAATGTTCTTGTTCAGCCAGGTGGTGGACGGAATGGCTATTGTGTGTAACCGTGTGCAACAATGTGATATATACATGATACGATCGTTATTCGTGGTTAGTGATGTGGCTTGTGATTTGGAATTATATGATATGCTACATTAACTAATTATTTTAGTTTGAATTTTGTATAGTGTGTCGTTGCGTCTAGTGCGCTCAAAGGTGAAAACGTAGACCAACTCTTGTCAGACGAGTCAGATGTGTTGGATAAGATATAAACGTGGGTATAGATATTGATACATAAGGAAGGTATTGTTAGCGGATTAAAATAGGTTATATTAATTAATAGTTTAACGTTGAAAGAGGTGTTTAACGTGGTTGTTTGTCAAACAGTTTTACCTTCCTTTGCTGTATGGTGGTAAGTTGATTATATTTGTGTTCCATATTAAGAAAGGATTGTTGTACGTTTTGAATTACAAGGCTGGTACAGAAAATTCAACGCATTCAAAGATTGCTAGTGTCTTGGTTCGTATCTTTCTCCTTTCCAATCTTATTCAGCGTATCAACATTCTTTTATTTTGATCCTACAAGGTCAAATCTAATTCTATTTTGCTAATTTATGTAGATGATTTGTATGTAAGACCTTCTAGAACAGATAGAAACTCCACTCACTATTAGGTTTGAAGAATATTCATTAAAATCTGCAAAGGAAATTGCTATAGGAAAAGTCAATGCAGACATTGATTTGCTATATCTTATGCATCTTGCACATATCGTTGATGACACATGGGGTTGGTTCAAGGTAATCTGCCGCACTTCGAAATTTATATAAATTACCAATAAATTCTCTTCATATTAATATGTTTTAAATATATTTATACACTTTGTTTTTTTGCAGAAGTTCATAAATGTGAAGAGCATATAAGATCCTGTCTGTTGGACATGTTGCTCAACAACACTTACAATGAAGTGCTTAAAGCGGTGGATCGGTTGAATTAGTTTTATTGATTATTAATCAAAACAATTTCACTCTCAAATATATATGGATAATGGTTGTGTGTGTATGTAACTAGTATTGACAAACTTAGTTTTTTTGAGCTACTATATATTATAGTTTTTTTGTTCAGGATCTTAATTGTACAAGTATTCATAAAATATGAATGATTTTGGTTCGAAGCAAATATTTTGAAACCTGATTTACTATAACAAATCACTATATTAATATTAAAAACCATGCATATAATAATTACCTACCTATATAGTTTTTTGTAATAAATAACTATGTTACTAATATGTAATGGGAAGGTCTTAAACTACTAAAAACAGGAAAATAAACAGGAGCCTAGAACACTCGTCCGACTCTCATCCCAACTCTAAACTCCATCCTACTTACCTGCAAAAATGAAAAGGGGAGGCGGGGGGATCCACCGTCAGTGGTGAGTAACTAGACTGTCCTACCTAGAAGTAGGACCACATTACATAAAATAACAGGTTTAGAACACAGGAAACAACAACGTTCACAGATTCCAATAATTCAACGTCGGAGTTAGCAGCGAAAACATAACAATCATCAACAACATATCAATCAAATCAGGCCAACGTATACATTTCAAGGAATAACATGCACATTACTCAAATACATTACACAATAACAAGACTACGCTCGGTCTATAACCGATAACATGACCATCAAATAACAGACTTGCCCCGATCAGTTCATCACAGATGACCATCAATATATATGGGCAAGGTTAATAGGGGGTGGTCGGCTATGAAAAGAACAAGCAAGACTTTGGGCTTGATTTAATTAAAAAAAATTAAGTCTTTGGGCCCAAATCGGATGATTCGGACTTTAAGGCTTAATTTTACACGAAATTTTACGGCCCAAAAATTCGTGTCGTTACAATCTCCCCCCCCCCCCCCCAAGAAAATTTCGTCCTCGAAATTTCATAAGGAAGCACACATGAGCACGTAAACAACAATCACCAACGTTCACAGATTCCAATAATTCAACGTCAGAGTTAGCAGCGGAAACATAACAATCATCAACAACATATTAATCAAATCAGGCCAACGTATACATTTCAAGGAAAAACACGCACATTACTCAAATAAATTACACAATAACAAGACTACGCTCGGTCTACAACCGATAACATGACCATCAAATAACAGACTTGCCCCGATCAGTTCATCAGAGATGAACCGATAGACCCGCTCAGTTTATCACCGATAAACCGATAGACACGACCCGCTCGGTCTTCAACCAATATACACGACATGACTCTGACTCTCAAACAATCACACAAAACTTGCCCCGCTCAGTTCATCACCAATGAACAGATAGACCCGCTCAGTTTAACATCGATAAACTGATAGACTCAACTCGCTCGGTCTTCAACCGATAAACTCAACAAGACTCGACAAAGACCCATAGGACGCCATTCATATCATCACACAAATTCAAGCCATCACATACTCATATCAATACAATCACATGTGATCAAGGCATCAATTAACCAACAAATCAACCCATAACTTCCATATAAAAGTCCAAGCAAGAAATTAAGAAAACAACGCATAATCATTAAAAACTTCACGACAATCAAAGGGAATCATTAAGACTTTAACAATACAAACAATCAACACATCAAGATTCAACCTTTAAGATTCTAAAGATTACAACAATTAATTCCATAAGGGATCTAAGTCCTAATCATGAATTCTAAGCATTAAAATAATTAAAGTCTTGCATTAAACTCCTACTGTCAATTCATGCAACTATTCACAATAATTAGCATTAGGATCATAGTTAAAAGCATGAAGTCAAAGCAATAATAATATAAAGGTTCATGGATTAGCCTTCAAATTAATCATTAAAATCAAATAAAACTATGCCTTAGAACCTATATTACATGCATAAGGTTACTCCAAACAATAGTCAACAAATATATCAAATTGCATCAACATAATCATGATGGTTTAATCAACATAAAACAAGGTCCATACTTTTACATGATACAGGTACACGCATACAAGAGCAAAAGCCACGGTTCTAAACTCCAAGGTTTGTTTCAAGATTATACCAAAACATTCATTACGGATCCTAATAAACAATAACACCCAAAGATTCCACAAGATTCAAGATTAAACATTAAAGAAACAAAAGTAAACCATCAATACCTACTCAGCTATTCACGCAAGAACACAACAACAATCAACAGACATCTAATCCTTATTATTCTATGGATCGGAATCCAATCCTAATCCTAAATAGAAGTCTAGTTACCTTAATTGAAGCAAGACACACAAAAGCACGCCTAAGACCCTTGCCCACTCGTCACCTTTGTTCGACCAAAACCACGCCCAAGGTTCGAAGGTTGATGATCAAGTTTGCAAGGCTTGCTTGGTGGGATGCTCTTGTTGGTTTTGATGGAAAGAAGAGGAAGGATTTTTTTATCTTGGTTTTCTTTTGAGTTTGTCGTAAGATAGAGGGAGGAAAGGGAAGGTTTTTTTATTGATGTTGATGAAGGGAGCCGTGAAAAACAAGGGGGGAAGGAGAGGTTTTTTTTGGTTTATTATAAAGAGTATGGGAGGGGAAAAATATAGGCTTTGGGGTATTTAAATAGAGTAAAGATATCTAACAAAATTAAGATGGTTTCAGGAAGCAAAAATATATGGGCAAGGTTAATAGGGGGGTGGCCGGATATGAAAAGAACAAGCAAGACTCTGGGCTTGATTTAATTAAACAAAATTAAGTCTTGGGCTCAAATCAGATGATTCAGACTTTAAGGCTTAATTTTACACGAAATTTTACGGCCCAAAAATCCGCGTCGTTACAATATCTATACTAGACTAGACATTCTTTCTTTCTTTTTTTTTTGTTATGAACATGCTTTCAATATGATCAACTTATGATCAACATAATAATATGATCAACTTATGTTCCTAGTCATATTGTATCCCAAAGGATTAAAATTTTATTTTTAGAATAATTGTTTCATTATGGTAATTCATATGCATAAAGGGAATCTAAACGACAGTTGTTTTTGCCACCAATGAATATGGGGAAACTAAAAGGCAGTTGCTTTTGCCGTAAATTTATTGTATCAATGCAGGCATGCTTACTCATTATTACAGCCCGTATTTAATACTAATTTACAAAAAAAAAAATTAATTACATACCTAAATCACCATTTACCAATACTAAAATAAAATATAACCATACATTTTGGAGGGAAAAATGTTCAAATTGCCTATAAAAAAAAAAGTCCTAATCTAATAGCTTTGCCATTCTCTTTTCACCATAGCACAAGTAAATAAGAAATGGATAAATGGCTAGTAAAATTCTCACTTTCTAATTCAAGCTATACTGAGTTAGAAGATATTTTCATTTTTCATATACTTACAAAGTGCAATGGAATACTCGATCTATTGAAGATGCAGTTGGTGAACAAGGAGTGTATGGCGATTATTTCGACCAGAATCAATAAGAACGTGGATATCAAATGGAAACAGCTAGAGAAGATTTGTTCCAAGCCAACTAGTTGATGTACTCTTCCACATCCTTGCTTGAATGAGTTGTCAAATTGTGTCCATTGTTAGAGGGTTGGAAGTTTCAGAAGGTATATTTTCAATCAAGGGGTCAAGTTTTTTGTTGCCACATATGGCGGCCTGGTTCGGGGACCTGGTAGGAAGTCGTGGCACTGGAGGTATGCTTTGAAAGTCTAATCTAATTTTGCTCGAGCCAAATATCTATTGCGAATGTAGTTTTAATTATTTATCATTTTTATATGCAGCATGTCACAATGAGTTAATTACGATATTTTGTCTTTTAAATGGATATTTCTTTTACTATTTTGTCAAGCATTGCAATTATAAGCATGAACATAATAATATATTCTAATTTATAATTTCAATTTAATAAGATTTATTTCTATGGGTTTTAATATATTATTTATGATTAAACAAAAAGTTTTACGACATAAAAAAAAATTATCTTATAAATGTAAAATTCCTTAGCTATTTTACAACCATTGCATGTATAATAATCAAATACAACTCTATGTAATTTGTCTCGCAATCTAGCATTGCAGTTATAAGTAATTTTCCTAGCATTGCACGTATAATAATAACTGCTGCTTCTGCATCAATTCACTCTTAATATTTTTAATTTAAATGTTCTAACTATTTGTAATTTGAACAAAGATGTTAAATTATAATGTATATAACACATTTAAAAATCGATGCAATTATAAAAAAGATCATTTAAATTTTTTGAGGATGTTATTTTCGGCAACTAAAGTTATTTGGAAAGATATAAACCAATATTATGAGAACCATGCTATGAGGATCATTTAAAAAATAGTGCGATCGTATTTCCATTCAAAGAGAAGGAAGGCCAAAAAAATCACAAATTAAATGAATAATCACTTCAAAAAGAACATAATATTCAAAACATAACTTGGTTATGTATAAAAACTACACATGCCTATTTGACCAATACGGAAACGGTACAGGTGGTAAGTAAACCACACCATCTTGGTTCATCACAAAAGGCGTCGATGGCGAGTAACTACTTCCACCACCTTTGCTTGGTTCACCATGATAGCAACCGTTGTACATATTTCCTTGTTCATTTCCGGCGGGATTCACCATTGAAGAATCTTGAGTACCTATGTCAAATTGAACATCTTCATCGCCTTCCTCCTGTTGCTCTTGCTCTACTACCCTTCTCTTCTTGTTTGCCATCGCTTTCTCGCACTAGTTTTATTTCTTGTTCTTAACAGCTCTACCAGTTTGGCGTTTGTCAACTAGATCTTTGATGCTACCACTATCCACATTAGTTGCTGCTTGTTTTTTAAGGTGTGTTTGATTTTCTTACCTCGGACGTAGCCGACGACGACCATAAACCTTTCTTACAGAGTGATCCCACCAAGAATTACTTTATCCCCCGCTCCTCATAATTCTTATTGCTTCCAAGAAGCTGCATCGAATTTTCTCTGTGTGCTCTTTGTACATAGCATAAGTCTCTTCATTATACAATGCTAAAGAGGCCAAGTACTTGTGTCTGTGTGCCAACTCCCTTTATTTTGTAACTTGCTCCAGCTCTAACGGATCATAATATGAAACTTTAACATTTTCATAATCTCTAAAAATATCCTTCATGCATCTATCCAAAACATATTTTCTGGAATATTGTTGATGTCCTCTTTCTCCATAACACCGACAATATGTCTGCATAAAATTCCTCTAAATTGAAATAATTTACAAGAACATACGAACTCACCTTTATCAGCCCACATTTTCACAGAGTAGTTCTTCCATATTGCTTTCTAAATGGGTTTATTATGATATGTTCTTCAATGCGGTGCACTCTTCTTTCACTTTTTGAAATTTTGCATTAGTATAAGCCTTGTGATAAACATACACGACTATAATTTTTTTCATATCTAAGCAGCCTATGCTTCGAAGAGAAGTTCAGATATTTTTCATCTTCGACGTTTTCTTTTAGAGCCCTCTCATACCTTCACTTCTTTGTGTTGAAGACATACCAGCCCAAAATGTGTCCCTCCAATGCCCAAGGCCCCATCTATTCCTGATTTCAAAAGCTTCTTTCAACCATGAATTGTTATGAAGGTCAAATTTGTCCAACATAACTCCCCATGCTTCATCAAACTCATCAGGATTCAAAGAGTCATGAACAATAACATGCAAATCATTGTCAATATCCTTCCACATAGGAAGCTTACCAAGATTTCTCGATGCATTTTGTAATACGTGCCACAAGCATAACCGATGTTGTATCTCTGGAAATACAGTGTGAATCTCCTTTCCAATTGGTCTACATTGGTCGGTTAATATGCCTTGTGCTGCTTTGCCCATGCACTTGAGCCATTGGTTAAAAACCCAGACAAATGTATCAGCATCCTCATGTGAAATTAGCGCCGCTGCAAATAATTTAGATTTTCCATGATGGCTGACACCCACAAAGGGAGCAAATGGCATTCGGTACCTACGCAAGAATTTCATTTCACTGACTAGTTATTCTTTGTTTCGAATGAAGTTGATACATTGTAAATAACATTGCACCACAATCGTAAACATAGGCATGTGATCCTATAAAATTACTGATAAAAAAATAGTTTTTTCGGTAGATGAAAATGTGAATATTAAATAATAAAAAAGGATCCTAAAATTTAAAATATCGCTCATTACCTGTTGCACAAAAACGTGGTGTCAAGGTGACAATGTCCCCAAAATCTTTGAACATTGATCTACTCCTTGGGTCAAACCAAAAAGCATTCATTAATCTGCCTTCTTCGTCCCTCTGAATGGAAAAAAATTCATTGTTGTATTCACTCTGTTCAATGAAATAATTTTCAAGAGCAACGGCTTCGCCTTGAATTCTAGCCTTGCGACGTTGACACTTCACAACATTCCTTACGTCTTGTTTATTAAACACAACATTCTCATGACAACCACTTTCAACAACTAAAGAATTGTAATTCTTAATTATTGAAATACCAGCTTCGTCGTTCATGACTATTCTATTCGTAGTTACAACATTAATGCTACAATAATTAACCATTACCGGAGTGTCTTTTGGTTGTAGTGGGTGGTTGTGCTCCAACAAACACTTTTTCAATATCATTTTCCTATATTTTATCCTCCCTTCAACAAAAACTTTACACCCCATGACACTAGATCTCGGGCTTTTTTTTCTGTCCCCCACGGAAACAATTAAGTCGAATCCTTTTCATCATGTAATACCTTGGTTCACTTCTTCCACCAGAGGTACGACTAATTCTCTTATCTTTATACTCGTCCAAAAGTGATGTTGATCTTGAAAAAAATGAGAATCCTTTACGATAAGCATAGTCGTGACAAAATTTAGCAAATTCTTCTCCTGAATCAAAAGGCATTCCCTGAGTTTGCTCACAGGGCCGGCCTTGGGCAGGGGCGAGTGGGGCGGAGGCCCAGGGCCCAAAAAAATGAAAAAGAAGTTTAGTTTCTGATATAAAAAAAAAAAAACAAAACATCACGCGTGATGAAAGCTAGCAGGAATCAACGCAAGGCATAACTCTTCTCCTTCCCAAATTAATGTTCTTTCCTTCTCAACATTTCACATTTATCTTTTTCTCTCTCATCCCTCTTTTCTAATTACTGACCCTATTTCCAAAATTTCAATTCAATTTCTAAATTTATTCAACTACCTAAATTAATATCCTTTAATCCTTCTGATTTTCATTTAAATATTTCAATGCCAACTTTAAAATTTATTTTTTGCAAGGTTTATTTTCAGTTTTTAATGAAAGGAAAAATTTGGAGAACTTGGAGTATATTGTTACCCCCTCCGAATCACTTTGAACTTTGAAGCTTGATAGATCTCGAGACCCCAGGTAAATGGGTAATTATCTATTTATCTTAAATTAATTTGTTTTTTTTTTTTTAATTTTTGAAATAAATAATGTAGTCATGACTGTCATGTAGATAAGTAGATTGTAGAATTTTCTGGAAAAACTAATCTGAAATTCTTGTTTTCTTCTTTCGTTTTTTTTTCGTTTAAAAAATAAAATAATTTTCTATTATAACTAATATGATAGATTGATAGTTAGATAATAGATTGCATATTCTACATTTTTACAGTGACCATACTCCATTTCATTTTCATAAAATGTGAATTTTTTTTTTAATTTTTAAATATACAGTAAAGTGATAGCTTGACTGCTTGATTCAATTTCACAGAATTTCCCATTTCCCCTTTTTTTTATATGCAGTAGAATCCTGGTTCTGTATATATAATTGTTCATGTATTTTTTTAATTTTTTTTATTTGCAGAGTTTCAATTGATCTGTTGATGTGAAATGCTGAAATCTGGGTAATACAGTGTGGCTGAGTGGCTCTTTCGAATTTTCAGGTGTGCTTGTTCTTATTTTTATTAGTGGAATTGTGAAATTATGTTGCCTAAACATTTGTCTGGAAGTGAAAAAAGAAAAAAAAGAAAACAAAGAGAGGAGTTAGAACAATCACAAAAGGGGGCTCTTGACAAGTTTTTTAAAAAAAGAATAGAGCCTTCGGAGGGAGTGGGTTTTGACAATGATAATGCTGATGATGTTGACATTACTAATTTAGATCAATTGGATGACCTTGATAATGCTCCTAATCTTGACAATGTTGATGGTAATGATATGAATGAGAATGATAATGAACCTAATAATGTACCAAATGAGTCTAATGTTGAAGATGGAGTTGATCCACAATTTGTTCCTCCATTAGACATCTATGATCCTAGAAATTAGGGTGTTCTTGATAACAAATCTAGAGATATTCTGATTGACAAAGGTCCTATAAGAGAATTAAATCTAAAATTTCCATTGGATGATAATTCTACACATTTTTCATATGTCCATTTTTTTAGAATGTTGAGTAATGGAGAAACAAGTGATAGAAAATGGTTGGTCTACTCTAAACATGTGGATAAAGTATATTTCTTTTGTTGTAAATTGTTCACAAAACATAACAAAATAGGGGCTTTAGCAACTGATGGCTTGAATGATTGGAAACATTTGAGTGTGAGACTAAAGGGGCATGAAAAAAGCATTGATCATTTAACTAACATGATTTGTTGGACCGAGTTGAGAGCGAGGTTAAAGACTAATCAAACAATTGATAAAGACTTGCAAGAGGTGATTTCAAAAGAGAAAAATCGTTGGAGACAAGTTTTAATAAGAATAATTTCTGTTGTTAAATGTCTTGCTAAAAATAATTTAGCTTTTAGAGGAACAAATGAGAAAATCTATGAAGAGAACAATGGAAATTTTTTAGGGTTGATTGAAATGATTGTTGAATTTTATTTGCCTATGCAACATCATGTTGGGCGTATTCGGAATGAAGATATTCATCATCATTATCTAGGCCATAAAATTAAAAATGAGCTTATTTCCATCCTAGCCCATAGTGTTAGAACTTCTATTATAAATACCATTCAAAATGCAAAATATTTTTCCGTTATTCTTGATTGTACACCTGATGTAAGCCATCAAGAACAAATGACTCTAATAATACAATGTGTTAATATGGAGAGTGACAAACTAAAAATTGAGGAGTACTTTTTAGAGTTTTTAAAAGTGGATGATACATCTGGACTTGGGCTTTTAAATGAATTAATGAAGGCTTTGAACTCTCTTGAGCTTAATGTGGATGATGTGAGGGGTCAAGGATATGATAATGGTTCTAATATGAAAGCAAAACATCAAGGTGTTCAAAGAAGATTGCTTGAAATAAATCCTAGAGCTTTATATATGCCATGTGCTTGTCATAGCCTCAATCTTACTCTTTCTGATATGGCACATTCATGTGTTAAAGCTATTTAATTTTTTGGGATTGTACAACGCATTTATACATTGTTTTCGGGGTCCAGAAAAAGATGGGATATCTTGAAAGATAATGTTCCTGAAACAGTCAAATCCTTGTCAAATACTCGATGGGAAAGTCGTATTAAAAGTGTCAAAGCAATAAGATCTCATGCTCCTAAAATTGTGTCAGCTTTGTTAAAAGTATATGAATCTGTTGGTAATGATGCTAAGGCAAAAAGTGAGGCAGAAAGTTTAGCTAATGCCCTTCAAAGTTTTGAGTTCTTACTTGGGATGGTTATTTGGCATGATATTTTAGTTTTTATTAACATGGTAAGTAAGAAATTACAATCTAAAAAAATGTGCATTGTCACTACCATGGAAGAAATAAAAGGTATAATGTTATATTTTGAAAACTATAGAAATGAAGGATTTGAAGCTAGTCTAAGTCAAAACTCTTGCATTGGAAATGAATATAGAACCAATTCTTCTGACTAAACGTCATATTTTTAGGAAAAGACAATTTGACGAGAATGATAACAATGAAGCAATACAATCACCTGAGGAGTCTTTTAGAGTTAATTATTTTTTGGTGGTTGTAGATATGGCGATTGCTTCTTTGAAAGATAGATTTGAGCAATTGGAGGTTTTTGAAAGTCTTTTTGGATTTTTAATGGATTCAAAAAGGCTAAAATCATATGATGCTAATAAATTAAGAGAATTTTCCAATAAGTTCAGTCATACTTTTTCTCACAACAACTTGTCTGATGTTGATGCAGATGATTTTTTTCCTGAATTAAAAGTGTTACAAATGACTTTACCAAATAAGTCAATGTCTGCACTTGAAATTCTTGAGTTTGTTAAAGTTGCGGATTTCTATCCAAATGTATCAATTGCTTATCGAATTCTTTTGACAATGCCAGTGACTGTTGCATCTGCAGAAAGAATTTTTTCGAAGTTGAAGTTATTGAAAAATTACTTGCGGTCAACAATGTCACAAGAAAGATTGAATGGTTTAGCAATGTTATGAATAGAGAAACATATGTTGGAAAATATTAATGTTGATACTATTATTAATGATTTTGCATCAAGAAATGCATGAAGGCAATGTTTCAAATAAAGACATGTATTTTTAAATACATTTTGAGATTGTAATAAATTTTGTTTTGTTTAATTTATTATGTTGTACTTGATTGTTGTTTAAAAATATATATATATTTTATATTTCATAAATTCTATCATGTGTTTGTCTCAAAAAAAAAAAATTATCATGTGTCAGGGGCCCATTTATGAAAGTTTGCCCCGGGCCAAATAATACTTAGGAACAGCCCTATTTGCTCATTCAAGTCATCATCTTCCTCATTTGATTGATTTTGAACTTGTGATGTTTGCTCATCAACATTTTGTTCTCCACCATTCTCGTGTATTGAATCATGATGTGTTTCGTCAATAGATGTTGGGAACTCATTTAAATGTATTCCGTGTCCTTCCATTTATGCTGCAAACATATAACATTCTTATAAATGTTAAAACATTTGTACAAACATTATGTTTACATTCGTGCAAAATCCTGTACATTATACAAATGATCATAATCATATTACAACAAATGATAATACTTTTACCAAAAAATCATCTTGTAAATGATCCTTTTAGTAAACAGATAATCCTGTAAACTATAGTATTGATCTTAATAAAATACCGTTTAAGTTTTTCACAAAAACGTTTTTTTTGTCATAAAAATATAGATTTGATCCTTTAAACAAAAATATCATCCTACAATTTACATCAGTTACACCTAATCTACACCAAACACATGCATGGCAACAGTTCAACATTAGTAGCTTTCTACCATTAACATACCAAGTGCATCATAGATCAAAAGAAAACCACAGTTATCAGCAAACAAATTCGATTTCTTAAAAAAATAATTCACATTATCTCAATGTTCATAGCAAAAAAAAATTAAAATAAAAAATCATTAACCCAAAAAATTGTTATAAAGGATTCGTATTTTTATTGCCAGGTTCAGGTAACTTCATTAACCCAAAAAATACGAATACATTCTGTTTTTTTTTTTTTTTTTAATAGAGGAGACAAATCTTTGCTAATTAGACCCAGATTTAGGTAACTTCATTAACCCAAAAAATACGAATACTTCTCCAAATCTGACAATAAAAATACCTATGATCTTAGTTAAACATAGAAATCCTATAATAATGAGATTCAGTACCTGCCAGAGTAAAGCAACTATCCTGAAGAAGTCGCCGGAAAAATTTAGTCAGTGGTCGGAGGTCGGTGATCGGCTGTGGTAGATAAAGAATAATAATGATCCTAATAATTTTTAATGACAAGATATCCTAATATTTTTAATTTACAAGATAGTATACTATGAAAATTTTAGGTGGGAAACTTTTTGGGATAAAATGGAGGGAATTTTTCCCCCAAAATAGCTTGTAAGGGTGCTAAGTTTCCCACCAAAATGAATTATTTTTACCTCCATAATGAAAAGTAAAAAGCCAATTAGATAGTGACAACTAGTTTGTGTAACTTGAGACCACTTACACATAGTGTAACTCTACCCTCTCTCTTATCAATTACTACCTCCGTATCGCAATCCTCGACACATAAGTAGATAGCACGGACTCTTAGGCAAAAAATGGATTTAAAGGGAGGGATAGAGTGAAAAATGAATAATTAATTGAGCCCATAACAAAAGTAAAAGCAACACATGGGTAACTTTTATACTAAATATAGTAAAAATTATTTGTTGCAAGTATCGTGTTACAGCCTAAAATGGTAAAAGTTGTGAATATTGTGATACGGGTGTATTAGATACTAGCACGAAGCAATAAGAGTAATTACAATCATACATGTGCCAACCACCCAGGCTCTCACTCAAATGGTTGTTCGAGGAATGATAAACTATTTGCTGCTATATGCCTTTAGCGGTTTTTGAGTGAATGTCTTAATTATTGTCTCGTGCAATGTAATTATTGTCCTGTATAACACAATTATTGTCCCACGGGTGTCGTTTATTGTCCACATACTGTTTTTATTATTGTCCACGTACTGTTTTTATTATTAGTTATTGTCCCACGGGTGTTGTTACAATAAGCTTATTTCTAGTGGTATAAATAAATGGTTAACCAAATCGAAAAGTAGCCGTAACAAACTTACAACGGAAACTAGATTTTAATTTTTTGTAACCATAATCGAACCGTTAACAAACAGTTAACCGCAACGGTTACTCCCAAAACCGTTAAAAATGATGAAAGATGAAAATATGAAATGATGAATGGATCATACTTATGCATATGAGAGCAATGGAGTTAGGAACAAATGTGGCTTTGTTAAAACTAATGCATTTAGGCCATTTGAAAGTTAAGCTAAGTGTACTTAATGGCCTCTTAAGAAATTAACGGTTAGCCGTTTAAGAAAAGAGCTATTGTAAACGTTAGGTAACCATAAGCGTTAAAAACTAACGATGTAAACTAACCGTTGAAAAGCACTGGTTACACGGTTTACGGTTACGATTAATTTTTTTTTTTTTGCACACCCCTACTTAGGGTGCGTTCTCTTTAATTTATTAGACTTTAACTTATTTGAACTAAACATATCTGAACTTATTGTTGGAACTTATCTGAACTTATCAGAACTTATTGGAATTTATTTGAACTTATTAAACCTTAAACATATTTTTTAAGGTGTATTTAACTTATTTGAACTAAGATTCACTACAAAAAACTCACACAACGAGGGCAACTTATCATAATTAAAGAGGGCAAAGTGAGTATTGTTTTACTTAATGATGCCTACAAGGGCAATTATTTTTGCACTCATTGATATTAACAATGAAGACAATATAATTATTTTGCCCCCTTAGACTTTTGAAACTTTGCCCTATTTGACAATAAATAAAGTGTTTAAATCAAGGAAATCAAAATGTATTGCCTTTGTTGATGATCAATGAAGGCAATTTTGTTTGCCCTTTTTGAATTGAATCAAAGAGAGCAAAACATCTAAAATTGACTTTGAAACCTAATATAGCGGGGTTACAAGGGCAACATGAGAGCAATACTAAAATTATCATTATAACCTAAGAAGACAAATTTTTTATCAAATAGGACAATTTTAATTGTCCTTATTGAACACATTTTTTGTAGTGATTATTAGAACTTATTGGAACTTATCTGAACTTATCATTACTTATTGGAATTTATTTGAACTTATTAAACCTTAAACTTATTTTTTAAGGTGTATTTAGAACTTATGAAGTATTCTGAAATTATTAAAATTTATTGGAACTTATCTGAATTTATTAAACCGAAAATTTATTTTTTTAAGGTCAAAAGAACACACCCTTATTCCTATTTTGCAGGACCCTCTTAAATACTTCAATTCTCTTCAACCACTCACTTGGCTCCAACCGCCAGAATAGTTATCGTATGAAAAGTGGACACGTATGATCAAGTTATCATATACTTAAATTTTGCAAATTGGTTTAAAGATTATTACCATGTTTTAATTAGATATCCTTATGGTATTCCAATTCATTGAAAATAATGAAATAAACAAAAAGCGACATATGTGTTACGTTATTTTTCCCTCATGCATTGAGATGATTTGAAAAGAATATTGTTGATTATAGTGAGCCATAATTCTAAGTGCGTCAAACATTTAAGAATGAGCGAAGTACGCTACCTACTTTGATAGGTTTTCCCCATCAAATACAAAAATTGAGTATTGATTGAATCCCAATTCTAGCTCTTAATGCCTCAGTGTTTTCAAGCAAGATAAGGCTTGCTATAATGATACAACTATAAGTTACCTCTTTAGTGATGGTAGATACAATGATTCGTTGAGAATGAAGTCATAGCCCAAAGGTTAGGGCTTCAGAATTCCAGGCATGAGATCCTGGGTTCGATTCTCACCGCATGCATTTGCGAGGATTCCTTATTATCCCCCCTTACAGATGTGTGTGTTGGCTAAAATTGGGTCGGATGACCTGCAGTAGTGCCTGGTTCCAAGGCCTAGTATCCCACACATTATCCTATAAAAAAAAAGATACAATGATTCGTCTCAATTCAATAATATTCAAAATGACTATATATTTTCTTATACGTATAAAATTAATAAAAGAATAATCCCTTTGGTTAAATACGACGAAAATATTTTTTATATGGCATATATTTATATATGCTTTTCATTTCAAGCTAAGCTCCAAGTTTTTTTTTTTTTGTTGCAACTCTTATATTCATCATCTCAACCACTTTACAACCTACTACATAATTACTAACACGATAGCAACATCACAGTTAATATGATGTCAATTGAATGAGTAAGTCTTGTATGAGTTTTTTTACGAAACATGTTAAACCAACCAGTTTGAGCATACTTACTCTCCAGATTAAACTTGAGAAAGAAGTACACTTCATTAATATTTAACTTACTATGAAAGCTCATGCAAGTGTCATACCTTATTTACTTTGCCAAAATGAAAACCTTCTTTTATTTATATTTATGATACTCAACAATATGACATTAATTTCTTCCCTTTACTACTTGTACTCTTGAACAACCATGCATATACTTCAACGAACATTGAATATGTACAAGTGCATGATAATATAAATGAAACAAAAAAAAATAAAGAAACCCAAGACATATTATGTACATATGATATATTATCTACTTTTTATATTATGGAAAGTGATATATGTGGCCCTACGGGCCACATATAAGGAGCGTAAAAATAAAAGGTTAAATTAAACATTTATTACCTCAAATGACGTATAATTTTGTTATAAATTTCTAAATTGTTTCCATTTTAACCAATTTATTTAATGCTTATTTATCGCTCTAAGGGCTGCATATAACATTAACCTTATGCTCTATTTGGATATCAATATTTTATTTGAAATTATGTATTTGGACCAAATCTAGTGTTTGGGTGACTAAGAATTTCAAATTTGGGAATTGGATCAAATGCTAATGCATATCTAAACTGTCCATAGATTTGAGAATTCTAAATGACTTGTGATATCTTGTCATTTGAAATTACAACCTTACGAGGCTTATCATCTCCTCTGTTAAAATATCTCCTCCACTGATCTTTCTCCTCGTCATCCTATACACCACTAGTCCACTGCTTGTCCACTCCTACACCGTGCTCTGATTTCAAACCACCTCAACTCACATATACATGATGCCATGATTATGAGCTTGATTTGAATATCAATGACCTCAGTGATGTGCCGATTGGCAAGATGACATTTTGAGTCCAAATTCCGACCATCGTTCTTTAGTTTGTCGCCAATTTTAGAACTATTTGATTCGGTCTATCTGATATCTACTCATTAGCTATGGTGTTTTAGAAGTTGTGAATGAGTTTTGGTGTGACTATGGATGAGATAGATGATGCTGTCTTTTACCAATAATGAATCTTTTAAGTTTAATATTGTCTGAACCCTTACAAATGTAAATTTTTAATCCTCAATTTTTCAGTAGAAAATTTTTCCCCAAATTATAATGTGTCTTCTTGAAACTTCAATTATAGGTTTAAAGATCCATTTCTTATTCAAGCCATACAGTAGATTTGAAATTAAGGATTTAGAATTCTTACATTTCCCAAACAAATGAATTTCATTTGAATATCAAGATTTCAAATTCTAGAATTAAAATCCAGTAATTGAAATGAAATGGACATTCCCAAACACTACCTTATATTATTTGCAATAATTAATAATAATAATAATAATAATAATAATAATAATAATACTAATTTTCTCTGTGATTCTCCAAGACTATTATGCTCAGGATGCTGTGGCTCATTTTGATTATCCTCAATGTGAGCTGTTGCTTCTTTTTATGTGTATTGGAGTTTGAAAACACTACTTTACATTGCGCACTTTCCCCTCTCGACATTTTGAAGCGGCTCAACCTTCTTTTGATGTTGCTGTTCGAGCTTCTTTGGAGCATATTAATTGTCACTGCTTCAGGGCCTAGTTTTGTGATTGGCAGCGGCGTCTTGCCACCTTACCATTTGCTCTGGGAGGCTTGGGTGTTTTTCAGCGGGTGATGCTCGGCACTGTGCGTTTCTTGTGTCGTGTTTGCAATCTGCTGGTCTTCAGACTTCACTTCTTCGGTATTATAGTGTTGTTGAGCTAGGTCCCACCTACAATGATGCTTTTTCTCTATTCATTGAGAAATTTGGGATTGACCTTATGAGTAATGCTAGTGAGATCGTTGTCCCTAAACTTATGACGAAATTGACAAATATATATTTTACGAAAGTTACTGTATTTGCATAATCCACTTTCTCCTTATCTAGCGTCAGATTGCTTTATGAAAATTTCAGCAGGGGATAATACCTTTGCTAGGCTAAGGGCAATCTCAAGTTTAGGTCAGACTTTGAACGGTAAGCCTTACCGTTTTGCTTTTTTGTTATTGAATGGGAGTTCCTTTGTTCTCGATTTCGGTACCGTGTTTAGCTTGCTCAAGTTTTTTTTTTTTTTATAGAGTTACGTAGTTTCGACCGCGGTCATCATGTTGTGTCCTGCGCTAGGATGGTGTGTGTTAAACATCGACATAATGTTGTCCGTGATACCCATGTTGATATTTGCTATCGGTCTGGGATTTCCGCACGGAAGGAGGTTGATGTGGGGTTGACTGGAGATGAGGGAACAACGACGCTCTTCGACCTGCAGATGTATTTCTCTACTCTTGTGACAAAGGTTTGGATGTTTGCTTTGACTTGAAGAGGTCTTATCCGATCCATTGACACAACATGAGTTTTCTGATTATATGCCTGGTCGCGTTATGTCGGTTACAGCTGAGTGGAAGCATGACAAATATGTGGCTCGTTATAGGAAATGAAATTAGGTATGGTTTCTCGTTTTACATATTTTTTTGAAAAAAAAAAATTTGTTTTTTTAATTAAAAATTTGAAAAAAAAATTGTTTTTTAAAAAATAAAAAACAGTTCTCTTATAAAAAATAAACAGTTTTTTAGAAAAAAAAATAAAACTTAAAAAAATTGTATAAGAAAAAAAAACGGATCCGGATACCCGATTTTCGGAACTAATTTTTGGGTACCAGGATCAAAAAAATTGTGACCCGAAAATCCGGGTACTCAAATTTGCCCACCTCTAATAATAATAATAATAAGACAACCTTATTATATTTTTCAGATCAGATCATATTAAATTAGCAATATTGGCAAATCAAAGATAAAAAACGCTAACAATAGAAATTAAACGGCCAAGGAGAAGGTAAATTTAAATTTAATAATACGACGGATAGTCTCAATTAATAAGCTAACCATTTTATTATTCCACAATATTTCAATCTTTGTATCTCCATTTGAATAATATAGTGAGTTAAAATTGAATTTTCGAAGTATTTTTAGGTGAAGTGTTTGTGTGGCTATGTGAATGGTCAAAGCTTATAGGGTTGAAAATTGAGGCAACAATAAACAAAGGTTAAAGACAGTAAAGATCGAAATTAATAAAACCTTTTTCTATGCAATGTTACCATGTTTAAAAAAAGACTTTATTATCAAATTTGTAAGATTAGCAAGGTTACGAATGCCCTTGGGCATTAGATAAACATTTACAATTTTATTTTTTTTAAATGGTAGTAATGTACCACAAAATTATGCATAGACCGATGTATTATCTCCACGTTTAGCATTCTTATTTAGTACAACAGTGATGCTCGTTAGATTTCGCATAATATTGTAGGCGGTATAATTGTGCTGCTTAGAGATTAAAGAACCATAAGAACAGAAGAATCAGACAATTATTGCAATAATGTCAAAATGTGAATAAGTTGAATGTAACCATTAAAATGAATAATTAAATTTACTTATCAAAGAAGATGATGTGTCTATTAAAGATATGAAAAATTGCTTGCCAAATCTATATACTTCCTCCGTTTCAAAATAAATGCAACAGTTTCTATTTGAAAGTTTCAAAATAAATGCAACAATTTTAATCTTTCCATTTTTGTAAATATTTTCTTTCTATCTCTCACATCTAATGTCTCTCTCTATCCCTTTTGCTCTCACAATATAAAATTGTCTAGGAGTCCGTGCCTCTTGAATTGTTGCGTTTTTTTTTTTAAACGGATGAAGTATTATTATTTTGGAAGTGAGCAAATATTTATAGGCCACTTAGATCAAAAACCCAACGCCAACCCTAGGCAAAAAGCAGATGTTAATTAAGTGGAAAAAAAAGCCCTAGCTAGCCAAAGCAAACAAGTGAAACAACAGTAGACGACTGAATAGTAATCAGTGTAAAAAACTATAAAGAGACCTCATTGCAACAAGCAATAAAAACTTATAATCACAAAAGATTTTTGGAGAGCTAAGTTAGGTGTCATCATACAAATATATCATGGAACTCCTCATGCCATTTTCACCCAACTCAGTCCCTCTTACACCCATCACCTTCTTAGAGAGAGCTGCAACTGCCTACTCCGACTGCCCATCTCTTGTTTACAACAACACATTTTCCCAAACATGGGACGAAACCCATCGCCGTTGCGTCCAAGCGGCATCCTCAATCAAATCCCTGGGCGTTAAGCGTGGGGACGTGGTTTCCGTCTTGGCCCCCAACGTCCCCGCCATGTACGAGCTCCAGTTCTCCGTCCCTATGGCGGGAGCCGTCCTCAATAATATCAACACTCGCCTTGACTCTCGCACTCTCTCCATTCTCCTCCGCCATAGCGAGTCGAAACTGGTGTTTGTCGACCACCACCTCCACCCCCTCCTCCTCCAGGCAATGTCTCACATCCCTCCCGGTACTCCTCTCCCTCTCGTCATCCTCATTAAAGACTCTGACTGTGTCTATGACGAGATTAATGTTGACCTCCTCTCCTCAAATGGAAAGAAGGTCAACTTAAGCAACAAATATATTATTGGTAACTACAAGGAGTTAGTGGGAAGTGGAGACCCGCGGTTTGACTGGGTCCCACCTAAGAGCGAGTGGGACCCCATTGCTCTTAACTACACCTCGGGAACCA
The DNA here is from genome assembly GCA_951394345.1 of Salicornia ramosissima. Lineage (NCBI taxonomy): Eukaryota > Viridiplantae > Streptophyta > Magnoliopsida > Caryophyllales > Amaranthaceae > Salicornia > Salicornia ramosissima. Next base: position 29,631,959 of record OX596236.1, on the reverse strand, counting down.
CTAACTCCCCCAAGGGAGTAGTCCTCAGCCATAGGGGAAATTACATTTTAGCCCTTGATACACTTCTTGCATGGTCAGTCCCAAAACAACCGGTCTATCTCTGGACCTTACCTATGTTCCATGCTAATGGATGGAGCTTGACATGGGGGATGGCCGCGGTGGGTGCCACCAATATATGTCTCCGTAAATTCGATGCCCCCACCGTGTACAATGCCATTCAGCACCACGGGGTGACCCACATGTGTGGGGCGCCGGTGGTGCTAAACATGCTAGCAAATCTCCATAATGCTAAACCTTTGGAAAAGCCGGTCCAAATTTTAACGGCTGGGGCTCCGCCACCTGCGTCAGTTCTCTTTCGAGCCGAGTCCCTAGGGTTTGTTGTCAATCATGGGTATGGGCTAACAGAAACGGGGGGGTTGGTTGTGAACTCGGCCTGGAAGTCAAAATGGGACAGCCTGCCCGCAACAGAGCGTGCTAGGCTTAAGGCAAGACAAGGGATAGGGTCACTAGGAATGACTAAGGTTGACATTTTGGATCCGAAAACGGGTCAATCCGTAAAAAGAGACGGGTTGACCCTAGGTGAAGTGGTACTCAAAGGAGCGAGTCTAATGTTAGGGTACTTAAAAGACCAGGAAGGAACATCCAAGTCCATGACACGAACCGGATGGTTCCACACGGGGGACGTGGGTGTGATACACCCTGATGGATACCTAGAGATCAAAGACAGGTTAAAAGACATAATAATAAGTGGGGGTGAAAATATAAGCAGTGTAGAGGTGGAGGCCGTGTTGTACACGCACCCGAAGGTGGACGAGGCCGCGGTAGTTGCACGGCCAGATGAGTTTTGGGGAGAAACACCGTGCGCGTTCCTAAGCTTGAAGAGCAAGTTCAAAGAAGAGGTAACAGAAAAGGAGATAATAGAGTATTGTAGGGAGAGGATGGCACATTACATGGTTCCTAAGACTGTGGTTTTTCAGGAGGAGCTGCCCAAAACATCGACTGGAAAAGTTCAAAAGTTTCTGTTGAGAGAAACGGCCAATGCTCTGGGCCCACTAGTTAAGGTAAGTTCTTTTAGTAATAATAATAATAACGTTATTACCCAGATGCAGGATAAATGTAATAATAGGTTTGATGAATTAATAGGTTAAGTATTTATGGACAACAATTTATAGAATTACCGGTTGTGGTTGTACTATTAATATAAGTATGTTTTGATTCATGCTTTTGTAAGCAAGAAATGTGAGTACTATTGTATTAATGCACAATTTAATTTCCCCCTTGTCCTTCCACTGTTGAATTGATTTTGGCGTTCCTTTAATGAGTTTTGCACTTTTGCTCCACTTTATTTAGAGATTTTTTTTTAAACATAAATAAACAATAATAACTAACGTAATAATCGTTTGTTATAATTCGTTAAAATATGGGAGCAATTTGTGAATAACAATTTGGATTTTTTTTTCTAAAAAATTATGACAATGGTAATGGATTTAAAGTGTAAATTCGTTAAGGAAAAACATAATAATCCCCATGGAAAACATAATTTCATTCCCAAGCTTGATTTTTCTTCTTATTTTCTATTACCATCAATTATCGTGGAGGAGGGTGGTATTAGATGGATATGAATTTTTATGAAGAAAATTAGATAAATTGGAGTTCAACGAGCACCACCATGGGAATGAATTTTGATTTAACTTCCAAATTTATTTATGAATTAATTTCCATTATATTACTACCATTTATAACCGGCAACCAAACTGGTTATAAAAGTTGTAGCTAGGTTTGAGTGGAAAACACCTAAGAATTTTTAATAGTTTTAATTAGATATCCTTATTGTATTCCAATTCATTGAAAATAATGAAATAAACAAAAAGCGACATATGTGTTACGTTATTTTTCCCTCATGCATTGAGATGATTTGAAAAGATTTTTGTTGATTATGTGAGCCATAATTCTAAGTGCGTCAAACATTTAAGAATGAGCGAAGTACGCTACCTACTTTGATAGGTTTTCCCCATCAAATACAAAAATTGAGTATTGATTGAATCCCAATTCTAGCTCTTAATGCCTCAGTGTTTTCAAGCAAGATAAGGCTTGCTATAATGATACAACTACAAGTTACCTCTTTAGTGATGGTAGATACAATGATTCGTTGAGAATGAAGTCATAGCCCAAAGGTTAGGGCTTCAGAATTCCAGGCATGAGATCCTGGGTTCGATTCTCACCGCACGCATTTGCGAGGATTCCTTATTATCCCCCCTTAAAGATGCGTGTGTTGGCTAAAATTGGGTCAGGTGACCTGCAGTAGTGCCTGGTTCCAAGGCCTAATATCCCCCACATTATCCTATAAAAAAAAGATACAATGATTCGTCTCAATTCAATAATATTCAAAATGACTATATATTTTCTATACGTATAAAATTAATAAAAGAATAATCCCTTCGGTTAAATACGAAGAAATTTTTTTTTATATGGCATATATTTATATACGCTTTTCATTTCAAGTTAAGCTCCAAGTTTTTTTTTTTTTGTTGCAACTCTTATATTGATCATCTCAACCACTTTACAACCTACTACATAATTACTAAAACGATAGCAACATCACATTCAATATGATGTCAATTGAATGAGTAAGTCTTGTATGAGTTTTTTTACGAAACATGTTAAACCAACCAGTTTGAGCATACTTTCCCTCCAGATTAAACTTGAGAAAGAAGTACACTTCATTAATATTTAACTTACTATAAAAGCTCATGCAAGTGTCATACCTTATTTACTTTGCCAAAATGAAAACCTTCTTTTATTTATATTTATGATACTCAACAATATGACATTAATTTCTTCCCTTTACTACTTGTACTCTTGAACAACCATGCATATACTTCAACGAACATTGAATATGTACAAGTGCATGATAATATAAATGAAACAAAAAAAAAAAACCCAAGACATATTGTGTACATATGATATATTATCTACTTTTTATATTATGGAAAGTGATATATGTGGCCCTACGGGCCACATATAAGTAGCGTAAAAATAAAAGGTTAAATTAAACATTTATTACCTCAAATGACGTATAATTTTGTCATAAATTTCTAAATTGTTTCCATTTTAACTAATTTATTTAATGCTTATTTATCGCTCTAAGGGCTGCATATAACATTAAGATTATGCTCTATTTGGATATCAAGATTTCATATGAAATTATGTATTTGGACCAAATCTAGTGTTTGGGTGACTAAGAATTTCAAATTTGGGAATTGGATCAAATGCTAATGCATATCTAAACTGTCCATAGATTTGAGAATTCTAAATAACTTGTGATATCTTGTCATTTGAAATTACAACCTTACGAGGCTTATCATCTCCTTTGTTAAAATATCTCCTCCACTGATCTTTCTCCTCGTCATCATATACACCACTAGTCCACTGCTTGTCCACTCCTACACCGTGCTCTGATTTCAATCCACCTCAACTCACATATACATGATGCCATGATTATGAGCTTGATTTGAATACCAATGACCTCAGTGATGTGCCGATTGGCAAGATGACATTTTTAGTCCAAATTTCGACAATCGTTCTTCAATTTGTCGCCAATTTTAGAACTATTTGATTCGGTCTATTGGATATCTACTCATTAGCTATGGTGTTTTAGAAGTTGTGAATGAGTTTTGGTGTGACTATGGATGAGATAGATGATGTTGTCTTTTACCAATAATGAATCTTTTAAGTTTAATACTGTCTGAACCCTTACAAATGTAAATTTTTAGTCCTCAATTTTTCAGTAGCAAATTTTTCCCCAAATTATAATGTGTCTTCTTGAAACTTCAATTATAGGTTTAAAGATTCATTTCTTATTCAAGCCATACAGTGGATTTGAAATTAAGGGTTTAGAATTCTTACATTTCCCAAACAAATGAATTTCATTTTAATATCAAGATTTCAAATTCTAGAATTAAAATCTAGTAATTGAAATGAAATGGACATTCCCAAACACTACCTTATATTATTTGCAATAATTAATAATAATAATAATAATAATAATAATAATAATAATAATAATAGTAATTTTCTCAGTGGTTCTCCAAGATTATTATGCTCAGGATGCTGTGGCTCATCTTGATTATCCTCAGTGTGAGTTGTTGCTACTTTTTATGTGTATTGGAGTTTGAAAACACTACTTTACATTGCGCACTTTCCCCCCTCGACATTTTGAAGCGGCTCAACTTTCTTTTGATGTTGTTGTTCGAGCTTCTTTGGAGCATAATAATTGTCACTGCTTCAGGGCCTAGTTTTTATGATTGGCAGCGGCATCTTGCCACCTTACCATTTGCTTTGGGAGGCTTGGGTGTTTTTTAGCGGGTGATGCTCGGCAGTGTGCGTTTCTTGTGTCGTGTTTGCAGTCTGTTGGTCTTCAGACTTCACTTCTTCGGTATTATAGTGTTGTTGAGCTAGGTCCCACCTACAATGATGTTTTGGCTCTATTCATTGAGAAATTTGGGATTGACCTTATGAGTAACGCTAGTGAGATCGTTGTCTCTAAACTTATGACGAAATTGACAAATATATAATTTGCAAAAGTTACTGTATCTGCATAATCCACTTTCTCCTTATCTCGTGTCAGATTGCTTTATGGAAATTTCAGCAGGGGATAATACCTTTGCTAGGCTAAGGGCGGTCCCAATCTCAAGTTTAGGTCAGACTTTGAACGGTAAGCCTTACCATTTTGCTCTTTGTTATTGAATGGGAGTTCCTTTGTTCTCGATTTCGGCACCGTGTTTAGCTTGCTCAAGTTTTTTTTTATAGAGTTACGTACTTTCGGCCGCGGTCATCATGTTGTGTCCTGTTCTGGGATGGTGTGTGTTAAACATCGACATAATGTTGTCCGTGATACCCATGTTGATATTTGCAATCGGTCTGGGATTTCCGCACGGAAGGAGTTTGATGTGGGGTTGACCGGAGATGAGGGAACAACGACGCTTTTCGACCTGTAGATGTATTTCTCTATTCTTGTGACAAAGGTTTGGATGTTTGCTTTGACTTGAAGAGGTCTTTTCCGATCCATTGACACAATATGAGTTTTCTGATTATATGCCTGGTCGCGTTATGTCGGTTACAGCTGAGCGGAAGCATGACAAATGTGGCTCGTTATAGGAAATGAAATTAGGTATGGTTTCTCGCTTTATATATTTTTTTGAAAAAAACAATTTGTTTTTTTTATTAAAAATTTGAAAAAAATTTGTTTTTAAAAAAATGAAAATAAAAAAACAGTTTTCTTATAAAAAATAAACATTTTTTTATTAAAAATAAATAAAACATAAAAAAAATTGTATAAGAAAAAAAAAACCCGGATCCGGATACCCGGTTTTCGAAACTGAGTTTTGGGTACCGGGATTATCCGGATCGGATCCGGGTCAAAAAAGTTGTGACCGAAAATCCGGTACTCAAATTTGTCCACCTCTAATAATAATAATAATAAGACAACCTTATTATATTTTTCAGATCAGATCATATTAAATTAACAATATTGGCAAATCAAAGATAAAAAACGCTAACAATAGAAATTAAACGGCCAAGGAGAAGGTAAATTTAAATTTAATAATACCATGGATAGTCTCAATTAATAAGCTAACCATTTTATTATTCCACGATATTTCATTCTTTGTATCTCCATTTGAATAATATAGTGAGTTAAAATTGAATTTTCAAAGTATTTTTAGGTGAAGTGTTTGTGTGGCTATGTGAATGGTCAAAGCTTATAGGGTTGAAAATTGAGGCAACAATAAACAAAGGTTAAAGACAGTAAAGATCGAAATTAATAAAACCTTTTTCTATACAATGTTACCATGTTTAAAAAAAGACTTTATTATCAAATTTGTAAGATTAGCAAGGATACGAATGCCCTTGGGCATTAGATAAACATTTACAATTTTTTTTTTTTAAATGGTAGTAATGTACCACAAAATTATGCATAGACCGATGTATTATCTCCACGTTTAGCATTCTTATTTAGTACAACAGTGATGCTCTTTAGATTTCGCATAATATTTTAGGCGGTATAGTTGTACTGCTTAGAGATTAAAGAACCATAAGAACACAAGAATCGGACAATTATTGCAATAATGTCAAAATGTGAATAAGTTGAATGTAACCATTAAAATGAATAATTAAATTTACTTATCAAAGAAGATGATATGTCTATTAAAGATATGAAAAATTACTCTCCCAAATCTATATACATCCTCCGTTTCAAAATAAATGCAACAGTTTCTATTTCAGGAAGTTTCAAAATAAATGCAACAATTTTAATCTTTCCATTTTTGTAAATATTTTCTTTCTATCTCTCACATCCACTGTCTCTCTCTATCCCTTTTACTCTCACAACAAAAAATTGTCTAGGAGTATGTGCCTCTTGAATTTTTTGCGCTTTTTTTTAAACGGAGGAAGTATTATTATTTTGGAAGTGAGCAATTATTTATAGGCCACTTAGATCAAAAACCCAACGCCAACCCTAGGCAAAAAGCAGCTGTCAATTAAGTGGAAAAAAAAGCTCTAGCTAGCCAAAGCAAACAAGTGAAACTACAATAGACGACTGAATAGTAATCAGTGTAAAAAACTATAAAGAGACCTCATTGCAACAAGCAATAAAAACTTATAATCACAAAAGATTTCTGGAGAGCTAAGTTTGGTGTCATCATAAAAATATATCATGGAACTCCTCATGCTATTTTCACCCAACTCAGTCCCTCTTACACCCATCACCTTCTTAGAGAGAGTTGCAACTGCCTACTACGACTGCCCATCTCTTGTTTACAACAACACATTTTCCCAAACATGGGACGAAACCCATCGTCATTGCGTCCGAGCGGCATCCTCAATCAAATCCCTGGGCGTTAAGCGCGGGGACGTGATTTTCATCTTGGCCCCCAATGTCCCCGCCATGTAAGAGCTCCAGTTCTCCGTCCCTATGGCGGGAGTCGTCCTCAATAATATCAACACTCGCCTTGGCTATCGCACTCTCTCCATTCTCCTCCGCCATAGCGAGTCGAAACTGGTGTTTGTCGACCACCACCTCCACCCCCTCCTCCTCCAGGCAATGTCTCACATCCCTCCCAGCACTCCTCTCCCTCTCGTCATCCTCATTAACGACTCTAACTGTGTCTATGACGAGATTAATGTTGACCTCCTCTCCTCAAATGGAAAGAAGGTCAACTTAAGCAACAAATACATTATTGGTAACTACAAGGAGTTAGTGGGAAGTGGAGACCCGAGGTTTGACTGGGTCCCACCTAAGAACGAGTGGGACCCCATTGCTCTTGTTTTAACGGAAGCCCGAAAACAAACAAACTACAATGAAAAACACTAAAACCACACAAAGATTTAACGAGGTTTACTATCGATGAGATAGCTACGTCCTCCTGGCCGGTACGAAAACGTTTCACTATGGAAATCAAATAAACGGAATGCAATCGAGAGACTGGTAATTCTCCCAAGAATTCACTCACTAAAACTCTCAATATGTTTTCCTCTCAAATATGTGGCTTGAAACAATTCGCATAAATAGAAACAAAACCCTAAAGTCCTATTTATACTAATTACAAAGTTATTCGACAAATAGACGAACAAACCCTAGAAATTGAACGGACCCGGGCGGGTATGAAGAAAACCGCCCGGGTTTACGAGTGAAGCAAAAAACCAAGGCCCAGGACCCGACCGGGTCTCCAGAAACCTGCCCGGGTGCGTGACCAGACTTCCCAAGAAGAGGCTGAAGACCCGCCCGGGTGCGTAGCACAAACACCACAACTCCACATGCCAAACCCGCCCGGGGCCATGGTTCCCCCGCCCGGGGCCGTGGCAACTTCTCTTCCACTCGTTAACAAACCCGCCCGAGGCTCCCCATACATGCCTGGGTGCGCGACCTCATTGCTTCAACACTTCCAAACTTCGTCTTTCTTCATCGAACTAGTCCGTAACCCAAAGGCATGACTTGGTAATACAAGTCACACCCAAAAAGCACCACAAATCTCCACCTTGACTTGTATTTACCAATACACGCCAAGACCAAACAAAACACTAACAAACCAACCAGCACAAACGCCCTCCTAATCCCGGGGCGAGGATTGCCTCCACCTTGAGGCACAACCCATGAGGGTCTCAAACATGGCTATCAACATTCAACAAGTCCAAACAATGTTTGAACTTGCGAATTGGAACCGACGTGGTGAACATATCAGCAGTACCAATCTTCTTCACCTCAACGCGCTTCTCATTCCTAAGGAAATGATAACGCACATCAATATGTTTAGTTCTATCATAATGAACCTGATCTTTAGCAAAACAAATCGCACTCAAACTATCACAATAAACCGTAGCACGATCATGATGAATACCCAAATCACTAACAAGACCCCGCAACCAAATACCCTCTTTTGCAGCAGTGGTTAACGCCATATATTCAGCTTCCGTTGTAGACAACGTAACTGCATATTGCAAAGTGGCTTTCGAACTAATCACTGAACCTCCAAGAGTGTAGACATAACCCGTCACAGATCTTATGGTATCAACATCACCTGCATAATCAGAATCACAATACCCAGACACTAAACATTGTGTCTCATTGCCATAAATGAGACCAACATCCGCCGTTCCAACCAAGTAGCGAAAGATTCGCTTCACACACTGCCAATGCTCCTTCTTAGGTTGCGACATAAACCTACTAACCACACTAACAACATCTGCAATATCAGGTCTAGTACAAACCATTGCATACATCAAACTTCCAACTGCACTAGCATATGGAACACTTGACATGTACTCATTCTCTTCATTAGACTGAGGAGTATACATAGAGAGACGAACATTAGAAGCAATAGGAGTATCTATAGATTTAGCATTTTTCATACCAAACCTGTCAAGAATACGCTGAATATAACCCTTTTGTGAAAGAAACAACTTCTTCTTGACACGATCTCTATAGATTTCCATCCCCAAAATCTTGCGAGCTGCTCCTAAGTCTTTCATGTCAAATTCAGAACTAAGAAGCTCTTTCAACTTGCGCACATCCGACATTTCCTTAGCTGTAATAAGCATATCATCAACATATAATAATAAATAAATATAAGAAGATCCATTCTCCACCTTACTGTGATAAACACAGCAATCATAGAGACTTCTGTTGTAGCCATGCTCCACCATGAAAGTATCAAACTGCTTGTACCACTTCCTAGGCGACTGCTTAAGTCCATATAAGGACTTCTTCAAGTGACATGCATAAGTTTCCTTCCCAGAGACAATGAACCCCTTAGGCTGACCCATATAGATATCTTCCTCTAGTTCCCCATGTAAAAACGTTGTTTTTACATCCATTTGCTCAAGTTCTAGATCAAAATGTGCCACTATTGCTAGAAGCACCCGAATAGAAGTATGTCGAACCACTAGTGAGAATATCTCATTGTAATCCACTCCTTCCTGCTGTCTAAACCCCTTAGCAACCAACCGAGCTTTGTATCGAATTGGATCCCCTTCAGAGGTACCCTCTTTTCTCTTGAAAAAACCCATTTACACCCAATTAACCGACGACCCTTTGGTAATTGCACGAGTTCCCATGTTTTTTTTTGTGAAGAGACTCCATCTCTTCATTCATAGCAACCAACCATCTATTTGACTCGGCACTAGCAACTGCTTCCTTGTAAGAAATCGGTTGAGGTGTCTCAATATCATCTGCAACATTCAAAGCATATGCTACCAACTCCTCTACACAACAATTCTGACCCGGAACATGACGTCCCTCCATCTCCTCAATTAGTCTCTGAAGCTTCTTCTCAGTCGTTTAGAACCAACCTCCGCAATGTGATCAATCTCACAGTCACCTGTTTCATCAATAACAGGCTCATCTGCCAACTGATTAGTAGTCGCCAGACTCTGCTCCACCTGAATCTGCATACCATCCTTGGCAATAGACAAAGGTTCTATTTCAAACTCATCGTCACAAACAACGCTATCATCTTTGTTGCCTGCATTTTATTAAAAGACACAAACATAGTATTTTCATCAAAAGTTACATCTCTACTAGTTATGATGCGACTTTCTGATTGGGACCAAATTCTATATCCCTTGACACCATATCCATATCCCATAAAACAACCCTTTCTGGCTCTCGGTTCTAGCTTACCATCATTCACATGATAATAAACAACACACCCGAAAACTCACAACAAAGAATAATCAGCACTTCTTCCGGACCATTCTTCACAAGGTATTTTACAGTCAATACCTGTATGAGGAGCACGATTCAACAAGTAGCAAGCCGTTTTCACGACTTCCGGCCAATACCATCTAGTCAAACCTGTATCAAAGAGCATACACCTAGCTCTCTCAAGCAAAGTCTTATTCAACCTCTCTGCAACACCATTCTGCTGTGGTGTTTTCCTAATGTTACGATGTCTAATAATTCCTTCATCTCTGCAAAGAGCATTGAACTCATCACAAACAAACTCAAGACCATTATCCGTTAGGAGACGTTTTACCTTTTTGCCAGTCTGATTTTCAACTAACACCTTCCAATGCTTGAAGGTGTTAAAAGCCTCTCCTTTCTGCTTCAAAACATAGAGCCATGTGTACCTGGAGAAATCATCAATAAAGGTAACAAAATATCGATATCCCCCAATACCTTCAATCCGAGATGGTCCCCAACAATCAGAATGAATATAATCCAAAGTGGCCTTTGTGACATGCAACCCTTTACTAAACCTGGCACGATGTTGTTTACCCAACACACAGAATTCACAAAATTCAAGATTTTTCACCTTATGACCACCTAGAAGGCCTAATTTAGACAAAGATTGCATACCACGCTCGCTCATATGACCTAGCCTCTTATGCCATAGCTTAGTCATCTCACCTGAACCCATGGATGCTACACAAACAGGACCAGTCAGCACAGTACCAAGTCAATAATATAAAGTACCTAACTTAGTACCTTTCAGCACTATCTTCGAACCTTTCAAAACACACAATTCCCCATCTGAACCCGAAAACGTAAATCCCTGCTTGTTAAGGGTACCAAGAGAGATCAAATTTTTCTTTAGTTTCGGAACGTGTCTAACATCCAACAAAGTGCGTATCTTTCCTTCAACTGTCTTAATTCTAACAGTACCTCTACCCACCACTTTACATGCAGCATCATTACCCATAATAACTTCACCACAATCAACAGATTCATAGGTAGAAAACCATTCTCGACTAGGACACATATGAAAAGAACATCCTGAATCTAACACCCAACGATCCGTAGACTGACTACCTTCACTCACAATTAAGGCCATGTCTTCCTCCGAATCAGAATCAGAACTTTGTTGTGCAACATTAACATTGGAATTATCCCTAGGATTTTTAGCACATTTATCCTTCCAATGACTAGGTTCTTTACAGTAGTGACAAATATTCTTAGGCGTACTATTATTACCCTTAAAATTTTTCTTTTTCTTAGAGTTCAAATTATTAGCTCCAGAAGAACTAACTACCAATCCAACCCCATAATCAAAACTACTGTCATTATTTGTTACCGCCTTATGGCGCAACTCTCTAGTAAAAAGTGCCGACTTTACTTCTTCTAGAGTTACAGTTTCTTTTCCCACCACAAATGACTCAACAAAATTCTCAAACGACACAAGCAAAGAAACTAACAAAATCAAAACAGCATCCTCATCTTCAATCTTAACATCTATATTACTTAAATCAAGTAAAATAGTATTAAGTTTGTCTAGATGATCCCTTAAAGCCTTACCTGACTGCATTCGCAGAGAATACAAATGTTGTTTTAACAACTTGTTGGTGAGAGTCTTTGTCATATAAAGACTCTCCAACTTTGACCACAAACCTGATGCCGATACCTCATCCGAAATTTCTATGATCACATCATCTGCCAAACTCAGTAATATGGTGGAGTGAGCCTTCTCCTCCATTGCCTCAAATTCTGTTGCACTTAAGCCCTTTTCAATCAAATTCTTTTCTTTGTCAATCAAAGGTTTCCAAATACCTTGTTATTTCAACAAGGCTCGCATCTTTATCTGCCATAGCACAAAGCTATTTCTACCCGTAAATTTCTCAATCTTCGTGTTAATAGTGTTCATCTTCCCCGGATCCTAAATCCCGCTCTGATACCAAGTTTGTTGTAACGGAAGCGCGAAAACAAACAAACTACAATAACAAACAATGAAAAACACTAAAACCACACAAAGATTTAACGAGGTTCATTATCGATGAGATAGCTACGTCCTCCTGGCCGGTACGAAAACGTTTCACTATGGAAATCAAATAAACGGAATACAATCGAGAGACTGGTAATTCTCCCAAGAATTCACTCACTAAAACTCTCAATATGTTTTCCTCTCAAATCTGTGGCTTGAAACAATTCGCATAAATAGAAACAAAACCCTAAAGTCCTATTTATACTAATTACAAAGTTATTCGACAAATAGACGAACAAACCCTAGAAATTGAGCGGACCCGGGCGGGTATGAAGAAACCTGGCCGGGTTTACGAGTGAAGAAAAAAAACCAAGGCCCAGGACCCGACCGGGTCTCCAGAAACCCGCCCGGGTGCGTGACCAGACTTCCCAAGAAGAGGCTGAAGACCCGCCCAGGTCTCTTCTCCCCCGCCCGGGTGCATAGCACAAACACCACAACTCCACATGCCAAACCCGCCCGGGGCCGTGGCAAATTCTCTTCCACTTGTCAACAAACCCTCCTGGGGCTCCCCATACATGCCCGGGTGCGCGACCTCATTTCTTCAACACTTCCAAACTTCATCTTTCTTCATCGAACTACTCCGTAACCCAAATGCATGACTTGGTAATACAAGTCACACCCAAAAAACACCACAGCTCTTAACTACACCTCGGGAACCACTAACTCCCCCAAGGGAGTAGTCCTCAGCCATAGGGGAAATTACATTTTAGCCTTTGATACACTTCTTGCATGGTCAGTCCCAAAACAACCGGTCTATCTCTGGACCTTGCCTATGTTCCATGCTAATGGATGGAGCTTGACATGGGGGATGGCCGCGGTGGGTGCCACCAATATATGTCTCCGTAAATTCGATGCCCCCACCATGTACAATGCCATTCAGTACCACGGGGTGACCCACATGTGTGGGGCGCCGATGGTGCTAAACATGCTAGCAAATCTCCATAATGCTAAACCTTTGGAAAAGCCGGTCCAAATTTTAACGGCTGGGGCTCCGCCACCTGTGTCAGTTCTCTTTCGAGCCGAGTCCCTAGGGTTTGTTGTCAATCACGGGTATGGGCTAACAGAAACGGGGGGTTGGTTGTGAATTCGGCCTGGAAGTCAAAATGGGACAGCCTGCCCGCAACAGAGCGTGCTAGGCTTAAGGCAAGACAAGGGGTAGGGTCACTAGGAAAGACTAAGGTTGACATTTTGGATCCGAAAACGGGTCAATCCGTAAAAAGAGACGGGTTGACCCTAGGTGAAGTGGTACTCAAAGGAGCGAGTGTAATGTTAGGGTACTTAAAAGACCATGACGGAACATCCAAGTCCATGACACGAACCGGATGGTTCCACACGGGGGACGTGGGTGTGATACACCCTGATGGATACCTAGAGATCAAAGACAGGTTAAAAGACATAATAATAAGTGGGGGTGAAAATATAAGTAGTGTAGAGGTGGAGGCCGTGTTGTACACGCACCCAAAGGTGGACGAGGCCGCGGTAGTTACACGGCCAGATGAGTTTTGGGGAGAAACACCGTGCGCGTTCCTAAGCTTGAAGAGCAAGTTCAAAGAAGAGGTAACATAAAAGGAGATAATAGAGTATTGTAGGGAGAGGATGGCACATTACATGGTTCCTAAGACCTTGGTTTTTCAGGAGGAGCTGCCCAAAACATCGACTGGAAAAGTTCAGAAGTTTCTGTTAAGAGAAACGGCCAATGCTCTGGGCCCACTAGTTAAGGTAAGTTCTTTTAGTAATAATAATAATAACGTTATTACCCAGATGCTGTGATAAATGTAATAATAGGTTTGATGAATTAATAGGTTAAGTATGTACGGACAACAATTTATAGAAGGGAAATTCCCAGTGGTATACCCGAGCTTTTTCGAAATATCACTGGTATACCCGAGTTTATTTTAATCCCAGCTATATACCTGAAATTATGTCTAATTCCCATCCGTTACATTTAGAAGGTATATTCCGTTAAATGTAATGGAATATACCTATTTTAAGGTTAGATTTAACTTTGGTTAACAATTTTTTTAATTTTCTTTAAAAAAATTAAAATTTAAAACTAGTAATATATTAAATTAATGGGTTTTTGCAAAAAATGATCCGATTGCCCCCAATTCGCGTTTCTGATTCACATCGATTTGCGCATATTGATCTACGTGAAAAAAATAGTCCGCTCTTGGTTTTATGGGTCATTTTTATCCTTACGGGATCCGATTTGAGGTCGGAATTTGCAAAAAATGATCCGATTGCCCCCAATTTGCGTTCCCAATTCGCCTCGTTTTGTGCGCATTGATCTATGTGAAAAAATAGTTCGATGAAGGTTTACGAGTCATTTTTGCCCTTATGGGGTCCGATTTGAGGTCGGATTTTGCAAAAAAAGATCCGATTGCCCCCCAATTTGCATTACCGATTCGCCTCATTTTGCGTTCATTGATTTATGTGAAAAAATAGTCCACTCTAGGTTTTACGGGTCATTTTTATCCTTAAGGGTTCCGATTTGAGGTTGGGTTTTACAAAAAATGATTCGATTGCCCCCAATTTGTGGTTGTTTTTCCTTGTTTTTTTTTTGTTTTTTTTTTTCAATTTATTAACCATGGTTAGTGTTTTTAACAATTTGTAACCAAAAAGGTTACTTTTGGGAATTATGTTTAACATTAGATACACCTCTGGGATTAAAAAAAACTTGGATATACCAGTGAGATTTTCAAAAAGTTCGGGTATACCACTGGGAATTTCCCTTTTTAGAATTAGGGGTTGTGGTTGTACTATTAATATAAGTATGTTTTGATTCATGCTTTTGTAAGCAAGAAATTTGAGTACTATTGTATTAATGCACAATTTAATTTCCCCCTTGTCCTTCCACTGTTGAATTGGTTTTGGCGTTCTTTTAATGAGTTTTGCACTTTTGCTCCACTTTATTTAAAGATTTTTTTTAAAACAAAAATAAACAATAATAACTAACGTAATAACCGTTTGTTATAATTCGTTAAAATATGGGAGCAATTTGTGAATAACAATTTGGATTTTTTTTAAAAAAAATTATGACAATGGTAATGGATTTAAAGTGTAAATTCGTTAAGGAAAAACATAATAATCCCCATGGAAAACATAATTTCGTTCCCAAGCTTGATTTTTCTTCTTATTTTCTATTACCATCAATTATTGTGGAGGAGGGTGGTATTAGATGGATATGAATTTTTATGAAGAAAATTAGATAAATTGGAGTTCAACGAGCACCACCATGGGAATGAATTTTGATTTAACTTCCAAATTTATTTATGAATTAATTTCCATTATATTACTACCATTTATGACTGGCTACCAAACTGGTTGTAAAAGTTGTAGCTAGGTTTGAGTGGAAAACACCTAAGAATTTTTAAAATTTTTAACAACATAAAGTAATAGAAAACATTTGGTGGCACAAGTTTTGGACGGAAACTGTGAAATATAACACAGTTATTCCAATGATTTAGCCTTTACAAACAATTTAATAGAAAAAATGGAAAGAAGAACTCAATTGGAAAAACTAATTAACAAAATTCTCATTTTGAAGTTCAATTACCCCCAGGCCATTTTAAATTTTTTGTCCAAAAGGTGTGCTACCAAAGGTTTTCATTAACTTTGTGTTGTTAAATTTCAAAGAAAAAAAAATGTTCTTCGGTGTTTTTCACGAATACCTTAAACATTCAGGGTTTGTTTGACAAATTTTCCTATAAAATTCATAGCTCAAAGAAAACAATAATTATCATTCGATTCTAATTCTAACGGATAATATATTTACCCGGCCAATAAATCAATTATAGGTGTAGGGGGAATACTACTATGTGCATGGGAGGGAGTCTTGATCCCTGGTATCTCGGGAAACTAGGTGAGTTACCCAAAGACACTTGGTAATTAAATGAAGTGAAAGTATTAGATTAGACCGTTTGACCAAATAATCTGGTCAAACGATTGACCCAATTATACCCAATTTAAGAGTGTTGACAAACTTCGGAAGGCCATAGTTTTGCGCTCGGATGTCCGATCGTTGCATATAAATATGTTTAAATTGATTAATGTTTCGAGACAAACACATCTCCAAATTCCCGCCGAAGGAAATTGCCAAAAAACGCCTGTGTAGAGGACTCAAAATGCCAGAAATTTCTAAAATTTGACATATATTGATATATATATATATATATAGACCAAATCTGTCCAGGTCTTCTAATTTTTGTCTAGGTGCTCATATATTCTGTTAAGATCTTTCTTTTTATTTTTTTCCAGGTTAGTTACATTTGTCCATTTTTTATATTATTGTCCAGGTTAATGACATTTTTTGTCCAGGTTCATCACATTTTGTCTAGGTTAGTTATATTTTGTTCAGACACTAGTGGAAAAAGTAGTTATTTGTATCGGTTTTTAACCTTTATTTGTATCAGTTTTCAATAGATACAAATAGAGGGAATACAAATAGCAAACTTATTTGTATCAGTTTTTAGAACCGATACAAATAACAATTATTTGTATAGGTTATGTGTTGAACCAGAACCAATAGTATTTTTCAAAATAAAAAAATTGACTATTTGTATCGGTTTCCATTTAAAAGCGTTACAAATAATTAGCTATTTGTACCAGTTATAGGTAAAAACCTATACAAATAGTGTATATTTTAATCTTAAAAAAACCTATTTTTGTCTGTTTTTATAAAAACTGGCACAAATAGGCTTTCTTGTTTTTGTTTTACCCCAGTAGAAGCAGCCACCACCTAATTAAATAGGCTTTTTTTTTTTTTTTTCTGCAGAAGCAGCCACCACCCGCCCCACCTCCTAGCCCCACCACCAACACTTGAGTTGGTGCCCCCTTATGCCACATAATCATTGCAAAAACATAATATATATATATGGCTAAAAACCAAAAGATGGTTGAAAACCAGACAGAAAATGATTTAAAGGGGTACATTAGCAGTCGCAGGGGGTACATTAGATGTTTAAAGGGGTACAAATGGTTTTTAGCGAAAGTTATTAATATTTACAAAGATTGCCATTAGTAATCACACGTGTACCCCTTTAAGTGTCTAATGTAGGGGGTTTTAGGTTGAAACCGTTTTTAGTTGATCATATATATATATATATATATATATATATAGGAATAGGATCATGTAAAAACTAGACTCTTAGTTGAAAACTAAAAACTTAAGATCCGAGCCATTTATTTTTCAAGCAACGGCTACGATTAGATGTTACTCTAAATTAAAGTAAAAATGTATGCTTTTTTTTTGTTATTTGACGATTGTCTTCGTTTAACATATTCTCTCACTTCCTTCATATTTTCTCCCTTAATCCATCTCTGATTTTCAATTGATTCATCCAAAACTTTGCTTCGATTTCGGTTACATGCTCTGAATCCATCATTCCATCTAAGTGATTCATCAAGAACTTGATTTCGATTTTACTAAATCATTCGTTTCTTCGGTTTTTTTATTAAAATAATTAGGGTTTTCATTCCATTATTGCAGTTGAATTTGCTACCTTCATCACCAGATCTACTTTTCAGTATGTTTTTTTTCCCTCTTTCTTCATCTTTAGATCGACATTTGAGTAAGTTTTTTTATCTTCGAATTGCAAATTCATGCTTATTGTAGAAAATCCATTGATATCTGATTTCGTTTCCGATTGCTCATATATTTCATATTATATTAATTCATGATTTTTTTTTTTTTTTATAAATTTTCGGTTTCCAATTGTTCGTATATTTCATAATTACTTTTCCATTGATATCTGAATTCGTTTCAACTTGTTAATAAAGAGTACTTGATTATAATTTCAATTAGAAATCTAGTGTAGCTTTCAATCAATGGTGTGTTGTATATTTTTTGTTGCCTTTTGAAATATGATTCTCATTTTTGGTTTGGAATCTAGTATTTTTTCCCCTGCAAAATTCGATTCTAGGTTTTTTTTTTCTAGATTTTATTTGAGTCTCATTTGATGTTTGTTGTGTTCTGTCTTTTCAGATTTTTTTATTGGTCTGTTGTATCGATAAATAGGTTATATAAGGGCAATGATATGTTTCCAACCATTTTGTATTGATTATATCCTTTTTAGTCAAATGTATCCCTTTTTAGCTAAATGTACCCTTATAAAATATATATAAATATGGTGAGTTTTTAAGAGGGTGCATATATTAATTAAAAAGTTACATATTGTTATAAATAAGATAATACAATAAGGAGAGAATGTAAAGAGGGAAAACCATATTAGTCTATATCTTATTACATATGTAAGTTACATATATATATATGTCCAAAAGGTACAATGATTCCAAAGAACATAATGATTCCAAGTGATACTATTGTTTCATGGACATCCATAATTATTTCATAACACTCCCCCTTGGATGTCCATTATCTAAAACAATACAACGGACATTAACTTCCCCTCATGATATCATCAATCATTATCCTTTGACACAATATAATCCAATTTAGTAAATCAGTTTCGTGAATGTAGCGATTGAATAGCGTGCCTCGTTAAAACCTTATTAGGAAAACCCTGTGGGATACAAACCTAGTGAAGGAAAAAGAGTACAACACTTTCGTAATACGCCTTGAAATGCTGCCTCATTAAAAACCTTACCAGGAAAACCCAATGCGGGACAAAACCTTGGTTAAGGAAAAAAGAGTGCAGCGCGTATTTTCTCCCCCTGATGAATACATAACTTGAGATCTTCAAATGTAATAAATCCAATGCCGTTGAGTAACTTCACATTTGTTGCATAATAATATTCCTCAGTGAAAAATCTTCTTAGACTGATCTTGATTCTTCAAATCTTCTTTTGGACATAGTGATACATCTTCAATTATGAATACTTATGAAGACACTGCATAAGTTTGAAAGTCTTCCATTATACTTTACCCTTGAATATACACCATATCCAAAAATCGTCAAAGGAGATGAACCTTTTCATGAAACACCATCAAATTAATCACTCTTTAAAACCTTCAAATTTTAATTCATAATTATTGTTATTTGTAATTCTCCAACCATGCATGAAAATTCTTTTGATTTGTAATTACCAAATGGTAGAAAAATTCGTGCTGATAACGTGTTATAAATAAGATAATACAATAAGGAGAGAATGTAAAGAGGGAAAACCATATTAGTTTATATCTTATTACATATGTAAGTTACATATATATACATGTCCAAAAGGTACAATGATTCCAAAGAACATAATGATTCCAAGTGATACTATTGTTTCATGGACATCCATAATTATTTCATAACACATATAAATTTAAAATGGTACATATTAATTTAATATCATGCATATATATTCATCCTTCAAGGTTGAAGTAGTAGTTTTATTTTGATCGGTAACATGTTAAACCTATTCGCTCAAATTGGTAGAGCATTGTGCCGATGCACAAAGATGTAGGTTCAATTCCTACATAGGTTATATAAGGGTAATGATATAATTCTACCTATTTTGTATAAATTGTACTCTTTTTTATTCAAATGTATCCTTTTTAGTCAAATGTATCTCTTTTTAGTCAAATGTATCTCTTTTTATTTAAATGTACCCTTTTTACTATGTACTCCAAATTTTATATCTACTCCTTGAATTTAGTATATACGTAGTCAAGTGCTTATAGACTAGGTATAGCTATGAATAAAATTAAGTTGTTGTATAATTTTAACATGTATTACTTTTTAATATGTACCCCTTGAAATTAGTATTTACCCCTTAAATTTAATACGTATTATTTGAATTTAATACGTACCATCTTAATTTAATATGTACCCTCAGCTTGAATCTAATATATCACTAGTAGAAAAATCCACATATACTGCGCCACATTGGATGCGGTTGTTTTGGAACCGCATCCAAAAGTACTGAAAATATTAAAAAAAAATGCACTACTTATGGCTGCGGGGTAAAAAACCGCAGCCATAAGTACTTATGGATGCGGTTCCTAAAAAACGCATCCATAGATACGTATGGCTGCGGTTCCCAAACCAATGGTTGCGGGTTTTGGAACCGCAGCCAATACTACCTTAATCATTTAAAAAAAAAAACTAATCCTAATTATATTCACTCTCACGCATCTCTCGCTCTCAGCAAAAAAAAAAACAAAAACACCACGCATCCTCACTCTTCGCTGCGTGCCTCGCACAACCCTACCCACCACCGCCGCCACCACCACCACGTCTGGCACCATCGCTGTCTGGCACCATTGCTGCTGCTGCTGTCTTCGCTGGTGCCTCACTCTTCGCTGTTGTCTATCCACCACCACTGCTTCTCTGTTCGTTGTCTCTACTTCTCTGTTCGTGTTCGGTCTTGTTGTCGCCGGTGCTGCTCGCCTGCTCCTGTGTCGTCGCCGGTGCTGCTCCTGCTTAGGTATTGCTATTTACTTTATACTTTTAATTGTTGTTTGTAATTTAAATTTCTGGTTTATTTGTATGTGATATGATAATTTTAGGGTTTTGATGATTTTTGGTTTATTTCTGGTTTTATGGGCTGATTTTTTCTGGAATTTTGGGTGTTTTGATGGTGTTTTTTACTGGTTTTAGGTTCATTTTGTGTATGATATGAATTGGGTTTATTGTTTTTTCATTGTTTTTTTATGATTGGGGTTTAAAAGAGCATTTGCTACTTGATAGAGAATTAAACTTTCATCCAAACACAAAATATTCATTGTAATTGCATTGCCAAAAGTTGACCCAAATACCAAAAATTGTATTAGATGTCTATTGTTTTGACTGTAATTCATGATCCACTGATGTAAAATTATGTTTCTATGATGATTTCTCCACCAAAGAAATTCTTTCTAATTGTTCCTTTTTTCCCACCAACTTTGAAATCTCATTTTTAACTTTTTGCAGATTTTATGCAGCAGAGGTGATTGTTGCATTGGAATACCTTCATTGCCAAGGTAGAAACTCAATATTGTCTGATTGAAAATATATGTGTGTGTGTATAACTTTGCTCTCTGGGGGTATGCAAGAACTGAACTGTAATCTTATTTGTTACCTTTTTAGGTATAATTTACAGAGACCTAAAGCCAGAAAATATTCTATTCCAGAACGATGGCCATATATCTTTGACAGATTTTGATCTATCATGTCTGACATCTTGCTTGCCACAGGTATTCATCTTGATAACGTGTATATTATGTATGTATGTATGTATGTATGTATGTGTTATGTGTATATTATGTATGTATGTATGTGTTATGTGTATATTATGTATGTATGTGTGTATTTATGCATACATAATGTATATCAAAAGAGATTTTTGATGTATATACTACAGCTTAAAATGTGGTTTATGGAGTTTCTGTACATGATAACATTGTTTGACTGCTATTTACAGTTGTTGAATCCAGAGATGAGCGAAAAGAAAAGGCAACACAAGGCACATCAAACTCCACTCTTTTTGGCTGAACCTAAGCGAGCCTCACATTCTTTTGTAGGGACCGAGGAATGGATAGCTCCAGTATGTGTTGTTGAAATCTGCTACTTTCCTCGTAACAAATTAGTTCACTTGCTCAAATCATCAACTATAACTTAACAATGTTGAGGAGCACTTTAACTAGCTAAAATATAGATGCAAAAATTACATATTTACGATTAGAGGAGGCATAACTTTCTCATATTGAGTTGATTGTAGGAAATTATCGGTGGAGCTGGACATACAAGTGCAGTGGATTGGTGGGCGATAGGTAACTTTGCCTTTTCTCCGTTTAAAATTATGTATTCAGCGCGTCCAAAATCACTACCGAGCAACTCCTAAAACTTATGATGAATTGCCAAGTTGTTGTCATGATAGCATGCTAGTATGCTACCAACATACATACCTTAGCCGCCTTTACATCTAGCAGTTATTCTATGAAGAGTGTAATTCTTCCTTAACCCAAATTGAATGTTGGTGCAAAAAAAATCAAACTTTATATACAAAGCTATAATTTTATATTAAAAAGTTACAATTTTTAAGTGAGAAAGTTATCCCTCCTGAACGTCAAATGGTCAAACATGAGACATGTTACAGTTGAATTAGTATACTGATCTTTCTTGTTGTTCTTATAATTCTTTTTTGAAAAATCAAATGACTATCCAAATACATATTTCTTTGTTTTTATAATATTTGACAATATTAGTAAATGAAATACGTTTTGATTTCATTAATAATATTTTCTTTTCATTGTATTGATATATATGTGTTTTTTTTTTCCACATGATTTTATATTAGTGTGCACAACAACAAAACGGTGTTGAGTGTGGGTACTATGTGATGAGATACATACATGATGTAGTCTCTGTTTGCTTGAAGTCGGAAGACCTACAAAAGGTACGTAGCGTACACTGCATTTTACATATTTCTTGTTAAAGGAAAATAGGTTGGAACTTGTACAAATGAAACTTAGAGATTGTTAGGATACACACTTGGCATTCGCTTAATGCGGATTATACTGGTGGTGTTTGGAGATTTATTGGGATTGTTGTAATTCGGAGAGGGGACAGTTATGAACACCGTCTTCCTTTATTTCTATTGCAGATAATAGAGGCGGTTTAGATTTGTGGCGTAGATAGGTAGTGGAGAATTAGGATTTTTACTTGCCTATTTGAGGTGTTTTAGGCATGTTTGAGTTTATTTACATGATTTTGAAGCTATTTAAATGGATTTGGGTATTTTTTTCATTGTTTTGGCCACATATGGGTTGAATATTGCTTGTTTGTGTATTTTTACATGATTTCTTGCCTATTTGAGGTGTAATATTAGGCATGTTTGAGTTTATTTGCATGATTTTGAAGCTATTTAAATGCATTTGGGTATTTTTTTCGTTGTTTTGGTCACATATGGGTTGAATGTTGAATGTATGCGTATTATTTCATGGTTTCTTGTGTATTTGAGGTGTTTTAGGCATGTTTGAGTTTATTTGCATGATTATGAAGCTATTTAAATGCATTTGAGTATTTTTTTCGTTGTTTTGGCCACATATGGGTTGAATATTGCTTGTTTGTGTATTTTCACATGATTTCTTGCCTATTTGAGGTGTATTAGGCATGTTTGAGTTTATTTGCATGATTTTGAAGCTATTTAAATGCATTTGTGTATTTTTTTTTCGTTGTTTTGGCCACATATGGATTGAATGTTGCATGTTTGTGTATTTTTTTTTCATGATTTCTTGCCTATTTGAGGTGTATTAGGCATGTTTGAGTTTATTTGCATGATTTTGAACCTATTTGAATGTATTTGGGTATTTTTTTCATTCTTTTGGGCACATGTGGGTTGAATGTTGAATGTATGCGTATTTTTTCATGATTTCTTCTGTATTTGAGGTGTTTTAGGCATGTTTGAGTTTATTTGCATGATTTTGAAATTATTTAAATGCATTTGGTTTTTTTTCGTTGTTTTGGCCACATATGGGTTGAATGTTGCATGTTTGTGTATTTTCACATGGTTTCTTTCGTATTTGAGGTGTTTTAGGCATGTTTGAGTTTATTTGCATAATTTTGAAGCTATTTAAATGTATTCGGGTATTTTGTTCGTTGTTTTGGGCACTGTGGGTTGAATGTTGAATGTTTGTATATTTTTTCATGATTTCTTGCCTATTTGAGGTGTATTAAGCGTGCTTGAGTTTATTTGCATGATTTTGAAGTAAATTAAATGCATTCGGGTCTTTTTCTGTTGTCTTGGCCACATGTGGGTTGAATATTGCATTTTGTGTATTTTTTCATGATTTCATGCCTATTGGAGGTTTATTAAGCATGCTTGAGTTTGTTTGCATGATTTTGAAGTTAATTAAATGCGTTCGGGTCTTTTTGTGTTGTTTTGGCCACATGTGGGTTGAATGTTGCGTGTTTGTGTATTTTTTTAATGATATCTTTCCTATTTGAGGTGTATTAGGCGTATTTGAGTTTGTTTACATGATTTTGAAGTTATTTAAATGTATTCGGGCCTTTTTGTGTTGTTTTGGCCACATATGGGTTGAATGTTGAATGTATGCTTATTTGTTCATGATTTCTTGCGTGGTTTTGGCCACACTTATGTAGATTATTATAAGTTTGTGAATTTTTTCTTGATTGCTTGCCTATTTGAGTTTTATTAAGCATATTTGAGTTTAATTCCATGATTTTGATGAACCATTTTTTTTGCTTAACATTCGGGCATGTTTTGTACTTTTTGCGTATTTGTGGTCATATTTTTTGTTCTAACAATTATAATTTGTTTTTTTTTTGTTTTGTTTTTTCTAACACCTAGATTATTGATGTTGCAACAAGGGAAGGACATTTTACTGTTCAAGAAATTAGTGTGGTTCGAGACAAGTGCATTAGTTTTCTTACAGAAAATTGTTTGTGATATATACTTACGGATTTATTTTGTGTGTACAAAACATTATTATTGGTTCGTTTGAATGTTATATTTTGATAAGCGTTTGAGTTTTAGAGATGTTTGCTCGGCATTTTTATTTGCAATTTATCTATATATATCGATGTATTTAATTATTATTGCAGGATATATATTATAATTATATGTATATATAAAAAATTATTTGTTTTTTTTTTTAAAAAAAAGGACTTATGGATGCGGTTCTGGAGGAGAGCCACATCCATAAGTCCTCCATTTTTTTGGAGGCAACCAAGCTTTGGATGCGGTTCTAGTAGGAACCGCATCCAAAGGTCCACTTTTAGATGCGGTTGGACTTTTGGATGCGGTTCAAGCTAGAACCGCATCCAAAACTCACTTTTGGATGCGGGTGGAACCGCAGCCATAGGTCATAGACTTATGGCTGCTACGACATTGGCTGCAGGGCAGAACCGCATCCAAAGTGCCTAAAACCCCCGCATCCAATGACAATTTTTCTACTAGTGGTGATATGTACCCCTTAATTTTAATATGTACCCTCTTAATTTAATATATACCCCTTGAATGTACCCCTTCGCTGGAATCTAATATATACCACTTGATCTTAATATGTATTCCTTGATTTTAATATGCACCGCCCTGAATTTAATATGTGCCCCTTGAACTGCGTATTTTTCCAAAAAAATATACAAAATCAATATCTACCGTTGACCCAAATCTGGCGGTCATAAGTTAAAGGTTTTAGTTTTCAACAAAGTTTAGGTTTTTAGCAGATCCTGACTCTTTCTCTCTCTCTCTCTATATATATATATATATCAGGATCATGTGAGAAAGCCTCTTTAGGTGAGAAAGGTTGTTTATGTGATAATATATCTAGAGCTTCGGTTCAGTGAGATCTAATGGTTAGGATTTAATGGACTAATTGTTTTTTTAACTAAAAAAACTTACGTAACTAACCCCTATTTGTTAGGGGATAAATAAAAACATTATTTTTTTATCCAAAAAAACTTAAAATTTATTTTTTTAGCAAAAAAAGTAAAATTTATTTTTTTATCAAAAAAACTAAAATTTATTTTTTATCAATAAAAACTTAAATTTATGTATTATAAAAAAACAACTAAAATTTGGAATTTGTTAAACATTTATCGTCTCATATAGTCAATTAGTCGGATAAAATTTAAAACATGTCATATAAAATTTAGAACATATCATATAAAATTTAGTATATGGTTAATAAAATTTAGAAAATTAAATAAGTTATTTTTTTTATGGGTTCCATATATCAACCTCAATACAAAATATTAAGAATATTTTGAAATAATATTCAATTGTTCAGGTATATATTTTATTATATTTTTTTGTACAAAAGGTCAATAATTGTATTATAATTGTATCATTTTTTTTAAAAAAAAAAAAATAAGTTTATTCAATTTCAAACTTATTGTATACAGTTTTGAAAATATCTTATAAAATTTAGAACATGATGTATAAATTTTTTAATATTTCATCTACTTAAAATAAAACAAACAATAAACTACATTAAAATATGGCTTTTTAATATTTTAAGCACACATACACATTAGAATATGATGACTTTGTAACATGGTTTTTTAAATTTAGAACATGATGTATAAAAATTAGAACACAGCTTATAAGATTATGAACATGTCGTAAAAATTTAGAACAAGACTCATAAAATTTGGAACATATTAAGATGTACTTCCGAACAAAAAAAAAAATAAAGTAGAATTTTAGATTAAAAAAACTAGATTTTATATATAAAAGATAGATTTTTTTTTACAAAAAATAAATAAATTAGGAAAAAAAAGTTAATAATTTTTTTTAAAAAAATTATATAGGAATAAGATCCTGTGAGAAATGGTGCTTTAGGTTAGAAGGGTTTTTATGTGAGAAAACATCTGCACCGCTGACAATTTTAAATCTAAGGGTTGTTATTTGATCTTGTGTTTTTGTTAGTAAGGGCAAGGAAACTTGGTAATTTAATTTAAGTAGTATATTTCTATTTTTTATAACAAAAAACAGTTTTTTTTTAAAATATATTTTTTAAAATATTTTTTTAAATTCAAAAAATTGGTTTTTTCATAAAAAAAATCGAAAATTCAAGTTATTTGTTTATTTGTTTGTAATTACTCGTGATCCAAATTCTATAAGTCATGTTCAAAATTTTATAAGCTAAGTTCAAAATTTTATAAGCCATGTTCAAAATTTATAAGCTTTGTTCTAACTTTTAAATGATATGTTGTAAATTTAACAACCCATGTTTAAAATTTTATAAGTCATGTTCTAATATGTGTATGTATGCAGAAAATGTCAGTTTATTGTTGGGTTTATTTTTAAGTATATGAAATATTAAAATTTTTATAAGTCATATTCTAAATTTTATGATTCATATTTTGAATTGTACGGGTCATGTTCTAAATTTTTATAATATAGTTTCCAAACATATAAGATAGAACTAGAGCGTTGATTTATTTTTATTTAATGTTGATTATTTTATGAACTCGAAATATTTATTTAAAAAAAAAACAGCAAATTACAACTTTTTTTAAAAAATTAAGCCTTAAAATTATGATTTTTTAAAAACGTAACTTTTTTAAAAAATTAAGCCTTAAAATTATAATTTTTTAAAATAAAAAATATAAATTTCTATTTTTTAATTGAATATTGAGTTATATATGTATATGCTCTAAAGTTTATAGCCATGTTCTAAATTTTAGGAACTATGTTCTAAATTTCATTAGTCATACTCTAAATTATGATCGAATCTTTTTTTTTTTTTTTAAAATACAACAAATCTAGAAAAAAAAATCCATAAAATTGATATTTTAAAAATAAAAATATTCAAAACAAAAACAAAAAAACAGTTTTTTTTAGAAAGTCATAAAGAAAAAAAAAGAAAGAAAAAAATTCCTAATCCTACGTATTATAAGGAAGGGAGGGGAGAAATTTTAGGGTTTTTTTAAAAAATTGTTTTAAATTAAAAAATTCATAAAATCTTAGCCTTTAGATCAAAATAAATCAACGCTCAAGATTTTTTCTCACATAAACAAGCCTTCTCACCTAAAGAACCTTTCTCACATGATCCCGACCCTATTTATATATATATATATATATATATATATATATATATTTCATCATATATATGCATCCAACATTCATTCATTGCATCCAACCTCAAATAAAATTGCAACTAACATTCAAAATAGTATTTCCTACATCACAATATAATTAAAAAATGCCAAGATTTTGCTTTTGCACTATTCATAATTTACATTTACTTGATATCAACGCATAAAAAACAAATTCATAAGGAACTATAACAAATACATTAAATTTATGACTAAAAAAACTAAACCTAAAATACTTCTCCCATTGTTCCAGAACTTCATAATTCCTTTTGGTTGTACGAGTAAAATTGGTTGCTAAACATGTTCTTAAAAAACAAGTCTTGTAAGCACATAACAATTAAAATATATATATATATATATATATATATATATATATATATATATATATAAAACTAGTTAAATAGCTGATTTTTAGTGAGTTTTGGATTTCAAAAGAACGAACCCGACGCTCCAAGTGGTTGTCTACATCTTCGGGGCAGCAAGGCATGGCTGTCTGTGAGTTGTTCTAGTGGCTGTGTTGCTGCCTAGACCAGTGGGTACTGCTTCGTCTTTCTGTTGTACCTGGTTGCTGCCCAGATCAGCTGCTACTACTGTGAGTGCCTGGTTATACGGTTGTCGGACGTCACGAAGGGTCAACCCGGATTCTCTTACTCCACTAGTGTAGGACAATATCAAGTTGGTTAAGTTAAGATAATTAAGTTGCCTTTACTCAACTATCATGATATACTAATCTAATGATCTAATTATATTGAGCTGGTTTAATCATGGCTATATTTGTTTTTCTACTAAATAATACTAATGTATTGTTTAAATTCTTTTATGACCCACACTAATGCACTAGATATTCGTTCTACCTCGACTCCCTTTTCTAGGAAGAAGAAACTCCCTACGTATACTATTTATGAATGTTTGGATCGAGCCTTATCTAGTGGTGATTGGGCTTCGTTGTTTCCCAATAGATTTCTTACCTATGAACATTTTTGAGTTTCTGATCATGCCCCTATTATTTTAGATACTTACCATACAATTCACCAACGAATCCATCAATTTCGATTCCAAAATTAGTGGAATACCTTTCCAAAAGCTGGGAATATTGTTTCCAAGGGATGGAAACAACGTTTCTTTGGTTCTCGTTTTTATTGTATCACTCAAAAGTTTCAGACCATCAAATTCGACTTACGATGCTAGGACCTCAAAACATTTTGCAATTCCCAACATCAGCTTCAAATTAACCAAGAAAAATTATAGAATGTTGAATCTCAACTTCATATTCAACCATTGAAAAACCATATTCAACAACATTTATTTGGTTTGCTTAAACAACGGGAGCGGTTACTCCAATTTGGACAAAAATACTAGGGTCAATTTGCCCGCAAATGATGGCTCACCCAAGGTGACCACAACTCCCATTTTTTCAATGAAAGTGTCAAACACCGCCATCGGAAATCAGCCATTCTCCGAATTTAAAATGATGACAACCAATGGTTAGATAACACCTCTGAAATTGTAGCTCTTTTCCACAAGGACTTCTCTAGTAGATTTACTTCTATTAGTCCGTCTATGCGTCCCCTTTCTTATCATTATGGAGGACAATGCGATACTAACAGCTCCTATTACGGATGAGGAAATAAAAATGCTTTCTTAGATATGTTACCTTTCAAAGCTCCTGGCTCTAATGGATTTGGCCCATTTTTTTTCAGTCGTACTGGCATATTATTGCCTCAGACCTATGCATGTAAGGCTATTAAAGGATTTTTTCATAACAATATTCTCTCCTGTCAGATTAACCATACTATCTTAACGTTAATCCCAAAGATTGACTCCCCGTCCCGTACCTCCCACTTTCGACCAATCAGACTCTGTACCACTATTTATAAAGGAATAGCTAAGGTTCTTATCAACCAACTTCTTCCTTTCCTAAATAAGATTATAGGTCCCTTTCAAAATGCTTTTGCCCAGGATCGGGCCATTCAGGATAATATTCTAATTGTCCATGAAATTATGAATATGTTCTCCAAATCTAAGAATGCCACTGGCTGGGTTGCCCTCAAACTTGAAATGGAAAAGGCTTATGATAGGGTGGAATGGGATTTTCTTTGGGCTGCCCTTCATAACTTCGGCTTTAATAATCATCAATGGGTATTGTGTATGGGTTTGTGTTACTACAGTTTCCTTCTCTCCGTCAATAAATGGTTCGACAGAAAACCTTATTTTCCTATCCCGATGACTTCGTTAGAGAGATCCTTTATCCCCGTGCCTTTTTATTATTTGTATGGAAGTCTTAGCCCGCAACCTGGCTTTGGAATCTTCTCTTCCACGCTCATCTATTGGGCTAAAAATTACTCCTACTGCAACTATCATACCCTTCTCTTTGCTGATGATAGTCTCCTTTTTTGTAAGGCCACCCAATCGGCTGTTTCTACAGTTCATTCTATTCTTACATAATTCATGTCCCTTTCAGGCCAACTCATAAATTTCGACAAATCCTCTATTGTTTTTTCAAAAATGGTGGATCGTTCCCCTAAACACCATCTGGCGGGTTTTTTTTTACATGACCCCAAAAAATAATTTGGGACATTATCTAGGTGTCTTTTTCTCATCCAATACCTTCTCAAAGTCTAACTTTGCACATATCCTCCATAAAGCTGATTTAAAATTAAAAATTTGGTCAGCCCAATGGATCTCTAAAGTTGGCAAAGTGGTTTTCATTCAAATTAATTTGGAGGCCATTCCTTCATACGCTATGTCAACCGCTGCACTTCTAGTTAACACTTCGATCCTTTTTTTAGAAACAAATTTCAGCTAAACCTAGTATCCCTATGATTTCTTGGGATAAGATTTGTAGACCTAATTCTTTAGGATGGGCTTCGGCAGACCGATGCAGTTAATAAAGCCTATCTCTGTAAACTTGGTTGGAAAATCTTGTCCGACCATACCAACCTTTGGATTCAAATTATTCATTCAAAGTATCCACGTCGTTTCTCTTTTTTTAACTGTTGTGCCCAGCCTAAAGACTCGTGGATATGGAAATATATTCTCCATATCCAACCTTTTCTTCTAAAAGGGATTCGTTGGAAAATTGGAAATGGCTCTAGTGTTCTCTTTTGGCTTGACAACTGGCTTTTTAAAGTGAGTTTGCTTTCCCACCTTAATATTAACCCTTCTGATATTCATAATCCAGGCTTAACAATGGACTATTTCAATACGAATGGTACATGGAACCTCCATTTACTTTCTCAGTTTCTCCCCTTAGCTATTTGCAATACTATTCTTGGAATTCCCCTTCCCTCTTCCCCTCTTATGGATGAACCCTATTGGGGATTTACTTCTGATGGCCAATTTACTATTAAGTCTGCCACATGGTTAGCCCATGGCATCCCAGCTTATTCCCCTAAATGGGACTTTCATTGGTTGTGGAAATTTGATATTAACCCCAAGCTCCAAATTTTTACTTGGCATTTTTTACAAAACAGTCTCCAGGTACGCCAAAATCTAGCTTCCCGAGGTCTCCTATTCTCCTCCCTTTGTCCTCTTTGTCTCTCAGTGGAGCAAAATCAGGACCACTTATTTCACTTTTGCCCCATGGTTCTCCCCATTTGGTCTCACGTTCAGTCTATCCGTTGGATTTTACCTCTGCCTATGCAACCTTCTCTTTCTTACCCTTTTCTCCTGTTTACATAATCAACATTATGCCTCCATGCCCAAAGTTAGTTCTTCATATCTTATGGAGTATTTGGAAAGCCCGAAAAAGGTTAGTTTTTTCGTAATTCTCTTTTTTCCTCTATAGTTGTCTTTACCCAGGCCGGCCTTCTCCTATTTTAATGAATGAAAATCCTGTCTCTCAGTAGATGCTCTCTATTCTATGCATAGTTCCAACCTCCCGACTCCACCTCCTCCTCCCCAGGGCGCTTCCTTCGTCAATAGGAGCCTTCCTTCACCTGGTATGATTAAACTTAATTTTGATGGTTCTGCTACTACCAGCTCTGCGTCTGCAGGTGTTGTCCTTAGAGACCACAATGATGATTGCATTGCAGCTCGGTCCTTCTTTTTTGGAAATGTTTCTCCCCTTGTTGCTAAGGCCACAGCCCTTCGTAATGGTCTTTTATAAGCTAGGCAACATAATCTGACCTCCATTTTTATTGAAGGCGATAACTTAATTGTTATATGTGTTTTGTAGGGTAAATTTAGATGTCATTGGATAATCCAGCTCCTTATGGAAGACAGTCGCTCTATTCTCCGAGACTTTGCGGCCTCCTCTTCTGCCCACAACTTCCGTGATGCCAACCATACTACGGATTATATCGCGTCCCTCGGGCATTGGACCCCTACGCATATGGATATCAACCCCTTCTTAGATGCCAAGTTCTCTTATTTTTTAGCACTAGATAAATGAGGATATCTTTTCGAGGGAAAGCGATCTTGATTTTTATAATTGTTTACCTTTTCTAAAAAAAAATAAATTAACCTAATGATCTAATGAACCAATATTTTGAATGAGGTATTATCTAACTTATGAAACAACCTTAAAAAAAATGGGTTTTCATATGAAGTAATAGAAATTGTAATCAAAATCAATAAAATTTCAATTAGAATTCATGATCATACATCTTAGTGATCAAGGAAGAAACCATAAACATACATTACAATTCAGAAACTAATTATCATCATGAAGTATGATTAGTGAAACTTTGCTTTGAGGTTTGTTGCTGCAAGTATAAAATAGAGCAAAGTAAAAACTTGATATCTTCATTGACTTGATTAAATGAAAAGCAAAGTACATTCGTATAAATAGTGAAAAACTAAAAAAACTAAAGCAATAAAATAGGAGAGCATAGCTCCACTTTCTATCAAACCCACTAATTCACTAACTACACTATTATATAATAGCATCCTAAGCTACTGTATAATAAAAGTGGAAAAACATGCTAAATAATAGGCACTAACTACTGACTTTGAATTAGTCAATCAACATCTCCCCTTGATTCAAAGTTACAGACTCCCAATTACTTCATAAAGAAATGGTGCTTAGCTTGAGGAAGTGCTTTGGTTAATATGTAAGCAACCTGATCATTAGTACCACAAAATTTCAGCACAGCTCTGCCATCAGATACAAGTTGCTGAATGAAGTGGTGCTGCACTTCTATGTGCTTAGTTTAAGCATGAAATGATGGATTTTTGCTCATTGCAATGGCTTACCTGTTGTCACAATAAATCTCAGTAGCTTGGGTTTGTAGATAACCCAAAGGTAGTGCAAGAAGTTTTCTAAGCCATAAAGCCTGACGAGCTTCTGAAATTGCTGCTATATATTCAGCTTCGGAAGATGACAGAGCAAGAGTTTCTTGCTTCTTTGAACTCCATGTTACCGTTCCTGAACCAAGGTTGAAAGCACTTCCTGAAGTGCTCTTGCGATCATCCAAGTTGCCTGCCCAATCACTATCGATGAAGCTCACAGGTTTGAAACTTGATGCCTTTGAGTACCAAATGCCAAAATCAATTGTCCGAGCCACATAACGGAGGATTCTTTTTGCTGCACCAAGGTGTTGCTTGGTAGGATTGTGTAAAAATCTGGACACCAAACTGACAGGACAGACAATGTCGGGTCTAGTGTGGGTTAAGTAATTTAGCCCACCTACTAGACTTCTGTAAAGCATTGGGTCTGCTGCCTCTGTTCCATCGTTATGCTGTAACTTTTCATTGACATTCATTGGTGTGACTGCAACCTCACACTCCAACATATTGAACTTCTTCAAAAAATCAACAACATACTTCTTTTGGGACACAAAAATTCCATCTAAGTCTTGTTTAATTTCAAGACCCAAATAATATTGCAACAATACCAAATTCCAAATCTCAAAAGTCTCTATCATACTAGTCTTAAACACATCAACTAAGGACTCAGAAGAACCCAGAAAAATTATATCATCCACATATATATAGGCAAACAAGTAAGAAATCACCATTACCTTCACGTTTAAAGTAGAGAGTGGGATCATTTTCACTCATTGTGAATCCTTTATCTCGAAAGTTCAGGTCAATTCTACTATACCATGCACACGCTGCTTGCTTGAGCCCGTAATGTGCTTTCATCAATTTGTAGACTTTACCTTCTAAGCCATCCACAACAAAGCCATTTTGTTGTGCAACACACACCTCTTCTAAGTTTCAATTCAAAAAAAGATGATTTTACATCAACTTGATGCACTGGCAACTTGTGTTGGGCAGCTAATGCTAACATAATTCTCAACAGTTTCAAATCGAGCAACGGGAGAAAAAGTCTCATCGAAGTCGATTCCTTGTTGTTGGGTATATTCATTTTCGAGCCGAGCCTTGTGCTTTTGAATGCTTCCGTCAGCGTTATAGTTTGTTCTAAACACCCATTTGAGCCCTATCACTTTTTTTTATCTTCGGGACATCAACTAACTCCCATGTGTTGTTCCTCTCAGTAGCAGACAATTCTTCTTTCATAGCAATCTGCTATTGAGGTTCTGTTTCAGCTTCTTCGAAATATGTGGGATCAGTGATGAATACTGCATAGTTGCAAGAGCCATAGAGTTGTTACAACATCTCCCCAAAATTTATTAGGAAGCCCTTTTGCCTTCAACATACTTCTGGCCATTTCCACCACGATTCTTTCGCTCCGCGACTCCGTTTTGCTGAGGTGAATATGGGGTTGTAAGATCTCTGCGAATGTCGTGCTCATCACAAAATTCATTAAACTCATCTGATACAAACTCACCCCCTCTGTCAGTTCGGAGAACGACTATGCGACTGCCATATTGATTCTCAATGCCTTGAATTTCTTAAAATTCTCTAGAGTTTCAGATTTGAATTTTAAGAAGAATAATTACATTAATAGGTATCAACTATTGCACTTTTTATTTTATAGGTACCAACTTTTGATTATTCACCAGCAGCACGAACTATTACATAAAGTTGCAACGATAGGTATAGATGACCTATAAATAAGTATGAATGACCTACAAAATTGCAACAACATTTAGGTGATATACCTATCCTTGCAACTTTATGTAATAGTTCGTGCTGCTGGTGAATAATCAAAAGTTGGTACCTATAAAATAAAAAGTGCAATAGTTGGTACCTATTAATGTAATTATTCCTTTTAAGAAAATGACCCAACTCATGTGAGAATAATTTTCCGTGAACAGCAAAAGATATCGACTCCCACCTAATGTCCTAATGACTAAGTTTTCATGGGCCCACATAAATCGGCATGAATAAGTTCAAGACATTTCGAAGCCCTCCATGACTTCCCAACAGTAAATGAAGCCCTGCTTGTTTTTCATACACACAACCTTCACGAAATTTCAACTCGCCTATTTTTGGTAAGCCCACTACCATATTCTCCAGACTCAAAAGTCTTACACTACGACCATTCAAATGTCCATATTGCAAATGCCATAACTCAGATTCATTTTTCACATTAGCAATCAATGACTCACAACATCATTTGAAACATTAAGTGGAAACATTCTATTATGAGTCATATAAACATTTGCTATGCTATGACCTGACTTCTTATCAACCACAGCACACATATCATCATGAAACAAAATTTTGTAACCACTACTCATCAATTGTCCAATACTCATTAGGTTATGACCTAACTAAGGGACATATTATAAAGAAGCTTTACATCACCTTGTACTGTCTTGACGGCAATGGTACCTTTTCTGCTACCGACAATTGCTTGTTGTCTCTTAGACGTACATCCCCCTTTTGAGATTCATCGAGCTCCTTGAATAGTGACTTGATCTCAGTCACATGATTTGAACATCCGCTGTCCAAAAACCACACATTTTTATTGCAAACTGAGCCTCGAGCTTGTGAGTGGGCAATGAACAAACTATCCTCATCTTCAGTTTTCTCGGAGAGATTTGCTTGAGATTACTCATTTCTCTGTTGTGTGAACAAGAATCATTTAAATGTCCATTGCCTTGTCCACCATCACCACCAGAATAGCCTCTACGTCTCCCATTGTCACGACCTCCTCGACCTCGGCCTTCGCGAAAACCACCTCGACCTCTGCCTCGACTTGCATAATTTTTTGTCCTCCCCTTAGAAGAAGTTTCACTCTTCACTTGAAAGGCTTTCTCATCTGCTTTTACAGTAGATTTTTTCATTCTACTTCCATGAGCCAACAAAGAGCCTATTAATTCATTAAAGGTAAAAGTTACAAATCCTTTGATTCTTCAATTGCAGGAACAATATTGTTCCAATCAGCATTCAAACTTCTCAAAACCTTACCCACAAGATCGGTTCCTTAGATATCGTTAATTCCTAAGAAGCCAGAATCATGAATAAAAACACTAATTCATAAACTAACCTAAAGGGGTATTATAATGGAGCAGAGGGCTCGAATCCACAGGACATAGGTGATTGGGAATTATCTTTTAAAAAAAATTCGCTTAATGATGGTAAATTTCTTTGGAGAAATTGCAAATAATATTTCAAAGTTGGGGCCATCTTCTGTGATTATTCCGAACTTTGAGTAATACACGAATATTCCAAACTTTGCCCCTTATCTTCCACCAATGTTCCAACAGGTTAATTAACCTATTAAAACTAGTAAAATAGGGGTGGGGTCCACGTTATTTTTTAATAATCCTTTTATAGTTGTGCACAAATCGAGGCGGGATGAGAACGCAAATCGGGGCTAATTTGGTCGTTTTTTACAAACTCCGATCTCAAATTCGATCCGCAAGGGTTAAAATAACCCGCTTGAACGAATTTTTTTTTCTAAAAAGTTAATCGATGCGCATAAAACGAGGCGAACCGGGAACCAGAATCAGGTTGTTGTTTTGCAAATTCCACCATCAAATCGGTACCAATAAGGATTTAAATGACCCGTAAAACCTTTTATGAGCTATTTTTTCTGACACGTATATCGATGCACACAAATCGAGGTGAACTGCGAACACAAATCTGGGCTAATCGGGTCATTTTTTGCAAATTCTGACATCGAATCGGACGCCATTAGGATTAAAATGACCCGTAAAATCATGAATGGGCTATTTTTTTACGTACATTGATCAGCACAAACCGAGGCGAGGTGGAAACGCGAATCGGGGCTAATCGGATCGAGTCGTTTTTTTTGTAAATTCTGACCTCGAAACGGACCCCATAAGAGTTAAAATGACCCGTAAAACATATAAAGAGTTCTATTTTTTACACATAGATTGATGCGCGCAAATCGAGGCGTTCCTGGTTTGCCTCGATTTGCAAGCATCGATCTACGTATCAAAGCAAAGCTCTTTAATGGTTTTTCGAGTCATTTTAACCCTTGTGGGGTACGTTTCGAGGTCGGAATTTGCGAAAAACGACCCGATCCGATTAACCCCAATTCACGTTCCCGGTTCTCCTCGATTTGTGTTGAACTATGTACGCAAAAAATTTCATGTTAGTGGGCCCCGATTCGAGGTCGGAATTTGCAATAAATGACCCGATAAGCCCCGATTTGCATTCCCATTCCACTTGGATTTGCGCGCATTATTTTAAAGGTTAATAAATTGTATTAGTTTTAATGATAATTAGTGTTAATGATAATTAGGATAATTAATCAGGGCCTTCCAATTTCTTTTTACCAGTTCACCAGCTAGCAGGAGAAATGGGAACATTCGTGGAAGATAAGGGGCAAACTTCGGAATATTCGTGGATTATTCAAAGTTTGGAATAATCACAGAAGATAACCTAAACATCAGAATATTATTTGCAATTTTTCCATTTTTTGGGGGGGTTTTTGAGGATTGAAAAGCTAAGAAAATCAACTAATAAATAAATAAAATAAAACTAACTTGATTAAAGGAAAGTAAAGTTGCTAAAAACTATAATAAAGCATTAAAACAAGCGCTAGGGAGAGGGGGAAACTTTGTTTAATGCGATTTCAATCAAACGATCATGGTAATCAGAGTGTTGGCTCATGAAAGGGGTGATGTGCACTACATTAGGAAGTCACTCTCGCGCACTCCCTAAATTTATTCAAATTGTGAAACGTCCAGAATTTACTCTCGTACACTCCTATAGTTCAACTACCCAACCTCACCACGGTGGTCCTGGTCAATCCTAATTTAGTTATCCGCTAAACATGATCAGCTCACTCCCGCACAACTCATGAATAGATCAAGATTTAAGCATAAAGTTAGCCACTCTTCAAACTTTACTCATCAAAATCTAGACTAAGCAACATTCATAACCCAATTACAATAAAAATCCAACAATCATCCAATTTCAATCACAAAACCCAATTATCCTCTTTCGTAGCTACTAATCTAACCTAAGAAGGAGAAAAACATAGCTAAACTAATAATAATTACAGCAAAATGAATGAAATAAACCAACCCATGAAATTGCATAATTTAAACACTACACTACTTGAAAAACATGAAATAAATAAGTTTGAAAGCATTGAAAAACAAGAACAAGCAAAATAGAGAAATTGAGAACTTATTGACTTTTGATGAGCAAAATCGTTGAATTGGCCATGTGACTTGAACAACTCTTCAAAATCATCCATCTTTATCAATAAACACCCAAAATCAAGAGGTAAAACTAGACTTAAAGCTATGTAACAAGAATTCAAGCATAAACCCTAACTATGGAAGAGGAAGAGAGGGTTTCTCTCTCCTCAAACCCTAAACTAAAAATCATAAGTTTTGGGACTAAAACTAAACTAAAGTATGAGCTCTCTTAATTCTTATAAAAATGGGTATTTCTACCCCCTCTAAACATCCCTTAAAGAAAAGAGTAATAAAAAAATCGGACAGAACTGACCCCAAACGGACGCTCTAAAGTGGTGGAGCGTCCGCTTCACAACTTGGTGTTGAATGTGTTGTTGGGCTGAAGGGTTGGCACATCTACTCCAAAGGTTGGAGCGTCCGCTCCGAATTCTCAACATTTGGCATGGAAATAAGTAGAGCTCAGAGCGCGCGCTCCAATAGTTGGAGAGCCCGCTTTGTGTCATGCTTTGTCGGCTATCGAGAATTGCTTGGTAACACTCAAAACACCTGCATGAAAGAACGAAAGGCATAAGCACACAAAAATGCTCAATTATTATCCAAAACAATGAGAAAACACATTATTCCACAAAAAATGCAACATAAACCTAAACTAAGCTTAAAAAGGGCTATAACTAAGCCTAAAAAGCATTGAAAACAAACTAAAGAGCCGGGAATGGTAAAAAAAAGGGACTGATCAAATTCCCCCAAGCTTTCCTTTTCTTGTTATCAAGCAAACAAAAATAAGAAAAACTAAAATGAAAAATCCTAACTCACTGTCGTAGGAATCACGGTTGCTTTTAGCGCAAGGAACAAGCTATTTAAACTTCAAAGTCGCCAAAGAGGACGAGTGTGCTCTCGTAATGGTTTCCAGAGAGCTTAACCCAGAACTCTTTCAAAAATAAAGCAAGGGAAAGGTTCACGAAAACAAAGAAAGAAAAAAAAAAACAAAAGTAGAGAAAAAAAGAAAAAAGAAATAAAAATTCTTAGTTGTACTTGTAAATGGATTGGATTAGTGAATGCAGACCTCTTTAAACACTAATGGAAAACATGCTCAAAGATGTCAGAGGTGGATCAAATATATCATGTTAAATAGAGGAGTTAGCTAAGAGCTTATTGGATCAAAAACATCTAGAGAGATAATTTAGAGAGAAGGAAGAGAAAAACGATTTTTCTTGTTCTCCTCCCTGCCATGGTCGGTTGTGTGCTGGTGCTTTCACAGCAACCCAAAGCTATGGTGGGGGGGAGGAAGGTTGCTTTGAATTCTTCCCTAGACCATCTTTAATGAGATGTGAGGCTATATGTTCAAGTTTTTTGGTTCAATTAAGAATGTCGTGCAGGGGGGAAGCTCGAATTCGTTCTTCTCCTGGAAACCCTAGGCTTGCGATTCAAGCTCATTTGAGCATAGGGCCATGGCGAGCACGAACCAGCAGTAGCGGTCGAGCAACTGCTCTCCACGGCAGTTCGCTAGGGTTCACCATCTGCTCGAAGTTCTGAGGTTCTGTTTTTTGCGAATTTGTGAATTACGGACCTGCTACCTCCAGTGGAGTTTCTTCTTGGTTCGACCTGGGCTGTAAGTACACTTCTTATACTCTTGCTTCCTCCTCCTTTTGAATGGAAATACAAAGCATAGGGGTTAGGGGTGGGGTTGTTATCTATGGCCGTGGTTTTTTCTGATCTAAGGGGTGGATGTTGCTGGTATGGTTGGAGGGTCAGGAATCACTGGGGGTGGAAATCGAGGGTGGTGGGTGCATTCCTCCACCTCGGCAGAGGTTGCTTGAATGTGGGCAGACTGTCTCTTTGATGGTGAGGCTGTCCAACTAGTATAGAAAGGGCTGATGGGGGTTTTGTCCTGCGTGGGTGGTGCTGTCATCCTCCACTGAGGTGGTCTCTGTTGCTGTAGTGGTGGCTGCCAGTACTTAGGGGTGGCTTGTAACGGGCTGCTGCCATGATGAGCGTGAGAAGGCGCGGGGCACGGCTATATGGGCACGGATTGAGCGCTTGGTGATGAGTGGGCAACCTAGGCTGATGGAGGAGAGATGCAGGGGCTATTGTTGTGTTGTCTATCTTGTTTTCATCATCCTTCGCCCCACCACGACCATAATGATAAGGAGAGTATTGGGTGGAAGATGAAGTAGAGTCCTTTGAGCTCGTCCAACCAAGGGTTCTTTCATGGAAGGTTTGCCTCGGGTCTTAATGTCCTCTAGATTGTGATGAAGCAAAGGAAATT
Organism: Salicornia ramosissima; assembly: GCA_951394345.1. Lineage (NCBI taxonomy): Eukaryota > Viridiplantae > Streptophyta > Magnoliopsida > Caryophyllales > Amaranthaceae > Salicornia > Salicornia ramosissima. The sequence goes on along the minus strand of OX596236.1, from coordinate 29,591,479 downwards.
TCTTTATTTTAGCATACTTTAATTGTTATTTTGGTGCAGGTTGGTTGATTACGGTTGTTACGGTTGATGTCAAAGTGTTTGGCTTTGACGTTCCATTGGTGGTGGAGCTCACTAGCTTGGTTGGCTTAGATGACCTGAGTTGAAGTGGTTAGTGACTTCACTACTCCTTCATCACTCAATCAGGATGGCAAATGCACCTGTGATGGATCTAAAAGCTTGTTAATGAGTAATGACTGTAGATGGCCTGATCTTCCATGTTTAGAACAGGAGCTAGGTTGGGTGCCTATGCTTTAATGCCAAGTGAAGAATAGCTCATCTCCTTGATATTTGGTAATGATTTGGGTTGATGTTAATGTGCTGCTATTCCAATGATAAGTTGATGTATGGGTTCTCTGTTGGTGCTAGATTATTTCGAGCTATTTCAACAATAGGATCTTTCATGGGAGATGTTTCTGCCTCAAGTCTTAATGCCCTCATGGTTGTGATGGTTACAAGGAAGAAGCCCATATTGTCTCTACAAATCTTATTGTATGGTTTTTTGATGAATTTATGTTTATTTTACAGTCTAGCTTGTGTTGTATTGTTATTTAAAGGACTACGTCCTTAGACTAGCTTAGGTGTTCGGCTTTTGTGTTACTTCCCTACTTTACTTGCTTGGTATGTATTGTTTATTAGGATTTTATTCCGTAGATAAGCTTGTATAGTAGTTGTGTTGTTTTTGGCGGGTGCTGAGGGCTCTTAGGGGGTTATCCCTAATAACCTCTTAGCTCTCATCTTGGTGGTGGCTTTGTGTCACGTTTTTCGGGTAGGATTTAATAATCTTCTCCTTTGGTATATAATTTTTACTTACCAAAAAAAAAGATAGAAGAGCTAGAGAGGAACAATCCCTTTTCTCTCTACATCCAAATAATTACAAACTAAGCTAGTTTCGTATCCACTCTTAGAGGTAGCTCCTCATGAATCCACGAAAGAGCTAGAAAAACAAAAATGAGAAATAATTTAGGCTACATGACATCTCATCGTAACAAAACCGCTCAATATGCTTGAACCATGACTTCCTCCACCGATTATGACTCAACTCTATAGGATCAAGAGGGCTTAAAGGTTGTAATGCAGGACAAGGGGTAAGGTAGTAATCAATTTGGCGTGTGGTGCTCAAAACCTAAATAGTGAAGCAAATAAGTGCAAATGAGCAACAAATAGCAAACAAAGTCCTAATACGCCACACACAATAACACAAAATCCCATAAGCTTATTCAAAGAACTAAACAAAATTTGAAAATTTGACACAATTTTTCGTATCACTCCTCCTCCAAGCTTAAAGGAAACAATATCCTCATTGTGAAAAAGAAAGGAATAAATGCTCACTTTTTTCAAATTTTTTTCAATTATTCAACATGACCCTGCCCTTTTCAACTTAGGTCGGCTTTTGCTTGCAACTATGCAAATCAACACACTTGTGCTTTGGAAAACTCCTCACTTCTCCACAAATTTCCAATACAAAGCAAATACAAAGCACAATACTCCAATTGCTTCACTATAGTAGGGGGGTAGTGGAATTTTACTGCTTTGGATTTCGAATTCTAGCTGGTTGGTTAGCTGAATTTTATGGGCTTGGTGCTTGTTGTGTACTTCACTGCCTCGAGGGGTGTTGTTAGGTGGTTCAAGTTCAGTCCCTGCCTGGGCTGCACTTGCACCTGCTGGACTCGAGGAATGGATACAGGGGGCTCCTGTCCATGAGTGAGGAGTACTGTCGTGGTGTCTATCCACCGTAGTAGGGTGTTGATGGCCATGGGATGGTGGAGTTAGCTGCTAAGAGGTGATGCCGTTGTTGATTGCAATGACCTGCCCCTATTGGGTTATTGTCGTGTTTGCGTGGTTAGATGCAGGGCGCACCTCATGGGCGTGGGTAGCACTTTAATGCAGTTGGCTTCGTATGTTGGTTGAGGGGGGTTGCATAGGCCGTTGTCGTGATGCTAAGCCCCTTCCTACACTATGAATCCCCTCCAAAATGATAGAGCAATGAGGTTAGCGATGGAAGTATGCTATTTCTAGCTATCCCAACCTAAGGTTCTGTTCATGGGAGATGTTAATGCCTCGGATCTTAACGACCTAAGGTTGTGATGGTGAGAAGTATTGTTAGTTCAATGTATACTCAAGAAGGGGGGTTGAATTGAGTATGTGTGTTTTTCAATCGTTTTCAAGTTTGTTTATACTTTTGTGAGAACAACGAGAGAACAGTAAGCAAAGAATAAGGACACAAAGATTTAACGAGGTTCGGCTTCTAAACAAGCCTATGTCCTCCACTCTCTCACCAATATTATTAATCAACTCAGAATAATAACAAGGTTACACAATTAAATGCTACAACTATGTAGCACTTAATTCCCCAACTGTTAACTCTAACAGTTCACTCAGTGTTCACAGAACACTCCCCAACCACTTCCCTCTAAGTGGTTCAAATGTTACAAACTTAAATCTCCGTAAGTTTTCTCTTAAAGATGGATATGGAGATAGTTTTGGACTAAGGATAGACTCTCAGAAAGTATTACTTGGTTTTCTTTGGAGAGCAAAAGTCTTCTAGGGTTTCTTGCAAAGATTGTTTATATAGACAAGGAAAACCGTGCCCTAGAAGTGTGTTTGGAGACTTGCCTAAATTGTGCAAACCACTTCAGCTGACACAAGTGCAGTGTTCTTGCTTCAGACTTTGTCACTTTCCACTATGAGAAGAGAGATGTACACTAAAGTCCAAACAAAGGACATTGCATTTAATGGGCTGATTTTGCAAATCAATTTGGCAGATTTCCAAAGTACAAGTGATCCAGATTTTTTCAAATAATTTTTCAAAATGATTTTTGAGCTCGAAAATCTGTACGGATCACGTGCGTAATACTGAGGTCTGTTCCCATAGTGGTCTCAGTACTACTAAGTTTACGTCTGGTAAAGGGAACTGTTCCAAGCTTGTTCTGTGCCTATTCTTAGCTTGTTCTTGGGCTGTTCTCTTTACTGGATGTAAACTTAAGGTCTTTTTGCTCTTTACTTAAAAACAATAAGAATACTTTCTTAAGCCTATTTTACATGAAGATCCTAGAAGTATAAAAATAAAAGGCTCCAAGCTCTTGGTTTCTGATCTTCAAGTATCTCAAGGCCTTCATGATTGCCTTGATGGATCCTCATTTGATTCAACCTGTTCATGTACAATTATTTATAGACATCAAGTATAGAGGACTGGTTTGTCATCATTCAAATCAAACATGGTTCAACAATTTCCCCCTATTTGATGATGACAAACCATGAAGTTCCCCCTGAGAACAGTATCCAGTTATTTCAAAATAAAATAACTGTTCAGAGGAACTGGTCTTGCACTGTGCCTGTAGTCAGATTCATAATCTCAGAGAATAAAAAATATACAGCAGACTAAAGCACAATTAGACTGATAACAATGATCAGTCACTCATCACATTACTCAATTTATTATTGAGTTTCAGCATTAAACCTGTAACCTGCAAGACTTATCAATTATCAATTGTAGCAAGAGAAATTTCAATTTCACTTGGAAGAATTTTCTTCCAGTTGGGATGGGTAGGAGCACTTGATCTGAATTCAAGATACTCCTAGGCAAAAAGCTGGGCCATCTCTTAACAAGGTCTGAACCTTGTCCAGGTTGCTACAATTGATACTAGGAACTTCACCTGTCCTATTCCCCCTTTTGGCATCATCAAATGACAAAAACAATCATAGCACAAAATTAGGAGAAGGCAACAAGTAAATTCAAATACAAGCATAATATTAACACAACATTCTAGAGATGCTGTCCCACATGTGAGTACCTGCAACTCACAATCCCAAACTGTTCAAGTGCACACAGAAGTTAATAAAATATACAGACCAGGACCATTCTGCAAAGAATTTGTTTAGCAGAAATGGTCAGAAAATAAAGGTAGCAATTGTTCAGAGAAACCAGAGTAATTGTTCAGAAAAACCAGAGAAAAGAAAGTTTGAGATCAATGTTAGTAGGGAAGGGGGTAGGCTAAGAAGAAGTAGAGTCAGCATCATCATCAGAATCCTCAGTGGAATCCTCATTCTCATCTTCTTCACTCTGCTCCTGCTGCTTCTTCTTGACTTGGGCAATGATAGGAACTGGTCTCTTGGTGGTCTTGGGCTTGAAGCTGGAAGAGGAGGCAAGCTTTTCTTCATGGGAGTCCAGTCGTGCTGTTATGTTCTTTATAGAGCCATCCAGAGAAGTGCACAGAGCATTGACACTAGCCATCATTTGTTGCAGTAATTCCCCATGTGTCTGCACCTGTTTGGACAGTGATCCAGTAGCTTCCTCAGACCTGGAACTGCTTCTCCTTCTGGCCCCTGTGACCCTGTCTTCATCCCTCATTTTGAGCATGCCTCCCTCAAAGGTCATCCCCTTCTGACCTAGAATCTGGTTGGTGAGGACAGACATTTTCTTGACCTCACCTTTCAGATGAACCTTTCTACTTTGGAAAACCAAAGTGAGCCAGGCTCCATATGGTAGAGAGTGGTTGGACCTTTCCAAAATGCTAACAATGTGAGCTAGCATCAGACCAGGGAGACTTAACTTAATCTTCTCATATAGACAGTAAATAATCACAGCATCCATCTTCCTGACATCCATTCTGCCCTGAGCCCTGGGGAGTACTATCTTAGAGGCAACTGTATGGAACAGCCTCATTACTGGTTCCCTTAATTGGCCAATAACATAGCCAGCACCATCATTTGGAGAACCAGTAAAGAGAGTGGTCTGTATGTGTTCTGTACTGACCTCAGGAATGGTTGGCCAGTTGTCCTTGGAATAATCACAAAATCCACCCCTTGGTACACCCAGTACCTCCCCTAGACTCTTCTTTGAAAGAGTGATGTCGACCCCCTCGACCTCACTCCAGACCTTCCCTTTCTCTAACTTCCCCAACTTAGAGTAAAATTCTTCAACACAAGTTTCAAAAACATCAAGCCTCTTATCAAATAGCCCTTCCCAACCCTGGAACTCTATGGCCTCTTTAAATTCATCTAAAAATGGTTGACTCATCCAAGACATAGGACATGAAAAACCAAATAAGACACCCCTACCACTTAATTCATACAGTGGTTCAGAAGTGGTCTTACCTTTCTTCTTGGCAGGATTCTTGTCAGAGGCAGAGGCAACTTTCCTCTTCTTTTCTGTTGGCAGTTTGGTTGCAGGCTTGGGGCTCTCAGAGGCTTTGCCCTTCTTGGCTACACTTTTCACCCTTTTCTTCTTTTCATCCTTCTTCTCTTCAGAAACCACTTCAGCAGGTTCCTTCTTGATTTCTTCCTTACAGACCCTTGTCCTCAAGGGCCTGGTTCTTTTTCCTTGTTCCTTTTCACCTTGTACAACACCGGTGATCTCTACATCCATATCTTGAACATTGGTGTCATCATCCTTCCTTTCCATTTCTTCCTTTTCAACTTCCTTCTCTTCAGTGCTTGGCACTGGTTTCTGTGTGGTCTGTGGTGATGATGTGGGTGATTTTTCTGATGGTGGAGAGGGTAATGGGGTTATTTCTTTTTGTGGTGGAGAGGGTGGTGGAGTTTTGGTCTTTGGTGGCGATGGTGATTTTTGTGGAAGGGAGAGGATAGCGGTTTGTGAAGAGGGTTGTTTAGGTGAAGGAGGAGTTGAAGGTTTGGGTGGTGATGGAGTTTTCTGAGGTTGAGGTTGTGGTGATTTTTGTGGAGAAGGTGGTGGTGAATTTTTAGGGCTTGGTGGTGGAGTTGATTTCTCTTTGGACTGACATGCATCCTTTGATTCAACAGCTGTTTCTGTTGTGGTTTGATCCTTGGTCTTTTCTCCCTTTTCTTCTGTGTGGTGGTGTTCAGCAACCACTGCATTATATGATTCAATCTCAGACTTGGAGGGTGTGAAATTTGGAGATTGACTTAACCCACGACTTTTCTTCCTTGCGGCCTTGCTTTTCTTTCTTCCCATTTGATTAGATTTGCAGAGTTGATGAAGGAGAGAGAAAGAGACCGAATTCGAATTCTCAAGGAGGATTTTGATGATGGTGCTTAGGGTTTGAGAGAGAGAATTACTTTTGAGAGAGAAAGAGATAGTTAGGGAGAAATCAATGTGATGAAATGAATTAAAGTGGAGAGAACCGGCAGTTATTCGAACAGATAAAGTAGAAGTAACTTCTACACTGTTCACAACGGTCATGTGTCAGAACACTTAACTCCTCAATTTCACAATCGAGGATTCAGCATTAACTGATATAACCGATGTGGGGAACTGGTCTTACGATGGTCTGACGCTGATCTGTATAAATTAACCACTTTAATGCAATTTCCAATTAGGCAACTTAGAGATACCACACATTGGAACAACATCAACATAAGAATTTTGAGACCATTTGCATCAATGACATTTAAGAGTTAACCAGCCCTGCTTATTTACACTAATGATCAAAAAGTCAAACATAGCCAAAAAGAGAAAGATAAGTCCTAAGGAACTAGGATCTAATCCTTACCATACCAAGTAATGTGCGGAGTTTGACAAACACTTCCCTGCTCAGGGGTTTAGTGAAAATATCAGCCAATTGTTCTTCAGATCTGCAAAATTCAAGATTCACATTTCCTTTTTCAACATTGTCTCTAAGAAAATGATGTCTGATTTCAATATGTTTGGTTTTAGAGTGCTGGACATGATTTTTTGAAATGTTTATAGCACTGGTGTTATCACACAATATGGGAACACTTCCGGAACAGACTCCAAAATCCTTGAGTTGTGTCTTTATCCAAAGCAATTGAGCACAGCACAAAGCAACAGCTATGTACTCTGATTCAGCTGTGGATAAGGCCACTGAATTTTGTTTCTTAGATCTCCATGAAATGAGACAAGAACCTAAGAAGTGAGCCATTCCTGAAGTGCTCTTCCTGTCCACACTAAAACCAGCATAATCAGCACCAGTGTATCCTAAAAGATCAAAATTGCTTCCCTTTGGATACCATAAGCACATGTCCTCTGTACCACTTAGGTACCTAAAAATTCTCTTAACAACTTTTAGATGAGACTCTTTTGGGTTGCTTTGAAATCTTGCACACAACCCAACTGAAAACACTATGTCTGGTCTACTAGCTGTTAGGTAGAGAAGTGAGCCAATCATACCTCTGTATAGCTTATCCTCAACATCCTTTCCTTTCTCATCTAGGCTCAGTTTAGAAGAGGTAGGGATAGGTGTGTCATAGGACTTGCTATCTTGCAGACCATATCTCTTGAGGAGCTCCTTGAGATACTTCTGTTGGTGGATCATGATTCCATCATCCACTTGCCTGATTTGAAGCCCTAGGAAGAAACCAAGTTCTCCCATCATGCTCATCTCAAATTCACTTTTCATTAAGTCTGCAAACTCATCACACAAAACAGAATTAGTAGCCCCAAACAAAATATCATCAACATATACCTGGACCACTAACAGATCTGTTCCCCTTTTCTTTAAGAATAGAGTTTTGTCCACTGAACCTCTCTCATAATGATTTTCAATAAGAAAGCTAGAGAGTCTCTCATACCAAGCACGAGGGGCTTGTTTGAGGCCATAAAGAGCTTTGTCTAACTTATAGACATGATCTGGACAAACTCTATCCTCAAAGCCAGGGGGCTGTTCCACATACACATCTTCTTTCAAATAACCATTTAGAAACGCAGTTTTAACATCCATTTGAAAGAGTTTAAAGTTCATGTGGGCAGCAAATGCAATCAAAATTCTTATTGCCTCAAGCCTGGCTACTGGAGCAAAGGTTTCATCATATTCTATTCCCTCTTGTTGGTTAAACCCTTGGACCACTAGCCTGGCCTTGTTTCTGACTATGGTACCTGAGTCATCCATTTTGTTTCTGAAGACCCATTTGGTTCCAATAACTGACATCTCATTGGTTCTTGGTTCAAGATGCCAAACCTGATTTCTTTCAAACTGGTTCAACTCATCTTGCATGGCCAAGATCCAATCAGGATCAGTTAGAGCAATCTTATAGTCAGTTGGTTCTATGTGAGATAAGAAGGAGAAGTAAGCACAGAAGTTCTTCCAGACAGAATTTCTAGTTTGGACTCCTTTTGATAAGTCACTAATGATTTGATCAGAAGGATGAGAGCTTCTTTGCTTAAACATACTCTTTCTTACAATATTTAAGTCACCTAAGTTAGAACCAATGTCTGTACTGGTTCCCCCTATTTCATTTTCATTTTGAGAGGGTGGACCAGTTTCTTCAGTGTTCTCTCCCACTTCATCTTCAGATGGATGGGCAGGAGAGTCACTAAGTTCAACAACCTGTTTAGCATTTTCCTCTGCTGCACCAGACTCATTGTTGTTTTCAGGAGGAGTTTGAGGGTCTGGTTCAGCAGTGTTCTCTGGTTCAGCTCCAGTGAAATTTGTCATCTCAATATTAAAGCCTTCATCATCATCTACCTGCACAGGCTTGTTGAACATGTGAGTTTCATCAAACAATACATGGATACTCTCTTCAACACACAAGGTTCTTTTGTTGAAAACTTTATATGCCTTGCTATGAGGAGAATACCCTATAAAAACAGCTTCATCACTCCTGGGGTCGAACTTGTCCAAACTGGTCTTACCATTGTTGTGTACAAAACACTTACAACCAAATATCCTTAAGTGTTCAATGTTTGGTTTTCGACCCCTTAGAAGTTCATAAGGTGTTTTTCTTAGTATTGGTCTTAGCATAACCCTATTGAGTATGTAGCAGGATGTACTCACAGCATCAGCCCAAAATTTTTTGGACAGACCACTCTCTAAAAGCATGGTTCTAGCAATTTCTTCTCGAGTGCGATTCTTTCTTTCAACAACTCCATTTTGTTGTGGAGTTCTGGGGGCTGAGAAGTTGTGAGAAACACCATGCTCCATACAATAGGTTATGAAGCTAGCATTATCAAATTCTGACCCATGATCAGATCTGATGGATGCTAACTGATGATTGATCTTGTTCTGGACTTGTTTCACTAGTATTTCAAATTCATCAAAAGTTTCATCTTTGTATTTCAAGAATATGGTCCAAGTGAAACGAGAGTAATCATCAACTAAGACAAATACATAACTAAAGCCATTTCTACTTTGTACACGCATAGGTCCACATAAATCCATGTGTACAAGTTCAAATGGTCTAGAGGAACTAACCACTTTCTTTGGTTTAAAAGATGATCTTACATGCTTGCACTTTGCACACTCTTGGCAGATCTGGTCTGCTACATATTTGATGTTAGGTAAACCTAATACCAATTCTTGTGTTCTCAACTTGTTGAGCAAAGTGAAGCTAACATGTCCTAATCTTTTATGCCAAAGCCATTGGTCATCCTCTACAACACTAAGGCAGAGGGCACTGTTCTGTGGAAGTTGATTTAAGTATGTAATATACACATTGTTATGCCTTGTTCCTTCACAGACCAGTTCCCCTGTCTTAGAGTTCACTATGTGACAAGTGTTTGATTCAAAATTCACTTTATTTCCCTTGTCACATAGTTGAGATATGCTCAAAAGGTTATGTTTCAAACCTTCTACATAGTAAACATTGTCAATTGCTTGGGAGAGTGACTTACCAACCTTACCTACTCCTTTGATAAGTCCTTTGCTATTGTCACCAAATGTCACGTGCCCTCCCTCGAATGCAGTGAGTGAAAGGAATTGTTCTTTATCCCCGGACATGTGTCTTGAGCAACCACTGTCCAAATACCAATATGGCTTTCCTTTCACTCGTACCTGCACAAGCAAACTAAAGGTTAGTTTTAGGAACCCAGACCAGCTTGGGTTCCTTGTTCTTTGAAACATTTTCAACCTTGACCTTCCTAACCCACACTTGTTGGGTGTAGGCTTTATTTTTCTTGTCATGTTTCTTTTTGGTGAAACATTTGTTAGCAACATGACCACTTTTACCACAATATGTACAAACATGCATATCCTTGGCAAATATATACTTGCCTTTCTTGAATTCATTCAACCACGTGTTGTCTCTGCCAAGAACAGTTGTAGAACTAGATCCAGAATACCCTAAACCAAACCTTTGAGAATTTCCAGGTTGGGATGTGAGGATGTTTAGGGTTTTATGAGCATTTAACATTTTGTTCATTTGGTTCATACAATCTGTTAGCTCATTTTCTTTGTTCTCAAGCCTCTTAAGTTGAACTTCATTTTGTTTCTCGAAAGATTTTAAGTCAATTCTAGTCTTTTGAAGTTCATCTTGTAGTCTTGAGACCAGGGAGGGATCTGGTTCGTTACTGGTCTTCTTGAGGTTTTCTTGTTTTAGCAAGATGAGTTCAGCCTTGAGATCACATATCTTGGCTGTGCACTCATCATGTAAAACATCTAAGACCTCATCAAAGGCAGTGGAAGAACCAGTCTCTTCAGAACTCTTGAGCTCACTATGTTCCTTGTGTAAATCTTCAAGTTTTTCAATTAAATGGTCATATGCAAGTATGACATCAGATTTACTCAAGGTACATGTGTCTTTTAGCAGTTCAAAGTTTGAATTATGTGTGATAAATTTCTTGAGCTCATTAAACCCCTTTTCAAGTTTTTCAAAAAGTTCATCCTCTTAGGAACTGGTTTGGAGTTTAATGTCTCAAGTTCCATTTTATGCTGATCTGCTGTTATTTCAAGCTCAGAAATTTTTTCTTTAAGTTCTTCACAAATAAGCTCAAGTTCAGCAGATCTAGCACCACATATTTCATACTCTCGAACTGTTTCTTTTAATTTCTTTTTGTTGTTCTGATAAGCAGACCCAACACTAATGCATTGATCAATAGTGAATTCAAGATAGTCAAGTAGTTCATCTCTATCTAGATTATGCATGTTTGCCTTTAAATCATTAAAACATACCTGGTTGTCATCTGAAGTGCTTCCACCAGCCATGAGACAGAGAACTTCTTCTTTTTGCAAACATACCTCAGACTGGTCTGTGCATGTGAAAGCAGTTAGACAGAGATTTGCTTCTTCTTCTTCTTCATCATCTTCTGATTCTGAATCTCCCCACACTACAGCTAGCATAGCTCTTTTAAAGACCTTCTTCTCAGCTTGGACTCCAGGATTTCCTTTGGGATTTTTCCATGTTGGACACTCCTTAATTCGGTGCCCCATTTCCCCACATTTAAGGCAACCAGCATTGGAACTGGTTTTCCTGAACTGTCCAGAGTTGTTCCTTCCTCTTACAAACTTACCTTTGGACTTTGTCCTAAGGTATTTTTCAAACCTTCTTGCCATAAGACTTATATCATCTTCATCTTCCTCAGATTCCTCAGCTTTAAGCACCATTTCCTTATTTTTTGAGCTAGATTCAGCCTTTGAATCTACCAACATTTCATGAGTCATTAAGGAACCAATAAGTTGTTCTAGAGAAAGTGAAGTCAGATCCTTTGCTTCTTGTATGGCTGTAACCTTGGGCAACCACTTCCCTGATAAGCTTCTTAACATTTTCCTCACCAACTCTTCACTTGAGAAGGTCTTTCCCAATGAATTTAGTTCATTTACAATGGTCATGAACCTTGTAAACATGTCCTTTATATTTTCATCTCTAGTCATTTCAAAGACTTCATATTTTGACATAAGCATGTCAATTTTTGACCTTCTCACCTCAGAGTTGCCTTCATATGCAAGCTCTAGTGTATCCCATATTTCCTTTGCAGAAGAACAAGCTAGAATTCGATTTACCTCACATTCTGCAATTCCTTGTTGGACAAGTGACATTGCCTTTGCATTTTTCTCCAGCTTCTTGTAGTCTTCACTTGTGTACTCTTCTTCTGTCTTTGGAACCATGAGCCCTTCCTGACTCTTCTTGTGGATGGACGTGGGTCCATTTTTGACAATCATCCAGCACTCATAATCTATCCCAATGATAAGATTTTTCATGCAATTTTTCCACCAAGAGTAGTTAGTGCCATTGAACTTGGGGAGTCTTGAACTGTTTGATTCTTGAGTAGACATCTTCTTGCTCCTCTAGGTAGTTAACCTTTTGAGAAGTTAGGCTCTGATACCAATTGTTAGTTCAATGTATACTCAAGAAGGGGGGTTGAATTGAGTATGTGTGTTTTTCAATCGTTTTCAAGTTTGTTTATACTTTTGTGAGAACAACGAGAGAACAGTAAGCAAAGAATAAGGACACAAAGATTTAACGAGGTTCGGCTTCTAAACAAGCCTACGTCCTCCACTCTCTCACCAATATTATTAATCAACTCAGAATAATAACAAGGTTACACACTCAATTAAATGCTACAACTATGTAGCACTTAATTCCCCAACTGTTAACTCTAACAGTTCACTCAGTGTTCACAGAACACTCCCCAACCACTTCCCTCTAAGTGGTTCAAATGTTACAAACTTAAATCTCCGTAAGTTTTCTCTTAAAGATGGATATGGAGATAGTTTTGGACTAAGGATAGACTCTCAGAAAGTATTACTTGGTTTTCTTTGGAGAGCAAAAGTCTTCTAGGGTTTCTTGCAAAGATTGTTTATATAGACAAGGAAAACCGTGCCCTAGAAGTGTGTTTGGAGACTTGCCTAAATTGTGCAAACCACTTCAGCTGACACAAGTGCAGTGTTCTTGCTTCAGACTTTGTCACTTTCCACTATGAGAAGAGAGATGTACACTAAAGTCCAAACAAAGGACATTACATTTAATGGGCTGATTTTGCAAATCAATTTGGCAGATTTCCAAAGTACAAGTGATCCAGATTTTTTCAAATAATTTTTCAAAATGATTTTTGAGCTCGAAAATCTGTACGGATGACGTGCGTAATACTGAGGTCTGTTCCCACAGTGGTCTCAGTACTACTAAGTTTACGTCTGGTAAAGGGAACTGTTCCAAGCTTGTTCTGTGCCTATTCTTAGCTTGTTCTTGGGCTGTTCTCTTTACTGGATGTAAACTTAAGGTCTTTTTGCTCTTTACTTAAAAACAATAAGAATACTTTCTTAAGCCTATTTTACATGAAGATCCTAGAAGTATAAAAGTAAAAGGCTCCAAGCTCTTGGTTTCTGATCTTCAAGTATCTCAAGGCCTTCATGATTGCCTTGATGGATCCTCACTTGATTCAACCTGTTCATGTACAATTATTTATAGACATCAAGTATAGAGGACTGGTTTGTCATCATTCAAATCAAACATGGTTCAACAAGTATGCTACTTTCATTGTGACCTATCGCTCTATTACTCTTAGAAGGTGTGGACCTAAGGTATGAGATTGATGCTACTTTGGGGTCCCATTCTTTCGTTTGATGTCAAAGTAGCTTTGTCCCATTAGCGTTATGCCTAGGCGTTTTTCATAACGAAACTAGGACCTATGATAAGTGTAGTCATCATTTGAGGGAGTAATTTTCTTGCAAGCTACTTCAACCACAAGCTTTTCTAATAGGAGATGGTTTGCCTCTGGTCTTCATGTGCTCGATGTTGTCAAGACTTACTGATGATGCTTTCCTAATGCTGATTATACAACTTCTTACGGGTTTAGTTTCGGTTATGTTGTGTGGATAAGGCGATCTGGTTGGTGGTGAAGTCAGATTCCCACATGCTCTTAAAACTAATGGTTCTTAAAAGGGAGATGGTTTGTGATAGGAGGGATTTTCTCACCAAATAAAAACCCCCGTCGTAGTAAGAGTGGGGGTGTCGAACACGGGGAAGGTACGCTGCACTAGTCTAGGCATGAGCGTCGAACAAGCTAGGACAAATGATGGTCGCGAGAGGCGGAGAGAACTACGGGAATTAATTAAAGATACACTATGGAAACAAGAATAAAAGGGACTATGGTAAGAGATCACAACTCAAACCACCATGAATTGTGAATCAATCAAACTTAGACTTAGGTCATGGATAAAGGGGAGGTCATTCTAAGATCGCACTACTCTTTCGAGCTAGTACGATGACCGAAAAGACATACAACCCACTTTCGTGGGGCGACACGTCTATCAAGCCTTAAGCACAAAATCACGAAGATCGGCAACTTTCCCTTGATCGAAGGCCCAACTTTTGTGGTGCTTCCATCAATCAGGCAAAGGAAGTCATCACCCACGTTCACCTTTCGGTGGGGATTCTTCAATGAATCATATGTTAGCTAGACACAAGACTCAACATTACCGAATCCTGAGGTACCGACAATATCACAACCAAGCCTAAACATGACTAAACCACAAACATAGAGGATTTGAGAAGATTACTCAAAACCCTAGAAACTAAACTACTCAAACATAATTAATAATAACATAATTAAAACTAAAACTAAAAACATAAATCAAAACTAAAATTAAGAACAACTGAATTAACAAACTAAAACCTAAAACTAAGAACAACTAACCTAACAAACTAACAATTAAACATAAAACTAAACTAACACCAAAACCTAAATAAACTACCAACTAAAACCAACAAGAAACAAACATAAATAACTAAAACAACAAAAAAGTAACAAACATAAACAACTAAACTAACAATTAAACAACAAAAAGCAAGAAATCAAAGCAATAAAAGAAAGCAATAAAGTACCTTGAAGATTGAAGAGCAAGCTAAGAAGACATTGAAGAACAAAACTAGAGATTCGATACATAAATCAAAGTGTTTGATACCAAAGAAATCTAAAGGGTTACAAAGCTAAGCTAAGGTGAGAGAAGAGACTCTCACGAGCTCCAATCTAAGGTTACAAGATGAGCTTTCAAAGTATATATACACTAGTAATTTACAAAGCAAAAACGCGGCCAGAAAACGTGAGAAAATAGAGCTGCCAAAAGGAGCTGTCGTCCAAGCATGAGGAGCGCCCGCTCCTTTAGAGGAGCGGCCTTGCAAAGAAGAGGAGCGACCGCTCCGTTGGTCGGGTGCTTAATTCTTCATTCCAGAGCTTGGGCGCGACCGTGCTACTAGGGGAGCGACCCCTCCTTTTGCAAAAAGCCTCTAAATGTGCATTGGCTCAGATATCCGATGCTCGAACGACTCTTCGAATTCCGTGAAGTATGAGTTACCTACAAAAATGAGGATAACGACCAAAAAGGAGTAGCACATAGCAAGAATACTACAAAATAGCCGAAGCACAACTAAACTACAAAAAGGAAATAAAAATGACAAAATGAAATAAGAAAAGGGAAAACTAAGCTATAAAACTAACCTAAAAGCTAAGAAAAACACTAATAAAAAGTCGGTTATCAACCTCCCCCAAACTAAAATGTTGCTTGTCCCCAAGCAACTGCCTCGCGAAGAGTTTGACAAATCCCTCAGGAGAGGAATTCTACAAGGGACTAAGGACTTCTATTACAGTCTTAAGACGCTCAAATCCCAATGCTAGGAACTAACTAAACTAAGGACTGAAATCTTTCACACATTAGAACCTTAAAGGACTACGAGGTATCCAAGCCTAAACAACCTAACAACCGTAAAAAACCCTTGAATAATCTCAGACATAAGTCGGTGGCGGGAAAAATACTCCGTGAGGGGGTCATGAAGAACAAAGGAAAGGACACTCACGTCTCTCCGGAGTTAGCGTCTCTCGAAATTTGACAAGTGATGCCGCATACCAAAGATGAGACCTTTCGAGAACATGAAATCAATAGGGCTTAAGGTCTTAGCATCTTACATACAAGGTCCGAAACTACAAAAAACTACCAACCGACCGTTAGGATAATTTACAATAGGACACTGATCGACTAATAAAACTACTATCTACTTCTCTAATTATGTACATTTTTTTTCTTTTTCTTTTTTCTCTTTTTTTTTGAAGAAAAAAAAACAAGCGTATAAACAATTAGAACTAAAAACACAACATAATAAACATAATTTATTGCAACTGCCTCGCGAAGAGTTTGACAAATCCCTCAGGAGAGGAATTCTACAAGGGACTAAGGACTTCTATTACAGTCTTAAGACGCTCAAATCCCAATGCTAGGAACTAACTAAACTAAGGACTGAAATCTTTCACACATTAGAACCTTAAAGGACTATGAGGTATCCAAGCCTAAACAACCTAACAACCGTAAAAAACCCTTGAATAATCTCAGACATAAGTAGGTGGCGGGAAAAATACTCCGTGAGGGAGTCATGAAGAACAAAGGAAAGGACACTCACGTCTCTCCGGAGTTAGCGTCTCTCGAAATTTGACAAGTGATGCCGCATACCAAAGATGAGACCTTTCGAGAACATGAAATCAATAGGGCTTAAGGTCTTAGCATCTTACATACAAGGTCCGAAACTACAAAAAACTACCAACCGACCGTTAGGATAATTTACAATAGGACACTGATCGGCTAATAAAACTACTATCTACTTCTCTAATTATGTACATTTTTTTTCTTTTTCTTTTTTCTCTTTTTTTTTTGAAGAAAAAAAAACAAGCGTATAAATAATTAGAACTAAAAACACAACATAATAAACATAATTTATTTATTTATTTTTTTTTTTTTAGAGAAGGAGTTACAATACTCGAATAATTACATTGTTACAAAATTTACAAGGACCGAAAATGAACTCGATGCTATGATGTAAGATGGTGCCTAAATCATGTTCCAAGTCTTGAAAGGGCGGTAGCAATTCACAAGTCAAAAATCAGAGCCAAAAGAAACAAATAAACTAAAACCGACGAGGGATACAATGCGGCGCTCAGAAATGAATAACCCTAAAAGGGTCTAATTAAGGCAGGAGCTCGAAACCTCACCTAGGTTCAAAAACCACCGACTCAGCGTCAACTAAACAAGGGACAACCTCGTAGCACAAACCGACTTGGATACACATCTAGTCCTAAAGGATTCTCCTAAAAGGGAAAAGTATTCTATCTTAAGAGTTAGCAAAAAGCATTGAAAATTGTGCGGACTCGAGACTCTAAAGGAAAGAAAAGTCCCTATAAGGATTCCCCTAGTTTCATCATCGGGAGAGGACTAAACCTAGAAAAATAAAAGGGATAAAAGAAATTAAACTACGAAAATAAGCTGCATGCAAAAATGGAGAAAAATAAAAGAAAATAAACTACGAAAATAAACTAGTATGCAAAAACTAATAAAAAGAAACTAAGGAAAATTAGAAAAGAAAAATAAATTACGAAAATAAACTAATATGCAAAGCATTTGGATTATCAAAGGAGAAAAGAAACCACGGAAGCACACTACACCTAAAAGGAAACAACCAATCAAGAACAGTTGCACAGCACAAGAACACCTACTGGACTGACTAGATGAACACCAAAAAATTGAGCACTAGGCTACCCCCCCCCCAAAAAAAAAAAAAAAAAAACCTCCCCCCAAACTAAGCAAGAAAGCACCAAGTGACCTAAGGGAACACACCCAAACTAATGTGGAACACTGTCCCAGTGCTCCCGCATATGTTGGTCCAAATCCTCACGTACCCGGATATCCTCCTCGGAAGGATGGAAGTTAAAGGTCAAATCCACACCGTCTGGCGTGTCAATGGGGTCACTAACGTGAGGTGGGAGAGTGTAATCAGGCCTGTTCGGATACATGTGTAACGACCCGACTCGCTTAAATCGGCGCGGAAGAAACCGACGAGTCGAGTTGTTAGAAACTACAACTCAAATACTTAAGAAATAAAACTAATTCCTCAAATATTGTTATTAAACCACCAAAAGTACAAATACCCACAAGTTTGTACATAAACTAATCCAAATATTATAATACGAGTTAACTCCAACTACATGTCAGAGTCTTTAAACAACAAATAAAAGTCCAAAAGTAATGAAATAACACCTAAACAAATGTTGTCGCTAACTAATACTAAGAAAACAGTAAATACAACAGACAACACAAGAAACAACGTCGCTCGCCCAACCCAAAACTAGGCAAGAGCATCATCACCTGAAGTACCTGAAAAATACAACAACGGTCCACCATCAGTGGCGAGTAACATAACTGACTCACCCTAATGGGAACACACATGTATATAGCATAAATCAAACGATCAGCATCATTAAACAAAGTACGAGAACAACCCGAAACGTGAACTCGACTCAACCAACCTAATCAACTATCTTTGGCGCAATCATTCATATTCTAGACCGGACTGTGCTCGTACGAACGCATCTTACGCGCTCGAACTTTCTACTATGTTCGGATTTGAGAATCTTACTCCCAAACCCCATGAAACCAATCTTACTGGAAATCCATGTCCCGTGAAACCAATTTTACTGGAATTCACAAAGATCACATAGTATGACTCCAACTAACCCAATACCGCGGATGGATTAGGGGCAACGTCTTAACCCGAATACATTGAATCTTGCTCAAAGTATCAGGCGTCTAAAAAATGAAATCAAGCTAAGTAATTAATTAATTCATTTACTCATTTTAATCATATTATTCATTATTATCCCAACATAACTAAACTAAGTTCAAGAACTGCCTAAAGCCTCGGTTCTCGAAATTAATCTAGCTAAAACATCGAAGTTATTCTCAAGAACTGCCTCTAGCCTTATTCTTGAGTCTAACCAATCATTATTCATCAGTCTTTATTCATTCTTTAATCGACTCAATCCTAATCTTTAATTTCTTTACTATTTAAACCATTTTCTTTAACTTTCAAGATTCAATCAAGAACTCCTAAAGACTCATCAAGAACTCATAAAGAACTCAAGGAAGTCATAAAGAACTCATAAAGAACTCATAAAGAACTCATTCAAGATTCAAGATCTTCAATCAAGAACTCAATCAAGATTCAAGATCTTCAATCAAGAACTCATCCAACATAATCATCACACGAATATCATCATGAACAATCAACCTAAACTTATCCAAAATTCATCAAACTTTGATACATAAATCATGATCATATAACAATGTATAACTAATCATAAAATCATGAAAATCATCACTAAAACATCATGTAAACACATAAAAATCAGATTGTATAATCATACATAAAATCATGAATAAACATCAACAAACATCCTAAACATACATTTAATCTAAACTATAAACAAGGTATTCCAATTAGGTTGAGTTAGTATGTTACCTTATTGAAGATTACACACAACCAACACACAAATATGCAGTCCAAGAACACGTCAAACACGAGCACACAACACGGCCTGCTGCACGGCTTGGCTCGAACCTCACGAACACGAACACACCAACAGCACCACCAACACGGCTGCAGTACACGGCTCACCTGCACGAACACGGCTCGACACGGCCTGCTGCACCACCACGAGCACCACACGAACACCCACCGTGCACCACTCGAACCCACACACGAACAAGAACACACGAACGAACCCGGAAACAACCCAAACTAATGATTTTGATTGAAACAATGGAGTTTAGATTGTGTTTAGGATACTTAAAGATCAATGGAGGTTGAATCTTTAAGTTTTGGGCAAAGGAAGATGATGAACAATTGAAGGCTTCAATTGCTCCAAAATGGCGTGTGGAATGGAGTATTATGAGAGAGTTTAAGTGCTTTAAGGTGATGGCAAGGATTAAGATGGCAAAATGAGCAAATGTCTTACTAACTCCTCTATAAATAGAGTTAGTTAAGGTGTGAACACAAGGCAAGTGGCAAGCCACTCCATGCCTTAGAAAACCGGCCAAGAGAAGAATATGGGCCTTGTTTGGGCTCAAAATGGGCTCTCGTGATCCATTGGGCTAATTTACCAAATTTACATGACTAATCATGCAATAATCGATTAAGCCCAAAAATAATATTAAATAATTAATTAGAAAATTAAATAAATAAAATTCTAATTAATTAAATAATAATTAACATAAATAATAAAAACTAAGAGATAAACATTTCGATTAAATCGAAATTATTCATATAAAATTAAAATAAATAGTTCAAAAAAAAAAAAAATTAATTTGAACTAGCACATAAACAAACATAAATACATATAAATACCGGCAAAAATACCGATAAAATCTGGGTCATTACAACATGCCTATCTCGAAAGGTCGCTCAACAAAGGGCTCCCAACCGCCATGGTAATCAGGGAGCCAACCATCCTCAGGCATCGCGGGGTCCCCATTAGGGTTACAAGCACCGGGGATGCGATAATCAAAGGATGGGTGGTCCCGCGGTGGGAAGTAAGGGTAGGTGGGTTGTCTATCATTCCACCCTGGTGGGGGTCCTTGTTGAGGAGGTCTAAATGGGTAGTTAAGGTAAGGGGAAAAATCGCCACGGCTCACGTTAAAGTGATAGAGCTGGGCGTTCATCAAGTCATGTGTAGCTCGGTCGCTCTCGATCTGATCGAGGTACGAGCTAATATGTCCAATCCCCTGAGCCAAATCGGTTCGCGTAGCTTGCCTGCCCTCGATGTGATCGAGGCGCGAGTTAAGCTGCGCGAAAGCATGTGAAAGATCAAATTGGGAGGAGCTAGAAGCTTCTCCCTGCTCAAAGGTGGGTCCAGTCGGGGGCCGCTCGGGAATCGCGTCCCGTCAGCCTCGCACGTGCTCTCTACGAGAAGCGTGCTCAATCCGTACAGCATGGGAGGGGAAACTCTCTGCAATGACGCGACTGTCCTCCTCCGAGAGGGGCTCAGGTGAAATGAGCCAAGGACGATTCCGAGTAATATTGGAAGCATTCCGGCTCGGCAAATAAGAATGATGGGTCCCTCCCACCATCCAGCTACAACGACGCTCCTGCTCAAGAACTCGTATGAAACACGAGTTCGTGAGGTACTCGTCATCGAGAAGGTAGTGTGAACCAGCTCTCTCAGAACGAGTGAAGTAGCGCTCGTGGCCTAGGGCGCGGGCTATAACAGTGACTAGACCCCCTAGCTAGATGGCGCCTGTACGGTGGCGCTCCTGTCGTAACTCACAACATCTCTCTATAAAGAACCACCCGGTATTAATCCGGGCGGTTGGATCCTCCAAAGGGTAGGCGGCGAGGTATAGCATCTTTAGCTCTTTTGCGTTGATTTTACTCAAATCAGCTTTTGAATAAACCAAAAAACAAATGAGCCTATGAAAAATGCGGATGGCGGGATGTTGGAGTTCCGAGGCATAACACTCTCGGCTCACAAAATGAGCACCCGCTCCAGACATAGTCCTCCACACCGCAGTAGGGTTAAATCCCTCGATTTCGCCTAAGTTAAAAATAGAGTTTCGAGGATCACAATGAAATATCTCGTTTAAACGAATCAGAGAGATCTTCTGTGATTTATTATAAAACTGAAATTGTATGTTGTACTCAGGAAATTCTTCGTCCGACGAGCTGCGTTCATAGTGCAATGACACAATGAACTCGCAGACAATGCGTACAAATGTGTACTCCGGGGGTAAATCCAAAAATTCGCCCTAACCAAAGGTTGGTGGCGAGCTGTCGCACCACATCATCCACCCCTAAAAATCTAGCAATGCTAGGGTCATAGAATCGGGTGGGGTGGATCTTCCGAGACCCAAGTGTCTCAAATTGGGCCCGGAAGCCTTGTGTGCGGATAGGAGGTGGAACGGGATCGTTCTCACGCTCGACATCAGGATTTGCCGAGCTTGAGCCACGTTGCCGTTTTTTAGGGGCCATGGGTAGGGAATCAAGCAACCAAAAAGTAATTAAAACTGTCTCGCAAATAATATGTCGTAGTTAAACGGCGACAAAAAAAAGTCCAACAACAGTCCTAAGGTCAATCTAGCAGCTTCAAACTTACCCAGTCAATGACTAAGGGGCCTAACTCCAATTGCCCCAAAGCCACACAAAAACAAACAAATCAATGAAAATCAAGTAACAAAGTGTCACCTAAAATTCGACAATTAAATTCAAACAACAAATCCAAACAATAATCCAACCAACAAGGATATTAAACAATGAAATCAAAATTCAACCAACAAATTCATACAAATAAAGTCCAAATACAAGAAATGAACCAAAAATATGCTTGAAAATGAAAAGGGTTAAAGATTTTATACCAAATGGGAGTATGGAAATACCCCTTACTACCTCCTTGAAGTGAAGAATTGCAATGAGACAAATTGTGTTGCTTGTTTATGCTAAAATCCCACAAATTCGAATCCCCAACCCACGTTTTTTTTTTTTTTTTTTTTTTTCCGGATTTTTCTCTTTTGTTTTTCGTTTTTTTTTTTTGAAGAAGAACCCAAATGGAAGCCTTAACCCACGAAAATGGTGGCTTAAACTCACGAAAATGGTAGCCTAAACTACGAATTTTTTTTTCCGGATTTGTGGAATAGGGGACAAAAGAGGTGGGAAAAATGTGTTTAAATGGAGAATGGGAGTGAAGAAAGTGATAAAATGGAGATTTTGGATGGTGGTTGAGCTTTGTTGAAGCTTTAATGGAGGTAAGAAGGTGGAGAAGATGAAAGAGAGAGGGTTAGGGTTCTTCGTGGTTTGGGTTCTCTGAAGTTTGAATGAGACTGAGGAGAGAGAAGAGATGAATTCGAACTTAAAAAAAAAGTTCAGATCAAAAGGAGCGACCGCTCCTTTTGTAAAAAATGCCACTGGAATTTCGAATCCGTCCAAAGGAGCGGCCGTGCATGTGCAAGGAGCGACCGCTCCTTTTGGATTTTCAGCTACTGGATTTTGTTGACGCGAGGGGGAGCTAGGGTGTGAAAACGGGCGCTCCCGTGCATAGATAAGGAGAGACCGCTCCTTTGAGTTCAGTAGCTACTGCCTCTTTTGTTCCACATTTTCATGCCCTTGCAACTTGTTCATTGAGGGCGCTTCTCCAAAGGAGTGGTCGTGCGTTTTTATGGAGCGACCGCTCCTTTCTGTACTTCATAGTTTATACTTTTCTCTTGTCATTTGCATTGTGATGGCCAAGGGGGGACTTATCTAGATCAAAATGCTATATTTTCATCCCCTTGACTCATCACATCATTACAAAATCCTTCTCGCATTCGTCCTAAAAATGAAGCTCACATTCATGTTCGTTTTTTGCACAACATTCAAATGACATACCAAAACGAGCATAAAATGGAACTCAAAAATATTAAAATAAAGGCAAAAATCATTATTTACTCTAAAAAGAATTAAATCACAGGTTGCCTCCCGAGAAGCGCTTGTTTAACGTCCCGAGCCTGACGAACTAGCCGGACACAGGGACTAAGATGTAACAACACTTACATCAAAGTCATCCAACGGAACAAACACCCGGGGCTCAATAAATAGCACCGCAAAGCTCGTAAAAGCTTATCAAACCCACTAGCACTCAACTCACTAAAAACCACATAAGCAATGATCAAATTAAGCAAAGGGGACGGTTTAAAAACCGGCATCCAATGCTTATGTGGGAGTGACGTGAGTGCCCACAGGGAGGAAAATCAAAATAAAAACTACTAAAAGAAAAATCAAATAAAAGAAAAGGAACACTCCCAAACACCTCCCTTGCCTTGATTTCTGGAGGAGAAACATTGGGGTCAAAACAAGAGATGGTGCCCTCGGATGGGGGTGATATAAGCATGGATGGAAAGGGAGTGGGATGTGAATAAACAAGGCTAAATCCTCCTAAAAAGGGAATAAGAGAAGGTGGTATAACCACATCCTCCACATTAATAATGACCTCGTCAACTTCACTAGACTCAACTAAGATGGCCTCATCCAATACAACATCACATGACGAGACGGGAGGGTCATGATTTTCATCATAACATTACAATGAAACATCAACTTCTATGTGAGTTTGGATGGTTTGTACGAAAACGAGAGGAGATGGATCAAAATCATAGCTAAAATCATAACTAAAGTCGCAAACAACGGGCTCGACTTGAAGATTATGCGATGAATCATCGGAATTCACACCACCACCTTGTATAAACTCATCCAGAGCATGCTCTTGCGAGTATTGATGATCAACATCTAAGGAAGGGGAATGAATCGGAAGATGATTAAAGCCATATTCCGCAAATAAGCTCGGCTCATTACTAAAGTCATGTATCCCTTGGGTAGTCATATCCCACTCATAGGTTTCCATAGCTAGACACACGAATAAAAGCCAAGCTCTATCCAAGTCTAAAGCTAAGAAATCACCATAAGAGACAAACTCAACCCAGTTTCTCGTTTCATAATTCAAGCCCTCATACATTACATTACATATATCCCACTTATCAAAATTATGATTAGGAGGAAGAAAGCTTCCAATCCTATCATAATACATCCAAAATGGTTCATGCTCATATTGGGGATCGATCAAAGAAGTGGCCATAAGGCCTAAATATTCACAACAATAAAGGAAAAGAATGACATAGAACCATTCTACTCAACCTAAACTAATGGCATTGCCTTCCCCGGCAACGACGCCAATTTGATAGGAGGGATTTTCTCACCAAATAAAAACCCCCGTCATAATAAGAGTGGGGTGTCGAACACGGGGAAGGTACGCTGCACTAGTCTAGGCATGAGCGTCGAACAAGCTAGGACAAATGATGGTCGCGAGAGGCGGAGAGAACTACGAGAATTAACTAAAGATACACTATGGAAACAAGAATAAAGGGGACTACGGTAAGAGATCACAACTCAAACCACCATGAATTGTGAATCAATCAAACTTAGACTTAGGTCATGGATAAAGGGGAGGTCATTCTAAGATCGCACTACTCTTTCGAGCTAGTACGATGACCGAAAAGACATATACAACCCACTTTCGTGCGACAACACGTCTATCAAGCCTTAAGCACAAAATCACGAAGACCGGTAACTTTCCCTTGATCAAAGGCCCAACTTTCGTGGTGCTTCCATCAATCGGGCAAAAGGAAATCATCACCCACGTTCACCTTTCGGTCCTTCGGTAGGGATTCTTCAATGAATCCTATGTTAACTAGACACAAGACTGAACATTACCGAATCCTGAGGTACCGACAATATCACAACCAAGCCTAAACACGACTAAACCACAAACATAGAGGATTTGAGAAGATTACTCAAAACCCTAGAAACTAAACTACTCAAACATAATTAACAATAACATAATTAAAACTAAAACTAAAAACATAAATAAAAACTAAAATTAAGAACAACTAAATTAACAAACTAAAACCTAAAACTAAGAACAACTAACCTAACAAACTGACAATTAAACATAAAACTAAACTAACACCAAAACCTAAATAAACTACCAACTAAAACCAACAAGAAACAAACATAAATAACTAAAACAACAAACAAATAACAAACATAAACAACTACACTAACAATTAAACAAAAAACAGCAAGAAATTAAAGCAATAAAAGAAAGCAATAAAGTACCTTGAAGATTGAAGTGTAAGCTAAGAAGACATTGAAGAACAAAACTAGAGATTCAATACATAAATCAAAGTGTTTGATACCAAAGAAATCTAAAGGGTTACAAAGCTAAGCTAAGGTGAGAGAAGAGACTCTCACGAGCTCCAATCTAGGGTTACAAGATGAGATTTCAAAGTATATATACACTAGTAATTTACAAAGCAAAAACGCGGCCAGAAAACGCGAGAAAACAGAGCTGCCAAAAGGAGCGGCCGTGCAAGCATGAGGAACGACCGCTCCCTTATAGGAGCGGCCGTGCAAAGAAGAGAAGCGACCGCTCCTTTGGTCGGGTGCTTAATTCTTCATTCCAGAGCTTGGGCGCGACCGTGCTACTAGGGGAGCGACCCCTCCTTTTGCAAAAACCTCTAAATGTGCCTTGGCTCAAATATCCGATGCTCGAATGACTCATCGAATTCCGTGAAGTATGAGTTACCTACAAAAATGAGGAAAACGACCAAAAAGGAGTAGCACATAGCAAGAATACTGCAAAATAGCCGAAACACAACTAAACTACAAAAAGGAAATAAAAATGACAAAATGAAATAAGAAAAGGGAAAACTAAGCTATAAAACTAACCTAAAAGCTAATAAAAATACTAACAAAAAGTCAGTTATCAATTTGCCTCGGGTCTGATTTTCCTCATGTTGCGAAGGCGTCACAGATGAAGCTTGAACACTAACATTATTTCTCTTTCTTTTACTTGCTTTTTGGGTTTTTTTTTGTTTTGATTTTTTTACTGTCTTTTACGGTGTTGATCTTCTATAATAATTGCTTGTAATGTATTGCTCATAAGGGTCTTAGTCCTTGGATAAGCTTGTATGGTATAGTCTAATGTTTTGATTGATTCCTTAGGACTATTAGGGGTCTGTCCCTAATGGTTTTAGACTTCCTTTCTGGTGGTGGTTTTGTGTCACACACTTAGGGTAGGATGTAATAATATTCTCCTTTGGTATAAAACTCCTTACTTACCAAAAAAAATTACCCCTACCCTCGAAACCACCTTCCCTGAACCCCCCGATCACCACAACCCCGACCACCCTCAACCCTAAAAACCCTTTCCCCACCCCATTCCACTGTCGCTATCCCCACCGTCAAACCCCCCTCCCCACCCCAGAAACTCCCATCCCTGGCCCCACCACCCTCAAACTCCTCCGCCTTTGAAACCCAACCCAAAATCCAGCCCATCCCATCCCACTTTGAGAAGCCCCACCCACAACCCACCCCATTTCAACCACCCCTATCCATTTCCGACCACTCCCGCCCATGCCCGCCCCATTTCAACCCCACCCACCCCATCACCTAAAACTACCCTAAACCAACCCCCACCCATACAACCCCACCGCCGCACCCTCAAAATTACCGATGGTGAAGAGAAGTAGCCGATGATGATGTTGATGTCTGATGATTATGTGAAGTAATGAAGATGATGATGATGGGTGATGATTGTTGAGCCATGTTTGATTTGTGATGAGAAACCTGTTCTCTATACTTGATTGCTATGTATGATAATGTATAAAAAGGTTGAATCAAGTCAAGATACATAAAGGTAAGATTTAGAGTGAAGAAAATCAGAGCCTTGAGATACATGTAGATCAGAAGGCAAGAGCTTGGAGCCTTTAAGTTTTTGTACATTAAGATCTTCTTGTAAAAATGAACTTAGGGAAGTAAGGCTGATGTATAAATGAAAAGAAGCAAGAAGGGTTGAAGTTTATGTCTAGTAAAGAGAACAGTCAAAGGACAGTCCTCTTTCTCAGACATAAAGTTAGTAATGCTGAGATCATTGTGGAAACAGACCTTAGTATTACACACGTGCACTTAAGTAATCAGTCTTGATATTTTAGCACCAAAATTTTTTGAAATTCAAATGACTAATACTGATTACTTAAGATTTGGATTAATTCCTAAAATAAAATATTAAATCAGCTCATTTAATGTAAACGTACCACTTTGGATTTTAGCGTACCTTCCACTAACCCATTACAAGTAGTGGAAGGGAACAAAGGCTGATTTAGTACTATTGTACTTATGTCAACTGATTTGCTTGTACTATTTAAGCAACTCTTCCATGCATAATTAGGGTAACGATTTTCATTTACAAATACGCAAACTCATGGAAAATCCTAAAACCCTCTTGCTCTCAAAAGAAAAGAAAAGCCATATTTCCAGAAGTTCATCATTAGAGCAAAAATATCTCCATATTCATCTTCAAAAGATAACTTACGGAAAAATTGGTATTTGTATTTGAACCACTTAGAGGGAAGTGGTTGGGGAGTGTTCCGTGAGCACTGATTGAACTGTTAGAGTTAACAGTTGGGGAATTGCTTGTTATATAGTTGTAGCATTAAATTGAGTGTGTAAAGTTTGTTATTCTTCATAGTTGAATAATAATATTGGTGAGAGAGTGGAGGACGTAGGCTTTTTCAGAAGCCGAACCTCGTTAAATCCTTGTGTCTCTAATCTTTATTTAACTGTTCTTTCGTTGTTCCCAGAAACTAATAAACAAACTTAAAAACGATTTGAAAAACACACATACTCAATTCAACCCCCCTCCCTTCTTGAGTACCCATTGAATTTACAATGATGACTGATGTTAAAGAATGAATATGATGAAGAATTAAGTCCATGGTGGTGGTGGAGAATTAAGTCGATGGCTGATGGTGAAGAACACTGTTGACTTTGTTCTTTGTTGTTTGTCTTTTTTTTAAGGAAAAATTGTAAATAATATTCCGAAGTTTGGTTGATCTTCTCTCATTATTCCCAACTTCAAAATTTGCAAAAATATTCCGAAGTTTAGGGGGGCGTCTTCTGCAATTATGCTAGCCGGTTGAGTAACCTGAACAACAGGTAAAAATTGTGTGGGGCCCACAATTTTTTAATAAATTTCATTAGTTCTTTTCCTATTCCCCTTTCCTTTTTTTCCCATTCCCCTTTCATTCTCATTGTTCATTCATCATGGTTCATTCATCATGGTTGTTCATCATCTATCTTTATCAAACTTCATTGATCACTTCATAAAACTTCATTCATCATTCTTCAGCCATCATCAATCATCATCATCGTTATCATCGGTGTTCTTCATCAATCGTCATTCATCATTTATCATCTATCCCAAACCCCTAAGACCAGGTTAGTTTTGTTCGTTTTTTAGTTAGATTCATTTGGGTTCGAGTTTTTGTCAAAATTGGTTTATTTTTTCTCAAATTTTGGTTTGAATTTTTGGGAAAAACTAGGTTCGAATTTGTGTGATTTTTTGGAAAAATCTTTTGGTCGTATTTTTTGGGAAAATCTGGGTTCTATTTGGTTTTTGGGTTTAAATTTGGTTTCTGTTTTTGGAAAATACATGGGTTGAATTATTGGGGTTGAATTTAGGTTGATTTTTTGGGAAAATGTGGGTTAAAGTTTTGGGAAAATTTGTGTTCATAGTAGGGTGGATTTGGGGTTTAAAAATTGATGGATAAGGTTCGATTCGATTTTGGGGTTGAATCCTGATTATTTCAGATTATGGGGTTTGTAAATTGATGGATTGTGTTGGATTCGATTTTGTTTTAGATTTTGGGGTTGAATCTTGATTATTCGTTTTCTAGAGGAGATGATGGAACGTTGCATTGATGATGATGATTATGAACGATGAGTTGATGATGATGATTATGAACGATTAGTTGTTGATGATGATGAACGATGAGTTGTTGATGATGATGATGAACGATGAGTTGATGATGATGCTGACTAGTGAGTTAATTTTAGGTGTAATTATGTTTAATTATTTTCGATTTAATTATGTTGTTTGTAAATTTGTATCAAAAGCTCAAGTTAACTCTAATTCTATTAATCTATAATTAATCATAATAATTTTATCAAATAATTAATCATACTTACTATAGATTAACTTCACAATTCATCAAATAATTAAAAAGAGAAGTAGATATAATTATTTATTTTATTAGATAAATGACAGAATAACTCCACAATTTAAAAAAAAATTTAGGTTATTTTAGAAATCGGATTTTTTAAAAACTATAGAAAATCAAGAAAGTGGGGCCCACAGAGCAAAATTTACCTGCCTCGCAAGTAGCACTTCCATCAAGCACAATCATGGAAGACACACCCTAAACTTCGGAATATATTTGTAAATTTTGAAGTTGGAAATAATGAGAGAAGATCAGCCAAACTTCGAAATATTATTTACAATTTTTCCTTTTTTTAATCAAATTTACCTTTTTTTGTTATTTAATTTGTTAATTATGGTTTAATTTTAATTTAATAATTTTAATTTACAATAAACATTTGAAATGTGGGTCCATACACGTTTTTAACTTGTTGAATAAGTTAACTCTAGGTAAGGACCAATATCGGAAGACACCCCCAAACTTGAGATTATTAAAAAAAATAAAACGAAGTTCGGATTACTTACAGAAGATGGGCAAAACTTCGGATTAATAATTACAATTTTTCATTCTAATTAATCAAAAGAAATGCAGTTAGGCTTAAAGATTTTAAAGGATGCAATCTTTAATCACTTGTTTAGATTATAGAAGAAAGAAACAAAAAGAAATTGAGAGAGGGACCAGTGGGACGTGAGAAAGGGAGAAAGATGAGATTGTTTTGATATGATCATAAGAATTATATATAAAGAGTGGCCTTTAGATTGTTAGGGGATTAATTAAGCAATTGGACTTTTACATTAATTTAGATTAGGAAAGCCATTAATAATTGTTCTCCATGGGACTATGGGAGAACCGGCCTATGGGATCCCTTTAGAGGGTTCTTGGGCTTAAGTTAGTCCAAGATTGAAGTGTTAAGACAGAAAAACCCAGCTCAAATTGCATAATTTGACGTTAGAATTTACAGAAAGCACAAGCAAGCATGAAATTTTCTAACCCAAAATTTCAGCTTCTTACAGGTTGCCTCCTCAGAAATTTGATTTGATCAACGAACCTTAACTAGCTTGACCACCTTGTTACGCGTACTTCTTGTCTTGGTGTCCAGGATCTTGACTAGATGTTCCTCAAAATTTAACGTCTCATCTAACTCTATAGATTATGGTTGAATGACATGGGTAGGATCATGTACAAATTTGCAGAGCTGAGATACATGGAAAACATTATGGACATTTGATAACTCCATAGGCAATGCTAATCGATAAGCCACCTCTCTAACGGTAACGACCCGTCTTTGGGAACAACGCCAACGGAAAAACGTCTTTGATGGATATTTACTGAAACAGTTCTAAATACGATAACTATCAATCAAGGCATGCTAAAATAGGATGTGAGTTGACAAATAACCCATTAGCTAGTAATTACACTAGTGAGTTCATGGGGCCCAAATCAAAACATCTAAACGAAACAAAGGTATAATTACAATCTTCATTCATCACTCGCAGATCCAGGCCCACATTCCAACTGCTCAATCTGATCACCTGAAAAATTGGGTCCACCGTCAGTGGGGGAGTAACTAAGCTGTTCCACCTAAGATGGAATCAACCAATCGCAAGATAGTTCAATCAATTAACAAAGAGTTCATGTAATACCCC
Organism: Salicornia ramosissima; assembly: GCA_951394345.1. NCBI lineage: Eukaryota > Viridiplantae > Streptophyta > Magnoliopsida > Caryophyllales > Amaranthaceae > Salicornia > Salicornia ramosissima. The sequence continues at coordinate 29,560,767 of OX596236.1, read as the reverse complement.
ACATTTTCACTTCTTTTAAAGCGTAACAATTTTTGTGATTTAAATAATAAAAACATTATTTATTTATTTTCGATAACTAAATTTTAAAATAAAATATTTGAAATGAGTTTTGGGCGCCAAGTTATTTTTTGGAGAAAGGACTCTACTTTACATTATTAATCTATTTTCGTTTTAAATAATAAAATTATCTATTTTTGAAATATGTTAATTTATTTGATAAATTTCTACCTAGCGATTTATTTTCACTAATTAGTTTCCAAATATATATAACTATTTAGTTTGAAAATCTTTGGAATTTAATACACCTAAATCTCGTGTTATATTTATGTGATTTTAAAAATTATTTATCTAAATTTATTCATTTACTTGTTTTAAGAAAATATATATATTTATATATTTTTACGACACACAATAAAAGTTGCGTGTTAAATGTATTTTTATTCTTATAACGAATTTTATTGTCCAATATTAAAATATAAGTTATGATAAGACAATATTTATATTTACATATAGTTATGCAAATATGGATATTTAACATTGTCATTTAGAAAATTTGTGTATATCTTGGGTTTAAAGTAATTGTTAAAAAAAATAATAAAAATAACAATAATTATGGTAAGGCACCCAAGGGGGTCGGCCAACTCAAGAAACAAGAGGGGAAGGAGGCCTTTTGGCATGAATCATGAATGGTTAATTATCTTAATTGTCTTAATTTGCTTAATGAACCAATTAAGAGAATTATTTATTTTAAATTATAAAAAAATACAAAACTTCTCACCTCCCTTATCCCTTACGAACCGGTGCTTTAAGGGGGATATTGGATTGTTTATTGTTCATCATCCTTTAAAAAAAAAAAACACTCTCTCTAGCCTTGGGTTCAAGTTGTGCAATTTTTTTTTTTTGGTGTTGTTGAAGCAAATTCTCAAGTCTATCAAGTTTTAATCATCCAACTATCAAGGTAACTAACTTTAATCTCCAACCTAGAAATCATATACTTTAGGATTATATTCTAGGGTTAAAATCATGTTAAAAATGGATTAAAATAAACTAGGATGAATTTGTTTATCTTTTGCCTATTTTTCGATTTTGATCTTGCTATTGTTCGATTTCTTTTCTTCTAATTTTCACGTGATATGTACTTATCCCAATGTTATCCTTGCTTATTTTGATGTGACAATTCATGATATATTATCTTGGAGCTTTATGCAAAATTTCTTAATTATGATAATTGTTGTGAGAAATTTTGTTCAATTTATTTCATGGAATTTCGAGAGATATGTTTGATGATAAAAATTTGATTTTTATATGTTTTTAGGTTAAAATAATGGTTTATGATTTATGTTGGTAATTTATTCAATGATTTGTTGTAAAATTAATTTTTTTATGAATTGTCGACAAATTTCACTTTGGTCCAATTTCTAAGCGAATTATTGCCCAAATTTTTAGTGATATCATGTTATATTTTTTTAACCTTAATATATTCTGGTTTTATGGGTTATTAATGTGATTTTTAAGGTTAATCATGCTTAGTTGTTGAATTAATGAATTTAGGATTTATTGATTTACTTTTGTAACTTGTAACAATTTTTGTGTAACTATTTTTCTGAAATGGAGCTGGTGGTGGTGTGGTATGTGGTGGTGTATGACATGTTTTTAATTTTATTTTGGGCTTAAATTATGCTTGGTTATGTCCTTGATGAATTATAGAATTATTTGTGCAAGTTGATTAATTTTGAATATGTTTTGATGATGATATTTGATGTTGGTTAATTCTGGACAACAGTTTTATGTGATCTAAAATGATGTATTATTGATGTATTTTGAGCCTTTATAATATTTTAAATGGTTACTAATTAATAATAGGAATTGTTTGAGTACAAGTTTGGTTGGAATCGATATTTTTGCGATGAACTTGTCTAAATTACTTGTTGCTTACTTGAGTGTGTAAATGATTAAAATAATATTTTGGAATTTAAATTTGAGTAAGTATTGGGCACATGTTAGTTGTGGGTGGATAATGGAAGTTGTAATTTTGGATCTATCAGTAAATAAAGTGGGATTTGGAATGAGTATATAAGAACGATGTATTTTATCATACATGTGTCTTGGTGGTTATGTATAATTGTTAGTTGGAGCCATTAGGCTGCGAAATTCAATGGTTAGATCAGTTACGTTTCTTGGGCTGCGGAATCCAAGGAAAATATTTATTTACCAGGGTTAATTGTTGTCGTCCCGGAGTTCACGAGGTGTAAGACCATATTTTGGGCGTCCATGTGGCACCAGGAGATTTGGCCAATCATAGACACAATTGACTTCGTGTTGATTGTTGGTAGTGTAAGTCCATATTTTGGGCATCTACCTGACAAACCTTAGGAAGTGGTACTGCGGGATACCACTAGCGATCGTTCCATCTACAACTACAATTGCCTGTGTTTATCGTTGGTGGTGTAAGTCCATGTTTTGGGCATCTACCTAACGTACTTTAGGAGTGGTACTGCGGGATACCACTAGTGGTCATTCTGTCTTCAGTATGTGTATTGATTTGGGGAGTTGGGATTTAATTGTGTTCATAACACTTATCTGTGAATTTGGGTTCTTTTGTGTTATAATAGTTTTATTGAGATGTTATTGGATTTCTTATGTTTTGGATGAAGCATATGTTTGTTGTAATGTTGTATTGTACTAATTGGTTCTTCAGGTGGGTTATGGACGAGGTTATGGTAAGTGGTGGTCGTTTGTATTCAATGACTTGAATGCTTCCTGTTATTTATGGATAATGGTTTGACTCCCTGACCTATGATTCTGAACTTATGTTTTCTATGTTGGAGAGAACTATTAGTTACTCGCCACTGACAGTGGAGTTGTATTCATTTTTCAGATGTTGATTGACCGCAGGATTGTAAAGGTTTGGGCGGTGTTTGTTTGAGGATTGGTATTAGGGATCCTTTTCATTAGTTTAGACATCCTAGTTTGTATGGTATGGCCAGAATTCCCTACTTTATTATTTTTGTTTAATTAGTTTTGATTCCTAGACTTATGTATAGGTATTTATACCTCGTACTTTGGACTTGTAATGGTATCGGAATTTATTAATTTCTTTGGGTAATGTTTTCTTAAAACTTAAGTGGCATTCCCGTCCAGTGCCCTATTTTTCGCTTGTATCCTCTGTTTTTAAGGACGGGGTGTTATAGTTGGTATCAGAGCCAATGATCCATTGACTTTACCTAAACACTAAGTAACCCCATTGATTTTATACCTTAGGCTTGAAGTAAAGTATAGGTTGGAGTAATAAAAACCCTAGTGAGATATTACTTGGGTAGGAAGAAGCCTTGGGAACTAACTATTTGTACTTATTCATTTGCTTGACATGTATTTCTGCTTATGTGTTCCTTGATTCTGGTGCTATTATTCCTTTCATTACTAGTCTTTTATGTCAAAGCAAACAAGTTGGGTAGTTTAATTTTGAAATCATTGATAACTCTCCCTTATGGAGAGGAGTTTTGCTTGTCACCATGAATTCTAAGAGGAATTATCAAAACAATTAGTGAAGGTTGTTTTGAAAATTCTATCTCAGAAATTGTTGCGTTAAACTTTTCATGTATCCTTGGAAATTTTGTGGTAATGTGTTTGACTAGTGTAGAAGTTGTTGATTTGCCTTATCTGTCCTTTTGTTTTGGGTTTGGTATTACGTAGGATCATTTTCACCTAATTCCATGTGTATCATAGATGTTGTTCCCTCCTAAGGATGAACCTACTGAGTATCTGACCAAGAAAGACTTTGAGGATATTATTGACTATACACTAAGGGTATATAGTTATGTGGTTGAGTTGTTCGAACAGTCTTCTAGGGTTGATGAGATAACAGTTGGGTACCTCACTGTTATGTATCTGCACTATTTACCTAGTAAGCCACCCTTCACCCGGTCTTTACATACTTCAACAAGCCCCAGTTCCTATTAGTTGGGCAATTCATTGTGAACGATTATCCTAATCGGAAAGGATGGATTTAAGGTTGATATTGTGACTATTAAAACTTGAGGATGACCATATGATGGAAGCACATGAGTCCCTGTTAGAAATTCTGTGGAAATTGTTGATGAATACCCTCCAAGGCGTGGAATCTACACTTTCCTTCTAAACTTATTCGCCCCAAAGATCACCGGGTTACCGCGAAATGTTAGTGAGATACAATGGAGAAAAACTTGTATACTCTATATGATCTTAGAGTATACTTTAAAAGGACTTAGTGTTTAGTTATGTGTTTAGAATACACTTAGTATAAGTTTGCAAGAGAATACTAAATGCAAGCAAGTTGTGAAAGTGTAGAGAATTTCTGAATATTTTTTTGATACCCTAACCATGAACTAAACAAGCCTATTTATAGGCACATATGGCAAGAGAAATTAGCTCAAAAGAGCTGAACAATCACCTCCTTAAAGCTCAATAAAATCAGAATAATGGTGATTAATTTGGAGCAATTAACACCTTGGAAGATGCCATTCACTATGCAACCTTTCAAAGTTCTGATTTTAATCACCTTAAATCCTTGTTTAATACTGCAATGAAGCTATTAAACACATGCTTAATACGTACAAGCATCCTAGGCAAAAGCATACAAAAAGTCGAAAAACTGTTCGTGATTTCCAGAAGCAAATCGCGAGTCGCGAAAAGGAGCTCGCGAGTCGCGACCTGGGCTCGCGAGTCGCGAGACTCCTTTGTCTCGTGGCTCGTGATTTGTTTCTATCCAGAAACTTTTCACGAGTCGCGACGGGTCCTCGCGAGTCGCGAGATTCCCGTTGGACTCGTAGTTTCTCCTTGCCTAATGTCCTCTTTCCTTAGTTCATGTAACCAAGCCCATTTAATCATAAATGTTCCAACAATCCTCCTCCCATTTATGATATAAATGTTGACAAGCTTAAAACCACAACATGCATAATCAAAACACAAAACTCATGTTTATGCATAAATAGAAATGTCTTAAAGATTGAATTCCTACTTAGTATATGCACACTTTACAATAATTCCATTTGGTATAATAGACTATGCTTTGAATTATACAAACACTACGAATTATTGAAGATACAATACACATAAACACAAACTAGTCAACTTTTAACCCCCTACACCTGTGTCGCCATGGTGTACATATCTATTCATGAACTTTTCAAGCAAAGCCTAGACTTGATGAAGCGGCCAAACTTCTCGCTCACATAGGTAGATCTTTTCGCACATGCTCCTGCAATTTGAGCCAATTACAAAGATCTATTAAGAATTGAACCAATTCAACCTCCTTTACATTGCAGTAAACTTAGCACTTACCTCGGGATGTAATATCTTCAAGTGCTCACAACCTCAAGTGAAAATCTATCCTCATTGAATTTGAGATCCAATGTCTTATTAGACGTCAAATTGAGTTTCATTTCATTAAGGTTGTTCAATAGGCTTTAAACCCATCCCTAAATTCATTTTGTTCAACAAGTCCCTTGGCAAATGTTTTGTAAATGCATCCGCCAAATTACCTTGTGACCGAACAAAATCAATGGTTATACAACCATCCTTGATCATCTCACGTACATAGCTATGTCTAACCCCAATGTGCCTTGACTTGCCATTGTAGACCACGCTATAAGATTTGGCAATTGTTGCCGCACTATAACAATGGATAGCTAAAGGTGACATCGGTTTTGCCCATAAGTCAACCTCACTTAAAACATTTCTAAGCCATTCCGCTTCTTGACAACATGAAGCAAGAGCAATGAACTCCGAAGCCATTGTGGAATCGGTGACACATGTTTGCTTCTTAGAGGCCCAAGAAATAGCACCTCCTCCGAGAAGAAACACCCATCCAGTTGTGGATGAAAAATCCTCCTTATTGGAGATCCAACTTGCATCCGTAAACCCTTCTAAAATAGATGGCTCACCGGTATATGTCAAACCAAAATCTTTGGTTTTCTTCAAATACCTCAACACTCTTCTCAAAGCTTGCCAATGTACCATACTAGGATTACTAGTAAATCGGCTCAACCCCCCTATAGCAAAAGCTATATCAGGTCGTGTGCTAGTCATAGCATACATCAAGCTTCCAACCAAGCTTGCATACTCCAATTGAGATATTGGAGTACCACTACTCGGAACCAATTTAATATTAGGATCCATCGGAGTAGCAAAATGAGTAGAAACCGACTCATTAAACCTCTTTACCACTTTCTCAATATAATGAGATTGTGTTAAAGAAATAGTGCTTTTACCTCTCACAATTCTTATACCAAGAATCACATCCGCTTGACCCAAATCTTTCATTGAGAAACACCTTGAGAGAAATGCTTTGGTTTTGTTCACTTCATCCAAATCAGTCCCAAAAATAAGCATATCGTCAACATATAAATAAATTATAACTCCTTTACCGTTGTTAAATTTGCTATATACACACTTATCGGATTGATTTATTTTAAATCCATTAGACAAGATTACATCATCAAATTTTTGATGCCATTGCTTAGGTGCTTGTTTTAGGCCATATAAAGATTTAACTAATTTACAAACTTTGTTTTCTTGTCCTTTGACTACAAAGCCTTCCGGTTGATTCATGCACACTTCCTCCTCCAATTCACCATATAGGAAAGCCGTTTTCACATCCATTTGGTGAATTTCAAGACCATGAATCGCCGATATAGCTATCAAGAGTCTAATAGTAGCTATTCTAGCTACGGGAGCATAAGTGTCAAAATAATCGATACCATATTTTTGCCTAAAACCTTGGGCCACTAACCGGGCCTTGTGTTTTAATATGGTTCCATCGACCCGTTTCTTCTTAACGAAGATCCATTTACAACCAAGAGGTTTACAACCCGGAGGTAAGTCCGATAAAACCCAAGTATTATTACCCATTATTGAATCCATTTCATCATTCACGGCCTCCTTCCAAAAAACGGAATCATGAGACTTCATAGCCTCACCAAAGGTTTTCGGATCCTCCTCCATATGGTAAATATATGAATATTGAGTCTCAATAGACTCCCTTGACCCTTCAACCAAAAATAGTTGAAAATCCGGTCCAAAGTTTTTAACTTTTCTAGCTCTTTTACTTTTCCTAATTTCCGGAATTGTAGTATCATGATCTTTATTTAGATCATCTACATTCCCGGAACTAGTACTAGGTACCATGTCCTTTGATCTAGGAATCGATGAAAACCGAGTTTCATCAAAAATTGCATCCCTTGACTCTATCACGGTATGTATAGAGACAAAATCATTATGTTCAAGAACATAAAACCTATAGGCATTGCTATTCTCCGCATAGCCTATAAATATGCAATCAGTCCCTTTTTCACCCAATGTTTTACGTTTGGGTTCCGTCAATTTGACGACCGCCCTACACCCCCACACCTTAAGGTATGTAAGATTAGGCTTCCTTTTGAACCAAAGTTCATATGGGGTATCCTTGTTCCTTTTATTAGGAACCCGATTTAAGACATAACATGCGGTAAGCATTGCCTCGCCCCAAAAACCGTCACTTAGACCCGAGTTAGATAACATGGAATTAACCATTTCTTTTAAAGTCCGATTTTTCCTTTCCGCCATACCGTTACTTTGTGGTGAATATGGCGCGGTTGATTCGTGAATTATACCAATGGAGTTAAAATAGTTTGGGTCATAATACTCTCCACCTCTATCCGTCCGAAGTACTTTAATTTTTAGATTAAGTTGTAATTCCACTTCGGCTTTATATATTTTAAATTTTTCAATGGCCTCATCTTTGGATGATAATAAAAATGTATAACAAAAGCTCGATGAATCATCAATAAACGTTATTACATATTTTTTATTACCCAAAGAAGGTGAACTATGAAAATCACATAAGTCACTATGCACCAAATCAAGCAAATTTGTTTGTCTTGTCACACTAGGGAATGGGGTCCTTGTGATTTTATTTAACATGCATGTCTTACACTTCTCTAAATTCGAATCGAATGGTGGGATTAACCCCAATTTAGACATGTCATACAAACGACGATAATTTACATGACATAAACGATTGTGCCATAGAGAAGAAACATCAAGCAAGTAAATAGAATCAACATTCTCATTATTTATGTGGAATTTGAACATTCCATTACAATAATATCCTTGACCTACATAAATACCACCTTTAGAAACAATGAATTTATCGGACTTAAAAACAACTTTAAAACCAAATTTATTCAAGATACCCCCCGAGACTAGATTTTTCCTAACTTCGGGTACAAAAACAACATCTTTCAAAGTTAGTGTTTTTCCCGAAGTTAAACATAATTCTACTTGACCTATACCCTTGGCCTTTACCGTAGAATCATTACCCATATACAAAATTGGCCCATTATCCAAATCTTGAAAAGTTTTGAACAAATGCCGGTCTTTGCATACATGTCTGGAGGCTCCTGAATCAATCCACCAAGAGTTGTCAACCTGCACAACATTAATTTCAGAAATCATAGCAACAAAATGAATAGGTTCATTTGAAGTTACTAGTGCAACCGTACCTTGGCTAGGATCACCCTTAGGTTGATCCTTCTTCCCCTTCTTGTTCTTTGAAGGGCAATCCCTCTTGAAGTGAGGTCCGCTACATATCCAACAAGTAACCGCATTTCGCTTCTTGTTTGTAGCATTCTTGGGTTTAAAATTCTTGTTGTTGGATTTCTTTGTCCCATTAGACACACCAACCCCTACCATGTTTATGGTACATTTTTGTCCATTATTGTTATTATTATTATTATTATCCTTGTCCTTGTTTTCTTAAGCCCGGATATTCTCCTCAACTAAGAGGTGACTACCCAATTGCTCTATGGAGATTTCTTCTTTTTTATGTTTTAAAAGATTTTTAGTATCTCTCCATGCCGGTGGTAATTTATCAATTATAGATGCGACCGCAATGGCCTCATGCATCTCCATTCCGTGAGCCCGTATTTGATTTAAAATATGATGAATTTCATGGAATTGTTCCATTATTGAACGATCATTAGTAATTTTAAAGGAATTAAAATTGCTAACTAAAAATTTCTTACTTGAGGAATCCTCGGCGATGTACTTCGCCTCCAAAGCATCCCACAATTCTTTAGCACTCTCTACATTTTGGTAGAGATCGAACAATGGGTCGGAAAGAGTGTTGAGTATATGCCCCCGGCATATGTAGTCATCATTCTCCCACTTAGTCCTTTTCCTCGTAGTCCCGGCCGGTTCCGCAGCTTCACCCTCCTTGGGACAAGGAGTCATCGGGGTGGTAAGAACGTATACCACATTGAGAGTTGTCAAAAGAAAATGAACCTTCTTTTGCCAACGAAGGAACCCCACACCTTCAAACCTTTCCAACTTTTGAATGTTCATGGCAAGGTCTTTGAGAGTAGACATCTTTCTTAGAATAAGTTTAGAAGCTTGTTAGAAATTCTGTGGAAATTGTTGATGAATACCCTCCAAGGCGTGGAATCTACACTTTCCTTCTAAACTTATTCGCCCCAAAGATCACCGGGTTACCGCGAAATGTTTAGTGAGATACAATGGAGAAAAACTTGTATACTCTATATGATCTTAGAGTATACTTTAAAAGGACTTAGTGTTTAGTTATGTGTTTAGAATACACTTAGTATAAGTTTGCAAGAGAATACTAAATGCAAGCAAGTTGTGAAAGTGTAGAGAATTTCTGAATATTTTTTTGATACCCTAACCATGAACTAAACAAGCCTATTTATAGGCACATATGGCAAGAGAAATCAGCTCAAAAGAGCTGAACAATCACCTCCTTAAAGCTCAATAAAATCAGAATAATGGTGATTAATTTGGAGCAATTAACACCTTGGAAGATGCCATTCACTATGCAACCTTTCAAAGTTCTGATTTTAATCACCTTAAATCCTTGTTTAATACTGCAATGAAGCTATTAAACACATGCTTAATACGTACAAGCATCCTAGGCAAAAGCATACAAAAAGTCGAAAAACTGTTCGTGATTTCCAGAAGCAAATCGCGAGTCGCGAAAAGGAGCTCGCGAGTCACGACCAGGCTCGCGAGTCGCGACCAGGCTCGCGAGTCGCGAGACTCCTCTGTCTCGTGGCTCGTGATTTGTTTCTATCCAGAAACTTTTCACGAGTCGCGACGGGTCCTCGCGAGTCGCGAGATTCCCGTTGGACTCGTAGTTTCTCCTTGCCTAATGTCCTCTTTCCTTAGTTCATGTAACCAAGCCCATTTAATCATAAATGTTCCAACAGTCCCCCATAGAGAGCTCTATACACCTACAGTCCCAGATATCAGAGTATAAGGATTAGAAGATGAGTGATAATGAAGATAGCGATGATGGATATGATGAAGATCACGATAGTAGTGATGAGGACTTAAACCCGTGCATTTATTAGGAAAGGAAGGACAGAGTCGACAATGTGAATTTCTGAGTGCCTAACTAGTCCAGTTCTTTGGGTTTTCCAAGACATTGTTTACCTTTACCTTTCGTTTATTTATTTGGGATATTCCTTACGATTTTGGATGGTTTAGTGGATAGTGGATTTCCTTTTTGGATTTATTGTATTTTTGGGTTTAGTGAGAACCTCGTACTAATTTCTTTCGGAGAATAATATGGATGATTTCATGGATTTTATTGGGATTTCGAACTTGTTAGCTTTGAGATTATTTGCACCTAGGACCACGTATGGGAAATATTTCAATTATTTATCCCTTATTCTTTTTCTTATGTTTGTGTGCCAGTCGATTTATGATATACTGGTTTATGCTTGTATTTTATTTTGAGACTGAGTGGCATGTTCCTTCTTTATATCAGAGTGCGCAGCGGAAGTGTGAAATTCTTGGTTGTTAATTATTTTGCTTGTTATACTTATTTGCAAGTTTCGAGGAAGAAACTTATTCAAGGAGGGGTGACAGTAATATCCCACATTTTCACTTCTTTTAAAAAGTAACGATTTTTGTGATTTAAATAATAAAAACATTATTTATTCATTTTCGATAACTAAATTTTGAAATAAAATATTTGAAATGAGTTTTGGGCAGCAAGTTATTTTTTGGAGAAAGGATTCTGCTTTACATTATTAATCTATTTTCGTTTTCAATAATAAAATTATCTATTTTTGAAATATGTTAATTTATTTGATAAATTTCTACCTAACGATTTATTTTCACTAATTAGTTTCCAAATATATATAACTATTTAGTTTGAAAATATTTGTGATTTTAAAAATTATTTATCTAAATTTATTTATTTACTTGTTTTAAGAAAATATATATATTTATATATTTTTACGACACACAATAAAAGTTGCGTGGTAAATGTATTTTTATTCTTATAACGAATTTTATTGTTTGACATTAAAATATACGTTATGTCGAGACAATATTTATATTTACATATAGTTATGCAAATATGGATATTTAATATTGTCATTTAGGAAATTTGTGTATATTTTGGGTTTAAACTAATTGTTAAAAAAAAAATAACAATAATTATGGTAAGGCACCCAAGGGGGGTCGGCCAACTCAAGCAACAAGAGGGGAAGGAGGCCTTTTGGCATTAATCATGCATGGTTAATTATCTTAATTGTCTTAATTTGCTTAATGAACCAATTAAGAGAATTAATTATTTTAAATTAAAAAAAAATTAAAAATTCTCACCTCCCTTATCCCTTACCAACCGGTGCTTTAAGGGGGATATTGGATTGTTTTGCTTGGCATTTTATTGTTCATCATCCTTTACAAAAAAAAACACTCTCTCTAGCCTTGGTTTCAAATTGTGCAATTTTTTTTGTTTTGGGTGTTGTTGAAGCAAATTCTCAAGTCTATCAAGCTTTAATGATCCCACTATCAAGGGAACTAACTTTAATATCCAACCTAGAAATCATATAGTTTAGGATTATATTTTAGGGTTAAAATCATGTTAAAAATGAATTAAAATAAACTAGGATTAATTTGTTTATCTTTTGCCTGTTTTTTTATTTTGATCATGCTATTGTGCGATTTCTTTTCTTCTAATTTTCATGTGATATGTAATTATCCCAATGTTATCCTTGCTTATTTTGATGTGAAAATTCATGATATATTATCTTGGAGTTTTATGCACAATTTGTTAATTATGATAATTGTTGTGAGAAATTTTGTTCAATTTATTTAATGGAATTTCGAGAGATATGTTTGATGATAAAAATTTGATTTTTTATATGTTTTTAGGTTAAAATAATGGTTTATCATTTATGTTGGTAATTTATTCAATGATTTGTTGTAAAATTTGTTTATTTATGAATTGTCGACGAATTTTGCTTTGGTCCAATTTCTAGGCGAAATGTTGCCCAAATTTTTAGTGATATCATGTTATATTTTTTAGCCTTAATATATTCAGGTTTTATGGGTTAATAATGTGATATTTAAGGTTAATCATGCTTAGTTGTTGAATTAATGAATTTAATTAGGATTTATTGAATTACTTTTGTAACTTGTAACAATTTGTGTAACTATTTTTCTGAAATGGAGCTGCTGGCCGTGTGGTATGTGGTGCTGGATGAAATGTTTTTAATTTTATTTTGGGCTTAAATTATGCTTGGTTATGTCCTTGATGAATTATAGAATTATTTGTGCAAGTTGATTAATTTTGAATATGTTTTGAAGATGATATTTGGTGTTGGTTAATTCTGGACAGCAATTTTGTGTGATCTAAAATGATGTATTATTGATGTATTTTGACCCTTAATCATATTTTAAATGGTTATTAATATAGAGGAATTGTTTGAGTACAAGTTTGGTTGGAATCGATATTTTTGCGATGAACTTGTCTAAGTTACTTGTTGCTTACTTGAGTGTGTAAATGATTAAAATAATATTTTGGAATTTAAATTTGAATAAGTATTGGGCATATGTTAATTGTGGGTGGATAATGGAAGTTGTAATTTTGGGTTTATCAGTAAATAAAGTGGGATTTGGAATGGATATATAAGAACGATGTATTTTATCATACATGTGTCTAGGAGGTTATTTATAATTGTTAGTTGGAGCCATTGGGCTGCGGAATTCAATGTTTAGATCAGTTACATTTCTTGGGCTGCGGAATCCAAGAACAATATTTATTTACCTGGGTTAATTGTTGTCGTCCTGGAGTTCGGGAGGTGTAAGACTATATTTTGGGCGTCCATCTGGCACCGGGAGATTTGGCCAATCTTAGACACAATCGACTTCGTGTTGATTGTTGGTAGTGTAAGTCCATATTTTGGGCATCTACCTGACAAACCTTAGGAAGTGGTACTGCGGGATACCACTAATGATCGTTCCATCTACAACTACAATTGCCTGTGTTTATCGTTGGTAGTGTAAGTCGATATTTTGGTCATCTACCTAACGTACTTTAGGAGTGGTACTGCAGGATACCACTAGTGGTCATTCTGTCTTCAGTATGTGTATTGATTTGGGGAGTTTGGATTTAATTGTGTTCATAACACTTATCTGTGAATTTGGGTTCTTTTGTGCTATAATAGTTTTATTCAGATGTTATTGGATTTCTTATCTTTTGGATGAAGCATATGTTTGTTGTAATGTTGTATTATACTAATTGGTTCTGCAGGTGGGTTATGGACGAGGTTATGGTAAGTGGTGGTTGTTTGTATTGAATGAATTAAGTGCTTCTTGTTATTTATGGATAATGGTTTGACTCCCTGACCTATGATTCTGAACTTGCTATGTTGGGGAGAACTATTAGTTACTCGCCACTGACAGTGGAGTTGTATTCATTTTTCAGATGCTGATTGACCGCGGGATTGTAAAGGTTTGGGCGATGTGTGTGTGAGGATTGGTATTAGGGATCCTTTTCATTAGTTTAGACATCCTAGTCTGTATGACATGGCCTGAGTTCCCTACTTTATGATTTCTGTTTAAGTAGTTTTGATTCCTAGACTTATGTATAGGTGTTTATACCTCGTACTTTGGACTTGTAATGGTATCGGACTTTTTTTAATCGGACTTTATTAATTTCTTTTGGGTAATGTTTTCTTAAAACTTAAGTGGCATTCCTTTCCAGTGCCCTATCTTCCGCTTGTGTCCTCTGTTTTTAAGGACGGGGTGTTACAGTTCAGGTTACAATAGCATTAACAAAAAAGGCATCGAATTATTCAAAGATCAAACATCAGAAGTACCTAGCGGAACAATAACATAATCAAACTAAATCAATGTAAATCACATCAAAAAGCTTGCAATTCTCAATCAATCAACTCATCATCAAACGTTCGGAAAAATCGTACAAGACATCAAACAAATTCCCCGACTTGACTAAAGTCGATACAAACAAACGACACGACCATAGTCGATACAAAGTCCCTGACATAGCCGAAGCCGAAACAAAGTCCCCGACACGGCCGAAGCCGATACAACAAACTTCACAACCGAAGTCTATACAAAGTCCCCGACATGACCGAAGTCGAAAAAAAGCCCCCGACACAGCCGAAGCCGATACAAAAAACGACATGACCAAAGTCGATACAAATTCCCTGACAGGATCGAAGCCGACACAACATTCTTGACACGGCCGAAGCCAATACAACAAACGACACGATCGAAGTCAATACAAAGTCCCCGACACGGCTGAAGCCGATATCATAAACGACACGACCGAAGTTGATAGAAAGTCCCCGACACGGCCGAAGCCGATACAAAGTCCCCGACATGGCCGAAGCCGATACAAATTCATCACATCACACACAAGTCAAGAAAAGAGACATCAACATTCATCAACTCATTCGCACATAACACGCCATTAACTTAAAAATATCAAGCTTGAATTCAATCGACAAGATTCACAAGAAATTCATAAATTTACATAGACTTAGATAAGTAAAGCATGACTAAATCGTAAATAAATATAAAAGTTAATCAATAATTCGAAAAATAGACATCACATACCTTAGACGAATAATTACTAAAACGGTTCTAAATAGGATACCTATCAATCAAGGCATGCTAAAACATCATATGATTTGACAAATAACTCATTAGCTAGTAATTACACTAGTGAGTTCATGGTGCCCAAAACAAAAGATCAAAACGAAAAAAAGGTTTTATTACAGTCTTAATTCCGCACTCGCACATCCAGGCCCATGTTCCAATTGCTCAATCTGATCACCTGAAAATTTGTGTCCACCGTAAGTGGGGAAGTAAAGAGGTTGTTCCAACTAAGATGGAATCAACCAATCACAAGATAGTTCAATCAACAAACAGTTCAGGTTACAATAGCATTAGCAATAATAAGGCATCCAATTATTCAGAGATCAAACATCAGAAGTATGTAGCGGAAAAATAACATAATCAAACTAAATTAACGTAAGTCACGTACATAATAAAGCTTGCAATTCTCGATCAATCAACTCATCATAAAATTTTCGACAAAATCTTACAAGATATCAAACAAAATCCCCGACACTACCGAAGTCGATGCAAACAAACGACACGATTGAAGTCGATACAAAGTCCCCGATACGGCGAAGCTGATACACAATCCTCGACACTACCGAAGCCAATACAAAAAACGACACAACTTATGTCCATACAAAGTTCCTGACACGGCCGAAGCCGATACAACAAACGACATGACAGAAGTCGATACAACAAACGACACGACTGAAGTCGATATAAAGTCCCCGACAAGGCCGAAGCCGATACAATAAACAATACGACCAAAGTTGATACAAAGTCCCCGATATGACCGAAGCCGATACAAAGTCGCCGACATGACCGAAATCGATAGAAAGTCCCCGACACGGCCGGAGCCAATACAAAGTCCCTGACACGGCAGAAGCCGATACAAATTCATAACATCACGCATGACTAAAGCAAAGAGACATCAACATTCATCAACTCATTCACACATAACACGCTATTCACATAAAAATATCAAGCTTGAATTCATTCGACAAGATTTGCAAGAAATTTAGCAAAATACATAGACTTAGATAAATAAATCATGACTAAATTGTAAATAAATATAAAAGTTAATCAATAATTTAAAAATAGACATCACATACCTTCTACTTTAACTGAAAATCAAATTAGTCTCAAAGGATTCGACAAAATATACTGTAAAAGTATTTTAGTAATTTGTTTACACTATTTAACAAAATCTGATTTTACCTATTTAAATTAAATGAAAACCATTTAAAGGTCTCGAATATTTTGAAATTTTTCATGAAAGTCAAATCTGGGTTCAAGGATTAACGTGTGCAAGTTTCATCCAAAACTAAAATCATTTACTAATTTTAATGGATTTTATAACTAACCGATCAGATTAGACCAGAATTAGTGTCAGAATTTTCTTCCATAGTAAACGAACTCTAAAAATCACGAAAATTTAGCACAATTTATATTACACTAATTCGGAATTCCATTGGAAGATTCTTAGCCATTAGAATTGAATAAGTATTTTAATAAATTTGTAAACTAAATTTGGACAAATTTACCGGTTTGACAGATTCGATTATTTTAAGCATGAAAAGGACAAATTTTGCCACGATATAAATCTTGGATCATAATCAACCAGTATGGGAACTCCCACATAAAATTTATCAAGAAATAACAAGATTTTATCAATAAATAAATTCATGCACTCAACAACATAATCAAAATCATGCAATTGATTAATCAACAGAGAATAATAATTTAGGCAACAAAAATACAAACTTTAAAAATCAAGAATCATTCGAAAATCATCATCAATAACATCATTCCATTCGACATAATCAAGATCAAATCTTGAATATTTTCATGTAATTATCAATATGATAATCATCATAGAAACATATAGATGAGGATTAAATCATGATTTAAACAATAAAAATTCAAACTTTGATCTTAGAAGCTGAACAAGAAGTACTCAAAAATTCTATAACAAATCATCATGCAATTTCAATCAAAGATTCATTCTTTAATCATCAAAATAATCAATTAAACTATCCTATAATTAATTAGTTACAAATTAGATAAAAGCTAGTTACCTTGAATCGATGCACAAAAATTCAGCCTTTTGGATTAAAAAATATGAAAGAAGGAAAAAGAAGAGAGAGGAAAAAAGTTTTGAGTATTTTGAGAGAGAATAATAAGAAGTAGGCATGTGAAAACTATGGAGGAAAGAAAGTGGAAATTTTTTTGATCAAAAGGGTATTATATATATATATAAAAAATATCGGATTTATATTAATATAATAATTTAAAAATGAATTAAGATAAAATAATTATTTTTAGTAAATGTTATTTATAGGGCCGAACATTATAATGAGAAAAGTGGGCTTTCAAATTATTGATCCAATTTGCAATTGATCAGGCTTATAAATTGACAATTGATCCTTAGCAAAGTTATAAGAAATTTATATGGAAGTTTTAAAATATTATTATAAAAAATTCCCGGAAAATAAATTACCAAAGCTTTTCCATTTACAAAACAGGTAATTTATTAATAGTTTTTTTTTTAAAAATTAATTTTGAAGGCTACCGGAAGTATAACCTAGATTCCTAAAATTCTACTCCAGAATATATGGGGTGTTACAGTTATCCCTCCTGAAATAAGTTTCGTCCTCTAAACTTCAAGAAAGAACTTATGGCGCACAAAACCAAGATAACATTTAGCTTCCGATGCGAACTCTGATTTAATAGTAGTGTATAACCCGAAATCCTAAGCGGAACTACACAAAGCAAAAGCTATTTCCGAAGGTTCCCACTACCCATGTCATCACTCACTATGGTTATCGGGAATGTTACCTAGGTTGCTCACCCGAGGAAAAAGACACAAATCTCATGAGGTTACTTATATGGAGAAGTAACTCTAGGACCTGAACCTCAGCTTTGATACCGATTATAACGACCCGTCTTTTGGGAGCGACGCCAGCGGAGAACGTCTTAGACGGATAGTTACTGAAACATTTCTAAACGGTTCTTATGAATATTATAACCTTTGGTTATAATATCCATATTACTATTTTAATAAACACAAAGGTATTTATAGTAGTTTATAAAACATTCACACAACTATTACATAAAGACTAAATATGCTCAATTTAAAACCTAGTCGATCTTCATGCTCATCCAAGTCTTGAAAGTCTTCTATAAAATATCTTCAACCTTCAATCTCGACTTTAAGACTTGGGACAATTATACTTGTTGCACAACGAAAATGTTAGGATATAACAAATAAAATATGTAATTGTTACAAACAGTTCAGGGAACACTACTTGTTCCAAACCAGTATACACAATAAAGCTTAAATAATATTTATTCCCTGTAATTTCAAATGTATGTTATTAATCAAGAATAAACTCAATGAATACAAACATTCGAAACTGGAAACAACTCATAGTTGGTTCTGACCAACTACATAGCTCCTAAAAAAGCACAACTAATCCCTGTCAAAGTTTTTTCACTGTTTGTTATCACTCAAAACCAAAAAGGGTCTCAAAAAATTCTCAACAAATTCCCCCTTTTTGATGTTGATAAACATAAGTGAACAATTGAAATTTCCTCCAAACAACAAGTTAGAAACAGAGAATTCCAATCACAACACTCTAAGTGAAGAACTACTCAGAGCACTCACTCAGACTCAAAATGAAACAACTAAATAATTCTACTATTCCCTAGAAAGGAAAAATTGCAGAAATTTATACTCCTAGTCTAAGCTATTGAAAAACAGCACTAGACTCTAAACTCTATACACTCACTCAATTTTTTTTTTTACTAGGCTCAATCTAAATAACTACCTAGACTAAGGCTACTAGACTCAATCTAGGCAACTAATTAGACTATGGCTTCAACTTCTACTATTTTCCCCCTATTGGACTCATTAAAGAGTATCCCCTAGCATAAAAGTTATGCACAAAGAATTGTTTCTATCCCCAAACGATTTAAAAACCATTAAATAGATAACCATGCTGCAAAAAAAGAGTTAGTTAGGCAACTCACAATCCATAAACCAGAAGATTTGAAAATTTTAAAATTAAAACAGCAAAGTTAAAAGAACAGAATCTAAAAAACATACAAACCAAATTATTTTAGGGATTGGGGGAAACGGTTCAGCAAAAAGTTATAAAAGAGTTTATAAAATAGGTGGGGGCAACAAAGGAATGACTTCTTCATCATCATTCTCATCCTCATCCTTGTCTTCTTCAACATCCTCAGAATCAGCCTTCTTGTTCTCAGAAGAAACAACATCATCTTCCATCTCATCATTATCAGTAGTTCCCATTGCAGAACCAGAAGCATCATCTTGTTCAGCATTTCATCCTGATTATTTAGGCGCTTCATCAAATCGACATCTGAGCTGGTTCCTGAAACCTTATTCTTCTTCTTAGCAGGCTTAATATCCTCCTCCTCTGGTTCCTCTCTAAACTTATGCTTAGGAGTGTCCACATCCTAGCCTTTCTACTTCAGAATGGTCTTGGTGAATACTTGGATGGGAACCACCTCTCTAGAAAGATTGACTTTGGGTTCTGAAAGGACAGAGATGATTAAAGAACCATTGGGTAAAGAATGATGAGAGGATTGAGAACAGTGCATCATCTGGGCTAAAATAATGGAAGGGAGGTTGATTTTAACTCTTTTCAGCATACGATACATGTGTACCATTTCCATAAATCTAACTGCCCCTCTACCTTGAGCCATAGGAATTAAAAATTTATTGCACAAAGAATGTAGAACCAACATAAGTGGTTCCTGATGATTGACAATCTTAAAGGTTGATTTCTTGGTTAACTTAGCCCCAAACAAAAATTCATAAATTTCCTCAAAAGTGACCCCTATCAAAGCAGGCCATCCATCCCCTGATTACTAGTCAAACCCATCTCTAGGAACACCCAATAATACAGACAGAGAAGAAACAGATACACTAACCTCAGTGTTATCCACAACAGAACCAATAGAAGTATCAGGCAATTATTTTTTATTAACAAAAACATCCCTGACCATATCAACAAACATAACATCCTTCAAATTCAGCATATCAACCCAACCCTGGAACTCTAATAGCTCCATAAATTCTCCTAGAGCAGGAATGTCTAAGTACCCTTCCTCTACAGTAAAACCAGGAAGTATAGTACCTTTAGCTAGAGGTGTAGAACCAATAGTAAATGGTTTAGTAGATTAAACTTTTGTAGCACGAGGAATTTTAGATGGTATTCCCTTTCTCTTTGTTCCTCTGACAGAACCAGTAGACATGTCCTCAGACTTCTCTTTTGTTTCCTCAATTTTAAGGGTTGATCTTGTAAACCTTCTTCTTCCCCTTGTAGAGATCCTTACTTCGAGCCAGTAACTGCAACATCTTCTTCTATCTCTTCAAAAGGAACGCTGAAGATATCTTTCAAACTTTTCTCTTTTGGTTCCCCCTGAGTAGTAGCAGGTTGTGGTTTAGAAATATGCGGTTCGAGAACGGAGAAATAGCTTCATCAGCTTTTGGGGTTGCGAGGTTTTTTTGAGAAGGTGTGGGTTTAGGAGATGATGGTGGTGTTTGTTCTTTTTGTGGTGTTTCTGTAGGTGGTGTTGGTGGTTTCTTTGGTGATGGAGATAATGTAGGAGTGGTTTTAGAAGATACGGGTTTTGGAGAAGTTGGTTTCGATTTTGGAGAAGTTGGCTTGGGTGTTGGAGGTTTTGCAGTATCGGAGGTAGTTTTCTCTGTAATTGCACTACCCTTCTTTGGTGGTGGTGGTGGATCAGAACCACCGCTCTTACTACCTTTCTTTCTTGCACCCTTCTTCACCATTTTTTTTCTCGAAATTGGTAGTATCTTCAGAGAATTCGAATTTTGAATTGAGGACAGAGAGAGAGAGAGATTAAGGACGGTGATGATGATGAATGATAACTGCACAACGGTTAGTCCATTTATAATTGTTAAAGTGATGTAGAGAAAGAGAGAGAGAGAGAGAACTGGAGCCCATTAGAGATCGTGTGAGAGAAATGCAAAATTTGAATTTTAAGGAAATTCAAATAACTTCCTTAATTATCTCTACCAACTCAGAAAATAGGCATTTAATATTTTTGCCCAAGCACAAAATTATAAATGTAAATAAAATATTTCTTGGAAGCAAGAAAATATTCTATATTTTGATTTTTCAAAAAAATTAAATTTTTAAAAAACACATCTTTGCTGACTGCTGTTCTCCAATGTTGTTTCACTTCTAGAACCAATTACTTCTAGTTCAGGAAACTTAGCCCAATTTCACTCTTTTATGTCACAACAATTCCTTTTAAAATTTTAATCTTAATTGAGCATCTACATGATCACATATAGGAATTCACAAAAATAATATATACATAAAATTCACATAGGTGAACACTTGTTCTAGCCAATCATTGAAGGAAAAAGAAGAAGCCAAATTACCTAAATCTAACTAGACCTAACATGACTCTTAACCTACAAAAAGACTCTCTTCATAATGGTTTTGTAAAGATGTCAGCTAATTGATCCTCACTTTTGCAAAATAACATCTCCACTAATCCATTTTCAACTTTTTCTCTCAGAAAGTGATGCCTTATCTCAATGTGCATAGTTCTAGAGTATTGTACTGGATTCTTTGAAATATTAATAGCACTGGTGTTATCACAAAATATAGGGACACATTTACAATTAACACCAAAATCTTTCAACAGGTTCCTTATCCACAATAGCTGGGAACAGCATGAAGCTGCATCAATATATTCTATCTCTATTGTAGATAGGGCAACCGAGTTTTTCTTTTTAGAACCCCATGAAATAAGACAAGAGCCAAGAAAGTGTGACATACCTAGCGTGCTATTTCTATCAACCATGAAACAAGCATAATATGTATCTGTGTACCCAATGAGTTCACAAGTGGTTCCTTTGGGGTACCACAGGCACAAATCATATTTTCCTACTAAATACCTGAGTATTCTTCTAACAGTCTTGAAGTGTGAGTCCTTGGGATTACTTTGAAATCTTACACACAATCCCACAGAGAACACTATATGAGGTCTACTAGCTGTTAGTTACAAGAGAGAACAAATCATCCCTCTATATAGTGAAGCCTCAACATCCTTCCCTTTCTTATCAGCATCAAGTTTTGTAGATGTTAGAAAAGGTTTCTCATAGGCCTTACTATTCTCCATGCCATATTTTTTTAATAACTCTCTTAAGTACTTTTGTTGATGGATCACTATCCTATCATCAACTTGCTTAATCTGCAGACCAAGGAAGAATCTCAATTCTCCCATCATGCTAATCTCAAATTAACTCTGCATAAGACTAGCAGACGCATCACATAACATTCAATTAGTAGCACCAAACAAAATATCATCAACATAAATTTGTACTACTAATAAATGGTTCCCCCTGGTTTTGATAAACAGTGTTTTATCAACTGTTCCTCTTTTGTATTCATTTTCCATAAGGAAATTAAACATCCTCTCATACCACTCTTGGAGCTTGTTTTAATCTATAAAGTGCTTTGTCTAACTGATATACATATTGTGGAAACTTACTATCCTCAAAACTAGGTGGTTGCTTAACGAATACCTCTTCCTTCAAGTAACCATTCAAGAAGGAAGTCTTGACATCCATCTAAAAAACCTTAATATTCATGTGAGAAGCAAATGCAATCAAGATTCTAATGGCCTCTAATCTAGCAGCAGGTGCAAAGGTTTATCGCAATTAATTCACTCTTGTTGATTATAACCTTGCACTACAAGTCTTGCTTTGTTTCTGACTATGGTACCAAGGCCATTCAGTTTATTTCTTAATAACGAACGAGTACAGATGACTGACCTACCCAGGGGTCTTGGTTCATGATTCCAAACATGATTTCTTTCAAATAATTGATTTAACTCATCTTGCATAGCTATTACCCAATCTAGATTAGTCAAGGCCATTTTATTGTCAACTGGTTCTAATCTTGATAAGAAAGAATAGTGCACAAAAGTTTTTATAGATACTACTCCTCGTTTGAATCCCTTTATTAATATCACTCAAAATTTGTTCAGTGAAATGAGATGATTGATATCTATAATTTTTCAAAGACATGTCATTTTGTGCACATTGATTTTGATTGGAACCAACTTGCACCTCTGAGTTTACAAAATTAAGAGTACCAGACACATCAGGGTGCATGCTGTTACCTTGATCATTAATACCTTGCGGCTCAGGGGGATTTTCTCTGTTTTGCTCACTTGTTCCCCCTAAGTCGATCCCTTACCTGGTTTTCTTGAGAGGAAAAAACATGTCTAGATTCCCCCCTCAGAATTCTCATTTGGATCTCCTACAGGTCATTCATCATTTATGTGTGGAAGTTCAGCATGTGGAACCGGTCCTTCATATATCTCCACTATATTATCAACATTATGGTTCACTGTGAAGTCAATCAGGCCAATGACTTCACCTGGTTCTATCTATGCAATCTAAGAAGACATGTTAAACTCATCAAATATCACATGGACACTCTCGTCCACACACAAGGTCCTACTATTGAACACCTTATATGCTTTACTTTAAGGGGAATATCCCAAGAAAACTGTCTCATCACTCCCGGGGTCAAATTTATCAAGCTGGTTCTTCCCATTATTATGCACAAAACATTTGCATCCAAAAACAAGAAAGTGCCAATATTGGGTTTTCTACCCTATAGGAGTTCATAAGGAGTTTTGTTTCACATAGGTCTAATTAGAGCTCTATTAAGAATGTAACTAGCAGTGCTCACAGCTTCTCCCCCAGAAACTCTTAGGGAGACCACTCTCAATCAACATGGTCCTAGACATCTCCTTAAGAGTTCTGTTCTTTCTTTCCACCACGTCATTTTGTTGTGGTGTTCTAGGAGCAGAGAAGTTATGACTTACCCCATGTTCCCTACAATAATCAATTAAACTAGCATTCTCAAACTCCGTGCCATGATTTGATCTTACAGCAACCAGTTTCAGATTCAACTGGTTTTCTACTGGTTTTACCAGGGTTACAAAGTCATTGTAACGACCCGTAATTTAGCAGCGTTGTTTTCGGAGAAAACAACATTACAGATCATTAACTTCTAAAAACCTTTAAGATCAAATCCATAAACTGCAGCGGAAGCTCTAAACTTAATCATATTATTCATTAAAACTATTAAAGAATCCAAAATAAATAATAATCCCAAAGTCTAATAACAATACAAAATAAGGAAAGTCCACTAAAAACGTAAAACATAAGCTAGAACTAAACATCAGGGCCAACTACTAAGCTGGCTAGCTCACAATCCCAGCCCTTGCGTAACCCAATTCTATCACCACCTGTACCTGGAAAAGAACGGGGGTCCACAGTCAGTGGTGAGTAATTAGATTGTTCTACTTAATCAGTAGAACACAATTAGAAACATAATCATTGGAATAAGTCAATCAAACAGACAAACCAAACATCAAGAAATCATATATAAACATAATCATCAAGTACGCAGCGGAAAACAATCATAACAATCCTCATAACCACAACCTTCTGTACTAACTTACCCCGTTCTAGACTTCTTGACACCACTATTGACTCTTTTATTCTATTCAGTTCAGGTGCTAATCTGTGACCAGTCATATGCTCGTAAGGGGTCAACCACGAAGATCTACTCCCCCCAACTTTCCTTGCTCATGCCGGGTCAACCACGAAGATTTACTCCCCAAGCACTGGGACCAAGAACGCTGGCCAACATGATTGCTATTGGAAGAGGCGGACGCGCGGGCCAACATGATTGCTGGTACGGCCACTGCTATTTGTTTTTAGTGTTGTTATTGTTTCCGTTTATTTCATTGTTTTCTTATGTGTGTTTTCTTTTGAAAAATTTCGAGGACGAAATTTTCTTAAGGAGGGGTGACTGTAATACTCCGAAATTTCGGGATATTTTAAATTTTTCATAATTAATTAAATATATAATTAATTGACTATTTAATTGATTATTATTTAATTAATTATTAATTTTATTGTAGCAGTCTAATTATTTTGATCATGTCCCGAACTTTAATTTCATCTTGCCAAAACCCGAGCCCAATTATTTCCTTTGTTCTTTGTATCTCACGGCCCACTCCTTCATCCTTTTCTTTAATTAATTTCTTTCATTTCTTTTAATCAATATTATTATTAAACCTTTATCTATTTTGTAACTAAGCCTAAAACCCTAATCCTTGCTTACCTATTCTCCCTACTAGATTTTAGGGATCATCACCCCTTTGTTTTTATTTTATTTTTTTCCAAACTACAAATAAAAACTAAACTACAAATAAAAACTACAAAATAAAACCCCCCTTTTATTCATAGAGACTCACGACCCCTTGGCTCTTTCCTTTTTATTTAATTCATTTAATTTGTTTAATCAATTTTTATTAGTTAATCTATCTGTTTGACCCTTTCCTAAAAACCCTATTTTTATTCCAACCCTTCCTATTCTTGTTACTAGATTTTAGGAAGTCAAAACCCTCCCTATTATTTCCTATTTCACACGGCAACCCTGATGAGTTATTATGTATGGTTTTGATGATTGTAAACAAATGATGATTATCTAACTAACATGTGTTTTAAGATGTGCATATTATATTCTATTGGACAAGTTATATATAGTTGATCCAAGTACGAGAAGTTGTGTATACAACATGCATGATTAAATGAAGTTCTTAATGAGTGAGAACTTCAAAGAGAAAAAGTCTAAATTATATTAGGCTTGTGAGAAGCTTCGTCGTAGAAGCAAATGGAGAAGACGTTTCATAATCGGAACAAATATATTGAGGAGAGAAATAAGAATTTATTTTTCTTCACGTTAATATATTAGAATAAATAAAGGAATACTTAAATAAGGAGAAAGGACACATTAGTATGGCAAAGATTGATAAAGTTAATATTTGTCTAAATAGAGTTGATGGAAAAACATATTTCATCTTAGAAATATTTATGTAAATATATTTTATGTGATAAAATAAAGTCTTTTTCAATTATGGATTTGAAAGGTCTTTATTTCATAAAATAATATCTTTTTACTAAGTTAAGATGAAATGGTTTGAATTTAAAATAACTCGTGGAGTAATGGTTGAAGGAGTATTCAACCTAATCAAGTTAATTTTATTAGAAAAAATAATTCCATCACTTTTATAATTTAATATGGGTGAATAAAATAGATTTACGGAGAATCGACTAAAAGTAATTTTAGTTGAAATTAAATTTATTTTATTATTGATATATTTTATGTTATATATTTATAGAGAATAAATTAGATGAGTGTCTAATTTGTGTGAAATATATTTCATTTAATATATGTTTGTATTTTGTAGAATATATTTATTGGAAACAAAATTAGAGGAGTATCTAATTTTGCGTAAATATATTTTATTAAATATAATCTTAACCCTTTCTACATATTAATTTTATATGTGTTAAAATACTAATATTGGTGTGGTGCAGGTATTTATTGTTGCTTATATAAGACTAGTATGTCACTTGTATAATTTGAGTAATATACTTAAACTAATATTTTTGTTTTAGTATAATATTTAAGTGAATAATTAGGAATAGAAATTAATTCTCTTTAGTTTAATAACCGTGTTTTTATTGAGTCAAGGTTTGTTAGTAGTGTAAGGTAGTTGGAGAATTTTAGGGAGTTTGTTTTTAATTTGTTTTAATTTGTTTAAAGGTTGCTTAGAGTTTGTTATGGAATTAGTCAATCACGTGTAGGTTAGAATAAGTTCATTCATGATTCCACTTTTTTAGTGGGTTGTGTTTATTTAGAAAAAAATTATTATTAAAAAAAAAAAAAACAAACACACGTGTGTTTTGATAATAGTGGGTTTAATTTTTGAAAATTAAAATTCTACTTTTCTTGGTCAATCTCACGTAAGCTTAGTTAGGAATTAGTTTTGTTTTGGAAGTTAGAGTCTAGAGTCAAACCACTATTTTAGGAATAGTTAGTGGAGTCAAAATTCATGCGTGTGACTAGGAAGAGTAGTGAGTGTTTTGAGAAGATTATTAAGGTAGTTATATTAATTATTTTAAAATCTGATTTTTGCTCTCTTCAATCACACGTAATGTTAGTGGTTAGTGGTTTTTATTTTAGAAATTAAAATTAGCAATTTAATTAACAATCTCACGGTTAGTTTTATTATGTAGTGGGATTGACTAAGTATTAATGTATCTAGTCTTATATTAGGGTTTGTTCTTTTTATTTTTATGCTTGTTGTTTTTGTCAAATTATTTTGTAGGAGATGATGGGCAAGTCATGACTCCACTATGCGTGTGGAATTGCTTCCCCTCCAAGACAAGGAAATTCATGACAAGACTTCAAGTATAAATACAAAGGGCAGCAAGCATTTTTGAGCACTACACACAACAACAACTCTCAGACTATACGAAAAGAAAGAAGAAAAGGAGAGAGTTTCAATGTAGTCCTTCCAAATGGAGTATGATTTTTAAGAGACTAAGCATCCATTGTTAAATCTACATCCTCTTGAAAATCATCTCCTTCTCCTATTCCTTTATGGTTTTCTAGTATTAACATCAATGTATTTAGAGTTTCGATTTGTCAAACGTTTGTATTATGTACTTCTAGTGGAGTAGGCAAGAATTTGAGTGAATTCTTGTATGGGGAATTGTAAGGGTTTGAGTGAACTCTTGTATTTGGGGAAGGGAAAATTCGAGTGAATTTTCTGTTAGGTTCTTAGAGAAGAGAGAAGATTTCGAGTGAAATCAAAGAGAGAGAAAAATCGACTTTTAGTGAAGTCGTGTCACGGGTTCAAGGGGAACAAGTGACAGGGGGAACAAGTTCCTAGTGGAACATAGAGAATAGAGAAGGTCCGTTTATAGGTTGTAAAACAGAGTCGTTTTGGCCTATAATTAATAAGAGAAGTCCAAGAGTCAAAATCCCGAGGGGTCAAGGTTTTTCTTCCTATTTGGGCCTAGGAAGTTTTCCTCGTAGGTTAACTTGTTTGTGTATCCTGTTCCTTGTTGCTTTATCTTTTCTCTACGTTATCCTACTTGCTTTTATATTCGTTAAATTCCGCAAAAATTAAAAAGCGAGTCCCATACTACAATTCACCCCCCCTCTTGTAGTATACCATCCGAAATAACAAACCCTAAGGAGTAACAACCAAATTGTTTTATTATCTTTTCCTTCCAAGATCAATCATTAAATTGTTCCTAAAACTTTTATATTGTTCCAACCCCTTAAAGATTGATCAAGAACCTTAAAGAAACCCCAAATAAACCTCAAAATAAATCCAAGAAACCTTGAAATATTCGAACCCCATCCATAATCAAAGGTAATTAGATCTTCTTTACTTAATCAATAGGATAGATTAGCAATATGATTATTAGAATAGGATTGATCATGTTTAGAATAGGTTTAGAATCATATGGAATTGATGTTGAATTATTTAGAATTATTTATGGTTGTGTTATGAAGAATGCCGAATGTGACTTGATGATATTCGAATGTTTCTTTGAGGAAAAATATGATTTTTATGTTATTTTCTTGATCTTTAATTAATCTTTTATGCAAATCTTGAATTGAATCTTTGATTTAGGCATTCTATGATGGTTTCTTGAATAAGATCTTGATGTTGTGTTAGACCATGAAGGCCGTGTATTTTAAGGTTTTAAAAGCATTGATTTTGTCTTGTTTTGGTACAAGTTTGATGATTTATTGATTAAAGTGTTATGTTATGATTTATTATTATGTTTATGTGATTAATTATTGTTAATTGTATTTGAGCAATTGAAGTGTAAGTTTTGGTATTTATGGGCAAGAATGTCGTGTGATGTTGAATGATAAAAATATGATTTTTATTTTGTTTTAAGCAATTTCTGTTGATGATTATTGGTTTATTAAGGAAGAATGTCGTGTGGTACTATTTTGGGTTTAGAGTTTTGGGTCAAGTTAAGAAGAGCTAGAATTGAATAGAAGTGAAGTTGAGTCAATAAGGAATTGAAATGTGAAAAGGAAATAAGGAACAGAACAGAATTGAATTGAAAAGATGATTAACTATGAAGCAACCGCCTATCTAGTGGCACACGTGCCATGAACATAGGTATAGTCGAAGCCCCTGTCCTATCTTCGGATTCGGGACAGTTCTTGATCCCAGTGCTTGGGGAGTAGATCTTCGTGGTTGACCCAGCATGATCAAGGAAAGTTGGGGGGAGTAGATCTTCGTGGTTGACCCCTTACAAGCATATGACTGGTCACAGATTAGCACCTGAACTGAATAGAATAGAAGAGTCAATAGTGGTGTCAACAAGTCTAGAACGGAGTAAGTTAGTATAGAAGGTTGTGGTTATGAGGATTGTTATGATTGTTTTCTGCTGCGTACTTGATGATTATGTTTATATATGATTTCTTGATGTTTGGTTTGTTTGTTTGATTGACTTATTCCAATGATTATGTTTCTAATTGTATTCTATTGATTAAGTAGAACAATCTAATTACTCACCACTGACAGTGGACCCCCAACATTCTTTTCCAGGTACTTGTGCTGATAGAATTGGGTTACGCAAGGGCTGGGATTGTGAGCTAGCCAGCTTAGTAGTTGACCCTGATGTTTAGTTCTAGCTTATGTTTTACGTTTTTAGTGGACTCTCATTATTTTGTATTGTTATTAGACTTTGGGATTATTATTTATTTTGGATTCTTTAATAGTTTTAATGAATAATATGATTAAGTTTATAGCTTTCGCTGCAGTTTATGGATTTGATCTTAAAGGCTTTTAGAAGTTAATGATCTGTAATGTTGTTTTCTCCGAAAACATCGCTGATAAATTACGGGTCGTTACAGTGATCGTATGTTTCAATCTTTGAGTGTAGGAGTATAACACAAGTGGGAAAATCATCAACAGAAACATACACAAACCTATGACCTCTTCGACTTTGTACTCTCATAGGACCATACTAATCAATGTGTACAAGCTCGAAGGGTTTGTTAGTACTAATGACACATTTGGGTTTAAAAGAAGACTTGACATGTTTCCCCTTGACACATTCTGAACAAATTGTATCAACTTCATAGTTAATGTTAGGTAAACCTACAACTAAGTCTTGTGACTTTAGTTTGTTCAGAAGTGTCAAGCTAACATGTCCAAATATTTTATGCCAAATCCATTGATTATCATGGGAAACAAGTTACAAGCAAATGGACTTGTGTTTGGGAATTGTATCCATGTAAGTAACATAAATGTTATCTTTCCCGGTTCCTTCACAAACAAGTTCACCTGTTTGACAGTTAACTACATGACAAAATTTAGCTTGAAATACACCTTGTTTCCCTTGTCACATAGTTGAGAAATGCTCCAAAGATTATGTTGCATGCCCTCAACATAATAAACATCATTGATTGCATGTGAAAGTGAGTTACCTACTTTACCTATACCAGTAATGGTTCCCTTACTGTTATCCCTAAAAGTAAAACTTCCACCATTAAAGGCTATTAGTATAAGGAATTGCTCTTTATCTCCTGACATGTGTCTTCAGCAGCCATTTTCTAAAGACCATTGGTTACGTCCTTTCACTTTAGCCTACAAAACGCAATCAATGGTTAGCTTTGGGAACCTAAAACTTTTTGGGTCCCCTTCCACAAACAGTTGGTCCAGACTGGTTCTTCACAACCCCAACCAATTCAGCATGTTTAGTGTTCTTTTCAACACTCTTCTTCTTAGATGGAAAATTGTGAATCTTGTGTCCATTCATGCCAAAGTGAAAACACACATGCATCTTGTAACGACCCGACTTTTCCAACTAAAATAAAACTAATACCCACAAGAATCAAGTCGTTACTACTAACTATTGTCCCAAAACAACGTCTAATCACTACAAGTAATACAGTTCAACAAACACCAAACCGTACGAAAGTCCAAATGTCCATGATACAACCTATCTAATTAACCACGCCACAAAAGTCCGTATACAAAACTATAAATGCGGAAAGTAAATCTAAACTATTACAAAGTAGAGTCTATAAGTCTCTCACAGTCAATCCCAACCCAAGCATAAGTAGACAGCTACTCGTCATTATTACATGAAAAATATATCCACCGTCAGTGGTGAGTAACTAGGCCGTTCAACCCAAATGTAGGACTCAAGCCACATACACAGCATAAAATATCATCAAATAGAATAATAGACAACCAATGTAATAGTTCAATCATCATGAATCAATATCATCATATAACACCGTACTTGGCGTCCAAACGCAGTAAATCAACTTACACAAATATTTATACGAAAATCGAGACAAAAATCAAAACCTTATCAAAAACAAAATTCGAAACAAAAAACAACCAAAACTCAAAATCGAAGACTCGAAAGTCCAAATCGACAGTCCAATACGACATAAAACCGAGAGTCCAATACGACCTCAAAAACCAACCGACAGTCTAGTCTCAGGTCGTTGGTCGATCTATGCGTCTTTCAACTTTCCTAACACATGTAGGGACGAACTTTCCAAATCCCGTCGCAATCCAATGCGAGTACTATGTCTAACTAATGGCCATGACTCCGAAGTTAGCAACCAATGCGTCACCAACTTAGACGACAACACACCCTAGGATCCAGAACTACCTCACAAATATCGAACACAGGGAAGCGACTATGACCAATGTGTTACTAAGATAGGCGACTTAAAAATACGAAAATACTGACATGACCATAAAAAAAATACTTAAAACTTATAAATTCCAAAACATTTCGAAATATCCATTCTTTACGAAAATTCAAGAAACTGTCTATAATATTCGAAAATTCCAAGAAACCAACTAATCCAAGATTTTAGCAAGAAAACCAAGAATTATCAAGATTAAAGTAACTAACAAAATTTAATATAAATTCCAAGAAAGAACTTCAAAAATTAACTTTGAAAGCTACTATTAAAACATAAAATATTTATTCAAGATTTTAAAGAACTCATCAAGAAATCATCATCCATTATACACGCATGCATTAATAATCAACATGAAATTAATTCGATAAATTCAATAACACTATCTATTGAAAATAATCACAAGTGGAAAAACCATATCTACCACGCCATATCTTCTACACTATTTTAAAAAAGTGGAGCAGAAAATAACATATTTATTTTTCATTTTTTAAAAAAAGTTATCTGCTTCAGGTTTTTAGTATAGCGGAGCAGTAAGTTCAATAAAAGTTATCTACTCTGCTAGTATAAAACACGGAGCAGATAAGAAGAAAAAAATTAAAACACGGACGTGTACGGAGCACTCCTCATGAATTCATTTTGCACTCCATATCACTTCATCACTTCAAAAAAGAAGTTATCTCGCTTCCTTGCTCTCTCTCAACTGAAATTACGCTTCGTTGCTCCCTCTCTCACTCTTTCTCACTTCATCTCATCTCATCTCAGCAAGGTTGTGATGGACAAAGAGAAGAAAACTCAAGCAAGGTTCGAGAAGGACAAGGAGTATTCATCTCATCTCAAAGTTCAAATTCAGGTATTTTTTTTAGGAAAAATTACTTTTAAAGGTATGAACTATGCTCGTTCCAATTTTAAAGGTATGAACTTTTGATTATTTCTTAAAAGCACGAACTATATAGTATCTTTGCAAGGAAAGGTTTAAATGAAATTTTTACCTGTTGTTGAAGGTAACATGCTGACGTGTCAGTTTTCTTCCTTATGTTGCTGGTTTCTTCCTTCTTTTTCTTTCTTTCTCTGCTTTTCTTTCACCTCCATTTCTTTTTCTTTCTTTCTCTCATTATGTTTCACCTCCATTTTTTTTCTTTCTTTCTCTGCTTCTCTTTTTTTTCTCATTATCTTTCACCTCCATTTTTTTTTTTCTTTTTCTTTAAAAATTCTTGTTATTTTCTAATTTTCCTCCATTTTTTTTTTTTTTTTTTGTAATCTTCAATGGATTATAGGAGCAAATTAGTAGGTTCCAAAAATTATTACTTAAAACCAAACATGAATAATGAGGAGGAAAACTATAGTTTTTTCATTTTAAGACTGACTCTAACAAATGTACCTAGCTACAACCGACCGCTATCAAAATTGACTCCCAATAGAACAAATGACGGATCCATTCTCCATTTTGCTTGCTACTCCATGGTTGATGATGGCCTTCAATTTTCTTCCGAGACTTTCTCAACATCCTCGGCATTGCCCTCAGATGCATCTGCGCTATTCTCTGTTGCATGATTTGCATCCACACTATGTCCAACGGAAGAAAAACACACTCTAATTAGAAAATAATGGGTTGATTTACCATATACATACAAGTTTTGGAGTAAAACATAAAGGTCCATAATACTTGAATGAGTATGAAAGATGAAACAACTTACTTTTTGTGGGTTTAGCCAACAAACAAATCAGTCATGAAAATTTAAATATAGATCTAAAGATCTAGACACTTGTATGTTCACAGCAAACAGCCAAAGGTAATGACAATTGACACCCAAGATTACAAAAAAAAATTTAAAAAATGGAGGAAAATTAGAAAATAACAAGAATTTTTAAAGAAAAAGAAAAAAAAAACGGAGGTGAAAGATAATGAGAAAAAAAAAGAGAAGCAGAGAAAGAAAGAAAAAAAATGAAGGTGAAACATAATGAGAGAAAGAAAGAGAAGCAGAGAAAGAAAGAAAAAGAAATGGAGGTGAAAGAGAAGCAGAGAAAGAAAGAAAAAGAAGGAAGAAACCAGCAACATAAGGAAGAAAACTGACACATCAGCATGTTACCTTCAACAACAGGTAAAAATTTCATTTAAACCTTTCCTTGCAAAGATACTATATAGTTCGTGCTTTTAAGAAATAATCAAAAGTTCATACCTTTAAAATTGGAACGAGCATAGTTCATACCTTTAAAAGTAATTTTTCCTTTTTTTTAATTCACACTAGTAAAAAAATTGTTATTTGTAACTAGTTATTTGGATCGTGCTTAGTATGGCACGATCCAAATAACTGCTATTAGGATCGTGCCTTATAACGCACGATCCTAATAACTGCTATTAGAATCGTGCCTTATAACGCACGATCCTAATAACTTCTATTAGGATCGTGCATTATAACGCACGATACAAATAATACGGTTCCGTTTTTCCCAAAAATATTACTATTTTGGATCGTGCCTAATTTAAGCACGATACAAATATTGTTAGGTTTTATTTATTTATTAATTATAAAATTCGTTCAATACCTCCACCACTCCATTTGGATCTCATTTCACATTTGCACATAATAGGCTGAAAGTATTTCAGCGACACCACCACCACCACTCCGATGTTGTGGCTACCTCCACCTCCACGATTCGCAACATCAACACCAGCAACAGCTTATCAAAGCCACCAGCCGCACCACCTCGCTACCAGTGTTTCTCTACCACCACCACCACTTCTCTCAAAAGTATTATAATTCGAACCCTAGTTTTTGAATTCCCCAATTACTTATTTTTCTTATGCTATGTTGTTGTTGATTTTTTTCCGAGTTTGTTTGCAAATTAATTTGTGGGTTTCTTGTTGTATTTTAGAGAGGGTTCCTATTCGATGTTTTGAAGTTGAGTAATTTATTTCATTTATATGGGTTTGATTATAGATGATGTGTACTGCATTTTTTGCACATTTATTTGGATTCAATTTTTCAATCTCTCTGTTTGCCTACTCCATTGATAACGGTAATGTTAAACTTCAGTTTCTTGCTAGTGGTAAATGGTTTGCTGCTGAAGAAATTTCCACGCAGGTAATTTTGTTTTCAATTTTAAAATTTGCTTAATTTGGGTTAGTTGATTATGTTGTTATATGTGCCTACAAAATGAAGCGTGCTTTTATGCTCTTCAATATTAGGGTTGAAGATTGAGTTTTTTCAATCCATTATATTATGAAATCTTGGGCTGTATATAGATTTCAATTTTGGTCACTCAAAATTGTTAATTGTTTAATTTCATGGTAGGCAAAATTGAAGTGTATATGTGTTTGGGGTAGTATTTTCCCAATTGATGGTTGTAGTTGGTACTTGTTTAATTCTTTAGAGTGGCAATTTCTCAATAATGTTTTGCCTTTTCAATTATAATTGGTACGCTTTTCCCTAGTTTCAAAACATTTATTCATTATCTTTTTAAATATTAGAGTATTTTAGCTTCTTCAATGTGAGTAACTCGTTTTCTTTCGATCTTAAGTTCTTGATTGTTTCATGATAGAGTATTAAACAGTAGTTGATAAAATACTATTTTTTTGGTTACATTGCCATTAATTATTATTTGTCTCTTTTGATTGTTTCCTCTTCTTCCTTTGCTAATGGGGTAGTTAAATTTAGGTATTAAATTTCATCAAATTGGTAGTTTTCAATCTCAATGTGACCCCTCTCTTGTTACGTGTGTTGAGAAAACTTGTGGATGATGCATCAAAAATTTTGGATGACCAAGTTCTTAGAATTATTTTATTAATGAGCCTATTGCAGCCTCTTTGGCTTATAGTTTTGAGAAGAAGAACAATGAGTCTATTTTGGAGGTGGTGACCTTGGAGGTGGTACATTTGATGTTTCAGGTATTGCTTCCACCTCTCTATTATCTGTTGTGTGTAATTTTTTTTCCAGCAATTATTTTGGCATTCGAGCAATGTAATTATTTTTTTTCTAATTTAAACCTTCCAATAAAATTATTATTAAGAGTAAAGTTACCTATCTTCACTTTGGGTTGCTTCAAAAGTTGGCATCGCGTTTTTTTTTTTTTCATGATATGTTTGGGATGTTGGTGGCCTTGGGTCATGTTCTTTAGAGTTGAATTAATCTGGAATGAACTAGTATGAATCCTAAACCACTACAAGAAAAAGGTTGAATAGTGACCGACCTTCTCTTTCTCATGGTCTTCTTGAGAGGCAAGTTAGGGGATGATCAATTTGTGATAAAATTATGATATGATCAATTTGTGATAAAATTATAGCATGAAAACAGCAGGTAGTAGAAATGATATGACCAACATGTGAAGGAACATTTCAGAATTTCTGAAATTGAATTTTATATCATAATAAAATTTATTTAGTATGGTATGATTATAACGAAGCCTTTGTGCTATAAATTATTTTCTCATGCTATAATGAAAGTCATATTTTAGACATAAAACCTTTTACAATTTGATACATAAATCTACTGCATGTATACGAAATAATCAGACTATAGTAAAAAATCAAATAGACAAATCTACTGTATATGATACCTTTTATAATCAAATATACTCATGCTACAATTTTGATTATCATTCTATAATCAAATAATTAGACTATAGAGTTTGACATGCTCTAATCAAATATATACTCATTTACACTTTGAACCCAAGTAGCAAGGGTAAAACACTAAAACCAAATTTTGTGCAGTACCTACATCAAATTTTGCACCTTGTCAAATTGATTTACCTGTTACCCATGTACCCACTGCCCAAACTGATCAATCAATTAAAACCAATAATCTGCCATAACATACCCAAATAAATTTTGAATCCAAAATAGGGCATGGTCAATAAAAGCATAATAAAGAGATTTAATAATTTACAAATTAACACTCCATCATCCTAGTCTTCTTTCTCAGCTCTGAACCATAAGAACACCGTCTAAATCAGAGCTGTAATCATGTACTATAAGGCGCGAAAACAGCCAGCAAAAACCCACTTTTGAACACACAGTAAAATGGCAGCAACAACAGTAGGACATCCATCAATAGCAGGTATAACCCATAAAAAAAAAACCCTTAAAACACCATATAAATTTCATAAAACTCAACCCTAGTCTAGTGCAAATTGAGCCATGAAACTAGCAATTATAACAAGGCATAAACAGTCCTAAAACGATCTCAATCAACCAATGATCTTGTTAGATTCAATGGGTACATTATAAAGTGAGCATTCGAAGCATTTATGTTGTCTAACTCTAATAAAGTATAGAGGGTTTAGTGTGTCATTTTACTTTACTTTATGTATTCTTTGGTTTAATTTTTTTTCCTTTTGATTTTATTCATTTTGTTGACTGGCTAGTTGGAACCTTAAAAAATGATGAAGGCAAACAAGTTCTACCCCACGTACTGAGACAGCTGAGAAAGCCAAGATGGAGTTGTCATCATCAACTTTGGCAAACATTATTAGGTATTATTTTACTTCACTGCTTTGCTTCTTATTTTCTAGTATTTTAAAGAGATTTAACTTAAAGTGATGTTGTTTCTAGTTTGCCATTTATCATCTCACTACCACTGCTGATGGGTCTAAGCACATCGAAACCACTTAGACAAGGGCCAAGTTTGAGGAATTCTGTTCAGACCTTCTAGTGGTGTGAACTGTGAATTAGCTTGCTGGTGATACCTTTATCAACTCTTGCTGATGAGACAAGTTGGTGCTCATTTGATTGTGGCAGTGAATGGCTTATTTTACTTTATTTAGATTATTTTGTATAGGATTTTTAGACGAATAAGTTATTTTTTTTGTATTTTAATATCATAGTTTGTTATGTATTAATGACAAAAAGATTAATAAAATTAAATTTTTTATGTATATGAAATAATTTAGCTCTTATTATATATATATATACTTTGTATATGCTTATAGCTTACCCAAAAAAATAAAATAAATAAATAAAATAAACATGTGACTATTTGGATCGTGCCTTCAAATGCACGATCCAAATAGTGACTTTTAGGATCGTGCCTTTTGAAGGCACGATGCAAATAACCCTACTATTTGGATCGTGCCTTCAAAAGGCACGATCCAAATAACTTTGCTATTTGTAACTGCTATATTTGTAACGCACAAGGCACGATGCTAATAGCCTAAAATGCACGATGCAAATAGAAATTATTCCACTAGTGTCAAATCTACTGTCTTTAGTTACAAATCTAGGGATTTTGTGTTTAAAACTAGGTTTGCATTCTGGTATCTGTGTATTTATGCAATGATTTTTTGTTTGTGTTCGAATTTTTGGGTCTTTAGTTACAAATCTAGGGGTTTTGTGTTCGAATTGAAATTCGCATTTTTTTGTTTCAATTTTCTCGTGTTTCGAATTTTGGATCTCTGTTTAGTGTCGAATTTGGGGATCTATGTTTATTCTTGAATTGGGGTATCTAGGGTTTCAATTCTGGCATCTTTGTTTATTGTCGAGTTTGGGGAGTGGCTGTAAGGTTGAGGTAGTAGGGGGTTGCAGGGGGGACAATGGTAAGCTTGTTTACTCACTGTGGTCGTTCATATGGCGAGTTGTAGCAGACGTGTTGGTGTCGAAGGAAGGATGGGTGTTGTGCATCGTTTGGTCTTGCTTGTGTATGATAGGGGAGGGGGTTAGCATTTCCCTTTGGTTTCCTTTACAATGGAGTTCTTATTAACTTTTTGAATTTTAACTTCTACAACTTAATTTTAATAAATTGGGTTGGATTAATTGTTGTAATTATATATTGATAGAATATAATTTTTTATGATTGTTATTTTACTTGTGTATGTGTGTGTTATCCATAACTTTTTGAATTTCAACTTCTTCAATTTAATTTTAATAAATTGGGTTGGATTAATCGTTGTAATTATATATTGATTGAATATAATTTTTTTAAGATTGTTATTTTGGTTTCTGAATTTTTTGTGTTGTAATTATAAGTTTTTCAATTTTATTTTTGGGCTTTAGGGAGTAGATGGTTTGGATTAATAATTGTAATTATAATTTTTTCAATTTTATATATGGGCTTCAGGGAGTAGAAATTGGTTTGGATTAATTTTTGTTGTTATATATTGACTGGCTATAATTTTGTTTAGTGTGATTTTGGTTTCTGAATTATTGAATCTATAGCTTTTCAATTTTATATATGGGCTTCAGGAAGTAAAAATTGTGTTGGGATTAATTGTTCTAATTATGTATTAATTGGATGTGTTAGTTAATTATGCTGGTTAGTCTTTTGTCGGTGCATCTGTTAGCTATTCCTGATGGTCATATTATAGGAATTATTACATTTTTGTGGTGGTCTTGTAGCTGGTTATGACTAATTCAGTGTGTATTTGCTTGGGTGAGAATTTTTTAGGTAAAATGTCCAACCTGGAATTGTATAATTTAGGCAGTGTTAGTGCTTGATAGTTTGGTTTAATATGACCGGGTGTGTGTTGTAGTTGGGTTGTGAGTTCCCATGTCTAATAAAGGTTGATAATGTTAATGTCCCCTTCCTTTCTTTTATGGTGGTGTCTTTACACTGAAATGGGTAGTTTTCTATCTCATTGTGTAGAGTTGGTTTGGTTTAATGCCTCTCTTACATTTAATACAAAGGTGGCTACTTGAGAACATGGGGGATTATTATGCCTGATTGTATGTTGAGTGTTGGAGATGCTGCAGTTTTTTTATCTTTGCTAAAGTATTCTAAAATGAAGTTTTAGCTTTTATTTTTCTCAGAAATATATACATACATATCTAGATATATATACAAAATACATATTATATAGGCCAAATTGACACCACCAGGCCATACTATTTGCCATCTGCCCATATCAGTTCGAACAATTGATTATCCCAGAGTAGGCCCAACTATTGCGCAAATTTTCCAAGAACAGCCCGGCTTACCTGTTAACCTATTGTAGCCGGTAATCCACAACACTTCACTAGCACACGATGTTTAGTGGGGTAAATTGCTAATTAAATTATTTTTAGAAAATAATTAATTAATAATAAAATCATTTTTAGAAAATTATTAATCCACAAAACGTGATGAACACATGAATTTTAGTGGGGATTACCGGCTACAATAGGTCAATAGGTAAGCCGGATTGTTTTTGGCAAGTTTGTGTAATAGTTGGGCCTACTCTGGGTTAATCAATTGTACGTTGGGACTGATATGGGCAGATGGCAAACAGTATGGGCCGTTGGTGTCAATTTTGCCTATTATATAATATAAATTAATATATGAATATAAACAAAAAATGTGTCACATTTGCTTCCTTGCCTATATATATGATGATTTGTCTTATATATATATAACTAACAACATTTTTCTTCTTCTACACTGTTAACAGTAGGAAATCATTTAATTTGTGGAGTTCATATTAAGGTAAACATCCCATGTCTTTTCTACTTTAAACTTTTTTTTTTCTCTTTTGTACAAAGAACTTCTAAAGAAGAGTATGTATGCAATCATTTGGTGTGCACTTATCCAGCATTACAGTATACATTTATTGAGATCCATGGCTCTGTTTTGGTTAAATGTTTACAGAGAAAAAGAAAAAATAAGAAAAGAAAGGTGCACTTATTTCTAGTTTAGAATTTCAATTTCAGCATCTAGCATTAAATATGAGCCATGTTTGTGGATTGTTGATTCTATTTATACGTTTCTTAGAAATGTTGTTTCTCTTGTATGTATACTAGACAATTAAATGTAGGTGGTATTTATTGTAGTTGGTTGTGTATGTGTGTCATAGCCCACAATTACTATTGCTTGTGAATATTACATGGGTTTGATTGGATTTTAACAACTTTTGTGAATGTTCTGTTTAGTTAGTACATTAGAGCTATGGTTTGGGTTAGCTTTAAATAAGAGTGCTCTAACTCCTACCCTCCCCCCCACCTACTTTTTTCATGTTGCATTGGTTTGTAGCAACAACCACCAAAGGGAATTCAATTAGACATGAAAAAGTGTTCATTACAGAGCACTTAATGCCTGCTTTTTGTGTTCTTCTTATATATGAAAGTTCTTGGTTTTAAAAAATCAGGACTATATACTAAAACGGCTTGATCATATAATTATATTGAATGGTATGCAGATATCAAAGACTGATCCTAATGAGGCCAAGCTACTCTACGGTAAGCAAAATGTACTTTATTTTTTTTTGTTCATCATATATAGTAAGGAATATTATATTTGGGCATAATTAATTTTATCATGTTTTGAAGTCTAAAAGTTGAAATGGGTTGTTTTGCCTAAGAATCTCCAGATTATGATCAATGACGCCTAAATTAGTGCCTATGAATGTGTTTACAGTTCATCGATATATGGGTTTATGACTTGTGTAATTTTGTTTTGCAAGTCTCTAGTCTGATGAAAAGTAAAATTGTTAGGGAATGATGCTTTGCTTTGCATCTGCAGCACCCCTCTGCCCCCCACTGCACTCCCCTGCCCGCCACCCTATAGCTGTAGACACCTAAAAGTGTCTCCCTAATTAAGGGTCCAATGATTGTAATATACCCGTCGTCAATTGGTCCGGATTTTTCTGAAAAGGCCTGAGAATTGCTTGTTTTGAACTATGACCCATTTTTAGACCAAACCCGAGCCTTCATAATTAACCCTAAACCTTTTTAAGCCATGCCCAAATTTAAACCTTTTAACCAAGCCCAAATCTTTTAGCCCAAATAAACCAAAACTAACATTACTAAATTTTTAATAATAATAATATTAATAATCATAACAACTACATTAGTACACTAA
Organism: Salicornia ramosissima; assembly: GCA_951394345.1. Classification (NCBI taxonomy): domain Eukaryota; kingdom Viridiplantae; phylum Streptophyta; class Magnoliopsida; order Caryophyllales; family Amaranthaceae; genus Salicornia; species Salicornia ramosissima. The sequence continues at coordinate 29,519,435 of OX596236.1, read as the reverse complement.
CTAAATAATTACTAAACTAATCCACTCAAGATCATCACACCATATATATCTTGTACACAATCTTCTACATCTCATACCATAATCTCTATATCTCCCATATCATTTCTAATCACCTTTCCAACTCATGTAATCTCAACCATATCACACATATCATCACCATTACCATTATCCTATCACCATGCTTCCCATATTTATCATCCAATATCTCATCATATCAACCATATCCTCTATCAAATCTCATCATATCCTACATAATCATATCAATATCAAGCTATTACCTTATTCTATCTCATCACATCCCCCAATATCCTTCTTGATTTTCTTCTTGAACCTTCTAATCCCACTATATATACCTCCTCCCATTTGTTTAAAGTCATAAGATACTAATAAACGATCATAGCATCACTACACACGACAAACCTTTACAAGCCATACTAACAAGTCCTAGCAAAACCTACACCCTAACCCTTCTTCCCCAAGCAACAACAACCACAAAAGCAAGAACAACCAGCCACAAGAACCGAAAAACAACCCCGAAACAAGCGATTCGAAAGCCTTGACGATTCCGTTTCGACCATGGCGATTTCGGTGTAATTTATGAGGACTCAATCTCTTTATAATCATACATGTATTTGATTTCATAATTCATTTATGTATTAATCAGTTTATTCATGATTGTAGTAAGTTTTATTTTGATGTTTATGCCTTGTTTCATTTTCTCCGTTTCGTTCTTAGCAGTACCTTTGATGAATTTTGCAGAGCTATTGGGAATGAATTACGATCTGTGCGAGTACTAATTTTCGAGCTTGTTATGTCTAGTTTCAATGCAAAATATCTAAACAAGTATAAGAAATTTTTATGCAGGCGTTATATGGCCTCGAACATAGCTTGGTCGTTATTCCGTTGCACTGATTGTCTGATTTCCAGTTTAAATGTCTAAGTTTACCGATTTTTTCAGGATAATTGGTAATGAATTAGGAGTCCCATGAATAGCCTTTTTAAAGCTTATTATGTCTACTTTTACTTAAAATATCAAATAAATTTTGTAAAATTTTATTCTTGACGTTTTCTGGGTTCGAACTGAGGATGGTCTGTCTTGCTGTTTCCAGTTTCATTTGTCTGACTTTTCTAATTTTTACAGGATTGATCGAAACGAATTAGCGGTCGTGTGAGTATTCATTTTGAAGCTTATTGTGTCTAACTTCATGGAAAAATATTAAAAAAAAATTTAAAAATATTCTTGTTGGTGATTTTCTGGTCCGAAGCCAGGTTGGTCAGTGGTGGTTGCATATGACTTGATTTTCTTATTTTCTTTTGTTTTATTTTTGTTATTTTTTTATTAGATGTTTTTTGACTTGATTTTATTTCATATGATTTTAGTTGGTAACATATTGTTTAATTATGTTACTTGTTATCTCACTTGATCTTTTTATTATTTCATGATCTCATGTACATATTTTTATTTTATCTCATGTATTTGTTCTTTTTGGACCAATTTGATCTTAGGGGCCTTTAATACGGATCCAACTCAAAATGGTCACAATAATTAGTCTTAATCTGCAAATAATTCAAACCCACCTAGTAATATGAGTTATTTAGGATAAAACTGAGATATCTATGTATTCGGGATTAATAATAATTTGACCACAAAAAGAGACCTAGTAGAGACCGCTTACAGGCGGGCGGGCCCAATGCACGATTGGCCCGTAACCTGTCCCTGAACCCATACTCTGATGCATGACCATATGGGGCTGATTGCTCCTGGCTTTCGGTACTTCTTCAGTGTCCGTGGACCGTATAAAACGCACGGTGGCCACTCCTACTAGTCCGTATTCAAGTATGGCGTTCACGAATATTCAAAAATAACTCGTGAGACGTAGGCGGCCGGGTAAAAACGACCCCTACTGTTTGGCGACTCCACTGGGGAATGTCACTCCTAAGTGGTGTGGACAAACTTGAAAAGTCTCGTGGTCTTATTATTATTATTCCTGAATTTTTAGGCATATTGCATGTGGCCCTACGAATAAAAGCCACACCATAGGACCTTGTCTCATATGAGTATGTTCTATGCTCGGGGTGTTTGATTATGATTACTTGTGGTGCCTGACCTCAATAATCATAATCGGTCCATCCCAACCATGGCGTGTGATACTCATGCCCGATGAGATCATAATAAGGTATTCCTAATCGTGTGACATAAAGAATGGCTAGATCGGTTCAGTTTCCCTTTAGCCATGGTACCCTTGTGACCACCCGGGACTGACATTTTAGAGACCACTCATGTTGTATCATATTAGTATAACTATGTGTGCATTTTTTTTAATATTTTTTTTTGGGCTCTAGCCATTTTAATTTTCACTATTTACTCACACTTTATATAGTCATGGTCATCTTCTAGTTCATATAGTTCACAATGTTAGGCCTTAGTGTCTTTGCATGTAGCCCATATAGGTTTTGACCTTAGTTTGACCATAGGTTTCATCCCAAAACCTTAGTCGTTCCTTTATTTGGACTTAGGTCCACTCCTCATATAAGTACTTCCATTCACATACATTCCATATTTCATGTCTTTTGGTGCCCTTAAAAAAAATATCAAAAAAAATATATTAAATATATATATATATATATATATATATTAAAAATAAATAAAAAATAAAAAATAAAAAATAAAAACAATGTTAAAAAAAAGAGAAGAAGAAAGAAAGAAAGGGCACCTTGCTTTCATGCATTTTAGGGAGGATGACCATAAAATTAGGACATGCACATGCATCTACATTTGCATTCATTTCCTGATTGTACAATGACCAAGGGGGTTTATAAAAGGTTTGATTCTTTTCAGTTCGGAGCAGTCTAAATAGTTCCAATTCGATCCAAAGCATAAACGAGGTCCGAGCAAGCCTCAAGCCCAATCCAACCTTACCTCACCTCACTTAAACACCACCCCAATCTCACTCAAACTCATGCAAACCGAAAAGCCTGAAAATACCCAGTCTACAGCACTCTAGCCCGGTAATTAAGCCCATATTCCAAGCTCATCACTCAAGCCCAACCTCACAAATTCCCATCCCTTAAGCCCATATTTCTAACATATACCACTCAAGTCCACATCACTACCTTTAACCCAGTGAGTCACCCCAAGGCATGGGTTACTAACCCATGCGGCCTTCTTAAATAGAGTCAATGAGTCCTTGTCCTAGCCCAACAACCCTTTCTTTCCACTTTGAGTCTATGTCACATAGGTTTCCCATTTCCATCAAGCCTTTCCATATTCCACAAAAAAATTACTTCTTTCCATATACTCTTCAATTCACAATGTTATTTTCAAATTCTATGCAAGTCCTGCCACTAACTGTCTCAATTAAGCAAACAACGGTTGATCAAATGGAATTGAGGAATGCTTGAAAGGCCTTCTTTCACAAGCTCCACAAATACAATCATCCCCTTTCCCATCATCGGCACACATTCAATCCATTGCAGCCCTTTGAGCCATAACACATACATAAGCCCACTTTCCTTCCTCACCTACATCTACCTCACCCATGGGAACAAATGGTGCGTAGGAAAAGACATGTGCAAAAAATAAAAAAAGAAAAAAAAATGCAAAAAAAAGGAGTTTAAATCAAAGTTCATCCAAAGCCAATAAAGCTAGTTTAGTTCAATAAATCTAGTTCAATTCAATAAATTCATCTCAGTTTCCAGTTCAATTCAATAAATCTAGCTCAGTTTAATAAATCCAATTCCATTCGATAAATCCAACTCAATTAAATAAATCAGGTCCAATTCAATCTAGTCCAATCCAATTAGAAAAAAATCCAAAAAGCACACTGCGCACCATGGGGGGTTAAATTGGGAATTTTAAGCCTTTTCTGTTTCTTTCTACACCCTTAACCCTAGACGTACATTATAATCACAAAATCCCTTTCTAAGTAAGCATTGTTTAACTTCCAACATGCAAAAATTGCCTACAGAACTACGATGGTCTGATGTAGCATTTTTAGTCTGGATCCCGACGTAGACTCAAGTTCTGAACCAACATCTTTAGCCTACCCTTATATCCACATTATCTTCAACTCCAAGTCACAAATTTTAACCTTTCTACTTTTTTCGAACCTTAGACCATTCTTTGGCCACCTTGAAGGACACTTTGTCTCGATCAATAGGAAGAAAAGCCACCTAACCCCACCATAGGTTAGTACATCTTGTTGGGGGGCTCACCTCCATGGCTCACAAAATTTTCCCTGCCTCTCTATAACCACCTTCATCACTCTTTAGCTGGGGCCTACCTATTCCACCACAAACTTGAAATACACAAAAAAGCCTTAACCTTCACCTTCATTCATGCCATCCTTACCCCACATGTTGTTAGTCTCCCTATCCATCGATCTACTCCACCACAAATATAGCCTTCCCATACACCTTAACCCCACGGGCTGGGGGCTCACTCATGATCGAATTGAAAGTTTTATCTTTGATTGATTGGGGGCTTAAGATAGCTCCATCCCATTTTAGGAAAGCACCATACCATTGATTGACCCCCTTGATTATTTATTGCATAATCATACATAACACATCACATTTCATAAGCATCAATCACATCATGCATCATGCACTATATGCACATTGTACACAGTCATTTCATGCATACATTCACATACATGCATAAGCATCAGGCACATTGTACATCCGCACATCACATAGCTCAAAGCACATAAGGCTAGAGCCCATCTTTTTTGAATCCTAGAATCGCTATATGCGATTAATGTCTTAGATAATTTTCGTGAGCCCGTGTATGCCCATATGGTTTATTGTTATGTCCAGTTTTCCCTTGATATCTTTACTTATGTTATTGCCTCGCCCCAACCATAATACTTTGACTTTCGTCTTGTGAGAACATTCGTCTCTCCCGACTCAGTCAAAGTGGGGGCTTCTCATCCTACACACAACTCCTTGTACATTTTTTTCCGTCTCAACGGCCTCATCATCTTTTCTTACAGGTTTATGCTTACCCTAATTCCTCTAAGGGTTTACCCTTAATTCCCCAGCAAGAATACTTTGACCTTCTTCTTGCGAGAACATTCGTCTCTCCAGACTCAGTCAAAGTGGGGGTTTCTCATCAGACACCCACTTCGTTTTCCCTCACTCACAATCACTTTGCTTACGGGTTTATGCTTACCCTAAGCTTACAAGAACTTTTCTCATAGGGTTTATGCTTACCCTAAGATATCAAATATCACTCTAAGGGTTTATGCCTACCCTTAATTTACTTACTTTTCTCATGGGTTTATATTTACCCTAGGTTTACAAGAATATCACTCTAAGGGTTTATGCCTACCCTTAATTCACTTGCTTTTCTCATGGGTTTATACTTACCCTAATTCCTCTAAGGATTTACCCTTAATTCCCTAGCCAGAATATTTTGACTTTCGTCTTGCGATACTTCCGTCTCTCCAGACTCAGTCAAAGTAGGGGCTTCTCATCGGACGCATACATTCTTACACAATTTTCCACCTAAACGGCATCACTCACAAAAAATAATTTTCTTACGGGTTTATGCTTACCCTAAGCTTATATATGTTTTTCTAAGGGTTTATGCCTACCCTTGATCCACTCACTTTACTTATGGGTATATGCTTACCCTCACCCCTCAAGAGTTTATGATTACTCTTGATTCTTCCTCTAAGAGTTTATGTTTACTCTTAGCACATCATCTTTGCTTATGGGTTTATGCTTACCCCATATCTCAAGGGTTTATACTTACTCTTGATTCTTCTTCTAAGAGTTTATACATGCTCTTAGCACATCACTTTGCTTAGGTTTATGCTCACCTTCGCACCTTCTCTCAAGAGTTTATACTTACTCTTGATTCTTCTCCTAAGAGTTTATGCTTACTCTTAACACATCACCACTACAACATTCCGTGTTTTTAACGTCCGCCATAAGCGGACGTTAAATTAGCGGATAGCGGACGTTAATATATTTAACGTCCACCAACGGATGTTATACCTCTGACGTCTTTTTTTTGGTCGCTAATGTGGTGTTTAACGTCCGCTTGGTGGACGTTATTTTTACGTCCACCAAAAGCTGACGTTACTTTGAAATTAACGTTCGTTTTGGCTCCTTTGGCGGACGTTAATGGGTCTCCAAGAATTAAAAAAATGGAAACCAGTTGCACACATAATAATGCATGCACTAGTTTCCATTCATTGGGAATCCATAAAACACAAAATAAAAATCATGGGGAACCCAAAAAACACAAAATAAAAATAACGAATTATTGGAAAGTAGAAATTTAAATACAAACATAAAATAAAAATTGAATTATTACAAATCAAAGTATTGATAGAAAACCAAAACTAGAAGAAGAATTAAAAAAATAGGTGGTGCTGAAAATCGAAAAAAAAAGCTTCAATGAAATTTGATCGAAAACTTTTCATGCATGATTTAAAAAAAAACGAAAAACTTAGGGTTCAAAAACCAATTTTTTTTTTTTTTTTTATAAAAAAGTAGTCCCTAATGTCAAAAACCAAACCCCCAAACGACATATCTGAAAAAAAAAAATTGAATGCTTGAACTCGAAAAAAAAAATCAAAAAACAAAAAAAAAAAAAAAAAAACCGAAATTTGAAAAATAAATCCCCAAAAAATCAACATCCCTATCTAAAATCCCCCAAAAAAAACCAAAAAAAAACCGAAATGAAAGAGTGAGAGAGTAAACCTGGTGGTCTTGTTCCTTTATAGTTCCATGAATGCCATTTTTTTACCTTCAAGAGAAATTGAGAGAAAGAATGAGAGAAAAAAAATGAGAGAGAGATAAAGAATGAGAGAGAGAAAGAGATGAAGCATGAGAGAGAGAGAAAGAGATGAAGAAATGGAGAAAGAATGGCAAATGAAGAGCAAAAAGTAGGGTTTCATCCCTTTAATTTGTGGTCCGCGTTTTTAACGTCCGTTTTAAGACGGACGTTAATCCCAAAAAACGTAGACGTTAATTTCACAACCCATAATTTAAAAATCAGTGTTTTTAACGTTTGCCTACAAAGGACGTTAATTTGGTAAAAAACGAACGTTAATTAAACTTTTAAATTAAAAACATTGCCATTATTAAAACGTCCGTTTTGGCAGACGTTGAAAAAAATAGGCGGACGTTAATTTTAATTTAACGTCCGCCAAACACGCGGACATTAAAAGGCAGACGGCAGAAACACAGAATGTTGTAGTGGACTTTGCTTAGGGTTTATGCTTATCCTCATACCTTGTCTCAAGAGTTTATACTAACTCTTGATTCTTTCTCTAAGAGTTTATGCCTACTCTTAGCACATTATCATTCTCACGGGTTTATGTTAACCCAAAGATACATCATACCTTTTTAGCATAGAGTTTATGCTTACTCTTAACTCGTCACATTTTCTACAAAGAGTTTATGCTTACTTGTTGGCCCACAATGGGTGTATGTCCACCCTAAACATCTTTTCTTGCGAGTTTATGCTTACTCGTGTGCACCTTTTCAAGAGTTTATGCTTACTCTTGATCGATCCCGCCTATACGGATTTTCATCATTGTCCCAAGGGTTTATGCTTACTCAAGGGAATAGTTTCGAAGGATCCAAGCACATCCGGAGGAACCCGAAGATTCATCCATCATCATCCTGAGGATCTAGGTGCTTCTGAGGGATTAAACCGCATGGGGCACGGTTACAAGTAAAACTAACATTTGTTTCGCAGGTACCAGCGTTAAAACGGGCGACTAAAGCTCGCAGAACGTCTTGAGTTATCCTCCGTCCCGACAAGAATACTTTAAATTTTGTCTTGCGAGAGCACTTGTCTATCCAGACTCAGTCAAAGTGGTGGCTTCTGTAGACACCTAAAAGTGTCTCCCCAATTAAGGGTCCAATGATTGTAATATACCCGTCGTCAATTGGTCCGGATTTTTCTGAAAAGGCTTGAGAATTGCTTATTTTGTACTTTGACCCATTTTTAGACCAAACCCGAGCCTTCATAATTAACCCTAAACCTTTTTAAGCCATGCCCAAATTTAAACCTTTTAACCAAGCCCAAATCTTTTAGCCCAAATAAACCAAAACTAACATTACTAAATTTTTAATAATAATAATAATAATAATAACAACAACAAGATTCGTACACTAACTAAATAATTACTAAACTAATCTGCTCAAGATCATTACACCATAATTATGTTGTATACAATCTTCTACATCTCATACCATAATCTCTATATCTCCCATATCATTTCTAATCACCCTTCCAATTCATGTAATCTCAACCATATCACACATATCATCACCATTACCATTATCCTATCACCATGCTTCCCATATTTATCATACAATATCTCATCATGTCAACCTTATCCCATCCATATCTTCCATCAAATCTCACCATATCCTACATAATCATCTCCATATCAAGATCTTACCTTATTCTATCTCATCACATCCCCCATATCCTTCATGATTTTCTTCTTGAACCTTCTAATCCCACTCTATATACCTCCTCCCATTTGTTTAAAGTCATAAGATACTAATAAACCATCATAGCATCACTACACACGACAAACTTTTGCAAGCCATACTAACAAGTCCTAGCAAAACCTACACCCTAACCCTTCTTCCCCAAGCAACAACAGCCACAAAAGCAAGAACAACCAGCCACAAGAACCAAAAAATAAACCCGAAACAAGCGATTCGAAAGCCTTGACGATTCCGTTTCGACCACGTCGATTTCGGTATAATTTCTGAAGACTCAATCTCTTTATAATCAAATATGTATTTGATTTCATAATTCATTTAAGTATTAATCAGTTTATTCATGATTGTAGTAAGTTTTAGTTTGATGTTTATGCCTTGTTTCATTTTCTCGGTTTTTTGTTCTGAGCAGTAACTTTGATGAATTTTCCAGAGCTATTGGGAATGAGTTACGATCTGTGCGAGTAGTGATTTTCGATATTATTATGTCTAGTTTCAAGGAAAAATATCTAAAAAATAATAAGAAATTTTTATGCAGGATTTATATGGCCTCGAACATAGCTTGGTCATTATTCTGCTGCACTGATTGTCTGATTTCCAGTTTAAATGTCTAACTTTCCCGATTTTTTCAGGACAATTGGTGATGAATTAAGAGTCCCATGAATAGCCGTTTTGAATCTTATTATGTCTACTTTTATTGAAAAATATCAAATAAATTTTGTAAAATTTTCTTCTTGACGTTTTCTAGGTTCGAACAGAGGATGGTCTATCTTACTGTTTCCAGTTTTGTTTGTCTGACTTTGCTGAGTTTTACAGGATTGATCAAAATGAATTAGATGTCGTTTGGGTATTCGTTTTGAAGCGTATTGTGTCTAGTTTCATGGAAAAATATTAGAAAAAATTTGAAAAATATTCTTGTAGGTGATTTTCTGTTCCGAAGCCAGGTTGGTCAGTGGTGGTTGCATATGCCTTGATTTTCTTAGTTTCTTTTGTTTTATTTTTGTTATTTTTTCTATTAGATAATTTTTGACTTGATTTTATTTCATATGATTTTATTTGGTAACATATTGTTTAATTATGTCATTTGTTATCTCACTTGATCTTTTTATTATTTCATGATCTCATGTACATATTTTTATTTTCACTCATGTATTTTTTCTTTTTGGACCAATTTGATCTTAGGGGCCTTTAATATGGATCTAACTCAGAATGGTCATAATAATTAGTCTTAATCTGCAAATAATTCAAATCCACCTAGTAATATGCGTTATTTAGGATAAAACTGAGATATCTATGTATTCGGGATTAATAATAATTTGACCACAAAAAGAAACCTAGTAGAGACCGCTTACAGGCGGGCGGGCCCAATGCACGATTGGCCCGTAACCTATCCCCGAACCCATACTCTGGTGCACGACCATATGGGGCTGATTGCTCCTGGATTTCGGTACTTCTTCGGTGTCCGTGGACCATATAAAACGCACGGTGGCGACTCCTACTAGTCCGTATTCACGTACGACGTTCACGAATATTCAAAAATAACTCGTGAGACGTAGGCAGCCGGGTAAAAACGACCCCTACAACAGCAAACCCCCCCGCCCCTACTGCAGCCCCCACCCTACAGCACCCTCGTGCAGCACCCCCCTGCCCCCCCCCCCCCCCCCACTACACCCCCACACTGCAGCAGACCCCCTACCCGCCCACTGCAACCCCCTTCCCCCTTCCCCCTACTGACAGCAACCCCCCTACAACAGCCCCCTACCCCTCACTGCCCCCCGTCCTAACATAATTCACCATTCAAGCTTATATCTTAAAGCATAACAACATTTTTTTCAACGTTTGAGAAACCTTTTTTTGGGTTCATCGTTAGCTTATTATTGATTGCAGTTGTGCACTCCTTGACATTTTGGCATACAACGAATTTTTTGACGTTTTGCTTAGCTAGGTTCTCGTATTCTATATTTTTATATCAATATCTTGTGGAAGATGTACACTAATTTTTTTATATAAACTGATATAAACTTCCTAAAGGCATGTATGTGGCTTAATTGCCTTGTTTGACTAAGCTTTTTCCTTTAAAGTACACTAATCGTTTTATATAAACTAATATATATTTTACATAACCTAACTCATGTTTCTTAATTATGTTGATAATGTCTCTATTCAGGGTCTCGACACATCAAGGAATGAAGGAGTCCTTTAACAATACTGAATTAACGGAATATGGAGAAAATTTCTCCAACTCCATGTCCAAAGCTGCATTTTCTAGCTAGCTTTAGATTACATTATTTTTGTATTTGGTAGTATCATACATACTATTTAGTTATTTTATTTATTTTTTCCTTCTTTTAATTTGTAACTCAATTCCATTATAAACATATATGTAAGTTCATAAATTAATACAAATTTGAGTTATTCCTACTTGTTGTTTTTTGTTAATGGGATAAACTAGTTGTGTAGTCGGTGAAAGTAGCTAGCAGCAGTTATGAAGGGAGCTGGACAGTGGGGGAGGGGGTTGAGCTCTGGAAGCAGCAAGCAGCCAGCGTAATTTTTTAGAATAAAAATCTTACTATCAGATCCTCTATTTTAGTAACAGCGGAGCAGATATTGTATTATCTGCTACTCCATTCCTAAAATCGAGGAGCAGATAATGTATTATCTGCTCTGCTATTTCTAAAATAGAGGAGCAGAAATTGTATTATCTGCTCCGCTATTACAAAAATGGCAGAGCAGATAATACATGACTAACTGCTCCGGGGCAATAGCGGAGTAGATAGTACAATGCCTCAAATATCGGAGCAGATAGCGTTTTTTTCCACAAGTGAATCACAATACTTATGATTGAATTACTAAATCAACTTTAAATCATTAAACCATACATGAATTAATCAAGAAATAATCATGCATACATACTTACATCACATGCATAACATGGCCTAAACATGAGAATTGTTCATCATTTTATTCAATTCAATCCTATGTTAATCTATGTAAACTTAATTACCAAATTCGAATCAAACTACTAGTTACCTGGATTAACGCAATGTCGATACTCTCTCGACAAGCGATTAACGAACGATGCACGAACAACAAACATCACGACAAACACGACAACACCACGCACAGACATGAGTAGCACGACCCAACCACACACGACTCTAGCAACCACCACTGCGTCCACCACCATGCACCACCATGTTCACCACCATGATCACGAACACGGTCCACACGAACAGCACTACACCACCACCATACTTCAACCACGACCCACATGAGCACCACCGTGAGCACGCACGGACTGTTGAACGACCAAACCCACAAACAAAACCCAACCCGGAAACAACTCGAACCAAAGATCTTGGATGAATCTATTGTTGAAAATGAGATTACACTAGAAATGTAGTTTAATTGTAACGACCCGTATTTTAGCAGCGTTGTTTTCGGGGAAAACAACAATACAGATCATTAACATCTATAAACCATTAATATCAGATTCATCAATTACAGCAGAAGCTCTAAACTTAGTTCATATTATTCATTAAAACCATTAAATAATCCTAAATAAATACATTTCTAAAGTCCAACAATGCTACAAAATAAGGAAAAGTCCACTAAGAATAATACCAAGGCTAGGGGTGAACATTAGAATAAAAATAAACTGCTAAACTAGCTCGCACACAATCCCAACCCTTGCGTAACTCAATCAATCATCACCTGTACCTGAAAAAGGGTTTTGGGGTCCACAGTCAGTGGTGAGTAATTAGATTGTTCTACTTAATCAGTAGAACACAATTAGAAACATAATAATCAGAACAGGTACACCAAACAGTCAAACAAATCATCAGGAAATCATTCATAGACATCATCGATCAAGTACGCAGCGGAAACAAGCATAACATCACAATAAACCAAGACCTTCTATACTAACTTATTCAGTTCTAGACTTCTTGACACCACTATTGACTCTTAGTTCTATTCAGTTCAGGTGCTAATCCGTGACCAGTCATATGCTCGTAGGGGAAACCTTAATTTTTCCCAACTTTCCTTGCTCATGCCGGGTCAACCACGTTAGATCTACTTCCCGGCACTGGGATCAAGAACTGTCCCAAATCCGAGGATAGGACAATGGCTTCGACTAAACCTATGCTCATGGCAACTTAAGCCACTAGATAGGCGGTCACTTCATAGTTAATCATCTTTTCCATATTACAATTCTGTTCTCAATTCTAGTTCACAACTCAATTCTTTAATGACACAACTTGACTTCTAATCAATTCTAGTCCAACTTAACTTGACTCAAAACTCTAGTCCAAGACTTGTACCACTCGACATTCACTAAATAAAACAACAATTAATTCAATTCCTTAAATAATCATATAAACAATTCAATCAATCAATTAAATAAATAAATAATCAAATAAGCTAACAAGCATCAACAAATATTACTCAAAACATGATAAAAATCCTCCTTTTATTATTACATACCACTCGACATTCTTGGAGCAAACAACCAAAATTTACACTTCAATTTAATTAAATACAATTATCAATAATTCATCATATAAACTTGATAATAAATCATAAAATTATACTTCAAACATTAAATCATCAAACTTGGACCAAAACAAGATCAAAATCAATTCTTTTAGGCAAGAAACTACACGACTTTCATAGGTGAAACATAATATCAAGATTTAAATTCAAGAAACTCTCTTACCATAATTAAATTAAAGATTAAAGTCAAGATTATTATCAAAGATTAATACAGATCAAGATTCCAACGTAAAAATCATGTTTTTGTCAAAGGAAAACACTCGAAAAATCCCAAGAACAAGAAGTTAATATTCGGCCTTCATAAACTAACACAATACCTTCACTAGTAAAAAATTGACTATTAGTATCGCCCCAATAGTATCGTTTTTTTGAAAAAAGATACCAATGAATCGTTGTTTGTATCGTTTTTACAAAAAACGATAGTAATAAGTTATCTATTGGTATCGTTTTTACCAAAAACGATACTAAGAGGTTATCTATTAGTATCGTTTTTGGTAAAAACGATAGTAATAGATAACTTATTAGTATCGTTTTAAAAAAAAACGATAGTAATAGGTTTGTATTAGTACGGTTTAAAAAAAAAAGGGTACTAATAGGTCTCTATTAGTACTTTTTTTTTCAAACGATACTAATAGATAACCTCTTTTATTCATTCATTCAGACACACACATAGACACCATTATCTAAAAAAAAAAACTTAGAGAGAGAAAGAGAGAGCAAGGGAGATCCGTTTTTTCCCCTGCCATGGCTGAGGTTGTTTGTAGGTGTTCTTCACGGCAGCCTTGAGCCTTCTCCCTCGAAACCCTAGGTTCGAATTCAAGGTCTATGTGAGCAGAGGGGCACGGAGGGCACGGGTTCGACTGCTTCTTCTTGCGTGGTTGGACCTGGTTCGACTGCTACTGCTCGAAGGTTGGAGGGGTGCTGCTCGAAGGTTGGAGGGGTACTGCTCGAAGGTTCCACTGCTACTGTTCATTTCGACTGTTCATTTCCACCACCACGCCCAAGGTAACCCTAGCTCTTCCTTTTCTGAATTTTTCTGAATTTGATTTTGGTTTTTCATTTGATTTTTCATTTTAGGGTTTGTGATTTTTTCAGATCTATGATTTGTGGGTTTGGTTTACAAAATTAGGGTTTGTAATTTGTTTTGATTATATATTTTTTTTTGTTTTTACGTGTTATTTTGGCATACAAATTGAAAGCTATAGCATACAGATAAGTGACAAAAGCCACTACCAAAATTAAACTGCCTAATTTCACTGGTTAGACTTCTTTCTGCTTAAGTTCAAATGAAATTGGAAATGCAACTGATATAACACTCTATCTCAAGTAGCAAAATATCTATTTTTCTGAGGTCTTGGCATTTAAGAGCCTGACGTAAAAAAAGGAAAATCAATTCAAGGACACAAAATAGTGACACTATCAAAAAAGCATCCAAAGCCTCTCACTCCAATCAATCTATCGAATAGTCATGATCTTGATTTCCTACAACAATTGCAAGTTGCAGCAATATAACATGCTTAACAGAGCAACATTTCAAATTACCATGATAATGAAAAGAAAATGAAATCTTCTGCATACAAGTTGATTGAATTTGTGGCTAAACCCATGGTCACATCAACGAGTACACAGAACAATAATCACAGGTTACATAACAAATTCAACACAACATGCTTATACAGGGAATGAGGGAGCTGTTCCATTTATATGACAAACCTTCATTGTTGGTTGTGTGGTTATTTGACCATGTATCCAGAGCATAGTAGTAGTGACATCACCAATAGTAGTAGTGACAACCCAAAAACAAAACATTTCACGCATAGCTAGCTCTTCCTTTTCTGAATTTTTCTGAATTTGATTTTGGTTTTTCATTTGATTTTTCATTTTAGGGTTTATGATTTTTTCAGATCTATGATTTGTGGGTTTGGTTTACAAAATTAGGGTTCGTAATTTGTTTTGATTTTATATTTTTTTTTTGTTTTTTTGTGTTATTTTGGCTTTTAATTTGATTTTTTCGATTTTGGTTCAATTTTTTGTGTAGTATTAATTTTTTTTTTCGAATTTGTTCGTACCCCGAGCACTCCCTTGTTCGTATGAACAGTACCTCGCAGGCTGCTACCATGGCTGAAGTAGAGGAGATGGGCTCGACCACCACACGCACAACCAGTCCAACAATAGCTCCAAGCCTTCAAATACCCAGTTCAGGTATTGAATTGTTTCCAAACTCCCCTAATTTTGATAACTTGGCTAGAAATCCTTTGAATGCAAAGGGTAGAAAGTTAGGGTTTGTGACCCCAATTGTCAAAGAGGGGAAATTTTGTGTACAATTGCAATCTGATGAATTGGACAAGGAAAACGAGAAATGGAAATTTTCTCTTGTTTTCTATGCGATTGGAATCAAACCGAGTTTTAATGCTATTAAAAAATATGCTCATCGACAATGGAATATTATTGCTAGCAATATTTTTCTTCATGATGATGGATATTTTATTTTTAGGTTTGATTCGTTTAGTGTGATGAATGAGATTAGGAATAATGGTCCGTATATGTTTGCTGGGAAATCGATTGTCCTGAAACAATGGAATGCAAAATTTGATTTCAAAGTAGAGGTGTTGAGGGTAGTTCCAGTATGGGTGAGGTTCAATCAGTAGGATAAGTGGTGCTTTAGGGGTGCCTATTTGTGCAGATTCATGCACAAGTAACCAAAATAGAAGTAGTGCTGGCTGGGTGCTCGGCTACTGGCAGCCGCGCTGGGTAAATTGACATGTGTGTGTACTTTGGTGCTTTATGTTTTAATCCCATGTCCTTATTGGTTTTTGTTTTTTTATTGATGCTAGAATGAATTATGATTTTCTTGGGTTAATTTTGATTTTTTTTGTTATTTAGTTGAATTGTTTGATTGATAGTTTAATTTATTGGTTAGATTAATTGAGTTTTTATTCTTTAAATTATTCTTCAATTTTCTTCATTTTTTTGTATCTATATTTCAAATGAAGAATGGAGAGGGTAAAATAGTTGAAGATGGTGATGCCTCGGTGAATTCTTTCCAACTCCCCTTTTATTTCTTGGTTGCTTAGTTTTTTAGGATTAGATATAGGATTGAGAGGATAGTTTGAGGATGTTTGCTTTGTTAGTGGCAAGAGGTTCCCGACCTGAGGACACTGGATGGTTGATGGCGTTGTGCCACAACCTTATTTGATGATTTTGGGAATTATGTGCCTAATTTGCTTGCCTTGTGGTTCGATTCTCTTGATTTGTTTTGATTTCTTTTGAATTACTCCTGTTTTATTTTGTTTTTGTTTTACTTTGGTTTTGGTTTTGTTCCTTTTGTTTCACTTGCTTTCTTTGCTTTGCTTTTGCTTAAATCAATGTAACCAATCACTTGCTTCTAACTTTAAACACTCTTGCTTATTGCTTTACACAATCTCACTGTCGCTTGCGTGGGCCGTCTCAAGGATCTAAATCTAACTATGTCGATCATGAATGGGAGATGAGTGCCCATTGACATGGAAAATGATTAGATTCTTAAACGGGGGCGTAGTTGTGGCATGAGATCGCAATCGCGTCACTCTAATAATTAATAAACATGTAACCAATCACATGATTTTAATTTTAAACACTCTTGCTTATCGCTTTACGCAATCTCACTGTCGCTTGCATGGGCCGTCTCAAGGATCTAAATCTAACTATGTTGATCATGAATGGGGATGGGTGCCCATTGACATGGTAAATGATTAGATTCTTAAACGGGGGCGTAGTTGTGGCATGAGATCGCAATCGCGTCACTCTAATCTATACTAAATACTAAAATGCAAGCCACTTGAAAAAAATTTCCCCCTTAAACTCTTATTTTCCCTCCCAACTTATTATATACCATAGTATTAAATGCATGCTTTCCATTTTCCAAAGGTGCCTTTGTTTTTTTTTCCTAAAAAAATTTATAAGTATTTGTACTTTACTTTCCAATACAAAACATACTATCAATCCATTAACAAAAAAATTTCTATTAGTGTTTACTTTCCAATTTTTAAAGAATTTTTTCTCCGCTTTGATTCGTTGGTGATTTTATATTCTTTGACTAAACTCGATTTTCTCTATCTAAGTTTTTGCTCTATTTATTTTTCATTTTTTTAAAATATTCTAAAATGAATGAACCATTATATATATATATATATATATATATATATATATTGAGCAGAAGAAAGAAAGTAAATAAGAAGTTTGTGATTGTTGTGAATAACCCCAATTAAGTCACTTGTTGTCATTATTTTCATTCTGGAAATTAATAATGCTTCCATGCGGCATGCTCCTATGTTTTAATTTCATTCCTAAAGTTGATCATACATACTTTTAGATAGGTATGATTATGTGCCAAAAAAAATTTTTTAAAAAATATAACAGCCTCGGGGTGCTGCTGCCTGGGCGGTGCTGCTGCTGCCTGGGCAGTGGTGCTAATGTCTAGGGGGTGCTATCGGGTGCCTAGCTGCTACCCCGGATGGCTGGCTGGGTGCTCGGCTACTGGCAGCCGCGCTGGGCCACCCCGAGTGCTTGCACACTTAGTGTATATCAGGTTTTAAGCTAAGATTACTCGAAGTTAGTGCGAATTATCTTTCATTTGCCCGTCATAGCTTAGGTTATCTTGCTTAGCTTGCTGCACACTTAAGGTATATGTTGTTGTTGTTGAATTGTTAGGGCTTGTAATTTGATTCACTGAATGTACGACTAAAATTGTGTTATGTTCAACAACAGAACATCCTTTTTTTAGTTTGCAAATATTGTGGCCCTAAAACTCTAAGCAAGATGGCATCTATAACATTACTTATATGTTTTTTTTTTCAATCTTTGATTTTGAAGGACTACTTCGAAGATCTGCCCCATATACCAAAGGAGACTTGGATGAGGTTCGCGAGCAATGGGCGAGGTTCTTCAGGCTAAATTTCTTATTGTGGGATCCTAATTAAATAAAATTTGTATTAGTAGCACATTATTTATACATTTTATTTATAGTTACTTCGTAAACATCGATTGTATCCAACCTTCTTGTAAACTATATTTTATATGAATACATCGAACTTGTATTATGTATGTATCGTTTACAAATTTTAATTAATTATAAAAAAATATTATATTATTGTACATTATACAGAATTGAACAGGGCTGCAGATAATGCCGAAAGGGTGCATATATATATATTTGGCCCAATAATTAAATATAAATCTAATTAAAAAAGCAGTATTAGTATCATTTGTTAGAAAAAACGATAGTAATAGAGAGTCCATTACTATCGTTTGTTAGCAAAAACGATACTAATAGGGAGTCTATTACTATCGTTTTTAGTAACAAATGATACTAATGGGTTCTCTATTAAAAAACGATAGTAATAGACTCCCTATTACTATCGTTTTTTCTAACAAACGATAGTAATAGTACGCATTACTATCGTTTTTCACAAACGATACTAATAGAATTCTGTATTAATAACGCCTCTATTAGTATCGTGTGAAAAACGATACTAATAAGCTAAAGCTAAAAAAATGATACTAATAGGGGATTTTTCTACTAGTGCTTAGATTATCCATCAATTATCAAGCAAGAATTAAGAATTATACATGATTTCATGACAAAAAAAAATATAAACAAAAATTATTAAAACCTTCATGGAACCTCACGCCATGCACACAATTTTATCATCAAACTATTCCAAATAATTCAACACTAATTCTATGCAATTCAAAACAATTCCAAACATATTCAAACCTATTCTAAAAATTATATAACTAATCTATCCTACAGATTAAATAAAGCAATCTAATTACCTGACAGGTTGTATATGGTTCGACTTTTCAAGGGGTGTTCACGGTTCTTGGCTTTCTTTGATGATTCTTGTTTCAATCTTTGAGGGTTGGAACAATAGGAAAGAATTAGGGGTAGTTAGTGATTTGAGTTGTAGCAATGATTGAGAGATTAGGAGCAATAGAAATATATTTTATTTCTCCCTTGGCTGGCCGAGTATATTAATGAATCAAGAGGGGTTCTTGGATCCTAAATCTTAGTAGAGTAGTTTGGATAAAAATAGGATTTTTAGAAAAAAGTCAAAATAGATATAAGTTAGTAATATTGGTTTAGAACAAATTAAAGAAATCAATTAAAAGAAAGGAATAAGGGGGTGGACCGTGAGTTATGGAAGGAGAGAGGGTTTAGAAGTTCCTATATTTTAGTAGTCAAAGTAGGAAACAAAGATAGGGTTTTTAGGCTTAGCCAAAAATAGATAAGGGCTTTTAATAATATTGATTAAAACAAAAGAAATAAATTAATTTAAAGACAAATACAAAAGGGGCGGCTGTGAGATAGAGGTAGGGAAAGGAATTAATTGGGCTCGGGTTTTGGCAAGATAAGATAGAAAGGTTCGGGCCAGGATCAAAATAATTAGACTGCTACAATAAATTAATAAATAATTAAATAATAATCAACTAAATAGTTAATTAATTATATATTTAACTAATTATGAAAAATTTAAAATATCCCGTAATTTCGGGGTATTAAATTAATAGTGTATGAATCTTGAGTTTTAGTGTGGACTGAGTTGATGAATTTGGATGGAGAAATATGGGTTTGTAATGGTGTTTGTCGTAAGATGATAATGATGATTAGAGAGTGTTTAACAAATGCCAAAAGTGTTTACTAACAAATGAAGAGGTAAATGAATAGTAGACCAAATCCTCATATTGACCCATATATATAGAGGATGGGACAAATGAAGAAACCAACCTGAGTATTAATCCCATGTCCAACCGGCCCATAGGAGATTAATTGGCTATTGGGCCAATTTATACCAACTTAGTAAAACTAAGCCCAATTAATTAAAAATGCAAATCAGCAAATCAAAAATAAAATACAATAAACCATGAAAAAATCACAACAATTCACCCAAAAATCATGTCAAAATTAGGGATATTACAGTCACCCCTCCTTAAGAAAATTTTCATACCCGAAATGTCCATATATAAGCAGGCACAATCAAACACAACTAATCATGCCCAAAAGACAAAGATCATAGGGAAAAGTACATACCCGATCGGAATAACTCAGGGTACTTCTCCTGTATGAATGACTCATTCTCCAAAGTCGCTTCCTCGATCTACATAACACCGTCACACCTTAACTAGAGGTACTACCTTCCGTCGGAGCTTCCTATCCTATCAGTCCAAAATTTGAACTCTCAACTCCTTAAAAGATAGGTTCGGCTCCAGATCCACTGAATCCACCATCACCACATGTGAAGGGTGACTAACATATTTTCGCAACTACGAAACATGGAATACGTTATGCACCCAAGATAACTCAGATGGTAACGCAAGGTGATAAGCCACCTCTCCTATTCTCTCGAGGATCTCATATGGACCAACGTTTCTGGGCCTAAGCTTGCCCCACTGCCTAAACCGAGCCACGCCTTTCATAGGCGCCGCCTTCCTCGAAAGCCAAAGGTCGTTTCCGACAATCCGCATACGACTTCTGACGACTCTGAGCGGCTTGAAGTTTAGCACGAATAACCCAAATCAACTCAGCCGTCTCTCTGATATGTTTCGGGCCAATCACCAAGGAGTCGCTGATATCATTCCAATATGACGGACTACCACACTTGCGCCCATATAAAGCCTCATATGGGGCCATCTGAATACTCGAGTGATAGCTGTTGTTGTAGGAGAACTCTACTAAACTCAAAGATTTCATCCAAGTCTGTTGAAACTCAAGACCACACGCTCGTAGCATATCCTCCAAAGTCTAAATCATCCTCTCTGTCTGTCCGTCTGTTGCCGCTTGAAATGTCATACTCAAGTTCAACTTAGTACCAAAGGCCTCCTGAAGTGACTTCCAGAATCGAGACAAGAATCCGCGATCTCGATCTGAAACAATATCCTTCGGTACCCCATGTAGCTGAACTATCTCCTGAGTATATGCTTCGGCCAAGTAGTCTTCATCAGAATGAATCTTGCTACCTTAGTCAATCGATCCATAATCACCCAAACCGCATCCAACCCACTAGATTTAGGTGGTAAACTTACCACAAAATCCATGGATATGGAATCAAACTTACACATAGGTATGGGCAATAGTTGAAGTAGACCGTCGGGCCTCTGATGCTTGATCTTCACACGTTGACATGTGAGACATCGTGCCACAAACTCCGCTATCTCTTGTTTCATCCCGGGCCACCAGAAATACTCTCTAAGATCCTTGTAGAGTTTCCCACTTGCCAGATGTTCCTCGCTCATGATCTTGTTTCTTAGGTCCGCATCTTTAGGCACACACCACCTTAGGATGATTAAACATGAATTAGCACAAAACCTTTAAAATTTAAAACTTTAAAATTGAAATTCCAATACCTCTTATGAAATCTCAATCATCCATCCGTGTCGATCTCGAAATCGGTCGCCTTACCTTGCTCTTTTGCCTCACGAATTTTCTACAACTGAGGGTCTCTTCTTTGATTCTCACGAAGCTCTTCATATAAATTGGGCTCCATACTCATAGAACATAGAATACCATGGGTATGTCCCTTAGAGAACAATTCCACCTCCAAAAGGTGCAAGTCGCTACAGATTTTTTTAGGAAGGACTAAAGCACAATTAAAGGAATGACGAACCTTTTAGCTAAGAGCATCCACCACTTGGTTGGCTTTTCCCTCTCAATATCCCACCGTGAGGTCATAGGCTTTAATCAATTCGAGCCATCTTCTTTGCCTCATGTCCAACTCCTTTTGAGTAAAGATACATTTCAGGCTCTTGTGATTGGTAGCCCCGTAAAGATAGTGTCTCCATATTTTCAATGCAAACACCACCGCCAGTAGCTCAAGAGAGTTTTTAGGGTAATTCTTCTCATATACCCTAAGTTGTCTCGAGGCATAAGCAATAACCTTGCTACCTTGCATCAAAACACACCCCAAACCGTGCTAAAAGGCATCACTATAGACCTCGTAACTCAGACTGTCATCGGGCAACGCTAGAACAGGTACTGACACTAGGCTCTGCTTCAAGGCTTGGAACGCCTATTCACATTGCCGAGTCCACATTAACTTGCTCGAAGAGCTGTTTTGGAAAATTCCTTCATAAAGCTCCGATTGTAACCTGCCCAATGAAAGTTCACAAGTCAACTCGATCCTTTAAGAGGTAAATAAAATTTTAATACTTTAAAATTAATACATTTATCTACTAGACCGAGAAAACTCTAAACCTCATCCACATTCTTCGGGCTACTCCACTCGACTATATCCTTGATCTTTGCTGGATCGACCTTGAAACCGTTTCTATCAATAACGTGTCCAAGGAAAGATACCTAGTGGAGCCAACATTTGCACTTGGAAAGCTTGGCAAACCATTTTTGGGCTCGTAGGACATCAAATACCATTCACAAATGTAATACATGGTCATGCTCATCTTTTGAATATATTAAAGTATCATCAATGAAAACAAAAACTTGGAGAAAACACCTACTCCCCGAAGTTGATCAAAGAGATCTTCAATTCTTGGTAGGGGATACTTGTTCTTGATCGTCACCTTGTTATGTTCCATGTAATTAATACAAAGATGTATACCGCCGTCCTTCTTTTTGACGAACAATACCGGAGCACCCCAAGGTGAAACACTAGGGATAATGAAGCCCTTAACGATCAGATCCTGAAGCTTAGTCTTCAACTCTTTATGCTCGTCTAGAGCCGTCTGGTAAGGAGCTTGAAGGGCCAAATAGCACTCAAGAGGGGGGGGGTGAATTGAGTGTTTCTTTAAAATTATCTTTATAGACTTTTTTCTTGATTTGTTCTACGATAGAACCAAAGAACTGGTTTAAGAGCGGAATTATCTACAACACTAATACAGTAATATGTAAAGCAAATAAAGAACACACATATTTAACGAGGTTCGGTTGCTGTGCCTACATCCTCCTACTCTTGCTAATAACTTTTATTAATAAACTTTGAAGAACAAAAGATAGTACAATTTTCTATTGTAAACGCATACGACATACTTCCTGACTCTCAACCCAAGACTGTTATTTCGCACTTGAACACACAAGCACTCGCAAATGAACTCTCAATTGCTCAAAATCAATAACCCCTCTGTTAGTAATGAATAACATAATGTTTCTCTCAAAAGATGATTCTCAAAAGCTTACAAGAGATGAAGTTATGTTCTGGGTTTTTGAATGCTCTTGTAGTTTGTACACTATTATGTTTGATCTTTTGGACTCTCGAAAATATTGCTCCTTGAAATATTATATAGTCCTCACCACTTGGTTTTTTTTGTTCATTAAGTGCCTCTATATATAGACAGTTAGAAAACCCAAGATTATTTCAATCAAGAGGTTTTTGTAACCGTAATCATTAAACCCAATTAATTATGATATCGAATATTCGAAGATCAAAGATCTCGAAGGTTTGTTAGGATCTCCTAAAGATGTGTGGTTTTGTTAGCACTTAACATTGTTTACCAAACTGACTTGATCACGTGCAAGATCTTTAAAGAATCCAAGAATCGAATTATTTTATAACGTTTCGTGAGTCAGTTTGTTAACCTACTGGTCTGCTGAACTGTTCTAGGAACTGTTCTTCAGATCAATCGTGTTACAACCACTAGACACTGGTTTGGTGTTTGCAATATACCAAGATCAAACATCACAAATATAGTATCCTACTTAAACATTCTTTACAAAAAAAAGACTATAAGCAAAAACCCTAAGGCTACTCTTCAATCTTCAAGCTCTTCACTACTTCGAAACTTGGATTCTCCATTGTTTGCTCACTTCAGTTTTGATGAAGCGGTTCTACATGTCTCAAGTACTGGAACACCTGTATGAAAAACATGCACAATACAATATATGACATGAAAGGTAATATTACTCAGAATGAGTAACATAGGAACAGTACACCTCATCCGTTTTCAGAACAATTGTATAAATTCATTCAATAACAATTGTTCTTGTAAACTGTTGCTAATAACTGTTTGACCCATATGTTTTTGTCAGCTGTTTGTATCAGCCATTTGCATCAGATGTTTGTCATCAGTCAAAACACTAACGACCCGTTTGGTAGCCGGTTATAAATGATGGTTATGAGAATGAATTTATAACTAAATTTGGAAGGAAAATTAAAATCCATTCCCATGGTGGTGCTACCTTAGCTCAAATTTATCTAATTTTCTTCACAAATATTAATTCCCATCAAATACCACCTTCCCCGATGGTAATGGATGGGAATGAAAAATGAGAAGAAAATTGAAGCATGGGGATGAAAATTTGTTTACCATGGAGATTATAAGGTTCATCCTTAACAAAATTACACTATAAATTCATTATCATTACCACAATTTATTACCAACAACCAAACCGGCCGTAAGGGTCTCAACAAATTCTCCCTTTTTGATGATGAAAAGCCTTTGAAGTTTTTCTGCAATAAACAAGTTAGTCAAAGAAAGCCTCAAAACACATGGAATTATTTTTTTGGAATTTTCTGACTAAAAAATAAACTAACTAACTAAATCAAAAATCCTAAAATCTAAGTGAAATAACTAACTATTTAAACTTTTTTCAAGACTAAGAACAACTATCCTGAAAGATTGCAAAAATTTGGCCAAGAGAAAAACTATGCAGAACAGCTGTAAAAAAAAAAAAAAAACTTTATTGACTCGACTGACTGACTAACTAACCGGAACTATTATCTCGGACTAAACTAAACACTTAGGCTTCTAGACTAATAATCAGACTAGGGTTTATTCTACTGGTCTTTCTAGCTTTATCAAAACTTTAAATGACCTAATTTTCCCCTTTTGGCATCATTAAAAAATATTCATAGACAACTAAAGCAAGCCAATAAAAATGCATTCGTCTAAAAGGTAGGCCACAATACCAAAATGTTAAACCTGACAGTAGTCACTAGTGAGTTATCAACTCACTATCCCAAAAACAATTTAAAAAGTTAGCAATACAAACCAACAGAGTATGAAAGGAAACCAAATTACAGATAAATTGTTTTGTAATAAGGTAAGGAAACAATAATACTTGAGGCAGATTGGTAGAAGGGGAATGGAAATAAGAAGGCTAATGGCAGGCATCATTCATCATCATCATCATCATCATCATCATCCTCAACAAGCTCATCATCAGGATCAGAGACATCATCATCATCTCCAGACACCTCTGCATCTTCTTCAGACTCCTTTGCAGATGTCTCTGTTCAGCAATTTTCTCCTACATCCATTTCAGTATCAACTGGTTCCCCTGCTCACTTAGACTTCCTTGAATATTGACCATCATCCTCTTTTGCTACCCTTGCCATCTGTAAAACTCGAAGTTTTGTGGTTATCAGTTTCTTCTCTAGAGACACCTGTTTCTGAGCCATACTATCAGTCAACCCTTTAACCAATGTCATTAACGTGCTAAGGGTTTCCTCCTGATTTTTCATTCTACCTAGAAGGGGAGTGAGATCTGCTGAAGAAGCAGACACAATGCTCTTCCTGATCTCTCCAAACTAAAACAGAACCAGATGCTTCTAGTCCTTTTTTGCCTAAGAATATTCATTGAAAATTTCTGTCCTACCACTGTTTCTCCAGCTAGTTTTATACCATTCTTAATCATCACAGAAGTAAGTATTGAACCATAGGGAAGGGAGTGGGGTTGAGAGTTCTAGCCCACAATTATGTGGTCTAGAATCAAAGAGGGGAGATTGATCTTTACCTTCTTCATCATTAGGTACATGAGTACCATGTCCATTATCCTAACTGATCCCCTACCCTGTGCGTTAGGTAAAACCAATTTGTTGCATATAGAATGCAACACCAACATGATTGGTTTTGATAAATTCTTAGCAAGATAACCATCTTTGTTGGCTAATACTCTCCCAAAGAAAAACTTGATTATATCATTAGTTGAAACCCCACCAACACTGGTCCAACCATTAAAACATATAAATCCAACTTAACGCCAGAAACAATATGGTAGAGGTGACACTCATATAAGGGAAGAACTCCAAATTCTCATAAAATACCCTTATATGCCCTACATAAGCTTTTCTAAAAGTTTTAAACAAACACATCCAACCCTGAAATTCTGAAATTTCCTTAACCTCAGATGAAACAGGCATATCAAAATATCAATCCTCACATCCACAACCAGATATACCATTCCTATACAAAAATGTTAAGAGAAACAGTAGATTTACCTTTGGCTGTTTTGGCAGCAATCTCTACACTGCCTGATCTAGTAAATCTCCTGCTAATTACCTGAACTGGAGGCCCCTTTGCCTCACCTTCCAACTGTACTTCTTCTTCTTCAGCCACTTTTGGCTCTTCCTCTACACTTTTCTCTTGCATATCCTTCTCCTCAGCCTGCATGGACTCATCCTCTGGTTCATTCTCTACATCCTCATCATTTTCCTCAGAAATCTTTTATAGGGTTTCTAACACAATCTTGTTAGCTTGAATAGTGAAATCCTTTTGTCCCCCTAAACATCAGCTTTAGTTGAAGGTTAATTTTGTGTTGTTTGAGGTGATGTGGGTTCAGTAGATGGAGGTAATACGAAGATAGGAGTGGGAGAAAGTAGGGTTTCAGTTTCGACAGTTTTCTCAGTAGGTAATGAGGTGGTTTTGGTGGTTGAGGTTGATTTTGTGGTTGAGGTTTTTGTTTTTAAAGGTGATTTCAGATTTAGTTGTTTGGTCACTTATGGAGTTGCAGCATCAGATACATTAAACTTATCCAACGAACTATCAGATCCTGCTATGGAGGGTGATGAAGATGTATTTCCAGAACTGTTCTTCTTCTTTGCTTTAGCTAAACCCTTAGTTCTTACCATTTTCCTTCCTCAAACTTACAGAGATCTTGCGAGAGATGATTTTGAATTCGACATAAGATGAAGTGAGAGAGATAGTGAATGAAATAACCTAACTGTGGATTAATATGAAGATAGTGAAGCAGAATAAATGAGGGGAGTGAGAGTAGTGGTCAGTTTCAAAAGAGAGAATTTAAAAAGAAAGTGAAATAACTTCCTTAACTCCCACTAATTGAAAGGCACGTGTGGACGTTTCCTTCCATCACTTATGTATGAAATATTGAAAACCAATTGCCAAAGTATTTATCACTTACGAAAGTTATAAAATACTTATGTTAAGTTTTGTAAAAAATTAATTCAACAAAAAAATATCAATAGTATTCTGTTGTTCATCTGTACTGGTTCACATCACTACACAAATCAACTTTTCTGGGCAACATAGACAACTCACCTATTCATGCATCAATACAGAACAATTAGGATCAACAATGTTTATGCAAATAGTCCATACCGCCATAAACATACATTAATCGAGCCAAAAGAGAGGGTTTAATCATAAGAAGCCTTTTGAAACAATTTTAGACCAATTTTTATTACCTTCAGTCTAACTAAAATAACGTTGACCTAAATCTAAGTAAAGTCCTACTTCCTAATTCTGATTATTCCTAAAAACAACCTAAACCTACAAAACGAAATTCTACTTAGTGGTTCAGAGAAGATATTTGCAATCTGATCCTCACTTTTGCAGAATTGAACTCAACTACACCCTTTTCAACATTATCCCTTAGGAAATGATGTCTTATCTCTATGTGCTTGGTCTTTGAGTGCTAAACTGGATTTTTAGAAATGTTAATGGCACTAGTGTTGTCGCATAAGATAGGGACTCTATTGAACAACACTCCAAAGTCATTCAATTGACTCTTTACCCAAAGAAGTTAAGAACAACAAGCAGCAGCTGCAATATATTCAACTTCTGTTATGGATAAAGCTACAGTGTTATGCTTTTTGGAATCCCATGAGATCAAATATGATCCCACAAAGTGTGCCATACCTGAAGTACTCTTTATGTCAGCTAAGAACCCTGCATAATCAACATCAATTTATACAACCAGTTCAACTTTACTACCTCTTAAATATAACAAACATAAATCATCAGTACCTACCAAATACATGAGAATTCTTCTTAGTGCTTTCAAATGTGATTCCTTCGGGTTACTCTGAAATCTGGTCTGGTGGTAGTGAAATACAATAATGATCCAATCATGCCTCTGAACACTATAGGATCCGCAGTTGTTCCCTTGTCATCTGCATCAAGCTTTGTGGAAGTTGTAACAGGTGCATCATATACCTTACTGTTCTGCATGGCATACTTCTTTAGAAGCTCCAGAAGGTACTTTTGTTGATGTATCATGATTCCTTCATCAGTTTGCTTGATCTATAGAAAAAGGAAGAAACCAAGTTCTCCCATCATGCTCATTTCAAACTCACTCTGCATATGACAGCAAACTCATTACATAATATCTTATTTGTAGCACCAAAGAGTATGTCATCAACATATATTTAGACTAAAATCAAGTCAGACCATTTTGTTGTAGTAAACAAGGTCTTATCCACTGTTCCTCTAATATACACATTTTTCATCAAGAAGTTGGACAATCTTTCATACCATGCTGTAGGAGCTTGTTTTAAACCATACAAAGCTTTGTCCAACTTGAAAAAATAATCAAGGAACTGTGAATCAGTGAAACCAGGTGGCTGTTCAAAAAACACTTCCTCTTTCAAATATCCTTTCAAGAATGCTGTCTTGACATCCATTTGAAACAGTCTTATGTTCATGTGTGCAGCAAAGGATATTAGAAGTCTAATGGCTTATAGTCTGGCTACTGGTGCAAAGGTCTCATCATAGTCGATGCCTTCTTGTTGATTGTATCCTTGCACCACTAGTCTAGCCTTATTTCAAACTATGGTACCCAGGCCATCAAGTTTGTTTCTATAAACCCATCTGGTACCAATCATAGATCTAACTTTGGGTCTAGGTTAAAAATGCCACACAGATTTTCTTTCAAACTGATGTAGCTCATCCTGCATTGCTATGACCCAATCTAGATCCTGAAGTATTGTTTTAATATCAGTTGGTTCTTGATAGCAGAGGTTTTGGGTCTCTAATAACCAAATACCCCCGATGTAGTATAGTGGGGGTTATCGAACACAGGGAACAATGGAGATTTAGGAATGAGCAAATTAAAATGGGCGAGGATCTTGTTTTGGGGATTTTTGGATGAAAATTTACAATTTCTACACTAAAACTAACAACTGGCAACGAAACTAAACTAAGCACAAATTAGCTAAAAACACAAGAAAATCAAGAAAAAACAAGCACTAGGGGTTATGGTTCCGGATTCACTAGACTTGGGGGGATTTACTCTAAACAATCCCATAACTAATCAACATTTTAGGGAAGAGGAACAATCTCTCTTCAATACTCAAATCTTTTCCCAAAGACAATGAGTTGGAGGGTTGATTCATCAACAAAGCCTTTCCCAAGGTCATTTGAAAACTTCACAACCCCCACCATGGGTGCAAGACTTTTTCCTAGTGTCACCATTCAATCCCTTGACAAGGAAAAACAAATGAAATTTGAGCAAAGAAGAAATACAACAAACAACTCATAGCCAAAGCATTGAAGCATTTCAATACAAGTAAGTAGACTTGATCATGATCACCTTTCAAGATCTTTGACACCAAACTCAATAAACCTATAACATCAAATGCCTATAAGATCAACGAAAACCCCCAAGTCCTTCATGAATCCTTCCTCATAAACCCTAGCAAGAAAACTACTCACTATTCATGGACTTTGAAGCAATAACGACGGAGATTGAAACTAAAGAAATCTTAAGCATGATTAAGAAGTGAAAACAAGCAATAGAACAATCAACACTAACATTCAATAGAGAAAAACACAGAAAAAAAAATGAGAAAGGTGAAGAAATAATACAAAAAGATTACATTGATTAACAATGGAGAATGAATAACAATGGAGTTTAAGCTTTCTCTGACTACAAATCTACTTTCTCTCTCTAGTTTCCTCTCTACTTCTCTCTACAAAACGTTGTCTAAAAACTATGAATAAAACATGATAGATAAGAGAGAAATCTGAGTCTTGTATATATTTTTTTCACTGCAGTAATCTTGCGCGACCGCGAGAAATGAGGAAAAACGAGAGCGACTGAAGAACAGGAAACGGGTGCACTGGGACAATGGTCGCGGGCACGCTACTAGCATCGCGGGCACGACTGAACAAAGACGCGGGCGGGATGCAGGCTGGAGGCCTGTGGTTGGAGTAGATTATCTCGTGCAATTGTAAAGCCAGTGAGGGCGCGCCAAAATCCCTGTCCGCACCTTCCAAAATCCAACCCGATCATACTTTCAACTATAAGCTCAGGCTCTCGGGAAGGGCCGACATGCTTTCCGAGGCATCGGATTATGGGCCCGGGTTGCTGCTGAAATTACAAAGATGTACGCATCTTGAAGCCTATTCAAGGCCTCTCACGACCCTTGTCGGCTCTCGGGAGTCGCATGAGTAACCTACATGAATACACACAAGGCATAAGAGATATAAAATTGCTCATTTATTAACAAAAACAGTAAGAAAACATCTTTTAATCTACTTAAACTCGAAATAAACAGACCTATGCAAAAAAGGACTAAAAACTAAAGAAACTAAGTTTTAAAGGCATTGAAAACAAGCGGAATGAGCCCGGAAAATAAGTCCATAAATAGACCGATCAAAATCCCCCAAGCTTGCCTTTCGCTTGTCTTTAAAGAAAGAAAAAAAGGGAATTAAAATAAAAACTAAAATCCTAACTCACTTTCGTAGGAATCACGGTTGCTTTTAGCAACAAGCAACAAGCCATGTAAACCTTAAAGTTGCCAATGAGGACGAGTGACGCTCTCGTAAGGGTTTTCTAGAGTTGGACCCATAACTCTTCCAAAAATAAATCAAGGCAAAGATTCACAAAAATAAAGAAAGGAAAAACAATAAGAGAGAAAATAAAACAAAAATCCCTATTTGGACATGTAAATGGACCGGATCAGTGAATGCAAACCTTTCTAAGCGCTAGCGGAAAACATGCCCAAAGATGTCAAAGGTGGATAGTTAAATAAAACATGCTAGATAGAAGACCTAGAGAGGTAAAATCCCCTTTCACTCCGCAACCAAACAACCACAAGCTATGCTAGTTTCGTATCCACTCTGAAAGGTAGCTCCTCATGACTCCACGAAGGAGCCGGAAAAACAAAACGGAGAAACAATTTAGGCTATCCAACATCTCATCATAACAAAACCGCTCAATATTCTTGAACCATGACTTCCTCCACCGAATATGACTCAACTCTCTATGATCAAGAGGACTTAAGGGTTGTAATGTAGGGCTAGGGGTAAGGTAGGAATAAATTTGGCTTATGGTGCTCAAAACCTAAATAGTGAAGCAAATAAGCGCCAATGAGCAACAAATAGAAAACAAACTCCTAATACTCCACACACATACACACAAAATCCCCAAGCTTATTCAAAGAAATAAACAAAATTTGAAAAATTTTACACAATTTTTCGTATTACTCCTCCTCCCCCAAGCTTAAAGGACACAATGTCCTCATTGTGAAAAAGAATGGAATAAGTGCTCACTTTTTTCAACTTTTCATTTTTTTTTCAATTATTCAACATGACCTTGCCTTTTTCAACTTAGGTCGGCCTTTGCTTCAAATCATACTGTAGGGGTCGTTTTTACCCGGCCGCTTACATCTCGCGAGTTTGTTTGAATGCTCGTTAACGCCGTACGTGAACACGGGCTAGTAGGAGTCGCCACCGTGTGTTTTATACGGTCCACGGACACCGAAGAAGTACCGAAAGCCAGGAGCAATTAGCCCAATATTGTCGTGCACCAGAGTATGGGTTCGGGGACAGGTTACGGGCCAATCGTGCATTGGGTCCGCCCGCCTGTAAACGTTCTCTATTAGGTCTCTTTTTGTGGTCAAATTATTACTAATCCCGAATACATAGATATCTCAGTTTTATCCTAACTAACACATATTACTAGGTGGGTTTGAATTATTTGCAGATTAAGACTAATTATTGTGACCACATTGATTAGATCCGTATTAAAAGCTCCTAAGATCAAATTGGTCCAAAGTTAAAAAAAAATATACATAAGATAAAATAAAATATGTACATAATATTGGTCAGGTAAAATAAAATAAAATGAAATGAAATGAAATGAAATAAAATCATAACAGATAAAATAAAATGAGATCATATGAAATAAAATCAAGTCAAATACTGTCAAATAAAAAACTAACAAAAAAAAAACAAAAAAAAACTAAGAAAATTAATCAAGTCATGTGCAACCAGCACTGACCTACCTGGCATTGGACCGAAAAATCACCTGCAAACATATTTTTAAATTTTTTTCTAGTATTTTTCCATAAAACTAAACACAAATAGATTCAAAATGACTACTCACACGACCACTACTTCATTTCGAGAAATCCTGTAAAATTCAGCAAAGTTAGACAAACGAAACTGGAAACAACAAGACTGACCATCCTCTGTTCGAACCTAGAAAACATCTAGAAGAAAATTTTAGAAAATTTATTTGATATTTTTCAGTAAAAGTAGACATAATAAGCTTCAAAAAGAATATTCACACGACTCCCAATTCAATCCCAATTGTCCTGAAAAATTCGGCAAATTTAGACAAACAAAACTGGAAATGCAAAATCTGAAAAGCGAGTTCATAACCAGCTGCGTTCGATCCCATAAAACTCCCAGAAGGAATTTTCTTAAATTTTTTGAAATATTTTTCCTTTTGAAACTAGACATAACAATCTCGAAAATGAGTACTCGCACAAATTGTAACTCATTCCCAATAGCTTTGGAAAATTCATCAAAATTACTGCTCAGAACAAAACCGAGAAAATGAAACAAAACATTTAACTATAACTTGCTACAATCATGAATAAACTGATTAATACTTTAATGAATTATGAAATCAAATACATATATGATTATGAAGAGATTGAGTCCTCAGAAATTATACCGAAATCGCCGTGGTCAACGGAATCGTCAAGGCTTTCGAATCGCTTGTTTTGAGGTTGTTTTTCGGTTTTTGTGGCTGGTTATTCTTGCTTTTGTGGCTATTGTTTCTTGGGGAAGAAGGGTGTAGGTTTTGCTATGACTTGTTAGTATGTTGTGGCTTGTTGGTGGTGCTATGATGGTTTTCTAGTATCTTATGACTTTAAACAAATGGGAGGAGGTATATATATAGTGGGATTGGAAGGTTCAAGAAGAAAAATCAAGAAGGATATTAGGGGATGTGATGAGATAGAATAAGGTAAGAGCTTGATATGGAGATGATTATGTAGGATATGATGAGATTTGATGGAAGATATGGATGGGATATGGTTAATATGATGAGATATTGGATGATAAATATGGGAAGCATGGTGATAGAATAATGGTAATGGTGATGATATGGTGTGATATGGTTGAGATTACATGAGTTGGAAGGGTGATTAGATATGATATGGGAGATATAGAGATTATGGTATGAGATGTAGAAGATTGTGAACAAGATATATATGGTGTGATGATCTTGAATGGATTAGTTTAGTAATTATTTAGTTAGTGTACTAATCTAGTTGTTATTATTATTAAAAAATTTAGTAATGTTAGTTTTGGTTTATTTGGGCTAAATGATTTGGGCTTGGATAAAAGTTTTATATTTGGGCATGTCTTAAAAAGGTTTAGGGTTAATTATAAAGGCTCGGGTTTGGTCTAAAAATGGTTCAAAGTTCAAAACAAGCAATTCTCAGGCCTTTTCAGAAATCCGGACCAATTGACGATGGGTATATTACAATCATTAGACCCTTAATCGTGGAGACACTTTTAGGTTTCTACACATACAAATCTCACAACCTTAGCTTGGGAAAACTCGTTACTCTACAAATTTTCAATACAAAATAAACTCTAATCAAGATGCTCCAAATGCTTCACTACACCTAAAAGGTATAAAACAAAACAAAGTGGATACGAGGCTATTAGTGTGGCTAGAAGAAAGGAAAGGCCAAGCTCAAAGGGTTCCAAACGGTAAATGCAAGCAAAAACCTAGAAAAGTGAAAGAAGCAAGATAAATAAAACAAAAACGGAAATAAAAAAAGGGAAAAAAGGAAAATAACTAAGAAAATGAATGCCTCTATCCTCCCCTAGAGTAGCTCGGTCGCGGTCTCGGAGAGTCATGAATCAAGTTCTTGATAAAGCTAAGTTCCTATCGCCACTCAAACAAAACAATGTTTAAGGCTTGAAAGATTTAGCAATTCCTCACATGTTAAGGGTAGTGGATTGCAAATACTACCTCTAGCGATTGAACCAGCTAGCAAAACATCACCAATCATACTACAACCCAAGAATTTGAGTTTCATGAACTCTAAAGCTCTAAAACCTAGCATATAAATATTTGAAAATCAACCCCAACATCTCAAACCATGTGCACCACTAACAATTAGGACAGAATGCATTCAAAGTCCAATATTCTAGAACGATCAAGTCCAAACTAGAAACAAAACCAAAAATCCACTTTGCCTTGAAAGGAAAAGAAAAGAAAAAGAAGCGGAAAAAAAGAAAAAAAAAAGAAGAAAACTATACAAAAGTGAGGAAAACAAAATCCAAGCATGAATGACTCTCAAATAAGCAATCAAGCATCAAACAAATAAATAAATCGAGGCCCAACGCCATCGATATCCAAATGTACTCAAGGGCTTTAAAGCCAAAATTAAAAGCCAAACCTCCTCGAACAATCATCTCCTCTTAGACCTAATCCTAGAACTAAGCAAACAAAGAAAATGAAAAGAGAAGAAAGGGGTGTTGGAAAGATCTAACCAGGAGCAGGAGCAATTAAAGCAATATCTCATGCCATGTAGCTCTGTACCTAAATCAGAAGAAAGATCAGTAGAACACAAGAATAAAAGAAAAGAAAACAAGAAAAAGAAACTATCAACAATGTCAGCATAAAACACTGGCCAATCCAAACCTAGTCCGAGCTAAACCTGAAAGCAGACAATCCTATGCACCCACAAAATGCTACAGAAAGCAACGCGTTAAGATAAAAATAACTACCTCATCCTACACTCTATCGACAAGTAAAGACACAACATAAACTCCCCTCCCCCAAGCTAAATGGATGCCATCCCCCCAAGCTTAACACAGCTCGTCTCGAGCGATAAAAAAAAAAAAAACAAGGCAGACCAAGGGGGGAAGCAACACACGACTAGGTATCTTGATCTTCCGCAGCATGAGTCCCACTAGACTCGCTGGTAAGCAAACGGCTCACCAAAGGGAGTGAAAGTGGACTGCCAGTCAGGGGGAGTAGGGCGAAAGTTGTAATAGGGCTCGACTCGAGGGCCAGAAGCAGACGTGTAAGGCGGCCAATCGTAATTGGGGGCCATGGGGCCAACCCCCCGAGGAGATTGCCCACACGGTCCCCAACCATCGACCAAGACTGACTCAAGGATGGTAAAGGGATAAGCGGGATCAAGTCGAGAGTCACACCCGCCCGGATGATAAGGATCAAAACGGGGGGTGCCCGGAATATCGGAGGGTGCTATGTGGGCACCCTTCCAGTAAGGGTGTGAAGGGTGGGACCCAGCTGGTCCCCACCTAGGCACGGGCCCCTCCTAAGGCGAGCGAAGAGGGTAGTTAGCGTAGGGAGTGATCTCACCCTGATAGGAGGGATTTCTCACCAAATAAAAAAACCCCCGTCGTAGTATGAGTGGGGGTATCGAACACGGGGAAGGTACTTCGCACTAGCCTAGGCGTGAGCGTCGAACAAGCTAGGTCAATGGATGGTTGCGAGAGGCAGAGAGAACTAACTAAAACTACACTAAGGAAACAAGAATAAAAGGGACTAGGGTAAGAGATCCACAACTCATACCACCATGAATTATGAATCAATCGAAACTTAGACTTAGGTCGTGGATAAGGGGAGGTCGTTCTATGATCGTACCACTCTTTCGAGCTAGTACGATGACCGGAAAGACATATACAACTCACTTTCATGCAGCGACACATCTAACAAGTCCTAAGCACAAAATCACGAAGACCGGTAACTTTCCCTTGATCGAAGGCCCAACTTTCGTGGTGCTTCCATCAATCGGGCAAAGGAAGTCATCACCCACGTTCACCTTTCGGTCTTTCGGTGGGGATTCTTCAATGAATCCTATGCTAGCTAAACACAAGACTCAACATAACCGAATCCTAAGGTACCGACATTATCACAACCAAAAGCCAAGAAACAACTAAACCACAATCATGGAGGAATTGAAAAGTTTCACCCAAACCCTAGAAATTAACTACTCAAAATTATTTAATAAAATCATAATTAAAACTAAAACTAAATACACAAACTAAACCTAAAATCTAAGAGCAAAGAAAATTAACAACTAAAACATAGAAAAACTATGAACATTACATAAACACCAAAAACTACCAATTAAACAATATAAACAACTAAATCAACAACAAAATCAAGCATAAACAACTAAATTAAAACAACAAATAACAACATAAACAACAAGAACTAGCAAAATAAGTACATAAAACAAGTAAGAAAGCAAGTAAAGAAAGCAATAAAAAACAAGTAAAGAGAAGCATGAAAGTACCTTGAAGAGGAGAACAAGAACAAGAAGGAGAAAAACTAAATTACTTGCATAAATCAAGAACAAAATGTAAATTACAAGAATAAATGAAGAAGAAAGCTTAAAATCTAACCTAACCCTAACTTTGAGCCTCTAACCTCAGCTGGTTGTGAAGGGGGAAGAAGGGGGTATTTATAGTTCCCCCCAAAAATGCACGAAAAATAAGCTAAAACAGATTAAATGATACGAACAGGGCCTTCTCAGCGGGCGCTGGGCATAAGTCAGCGGGCGCTGGAGAGGTCTCAGCGGGCGCTGGAGCAAAAAAATGAGCTACTGACTGTTCTGGCCAGTTCAGCGGGCGCTTGGAAATATCAGCGGGCGCTGAATAGGTCTCAGCGGGCGCTGGAAACGTCTCAGCGGCCGCTAGACAGCAAGACAGTCAGTTTTAAAAACATCATAACTCCTTCATTTCTTATCAGAATTTAGCTTATGACCAGGCGTTTCGAAGATATCGGAACGAGCTTTAACCTCCAACATGAATCGCCTTAAAATGATAAGTATGTAAAAAGTTATGGCCTTTCAAAGTTGACCTATGCTCCAAAAGTGGTGATTGTGGTCTCGGCTTTATTGCGGAACACTTCCCAAAGCTTCTCGGGACCTCTCACGACCCTTGTCGGCTTTTAACAATTGATCGAAAACACACAAAATACCTACATGAATGAACGCAAGGCATTAGTAACGCAAAAGTGCTCAATTATTAGCAAAAATGGCAAGAAAAGGCATTATTCAACAAAAACGCAAGTAAGACCTAAACTAAGCTAAAAAGGCCTAAAACTAATAAAACTAAGCCTAAAAACAACAGAAAACAAGTTAAAAGAGTCCAGGAAATCGGTCCTAAAATGGACCTATCACACCCCTATGCACAAAAGCATCATAGACTTGGCCTCCAAAGTAGGCCGAGTCATCCTGCTGTTATTGCATCGATTGCATCATGCAGTATATGTCCTCAAATTGATAAGAGGAAGAGGAGGAAGGGGTTGCTCCCTCCTCATGAACAGGGGAATTAGAAGTACGAGGGACAACCTGAGGCTCTCACGCGGGTGCATTGCGCGGCGGCGCAGCCGCTGTACCTCGAAGTAAGTGGGGCATGATAGCTCTCTAAGGAAGGATCTAAGGATAATCGGCAGCCCAGTCAACACGGGTGAGGTCAGGGTCGGGGAGAACGCACCATTTTCGTTGATGCACCTTCCAAATCCAAGTCTGGGAATGGGTGGCAGGCTCAGTGAACTTGTACCTTTAAAAGGTTTTAGAATCCAAAGAGTTGTCAAGAGAAATGGGGTCAAGGTTTTCTATTTCGGTTCCGAACTTACCCCACTCTAGACTAAAGGCTATTATGGTGATGAACCCGCCAACCCAAATGTCACCCTTTCCTTCCTTGGCTTGTGCCTCTAGGAATCTCGAGCTAAAGTAATGGACAAAAGGAGCAGTGTCGTGAGTGTTTCGCGGCTGAGTGGCCAACCAGTAAAGGGCCAACTCGAGCTGTGAAATGTTCCCTAGATTATCCTTATTAAAGAAGGGGAATGTTAGAAGACGGCAAAGGCTCCTCATCGCCGGATGAAGAATCCTGCTGACCTTAGAGGTCTTAGCCCTGTAATCGTCTTGATCGGAGATGGAGCTCCACCAAGCCTGCAAGTTAAAACCATCCAAGGATGTGACATCTGAAATGAAGTTAGTGGACTTAGGGAGTTTAAAAAATTTTGTCATTTCTCTTTCTAATAAGTGAAAATATTCATTAAATAGTTGGAAAGAGATAGAGAAAGAGTCGGACTCACAAGAAGTATGCAGCTCAAAAGAGGAGATAAATTCAAGGGAGATCCTTGAATAAGTCTCCGGCTGCAACCCAAAAAAGGAACCTACACCTAGGTTAGACGCAAGACGCTCAAATTCATGTCGAATACCTAGTTGGTCAAAGAAACGAGGGTTATAAAATGGTGTGGGTCTCACACCTCTCTCGGACAAGCGAATAAATGTTGTCCATTGGCATACCTTTGTAAATTGAATCCCTAAAGTGTTCAAGGGATATGGTGGAGAAACAGTTGTGCGGGGTGGAGGTGATTGTAGTGAAGGTTGACGCCTAGGCCTTTTTTGGACTCTAGAGGATGACATTGCTGACGAAAACACACCCAAAAACACACAAGAGCAAACAAAAACAAAATTGTTCCCCAAAGAAAAATCTCACTCAAGAGTTCCCCTTAAGAAGTAGAATTCAAGATCCAACCAATGTAACACAATCCTAGACAACTTGTTTAAGATAAAGGGATTTCCTACACTAGGGCAAGCACCAAGGACTACTCCAACAACCAAAAATCCAAAACTAACTACAACATAAGCATAAAACACAAAGTAATCATCCAAACATGAAAAGCCACAAGAAAACCAAGTAAGGAAAATCACCACCAAGGGAGCACAAGTATAACCATGCTTAAACTAGTGAAAAAAAGTGTAATGCTAGCAATACAAACATCAAAAGATAGAATAAATTTACTTGAGGATTTCAAAATTACTCACAATTACCTTAAAGAACTCCACCACGAAAAAACCTTAAAATGAAGAACTCACAATTACCTCTCTCACACCTCTTTTCAATTCCTCCATTTCCTTCCCTCGCTGAGCTTAAAGCTCCGGGCACAAGCTCTGGGCAACAAAATCGTCCCAACAAGCAGAACAAGAAAAAAGATAATAAAAAATAAGTGTTTCTAAAAGAAAATAAAATAAAAATAAATAAATAAAAATAAAATAAAATAAAAAAGACTAAATATATTACAAATGCTTGAATTTATGGTCCCAAGCTCGACCCTTCATTCATCGGTCATCAACTAAGGATCCACCGTAGAGGTGGAACGAAGGACTAACCTCCCGACCATGTGTGGCTCGCCACCGCCCCAATAGTGCTTGAGGCGTTTCCCATTTACCCAGAAAGGCTCATCATTTCCCTTGATCAAATAAGAACCGTAGGGTCGTGTTTCCAACACCTCGAATGGACCACTCCACCTAGATCGGAGTTTTCCGGGGAAGAGCTTCAACCTTGAATTGAAAAAAAGAACCCTGTCTCCCACATTGAACTCTATAGGGGTAATGATCCGATCATGGTACTTCTTGGATTTCTCTTTGTAGATTCGGGAATTCTCATAGGCGTCAAATCTAATCTCCTCGAGCTCATCGAGTTGAAGTAAACGGTTGTCACCCGCCTTCTTCAAGTCTATATTTAGTTCTTTGATCGCCCACCATGCCTTGTGCTCCAATTCCACTAGAAGATGACATGATTTCCCATAGACAAGCCGAAATGGAGTTGTCCCAATCGGTGTCTTGTAAGCTGTGCGGAGCGCCCATAAAGTATCATCAAGCTTCAATGACCAATCCTTCTGGGTTCTATTCACCACTTTTTCAAGAATACCTTTGATTTCTCTGTTGGATACCTCAACCTGCCCTTGGGTTTGAGGGTGATAGGGAAGTCCTACCTTGTGTTGAACACCATATTTTGTCAAGAGCTTCTCAAATTGTTTCATTGCAAAATGAGAATCCCCGTGACTGATTATGCACCGAGGAACTCCAAACCAAGGGAAGATTATTTTTTTTGAGAAGTTTCATCACCACCTTATGGTCATTGGTGGGGAATGCTAGGGCCTCAACCCACTTCGTGACATAGTCTACGGCCACCAAAATGTATTGATTGCTACATGAAGATGGAAAGGGGCCCATGAAATCAACACCCCAAACATCAAATGGTTCTACCTCTAGGATGCCTTGCTGAGGCATCTCATGTCTCTTAGTGATTCCTCCGGTTCTTTGGCATCTATCACACCCTTTCACAAATTTGTGGGCATCCTTGGCCCACTATGTCCACCCTTTCACCAAAAACAGCTTTGTAGGGCCTTAGCCGAAGTTTTCCTTGGCCCACTATGTCCACCACATTCCGCATTGTGGCATTGATGTAGGATAGAAGGGACCTCCTCATTTCTCACACATCTTCTAAAGAGCCCATCACTACACTTCTTGAACAAATAGGGATCATTCCAAAATTAATGTTGGGCTTGTTTGTAGAATCTTTTAAATTGTTTTCCTTTGAGATCATGAAGAGCTACTCCGCTTGCTAAGAAGTTAGCAATATCCGCAAACCATGGAATAGAACCGAGGCAATGGCCATGATGGTCTCATCCTTAAAGTCTTCATCATAGGGAGCCTTTTCTCATCCGGTGATATGTGAGAACTTGGTATCCTTGAGAGATGATCGGCTACCAAGTTTTCACTTCCTTTCGTGTCCTTGAGTTCCATGTCGAGCTCTTGAAGCAAAAGAACCCACCTAATCAACCTTGGCTTAACATCTTTTTTTGCCATAAGATACTTCACCGCGGCATGATCGGTGTAAACCACTACGTACCTTGTTGCAAACCAAGTAGGTATAGTTCCTCTGGGCATCATCCAAGGTTCGACTCGCATATGAAATCACATGTGGCTTCCCATCTACTCTATGGCCAAGCACCGCACCTACACAAAAATCACTAGCATCGCACATTAGCTCAAATGGCAAGCTCCAAATTGGAGCTTGCACTATAGGTGTGCTAGTTAAAGTAGTCTTTAGAGCCAAGAATGAATCATAACAAGTTTTATCAAAGACAAAACCAACATCTTTTTGCAACAAAGCGGTCAAAGGTTTGGCAATTTCAGAGAAGTTTTTAATAAAATGCCTGTAAAAACCGGCATGTCTAAGGAAAGCTCTTACCCCGGTCACCGATGTCGGTAGGGGAAGTTTCTCAATTGCCAAAACCTTTGCCGGATCCACTTCAATTCCCTTCTTGGAGATTTTGTGGCCAAGCACTATCCCTTCCTCTAACATGATGTGACATTTTTCCCAATTAAGGACTACGCTAGTGTCTTGGCAACGTTGGAGGACTCTTTTCAAATTTTCCAAACAAGAGTCAAAAGTTGAGCCTCTAACACTAAAATCATCCATAAACACCTCAATCTCCTTTTCTAGCATGTCGGAGAAGATGCTAGACATACACCTTTGAAATGTAGATGGTTCATTACACAAACCAAAGGGCATCCTTCGGTAAGCATGAGTCCCATAAGGACAAGTGAAGGTGGTCTTCCCTTGATCATAGGGATGGATAGGAATTTGGTAAAATCCCGAAT
Source organism: Salicornia ramosissima (assembly GCA_951394345.1). Classification (NCBI taxonomy): domain Eukaryota; kingdom Viridiplantae; phylum Streptophyta; class Magnoliopsida; order Caryophyllales; family Amaranthaceae; genus Salicornia; species Salicornia ramosissima. The sequence continues at coordinate 29,477,709 of OX596236.1, read as the reverse complement.
ATCCATCCAAAAAGCAATAGTGTGTGTGTCTTACCAACCTCTCTAACATCTCATCAATGAAGGGAAGAGGAAATTGGTCTTTCCGGGTGGCCTTGTTAAGTTTCCTATAATCAATGCACATGCGCCACCATCTGATCTGACCGTCCTCATTGGGACATCTTTCCCATCATCCCCCCTTACAATGGTCATGCCTCCATTCTTGGGAACAACATGGACGGGGCTCACCCAAGCACTGTATGGGATAGTGTAGATGATACCCGTCGCTTTGAGCTTATCGATCTCTTTCCTCACCATTTCTTTCATGGTGGGATTAAGTTTTCTTTGTGGCTCAATCGAGGAGGCATCCTCATTGTCAAGAATAATTCTATTCATAGAAATGGAAGGGCTAATTCCCTTGATATCGTCAATGGAGTAGCCTATGACCCCTTGAAAAGTTTTTAAAACATGCAAAATTTTTGCCAAAGAAGTGTTATCAAGGCTAGCATTAACGATAACGGGCTTCAACCCTTCGTCATCTAAGAAGGCATATTTAAGAGACTGGGGAAGGGTTTTATGTTCTACCTTGGGAGGAGGCGTAGAACTCTCCTCCTTCACATCATCGTTGTCCTCAAGGACATAACAAGCAAGTACCTCTTCATTCTTGAGAATCGAAGCCTCATCAAGTGCCTCCATCATTTGTTTCCCATTCTCACTCATCATCTAGGTCTCATCCTCATTCAAAGCTTCAAGTACTAGGTCTTAGGGTAGGAGTGCTACCCTTCCTAGACCATCAAGTTCCTCTTCCACAAGATTCACCCTATACACCTTCTCCACTATGGCCTTCTTTATAGTTTGGGAGAACTTAAACACCACGTGCTCATCCGCAACTTCTAATAAGGTAATTGTGTTCTTCTTGCAATTTATCACTGCTCCCAAAGTTCTCAAAGCCTCTCGTCCCAATATCAATGGTGTAGTGGGGTCCTCCACAATATCCATAACCACGAAGTCACAAGGCACGATGACATGCCCTATTTGAATAGGCACATCCTCAAGCTCACCACTACGACATCTCACTAGTGGAAAAATCTCTATTATCATCGTGCATTTTAGCCTATTAGCATCGTGCATTTGGCATTACAAATGAAGCCGTTACAAATAGCAACCTTATTTGGAACGTGCCTAAGGCACGATCCAAATAGTTAGTTATTTGTATCGTGCATTTAAAAGGCACGATCCAAATAGAAAAATATGTAATCAAATTTTATTATAATAATATATTAAATTAATATTTAATATTATAGTACAATCGAATTGTGCCTTTTGCATATACTTCTAAGTTACACTCGGGCAATTTGGAACCCTTTAGGCACGAATACATCACACACCAAGTATTCATTAAAAAAATTGATCATATATATATATATATTTATATATATACAATATATATAGTAGTACAAACACCAATTCCATACAAAAAGTACGCCGAATAAAGTTTACTAAAAGGTCCGATAACTAGCCTGTCAAAAACGATTCTATGCAATAATAGAGACTTACATATACAAAAACAAAAAAAAAAAAAAAAAAAAAAAAAAAAAAAAAACCCTACTAAATCCTGAATTCAACATAAAAGGACCAAAGAACCTCGCCCATTGCTCCCGCACTTCATCCATCTCCACTTTTGTGTATAGGTCATATCTTCGAACAAACTCCTTCAAAATAATGTAAACCAAATCAAATTAATTTATAAAAAAATTAAAATAGAAAATTTGAAACCATTAAACATTAAAATTGGCATTTTGGAATTTGAACATGTGAAACAAGTCGATTTTGGCTACTTTTGGGTATTTTCGTTCCCATTTCCACACGAACAATCCAAAATGAAAAATAGATTTATGAAAGAAGGAAATCTAAAAAAAAAAAAATAGAATTGAAGGTATAAGAGTGATTATAAAAATGGGTAGCAAAACAAGACCTAATTAATTTGGATAATTTAAATATGAAGATTTACGCTTAGTAAGGTGGAAGAAAAGGAAAACATAATGTTTAAAAATTGGGCTCTGAAATTTACTTATAAAACTTAAATACAAATTTGTAATTAATTAGATTATATGTATTTATATTTTCTATACAACCCTTTTTTTTCGGATGCAACTCCGAACTAATGTTTGTAGTCCAGGGAGCAGCAAGGGACGTGTGGAAGGGGACCGGCAGCAGCTGTCCAGGGCATGTCGACAGCAGCAACTAGCAGCCACCACTGCCCCATGCACCACCGCAGCTGCCACGACCACCTGCAGGCAGCAACAGTCATCTGCAGGCAGCAGCTGCTGCCACGGCCACCTATAGGCAGCACCAACAGTTGCAGAGCTTTCCCCTGCCCACGCCCAGTTGCAGCTCCTCCACGCTCACAACCAACAGCAACAGACAACCTATGTTGGGCGCGAAGCCGCAGATGTCATGCTGCTCGACTGTCCCACCTCGGCTTCCAAGGCCGCTAAATACGAACCCTAAACTCTACTACCTTTACCCAGCTCAACCCAACAAACTCAGAGTATTGCAAAGTATATTTAAAAGAAATAGCCATAGCCAAGTCTAGAATGAACATCCATTTCAATTGAACATGCAACAACAAATTCACCAGTTCAGAATCAATTATGCCCCAATATAAGATACAACACCTTACGAGAGCATTATTCAGAGTAGAGAAATAATATCAGACCATTCAACAACATCAACACCATTTTCAGGTAAATTTCAGCAGAGATTCATACTAGTTTGTACATAAACATCATATCCGTTTCTCAAATTATCGATTCAACACAAGAATTCAAATACAAAAAGCAAATAAAACATGCAAAGCTAACCGTGTAGCTCAAGTAAGCTTAGAGCAACTTCCTTCACTTAGATCTCACCAAATAGATAACCTAGCATCAAAATATTCCAACAAATTCACACTTTCAGATTTACCCAACCAAAATCTTTGGTTTAAACTCGTAATCGGTCACAAAGCAAAAAGCCACATTAGATTTTTCAGATAAACTTTATCAACTTTTATTTTTCATCACTTACACCAAGTAATAATCTTACATGAATTACGTCTCCTTAAAAGATTTTAAGAAATAATATTTTTATGTCATAACTCAATGCAAAATTTTAAAACATTTTAAGATATATATTTTTATGTCAAACCATGAAAATTTAAAGACAAATTGAATTTGTGTCCTACAGAAATGACCAAGCAAAGACAATTCTATATTATGTAAAAGTATTCTTATAAGGCGACTAAGATGTTGTCTATGACAAGCAATCAATCAAAATCAGTTGAATTTCTTAAAAGAGCCTGCAAGTCCTCAATTTCTCTGCAACAGATTGAAAAATGAAAGTGAACAAAGCCATCAATTGGACCGACATTAATAGGATCAATAAAAAAAATTAATCTATCAACAAGCAATAACCATAAGAATACCTAGAAGCTGTCATAGCGTTACCTGATTAGTTTTGCATTCATTTCTAAGGAAGAGTTCAGCCAGCCAAGACACTTCGCTAACTCAATCAAAGTACATGTCAACTAAAATCAAACCAGAAATAAATCTGTAAGTTAGACTATGAAAAATACGTTAAAAAAGTCATCAACAAAGCTAATTTATGGAGTTGCAATAACCATGTAGGAAATCGATTCATGCATTTACTTTGCCATTATGTGGAGTGTCCTGCACCAGCAGCAACTCAAGCATTTGTAAGACAACTAAAAAAGAATTCTTGCCAAGTCCCTTAGTTATCAAGTTGTTAAAATTAAACGCAGAAAGAAGCTCAAATGCTTTCATGGTTTCGAGTTTTAAATTGCTGGCTTCTGTTTTAAGCCCTTTGTCAACAACATCCAACAATCTTTCATTATCAACCACCTGACAAACATAAACAACAAGATTCACATCATCATGTCTTTTAAAATCTATAGCTTTCTATCAAATAAACAAGTATCTTATGAAACCCTAGAAAATTAGAAATCAACCATAAATCCCCTAAATAATCAAAGACCTATAAATTCGAAAATCCCTAAATAATAATAAGATGTAGTAATTCTGTAACAAATTCAACCATAAATCAACAACAATAACAACACAAAAAAATCAAATAAATTCAACCGTAAATCAAATCATATAAACCTAACAAAAAAAATATCAAGAAACAAAATGGTTGACAAAATTGGGGGCAAAAAGAAAACTAAATCATAACTTAATACAAACAAAAACCATTAAATTGAGAAAAGAAGAAGAAAAATTACAAACTTTCTAGGGCTTATGCCAATGATTGGAAGAACAGGTAATTGTCGTGAAGCAGCAGCGATAGTGATGGGCTGGTGGTGAAGCAGTGGGGGCGAGGGGCTGCTCCAACGTCATCGTCGGTCTTCAGTAGTGGTGGCAGCGATGAGCGACTCCAGCATCAGTGTTGATCTTCAGACTTCAGTATTACGTGGTGGTGACTGTAGATTTTCAATTTAAAGGGAAATGAGGAGGGGGAACAGGCGGCAGAGTAATTGCGTTGTTTTTTTTTAAATGTAACCTATTTGGATCGTGCTTAAAAAGGCACGATCCAAATAATAATTATTTGGATCGTGCCTGTTATTATTTGGATTGTGCCTTTTCAAGCACGATCCAAATAATTTTTATTTGGATCGTGCCTTTTGAAGCACGATCCATATAGCATTTATTTGGATCGTGCACAAAAAGACACGATCCAAATAATTCATATTTGTATCTTTTTAATAGTGCACGATCCAAATAGAGATTTTTTTACTAGTGGATCTAACCGACCTACCCGCAAGTTGGATGGTCTTTTTTGAAGGAAGAAGTGGGAAGTTCAACAATCTTGCAATATACAATGGCATCAAGCTAACAATAGCTCCAATGTCCGCAAGTGCTCCCCTAGGGTCCAAATCACCGATTTTGACAGACAAACAAAAGCTACCCGGATCACCTAGATTCTTTGGAAGCTTCTTGTCAATGTAAGCACTCACTTGGTAGGGCACTTGAATCACCCCCTCACTAGGCTTCCTCTTCTTTGCAAGAATTTCCTTCAAGAATTTTGTGTATGAAGGAATTTGTTGAATAACATCCAAGAATGGGACATTAATGTGAAGTTCCTTGATCATCTCTCAGAATTTAGCAAATTTGTCACTTAATTGCCTCTCTACTATCCTTTCGGGGTAGGGAGGAGGAGGTTCATACCTGCTTGCTAGTCTCTCTCTCTCTTCCTCACTTGTGCTCTCTTTCTTTTTTTTCAAAGGCACTCTTTCTTTTGAACCCTCACTTTCTTTTGTGGCTCTCTTTTCACTCACACTCTCTTCTTTTGTGGGCTCACTTTTTCTCTCAAACTCTCTTTCAACATCATCATCCTCAAGAATAACCTCCAAAGGCTCACCATCATCTTTCAAAGAAGGCCCATCATATGCTTTTCCGGACCTCAACTCAATTCTATTAACTTGATCCACATCATGTGTAGAAGCGGAAGAAACATTTGAAGGGGTGCTTGGACCTTTCTCTTTGTTGTTGGCAAGTTGTGCGATTTGAGTCTCTAACATCTTCATATGAGTCTTCATAGCATTCCTTTCTTCCTTGTTCTCTTGCTCCATTCTTTAAATGGTTTGAAGGAGGATGAATTGAGTGTTAGGATCTTGAGGTTGCTCATTTTGTGGTCTTTGGAATTGTTGCGGAGGTGGAGGAGGGTTCCCCATGGGCCTCGGTTGGCCTTGGTGTTGATGCAGAGGAATGAATTTGTCTTGGCCATTAGAGTTACCACGAATTAAAATTTGAGAATTGTTGTTCCATTGGTTGTTTCCATACCCGTGATTGATCCATTGACCACCCCCTTGGCCACCAAAATTGCCCCCATACCCTTGTTGTTGTTGATTAAAGCCTTGCCTATGACTGTAATCCCGTTGATTGGAGAAATTGTTGAAGTTGTTGAAACCTTGTCCCCTTGGTGCTCCAATAGCCACCACATGTTCGGGATTTAAACCACCACGATAAGAAGTATCATGCTTGGTGCCCCCACAAATGTCACAAGAGAAGGCATTGACTTGGGCATTGGAACTTTGCCCAGGAGAAGACAATTTGGTGAGTTTCTTGTTCAATTGCTCAAGTTGGGCTTGTATTTGGGTAAAAGAATCAAGCTCCAATTTTCCGCCACATCCTTGAGTTTGCTTTCTCCTACTATTACCACCCCAACTTTAATTTTGAACCACCTCTTCAATAACTTCTCCAACTTGCTCTTGAGGGATCTTAGCAAGTTGGCCACCACAACCTGCATTCAAATTTATTTTGGACATATCATCTGAACCATCATAAAAAATTCGCATCACCAAAGTATGAGGCAATTGGTGATGTGGGCATGCTCTCAAATAGTTGTTGAACCTCTCCCAAGCTTCACTTAGAGTTTCACCGTCCTCTTGTTGGAAGTCCATGATCTTCTTCGTTCATTCCGCAGTCTTCCACTCGGGTATGTATTTCTTTATGAAAGCAGTGGCCACCTCTCCCCAAGTTTTTAAAGAGTTGGGAGGAAGACCATTTAACCATATTTTTTCCTTGCCCGCCAAAGAGGACCGAAACATGTGCATGCGGACGTAATCATGGGAGACTTGGCTTGATGCTACCATAGAACACACCTGTAAGAATCTTTCAAGGTGAGAGAGAGGGTCCTCATACAAATTCCCCGAGAATTGATCTCGTTGCACCATCCTTATGTATTGAGGATGAATGGTGAAGGTGGTGTCGGTGATGGGAAGTTGGATACCACCTCTATGTTCGAACAGACCGGGGTTGCCAAAGTCTCTAAAAAGGACTTGCTTCCTCTCATCACCCATCTCTTCGCAACTTTGGGACCCACTAGAAGTTTCCGAAATAGAGAACTCTTCTTCCTCAAGAATACAACCAACACCCCAGTTTTCCGAAGCAAAGAGTCTCCGGACTTGCCTTAAGGTTCGGTCAATTTCCGGGTCAAATAGGAGATGTTGGTCCCCTTAAGACCTTCTGTGCATGCACCAAAACTAAGTAAAGGGTTAGTGATGACAAGCATGCAACAAACCAATGCAAAAATTAAGAAAGCAATAACTCAAAAACAATAAAATCCTCAAACTTAACCAACCGTTGTTCCCCGGCAACGGCGCCAATTCGATAGCAGAGGTTTTAGGTCTCTGATAACCAAATACCCGGGATGTAGTATAGTGGGGATTATCGAACACAGGGAACAATGGAGATTTAGGAATGAGCAAATTAAAATGGGTGAGGATCTTGTTTTTGGGGTTTTTAGGGTGAAAATTTACAATTTCTACACTAAAACTAACAATTGGCAACGAAACTAAACTAAGCACAAATTATCTAAAAACACAAGAAAATCAACAAATAACAACCAGATTCACTAGACTTGGGGGGATTCACAGATTAACCGATAAACTCAACTCGCTCGGTCTTCAACCGATAGACACAACTCGACTATGACAATACTCAAAAGACACCAATCATAACCAACATACAAACTCATCACACAATTCATTCCAGACGCCATTATACGACTACCAATTCAACAATCATACTCTCGAAACACAGGAGATTCAAAGAACAAACACTAACTGGGTCCGTTGGGATTCGATCTTGGCCCAAGAGAGACGAACCACACGATTTTCAAGGACAAAGTTCGAATGCCACATGCAGAGCACCACACGAAATGAAATCGTAACTCAAGGTTTTAAGCAACAATTCATACCACGATCGACAAGATTCATAACATAACATAAATGTTCAAAATTTCAAAGAACATGATCAAGGAATTCAAAGAACAATAAAATATCCAATCTAGGTCTTCTAGGACCAAGATGGTGAGTGGCTCAACAATTTAAAGGTTCAATTTTCATAAAAGAAAATAACATGGATTCAAGAAAATATGATTAGATGCTAAAACATACATATTGATAACAAGATACAAAATAAAAACTCATCCTTACTATGCCAATAACTCACGCATGTCATGACCAAAAACAACCATTCTTAAACTTCAAATTAGTAAGATTCACGTGAACTAACCAAGATAAACAACAACAAGATACTTTGCAACGATTCATCAAGACTAAATAATAAATCAAGAATCAATTCCATGCCTTTAGTTCATAGCCTTTACACGCATAAACAAGCAACAAGAACCAATCAAGAACTTCAAGATTCATTCAAGATTCATAGATAATGATCACATAGCTTCATGACATGAAAAATAATTGTTCAAGAAACATCAAATAACAAGAAGGAAAACAAAAACAATCATCCTATACCAATCGGTTTTACACGCATATTATCAATAGAATCATCCAATCAACATTCTAAACCTATTATTCTATGTAACATAATCTTAATCCTAAGTAGAATAGAACTAGTTACCTATTGAAACACACACAAGAAACACGCCCAAAGCCTTTGCTTTACTCGACGCCATCACGGCGAAGGTACGGGGTTTCACGATCACGGCATAACCTGTCACAATCTACAAAAGATTGAAGGTTAGATAGATTATGAAGGAAAGAATTGAAAAGAAAAGAATTTTGGATTGAACTTGGCCTTGAGGCCGTGTGATACCAAGAGGGGGAGAGAGTTTAGATGGCTTGAATGAGTTAAAGAGTAGGGGGTTCAAAGTTAGGTGCTTTAGGGTATTTAAAGATTAGGCTTGCTAGTTTTTAGGAGGGTTTACTAGATTTTAAGAGAAGTTAGGAGAAGTGAAATTAAGGGGAATAATATGAGGGGGCCGGCCAAGGGGTTTTGTAGGCTTGGTTTAGGCTAGCTCATCAATCATAATTAAGTCCTTTGGCCCAAAATAGAATGTTTAGGCTTTAAGGCTTAATTTCACACGAAATTTTACGGCCCAAAAATTCGGGTCGTTACAATCTGCCCTCCTTATGAAAATTTCGTCCTGGAAATTTCCTAAGGAAGGGCAGAAGACGCGCAAACAACAAACACGACATGCTTGCTAGAAAGATTACCGGTGACATTTTCGGGTTGAGCTCTTGCTTCCACCTGGGTCATGCAGAAGACGCGGTTTCGCACAGGGACCTTGTGATCAGGGTCAATCCCTGGCTTCTTTGGGCAGAAAAATGAATGGTGACCTGGTTGTCTGCACTTGTAGCACACTATAGAGGTACCATCACATCTCTTGCCCGGGTGCAGAACCTTCTTGCAGCCGTTGCATATCTTCAGACTCTATTCTTGAACGGGTTGTATGGTCCGCTGAGGATTGTTGTCATCTTCAGAACGAGGCCTCTTGGCTGCAGGTTGAATAAAGATCTCCTGCGACCTGTTCCTTGCTTCGTCTTCCTCCGCTATCGACATGTGGATCTCCAGAGCTACTTCGTAAGCTCGTTGAAAAGTCGTGGCATTGCTGTTGATCACGTGGACGCGGATATGAGGTTCCATCTTCTTTATGTATCTCTTCACCCTCTCGGTTTCAGATGGGATGACTGCAGTGGAGAACCAAGACAACTCTGTATATTTGTCCGTATAAGCTTGTACGGACATGTTCCCTTGGGTGAGAGTCAGGAACTCATCTTGTTTTTTCCACCTCAACTCGTCCGGGTAGAACCGTTCTTGAATCATCTCGGTGAAGTCTCTCCAGTTCATAGCCAACTCCGTCTCGGGGTTAGCCCTTATGGTACTCCACCAGTTGTCTGCTTCACCCTTGAGGTAATAGGCGGCTATCGACACTCTTTCTGTCTCTGAAAACACCCCGGTGATTATTTATCTTTCCATATTATTACCCAAATACCATCTTTAACTCATCTTTAATAATGCATGGACCGGAAATTATTGCTCGTAAGGATGCCCGTGTACATCCCAACTTTAATTTCCTAAAGTGCATCGGGTAGAACCCGTGTATCATACCCGTAGCTCTCCTTTGCAAGAACTAAGCCTAAGCTATGGCCATAACTCTTAAATAGTAGCCTGTGTACTACTACTTAGATGACTATACATCCTAGAATCCAGAACTGCCCAGAAACCGCAGTAGGGCAGTGTCTTCGACTTAACCTGGTATGGCGACCCGTGTATCGCTAAGCAGTCGTCCACTTCATAACTTTTAATTAATAACTTAACTTATTCAAACAATTCATATCACTTCTTATCTTATCATCTTATCTTATCGCCATTGCCATCGTAATACCAATAATCATCTTATCATCTTATTCTTATTCAAAGTCAACTTTTAGACTTAATAATTTAATTTAATTTCTTAATTCCATTTTATTCCTTAAATTAAATCAATCCTTTAATAATAGACTAAAAATGTTATAAAATGTAATAAAATCAAATTATCCTTATTATTAATCCAAAAAAAAATATTCGGCCACTTCTTAACAAATAAACCAGTAGTAAAACAATGACTTATTATAACGTGCAAAAAGGGCTTATTGTAACGGTCATTGGCCGTTACAATTGGCACCGTTACAACATGTAGTATTTGTTGTAACGGGCAGAGACCGTTACAAAAAATGACTTTTTGTAACGGGCCTAAGTCATGCCCGTCACAATAACTATAGTTTTTGTAACGGTCACTGCCCAGGCCAGTTACAATAAGTCCACTTTTTGTAACGGGCATGGCACATGCCTGTTATAACAAGTGGTGGTTTTTTTTTTATAAAAAAATTACACATACCCACTCCAGCAGCCCTGTTGTCTCCCTCCTACCCCCAACCCCACCCCCCAACCCCAGACGCCTCCCACCCTGCCTCCCTCCCCGAAGCACCGTGCCCCGCTCCCTACACCCCCTGCCCCTACAGACCCCCCAACCCCAGCCCTTGTTGCCCTCCTCCCAACCCCCTCCCCCTTCAGCCCCCCAACCCCAACCCCTGTGATAGGAGGGATTTTCTTACCAAATAAAAACCCCCGTCGTAGTATGAGTGGGGGTGTCGAACACGGGGAAGGTACGTTGCACTAATCTAGGCATGAGCGTCGAACAAGCTAGGTCGGGTGATGGTCGCGAGAGGCGGAGAGAACTAACTAAAACTACACTAAGGAAACAAAAACAAAAGGGACTAGGGTAAGAGATCCACAACTCATGCCACCATGAATTGTGAGTCAATCGAACTTAGACTTAGGTCGTGGATAAGGGGAGGTCGTTCTATGATCGTACTACTCTTTCGAGCTAGTACGATGACCGGAAAGACATATACAACTCACTTTCGTGCAGCGACACATCTAACGAGTCCTAAGCACAAAATCACGAAGACCGGTAACTTTCCCTTGATCAAAGGCCCAACTTTCGTGGTGCTTCCATCAATCGGGCAAAGGAAGTCATCACCCACGTTCACCTTTCGGTCCTTCGGTGGGGATTCTTCAATGAATCCTATGCTAGCTAAACACATGACTCAACATTACCGAATCCTAAGGTACCGACAAAATCACAACCAAGCCTAAAAACAACTAAACCACAATCATGGAGGAATTGAGAAGTTTCACTCAAACCCTAGAAATTAACTACTCAAAATTTTTTAATAAAAACATAATTAAAACTATAAATAAAAGCATAAATTAAACCTAAAACTAAGAACAACTAAATTAACAAACTAAAACCTAAAACTAAGAACAACTAACCTAACAAACTAACAATTAAACATAAAACTAAATTAACACCAAAACCTAAATAAACTACCAACTAAAATCAACTAAAACAAACATAAATAACTAAAACAACAACCATAAACAACTAAACTAACATTTAAACAACAAAAGCAAGAAATCAAAGCAATAAAAGAAAGCAATAAAGTACCTTGAAGATTGAAGAACAAGCTAAGAAGAAGAGGAAGAACAAACTAGAGATTCATTGCATAAATTTAAGTGTTTGATACCAAAGAAATCTAAAGGGTTACAAGCTAAGCTAAGGTGAGAGAAGAGAGGCTCTCCAAGCCCTCCAATCTGGGGTTATAAGACGAGCTTTCAAAGTATATATACAATAGTAATTTACAAAGCAAAAACACGGCCAGAAAATGCGAGAAAACAGAGCTGCCAAAAGGAGCGGCCGTGCAAGAATGAGGAGCGACCGCTCCTTTATAGGAGCGGCCGTGCAAAGAAGAGGAGCGGCCGCTCCTTTGGTCGGGTGCTTAATTCTTCATTTCAGAGCTTGGGCGCGACCGTGCTACTAGGGGAGCGACCCCTCCTTTTGCAAAAAGCCTCTAAACGTGTCTTGGATCAGATATCCGATGCTCGAACGACTCGTCGAATTCCGTGAAGTATGAGTTACCTACAAAAATGAGGAAAACGACCAAAAAGGAGTAGCACATAGCAAGAAATACTGCAAAATAGCCGAAGCACAACTAAACTACAAAAAAGAAATAAAAAACACAAAATGAAATAAGAAAAGGGAAAACTAAGCTATAAAAATAACATAAAAGCTAAGAAAAACACTAACAAAAAGTCGGTTATCAAACTCCCCCAAACTAAAACGTTGCTTGTCCCCAAGCAACTACCGTGCGAAGAGTTCGACAAATCCCTCAGGAGAGGAATTCTACAAGGGACTAAGGACTCCTATTACAGTCTTAAGACGCACAAATCCCAATGCTAGGAACTAACTAAACTAAGGACTGAAACCTTTCACACATTAGAACCTTAAAGGACTACGAGGTATCCAAGCCTAAACTACCTAACAACCGTCAAACACCCTTGAATAATCTCAGAAATAAGTCGGTGGCGGGAAAAATACTCCGTGAGGGAGTTATGAAGAACAAAGGAAAGGACACTCACGTCTCGCCGGAGTTAGCGTCTCTCGAAATTTGACAAGTGACGCCGCATACCAAAGATGAGACCTTTCGAGAACATGAAATCAATAGGGCTTAAGGTCATAGCATCTTACATACAAGGTCCGAAACTACAAATAACTACCGACCGACTGTTAGGATAAATTACAATAGGACACTAGTCGGCTAAGAAAACTACTATCTCCTTCTCTAATTATGTACATTTTTTTTTCTTTCTTTTTTTTTTTTTTATAAATAGAAGAAATTAGAAGAACAAGCGTATAAACACCTAGAACTAAAAACATAACATAATAAACATAAATAACTAATAATTAAATTTAGTTTTTTTTTCATTTTTTTTTCTTTTTTTTTAATATATTTTTTTAAATATATATATTTTTTTTTCACTAGAGAAGGAGTTACAATAAAATAATTACACTATTACAAAATTTACAAGGACCGAAAACAAAACTCGATGCTATGACGTAAGATGGTGCCTAAATCATGTTCCAAGTCCCGAAAGGGCGGTAGCAATTCACAAGTAAAAAATCAGAGACAAAAGAAACAGAAAAACTAAAACCGACGAGGGATACAATGCGATGCTCAGAAATGAATAATCCTAAAAGGGTCTAATTAAGGCAGGAGCTCGAAACCTCACCTAGGTTCAAAAACCACCGACTCAGCGTCAACTAAACAAGGGACAACCTCGTACCAAAAACCGACTTGGATACACATCTAGTCCTAAAGGGTTCTCCTAAAAGGGAAAAGCATTCTATCCTAAGAGTTAGTAAAAAGCATTGAGAATTGTGCGGACTCGAGACTCTAAAGGAAAGAAAAGTCCCTATAAGGATTCCCCTAGTTTCGTCATCGGGAGACGACTAAACCTAGAAAAATAAAAGGGAAAAAGAAAATAAACTACGAAAATAAGCTATATGCAAAAATGGAGAAAAATAAAAGGAAATAAACTACAAAAATAAACTAGTATGCAAAAACTAATAAAAAGAAACTAAGGAAAATAAGAAAAGAAAAATAAACTATGAAAATAAACTAGAATGCAAAGCATTAAAATGCATTTGGATTTTCAAAACGGGAGCAAAGAAACCACGGAGGCACACTACACCTAAAAGGAAACAACCAATCAAGAACAGTTGCACAGCATAAGAACACCTACTGGACCGACTAGAAGATCACCAGAAAAATGAGCAGTAGGCTGCCCCCTCCAAAACTCCCCCCAAACTAAGCAATAAAGCACCAAGTGACATAAGGGAACACCCCCCTCAAACTAATGTGGAGCACTGTCCAGTGCTCCCGCATACGTCGGTCCAAATCCTCACGTACCCGGATATCCTCCTCGGAAGGATGGAAGTTAAAGGTCAAATCCACACCGTTGGGCGTGTCAATAGAGTCACTAACGTGAGGTGGGAGAGTGTAATCAGGCCTGTTCGGATACATGCCTATCTCGAAAGGTCGCTCAGCAAAGGGCTCCCAACCGCCATGGTAATCAGGGAGCCAACCATCCTCAGGCATCGCGGGGTCCCCATTAGGGTTACAAGCACGGGGATGCGATAATCAAAGGATGGGTGGTCCCGAGGTGGGAAGTAAGGGTAGGTGGGTTGTCTATCATTCCACCCTGGTGGGGGTCCTTGCTGAGGAGGTCTAAATGGGTAGTTAAGGTAAGGTGAAAAATCGCCACGGCTCACGTGAAAGTGATAGATCTGGGCGGTCATCAAGTCATGTGTAGCTCGGTCGCTCTCGATTTGATCGAGGCGCGAGCTAATATGTCCAAACCCCTGAGCTAAATCGGTTCGCGTAGCTTGCCTGCCCTCGATGTGATCGAGGCGCGAGTTAAGTTGTGCGAAAGCATGTGAAAGATCAAATTGGGAGGAGCTAGAAGCTTCTCCCTGCTCAAAGGTGGGTCCAGTCGGGGGCTGCTCGGGAACCGCGTCCCGTCGGCCTCGCACGTGCTCTCTACGAGAAGCGCGCTCAGTCCGTACAGCATGGGAGGGGAAAGTCTCAACAATGATGCGACTGTCCTCCTCCGAGAGGGGCTCAGGTGAAATGAGCTAAGGACGATTCCGAGTAATATCGGAAGCGTTCCGGCTCGGCAAATAAGAATGATGGGTCCCTCCCACCATCCAGCTATAACGAAGCTCCTGCTCAAGAACTCGTATGAAACACGAGTTCATGAGGTACTCGTCATCGAGAAGGTAGTGTGAACCAGCTCTCTCAGAACGAGTGAAGTAGCGATCGTGGCCTAGGGCTCGGGCTATAACAGTGACTAGGCCCCCTAACTGGATGGTGCCTGTACGGTGGCGCTCCTGTCGTAACTCACAACATCTCTCTATAAAGAACCACCCGGTATTAATCCGGGCGGTTGGATCCTCCAAAGGGTAGGCGGCGAGATATAGCATCTTTAGCTCTTTTGCGTTGATTTTACTCAAATCAGCTTTTGAATAAACCAAAAAACAAATGAGCCTATGAAAAATGCGGATGGCGGGATGTTGGAGTTCCGAGGCATAACACTCTCGGCTCACAAAATGAGCGCCCGCTCCAGACATAGTCCGCCACACCGCGGTAGGGTTAAATCCCTCGATTTCGCCTAAGTTAAAAATAGAGTTCCGAGGATCACATTGAAATATCTCGTTTAAACGAGTCAGAGAGATCTTGTGTGATTTATTGTACAACTGAAATTAAATGTTGTACTCAGGAAATTCGTCGTCCGACGAGGTGCGTTCATAATGCAATGATGCAATGAACTCGCGGACAATGTGTACAAATGTGTACTCCGGTGGAAAATCCAAAAATTCGCCCCAACCGAAGTTGGTGGCGAGCTGTCGCACCACATCATGCACCCCTAAAAATCTAGCAATGCTAGGGTCGTAGAATCTGGTGGGGTGGATCTTCCGAGACCCAAGTGTCTCATATTGGGCCCGAAAGCCTTGTGTGCGGATAGGAGGTGGAACGGGATCGTTCTCACGCTCGACATCAGGATTGGTCGAGCCTGAGACACGTTGCCGTTTTTTAGGGGCCATGGGTAGTGAATCAAGCAACCAAAAGCAATTAAAACTGTTTCGCAAATAATATGTCGTAATTAAACGACAACAACAAAAGTCCAACAACAGTCCTAAGGTCAATCTAGCAGCTTCAAACCTACCCAGTCAATAACTAAGGGGCCTAACTCCAATTGCCCCAAAGCCACACAAAAACAAACAAATCAATGAAAATCAAGCAACAAAGTGTCACCTAAAATTCAACAATTAAATTCAAACAAAAATCCAAACAATAATCCAACCAACAAGGATATTAAACAATTAAATCAAAATTCAACCAACAAATTCATACATATAAAGTTCAAATACAAGAAATGAACCAAAAATATACTTGAAAATGAAAAGGGTTGAAGAATTTATACCAAAAGGGAGTATGAAAATACCCCTTACTACCTCCTTGAAGTGAAGAATTGCAATGAGACAAATTGTGTTGCTTGTTTGTGCTAAAATCCCACAGATTCGAACCCCAAACCACCTTTTTTTTTTCATTTTCTGTTTTTATTTTTATTTTTTTTCGGATTTTTCAATTTTATTTTATTTTTTTTTAGAGAAGAAGAAGAAGAAGAATCCAAATGGAAGCCTAAACCCACGAAAATGGTGGCTTAAACTCACGAAAATGGCAGCCCCTAAACCACGAATTTTTAATTTTTTTTATTATTTTTTTTTTCGGATTTGTTGAAGAGGGAACAAAAGAGGTGGGAGAAATGTGTTTAAATGGAGAATGGGAGTGAAGAAAGTGATAAAAATGGAGATTTTGGATGGTGGTTGAGCTTTGTTGAAGCTTTAATGGAGGTAAGAAGGTGGAGAAGATGAAGATGGGTTAGGGTTTCGTGGTTCTCTACTGCTCTGTTTTTTTTTTCTTTTTTTGAAGTTTGAATGAGAGTGAGGAGAGAGAAGAGGAGGTCACGAGTAAAAAAAAATTCAGATCGAAAGGAGCGGCCGTGCAAGGTAAAGGAGCGACCGCTCCTTTTCTTAAATTAGCTTCTAACCTTTCGACCAGTCCAAAGGAGCGGCCGTGAATGAGCAAGGAGCGACCGCTCCTTTTGTAAAAAGAGCTGCTGGAATTTGTAATATGTCCAAAGGAGCGGCCGTGCATGTCCAAGGAGCGACCGCTCCTTTTGGATTTTCAGCTACTGCAAGTTTTTACACACGAGGAAGGGCTATCTTGTAAAAATGGGCGCGCCCGTGCATACCCAAGGAGCGACCGCTCCTCTGAGGAGGGCGCTCCTTTAAGGAGCGGTCGTGCATCATAGAGGAGCGACCGCTCCTTTCTTCTGCTTCAAATTTTTGGCTTTGCTCTTTTTCCTTTGCATTCCAATGACCCAAGGGAACTTGGTCTAGATCGAAGGCCTCTGATTTCACCCCTTTGGTTCATCACATTGCCACTACCTCTTGCTCATACTCGTTCCAAAAATGAAGCTCACATTCATGTTCGTTATCTGCACAACATTCAAACAATATACCAAAACGAGCATAAAATGGAACTCAAAAATAATGAAATAAAAGCAAAAACAAAAATTTAATCTAAAGAGCAATAAACCACGGGTTGTCTCCCGAGAAGCGCTTGTTTAACGTCCCGAGCCTGACGAACTAGCCGGACACAGGGACTAAGACATAGAAGAAAAACTATGTCAAAGTCATCCAGCGGGACACAATCACCAGGGGCTCAGTAAATAGCCCCGCAAAGCTCGCAAGAGCTTGTCAAACATACTGGCACTCAACTCACTAAATACCACATAAGCAATGATCAAATAAAGCAAAGGGGACGGTTTGAAAACCGGCATCCTATGCTTATGTGGGAGTGAGTGCCCACAGGGAGGTAAATTAAAATAAATACTACAAAAAGAAAAATCAAATAAAAGAGAAGGAACACCCCCAAACACCTCCCTTGCCTTGGTTTCTAGAAGAGAAACATTGGAGTCAAGACAAGAGATGGTGCCCTCGAATGGGGGTGATATGAGCATGGATGGAAGGGGAGTGGGATGTGAATAAACAAGGCTAAATCCTCCTAAAAAGGGAATAAGAGAAGGTGGTATGACCACATTCTCCACATTAATAATGACCTCGTCAACTTCACTCGACTCAACTAAGAAGGCCTCATCCAATATGACATCACATGACGAGACGGAAGGGTCATGATTTTCATCATGACATTGCAATGAAACATCAACGTCTATGAGAGTCTGGATGGGTTTGTAGAACAACGAGAGGAGATGGATCGAAATCATAACTATAGTCGCGAACGACGGACTCGACTTGAAGATTATGGGATGAATCATCTGAATTCACACCACCACCTTGTAAACACTCATCAAGAGCATGCTCTTGTGAGTATTGATGATCAACATCCAAGGTAGGGGTTTGAACCGGAAGATGATTGAAGCCATATTCCACAAACAAGCTCGGCTCATTACTAAAGCCATGTATCCCTTGGGTAGTCATATCCCACTCATAGGTTTCCTTAGCAAGACACGCAAATAAGAGCCAAGCTCTATCCAAGTCTAAAGCTAAGAAATCGCCATAAGAGAGAAACTCAACCCAATTTCTCGTTTCATAATTCAAGCCCTCATACATTACATTACATATATCCCACTTATCAAAATTATGATTAGGAGCAAGAGAGCTTCCAATCCTGTCATAATACATCCAAAATGGTTCATGCTCATATTGGGGATCGATCAAAGAAGTGGCCATAAGGCTTAAATATTCACAAAAATAAAAATAAAGAAAAAGAAAGACCTAGAACCATTCTACTCAACCTAAACTAATGGCATTGCCTTCCCCGGCAACGGCGCCAATTTGATAGGAGGGGTTTTCTTACCAAATAAAAACCCCCGTCGTAGTATGAGTGGGGGTGTCGAACACGGGGAAGGTACGTTGCACTAATCTAGGCATGAGCGTCGAACAAGCTAGGTCGGGTGATGGTCACGAGAGGCGGAGAGAACTAACTAAAACTACACTAAGGAAACAAAAACAAAAGGGACTAGGGTAAGAGATCCACAACTCATGCCACCATGAATTGTGAGTCAATCGAACTTAGACTTAGGTCGTGGATAAGGGGAGGTCGTTCTATGATCGTACTACTCTTTCGAGCTAGTACGATGACCGGAAAGACATATACAACTCACTTTCGTGCAGCGACACATCTAACGAGTCCTAAGCACAAAATCACGAAGACCGGTAACTTTCCCTTGATCAAAGGCCCAACTTTCGTGGTGCTTCCATCAATCGGGCAAAGGAAGTCATCACCCACGTTCACCTTTCGGTCCTTCGGTGGGGATTCTTCAATGAATCCTATGCTAGCTAAACACATGACTCAACATTACCGAATCCTAAGGTACCGACAAAATCACAACCAAGCCTAAAAACAACTAAACCACAATCATGGAGGAATTGAGAAGTTTCACTCAAACCCTAGAAATTAACTACTCAAAATTTTTTAATAAAAACATAATTAAAACTATAAATAAAAGCATAAATTAAACCTAAAACTAAGAACAACTAAATTAACAAACTAAAACCTAAAACTAAGAACAACTAACCTAACAAACTAACAATTAAACATAAAACTAAATTAACACCAAAACCTAAATAAACTACCAACTAAAATCAACTAAAACAAACATAAATAACTAAAACAACAACCATAAACAACTAAACTAACATTTAAACAACAAAAGCAAGAAATCAAAGCAATAAAAGAAAGCAATAAAGTACCTTGAAGATTGAAGAACAAGCTAAGAAGAAGAGGAAGAACAAACTAGAGATTCATTGCATAAATTTAAGTGTTTGATACCAAAGAAATCTAAAGGGTTACAAGCTAAGCTAAGGTGAGAGAAGAGAGGCTCTCCAAGCCCTCCAATCTGGGGTTATAAGACGAGCTTTCAAAGTATATATACAATAGTAATTTACAAAGCAAAAACACGGCCAGAAAATGCGAGAAAACAGAGCTGCCAAAAGGAGCGGCCGTGCAAGAATGAGGAGCGACCGCTCCTTTATAGGAGCGGCCGTGCAAAGAAGAGGAGCGGCCGCTCCTTTGGTCGGGTGCTTAATTCTTCATTTCAGAGCTTGGGCGCGACCGTGCTACTAGGGGAGCGACCCCTCCTTTTGCAAAAAGCCTCTAAACGTGTCTTGGCTCAGATATCCGATGCTCGAACGACTCGTCGAATTCCGTGAAGTATGAGTTACCTACAAAAATGAGGAAAACGACCAAAAAGGAGTAGCACATAGCAAGAAATACTGCAAAATAGCCGAAGCACAACTAAACTACAAAAAAGAAATAAAAAACACAAAATGAAATAAGAAAAGGGAAAACTAAGCTATAAAAATAACATAAAAGCTAAGAAAAACACTAACAAAAAGTCGGTTATCAGGTTTACTCAACAATTTCCTCAAGGTACATGTGTCTTTTAGCAGTTCAGGTTTACTAACAAAAAGACACATGTACCTTGAGTAAATCTGATGATGGGCATGATGGGAGAACATGGTTCAACAATTTCCCCCTATTTCCCACCAACAATCATGAAAAGAAATTTATGAATCTTGAATTATTGTTGAAATTGTCGAGTGGTGATGAAATCTTGAAAGCTTGTTCTATTCGATATTCTTGATGAATATCTAAAGCATGGATTTTTATTAAGTTAGTATAGTATTATGATTTTAATCTTGATGTTTTAAATTAAGAGAAAGAATTAAATTTTGGTTATATTATTCTTGAAAAGTCGTGTGGCACAATGCATTTGAAGACTCGATTTTTATTGTTTATTGACAAAAAGATTGGATTTTGAACTTGTTCTTGGAAATATCTTCATTAATAATATTAAGACTTATATTTTAATTGGATTAAAAAATTATAAATTCCACCATCATGGTTCGAAAATGTCGAATGGAATAAAAGAAATAGGAGGCTAGATTTTTATGGTTCAATTAATTAAAAGACGAGAATTTAATTATGTTCTTGGAATTATTTTAGTTAGCTTAAACTTGTATTTTTATGCCGATGATTGAATTGATTTATGAATTATGATGATGAATTATTGAATGTTGTATTACAAAGGAGCTGCTTATATTTGGTAAGTAACGGGTAAGATTTCGACATCGGAACTTTTGTTTTCTTATTGGATTATGTTGTTGAATCATGATTGTAGCATGCCTTTATGGATAAACTTGTTGAATTGATGGATTAATGATGATTGATGAACTTTCATGTGATTATAGTCTAGATGTCGAGTATAATGGTCCTTGTCTAGGGTTTTGAGTCAAGTTAAGATGAACTAGAATTGGATAGAAGTCAAGTCGTATCAATAAAAGTTAAGTGTGAACTAGAAAGTTGAACTTGAAAAGATAATAAACTATGAAGTGACTGCCTATCTAGTGGCTAAAGTGCCATGAACATAGGTATAGTCGAAGCCACTGCCCCTTCTACGGTTTTGGGGCATTTTTGGATCCTAGTGCTCGGGAAGTAGATCCTTTGTGGTTGATCCGGCATGAAACAAGGAAAGTTGGGGAAAAGTTAAAGATTCCCGTATGAGCATATGATTGTGTCACGGATTAACACTTGAATTGAACTAGAACTTGAAGGTCAATAGTGGAGTCTAGATGTCTAGAATTGGATTAAGCTTGAGTTGAGAGTCTCGGTTGAATACTCTGTTATGATTTGTTTCCGCTGCGTACTTGAATTTGAATGTCTTGAAATGATTTCCTGTTGACTTGTTTGATTGTTCTGTTGATCTACTCTAATTATTATGTTTCTTATTGTGTTCTACTGATTAAGTAGAACAATCTTATTACTCCCCACTGACTGTGGACCCCAAAATCCCTTTTCAGGTATAGGAGATGAATGATTGGGTTACGCAAGGGTTGGGATTGTGAGCAAACGAGAATAGCAGTTTAAGTAACTTGATGTCAATTTCTAGCCTTTGTAATAACTTTTTAGTGGACTTTCCGTATTTGTTAGTAATAATGGACTTTGGTAATTTAGTTATTTTGGACTATTTATTGGTTTGATTAAATAAATGGAATTAAGTTTAGAGCTTCCGCTATTATTAAAGAATTTAATATTGAATGTTTATAGTTAATAATGATATGTGTTGTTGTTTTCACCGAAAACAACGTTGCTAAAATGCGGGTCATTACAATTTCATCGCATGGGCACTTATATTAGATTGGTCATAACCATGAATATCGTACCAATATTCTTAGAAGTTTATATGTAAATGAAAAAGTGAGTTAGCAAGTTATGAACTACCCACTAATAAAAATGGGGGAAGACTATGTTTCTAATGGAGGATTGGTAGAGAAGAAAATAAAAAGTTGGACCCTTAAAAAAGTAGGTGAATTAAAATAATTTATTTGCTCTATAATAATAATTATTTGTCAAAGGTCACAAAAAAAAATCCTAAAATGATAGGATGAATGGTGGAACACTACTAGAGAAGTAAGATAGGGTAGGTAGTGGATACAAAATTTTTAATTTCCACTTTTTTTAAAGTATGCAATTGTCGGTGTTATTTAAAACAAATTAATCTATATAATGGACGAGTATAAATTAAGGAAACATTTATTGACTTTATTCATTTAAAAAAAATTATTATGTTCATGCATTTTTAAACAATAATTAGTTAAAATTATATTGTAGTGTTTATGATAAACACTAAAATATGATTCAATCATCTATTTAAATAAAAGATAACTATTTTATGAAATATGTAAAGAGTATATGAAATATAAAAAAAAAAAAACATTTTAAAAATTTAATGAGAAAAAACCTTTTAAATTGTTATTTATTTATTTATTGCAAAAAGGGACCCAAAAAAAACTAATGAAAGATAATTTTCCTTCGTTTTCCATTTTTTGCAAGAAGGAAATTTTGTGTCGGAAAACAATAGAAAAGTTCCTTCTCACAAAGGTATGTTTTTTGTTTAGGTCATTTTCTACAAATAAATAAATAAATAAAAGGTCTTGGTAAATATTTTATATTTCTTGGTAAATATGAATATAATATATCATTTATATTACTGTATTTGCTAATTCATGTTGCACAAATTTTATGATTCAACTCCTCTTCCAGAACCGGATATAATTTTCTAAGGATTTAATTTAAGGGTTTTTTTTTTTAAAAAAAAAAAAACTTCACTACTTTATGCAATATTTTTAATATTTCACACAAAATAAATACCATGCATTTTTCATGTTTAGACAAGGGTTACTGAAAAATTTATTATACGAGTATATGTTGTATATATAAGAATTTCCAGGTGTTTAGTGTAGTAGTTACTTAATGTTTAGTGTGGGAGTTAGTCAATATTTTGTAAAAATATTGCTCATTGTTTTGTATGGGGTTTAAGACTTTAAATAAAACTACAAATATATTAATATAGGTTGCTATTTATAAATACAAATTTTAATATGATGTTAAACTTACTATATCAGCCTATCAGGAAATGAATTATGCAAATCTTTACATTACAATTTACAAAGTTAATATTAAAATTTCCAAGTTGTGCATCGCACGGGTGCTATGATAGTTACATGCCTACAACAATACTACTACTACCATTACAATTTACTTAATGCAAAATCAAAGATAATAAATATTCTATTAAATCTATGAGTAGAAGTGTGATCAAGATATATCAACATTCGTACCATACTGCCCCTCTTGAAAGAACACTTGTCCCAAGTGTTGTAAGACCATGAGATCATCCAAATTCTTCTTGCCATGTCATCATATTGAAGTTGTTGTAATAACTCTTGTGTTAGCCCTTGTTGAAATACATAATGCACAATGAACTCTTTGGTCGCGTCCTTTAAAATTGTAGCAAAGTCATTATCATAATAACAATAATAAGACATTAGATGAAACACATCACGAAACTCATGAAAACATTCTTTTAGTTGCGCATTTTCAATTATCACTTGTTCAAGACATACTAAAAATCCGTAAAAGTGCACGTTCCCTTGCTTTTATTCACTGAAAATTTTCTTTATTTAGCTTACTATAACGCTAACTTATTAATTAATTAAATAATTAATTAATTAAATAAAATAAAATTTAAAATACCCAAAAATTTTGGGGTATTAAAGTCACCCCTCCTTAAGAAAATTTCGTCCTCGAAATTTTTCATAAGGAAGCGCACGCATAAAAGCAATTAGAACGAAAGAACAAAAGGGCATCGAAAAGAGTAACGCATACCCTGTCTGAACAATTCGGGGTACTTCTCACGCATGGAGGACTCAGTCTCCCAAGTAGCCTCTTCATATTGCTGGCTCCTCCAGAGCACTTTGACTAGCGGTACCACCTTCTGCCTCAACATCTGCTCCTGACGATCCAGAATCTGCACCGGTACCGCCTCGAAAGATAGGTTGGTGCAATTGCAGGTGACTCCACTGGGATAATATGCAATGGATCGCTCTCGTACTTCCGTAGTTGCGAGATGTGGAAAAAATCGTGCACCTTCGATAACTCTGGTGGTAAGGCGAGCCGATAGGCCACTTCGCCCACTCTCTCCAAAATCTCGTATGGACCTACCTACATACTTGGACTTACATACTTGGACCTACAGATAGGCAGAAGTGGCATGAAGCGCCGTGCTCAAGTTTAGCTTGGTGCCAAAAGCTTCTTGTAGAGACTTCTAAAATCGCAATAAGAATCGCGGATCCCGATCAGAAACAATATCCTTCGGCACACCATGGAGTCGAATTATTTTCTGAGTATAAGCTTCTGCCATCTTCTCCACAGTCCAAGTGGTCTTCATAGGGATGAATCTTTCTACCTTTTTCAATCGGTCTACTATCACCCACACTGAATTCAATCCACTAGTAGTACGGGGCAAACTCACCACAAAATCCGTCAAAATGGAGTCAAACTTCCACTTCGGTATCGGTAACGGCTGTAGTAGACCTCCAGGCCTTTGGTGCTCAATCTTAACCTTTGGACAAATAAGGCATCGAGCTATGAACTCTGCAATTTCCCGCTTCATTCCGGGCCGCCAGAAATGTTCCTTCAAGTCCTTATAAAACTTTCCGCCCCCAGGATGCACTGAATAAGGGGTGTTGTGAGCTTCTTGCATGATCTTGTTCTTTAGAACCTTATCGTTTGGTACACACCACCTATTTGATTTGGGTTAGTTTTAGCATAGTCATAGAATAATAAGAGTATTTCCGATTAGTACATTATATACCTGTTTCGGAGTTTCAAACTCCCATCAGTCTCTATAACAAAGTCCTCCGCTTGGCCTTGAAGCTTGGCTTCACGGATTTTCTCGAGTTGAGGATCCTGCTTTTGCCTGTCCGATGCTCTTGATAAAGATCAGGTTCCACACTCGTAGCATTGAGGTATACCCGAGAATGTCCCAGTGTCACAACTTCCACCTCCAATCTCTGAAGATCTGCATGAACTTCTTTCGGTAACACCATTTAAAGGTCTCTAACATTCTGGAAATTTTGATGAAAGTTAAATACAAGTTCAAGGTTTAAAGTGCATAATTTTCGTCCAAAAATAACATCATTTACTAATTTTAAGGGATTTTATAACTAACCGATCAGATTAGACTATAATCAGTTTCAGAATTTTCTGCCATAGAAAACGAACTTTAAAAATTACGAAAAATCAGCACAAGCTGTAAAACACTAATTCGAACTTTCACCTAAATTTTCGTAGCCATACGAGTTGAATAAGTATGTTAATAAATTCGTAAATTAAATCTAGACAATTTTACCGGTTTGACAGATTAAATTGTTATAAGCAAGAAAAGAATGAATTTTGCCACGAAATAAATCATGATTCATAATCAACCAGTAAAGAAACTCCAAAAAATTCATCAATAAATAACAAGATTTGATCAAGAAATAAATTCATACACTTAACAACACACTTATAATCATTCAATTGTTTAATATCAATAATAATAATTCAAACATCAAAAATACAATCTTTAGCAATTCTAAACATGTTCTAACAATTATATATTTAATCTTATTCTAAAATTAGGTAAAGCATCTAATTACCTCAATTAATGGGTCAAGATTCGAAGGTGGTGATACTCGAATAAAGTTGGTGTTGTTCTCTTGTTTCAATCTTTTTAGGATGGTTTGTTGTGAGCTTCAAGATTTAATGTGAAGTTTTTATTTGTAGAAGAGAAAAGAAAGAATAGAAAAATATTGATGTTTGGTTTTTGATGGTTCCATGAGTTTTGAATAGCAAGGGAGGGTTTTTATAGATGCTTGGATGGTTGAGTGAAATCCTAAAATTTAGGAGAGAAAAATATAAAAGTAGGATTTTTTTTCTTAGATATGTTTTTAGATTAGTAGAAATAAACAAATTAATTGAAAGGGTTAAATAAAAAGGATTTGGGCCGTGTGAGGCTAAGGGGTTAAGGGCTAATTTGGGCTTTGGTCCTAGATTGACAAAGCAAGGTAAAGAGTTTGGGCTCGGCTTTTAGCTCGGGTTTGAATCTTTTGCCCATCAAATTAAGTAATTAAATAATAAATAAAAATTTAAAATAGCCCAAAATTTCAGGTTATTACAACAATGGCCTTGACCTTTGTTGGGTCTACCATGACACCATCCTTGCTAATGACGTGTCCTGGAAATGCCACTTCCTGGAGCCAGAATTCACACTTTGACAACTTCGCAAACCACTTCTGAGCTCGTAACACATCCATCACCATACATAGATGTTTCTCGTGGTCCTGCTCATCCTTAGAATATATTTAGGGTGGAGGTAAACTTCCAATTTTGCTTTCCTCTTTACTCAGTTCTTTTACGTAGACCTGACCAGATCCTCTTTTGTAGATGTCGATGCGACTACATGCTTTGTCCAATCACTTTTGTGATTGTGAATGTGGATGTCCTCTCGGCTGAGCTGAATGCCCTAAAGGTCGAGAAGAAGACATTGCTGGAAAGGACTTAGGCTTTGGAGAAGAGAGAATCAACTCTGAGTGTTGAACTGTCCTCCGCACAAGCTGAGTTAGGGGGTGTGAGAAATGAGTTAGATGATGTCCGGTCCGAGCTTCAAGCAGCCAAAAAATGATACAATATGTTTCTGTCTTAAAGAAACTGAGATACAATGTGGTAAAAATGATGATTTGGGAGAGCCTCAATGTATGCTGAATAAATCTATTTTGGCCATTGTGACTTTATTGGGCTTAGGGCCCAAACAGCTGGGCATAATAAAGTTTTTAGCTTTGGATGAGTGATAGGTCATCTTCCCTAAAATGCATGAATGAAAGGTGCCCTTTCAATTTTTATTTTTATTTTTTTTACTTTTTTTTTTGAATTTTTTTTTTTATTGAAATTTATTTTTTTGACAGGGCACCAACAAAAAAGAGATATGCAGTGTGTGTGAATGGAAGAGCTTAGGTGAGGATTGAACCTAAGTCAAGCCTATATGGGCTAGGCTTAAAGACACTAAGGTCCAACACTATGAACTAAATACTTAGATCATGTGAACTAGAAGATGACCATGACTATATGAAATGTGAGCTAATGGTGAAAAAATAACATGGCTAGAGCCCATAAAAAATGCACACATAGTCAAATAATACTAGCATTATACAGTATGTACAGTATTTAAAAGGTTGGTATTAGGTGGTCACAAGGTACCATGTCTAAAGAGAGACTGAACCGATCTAGCCTTTCTTCATGCTGAATAACACACGATTAAGAATCCGTTATTATAATCTCATCGGGCATAGAACATGCTCATATGAGACAAAGTCCTATAGTGCGACACCTATTCGTAAGGCTGCGTACAATATGCCTAATAATAATTCGGGAATGATAACAATAAGACCATCAAACTTTTCAAGTTTTTCCACACCACTAAGGAATGATAATCCCTAGTGGAGTCGCCAAAATGAAGAGGTCATTTTTACCGGCTGCCTGATCGGTCCATTTTTGGACCTATTTTTCCAGCTCTTTCCTCTTATTTTTAATGCTTTTTAGACTTATTTTCTTTAGTTTTAAGTATTTTGTTGCATAGGTCTTGTTTATTTCGAGTTTAAGTAGATTAAAGTTGTTTTCTTACTGTTTTTGTTAATAAATGAGCAATTCTGTATCTCTTATGCCTTGTGTGTATTCATGTAGGTTACTCGTGCATTCTTGTGCGACTCCCAATAGCCAACAAGGGTCGTGGGAGGCCTTGAATAGGCTTCGAGATGCGTACATCAGTCCCGTGACCCCCAAAATCAAGGCTAAGAGAGCCCAAGGGCATTTTTGTAATTTCAGCAGCAACCCAGTCTAATAACCCGATGCCTCGGAAAGCATGCCGGCCCTTCCCGAGAGCCCGAGCTTATAGTTGAAAATTTGATAGGGTTGGCTTTTGGAAGGTGCGGATAGGGATTTTGGCGCGCCCTCGCTGGATTTACAATTGTCCGCGACAATCTACTGCAGCAGCAGGCCTCAAGCCAGCATCGCGCTCGCATCTCTGTTCAGTCGAGCCCGCGAATCTAGCAGCGCGCCTGTGACACTGCCTTTTCTTGTTCTTCAGTCGTGCCCGTTTTTCCTCATTTCTCGCGGTCGCGCAAGATTGCTGCAACGAAAAAATTATATACGAGACTCAGATTTCTCTCTTATCTATCAAGTTTTATTCATAGTTTTTAGACAATGTTTTGTAAAGAGAAGTAAAGAGGAAACTAGAGAGAGAAAGTAGATTTGTAGAGAGATAAAGCTTGAACTCCATTGTTATTCATTCTCCATTGTTAATCAAAGTAATCTTTAGGTATTATTTCTTCACCTTTCTCATCCTTTTCTGTGTTTTTGTCTATTAAATGCTAGTATTGATTGTTTTATTGCTTGTTTTCACTTCTTAACCATGTTTAAGATTTGTTTAGTTTCAATCTCCATTGTTATTGCTTCAAACTCCATGAATAGTGAGTATTTTTCTTGCTAGGGTTTATGGGGAAGGATTCATGAAGGACTTGGGGGTTTTCGTTGATTTTATGGGTATTTGATGTTATGGGTTTATTGAGTTTGGTGTCAAAGAGCTTGAAAGTTGTTATTGATCAAGTCTACTTACTTGTATTAAAATGCTTCAATGCTTTGTCTATGAGTTGTTAGTTGTATTTCTTCTATGCCCAAATTTCATTGGTTTTGCCTTGTCAAGGGATTGAATGGTGAAACTAGGAAAAAGTCTTGCACCCATGGTGCGGGTTGTGAAGTTTTCAAATGACCTTGGGAAAGGCTTTGTTGATGAATCACCCTCCAACTCATTGTCTTTGGGAAAAGCTTTGAGTATTAAAGAGAGATTGTTCCTCTTCCCTTAAATGTTGATTAGTCATAGGATTGTTTGGAGTAAATCCCCCCAAGTCTAGTGAATCCGGAAACATAACCCCTAGTGCTTGTTATTTGTTGATTTTCATGTGTTTTTATTTAATTTGTGCTTAGTTTAGTTTTGTTTCCAGTTGTTAGTTGTAGTGTAGTAATTGAAATTTTCACCCTAAAAACCCCAAAAACAAGATCCTCAACCATTTTAATTTGCTCATTCCTAAATCTCCATTGTTCCTTGTGTTTGATAACCCCCAATATACTACATCGGGGGTATTTGGTTATTAGAGATCCAAAACCTGTGCTATCAAATTGGCGTCGTTGTCGGGGAACAACGGTTGATTAAATTTGAGGATTTTATTTTGTTTGAGTTATTGCTTCCTTAATTTTTGCATTGGTTTGTTGCGTGCTTGTCATCGCTAACCCTTTACTTAGTTTTGGTGGATGCACAGAAGGTCTCAAGGGGACCAATATCTCCTAGTTGACCCGAAAATTAACCGCACCATAAGGCAAGTTCGGAGACTTTTTGCTTCGGAAAACTGGGGTGTTGGTTGTATTCTTGAGGAAGAAGAGTTCTCTATTTCGGAAACTTCTAGTGGGTCCCAAAGTTGCGAAGTGATTGGTGATAAGAGGGAGCAAGTTCTTTTTAGAGACTTTGGCAACCCCGGTCTGTTCAAACTTAGAGGTGGTATCCAACTTCCCACCACCGACACCACCTTCACTATTCATCCTCAATACATAAGGATGGTGCAAGGAGATAAATTCTCGGGGAATTTGGATGAGGACCCTCTCTCTATGGTAGGTTGTCGTCGAGCCTACCAAACGTAAATTTCCTGACTCGGAATTACTAATTCTAGTAAGGGCAAGTAAGGGTCGAAACCTAGAGAATAACGTTTGCTGACCATAGACAATGAGCCCAGACAAGCTAAGTTGAAATTGGATTATATGATTGGAAGTCAAATAACTACAAGACAATAAGGTAGGGGTCTAAAATAAGGAAATAAATACTAAGGTTAGGGGATTACGACTCGATACCACCATGAATTATGGATCGGTCACAACTTAGACATAGGTCGTGGTTAAAGGGGAGGTCATTCTATGATCACACTACCCTTTCGAGCTAGCGTGACGATCGGGAAGACGTATACTACTTACTTTTGTAAAAGACACACCTAACAAGTCATAAGCACAAATCACGTAGACCGGTAACTTTCCCTTGATTGAAGGCCCAACTTTCGTGGTGCTTCCATCAATCGGGCGAAGGGAGTCATCACCCACGTTCACCTTTCGGTCCTTAGGTGGGGATTCTCCTATGAATCTAATGCTAGCTAAACATGAGACTCAACATCAACGAACCTTCGGTACCGACATTAACACAACCATTACCATGAATTGACTAAAACATAAACATGGATGATTTCGAGAGGTTTCACCCCAAACCCTAGCAATGAAACTACTCACACATGGCTAGAATAATAAAGGAAAACATAATGAGCATACTAAAATCAACACCAAGCATGAAAGTAGGAACAAACTAGGAATTTAAGCAATATTCAATCATAAAACATCAAAACAATAATTAACTAAGTGTAAATAATAAAGGAAAGAGTAGATAAATGTTACAAGTGAAGCTTCAATATCAATAAGTAGAGTAATGAGATGATCAATGTAATTCCAAAACCAAAAGTATGAACTTCACAATTACACTAAGCTTGAACTATGGAGATTTAGGAAAGAGAAGAGAGAAAAACTAAGAAAACTAGGTTAAACGATTCTGAAAATGTAATTAATGTAATGTGTCTTACAAAATAGGAGTATAAAGGTATTTATACATCTCCCAAAAATTAAAACAAAAGAGCAAAAATAACGTACAGATGTATTTCAGAGGGTGCTGAGGCGATGATAGTGCCCGCTGACACTTATAATACTAGGCTTGCAGGCTGGTAAGACTTATGGCAGCGGGCGCTGAGTTGGGGTCAGCGGCCGCTGTCAATCTTTGGGATGCTACTGCCTCAAAACAGGGGAGGGGACAACGGGCGCTGAGTTGGGGTCAACGGCCGCTGTTCTTCTCTTTGTACATGGTAAGGGCCTAAGGGCTTAGCAGTTTCAAAATCAGCGGCCGCTGGGAATCGTTAACATGGTACAAACTTTTTTTCATCAAAAAATGCTTCGAACCAAGCTCATCCCAGCGGACACTGAGGGATTCCCAGTGCCCGCTGAGGCCTTTTTAGCTTCAATAATGGCAAACGACTCGTGGTTTTCCTCGAGATTCCCGGCTCGCTTCCTCGGGTTCCGAAATTGACTCGGGACATGCAAAAGGGGAAGAAAACGCAGAAACAAAGCAAAATAGAGGAAATCACATAGAAAAAGGGAAAGGGGACTACCTAAACAAAACTAAACTAAAAAGCCTAAAAATGCTAACAAAAATTAATAAAAATAGAAAATAAATAAATAAAAGCTAAGAAAAAGACTAACTAAATACATACTATCACTCTCACCTTGAAAGATTCTTAGAGGTGTGTTCTATGGTAGCTTCAATCCAAGTCTCCCAAGATTACATCCGCATGCACATGTTTCGGTTCTCTTTGGCGGGCAAGGAAAAAAAATGGTTAAATGGTCTTCCTCCCAACCCTTTGAAAACTTTGGGAGAGGTGGCCACTGCTTTCTTAAAGAAATACATACCCGAGTGGAAGACTGCGGAATGAAGGAAGAAGATCATGGACTTCCAACAGGAGGACGGTGAAACTCTAAGTGAAGCTTGGGAGAGGTTCAATAACTTTTTGTGAGCATGCCCACATCACCAATTGCCTCATACTTTGGTGATGCGAATTTTTTATGATGGTTTAGATGATATGTCCAAAATAAATTTGAATGCAGGTTGTGGTGGCCAAATTGCTAAGATCCCTCAAGAGCAAGTTGGAGAAGTTATTGAAGAGGTGGTTCAAAATCAAAGTTGGGGTGGTAATAGTAGGAGAAAGCAAACTCAAGGATGTGGCGGCAAATTGGAGCTTGATTCTTCTACCCAAATCCAAGCCCAACTTGAGCAATTGAACAAGAAACTCGCCAAATTGTCTTCTCCCGACCAAAGTTCCAAAGCCCAAGTCAATGCCTTCTCTTATGACATTTGTGGGGGCACCAATCATGATACTTCTTATTGTGGTGGTTTGATTCCCGAACATGTGGCGGCGATTCGAGCTCCAAGGGGACAAGGTTTCAACAAATTCAACAATTTCTCCAATCAGGGGGATTAAAATCATGGGCAAGGCTTTAATCAACAACAACAAGGGTATGGAGGCAATTTTGGTGGCCAAGGCGGTGGTCAATGGAAGAATCACGGGTATGGAAACAACCAATGGAACAACAATTCTCAAAATTTCAACCATGGTAACTCTAATGGCCAAGACAAATTCATTCCTCCGCACCAACGCCAAGGCCAACCGAGGCCCATGGGGAACCCTCCTCCACCTCCGCAACAATTCCAAAGATCACAAAATGAGCAACCTCAAGATCCTAACACTCAATTTATCCTCCTTCAAACCATTCAAAGAATGGAGCAAGAGAACAAGGAAGAAAGGAATGTTATGAAGGCTCATATGAAGATGCTAGAGACTCAAATCGCACAACTTTCCAACAACAAGGAGAAAGGTCCAAGCACCCCTTCAAATGTTTCTTCCGCTTCTACACATGATGTGGATCAAGTTAATAGAATTGAGTTGAGGTCCGGAAAAGCATATGATGGGCCTTCTTTGAAAGATGATGGTGAGCCTTTGGAGGTTGTTCTTGAGGATGATGATGTTGAAAGAGAGTTTGAGAGAAAAAGTGAGCCCACAAAAGAAGAGAGTGTGAGTGAAAAGAGAGCCACAAAAGAAAGTGAGGGTTCAAAAGAAAGAGTGCCTTTGAAAAAAAAAGAAAGAGACCACAAGTGAGGAAGAGAGAGAGAGAATAGCAAGTAGGTTTGAGCCTCCTCCTCCCTACCCCGAAAGGATAGTAGAGAGGAAATTAAATGACAAATTTGCTAAATTCTTTGAGATGATCAAGGGACTTCACATTAATGTCCCATTCTTGGATACTATTCAACAAATTCCTTCATACACAAAATTCTTGAAGGACATTCTTGCAAAGAAGAAGAAACTTAGTGAGGGGGTGATTCAAGTGCCCTACCAAGTGTGTGCTATCCCATATAGTGCTTGGGTGAGCCCCGTCCATGTTGTTTCTAAGAAAGGAGGCATGACCATTGTAAGGGGGGATGATTCAACAAATTCCTTCATACACAAAATTCTTGAAGGACATTCTTGCAAAGAAGAAGAAACTTAGTGACGGGGTGATTCAAGTGCCCTAGCAAGTGCATTCTATCCTATATAATGCTTGGGTGAGCCCCGTCCATGTTGTTTCTAAGAAAGGAGGCATGACCATTGTAAGGGGGGATGATGGGAAAGATGTCCTAATGAGGACGCTCACCGGGTGGCGCATGTGCATTGATTATAGGAAACTGAACAAGGCCACCCGGAAAGACCACTTTCCTCTTCCCTTCATTGATGAGAGGTTGGTAAGACATACACACTATTGCTTTTTGGATGGATATTCGGGATTTTACCAAATTCCTATCCATCCCAATGATCAAGGGAAGTCCACCTTCACTTGTCCTTATTGGACTTAAGCTTAAGGAAGGATTCCCTTTTGGTTTGTGTAATGCCCCATCTACATTTCAAAGGTGTATGTCGACCATCTTCTCCGACATGCTAAAAAAGGAGATTGAGGTGTTTATGGTTGATTTTAGTGTTGGAGGCTCAACTTTTGACTCTTGTTTGGAAAATTTGAAAAGAGTCCTCCAACGTTGCCAAGACACCAGCCTAGTCCTTAATTGGGAAAAATTTCACTTCATGCATGGTAGTGGAAGGGATAGAGCTTGGCCACAAAATCTCTAAGAAGGGAATTGAAATGGATCCGAAAAAGGTTTCGACAATTGAGAAACTTCCCCCACCGACATCGATGACCAGGGTAAGAGTTTTTCTTGGACATGTCGAATTTTACCGGCGTTTTATTAAAAATTTCTCTCTAATTGCCAAACCTTTGACCGCTTTGTTGCAAAAAAATGTTGATTTTGTCTTTGATAAAACTAGTTATGATGCATTCTTGGCCCTAAAGACCGATTTAACTAGCACACCTATAGTGCAATCTCCAATTTGGAGCTTGCCATTTGAGCTAATGTGCGATGCTGGTGATTTTTGTCTAGGTGTGGTGCTTGGCCAGAGAGTAGATGGGAAGCGACATGTGATTTCGTATGCTAGCCAAACCTTTGATGATGCCCAAAGGAATTACACCACCACAGAGAAGGAGATGTTGGCGGTGGTATTTGCTATTGAGAAATTCCGTCCCTACTTGGTTTGCGACAAGGTAGTGGTTTACACCGACCATGCCGCGGTGAAGTATCTTATGGCCTAAAAGGACGCTTAGCCAAGGTTGATTAGGTGGATTCTTTTTCTTCAAGAGTTCGACATGGAACTCAAGGACAAGAAGGGAAGTGAAAACTTGGTAGCCGATCATCTCTCAAGGATACCAAGTTCTCACACATCACCGGATGAGCAAAGAATTCCTATTGATGAAGACTTTCAGGATGAGACCATCATGACCATTGCCTCGGGTTCTATTCCATGGTTTGTGGATATTACTAACTTCTTAGCAAGCGGAGTAGCTCCTCATGATCTCACAAGAAAATAACTTAAAATATTCTACGAATAAGCCCAACATTACTTTTGGAATGATTGAACAAGACAACAAGCGAGCGTACCTTTGTTCTAAGGCATTGAGTGCTTTCCGATGCGAGGCGCGTAAAAAGCTTGACCTGTCCATGAATGGCTGGCTTAAATTCTTCGCCTTTCTCAGCGTACGAAGAAGTGAAAGCACATTGGCAGCCGATATTTATTTAACAGATACCATGGCCCCAACCCAATCCTCTCGTACTAGGGTTGACTCCTCTTCTAGTGCTGGCTTTGTTAGCGGTTCAACAAACACACAGGCAGGAAGCTCCCATTGTGCCTCTCAAGATGGGCGAATCACACCGCAGTGACACAGCCGTCCAAAGCTTTTGAACCCGAAAAAAAGATGGTAACTGTGCCAAGCTTCTGCCCCCAATATGACTGCTCGAGAAGGTCCCCTAGTTCCTCGGAAGCACCTCGATCCCACTTTTGATTAGTATGTTACAAGTCCTTCTAAAAGCTCTGCGTCGAACTTCAGCCCCTTCGGGTTGGCCACAGGGCAACGCCTCTAGTGTTGTTTGGAATTCTCATTCATATCCTTCTCATTGTAAGGCCCGGGAAGAGATCCGGACGAACCTTCCAACAAGTAGCGAGGCATTGCCTTTTGTATAGCTGCTTTAGCCTAGGAACCAACCTAGCCGCTAGCTATGCCCTGCTTGGTCCCCCGGCACGCTTGAGGTTCCGTAGCGCCCGTACAAGAGTTGGCTGGTAAAAATGCAGTTCCTCAAGCCTTCTGTTTTGTCAGCGATTCGCCTCTGGCCTCTGGGCACGTCGGAACCGCCGCCTGCCCGGTGGGGGCGGCTCCTCCGTTGTGGGTAAACGGGAAATGTTCAAGAAGTGTAGTGATGGGCTCTTTAGAAGATGTGTGAGAAATGAGGAGGTCCCTTCAATCCTACATCAATGCCACAATGCATAATGTGGTGGACATGGTGGGCCAAGGAAAACTTCGGCTAAGGTCCTACAAAGTGGATTTTGGTGGGTGGATTTGCACAAGGATGCCCACAAATTTGTGAAAGGGTGTGATAGATGCCAAAGAACCAGAGGAATTACTAGGAGACATGAGATGCCTCAGCAAGGCCTCCTAGAGGTAGAACCATTTGATGTGTGAGGTGTTGATTTCATGGGCCCCTTTCCATCTTCATGTAGCAATCAATACATTTTTGTGACTGTAGACTATGTCACGAAGTGGGTTGACGCCCTAGCATCCCCCACCAATGACCATAAGGTGGTGATGAAACTTCACAAAAAATAATCTTCCCTCGGTTTGGAGTTCCTCGATACATAATCAATGATGGGGGGTTCTCATTTTGCAAAGAAACAATTTGAGAAGCTCTTGAAAAAATATGGTGTTCAACACAAGGTAGGACTTCCCTATCGCCCTCAAACCCAAGGGCAGGTTGAGTTATCCAACAGAGAAATCAAAGGTATTCTTGAAAAAGTGGTGAATAAAACCCGGAAGGATTGGTCATTGAAGCTTGATGATACTTTATGGGTGCTCCGAACAGCTTACAAGACACCGATTGGGACAACTCCATTTCGCCTTGTCTATGGGAAATCATGTCATCTTCCCATGGAATTGGAGCACAAGGCATGGTGGGCGATCAAAGAACTAAATATGGACTTGAAGAAGACGGGTGAAAACCCTTTACTTCAACTCGATGAGCTCGAGGAGCTTAAATTTGACGCCTATGAGAATTCCCGAATCTACATGGAGAAATCCAAGAAGTAACATGATCAAATCATTACCCCTAGAGAGTTCAATGTGGGAGACAAGGTTCTTTTGTTCAATTCAAGGTTGAAGCTCTTCCCCGGAAAACTTTAATCTAGGTGGAGTGGTCAATTTGAGGTGTTGGAAACACGACCCTACGGTTCTTATTTGATCAAGGGAAATGATGAGCCTCTCTGGGTAAATGGGCAACGCCTCAAGCACTATGGGGCGGTCGTGAGCCACACATGGTTGGGAGGTTAGTCCTTCGTTCCACCTCTACGGTGGATCCTTAGTTGATGACCGATGAATGAAGGGTCGAGCTTGGGACCTTAAAATCAAGCATTTGTAATATATTTAGTCTTTTTATTTTATTTTATTTTTATTTATTTTTTCCATTTTACTTTCTTTTAGAAACATTTATTTTTTATTTTTTTTATTTTTATTTTCTTGTTGTGCTTGTTGAGACAATTTTGTTGCCCGGAGCTTTAAGCTCAGCGAGGGGAGGAAGCCCCGGTTTTGGCTTGGTTTATTAGCTTAGGGACCCGGTGCCTAACCGGCCACAAAATGGTCGTTTCGGGTTGAAGACCGAGTCCCACATCTAGCCTTGGCTAGTAATAACCTTAACCGGGTGTTGTTTGGATATTGCTTGTATGTAGGAAAAGTTATGAAAAGAAAACTTGGCAAGGTCTAAAGCTATGCAAGTGCTTGGGATGTTTTGAAAGTCGCAGACAGGGATTTTGTAATAACCCTAAAATCCGGGCCAAAAAATTTCGCGGTTATTTAATTTGAATTCATAATTCTAAGTCCAAAAGGCCTAGATAATGGACTGTGTTTTTCTAATTTTCTACCATTGTCTCGGAATTGGGCCCAATTACCAAATGATTTCCTTCCTTTGCCGGCCCTCTCTTTGTATATGGCCAAGGATTATTCTCTTTAATTATTATTTGTAAATTAGATATTCTATATCTAAAAGTTGCTAATTTTATTTTAATTATTCTTTTAATCCAAAAATCTCATTTTTCTTCAATCTCTTACCAATCCTCCTAAAAAACCTCAACAACTTGCTCCCTCCTATCCCTAAACCACGTGGCCCCCCTTCCCTTTTTATTTCATTAATTCATCATTTGTTCTTTATAAATACACATAAGGAACAATAATCCTAACTATTTTATTCTCTCTCATAATTTCTCAAACTTCTCAAACTTGAGTGTGTGTGTGTTCCGTGTGTTCAAGTCGAGTGCAAAGGGTCTTTTTTTTTTTTTGCCTTCCTAATTCAAGGTAACTAGACTAACCCTCTTAAGTATTGATAATTTATTATATAATTAGATTAGAATTAAAAGATAGTTTTTGAATTTAATCTTGAATTTTTCCATGTAATAGTCAAACCATGCTAGGATTTTTGTGTGATGTTTGAGCATGTTCTTGGTTGAATCTTGATGTTCATGAATGGTTTTATGTAATCTAGTTGTAGATTAATTACTTAAATCCTGAATATTATTTATTAATTACATGTATCAACTAGTAATCTTGTTCGTTTGTTGTTGTTATTTGTTCGAGATTTTCGAAACTTATGCATGATCAATGTATGAATTTTTATTGTATTTTTATGTTGATTTCATGATTAAAATATGTTCCATAATTTAATTAATTATTTAAATTAAGTTTAGAATTAATCCGTAATCTTTTGTTTTGGTTCTTGAGAATGTCGAGTAGCATGAGTTCGATAAGGAATAATTTTTAAACTTTCTTGATATTTATATGTTGTGTTTTAATCTTGATCATAGTTTATTAATTAATTTATGGTTTAAAAATAATATTATGATTTGAATGATTGATCTTGGTAAAATCTTGAAATTAATCTTGATCTTGTTTTTAACTATGATGGCCGAGTTTATTATATATCAAAAGGGAGTAATTTTGATCCATGTTAAGTTATGATTGTTCAATTAATCAATATTTTATGATTTTAGTATTTACTTAATTGTTTTATTTACTAAATTATGATAATTATGATTAATAAATTAAAGTGTGAATTTTTGTTACAATTCTTCATGAAGGCCGAACCATATAAGCATGTTTTGTGCATTATTAATTGATGATTGTTAGTTCTTATATTATTTTAATGAATTAATTGGTTAATTGAATTGTTTATGTAATTGTTAAAAAGAATTGATTTTTATTTATATTATTCAAAATTTTCGAGTGGTCCAAGGTTAATTTTATGATCAATTTAATTTAATTTTTAGCTTATACTAGTTTTAGTTATGATTTAAGGAATTAATATAATTAAAGGAGTAAAAGGGAAATAAGAAGTTAAGTTGAAGTAATAAGATTAAGGAAATAAGATGTTTATTGGTCTCACGATGACCATGGCGATAAGATAAGATTAAGATTAAGTTATAAGTTAAGAAGTGGACGCCTGTTTGGCAATAAACGGATCGCCAGGCTAGGTTAAGTCGAAGCCTCTACCCTACTGCGGTCTCTGGGCAGTTCTTGATTCTAGGATGTGTAGTCGTCTAAGTAGTAGTACACGGGCTACTATTGAGGAGTTATGGCCATAGCTTAGGCTTAGTTCTTCCAAAGGAGAGCTACGGGTAGAATACACGGGTTCTACCCGGCGCATTTTAGGAAAGTAGGGATGTACACGGGCATCCTTACGAGCTATAATGACCAGTCCATGGATTAAGAAAGATGAATAAAAGATGGATTTTGGGTAATAATATGAAAAGATAATATAAGCGATCATCGGGATGATACATTATTTTCGTGTGGATTATGTTATTTATATGCATGATATGTAAAGTCTTCCGCTACGTATGTCTTACTTGTGATATGATTATATAATATTTGATGATTATTCATGTATAACATCTGATTTATGTCGATTCTATATTATTATATGATTTATGGTTCCACATTTAAGTGGGACAACCTAGTTACTCGCCACTGACGGTGGACTCCCCCCCCCCCCCGGTTTCAGGTGATGATGTAGAAGAATGAGTGGGCTCTCGTGTGGGTCGGGTTGAGCGTTATTGCAAGATTTATAGAAGAAACCCGAGCTTTATTTTAATTTTTAGTATATTCCTTTGTAGATTTTACCCAGCTTATTGGGAATAGATTGTTTACTTAGTTGTTTTATGTCATTTTTGGATAGTGTTCCACTATTAAACCTTCCATTAGTTAATTAATAAATAAAGTAACTTTCAAAATTAAGTTTAATTGTTTAAGTTTAATAATGATTTTAGATTATTTTGTTTGGTAATGATCCATTTGTCGATTTCCTTCGTAAATGGACAGCTTACAAAAGTCGGGTCGTTACAAATTTTACCACGCCCACGAAGAAATCCTCCTTGTCCGCAACGATTGCAAGGTAGCTTTTGATGCAGCGCTCATGTCGCGCCCGCGACTGTAGCCCCGCGCCTGCGCCTATGCTTGTAATACCCCGAAATTTCGGGATATTTTAAATTTTTCATAATTAATTAAATATATAATTAATTGACTATTTAATTGATTATTATTTAATTAATTATTAATTTTATCGTAGCAGTCTAATTATTTTGATCATGGCCCAAACTTTAATTTCATCTTGCCAAAACCCGAGCCCAATTATTTCCTTTGTTCTTTGTATCTCACGGCCCACTCCTTCATCCTTTTCTTTAATTAATTTCTTTCATTTCTTTTAATCAATATTATTATTAAACCTTTATCTATTTTGTAACTAAGCCTAAAACCCTAATCCTTGCTTACGTATTCTCCCTACTAGATTTTAGGGATCATCACCCCTTTGTTTTTATTTTATTTTTTCCAAACTACAAAATAAAAACCACCCTTTTATTCATAGAGACTCACGGCCCCTTGGCTCTTTCCTTTTTATTTAATTCATTTAATTTGTTTAATCAATTTTTATTAGTTAATCTATCTGTTTGACCCTTTCCTAAAAACCCTATTTTTATTCCAACCCTTCCTATTCTTGTTACTAGATTTTAGGAAGTCAAAACCCTCCCTATTATTTCCTATTTCACACGGCAACCCTAAGGAGTAACAACCAAATTGTTTTATTATATTTTCCTTCCAAGATCAATCATTAAATTGTTCCTAAACCTTTCAGATTGTTCCAACCCCTTAAAGATTGATCAAGAACCTTAAAGAAACCCTAAATAAACCTCAAAATATATCCAAGAAACCTTGAAATATTCGAACCCCATCCATAATCAAAGGTAATTAGATCTGCTTTACTTAATCAATAGGATAGATTAGCAATATGATTATTAGAATACGATTGATCATGTTTAGAATAGTTTTAGAATCATATGAATTGATGTTGAATTATTTAGAATTATTTATGGTTGTGTTATGAAGAATGCCGAGTGTGACATGATGATATTCGAATGTTTCTTTGAGGAAAAATATGATTTTTATGTTATTTTCTTGATCTTTAATTAATCTTTTATGCAAATCTTGAATTGAATCTTTGATTTAGGCATTCTATGATGGTTTCTTGAATAAGATCTTGATGTTGTGTTAGACCATGAAGGCCGTGTATTTTAAGGTTTTAAAAGCATTGATTTTGTCTTGTTTTGGTACAGGTTTGATGATTTATTGATTAAAGTGTTATGTTATGATTTATTATTATGTTTATGTGATTAATTATTGTTAATTGTATTTGGTATTTATGGGCAAGAATGCCGTGTGATGTTGAATGATAAAAATATGATTTTTATTTTTTTTTAAGCAATTTCTGTTGATGATTATTGGTTTATTAAGGAAGAATGTCGTGTGGTACTATTTTGGGTTTAGTGTTTTGGGTCAAGTTAAGAAGAGCTAGAATTGAATAGAAGTGATGTTGAGTGAATAAGGAATTGAATTGTGAAAAGGAAATCAAGAACAGAACAGAATTGAATTGAAAAGATGATTAACTATGAAGTGACCGCCTATCTAGTGGCACACGTGCCATGAACATAGGTATAGTCGAAGTCAGTGTCCTATCTTCGGATTCGGGACAGTTCTTGATCCCAATGCTTGGGGAGTAGATCTTCGTGGTTGACCCGGCATGAGCAAGGAAAGTTGGGGGGAGTAGATCTTCGTGGTTGACCCGTTACGAGCATATGACTGGTCACGGATTAGCACCTGAACTGAATAGAATAGAAGAGTCAATAGTGGTGTCAAGAAGTCTAGAACGGAGTAAGTTAGTATAGAAGGTTGTGGTTATGAGGATTGTTATGATTGTTTTCCGCTGCGTACTTGATGATTATGTTCATATATGATTTCTTGATGTTTGGTTTGTCTGTTTGATTGACTTATTCTAATGATTATGTTTCTAATTGTGTTCTACTGATTAAGTAGAACAATCTAATTACTCACCACTGACTGTGGACCCCGAACATTCTTTTCCAGGTACAGGTGGTGATTGAATTGGGTTACGCAAGGGCTGGGATTGTGAGCTAGCCAGCTTAGTAGTTGATCCTGATGTTTAGTTCTAGCTTATGTTTTACGTTTTTAGTGGACTTTCCTTATTTTGTATTGTTTTTAGACTTTGGGATTATTATTTATTTTGGATTCTTTAATAGTTTTAATGAATAATATGATTAAGTTTAGAGCTTCCGCTGCAGTTTATGGATTTGATCTTAAAGGTTTTTAGAAGTTAATGATCTGTAATGTTGTTTTCTCCGAAAACAACGCTGCTAAATTACGGGTCGTTGCAATTGGTATCAAAGCTGAAACCTTAGGTTACTTCATCATAAGTAACTCGTGAGAATGTGTGGTTTATTATCCCGAGAGATAACATAGTTAGCTTTACCACAAGAACTTAAGTGAGTGTTTACTTGGGTAGAACTATGGGATAAGTTATTTTACATTCTTTTGCGATGATTTGATTTAGATTTTAAGTTGTCTTTTGATTTCCATAACTTGTGTATTGTTTTGCAGAATGGCAAGTCCGGAACCATCACTTAGTAGCCGTGACCGATGCCGTATGTTAGAGGACGCAATCATCAGCATAGCTTAGAGAGAAGCCCAGTTGACCGGCGGTCAAACCACATTTGACCGGATTTCTCGTCACCGACCCCCTAGCTATGATGGCACGTCTGACCCCGTGGTTCTCGAGAGCTGGATTCGGGAAATGGGAAAACTCTTCGATGCAATCGATTTTCCGGACGATGAACGGGTTCAGATCGCTAGTTACTATCTTCGACTGGAAGCAGACAACTGGTGGATGATGGTTCGTCCGCAGGGAAGAGCCGTAAAGAGTATGACCTGGGAAGAGTTCACCTCCAAGCTACAAGAACGTTTCTATCCCGACGAACTTAGGTGGCAAAAGCAAGAGGAGTTCCTGACGCTCACTCAGGGGACCATGTCAGTCCAGGCGTATACCGACAAGTTCGCGGAGCTGTCCAGATTCGCCACTGCAGTAATCCCATCGGAAGCTGAGAAACTGAAGCGGTATATCAAGAAGATGTATCCTCGTATTCGGGTGCACGTCATCAGCAGCAAGCCAACAACGTTCCAGAACGCGTACGAGACAGCTTTAGAGATTCAAGCGTCGCTCAAGGAGGAAGAGGCTACAAAGAAGAGAACCAGGGAAAGCCAACCGCCTGCAGTCGAGAAGAGATCACGATTCGAATCATCTCAAGAGCCGCAATCGCAGGACGTACAAGAAGCCAACGTTCCAGAGACCACAATTTGCAGAGGATGCAGAAAAGAACGTCATCCCGGGAAGAGGTGCGACGGGTCTACGATAGTGTGTTACGTGTGTGGTCAAGGAGGGCACAAGTCTTGGGCGTGTCCAAAGAGTAAATAGGCAGC
The DNA here is from genome assembly GCA_951394345.1 of Salicornia ramosissima. NCBI lineage: Eukaryota > Viridiplantae > Streptophyta > Magnoliopsida > Caryophyllales > Amaranthaceae > Salicornia > Salicornia ramosissima. The sequence goes on along the minus strand of OX596236.1, from coordinate 29,434,391 downwards.
AATTACGAGCCAAGCACCGATGAAGAATCGTATTTTCTGCATGACCCAAGAAGAGGCGGACGCGCGGGCCAACATGATTGCTGGTACGGCCACTGCTATTTATTTTTAGTGTTGTTATTATTTCCGTTTATTTCATTGTTTTCTTATGTGTGCTTCCTTTTGAAAAATTTCGAGGACGAAATTTTCTTAAGGAGGGGTGACTGTAATACCCCGAAATTTTGAGATATTTTAAATTTTTCATAATTAATTAAATATATAATTAATTGATTATTTAATTGATTATTATTTAATTAATTATTAGTTTTATTGTAGCAGTCTAATGATTTTGATCATGGCCCAAACTTTAATTTCATCTTGCCAAAACCCGAGCCCAATTATTTCCTTTGTTCTTTGTATCTCACGGCCCACTCCTTCATCCTTTTCTTTAATTAATTTCTTTCATTTCTTTTAATCAATATTATTATTAAACCTTTATCTATTTTGTAACTAAGCCTAAAACCCTAATCCTTGCTTACGTATTCTCCCTACTAGATTTTAGGGATCATCACCCCTTTGTTTTTATTTTATTTTTTCCAAACTACAAATAAAAACTACAAAATAAAAACCCCGCTTTTATTCATAGAGACTCACGGCCCCTTGGCTCTTTCCTTTTTATTTAATTCATTTAATTTTCTTAATCAATTTTTATTAGTTAATCTATCTGTTTAACCCTTTCCTAAAAACCCTATTTTTATTCCAACCCTTCCTATTCTTGTTACTAGATTTTAGGAAGTCAAAATCCTCCCTATTATTTCCTATTTCACACGGCAACCCTAAGGAGTAACAACCACATTGTTTTATTATCTTTTCCTTCCAAGATCAATCATTAAATTGTTTCTAAACCTTTTATATTGTTCCAACCCCTTAAAGATTGATCAAGAACCTTAAAGAAACCCCAAATAAACCTCAAAATAAATCCAAGAAACCTTGAAATATTCGAACCCCATCCATAATCAAAGGTAATTAGATCTGCTTTACTTAATCAATAGGATAGATTAGCAATATGATTATTAAAATAGGATTGATCATGTTTAGAATAGGTTTAGAATCATATGGAATTGATGTTGAATTATTTAGAATTTTTTATGGTTGTGTTATGAAGAATGCCGAGTGTGACATGATGATATTCGAATGTTTCTTTGAGGAAAAATATGATTTTTATGTTATTTTCTTGATCTTTAATTAATCTTTTATGCAAATCTTGAATTGAATCTTTGATTTAGGCATTCTATGATGGTTTCTTGAATAAGATCTTGATGTTGTGTTAGACCATGAAGGCCGTGTATTTTAAGGTTTTAAAAGCATTGATTTTGTCTTGTTTTGGTACAAGTTTGATGATTTATTGATTAAAGTGTTATGTTATGATTTATTATTATGTTTATGTGATTAATTATTGTTAATTGTATTTGACCAATTGAAGTGTAAGTTTTGGTATTTATGGGCAAGAATGCCGTGTGATGTTGAATGATAAAAATATGATTTTTATTTTGTTTTAAGCAATTTCTGTTGATGATTATTGGTTTATTAAGGAAGAATGTCGTGTGGTACTATTTTGGGTTTAGAGATTTGGGTCAAGTTAAGAAGAGCTAGAATTGAATAGAAGTGAAGTTGAGTCAATAAGGAATTGAATTGTGAAAAGGAAATCAAGAACAGAACAGAATTGAATTGAAAAAGATGATTAACTATGAAGTGACCGCCTATCTAGTGGCACACGTTCCATGAACATAGGTATAGTCGAAGCCACTGTCCTATCTTCGGATTCGGGAAAGTTCTTGATCCCAATGCTTGGGGAGTAGATCTTCGTGGTTGACCCGTTACGAGCATATGGCTGGTCAGGGATTAGCCCCTAAACTGAATAGAATAGAAGAGTCAATAGTGGTGTCAAGAAGTCTCGAACGGAGTAAGTTAGTATAGAAGGTTATGGTTATGAGGATTGTTATGATTGTTTTCCGCTGCGTACTTGATGATTATGTTTATATATGATTTCTTGATGTTTGGTTTGTCTGTTTGATTGACTTATTCCAATGATTATGTTTCTAATTGTGTTCTACTGATTAAGTAGAACAATCTAATTACTCACCACTGACTGTGGACCCTCAACAATCTTTTGCAGGTACAGGTGGTGATTGAATTGGGTTACGCAAGGGCTGGGATTGTGAGCTAGCCAGCTTAGTAGTTGACCCTGATGTTTAGTTCTAGCTTATGTTTTACGTTTTTAGTGGACTTTCCTTATTTTGTATTGTTATTAGACTTTGGGATTATTATTTATTTTGGATTCTTTAATAGTTTTAATGAATAATATGATTAAGTTTAGAGCTTTCGCTGCAGTTTATGGATTTGATCTTAAAGGTTTTTAGAAGTTAATGATCTGTAATGTTGTTTTCTCCGAAAACAACGCTGCTAAATTACGGGTCGTTACAATGCTAACCTCGCGCTCGCGACAATTCAACACCACATTTTCTGGTGCTGTTTTAAAACAACGTCGCGGAGGGGAGAATCATTTTTTGCGAGCTCGTTACCCTCTCTTCTCCTCTCCCCTTTTCTCTCTAACCCCAATCCCTATCAACCTCTTCAATTCCTCCACTTTCTTTACATCATCCATCTTCAAAACACATTCTCATCCTCTTTTCAAACATTTTGGGCAAGAATTTACAAGTTTTGGGGAATTCTTCACCTAGGGTTCAAAGTTCTTCATTTTAGGGCTTTTTCATGATGGAGTTCTTTTATTCTATCTTTTGATGTTTTTATTACTAGCATTACACTTTTTTCAGTCGTAAGCATGGTTTTACTTGTGCTCCCTTGGTGAGTGATTTTCCTTACTTGGTCTTGTTGTGGCCTTTCATGTTTGGATGATTACTTTGTGTTTAATGCTTTTGTTGTAGTTGGTTTTTGATTTTGGGTTGTTGGAGTAGTCCTTAGTGGTTGCCCTAGTGTAGGAAATCCCTTTAAGTTGAGCAAGTTGTATAGGATTGTGTTACATTGGTTTGATCTTGAATTCTCCTTCTTAAGGGGAACTCTTAAGTGAGATTTTTCTTTTGGGAACAATTTTTTTTTTTGCTTTTTGTTTTGTGTTTTTGGTGTGTTTTCGTCAGCAATATCATCCTCTAGAGTCCAAAATAGGCCTAGGCGTCAACTTTCACTACAATCACCTCCACCCCGCGAAACTGTTTCTCCACCATATCCCATGAACACTTTAGGGATTCAATTTACAAAGGTATGCCAATGGACAACATTTATTCGCTGTATCTTTCCAACTATTTAATGAAGATTTTCACTTGTCGGAAAGAGAAATGGCAAAAAATTTTAAACTCCCCAAGTCCACTAACTTCATTTCAGATGTCACCTCCCTCGATGGTTTTAACTTGCAGGCTTGGTGGAGTTCTATCTCCGACCAAGACGATTACGGGGCAAAGACTTCTAAGGTCAGCAGGATTCTTCATCCGGCGATGAGGAGCCTTTGCCGTCTCCTAACGTTCCCCTTCTTTAATAAGCATAATCTAGGGAACATTTCACAGCTCGAGTTGGCCCTTTGCTAGTTGGCCACTCAGCCGCGAAACACTCACGACACTGCTCCTTTTGTCCATTACTTTAGCTCGAGAGTCCTAGAGGCACAAGACAAGGAAGGAAAGGGTGACATTTGGTTTGGCGGGTTCATCACCATAATAGCCTTGAGTCTAGAGCGGGGTATGTTCGGAACCGAAATAGAAAACCTTGACCCAATTTCTCTTGACAACTCTTTGGACTCTAAAGCCTTTGAAAGGTACAAGTTCGCTGAGCCTGTCACCCGTTCCCAGACTTGGATTTGGAAGGCGGATGAACGACCATGGTGTGTTCTCTCCGACCCTGACCTCACCCGTGTTGACAGGGCTGCCGATTCACCTTAGATTCTTCCTTAGAGAGCTATCATGCCCCACTTAATTCGAGGTACAGTGGTTGCGCCGTCGCGTAACACACCCGTGGGAGAGCCTCTGGTTATCCCTCGTACTTCTACTTCCCCTTTTCATGAGGCCGGAGCAGCCCCTTCCTCCTTTCAATTTGAGGACATGTACCGCATGATGTAATCGATGCAACAGCGGCAGGATGACTCGGACTACTTTGGAGGCCAAGTCTATGATGCTTTTGTGCGTAGGGGTGAGATCACTCCCTACGTTAACTACCTTCTCCGCCCGCCCCAAGAGGGGCCTGTGCCTAGGTGGGGACCAGCTGGGTTCCACCCTTCTTAACCTTACTAGGAGGGTGCCCACATAGCACCCTCCGATATTCAGGACACCCCCCCCCCTTTTGATCCTTATCGTTCGGGCGGGTGTAACTCTCGACTTGATCCCGCTTATTTCTTTATCGTCCCTAAGTCAGTCTTTGTTGATGGTTGGGGACCGCGTGGGCCACCTCCTCCAAGGGTTGGCCCCACGGACCCCATTTACGATTGGCCGCCTTACACGTCTGCTTCTGGCCCTCGAGTTGACCACTATTAAAACTTTCGCCCTACTCCCCCTGACTGGCAGTCCACTTTCACTCCCTTTGGTAAGCCGTTTTCTTATCGCGGCGAGTCTAGTGGGACTCATGCTGCGGAAGATCAGGATGCCTAGTCATGTATTGCTTTTCCCCCTTGGTCTGCCTTGTTTTTTTTATCGCTTGAGACGAGCTGTGTTTAGCTTGTGGGGGTTGGCATCCATTTAGCTTGGGGGAGGGGAGTTTATGTTGGATCTTTACTTGTCTATAGTGTGTAGGATAAGGTAGTTATTTGTATTTTCACGTGTTGCTTTCTGTAGCATTTTGTGGGTGCATAGGATTGTCTGCTTTCAGGTTTAGCTTTGACTTGGTTTGGATTGGCCAGTGTTTTATGCTGACATTGTTGATAGTTTCTTTTTCTTGTTTTCTGTTTTCTTTTCTTTTATTATTGTATTGTACTGATCTTTCTTCTGAGTTAGGTACAGAGCTGCACGGCATGAGATATTGCTTTAATTGCTCCTGCTCCTGGTGAGATCTTTCCAACACCCCTTTCTTCTCTTTTCATTTTCTTTGTTTGCTTAGTTCTATGATTAGGTCTAAGAGGAGATGATTTTTTGAGGATGTTTGGCTTCTAATTTAGGCTTTTAAGCCCTTGAGGACATTTGGATATCGATGGCGTTGGGCCTCGATTTATTTATTTGTTTGATGCTTGATTGCTTATTTGAGAATCATTCATGCTTGGATTTTGTTTTCCTCACTTTTTTATAATTTTCTTCTTTTCTTTTTCCTTTTTTTTTCGCTTGCTGGTTTAGCTTTTCCTGAAGATTGACTTGCATCCTCTCTTGTTTTCCCTTGCCAATTGCAACACTTGAAGTTTTGTACCAATCAGCTTCTTCTCCAGAGACACCTATTTCTGAGCCATACTATCAGTCAACCCTCTAACCAATGTCATTAAAGTGCTAAGGGTTTCCTCCTGCTTTTCCATCCTTCCTAGAAGGGGAGTGAGATCTGCTGAAGAAGAAGACACACTACTCTTTGAAGTTTTGTACCAATCAGCTTCTTCTCCAGAGACACCTATTTCTGAGCCATACTATCAGTCAACCCTCTAACCAATGTCATTAAAGTGCTAAGGGTTTCCTCCTGCTTTTCCATCCTTCCTAGAAGGGGAGTGAGATCTGCTGAAGAAGAAGACACACTACTCTTCCTTTTCTTTGCAGCAGGTTGAACATGCTCTTGGTCTCTCAAAACCAATGTTGAACCAGATGCTTCCAGCCCTTTCTACCTCAGAATCTTCATAGAGGATTTCTATCCTATCACAATTTCTCCAGCCACTTTGATACCTTACTTCATTATCACAGAAGTTAGTATTGAGCCATATGAAAGGGAGTGGGATTGGGAGTTCTTGCACACAATCATGTGGTCTAGCATCAGAGAGGGGAGATTGATCTTAACCTTCTTCATCATTAGGTACATGAGTACCATATTCATTATCCTAACAGAACCCCTACCCTGTGCCTTAGGTAAAAGCACCTTGTTGCATATAAAATGCAGTACCAACATGATTGGCTTAGGAAAATTCTTAGCAAGATATCCATCTTTCTTAGCTAAAACCCTTCCAAACAAAAACTTAACTATTTAATTTGTTGTGACCCCACACTAGTGGAAAAAACCCTATCTACCACTCTATATCTGCTCCGCTATTTTAAAAAAGTGGAGCAGAAAGTAAAAAACCCTATCTACCACTCTATATCTGCTCCGCTATTTTAAAATAGCGGAACATATAATGGTATATTTTTTAAAAAATAAGTATCTGCTCCGGGTTTTTATTATAGCGGAGCAGTAAGTACAATAAAAAAATATCTGCTCCCCTAGTATACGACACAAAGCAGATAAGTGGAAAAAAATAAAAATTAAAAACGTGATTAAGTTACTAAACCCCGCCCCCTACTCAAAACAAAAATTAAAAACAAAGTTGTCAAACGTCAGAACCAATAAATTAAAACAAACCCCGCCCTCTACTTACAGAGTTACACTGCTACTAAAAGAAACCCTAAGCTGCGCTATCGAAGAACTGACCACCGCGAAACCACCGCGCCTGTCAGCAAAGCCACCTCAGCCGTGCGCCGCTTCTGCTTCTGCTCGTGCCCTATTCTGCTTCTACTGCGCTCGTGCCCTGTTCTGCTTCTGCTTCTGCTCGTGGTCGTGCCCTGTTCTGCTTCTACTTCTGCTCGTGTTCGTGCTTTGTTCTGCTTCTGCTCGTGTTCGTGCCTTGTTCTCCTTCTGCTTCTGCTCGAGGTATTTCACTCTCCTCCCACCCTTCATTTCAATTATTTTAATTGATGACCATTTGTTGTAAATTTTAGAACCCTAATCTGTTAATTTGTCAAGATTGATTAATCTTTGTTTTTTTTCTGTGCTTGGTATGATGCTATTTATGCTTTTATTGTAATTATTCAATTGTTTTTTTATGTTGCAATTTTGGGTGTTTTTTTGGTATTGTTTTTGTTTTTTTTAATTAGATTTTGTTTGAATTTTATGTTATTTGGGTAAGTTTCAGAAATATCTTTTATAAAATTTTCAAAATTTCGTTGTTATTTAAACCCAATTTGCTATTAATTTATTATATGATCATTGCTTTCATATGGAATGAAACTAGAAGCAATCTAATTTGTGTGTTTTACTAGACTATTCATTAGCAAAAGTGTTTCATTAATCTGTCACTTTCCGAATATGAATAATATGGATTACGGTAATTCATTGTAATATGGGGAGTATTTGATTAAGTTCAACCTTTGCAGGGATGGAATTTAAACTTTGCAGAGTTAATTTAATTTTTATAAAATTATATGTAGTTGATTGTTTTTAATCTTGCCTACACAACATTGCAAATTAGGAGTAGAATAACATTCAACTAGAGGTGCTTATCAAACGAATTGAGACCGAGCACCACTAAGCTTGTCTCGGCTCGTAAATATTCTTAGAGCTCGGCTTGTGAAAATTATGGTGGCTCAATATCAAAAAGAAAAAAATGGGGTGGCGCTTCCTAGTTTGTGATTTTTTTTATAGGTCATATGGGGATTGCACTTTGTGTTATACTATAACATAAATTATTTGATTTGATATTGTTATCACTTTAGTTATTTAATTGACTGTGATATTATCTTGTCTTGTACTATAGTATAGGTTATATGATATTTTTTGGGGAGGGAATGTTGGTCATATCCTTGATTATGTGGGATTTTTTTTTATTGTATTAGGTTACATATTATTGCAACTAATTTCACTAGTTTTTGTAGATATCATGTTTAAATGTAATTTATAAAACATTAATTAAAAGGTTCTCTAAAAATTTGAAGATAACATTTTTAAATGTATATATAAACAATAATTAAAAGCTTGTATATTTGAAGATAGCATGTTTAAACTATTTAAATATATTTAAAGCATGCCAAAAAATCTTATTTTCCTTTATATTTTCGAAGAGGGTAGTTTATGACTAGATACTGCTTTATTTAAAGCATACCTCTCACCAAGTAGATATTTTTAAGACTGTGAAGAATGGCCATAGTTTATGCAATATTGTTTAATGATTAAATGAGCGCGAATGTGTTATAGTATGTTTTTAAATAGTGTTATAACATGTGTTTTTATTAATTTTTTAGAGGATGAGAAAAGATCGTTCATGGATGTATGGTAACATTGAGTCATCTGAATTTGTGGATGGGGTACTTGAATTTTGTGATGTTGCTGTAGAACATCAAGCTAGGACGGGTGCAACCAATTTTTACTGTCCTTGTGTTAAGTGTAACAATGTTTCCATGGTTGATAGTGTTTTGTTGCTTCGGGAGCATATATTTCGTAACGGGTTTAGGCCTCAATACCATATATGGTTGTGGCATGGTGAGAAGGGAGTGTATGAAGAAAAGTCAGGTGCGAGTGACATGAACATGCAAGAAGATAGCATCCCTATAGGTGAGGAAACACAAATGGACTATGAGTGTGAGAATATTGATGATGAAGTTGTTGATGGTATGGATCATTTGGATGAGATGTTGGAGGGTGTTCAAGATGAAGTAGGTAAAAATTCACTTGTGTTTGAGTCTATAACAAACGCTTCTCAACAACCACTTTATCCAGGGTGTACAAAATTCACTAAACTTTCAGCTGTTTTGACCCTCTTCAATATCAAGTCACAGTTTAATGTGAGTGACACTTGTTTCACTGCATTTTGGGAAGCACTAAGTGAAATGTTTCCTGATGACAACGAACTTCCAAAGTCAACCTATTTTGCAAAAAAACTCATGTGTGCATTCAGATTAGAGTATAAGAAGATACATGCTTGTGCGAATGATTGTATATTATATAGGAATGAGTATGAGAATTTGGACAAATGTCCACAGTGCAAAATGCCACGCTACAAGAATCAAGAAGATGGGAATACAATAGGGCCACCGACAAAGGTGTTGTGGTATCTTCCAATAATTCCTAGATTAAAGCGTTTGTTTTCAATAATAAATGATGCTGAGAATTTGAGGTGGCACGCAGTTAGAAAAAACAAAAGTCGTTTGCTCAAACATCCAGCCGATTCTCCTGAGTGGAAGACTATCAATCGGCTACATAAGACATTTGGGGAGGAAGATTGTAATTTAAGACTTGGGCTTTGTACGGATGGAATGAATCCGTTTAGATCTCTTAGTACTAAGCATAGTACTTGGCCTGTGCTTCTTGTCTTATATAATATGCCTCCGTGGTTGTGCATGAAACGCAAGTACATCATGTTGTCGCTTTTAATATCTGGTCCTAAATAGCCCGGAAATGACATTGATGTGTATCTTAGACCACTTGTTGATGATTTGAAAAAGTTGTGGAATGAAGGAGTTTCTGTGTATGATGCCTATTCTAGTGAGGTGTTCACTTTGCGTGCAATGCTGTTTTGCACCATCAATGATTTTCCAGCATATGGCAATTTATCAGGTTATAAAAATAAAGCAAAGAAAGCTTGCCCCATTTGTATGGATGACATGGAATCTACATGGATTCCAAACTGCAAGCATGTGTTTGTTTAACCACAGAAAGTTTCTCCCAGCTTGTCACTCTTTTTGTAAAAAGAAGAAGGCATTTAATGGTAAAGTCGAAGATGGTGTAGAGCGTAGACGACTCACTGGCAATGAGATTTTCGAGCAAGTTAAAGATGTTGAAATGATACTTGGTAAGAAAGGCTATGAGGCAGGTGGGTTGTGGAAAAAGAAGTCCATCTTTTGGGAGCTTCCGTACTGGAAAGACTTGCAGGTTCGACATTGTCTAGATATATCAAACAATAGACAAATATGATATTAACTTTTTTTCATTTGCAGGAGGAAACTCGTTGTCAACTTCTATTGCCTCAATTAGGTGTCGCTGATGGAGGAGAGTTGATTGTGGTTGCCTATGGTTGTGCACAACCGCAATTAGAAGGCCAAAAGTTGCATACGGTAGATTTAGAAGCTGATAATTATAGGGTATGCATAGACACAATTGAAAGTGGTTTTGAAGATTTCTCATTTCCAGTTCCAAGACCCAATTGGAGCCTTCATAAAATTGTGGATGCAAGAGGTAGTTTTGTATCATGGCCATGTCGTTGGGTTCAATTTTCAAATGAGGTAGTGATTGTTGCATTGACTTTTTCTATACTTCACAAATGAGATGGCTTTATTGTAATGTTATTATATTTTTGTCCTCTAGGTTTTGAAAAAACTAAAAAACAAAAAAGCTAATGATGATGGCACAAACAAGGAAGATTTGGAAGGGCATAAAAAACGTTCACTTGCTAAGGGGAAAAAGTCTTTTCAAGAGAAAGACAAGGAAGTTCAATCAAAAGCCACTTCACGTGCCACAAATATGGAGAATCGAGTTCCATCGTCTAAGGGTTCAACTCGTCAAAAAAGTGATATGGGAGCTCCACTAGTCGATGAAGAGGTGCTTAAGTCTCTTAGTTCTGATTGTTCGTGGTTGCATACATGCGTAGTCAACCTACCCGACGAGAGTCCAATATCAGTTGGTTTGCGAAAGAATCAATTTTTCTACATGGAAGATACATTCACATGGATTTTCAAAAAAGACATGTGAATTTCTTGCTGGGGATTTGTTGAATGTGTCGATACTACAAGTGTTCATGAGGTTATAAAAACTTACACTGCACTTCTATGAGTTTTGGTTATTTACTTAATTTTCACCATCTAACACAACTTTATTACTTTGGATTTAAATTAGTGCACTTTATGATGATTTACGGGAATGTGAAGCGGTTTCTAAGGTTGGGTGGTTATGTCCACAACAGATTTGTGGCACTTATTGTGTTACAAAGCAACCAGACGTGAAGGAGTACATTGAGCATGGCCGATGACTTTTTAATGTTTAGGGTTTAGGGTTTTTATATGGCTATCGGGGGAATCAAGTTCATTATTGCTCCATATGTGCAAGAGTATGTATTATAATTTTATATGGCCGATGACTTTTTAATGTTTTACTTGATTGTTGTACTTCTATTGCTTATTAACTCTAATTTTTTTTATTGTAGCCACTATTGGTTTCTCTTAGTTATATGCCCGGCCTTCAACTTACACAATATATCAATTTGATTCTGTACGTCTACATCCAATTCGCAATTTACTAATCAAATCTTTATTGAATAGGTAAATTTATTTGTAATTTTTTGTTACGTTCAACATATACATGAGATGTATGTTTTTTATATACATTATTTGTAATATGAAACTGCCAGTGTGCTGAGGAAATTGCGTGGAAGTAGTGTTTTCTATTTGTCCGACGATAATCCACAATGGAAATCAGTAAAGGTAAACTAAATAATTTAGCCCTTAAAAATATATAATTTAGTTGAAGTTATGAATTTTCACTAATTTTGAGATATTTGTTTAATGTATGTCATCCAACCCAAGTGTGCACAACAAGAAAATGGTGTCGATTGCGGATATTATGTGATGAGATTCATGTATGACATAGTATCTTGCTGCACTGACGTGAATGACGTGGAAAAGGTATGCATACATCGACTTATTTTTGTTTTTTGAAAAAGTAGTAATATAATAGTTCCGAAATGCCCTATTTCTGACTAAAATGATGCAAGTAAGTGAGAAAATGATTATATTATTATTTTAGGACATGAATAGACCTTAAAAACAAGAATTAGGTTGATCGGTGCGAATATGGGAACAAAACACCCAAAACAAGCAAAAAATTACCTATTTGGCTAGTTTTGATTCCAAAATGCTTTATTTAATCTAAAAATGATGCAAGTAAAAATTAAGTGAGAAAATGATTATATTATTGTTTTAGGACATGAATAGACCTTAAAAACAAGAATTAGGTTGATCGGTGCGAATATGGGAACAAAAACACCCAAAGCAAGGCAAAAATGACCTATTAGGCTAGTTTTTGTTCCGAAATGCCCTATTTCTACCCACAATGATGCAAATAAGTAATAAAATGGTTATATTATTGTTTTAGGACATGAATAGACCTTAAAAACAAGAATTAGGTTGATCGGTGCGAATAGGGGAACAAAAACACCTAAAGCAAGGCAAAAATTGACCTATTAGGCTAGTTTTTGTTCCGAAATGCCCTATTTCTAACCAAAATGATGCAAATAAGTAATAAAATGGTAATATTACTGTTTTAAGACATGAATAGACCTTAAAAACAAGAATTAGGTTCATTGGTGCGAATATGGGAACAAAACACCCAAAACAAGCAAAAAATTACCTATTTGGCTAGTTTCGATTCCAAAATGCTTTATTTAATCCACAAATGATGCAAATAAGTCATAAATTGGTTATATTAATGTTTTAGGACATGAATATACCTTAAAAACAGGAATTAGGTTGATCGATGCGAATATGGGAACAAAAACACCCAAAGCAAGGCAAAAATGACCTATTAGGCTAGTTTTGATTCCAAAATTTATCCAACAATGATGCAAATAAGTCATAAATTGCTTACATTAGTGTTTTAGGACATTAATAGACCTTAAAAACAAGAATTAGGTTGTTTTTTGCGAATATGTGAACAAAAACACTCAAGAAAAGCCAAAAATGACCTATTTAGCTAGTTTTGAGTCCAAACTGCTCTATTGTTGCCAAAAGTGATGCAAATAAGTAATAAATTGCTTGCATGAATATTTTAGGATATGAATACAAAATAATCTTATTATTTGGGATTTATGTTGTTTTAGGTTTTCAATACTCCACGGGAGGAGGCTTTTACTAGTACGGAAATCAACGCAGTTCGAGACAAATTTGCTTGCTTCTTCACTAATAATTATACTTGAGCGTCGATTACTGTTTCAGGTTCTTCTATTACACATTTAATTTTGTTCGTTATGTAATAGATAAAGTCTCTAACTAGCACGAACTTATTATTTTGCTACGTACTTTGGGCTTTGTTGCAGGTGCAATTTCTATTTGCTTCTTGGTTGTTGTCTTGATCGGTTGATCCTCAGCTCGTGCATGGCATGGTTTAATATTTGCCCTAGCTTGCTTTCAATGCCTAGTAGTTCTTTTGTTAATTTTTTCTTGCCTTAGCTATCTTCCCGAAGTTATACAAATTGATTATAACTAGAGGTCTTCGATCTACTTGTTCGTTATGTAATCCAATTGTTTCTGGCATTTTGTATGTTGTTGCTTGTAAGTATAATTTCTTTTGGTTTTAATTTGATGTAATATTTTGATTTGATGTATGAGGATTCTTTTAAATTTATATTGCAGTATTAAATGTATGAGGATTTTTTAAAATTTATATATATTGCAGGAGTTGATTTTAGATACATTTGAATAAAAATTGTAAGTTTTTTAAAAAAAATTAAATATATATTATTTGCTCGGCGATTCCACAAATAGAGGAGCAGATACTTATTATCTGCTCCACGATTTCAAAAATGGTGGAGCAGATAATTATTATCTCCTCTATTTTTGAAATCGCGGAGCAGATAATTATTATCTGCTCCGCTACGTAGCGGAGCAGATAATTATTCTCTATCTGCTCCGTTGAATGCTGCTGCGGGGCTGTAGTGGAGCAGATAATAGCTAAAATAACGGAGCAGATAGGGTTTTTTCCACTAGTGCCACCAATATTGGGCCAACCATCTAAACAATAGTTTGAATACCCATCCCTGGGTATCTTAAAAAACACCCGAAACAGTAGAGCTAACACTCATATCAGGGCACAATTCTAAATTCTCATAGAATACCATAATATCCTCTACATATGCTTTTGTAGCAGTCTTAAACAATCCCATCCAACCTTAAAATTCTAAGATTTCCTTAACCTCAAACAAAGCAGGCATATCAAAATAACCTTCCTCACATCCACAACCAGACATAACATTTCTATTAGAAACAGTAGGAGAAACAATAGATTTACCTTTAGCTATTTTGGGAGCAGGTGTTTTCCTCTTCACATTTTTAGTGGGTGTGACCTTTGGAGAGTTAGAAATCTCCTGTTTGATTGTGCTAGCAGATCTAGTAAACCCTCTGCTTATCACATGAACTGGAGGACCCTTCGCCTCACCTGCAATCTGAACTTCTTCTTCTTCAGCCACTCTTGGCTCAACCTCGATACTTTTCTCCTTTAGAACCTTCTCATCAACCTGCACAGATTCATCCTTTTGATCATCCTCATAGTATTGTTCCTAATCATCCTCCTCAATTTCCTCAGAAATCTTCTCCAGCGTTTCTGACACAATCCTGTCAGCTTGAACAGTGTCACCCTATTGTTCCACCCTGAACTTCAGCTTCGGTTGAGGGTTAATTTTGAGTGGTTTGAGGTGATATGGGTACAATAGATGGAGGTGCTATGGAGATAGGAGTGGGAGAAAGTAGGGTTTCAGTTTCGAGGGTTTTCTCAGCTGGTAATGATGTGGATTTGGTGGTTGAGGTTGATTTTTTGGTGGAGGTTTTGTGGCTGAAGGTGGTTTTGGTGTTTGTTGCTCAGTTACTTGAGGTGTTGTTGCATTAGACACATTACCTTTTTCAATCGAGCTATCAGATTCTGCTATGGAGGGTGATGAAGATGCATTTCCTGAACTACCCTTCTTCTTTGCCTTAGCTACTCCCTTTGTTCTTACCATTTTCAAACTTGGAATTGTAGAGAGCTTTGAGAGATAAAAACTCTTGAAATTCGTAGCAAGATGAAGAGAGAGAGAGATGATGAACTAGACTGAGTGTAAAGTGATATAATGATAGTGAAGAAAAAATAAATGTGGGAAGTGGGAGTAGTGGTGTAACGACCCGTATATTAGCAACGTTGTTTTCGAAGAAGAAAACAATACGAATCATCATTAACTATAAAATTTCAACATTAAATTAAATAATAATAACGGAAGCTCTAAACTTAATCATTTTATTTATTGAACTTTAAATAATCCAAAACAAAAGAATAAACAAAGTCTCTTATTAACAACAAAAACTACTAACGTCCATGAAAATTAATACTAATAGGCTAGGATTTTCTAAATGGGTAGCTAAGCTACTGCACTTGCTTGCTCTCAATCCCAACCCTCGCAACACCCAACTACTCTTCATCGTTACCTGAAAAAGGAATAAGGGGTCCACAGTCAGTGAGGAGTAATTAGATTTTTCTACTCAATAGTAGAACGCAATTAGAAATATAACAACCAGATAGTTCACACAAGACAACAATATCAACACCAACATACATTACACATGAATCATGAGACACGCAGCGGAACATACACACGAAAAAACTGTGACCAATCTTCCTGTTATTGCTAGTATTGACTCTAGACTCTAGTCTTTCAAACCTTAACTTTCACAATTCATTTCTTCTTATCGTCCTAATCCGTGACACAGTCATATGCTCGTAGGGGAACATCTTAATTCGTTCCCCAACATTCCTTGCTCACGCCAGGTCAACCACATAAGATCTAATTCCCGAGCGCTGGGAACCAGAACTAACTCCATTCCGCTGTGGAGCAGTGGCTTCGACTAAACCCATGTTCGTGGCTCATCATTCACTAGATGGGGGGTCACTTCATAGTTAATCAATCTTTCATTCATTATCATCATTCATTATCATTATTCTTATCATCATCCAATCTGGTTCATAACTTTGACCCTTTTTAACTTAACTTTACTTCGTCAACACTAGACCAACTTTACTTGACTCAAAAACCCTAGACCTCACGTGTTTCCATGCAACTCATTTGACATTCACTCGAAAATCATCATTCAAATTCCACTATCTCAATTGAACAAATTCATACAACAATACATACAATTATCATAATTCAATCGTCAAATAAATAATAAAAATCAAACCTTGCCTCTGCAATCATCATCACACACTCGGCTTTCTTATCAAAACAAGTCACAAAATCAATCTTTGACAAATGAACACTGGTAGAAAAAAGTGCTTTTGCTATAATTTAAAGGATGCGGTTTTTTAAAGAACCGCATCATATACATACATTATTTGGTATCTGCTGCGGTTCCAAGAAGAACCGCATCATATAATGTCTATATGATGAGGTTCTTATAGGACCGCAGCATATAGTTTTAAAAAAAAAAAAACTTAATTAACTTCTCATCAATAAAACGAACGCTGCTACCAATACCATCATATATTACATTCTTACTCTGTATAATACACAACAACACTTCTCACTCTTCGATTCTTAAAAAAAAAAAATTTGCATGAATGAACCCTAGCGTGAAGCCGTGAACCCTGCCTCAACCGGCCACTGCACCTCCAGCCTTCCACCACCGCCACTACCGCAGCTTTCACCTCCAGTTAGATTGGACTACTGCAACCATCTCAACCACCGCAACCACCTCAGCCTGAACCCTATCTTTCACCTCCTTGCGAAAAGATTTGTTCGAACTGCGCTGCAACCACAACCTCCAGCTCCAGCCGCAACCATTTGAACCAACGTAACCACCGACACCTCTGGCCGTTACCTCCAACAGCAACCACCGCTATCTCTTTGAGGTTCAATTTTGTTTTTTACATCTTTTAATCAAGTTGTTAAATTAATTATCGTTGTTGATTGTTCAACTAGTTTAAATAATTGGTTGTTATTGTTGATTTGTGGTTGAATTTTTGTGTGAAATGCTTTAGATTTACACTTATTATTTGGTTTATGTGAAAAATCATACTAGTAGTTCATGCCTACAAGATGTTTGTTAAAATGCTTCAATGATTCTTTTTCTTTACAAATGTGGAATTAAACTTTGATGAATATGGATATAGTTATGTGCAAATTGAAAAGAAATCTATTGCAAATTGAAATCTTGTTTTTAAAATGCTCTATTATTGCTTCTTAGTTTTGTCCAATTTTTTACCTTCACCAAGCTTTGTCAATGATGAAAATATGTATACATTATATTTTAGGAAATAAAAATTATATCGAAATATATTTAGTTATGTAGATTAGTAAATATTTGATGGGATTAAAACCCTTTAATCGCATCAAATACCAAACAAATGTTGGTGATTATTTGAGTGAAATTTCATTCACCAATTTCCAATCCACATCGCATCCTTTAATATTATTTCTAATCTTTATTTCTCAAAATAAACACCCCATTAAGGTTTTTCTGTGAGGAAAAAATGTGCTAGTTGTAAAAGGTTAATGATATTGATTTTTTTTTTTGAAAAAATAATTAGTTTATTCCTGTTAGTTATTTCTCAAAATAAACACCCCATTAAGGTTTTGTTTGTTGTTGATTTTATATTGATGTCTAATCTCTTAGTTTATTATCTGAAATTGTGATTTCAATTAATCTGTTTAAGTAATGATAACTTAATTAGAGTTGACTTGTGATTGTTATCGAAACTTCTCATTTGATTGGGTGTAATTCTGATTTGGTGCTTTTTAATAATCTATACATGTTAATCCTAAAAAGTTATTCACTAGTACAAAAAATCAATTTTGTTGCAGGGTTTTATGGCTCATTTGTTGTGGATTTAGGCCCCCTACAAATATAGGGGAAGCAAATGAGAATTGTCACGTTTGCTGCAGTTCACAAATGCAGCAAATGAAATGATGTATTTGTTGCATAAGTTTCATATGAATGCAGCAAATAAAATTAATTTTGATTTTAAAAAAAATACAATTATGGTAAAATAAAAGGAAAAATTGCAAATATTAATCCGAAGTTTGGGCCATCTTCCGCTACTAATCCCAACTTTGATTTATTTCTGATTAATCCGATGTTTGTGGGTGGTCTTCCAATATTAATCCGTTGTTTGTGGTGGTCTTCCAATATTGATCCAACACTTTTGAATTTTGGAAGGCCATCCACAAACTTTAGATTAATATTGGAAGACCACCAACAAACTTCGGATTAATCAGAAATAAATCAAACTTCGGATTAATAGTGGAAGATGGCTCAAACATCGGATTAATATTTACAATTTTTCCAAAATAAAAAAAAAATCAAAGAAATAAATTTAATGTAGAAAGAAATAAAGTAAATAAATAACTATCATAAATTAGTAAAAAGATAATTTTATTAATAATGTTGATGAAATTATACAAAGAATTCAAAATTTAAAAAATGAAATATATACAAGAATTCAACAAAAGAAATGAAATTTATAAAAGAAATTAAAAAAAAATTGAAATTTAATCAACAAAATTGTACAAATGAATTGCCGCCCCCGGACACAACCTCTTCTCACCGCTGCTCAACACTGCCGCTCGAAGCCGCCGCCAAACACTGTCTGTCGAAGCCGCCCCTGCTGACACTGCCTCCGCCACTCGCCGACAACGCTGCTCAACGCCAACTTTCCCGTCGCCACCTGCGTAGCACGACGCCGCCCCTCCACCGCCGCTGCTCTGGCGCATGTCCACATCAAAAATCAACATAAAACCACAAAATTATAATTAAATTAGAGCAAATTCAAAAAAATCAATAAAAATGAAAAAAAAAAACCTAAAAAATTAATGAAACCTAGATCAACAAAGATAAAACAACCCAAAAACCTAAAAACCAGATCATATACCACCGATATGAGCAGCCACAATTCGATGATCATCTACTTACCTGCATATTTCCAATAAGAAATGTAAACATACAGAACCAGCCCAGCAATACAAATGAAGATCGCAAATAATTTCTCTCCAATGAAAGTACTGGTTTTGCGATTTACTCTTCTGAGCAAACACACTTCTTAACCCATTATGGTTCCCCCATTCACATCCCTGATCTGTCTAAACTCACCGAAAATGACGGGTCACATGCTTCTGTATTAATGCCATGACTATCGAAAAGCTTAGCCAAATTTGGATATGAAACCTGCCAGTAAACATAATAACTTCTTAGTAAGGACTGGAATTTCACGAAAAACATGGTTACCTAGCGTTCAATAAAAACTGAACACACAAGATGAATTAATTAGTCATTGCTACTAATGACTGTGAATTTCGAGATTAACTTGATGCTAGTTAACTTTGTGTTACATTGTTGACATAGTTCATGTAGCAAGAGAGAAAGACCTTTTAGGGCCTCTAGGATGAGTTTACTGCACTCGTTCAACAAGCCTGAACCTTGTGTTCTTGCTAGGGGGCCATAATTTAATTGAGAACAGACAACGTTCAGAATTCTCTTGCATAGCATCTATTTCACAAACATGCCAATATAAAAGATTTAGTATGGGAAAAATTCTCCAATACTAATATCACCCAAGGAAAAAGACCAAATCAAATCTCCAAAGACAAAAACTCATGCTATTCCAACTTTATATTCAACGCATCAAGCATATATGAAAAAAAAGTTATTATAATAAAGGTAAGTAATTCAACGATGCTTATAAAATTAAAAGCACGATTATAACCTTCATTTACATTGGTTAACCGATATGCAACATTGAAATCCTATTTTCAGTGAGGCACGTCACTAACAATGATCATGCCTAAACATCAGCCAAAGCAATTACAAAATTCAGACATGTGAAGATATTATAACTTATCTAACGACCTCTACACTCTTTGCAATCAAGAGCCACTAGATCAATGCTTTTTATATCATCCATAATCTGAAAGGTGTATTGAATTCGTGCATCAAAATATAAGTATAATAATCCCTAATGTAAACTAATTTTTTTCTAGATATCTAGCAACTGTAGGTATTAGTATCATTAGCACGCTGAACCGCAAACCAGTTCACACACTAAAAGAAATAAATTATATAAAAGCAATGCACTAACCTTGAAGTAATTGACCAATGAAATTATAAACACAGTATGTAGAAATCATCTTTCATTAGAACCATGACATCATTAAACACTTAATTAGAGAAGTAGACAAAGAACAATACAACAACAAATTCACTCAACCATGAATTAGAGAAATTCAGAAGAAATTTGCAAATTAGGTAATTCTAGATGGTTATTAGAGAAATTGGGGGTTTTTAATTGAGTTTGTATGGCCTTGAGTATGCCATAGCAGCTCTCAGCCACCACGAACAGAGCAGCCAGACCTGCTACACAGCTCACAGCCAGCCTTGCTACAGCCAGCTCGTAGCCAACCCTGCTACAGCCAGCTCGCAGCCAGCCCTGCTACTGTCAACACACATCACCCCCAACACCTCTAGAAGCAACGAAACATCCAGCAACCCCCAACAGCCCACTCAATTTCAGAAGACAAAAAGTACCCCAAACTCAGAATCTAAACAATACGAATCCACCCTTCTCCCTGACCTTCTAAGCATTGTTTTTCCTATCAATAGGAAGAGAAAGCTTAAGGAAGAGGAGAAACTTACAGCCTTAGATCTGAAGCCACGAGCATTTCTCAGCGAAGTGAGCAGGTTTATGGCGAATTGCGAACGAAATCGCGAAACCCTAGGTTCCAATAGCTGCAACTCGAGCATCTATGGCAGTCGACCTCTCGACCACCACCAGTAGATCGCGAATTGCGAACAAAATCGCGAAACCCTAGGTTCCAACAAACAGCTTGCCATGGTTAGGGGTGCTTATTGAGTTGAGCCGATCGCGAGCAGCTCGAGCTCGGCTCGGTCAAAGCTCGGTCAAAGCTCGGCTCGAAGGAACTCGGCTCGAGCTCGAACTCGACTCGATACCTTAGCGAGTCGAGTTGAGCAAGGCCCAACTCGACTCGATAAGCTCGTGAGCAGCTCGATAAAATTTTATAGTAATATTTTTTATATTTTAATTTTCAATGTAATAAATTTAGTACCCTAATTAATTTATTTTTTAAAAATAAAAGATTTACAAATTACAATACTAATCACTAAGTGAGTAGTGGCCTAGTGGGTACACGTGAGAACTCACCTAAAAGGGGAAAAAAAGAGAAAAGAAAAGAGAAAAGAAAAGAGATAAGAGAAAAGGGAGTAAAACAAGTAAACAACCACATATTCACATAGCATCAGATTCACGCACAAAACCCTAACCCTCTCTCTCTCTCTTTCACCTCTCAGTCTCTCACTCAGATTCACATAGCAACAGCAGTACAGGGCCCCGTCGGTCGTCTCAGGCAGCCTTCGCACCCGACGCCGTTCATCTCTTCGTCAGCCATCGCAGGTAGCCCGTCATCTCTTCGCAGTTCATCTCTTTTAATGATGTTTATTGTTGTTCGAATCTTCATCACTTTGTCTTCGTGTTCTTCGAATTTTTTCACTCTGCCTTTGTTTATTTTTGTTGCTGATTTTTAGGTTTTGAACTCGATTTTTTGGGGGATTGTACTATTTTTTATTTTTTTTTTGTGATTTAGTCGAAATTTTTGGGAGTTTCGTTGGGTTGTTGTTTTGCTTGTGTTAAATCTAATATTTTGTAGTAAAGTAATCCTTAAGAGAACTTCGAATTTATTTAGTATGTAAAATTATTCCAATTAGTAGCCTAGATTTCTTATTTTGCTTGTATTTTTTTAATGTGATATATGTGCAGTTTAATCTTGCAATATGGAGAAAGACTCTAATACTCCTTGTTCTTCTACACACCCTCATGTTTCTTCAGCCAGTCCTTCTTCTAACCCAGTTATTGTTGAGGAGTTTTATGTGAATTATGATGATGAAATGCAAAATCATGAGAATGAGGAGGAACATTTGGAGGAAGAGGAAGTAAATGAAAATCAAACTGAAAATACTAACAAAGATAATGACGATGTTCAACCAAAGGGTCCTTTTAAAAGAAAAAGACAATCCGAGGTCTGGAAAGACCTAACAGAACCTGAATTTGTTAAGGATAAGTGGGTTGTGAAATGTAAGTATTGCTTTGTGCCATTTTCAGTGTTGAAATCTGGTAGTACAACTCCTAGTGCCCTAAAAAATTAATGAAGTTGCGTCAACAATCCATGATTAACTATCTACCATCTAAATCTGTTTCTCCTAGTTCATCTTTTATTAGTGCTTTACATAATGGTAACTTGGACATGAATAGCATGAGGGAAGGCATTGCACATTGGATTATAATGCATGAAAAACCCTTCTCGGTTGTTGAGGAAGAGGGTTTCAACTTGATGTTAAAGAGAGGTATGCCACAATGGAAAGGTGTGTCTCGTCACACTATAAAATGTGATGCTTTCAGAACTTATGAGAGTGAAAAAAAAAAGTTAAAGGATGTGCTAAAGAAAATTGATAGGATATCTTTGACCACTGATTTGTGGAGGTCAAAGCCACAAAAGATTGAGTACATGGTTGTTACTTCTCACTACGTTGACCAACAATGGAAACTTCAAAAGCGGATTTTGAGCTTTGTCCACCTACCACCACCTCGAAAGGGTAGGGATATAGCTAATTGTCTTTTTAAGTGCCTAAAGGAGTGGGACATTGAGAATAAAGTAAGTGGTTTTGTCTTTCTTTTAACTAATTATCTTAAATTACTTCCTTTAATTTTATATGATTTTTATATGTATATTATATTTCTCAGGTTTTCACAATTTCCGTAGATAATGCAACGGCAAATGACTCTTGTCTAAGCATCTTAAAGGATACCTTTTCATTGACAAAAAGGTTGGTTTGTGGAGGAAAGTTGTTTCATGTTCGATGCTGTGCGCATATCTTGAACATTATGGTTCAACATGGATTAAAGCAAGTCAAACACATCATCAAAAATGTGCATGATTCCGTTGATTACCTCAATGATAGTGAAGCTCGGAGGTTGAAGTTTGTTGAGCTTGTCAACCAATTCAACCTAAAAGAAAGAAGATTGGTTCTTGAGTGCAAGACTAGATGGAATACAACTTATGACATGATAGCTTGCGCGTCGAAGTTCAAAGAGGTATTTGCTAGACTTGCATTAGTGGATAAAGATTATGTTTGGTGTCCTAGTCCCGATGATTGGTCTAAACTTGAAAAATTAAGTGAACTTTTGAAAGTCTTTAGTGATGTTACTAATATCATATCAGGATCGGAGTATCCAACATCAAATAGATTTCTTACTGTGGTTTTTAAGATTAAAGTGTTGTTGGATAAAAATTCTAATTCGGTGGATGATTTTGTTAAAAACATGGTCAAAAACATGAAGGAAAGATTTGATAAGTATTGGGGGGAATGCAATTTACTTATGGCTATGGGAACTTTGTTAGATCCTCGCATGAAAATGAGGGCAGTAGAATATGCATTTGAGCACATGTTTCCACCCGAAGAAGTAAGAGAGAATGTGCGAAAAGTTAGAGATACTTTGTATGAACTTTATGATGAGTATGTTTCTTTGTTTTATCCTCCCACTATGGAGCAAAGTGATGAATGTGGAACTGGAACTACTACTAATGATCCCACAATTGGTGAACTAGGCAATCCTGAATTATTTGATCTTATACGAGCTGCTAGAAGGAGTGAAAATGAAAATGTACGAAAATCAGAAGTTGATGATTATTTTGATGTGGAAGAAGGGGAAAAGTTTGATCCCATAGAGTGGTGGAAAGAAAAGTCAATGAAGTATCGAGTCTTGTCTAGAGTGGCTGTGGACATTTTAGCGGTCCCTGTAACGACAGTAGCTTCCGAGGCTACATTCAGTGCCGGAAGTCGTGTTATTGACCCCTATAGAGCCTCACTTACTCCGGAAACAGTGCAAATGTTGATTTGTAGTGAAGATTGGTGTAGATCTCTCTATGGAGTGAAGAGAAAGAACAAGGTATAACTTAGCTATTTCTACAAATTTTCTAATTTATTTATATTATTCTAATCTAATATCTTTGTCATATTATGTCTTTGTAGAATAAGTTTGAAGATGAGCCAAAGGAAATCCTCCTTCCAATTCTCTAGGCGGTAGTGGATTTGGGAAGATTGAAGATTTGAAGTGAAGATTGATAGAAGATGTTGCAAATCAAATGAAAAATTGAATTATTGGAAATTTGTAATGGATTGTTATTTTTAGTAGTTTTTTTTTTATTTTTTTTTGTAGATTTTAGTTACTTTTTATGCAAGTGTTGTGGACTTTGTAGTCACTTGGATTATTCCGTTAAAATAAATGAGCTCAAGTCGAGCTGACGAGTCGAGCTAATGAGTCAGACTATCGAGTCGAGTCAAGCTCTCAAATCGAGCAAAATGTTTTTAACGAGTTTCGAGCAAACTCGAGTTCGAGTCGAGCACTATCAAACAATAACGATCACGAGTCGAGCACTACATTATCGAGCCTGTCAAGTATCGAGTCGAGTCGAGCAGGGCACGAAAAACTGTCGAGTCGAGCTATGGCCTGCTCGCGATCGACTCGCTCGATAAGCACCCCTAGCCATGGTAGGGGAAGAGTAGATCGCCTATCTCTCTCCTTTTCTTTAACTTTCTTTCTCAGAATTGGGGGTTTTGGTATATGAGTGTATGTTTTGGAACTTCAATTCGTATACTACAAGCAGACGCTATATCTCTATGAGTATATTTTTTTATCTTTGGTTTTGAATTTTTTTTGGTATATATGTAAGGTGTCCAATGCTTTATTACAAGCAGACGCTATATCTCTATAAAAATTTTAATTTCAATAAAATAAATTAGTACACATAATTTTAAAATAAAATAAATTTATAAAAAAAAAATTTATAATTCTTTTAAATAATTAATTTATATATAAATAATGGTAATTGTAGTAATAATAATAATAAAAAAAGGCACTTAAAAAAAGAAAAAATTAATACACGATGGCCGCCAAGAAATCAGCGATAAACGCATTAGTTCCGTTACCGCATCACCGCGACTAGTGGTGTGCACCGGTCCAGAATCGGACCGGACCGAGACCGGTTGGACCGGTGGACCGGAATCCACATTTTTTGTGGACCGGGACCGGACCGGTTCAATTCCGGTCTGGACCTGGACCAGACCGGACCGGACCGGTTTGGACCGGTTAGTTAGTTTTTTTTTTAAAAAAAAACTTTTTTCTCTAACCGGTCCGGGTTTGACCCGGACTGGACCGGAATTTAAATACACTTTTTTTATTAAAAAAAATATTTATTATTTTTTTTAGATTCGGGTCCAAACCGGTCCTGACCGAAATTTACCGGGTTTGGACCGGACCTGACCGGTGGACCGGAATCACAATTTTCATGGACCGGGGACCGGTTTATCAATACCCCTAACCGTGATCGTTTCCGCGATCGCGACCGAAACCGCATTTTCGAGCCTAACCACGACCACAACAACCACCCCAAAACCACCTCGAAAAACCCCATTGAAATTGACTCAAAATCCTGTAAAACACCACCTATAAACCAACTCAACAACATCAACTTTTAAATCTCTAAAAAAAGAAAAAAAAATCAACAACTTAGACCAAATGGGCTCACCTGATTATGCAGTCACGGCAACGACAATTTCAGTTACAGATCTCGACCAAAGGCAACCATCTTCGAACACGTCTTCGACCAACGGCAATTTTTGACGGCGTCTGTTTTGGAATTTCGACGGCGGCAAGAGAAATAGAGATTCGAGTTACATAACTCAACGGAGGAGAGATAAGGATGGAGGAAGGAAAGAGAATGATGAGGGGAGAAAGAGATAAGGATGATGGAAGCGGCGGATGAGGAGGAAAGTGTAGTTGAAAGAGAGGAGGGTGAAAGATTAGGGTTGTGAGGGTGAGAGAGAGATAAAGAGATGAGGGTAAAAGATTACAAATAGAATAATACTTCTAAGAAAACGGTTTTTTTCTTTAAAATCAAAAAAGAAAATGTTTTTTGTCCAATAAATGTTCAAGAGTTGGGTTGGGTGTGACAAAATAATTAAAGATATATGAGAAAAAAATGGAAAACCATTGAAAAAAAAGGAAAAATGAATTTTTTTTTTTTTAAAAAAAAAAACTTAGTTGAATTTGCGGCAGTTGTAATATGGTTATGCATCAAAAGAGAATAGATTGTTATTTGCGGGGGTCTTTATTACAGACTATAGCAAATATAAACATAATAATACATTAAATTTCAAATGTATTATTATTTGCTGCATATGCTTAAATCTGTCGCAAATGAAGTGCAGCAAAATTTTATTTTTCTACTAGTGATTGTACTTAATTAGAGTTTTATTGTTAGAGTTTTTTATTTAACCTAACCATTAGGTGCTACATTATTGTTCAATAGGAAATCATTATGATGCATTTTTAGTTTATCTCTAAAGGTAAATGTAGGTGTTTGTAGATGGATGGTCATATTTGTAACGCCCCAGATTTTTGGGCTATTTTCTTTGTATTTATTTTTATTATGTGCATGGTCTAAATTTATTTAGACTATTTTTATTGCTTGAATGTGACTATTTTATGGTATGATTTATTATTTCTTTTATTTTATTTTATTTTATTTTAATTAATTAGAATTTTATTTGTTAATTTTCTAATTAATTAATAAAGTTTGGGCCAAGTACGAATTTAATCATGGTTAGTCATGATTTAGTGCAAATGGCCCAAGTGATCATTTTGGCCCAATTCCTTAGCCATAACCGGCCCCTCTCTCTTTTATGAGGCTTGGTTTGCCACTTGCCTTGTTTTCACACCTAACTAACTTCTATAAATAGAGGTTGTTAATAAGGCTTAAACACCATTTGCCCATTTAATCATCATTTGCCACCATCAAAACCAAAGCACTCTCCCTCCATTTGCTCTCCATTATCCACACACCTATTTTGGCTTATGAACACCCATCAATTGTTCATCCTTTTTTTCAAAACCCAAACTTAAAGATTCAAACTCCATTGATCTTTAAGTGACCAAAAACACATTAGCCTTCATTGTTTTCGTTCAAGACTTCTAGTTCGGGTTAGGTTTTTGGGTTTCACTCGTTTGGTTCGTGTGGTTCGTGGCTGGCCGTGTTGAAGGCCATGTTCAAGAGGGTGTTCGTGTTGAAGGTCGTGCGTGGTGGTCCGTGCAAGCACTAGTAAAAAAATCATTAATTGTAACACCCTTATTGTAACTTGCCTTATATTTGTTAGTTACAATAAATATTTTTGTAACGGGCAGTATAAATGCCCGTTACTATAAGTCATTAATATTACAGACAAATTTTTTTTATTGTAACGGGCCTTTGCATGACCGTTAAAAAAACTAGTAATTAGTAACGGGCTTTTCTCATGCCCGTTACAAATTCTTATTTTTTTGTAACTAGCAAACTTAGGCCCGTTACAATAGACTTAGCTTTTTTAATAACCAAACCATACATCAGTTATTGTAACTATGCTATTCTTTGCCCGTTACAACAACCCAACCAACAAAAATAAGTGCG
The DNA here is from genome assembly GCA_951394345.1 of Salicornia ramosissima. NCBI lineage: Eukaryota > Viridiplantae > Streptophyta > Magnoliopsida > Caryophyllales > Amaranthaceae > Salicornia > Salicornia ramosissima. Next base: position 29,407,246 of record OX596236.1, on the reverse strand, counting down.
AAAACTGGCAAAAAGTAATTAAGCGTATTATTCCCAACTCATTTTCATTCACCCACACTAAAACCCTAAGGCATCTCACAAACACTCCCTGTTACACTTGACCACCACCAAACGACATTCTCCATCGACGATGACCGACCACCGACACTGACCCGACGCTCGCGACCGATGGCCATCCAGATGCTGAACACCGACATTCTCTCTTGTCATTCTCAAAGCTGAGGACCACGAGGTGTATGCGACCACTCGTCATTCTCTCTCGTCTCTCAAAACTGATGATCACGAGCTGCTGCGACCGATCGACAACCACTGACCAGAACTTTCTAGTAGATCCAATTTTAACTTAATTTTTTGAATATTGCTGCTGTAAATTTATATTGTTGAAGGTATATATACTCGTCATTCTCTCTCGTCTCTTATAACTTTTTTATCTTTCTTGTTTTTTTCTTAATCTTGTTTTTGTTTCCTGTTTTAGGTTTTAATTGTTGTAATATTATATTTTTAGGGATAAAATTTCAGTTTCTAGGGCTGAATTTTTTTGTGAAATTCAGTTTTTAGGTGTTTTTACGAATGTTCGGGGCTACTTTTAGGGATAAATTATAAATGAAGTAATATCCATCCTAACAAGTCATTTCAATTGTAATTTCATGGCCTCAACTTTAGCTTCCTATTTGTTGACCAATTATGAATGATAGTAATGGATGTTCATTAACAATCTAATTCTCGCCTATTGGCTATTGATGATTTGAAAAATTAAGAGGAAAATTGGACAATGTTTGCTTCATCTGAAGACTTAATCAAATACACAGTTGTGAAGGATTGATTGGTTAGTAGCACGCAATACATGTATTATTCATAAATAAGAATAGCTAGAAAAACTAATTTTAAAAGGAAAGGGAAACATCAGGTAAAATGGAAGCTGGAAACTCGGAAGCCGGGGAGGGCCGAATTTAGAATATACACCACCATGGGTGGCAGCTATGGTTTGTGTAGGTATGGGCAGCAAATCCTCAAAAGTACTACAGTTATCTAAATATTATTATTGCAGGTATTGAAATATAATGAGCATGTCTATGTATTTGGCCAACTGTATCTTAAAAGTGTCCTGTGTTTGTATCATTCATAACCTCCCCAGGATAAGAGTTACTATTAATAGCTAATGCTTCTAAAGTTTTATATTTTATGTCAAGGATGTCTTCACTCGAGTGGCCAAAGATATGCAAACATTTATTCCTTTATCTGCTGCCGGGTTGGGAGATGAGTAGCTCTGGACTCGTTTGAAGATGACCAAGCAACACTCGTAAGTTTATTCCTATCCAAATGTCATTGGTAAAATACCTGTTTGTAATTGGTGTTGATCATGATTTTTTTTCCGTGTTATATTGTTGCAGACTGTATTACACAGACAATTACTAATAATCACTAGGGCTTCAATTGCTGATGTGCTTTTATTTAACTTGGTATTGTTTGGTTGCTAGGTTGTCAATGTTGCTCTTTTTGATGTATATAATTTTTTATTAACAGATTAATTTTTTAATGGAATTAGGATGTTTACAAAAAAATTAAAGAATGGAGTTTCAATTGAAGAAACTCAAAGTTCAGAATTTATTTCTCTCAGTCACAATGAAAGGAATTCTCTCGTATGTGCCTTTAATCGTTTCAGTTTTTGGTAGATCAACATTTGGAATGCAGGCTAGTGAAAATTATCACTTTGATATTTGGTATGTGATCAAGCTTATTGTTTTATTTTAGGCAAAGAATTTATGTGGTCCACTTTCAGTCAAGCCTGTTAATTGGTGGAATCTTTGGAAGGAAAGGTTGGTCTGCTTATATGTTGTTCTTTAGTTTTTCTCTTCCTTCCTACTTTCAATTCATGTCATGCTCTTTTTAATAAACACATTTTATGTCGTAAGGTTGGAATCAATCCATTAATTCTATTAAAGTTGCTAGTTTGTACATTTTATGTAGTCTAAGGAAAAAGACGGTTTCCATAAGGTTTTGGAAATAAATTGCTTCATTAGTTGCTATAACAGTCTTTGCTTTGTTTCTTTTATTTAGCGGTTTAAGATCTTTTTCATCTATATTTTTATGATCTACATGACTGCGTCTTAGTTATATGTGATGATATTTTATTTCTCTTGCTTTTCGGTTATATTTAATGATAGTTTTACTCCCCCCTTTGTTCAGTGGCGTGTTATTGTAGATCCATTTTTTCATATGAAAACTTAAAACCAATCCACTATCAAATGAACCTTTTATATGCTGCCTTATGGAGTTAATACAGGATTAGTTAGAATTTGGGATGATTTATTTTGCCCCTAGTCTTGGCTATAAATTGTTTTTATTTTGGGTTGCAATTTGGGATGTTGTTGAGATTGGATTGAACTGCATTAGAAAGTTCACTTGTAAAATAAGGCCCTTGTACATAGCGACTTCGGGAAGGCGAGACGGGTTAGCCACCACCAGCACGGACTGCCACTGTGCCTTTGGTTGCTGCTGGGTGCACGTTCCAGCTGCTGCCACTGCACGGCTGCTGTTGCTTTGTGCTCGACTCAGCTGTTGTCGCTGCCAGGCTGCCGTAGTTGCTGTATGTTGCCTCATCTAGTGCCGTCCCGAGCTGCTGTAGTTAGTCATGGATAGGTTGGAGTGCTCACCAAAGGCTCTGCCATTTTTTTGAACCATGGATTGGAAATTTTATTCTCTTCTTTAATTACCTTTTTTATGATAATGTAAGATAATGTAAAATATAAATTTCAGTTTGTAAAAATATATTTTTAAGACTTCGATTACTAAAATCCAATTTTCAGGTTTTACATATTATTATTATCTTCTAGATCACGTTAAATTTGGAATATCTTAGACGTAAGGTCATAAGCATGCCTATTAATTTTCAGACTACACTTAGATGCTAATTTCCTGAATTTAAATATGTTTTTAAAATTTTCGGTCTACTTTGTTTTCATGTATACTGCTTGCTTATTTTTAAACGAGAATATTCGTTATCTTATAATTGTGAGCAGAACCACTTCCTTTCTGTTAGGGAGGATTTCCGAAAGCTGTACAAGGAAGAGCATCCGGATTCCAAGGGTGTGAAAGAGGTAACACTCTACTTGTTTTTTCATTTTTTTCCTCCTGTATTTTTTTTGCTTATTTCTATTTTAAATTTGAACATGTGGCATTTTCGAATTGCTTATGCTTCTATTTGTATTGTCTGTAAAATGTGTAGGTTGCAAAAGAAGATGAGGCAAAATAAAAGGCTATGACCTATGAGTTTAGATTTGGTGCATCAAATAATTTGAAGTTTGTCACCCAAAAAAATATTCGAAATTGAAGTTTGAATAAATGATGTTTTTTCTACCTTGTTTGGCTTGTTTAGTATGTGTGTGTTATTTGTTGGCAATGCAGGAGAAGAAGCCTTAACAGGATAGAGCTGCAAAGTTGAAGCCATGGAGGCATACAAGATATAATGCTAAAGATGGGGAGGTAAATAGATCATAGTAGTTGGTTGAATCATTTCTTTTGTGTTCAACTAACTGTTTGTCATGTTTTGTTTTTTAATTTTTTTAAACATTATATAATAAAACCTCTTTTTATTTTTATACATAAAGGATTCCGGGGATCATCAAGCTGAGGAGCAATGTGATGAAGTTGCTTAACTGGGCTGGACAGGATATCAAGATGCTTTTGAAGTAGGTTGTTTTTTAGTTAAGCAGTTATGTGATATTGTATTTTAATTAAAAGATTTGTGTTTGTATTTCATATTTTGCCTATATTGAAGCTATAATTTCTTATAAGTGGTTCATTGAGATATATATATATATATTCAACAATACAACCTTGGTTATATATATATATATATATATATATATATATATATATATATATATATATATATATACTATTTTTTTTTTAAAAAAAACACACCTTTTGTAGCGGGCCTCGGCCATGCCTGTTACAATAAGTGGACTTATTGTAACTGGCATGGCTTATGCCAGTTACAAAAGGTAGACTTTTTGTAACGGGCCTTTGTTATGACCGTCACAAAAAGTGTACTTATTGTAACGGGCATGACTTAGGCCCGTTACAAAAAGTCCACCTTTTGTAACAGTCTATGCCCGTTACAATAACTATTACTTGTTGTAACGGGGGCAGTTGTAACGGCCAATGACCGTTACAATAAGCCCATTTTGCCCGTTACAATAAGTGCTTTTTCCACTAGTGAAGGGAGCCGTGCTCGTGGAGTGGTGTTGTGGTCGTGTGGTGCTGCGTGGTGTTCGTGAGGGCTGCAGCGTGGTGGCCGTGCGTGTTGCTGTCGTGTAGTTTGGTTCCGGGCAGCGAGTTCTTGGTATTTTTGTGTGTAATCATCAATAGGTAACATACTATCTTACCTTAATTTGTATACTATGTTTATAGGATAGATTAAATAATCTTGACAGATGAGTTTTTGATGATTGTTCATCATTTCATACGTGATTTCCAAGTAAGAGTTTGGGTGATGTTTTAATGATATTCGTGCCTTGATTCTATGTAATTCATGATTGTTTATGATAGTTTCGTGTTCATTGATGATCAAGTTTCGTGAAGTTTCGATTATCATAAGCAGGTAAAAGTTGGTCATGTTTATGCATGTATGATGATGATAATTTTGGGATTGAATTCTTGAATTCTTTATGAGTTCTTGATTGGTTTCTTGAATCTTGGTTGAGTTCTTTATGAGTTCTTTATGAGTTCTTTATGGGTTCTTTATGAGTTCTTTATGAGTTCTTGGTTGAGTCTTGGATTCTTTGACATGATTGTGTAGTTTAAAGTATGGATTATATATAAGTCTTGATTAAGGAAAGTTAAGTTAAGGTTAAAAAGAAAGTTAAAAGAGGTTTAAAGAAAGTAAAGAAAGTTAAAGAATGATTAAGATTGATTATGAAGTAGTAAATGTTTATGGTTAGACTCAAGAAAAGGCAAAAGAGGCAATCTTGAGGATAACTTTGATGGTTTACATGTTAGTCTTAAGTCAAGGCGTAAGATGCAACTTAAGATTAACTAAGAATGTAAATAAAAGATTAAAGATTAAAGATTTAAAGTTTAGCTTGATTTTACTATTAGACGCCTGACCTTAGAGTAAGATTCTAAGGCTTGGGTTAAGACGCTGCCCCTATCCTGTCCGCGGTACTGGGATAGTTGGTGATCTTACTATGTCGTCTTCGGATATGGATTTCCAGTAAGATTGGTTTCATGGGGTTGGGAGTAAGATTCTCAATCCTGGCATAGTAGAAAGTTCGTCCGCGTAAGATGCGTTCCTACGTGCATAGTCCGGTCTCATATGTAAATGATTGCGCCAAAGATTTAAGTAAACATAAGTCTAAAATCGAGTATTGGTAGTTAGTCAAGTTTTGGGTATTATCGTTGAATGTCGTTATTATTAGCGTTATTGTTGTTGGTTATTGTTGATTTGATATGCTGTTTTACATGATAGTATGTGGTACGTCTGGTTTGGTTGTTTGATGTATTCTATGATCATGTGTATCCACGTTAGGGTGGGACAACTATGTTACTCGCCACTGACTGTGGATTGTTGTTAATTTTTCAGGTAACTTTGATGATGGCAGTGTTGCTTAGCTTTGGGTTGGGCGAGTGCCGATGTTCTTTTAGTTTGTTTAGTTTATATTTCGTTTCTAGTTTTGGACTTAGTAATTATAGTTCATATTTTCTAACTCTGATCGTGTTTGGAGTTACTTGTTAGTATTGGTTACTTTTGGGATTAGTGTTGTACAAACTTGTGGGTGTTGTACTTTTGGGTTATAGTAATAATATTTCGAGGTTTTGTTTTGATTTTTAGTAAGTTTGTTTGTTAGGTCGACAATTCGACTCGTCGGTTTCTTCCACGCCGGTTAAAGTGAGTCGGGTCGTCACAGTTGGTGTCAGAGCCGAATAGGTTTAAGTGAAGTTTTAGGATATGAGCTAAACCCGGGAGTTGAGAGCTTTGCTATTCCCGAGTGATAAACCCAATTTAGAATAAGTTTAAGGGAGATGAGTGTCGGGTAGACGAATCCGGGATAAGACTCTTTTTCCTATTTTTTTTCCTTTTTATTGTGTACTTGACTTAAGTGTGGATTGTTGATTCACATTTTTGTTCTTTTTGTCCTTATCGTATTACGTTTCGACATGTCCACACCTCGCCGGTCAAGTTCAGGACGACAGAGGTTACGAGCGCTCGAGGAAGCGATTCTTACGTTAGCGCACCATATTCGCCAGCCATCGGGATCGCATTCGACGTTCGATCGTATCGCACGTCATCGACCACCGACTTACGATGGGGTTGCCGACCCTACGATGTTGGAGAGTTGGATCCGCGAGATAGGGAAAGCTCTTCGACGCTACGTTTTTCCCGAGCACGAGAAGGTCCAGATCGTCGCCTACTACTTACGAGGAGAGGCCGATCACTGGTGGAGCGTAGCTAGGAACGCGTGTATGCCCTGCATTCGATGTCTTGGATCGAGTTCGTAGCTAAGGTACAGGAGAGGTTCTACCCCGACGAGTTGTGGTGGCGGAAACCAGAGGAGTCCAGGGTAAGATGACAGTTCAGGCGTACCCCGACAAGTTCGTCGACTTATCGAGGTTTGCTACATCTGTAGTTCCATCCGAGGAGGAGCGCGTCGAGCATTACATCAAGAGGCTAGATCCGAGGATTCGCGTTCATGTGACCAGCAGTGGAGCGAAGTCGTTACGACAAGCTTACGAGGTAGCACTCGACATTCAGGCGTCTGTCATCGAGGAGGATGCAAGCAGGAAGAGGACCCCGACCCCAGTGACGTCGCTATCTTTCGTGAAGCCCTGATTTTGTGCTCCTAGCAGTACCCCCCCTCCGACCGCTAGTTCGCATTAGGGTTTCGACGGTTCGAAGTGTAGAGGCTGCGGCAGGGACTTTCATCCAGGGAAGTGTTGCGACGGGACGCCCATTTCATGTTTTATCTACAGGAAAGGAGGCCATAAGGCGTTAGTTCTCCCGAGAAGAAGCCAGGCACCGAGTTCAAGAAGCTTTCGGCACCGACTAAGTCTCCAATGAAGAATCGAGTATATTGTACGACTGAGGCAGAAGCAGAGGTCCAGCTAGTTGTAGTCGCAGTTCCCCTATTAGTTCGTTTATAACTCTCCCTTCTGGAGAGGATTTTGTTTGTCAGCACAAATTCCGAGGATTGCCTATCGTTTTAGCTAGAGAACAGGCGACGACCGATTTGAAGGAATTTCCGCTGATGGAGTTCGATGTCATTATTGGCATGGACTGGCTGTCGAGGTATCGAGCGATCATTCGTTGCCGAGATCAGTCAGTGACATCCCGAAGACCGCTTTTCGTACGAGATACGACCACTACGAGTTTTGAGGTGATGCCCTTCGGTCTCACTAACGCACTATCCGTGTTCATGGATCAGGTGAACCGGACTTTTCATCACTTACTCGGTAAGTGCGTCGTAGTCTTCCTCGACGATATCTTAGTCTATTCGAGGGATGAGTCTGAGCATGCGAAGCATCTCCGGATGGTACTAGAGATATTACGGAGGAATAAGTGATTCGCGAAACTTTCCAAGTGTGAGTTCTGGCTTCGCGAATTAGCATATCTGGGTCACGTAATTAGTAAAGAAGGCATTAAGGTAGACCCGACAAAAGTTAAGGCTATAGTTGAATGGAGTAGCCCGAGAAATGTGGCGGAGGTTCGTAGTTTTCTGGGATTAGCGGGATACTATCGACGATTCGTCCAGGACTTCTCCAAGATTGCTAGGCCAATGACTAGTCTCCTACAGAAGGAGATCTGATTCGTTTGGACGGAGGCTTGCGATCAAACGTTTCAACAGCTGAAACAGAGATTTGTCTTTGCTCCTATTCTTACCCTTTCGAACGACGAGGAGGATCTCGAGGTCTATAGTGATGCGTCTAAGAGTGGCCTAGGTTGTGTGCTAATGCAAAGTGGGAAGGTCATCGCTTATGCATCGAGGTAGCCGAAAGTGCACGAGCGTAACTATTCCAATCCTGACTTAGAGATAGCAGCTGTAGTGTTCGCGCTTAAGATCTGGAGGCACTATCTCTAGGGTGGTTCGTGTAGGGTATTCACGAATCATAAAAGTCTCAAGTACATCTTCACTCTGAAGGACATCAATATGAGGCAGCGACGATGGCTTGAGATTATTAAAGACTTCGACCTGACGCTTAATTATTGCGAAGGCAAGGCGAACTCAGTGCGTTAAACTCAGTCGCTAACGCACTGAGTCGCAAGAATCGATTGAGCTTCAGTAGGAGTCGTATTTTCCGTCAAGGTTCGTCTAACTTCTTTGAGTGTCGAGCCCAGAGTTCCGTGGTGAGCATTCTCCTTTGCTTTAAATTTCGGGATGAAATTTCTTTAAGGAGGGGAGAATGTAACGCCCCAGATTTTTGGGCTATTTTCTTTGTATTTATTTTTATTTTGTGCATGGTCTAAATTTATTTAGACAATTTTTATTGCTTGAATGTGACTATTTTATGGTATGATTTATTATTTCTTTTATTTTATTTTATTTTATTTTATTTTAATTAATTAGAATTTTATTTCTTAATTTTCTAATTAATAAATTAAGTTTGGGCCAAGTACGAATTTAATCATGGTTAGTCATGATTTAGTGCAAATGGCCCAAGTGATCATTTTGGCCCAATTCCTTAGCCATAACCGGCCCCTCTCTCTTTTATGAGGCTTGGTTTGCCACTTGTCTTGTTTTTACACCTAACTAACTTCTAAAAATAGAGGTTGTTAGTAAGGCTTAAACACCATTTGCCCATTTAATCATCATTTTCCACCATCAAAACCAAAGCACTCTCCCTCCATTTGCTCTCCATTTTCCACACACCTATTTTGGCTTATGAACACCCATCAATTGTTCATCCTTTTTTTCAAAACCCAAACTTAAAGATTCAAACTCCATTGATCTTTAAATGACCAAAAACACATTAGCGTTCATTGTTTTCGTTCAAGACTTCTAGTTCGGGTTGGGTTTTTGGTTTTCACTCATTTGGTTCGTGTGGTTGCACTACTACAAAATGAGTAGTTTTTAGACACTATACTCTCAACACAAGTAACAAGTGTTGAGAATAATCTAAAATTATGTGTTTTTTTTTTTACACAAATGTCAACACTTTATAGTGTTGAAATATTTTCTACATAAAAAAGTGTTGAGAATGCCTAATTATAATCACATGATACACACATGACCCTCTTTTAAGCAGCTAAATCAAATTTTTAACAAAATTATTTCCCGCTTGTACTGCTTTCACTGCACTTCATTAACCCAAATAACCGCTTCTCTAATAATTTTAATAATAATAAAAAAAAAACCCTTTCTCTAAAAATTTTAGAAAATAAGAAAAACCCTTAAAAAAACTTGCTAAAATTGTTTTCCATAAAAACGTTTTATAAAATAAGGAAAACCCCAAAAAATTTGTTAATAGTTTCACCTTCGATCATCAATTCATTCTCATTCAGCGAACACACAATTCCTCTTCAAGCTCCTTCCCATTCCCAATCTTCAATATAGCGTAAATGAAGCAAAAATAGCGTAAATCATGAGCGAAAATAGCGAAATTTATCAACAAAATTCAAGAGAAATTCATATCATCAGCGTTTTCGATCAATTGGTGAGTTTATTGTTTCCAATTTGTGGGTTTTTTTCGTATTTGCGTTTATTGTTTCGATTGGTGATTTTCTTATTTAGTTTTTGAAATTGGTGAGTTTAGTGTTCGATTTTCATTCTGTTCTTGATAATTTAGGGTAAAACCTGCTTAATTGAATTTGGTCTTGATTTTATTAGTAATTAGTAATTCAATTGTTGAAACATGTTAGTTGAACTTGATTATGAATTTCGAGTTTTGTTGATGTGTTTTAGGGTTTTGTAATGGTGGTTTGGCTGAATTTGATAGATTCTCTGTCCTAGTCCCTCTGCTGGTATGTTAAAATATTATCGGCAATACTAAAGTCAGGTTTCTTTCTCTCTATTTTTTATTAATTGTTTATCTGGTTTAATTGTTGAATTTATTATCAATTTGAGATTTGTGTGATCTGATAAGCTGGTTTTCATAGATTTTCTGTCACTCTTTTCAAAGTTGCTCAAAAATTTGATCAGTTTGAAACTCTAGTGATATTAGGGTGTGTACTTGCTTGAAAATTAGGGTGTGAAACTGTGAATTTAGGGTATTATTGCTCATTTAGGGCCTGATTTCCATTTGGGTTATAATTTTGGGGGGTTTTATTGCTTCTAGTGGTGATGTCGAAGATCTGATTTGGATGAGAATGCAATCGATAGTTCTGGACACCGTTTATCTTTGCCACCCTCAAAGCAAGAAAGACGAATGTCTTTGATGAAATCTACTAAGTCAGGGTATATGAGGACCCAGACCGGTGGTACTGATCAGTTTGATCATAATAGGTGGTTGTTTGAGACTAAGGGTACCTATGGTAATACAAGTTGGCTAAAGGATACGGGATATAACGGTGTTGCTGGTGCTGGTAATGATGATGATGGACATCATGAACCATCTAAGTTTCTTACCAAGCCTTGAAGACCTCTTACCCGCAAATTGAAGATAACAGCTAGAGTTATCAGTCCATACAGGTAATAAATAATAATAATATGATATATGTTACTTCTAACCGATCTTGTGTTCATTGCTTAGATGATTTTATTATAACCTTAGATTTACCATCTACTTCTCTATTATTCATTTTGATTTTTCATGCATGCATCATCTCAATCATCAATGGGCCCATATAGGCAATGGGCAATGGGGATAATTAAATAATGAGATTTTTATAATATATATATATATATATATGCATGCAAACTCCCTTGCGCCTTGCAGGCTTCTGGTATTTATCCGACTGGCAGTTCTAGGCTTATTCCTTTCATGGAGGATTAGAAACCCTAACACAGAGGCTATATGGTTGTGGGGTATGTCTGTTGTTTGTGAGACCTTATTATAAATTTCTGATTTGATTATGGACAGTTTTGGATGTTGGGTATTTGGTTTATGCTAACAGTTGGAGGAGCAGCTGGTCTATTTGTGCGTGCGGTTTTATAGTACACTAAACCTTTTTGGTTTGAGAATTGACATTTCAAGCCTGTTTAGATCAGATGCTGCATAGGGTTATATGATGAACTTGAAAAAAGCTACACATCAATGAGTGTGAGTTATGTAATTAACTAGAAATACAAAATCAGAAACTAATTTCTACCAAGCTTTGTGACAACTGTAAAGTAGAAGTGGTCTTTTTTTTTGGTAAGTAAATGTATTATATACCAAAAGGAAAAAGATCGTTACATCCTACCCTAGGAACGTGACACAAAGCCACCACCAAAATGAATTGTCAAAACCATTAAGGATTAGCCCCTAAATGTCTAACAATCATCCGAACCAACAAAGAAGACGAAGTACATAGCCTACAGAAATAATAAGCATTCTACAGATACAAGCTATAGTACCTAAACCATATTAGGGACAGGTCCCCAAATGGCCACAAACATCTAATCAAAACAATAACAAAAAAGGAGTATCATGTAGACATCCATAGAAAATAGGAAATTACTCAAAATCTACGTTACATTGGCTAAACAACTAAATCATCCACTCTAGGGTGGTTGATAACCTGTTTCAACCCAATAACTCACCCAAGCAGCCCTCTCAACACCATTCTCCACATTCCAAGCTTATGTAGTGTCCTAGAATCACACCACCAGCCGCTGTTATGGAAATCCATACATCTTTATAACCAATAGCAAATAAAATAATAAGAGCAGTAACAGCATTACGGAAGCATCGTCCTTGGCGCCTTCACAACTTTGAGGTCATTAAGACCCGAGGCAATTCATCTCCCATTTAAGAACCCTTGGTTGAGAGAGCTTGAAGGAATCTGACTTCACCAAATAACAGTAGCAACACCTTATCCATTGTATAGGCTATTGAGAATTAAAATTTCTGGAAGTTGCAGCAAAGAAAATCACCTAGCAACAGCAGCCGCCAATCAGGTACCAAATTAGGGAAATCTTCTTGCGCATTAGAGACATTTGCATCATCAACCTTAAATTCCTTTGAAGAAGCAGTAATTAGCCAAAGAACATAATAGATTTTCACTTGAAATTAAAGCTCAGGTAGCCCAACAAAACTCCTGTTCCAAATAGGAAGATCAGTTCTATCTTCACCCTTTTGCAGCTCTGAAATAAGAAGACTTGCATGCTTCATTTGCTCAATGAAGCATTAAATTCCCTTGAGCTGATTTAGCCTAAATTACAGCATCTCTCCTCTGCCCCTTTCTTTTTTAAATGCAATTATGGAGATAATGAACCTGTCATCACCGTAGCGTCAACTCTGGTTAAATGAGAGTATGTTACCATGCCTGAAAAAACAAACAAAAAAAAACAATAACACCAAGCAAAAGAAACAACATCAGACTCAACCAAACTTGAGCAACAATAAGCCCAGGTAGCCCTAACACCTTTGTTTTTAAAATGCCCTTATTTGGTGGAGTCCCCTGCCTCCTCTTACCAGCAGCAACATGTTTTTTGCATCAAACCATGGACCCGACTATCATCACATTATCCTTAGGAAAATGCAGCCCGTTGCATCCGTTACCCCTATGCCTCAGCAACCATCCATAAAGCAGAATAACTAGTGCAACAAAATTTCAAAAACTGATCATTGATAAGTTTTAAATCATGTGGAGCTGCACCTTCTACCATATTACATCTCCTTGATGCTATAATCTGAGTAAGCTAAGGATACTTCAGTCCCTTTATCATGGCTTGAAGCATTTTGGCACTGGTTCATTTTCTATAATCATTAGACCAAAAGCATTGATCCTCACCATTTTGTTTGATCTTCCATTGGAACTCAGCCCTTGAATCATTCCATGAGAAGGGAAAAGGAAATACGCAAAGCAACCCAAACAACAGCTAGGAGTACTAAAAGCTTACTTAGATTGAACAGCCTTTGAAACAGCCAAAGTGCCCCCTTTTAATCTCCTTTGGAACCGGAAAACAAATGAGAATTTCATAGCAGTAGCTATAAGTTCTCTTTCATTCTTGCAAATTTGGAGTTTCTAGGAGAAACTCATTCAACTTTAGTACATCTAGCTAAGAACACAGTAGAAGTGGTCTTTGGTTTCATGAACTTATAACTAGAAGTCATACTGTCAATTTTCAAGGTTGTGATCTGATATGATGTTATGGTTGCATAATCATGAAAATTCGGAAACTTTAAGGGGTTATGGGTAAGGTGAGCTTCTCACTGTGATTGGTGTTGTATATTGTGACAACTAGCATGGTGGACGAGAGTCACCAGACTGTCATTGAAGTTTCACCTTTCGTCTTGTATTTTTCTGTTACCAGTAATTTATTTTTATTTTTTCAGCTTCTTTCCAACCTATGAGCTTCCCCTATATCCTGATGTTTTACATTTGTTTGATCAAGTTTAATACGAAGTATTATTTTGTTAAATTTCTCCATTGGATCTTGAATTTTACTCCTTTTTTTTTTATTAAGAAATAATTCTATTAATCAAACTCCTTTTGCATGAATATATCAATTTCCATATTATCAGCCTCTTTCTCTGCCTTTCATGAAGCTGGTGCATAGTTTCTGGTTCTTTCACATACACCTTATTCCTCGGATAAAATGTCACGCTGCTGTACTATGATTATGTAACATATTCTCTTTGCTATATTAAAACTTACGGAGTTATGTACTTAAATATACTTAAAACTACTTCTTGGTAATCATATATTTTATCCTACTAATGTATTCCCTTCATTCATAGTCTATTACCATCACCCTTAATTACCTTGCTTGGTTTAGTTTAGAATTATATATAGTCTATTCATGATCGTTATAATGTAGGATGTTTTTTAGTTATTCGCTCATCATGCTCTACTTGTTTGAAGATTCATGCTACTTGATTATCAATTGTGAATTTTTTCTTTTAACTTTACTTATATTATCTTTTCATAAGGTACGCAACGATGCTGCTTGTGATGAAGGGGCAAATGTTGAGAGCAAAGATGATCCACCAAAATTGTCTAAATGAGCTCAAAGTACTAAAACCAAGCAAGCTTAGCATCAAGGAGCCTTAGATTTATTACTAGCATCTAAGCTTTTGGTTTTCCTAGTTGTACATCTTTTAGATATATATGGTGGTCTTTGAAAGCATACCTTGTGGAACAATTTTATTCTAGTTGTTGATTAGTATCGTACTTTTCCGATATACGATGTTGAATATATTTTATTGATAATATATATAATATAATTTAGACACATTTGTTTATTATATTGTTTGAATTTCAATTATTACATCATTTCCCCTTATCTACTATGCATATTGATGGTATAAAGGGATTGATGAGGTTAGATACGACGGCATTTTAAACAGCAAAGGTGTTCGAAATCTCAATGTACAATAATATTTAAAATTCTCAACACTTAAAAGAGTTGAAGGTATTAATACGAGAAAGATTAATACTTTAAATGTATCAATTTTCAACACTTTTAGGGGTGTAAATCTCAACACATAAAGGTGTTTCAAGTATGTACACTTATGTATGTCTAGAAAAGTGTTGAGAATATCAACACTTAACCGTGTCCCAATAAGTGTTGAGAATTTCAACACTTAACCGTGTCCCAAAAAGTGTTGAGACTCTCAACAATTAATCGCGTCCAATCAAGTGTTGAAATTCTCCACGGCCGAATTTTAGACACTTTGCACATGTGTTGCTAATTATTTTCTCAACACTTTTAAGTGTTGAGAATTAGTCTAAAATGTGTTGAAAAACCACTCTTTTTGTAGTAGTGTTGGTGGCTGGCCGTGTTGAAGGTTGTGTTCAAGAGGGTATTCGTGTTGAAGGTCGTGCGTGGTGGTCCGTGCAAGGGAGCCGTGCTCGTGGAGTGGTGCTGTGGCCGTGTGGTGCTGCGTGGTGTTCGTGAAGGCTGCAGCGTGGTGGCTGTGCGTGTTGCTGCCGTGTTCTAGGCCATGTAGTTTGGTTCCGGGTAGCGAGTTCTTGGTATTTTTGTGTGTAATCATCAATAGGTAACATACTATCTTACCTTAATTTGTATACTATGTTTATAGGATAGATTAAATAATCTTGACAGATGAGTTTTTGATGATTGTTCATCATTTCATGCGTGATTTCCAAGTAAGAGTTTGGGTGATGTTTTAATGATATTCGTGCCTTGATTCTATGTAATTCATGATTGTTTATGATAATTTCGTGTTCATTGATGATCAAGTTTCGTGAAGTTTCGATTATCATAAGCTGGTAAAAGTTGGTCATGTTTATGCGTGTATGATGATGATAATTTTGGGATTGAATTCTTAAATTCTTTTTGAGTTCTTGATTGGTTTCTTGAATCTTGGTTGAGTTCTTTATGAGTTCTTTATGGGTTCTTTATGAGTTCTTGGTTGAGTCTTGGATTCTTTGACATGATTGTGTAGTTTAAAGTATGGATTATATATAAGTCTTGATTAAGGAAAGTTAAGTTAAGGTTAAAAAGAAAGTTAAAAGAGGTTTAAAGAAAGTAAAGAAAGTTAAAGAATGATTAAGATTGATTATGAAGTAGTAAATGTTTATGGTTAGACTCAAGAAAAGGCAAAAGAGGCAATCTTGAGGATAACTTCGATGGTTTACATGTTAGTCTTAAGTCAAGGCGTAAGATGCAACTTAAGATTAACTAAGAATGTAAATAAAAGATTAAAGATTAAAGATTTAAAGTTTAGCTTGATTTTACTATTAGACGCCTGACCTTAGAGTAAGATTCTAAGGCTTGGGTTAAGACGCTGCCCCTATCCTGTCCGCGGTACTGGGATAGTTGGTGATCTTACTATGTCGTCTTCGGATATGGATTTCCAGTAAGATTAGTTTCATGGGGTTGGGAGTAAGATTCTCAATCCTGGCATAGTAGAAAGTTCGTTCGCGTAAGATGCGTTCGTACGTGCATAGTCCGGTCTCATATGTAAATGATTGCGCCAAAGATTTAAGTAAACATAAGTCTAAAATCGAGTATTGGTAGTTAGTCAAGTTTTGGGTATTATCGTTGAATGTCGTTATTGTTAGCGTTATTGTTGTTGGTTATTGTTGATTTGATATGCTGTTTTACATGATAGTATGTGGTACGTCTGGTTTGGTTGTTTGATGTATTCTATGATCATGTGTATCCACGTTAGGGTGGGACAACTATGTTACTCGCCACTGACTGTGGATTGTTGTTAATTTTTCAGGTAACTCTGATGATGGCAGTGTTGCTTAGCTTTGGGTTGGGCGAGTGCCGATGTTCTTTTAGTTTGTTTAGTTTATATTTCGTTTCTAGTTTTGGACTTAGTAATTATAGTTCATATTTTCTAACTCTGATCGTGTTTGGAGTTACTTGTTAGTATTGGTTACTTTTGGGATTAGTGTTGTACAAACTTGTGGGTGTTGTACTTTTGGGTTATAGTAATAATATTTCGAGGTTTTGTTTTGATTTTTAGTAAGTTTGTTTGTTAGATCGACAATTCGACTCGTCGGTTTCTTCCACGCCGGTTAAAGCGAGTCGGGTCGTCACAATATTAACTGTTTCAATTTGGTGATTTCGGTCTACATTAAGTACCTAATATCAACAGACATAGTTCACCTAATCATGACTTCGGGTTCTTACCTTGATCAACTAAGCCTTTTTAGTTTTGTCATCTTTATTGAATGTATTGGTAAAGATGTATGACCAGAGAGATTGGCCTCAATAGAAATTTTGTTTTGTTCACTTGTAAATTTTGCCCTTTTTTAAAAAAAAAAATGTTCCATTTCACATACTCGGGCTTATGGAAAACTTATGAATCGACTAAGCCTTTTTAGTTTTGTCATCGTAATTTGTTATGTTTTCATTTAGGTACTTGTCAAAATTTTTAGTATTTGCAGCTTATAATCTTGAAATCAGAGCAATTTTAACTTAATTAGCTAAAATTAATTATACCAATGGTTGACTTTTGTATTTCTTTTGGGTTTGCTAATTATTTTATGGAGTTTGTGGAACTGTAAGTCTTGCAGTTACTTGGTTAGATGACATTACATACATAAAAATCACTTGGATTCGTATGGTAACATTGATTCCTTTTAGGCTTATTGACTTGGTGAGTTCTTGGTTAGATGACATACATACATAATCTTATAATCTAGGAAAAATTCATATGAATAATCCCAAATATTGGAGGTCTTCCTATATTAATCCCAACTATAGGTTATTACACTATAATCCGAACTAAGAGGGGAGTTTTATGATATTAGTCCATAATAACTTTTGACCGGCTCCGATTTCCTTCGTAGAAAGGGAGGAAGGTATAGTCAAGTACAATAAATAAGAAAAGAGGAAAGATAACGAATATTGTATGAATTGGTGACCGATTACAATAGGTTAAATAAGTCAATGGACTAATATCATAAAACAACCCCCAAAGTTTGGATTATACTGTAATAACTAATAGTTGGGATTAATATTGGAAGACGTCCAATAGTTGGGATTATTTTTATGAATTTTTCCTATAATGTAGGCTTTCCTTGGTGAGTTCTTTCCAACTCCCCTTTTATTTATTGGTTTGCTTAGTTTTCTAGGATTAGATATAGGATTGAGACGATAGTTTGAGGATGTTTGCTTTGTTAGGGGCATGAGGTTCCCGACATGAGGACACTGGATGGTTGATGGCGATGTGCCATAAACTTATTTGATGATTTTTGGGAATTATGTGCCTAATTTGATTGCCTTTGGTTTGATTCACTTGATTTCTTTTACTGATTTCTTTGATTTACTTTACTAAAGGCTAGTAGCCACTTTATTTTTATTTTTTTTGTTTTTGCTATTTGACATAAGTTCTTTTTTTTTTTTTTTGTGATTTGATCAAGAAATATAGTTGGCATTGAGTTTTTTAACATCTGCCTTAACTTAAACAAGTGAAAAAGTCACCTGAACATAAGCATCCAAAAATAACAACTCTACTAAAAAATCACAAAAAAGTAACAATATTGTAAAATGGGAGTTGTTGACCCTAGATGGGGCACAATCACAAGACTAATTACAAATGCAATCCAAATGTGCTTTATCAACTCAATCATCACCAGTTCAATTACAATGTTCAAGCCGACGTGCTCTGCGTAGGCTATCTAGGGAGGTGATGACTCTAGATGGGGCGCAATCACAAAGCTAATCACAAGTTCAATTTGTCCCTGCCGACGTGCTCTACGTAGGCGGTCTAGGGAGGTGATTACATGAATATTATAGGACATGAATAAACTTATAAAACATGAATTATATTGATTAGTGCGAATATGGGAGCAAAAACACCCAAAATTATACCAAAATGAGCTGTTTGGCTCGTGTCCGTTCCAAAATGTCCAAGGTTTGCCCAAAATCATACAAATAAGATGTAGAATGCTTACATGAATATTATAGTACATGAATAAACTTTAAAAACATTCATTAGATTGATTAGTGCAAAGATGGGTGCAAAAACTCATAAAACTAACCCAAAATGAGTTATTTGGCTCGTTTTCATTTCAAAATGCTCTATCTTTGCCCAAAATCATACAAATTAGAAGCAGAATGCTTAAATGAATATTATAGGGCATGAATAAACTTTAAAAATATGAATTAGATTGATTATTATGAAGATGGGAGCAAAAACACCCAAAACTAACCCAAAATGAGCTATTAGGCTCATTTTTGTTCCAAAACGCCATAGCTTTGCCCAAAATCATACAAATTAGAAGCAGAATGATTAAATGAATATTTTAGGGCATAAATAAACTTTTAAAAACATTCATTAGATTGATTAGTGTGAATATGGGAGCAAAAACACCAAAAAGTAATCCAAAATGAGCTATTTGGCTCGTTTTCATTCCAAAACGCCATTGCTTTGACCAAAATCATACAAATAAGATTTAGAATGCTTACATGAATATTATAATACATGAATAAACTTTAAAAAATGAATTATATTGATTCGTGCGAAGATGGGAACAAAAACACCCAAAACTAACCCAAAATGAGTTATTTGGCTCGTTTTTATTTCAAAACGCCCTATCTTTGCCCAAAATCATACAAATTAGAAGCAGAATGCTTAAATAAATATTATAGGACATGAATAAACTTTAAAAACATGAATTATAATGATTCGTACGAAGATGGGAGCAAAAACACCCAAAATTAACCCAAAATGAGCTATTTGGCTCGTGTTAGTTCCAAAACGTTCTAAATTTGCCCAAAATCATATAAATAAGGTTTAGAATGCTTACATGAATAAACTTTAAAAAAATTCATTAGATGATTAGTGCGAAGATGGGAGCAAAAACTCCCAAAACTAACCCAGAATGAGTTATTTGGCTCATTTTCATTCCAAAACGCCCTATCTTTGCCCAAAATCATACATATAAGAAGAAGAATGCTTAAATGAATATTATAGGATATGAATAAACTTTAATAACATGAATTAGATTTATTGGTGCAAAGATGGGAGCAAAAACACCCAAAACTAACCCAAAATGAGCTATTTGGCTCGTTTTCGTTCCAAAACGCCCTAGTTTTGCCCAAAATCATACAAATAAGATGTAAAATTCTTACATAAATATTATTGTACATGAATAAACTTTTAAAAACATTCATTAGATTGGTTAGTGTGAAGATGGGAGCAAAAACACCAAAAAGTAATCCAAAATGAGCTATTTGGCTCGTTTTCATTCTAAAACGCCATAGTTTTGACCAAAATCATACAAATAAGATTTAGAATGCTTACATGAATATTATAGTACATGAATAAACTTTAAAACTTGAATTATATTGATTAGTGCGAAGATGGGAGCAAAAACACCCAAAACTAACCCAAAATGAGCTATTTGACTTGTTTTCATTTCAAAACGCCCTATCTTTGCCCAAAATCATACAGATTAGAAGAAGAATGCTTAAATGAATATTATAGGGCATGAATAAACTTTAAAAACTTGAATTAGATTGATTGGTGCGAAGAAGGGAGCAAAAACAGCCAAAACTAACCCAAAATGAGCTAGTTGGCTAATTTTTGTTCCAAAACGCCATAGCTTTGCCCGAAATCATACAAATAAAGATTTATAATGCCTACATGAATATTATAGGACTTGAATAAACGTCAAAAACATGAATTATATTGATTAGTGCGAAGATGGGAGCAAAAACACCCAAAAGTAACCCAAAATGAGCTATTTGGTTCGTTTTCGTTCCAAAACGCCCTAGCTTTGCCCAGAATCATACAAATAAGATGTAGTAGATTGGTTACATGAATATTATAGGACGTGAATAAACCTTATAAACATGAATTAGATTGATTAGTGCAAAGATGGGAGAAAAAACACCCAAAACTAACCCAAAATGAGCTATTTGCCTCGTTTTCATTCCAAAACGCCCTAGCCTTGCTAAAATCATGCAAACAAGCTACTAATTACAAGAAAAAAAAAACCAAAAGCACAAAAATACATCTATTTGGTTTCTTTTTTTTATTTTTTGTTTTTGTTTTTTGTATTTGGGTTTCTTTTTTGTATTATTTTTGTGACTATATTTTTTATTGATTATATAATTATTTAACTTGTTTATTACTGCTTTACACTTTTTCTAGCTTGCGTAATATGAAACTTGCTGAAGAAATCAATCAAGTCAATGTTGATTAATTTTTTATAGTGGCCACAAATGCCTGTTGTGCTGCTGCTGCTAATGTTGTGTTGCTGCTGATATGTTGTTGTATTATTGCTGCTGATATAGTGTTGTGTTGCTGAAAAAATTAGATGTTGTGTTGATTAATGATTATGTTCGTTGTTATTTCGCTACTTTTTGAACTTATTAAATTTTATATTAATGATTGTGTTGCTGACCTCAATATTTAGAAATTTGTTTGAGACAATCATTTTTATCTTTCTTTATACACAATCTGATTCTCGTAATAAATCCATGTTGTAGAGGATTTCTGGTTTTCTGCAAAAGATGCACCTGATGCCGTGCTTCTTCTGGATTGATTCTCTAGCTACCTTGTAAATCATTGTATCATTTGACACTGGTTTTTTTTTTGTAACAATAACAACAATTAGAATATAATTTGATACTTTTATGTATATATAATATATTTGGCTTCATTTTAGCATAAAACATGCAAAAAAATAAATAAATAAAAATTTCAGGCTTCTATATGCTGCGGTTTTCCTAAAGAACCGCAGCATATAAAGTATTTTTTTTTAATTTCAGGCTTCTATATGCTGCGGTTCTTTAAAGAACCGCAACATTGGAGCACTTTTCTGCTGCGAGATGAACCGCAGCACTTGAGGAAGAGGCCAAGTGTTGCGCCTGCTTTTGCTGCGGGGTAAAACCGCAGCATAAACACTTAAAAACCCCGCATCAAAAGCAGCTTTTTCTACTGGTGGAATATTTAAATAATTAATTAATAGTAAATTTACCTAAGAATTTAATTAAATGAATATATTCCATGAATGAGTCCAAAATCTAATCTTTTTATCAATTGAACAACAAAAATTAACCCTTAACGTTCCTCACATCACATGACATTTATCAAGAAAAATAATTATATTTCAAAGTTTAACCTTTCCTTTTTAATCATTAAAGAAAGTAATTAGAACAAGATTACAACTAAAAGATCAAATCTTGGAACATTTAAACCACTCGAAAATCATGAAAAAAGGTAGTATCAATTTGGTTTTCACATGTTATAATATTTCATTAGATTAATATCATAGTTCATGCAAGGATTAAAGAACATGCATAAATTCATGTCAAAATACAAAATAAAATTATCAAACCCATCACAGACGTATTCGGCCATCACACGAAATCATCAATATGAAACTTCTATTAATTCAAAACTAGTTCTAAACAATTCTAATTATATTTTAAAAATTATATAACTAATCTATTCTAAGATTAAATAGAACAACTAATTACCTAGTATTATGGACAAAGATTCGAAAATCTTAGGTTGGCCGTGAAGGGTACTCGGTCCTAGCTAGGTTTCCTTGAACTTCTTGCTTCAAACTTGAGTTGTTCTTCTTGTAGAAATTATTTTGAAGTGTTTAGGAGATTTGTGAATGAATGAATTTTTTTTGAGAGAATAAAGAATTCTAATTCTTGATGGTTTTCTTAATGAGGGCCGTGTATTTTCATAATGAGGGGGATGGTGCTTTTTTCATTGGCTTGGTAAAATGCTCCTAATATTTAGTAGGGAAATAGAAAATAAAAATAGAGTTTTTAAGGAATAGATCTAGTTAGTTAATTTAAGGATAATAAATTAAATAACAAAAAGAATATGTGGGGCGGCCGTGAGGATGACATGGAAAAAGGGTTAATGGGTCTTGATTTGGCAAGATTAGATGGTTTCGGGCTCAGGTCATAATTGGGCTTACTTAAACTCAAATCATAGCTAGACTTAATAAATAATTAAATGATTGACTAATTAAAGAAAATTTAAAATTGCCCAAAATTTTGGGTTATTACAGTCACGCCTCCTTAAGAAAATTTCTTCCTCGAAATTTTTCAGAAGGAAGCACACCCATGAGAACAATATAAACAATAGAGAAAATAACGAGAAAGGAAGGTAAACTACGCATACCCTGGCTAAACAGTCTGGGGTACTTCTCACGCATGGAGGACTTGGTTTCCCAGGTAGCCTCTTCATACTGCCGGTTCCTCCATAGCTCTTTGACTAGCGGTACAATCTTCTGCCTTAACATCCGCTCCTGACGATCCATAATTTGCACCGGTACCTCTTCGAAGGGTAGGTTGGGTGCAATCGCAGCTGACTCCACTGGAATGATATGTGATGGATCGCTCACATACTTCCGCAGTTGTGAAATGTGAAACACATCATGCACCTTGGACAACTCAGGTGGCAAAGCTAGCCGATAGGCCACTTCGCCTACTCTTTCTAGTATCTCGTATGGGCCCACATACTTGCGCCGAAGCTTTCCTTTCTTCCAAAAACGAGTTACTCCCTTCATTGGGGATACCTTCAACAACACCTTGTCGCCTTCTTTAAATTCAAAAGCCTTTCTTCGCCGATCTGCATAAGACTTCTGCCTGCTCTGCGCTGCTTGTAGCTTTGCTTGAATCAACTTGATCTACTCTACTGTGTCTTTGATGTGATCTGGCCCAATAACTAAGTCATCAATGATGTCGCTCCAACAGGTAGGACTGCGACACTTGCGCCCGTACAAAGCCTCATAGGGTGCCATCTGAATGCTGGAGTGATAGCTGTTGTAGTAGGAAAATTCCACAAGACTTAATGATCTGATCCACGACTATTGAAACTCCAACGCGCAAGCTCTGAGCATGTCTTCAAGAGTCTGGATGGTCCGCTCTGTCTGGCCATCAGTAACTGCATGGAATGCTATGCTTAGGTTCAATCTAGTGCCAAAAGCTTCTTGAACGGACTTCCAGAAGCACGATAAGAACCACAGATCTCGATCTGAAACAATATTCTTAGGCACGCCATGGAGTCGAATTATCTCATGAGTATGCTTCTGCCATCTTCTCTATGGTCCATTTGGTCTTCATTGGAATGAATCTTGCTATCTTTGTTAGTCTATCCACTATCACCCACACTGAATTCATTCCACTTGTAGTAGGTTCAAACTCACTACAATATCCATCGAAATAGAACCGAACTTCCACTTCGGTATAGGTAATGGCTGTAGTAGACCTTCGGGCCTTTGATGCTCAATCTTGACCTTTTGATAAACAAGGCATCGAGCTACGAATTCTGCAATTTCCCGCTTCATTTCGGGCCACCAGAAATGTTCTTTCAAGTCTTTATACAGTTTCCCGCCCCTAGGGTGCACTGAATATAGGGTGTTGTGAGCTTCTTGCATAATTTTGCTCCTTAGAACTTTATCGTTGGGCACACACCACCTGTTTCGGTTTTCGGTTAGTCTTAGCATAGTTATAGAAAAATAACAGGATTTCCGAATAGTATGTTCTATACCTGTTTTAGAGCTTCAGACTCCCATCTGTCCCTATAACAAAGTCCTCCGCTTGCCCTTGGAGCTTGGCTTCGCGGATTTTCTCGAGTTGGGGATCCTGTTCTGCTTTTCACGAAGCTCTTGATAAAGATTAGGCTCCACATTCATGGCGTTGAGGAATACCCGAGTATTTCCTGGTGTCATTACTTCTACCTCCAATCGCTGAAGATCTGCATGAATATCTCTTGGAAGCACTAATGCGAAGTTGAGAGAATGCCTCTCTTTGCGACTTAGAGCATCTGCCACATGGTTAACCTTCCCTTCACAGTAGTCCAAGGATAGATCATAATCTTTGATGAGTTCCTTTTGAGTGAAGATGTACTTGAGACTCTTATGGTCGGTGAACATTTTACATGTCAACCCATATAAATAATACCACCAAATCTTGAGAGCGAACACCATAGCTGCCAACTCAAGATCATGTGTAGGATAGTTCTTCTCATATATATTGAGGTTGAAGCATATGCTATCATCTTCCCTTCCGGCATCAACACACATCCCAGTCCGTTCTTTGATGAATCGCTGTAGACTTCATGTAACAACCCGCATTTTAGCAACGTTATTTTCGGTGAAAACAACAACACGGATCATTATAAATCATAAACATTCAATATTAATTTCTTTAATAACAGCGAAAGCTCTAACTTAATTCAATTTATTCAATCACACCAATAAATAGACCAAAACCACCTAAAATTACCAAAGTCCATTATTGCTAACAATTACGGAAGGTCCACTAAAAAGTTATTACTAAGGCTAGAAATTGACATCAAGATACTTAAATTACTATTCTTGCTTGCTCACAATCCCAGCCCTTGCGTAACACAATCATTCATCTCCTGTACCTGAAAAGGGGTTTCGGGGTCCACAGTCAATGGGGAGTAATTAGATTGTTCTACTTAATCAGTAGAACACAATTAGAAATATATTCACCAGAATAAGTCAATAGAACAACTAAACAAGTCAACAGAGATAACATTCACAATTAAATAAATCAAGTGCGCAGCAGAAATAAATCATAATAGAAAATCCAAGCAAGACTCTCAAGACAAGCTTAACCCAATTCTAGACTTCTAGACTCCATTATTAACTTTCAAGTTCTAGTTCAATTCAAGTGCTAATCCGTGACACATGCATATGCTCGTAGGGGAAACCTTAACTCTTCCCCAACTTTCCTTGTCTCATGCCGGGTCAACCACAAAGGATCTACTTCCGGAGCACTGGGATCCAGTACTGTCCCAAAACCGCAGAAGGGATAGTGGCTTCGACTATACTCCTGTTCATGGCTCTTTAGCCACTACTTGAGCGGTCACTTCATAGGTTATTATCTTTTCCAGTTCATCTTTCAAGTTCATAGTTTGACTTCCTTAGACAAGACTTAACTCTATCCAATTCTAGTTCAACTTTACATGACTCAAAACTCTAGACAAGGACCCAACATACTTGACATTTTTTCAGCAACACACGCTATTTCATCATTCATCAACAATCCATCAATTCAACAAGTTCAAACTTAAAGTCATGCAATAATCACCAAGCAATAACATAAATCTATTACAAGTACGTATTCAGTTGTCGAAATCTTACCCGTTACACACCTGCATACACGACCTCCTTAATAATAATACAACTATAATACATCAAATAAATCAATAATAATCATTATCAAATTATACTAATTAAAATAACTGAATAATCCCACTTTGCAACTAAGTTCTGATCTTTTAATTAATTGAACAATAAAAATCCAGCCTTTTATTTCTTTTACTCCACTCGACATTTTCGAACCATTTTGGTCAGATTGATATTTTTAATCCAATTAAATTATAAGCTTTTAATCATTAAATAAAATAATTTCAAGAATAAGTCCAAACATTAATCTTTCATCAAGAAAACAAGTAAAATTTACTCTTTTATTTTAAATGCACCACTCGACTTTTCCATGAAATTAAGCAACATTGATTCTTTCTTTTGTAATTCTAATTAATTCAAGATTTAATTATTTATACTAAGTTAATTAAATAAAAATTAGTACTTTGTTCTATTATTCAAGATTTTCAAGTACGATTTGTCTACACCAAAATATCACACGGTTTTAACAAAAATAGAGATCAAGATTAAATATTTATGTTTCAAGAATTATACTAGATTCATAATTAATTCAAGATTATCATTAAAGACTAATAAAAGATCAAGATTTTAACTTAAAGATTAAGTTTTGATCATGGAAAATATTCGGACAAGATCAGTATTACACGGCTCATATTCGAACAATACATATAATTATTCAACAATTATTTTTATCAATTCTAATCTAGCAAGAATCTTGAACAAGCATGGATTATAATAAAACAAGTAAATAATTCTACAACACATCATGGAATTAAATATAAACCAGTCGAAAATTCCTACAATATGCCAACAATTAATTCAAAATATAATCAACACTATTCTAAACAATTCTAAGTAGTTCTAAACCTATTCTAAAGATTATATAACTAATCAATCCTAAAGATTAAATAAAGCAATCTAATTACCTAATAGTGGAGGGCAAGGGTTCGAATTCTCTAGGGTGGCCGAGTGGTTCAACGAGTCCTCTTTAGTTCTTTTTGGTCTCCTTGCTCCAATCTTTGAGTTGAGAAATCA
This sequence comes from Salicornia ramosissima, assembly GCA_951394345.1. Taxonomy (NCBI): domain Eukaryota; kingdom Viridiplantae; phylum Streptophyta; class Magnoliopsida; order Caryophyllales; family Amaranthaceae; genus Salicornia; species Salicornia ramosissima. The sequence continues at coordinate 29,380,533 of OX596236.1, read as the reverse complement.
ATAGAACAATTTTAGAAGTGTAAAGAATTTTGTGATAGATTGAAGATTAGAGAGGAAGAGAAGATTATTAAACTTCCTAAAATATTATGGAAGGCCGTGTGTTTTTCCAGAGGCAAAGGTTGTTGGTCTCCTAAATTTTAGTAGGGAAAATAGGAGGACAAAAGCTAGATTTTTAGATAGGTCAAAATAGATGTAGATCAATAATTAAGGTTGAAAAGGAATCAAAATAAATAAAAGAAATCAATAAGGGGCCGAGGGTTTCCTAAGGGTGAGGGGTGTTTGGTACTCTTAAAATCTAGTAAGGTAGTTAGGAGATAAAGGTGAGTTTTTAGGATGAGTCAAAATAGATATGGTTTGCTATTTATGGTTGAGAATAGAATAAAATAAAGAAAAGAAAAACAATAAAGGGGGCCGAGTAGTAGGACATGCAAAAAGGTTAATAGGCTTTGATTTGGCAAGTCATGGTAAAAGGTTTGGGCTCGGGTTTTATGATTGGGCTAAAGTAAGGTCGTCAAATTAAATAAATAAATGGAAGGGAAAAGAATAGGGACACATTAAAAGATATTAAAAGGAAAGGTTAGAATAAATAAAATAAATTAAATAAAACAAGATAAAAGAGTTAAAGGAAAATGAAAGAAAAGGTAGGAAAAATGATGCAGAAATAAGATGATCCTTATCCAATTAATGATTGGGAGGAAAAGAGGTAACAACTCAGAGGAAAATAGGGAATGATATAATTAAAGTTATAGAAAACTGATTAGATGGAAAGAGGGAAAACAAGTGGGCTTGAATTATTTTAGGCCAAGGAAAGAAATATGGACTTAACATTGAAATAGTTTTTGTGCTTGAAATGAATTCCTAAACTGGATTACTATTCCCAAAGCTAACTTTTAACTTGGGCCAGAAATCATATGGATATGCTATTCAAGTCCGGTTACCAAGAAACGGACTAAAATTACTTTTAACGCTTACTTAGCCAACTCGTCTTTAATTCAACATTGAATTTGAATCGGTCCACAACATTGAATTGCTTTAAGATGGGGTTTTAGGAACCTAACAAGTTGAGGCCAAATGAAAGAATATAGGATAACCATGAAAACGGAAATTTGTTTGACACATTTTATAAAATATTAATAACATAAATTCCCGGAAAATAATTTTAAAAGGATTTTCCATTTTTAAAATATTGAATTCATTAATAGTTTTCGAAATAAATTTTTAAGGCAACAGGAAAGACAAACTAATTATCTAAAATTCTAACCCCAAAAATACGGGGTGTTACAGTCACTCCTCCTTAAATACGTTTCGTCCTCGAAACTTCAAAATAAGACTACAACAATTAAAATAACAACAAATATTCACACCAATATATATAATGTGAAAATAATCCTAACCCAGGCTATTATCCAAGTCACACTCTCTAAGTTCAAAGGTTGGCTAACTATGTCAAACTCTGGGAATCATAAAGCGTACAATCTTTCGGGTTACTTATGATGAAGTAATCCTAAGGTTCAGCTCTGATACCAACGGTAACGACCCGCATTTTAGCAACGTTGTTTTCGGTGAAAACAACAACACGAATCATTATTAATCATAAACATTCAATATTAGTTACTTTAATAACAACGGAAGCTCTAACTTAATTCAATTTATTCAATCACACTAATAAATACTCCAAAAATAACTAAAAATACCAATGTCCATTATTACTAACAATTACGGAAGGTCCACTAAAAAGTTATTACAAAGGCTAGAAATTGACATCAAGATACTTAAACTTCTATTCTCGCTTGTTCACAATCCCAGCCCTTGTGTAACCCAATCATTCATCTCCTGTACCTGAAAAGGGGTTTCGGGGTCCACAGTCAGTGGGGAGTAATTAGATTGTTCTACTTAATCAGTAGAACACAATTAGAAATATAATCACCAGAATAAGTGAATAGAACAACTAAACAAGTCAACAGAGATAACATTCACAATTAAATAAATCAAGTACGCAGCGGAAATAAATCATAATAGAAAATCCAAGAAAGACTCTCAAGCTTAACCCAATTCTAGACTTCTAGACTCGATTATTGACTTTCAAGTTCTAGTTCAATCCAAGTGCTAATCCGTGACACATTCATATGCTCGTAGGGGAAACCTTAACTCTTCCCCAACTTTCCTTGTCTCATGCCGGGTCAACCACAAAGGATCTACTTCCCGAGCACTGGGATCCTGTACTGTTCCAAAACCGCAGAAGGGACAGTGGCTTCGACTATTATCATGTTCATGACTCTTTAGCCACTAGATGATCGGTCACTTCATAGGTTATTATCTTTTCCAGTTCATCTTTCAAGTTCATAGTTTGACTTCCTTTGACAAGACTTAACTCTATCCAATTCTAGCTCAACTTTACATGACTCAAAACTCTAGACAAGGACCCAACATACTCGACATTTTGTCAGCAACACACGCTATTTCATCATTCATCAACAATCCATCAATTTAACAAGTTCAAACATAAAGTCATGTAATAATCACCAAGCAATAACATAAATCAATTACAAATACGTATTCAGTTGTCGAAATCTTTTTTTAACCGTTACACACCTGCATACACGATTTCCTTAATAATAATACAACTATAATTCATCAAATAAATCAATAATAATCATTATCAAATTATAGTAATTAAAATAACTGAATAATCCCAGTTTGCAACTAAGTTCTGATCTTTTAATTAATTGAACAATAAAAATCCAGCCTTTTATTTATTTTACTCCACTCGACATTTTCGAACAATTTTGGTGAGATTGATATTTTTAATCCAATTAAATTATAAGCTTTTAATCATTAAATAAAATAATTTCAAGAATAAGTCCAAACACTAATCTTTCATCAATAAAACAAGTAAAATTTACTCTTTTATTTTAAATGCACCACTCGACTTTTCCATGAAATTAAGCAAGATTGATTATTTCTTTTGTAATTCTAATTAATTCAAGATTTAATTATTTATACTAGGTTAATTAAATAAAAATTAGTACTTTGTTCTATTATTCAAGATTTTCAAGTACGAGTTGTCTACACCAAAATATCACACAGTTTTAACCAAAATAGAAATCAAGATTAAACCTTTATGTTTCAAGAATTATACTAGATTAATAATTAATTCAAGATTATCATTAAATACTAATAATAGATCAAGATTTTAACATAAAGATTAACTTTTTATCATGTAAAATATTCGGACAAGATCAGTATTACATGGCTCATGTTCGAACAATACATATAATCATTCAACAATTATTCTTATCAATTCTAATCGAGCAAGAATCATGAACAAGCATGGATTATAATAAAACAAGTAAATAATTCTACAACACATCATGGAATTAAATATAAACCACTCGACAATTCCTATAATATGCCAACAATTAATTCAAAATATAATCAACATAGTTCTAAACAATTCTAAATAGTTCTAAGGAAAAATTTCCAAGAATAAGCCAACCTTTGGCCGATCTTCCACATTTAAGCCAACCTTTTGAAAATCCAGAAATAAGCTAACCTTGTTATCATTTAAGCCAAAAATAGGTTAAACGATTATTTAATCTATTAGTTATCGGTTGTTTTAAGTTACTGTTATCATTTAAAGCAAAAAATAGGTTGAATGATTATAAAATAGTGATAAAAAACAATCGAAAATAACATGTTAAATAATCATTTGACCTATTTTTGGCTTAAATGATAACAAGGTTAGCTTATTTCTGGATTTTCAAAAGGTTGGCTTATTTGTGGAAGATCGCCCAAAGGTTGGCTTATTTTTGGCAATTTTTCCTAGTTCTAAACCTATTCTAAAGATAATATAACTAATTAATCCTAAAGATTAAATAAAGCAATCTAATTACCTAATAGTGGAGGCAAAGGGTTCGAATTCTCTAGGGTGGCCGAGTGGTTCAACGAGTCCTCTTTCGTTCTTTTTGGTCTCCTTGCTCCAATCTTTGAGTTGACAAATCAATAGAACAATTTTAGAAGTGTAAAGAATTTTGTGATAGATTGAAGATTAGAGAGGAAGAGAAGATTATTAAACTTCCTAAAATATTATGGAAGGCCGTGTGTTTTTCCAGAGGCAAAGGTTGTTGGTCTCCTAAATTTTATTAGGGAAAATAGGAGGACAAAAGCTAGATTTTTAGAAAGGTCAAAATAGATGTAGATCAATAATTAAGGTTGAAAAAGAATCAAAATAAATAAAAGAAATCAATAAGGGGCCGAGGTTTTCCTAAGGGTGAGGGGTGTTTGGTACTCCTAAAATCTAGTAAGGTAGTTAGGAGATAAAAGGTGAGTTTTTAGGATGAGTCAAAATAGATATGGTTTGGTATTTATGGTTGAGAATAGAATAAAACAAATAAAAGAAAAACAATAAAGGGGGCAAAGTAGTAGGACATGCAAAAAGGTTAATGGGCTTTGATTTGGCAAGGCAAGGTAAAATGTTTGGGCTCGGGTTTTATGATTGGGCTAAAGTAAGGTTGTAAAATTAAATAAATAAAAGGAAGGGAAAAGAATAGGGACAGATTAAAAGATATTAAAAGAAATTAAAAGGAATGGTTAGAATAAATAAAATAAATTAAATAAAACAGGATAAAAGAATTAAAGGAAAATGAAAGAAAAGGTAGATGGAAAAATGATGGAGAAATAAGATTATCATGATCCAATTAATTATAGGAGGAAAAGAGGTAACAACTCAGAGGAAAATAGGGAATTATATAATTAAAGGGATATAAAACTGATCAGATGGAAAGAGGGAAAAGAAGTGGTCTTGAATTATTTTGGGCCAAGATAAGAAATATGGTCCAAACATTAAAATAGTTTTTGGGCTCGAAATGAATTCCTAAACTGGATTACTATTCCCAAAGCTAACTTTTAACTTGGGCCAAATATGATATGGAAAGGCTATTCAAGTCCGGTTACCATGAAAGGGACTAAAATTACTTCTAAACCCTACTTAGCCAACTCGTCATTAATTCAACATTAAATTTGAGTCGGTCCACAAGATTGAATTGCTTTAAGATGGGGTTTTAGGAACCTAACAAGTTGAGGCCAAATGAAAGATTATAGGATAGCCATCAAAAGGGAAATTTGTTTGACACAATTATAAAATATTAATAACATAAATTCCCGGAAAATAATTTTAAAGAGATTTTCCATTTATAAAATAGGGAATTCATTAATAGTTTTCAAAATAAATTTTTAAGGCAACAGGAAAGACAAACTAATTATCTAAAATTCTAACCCCAAAAATACAGCGTGTTACACTTCATACCATATACCTTCATTAGGCAAGGTTAAAACTAGCGCTTCGACAACGCTCTGCTTCAATGTCTGGAATGATTTTTCACACTGCTCGGACCAGATGTGTAACGACCCGACTCGCTTAAATCGGCGCGGAAGAAACCGACGAGTCGAATAGTTATAAACTACAACTCAAATACTTAAGAAATTAAAACTAATTCCTCGAAATATTATTAATCAATCCCAAAACGTACAAATACCCACGAGTTTGTACATAACTAGTCCAAAAGTCAAACTAAAAATACTAAAACACAAGTAACTCCAACCACACGTCAGAGTCTAAAACAACGTATAAAAGTCTATTCAACAACATACAAAATCTATACAACTTCATCACTATCTAAAACAACAGAAAACAGTGAATACAACAGATAACAGTAACAACAACGTCGCTCGCCCAACCCAAAGCTAAGCAAGAGTATCATCATCAGAAATACCTGAAAAATATACAACAGTCCACCATCAGTGGCGAGTAACATAACTGACTCACCCTAATGGGAATACACATGTACATAGCACAAATCAAATAATCAATATCAAATCAATAATCTAGAGTACAAGATCAACCCAACCATGAACTCGACTCAAACCAACTTAATCAACTATCTTTGGCGCAATCATTCATATTCTAGACCGGACTGTGCTCGTACGGACGCATCTTACGCATCCGAACTTTCTACTATGCTCGGATTTGAGAATCTTACTCCCAAACCCCATGAAACCAATCTTACTGGAAATCCATGTCCCGTGAAACCAATCTTACTGGAAATTCACAAAGATCACATAGTATGACTCCAACTATCCCAATACCGCGGATGGAATAGGGGCAACGTCTTAACCCAAATACAATGAATCTTACTCAAAGTATCAGGCGTCTAAAAATGAAATGAAGCTAATTAATTAATTAATTCATTTAATCATCTTAATCATTTTATTCATTACTATTACCCAACATAACTAAATTAAGTTCAAGAATTGCCTCTAGCCTTGATTCTCGAAATTAACTAGTTAAATCATCGAAGTTATTCTCAAGAACTGCCTCTAGCCTTAATCTTGAGTCTAACCAATCATAAATCATCATTCTATAACCATTCCTTAATCGAATTAAACATATTCTTTAACTTTCTTTATTCTTTAAATCAATTTCTTTAACTTTCAAGATTCAATCAAGAACTCAAAGAACTCATCAAGAACTCATAAAGAACTCAAGGAACTCATTAAAGATTCATAAAGAACTCATCAAGATTCAAGATCTTCAATCAAGAACTCAATCAATATTCAAGATCTTCAATCAAGAATTAAAACCCATAGTAAACATCACAATCCACACGCATAAACAACACTTTTAACAACAATTTTCATCAACTTTCCAACATCCAATTTTTACCAAACTTGAACACGATTTTTATAGAACTTCGAAATAACTTTAAAACATGAAATCATCATTCTAAAATATTGAAATCATCATAAAATCACTTCCAAACCAGAATGTAAAATCATACATAAAATCATGTTAAAAACTCCAAGAAAACCAATTCTAAACATTTAATCTATACTATGAAACATAGTATACCAATTAGATTGAGAAAGTATGTTACCTTATGGAAGATTACACACAAATTCAACACACAAATGTGGCCCGGAAAATAGCACCAAACACGGCACACAAACAACCCACACACGGCTGTCCACACGGCACCACGAGCCACCACGAGCACCACGAACCCCTTTGCACGGCTGCTGCACACGGCCTGTTGTCCAAGCACGAACACCACCGCACGGTCACGGCACCACCACTGCACGGCTGCCACTGCACGGCCCCACACACGGTCACCCACACGGTCCAACCCACTTGATCACGAACACGAACAAGACCCAAACCAAGCCGAGCTAGTGATCTTGAATGAAACGCACGTGTTTAGGATTGTGTTTAGGCACTTAAAGATCAATAGAAGTTGAATCTTTAAGATTAGGATTAGAAAGATGGATGAACAATTTGATGGCTTCAACCACCCAAAAATGGCGTGAAGCAAGGGAGTTGTGGAGGGAGTTTTTGTGTTTAAACTTTTGATGGCAAGTGCATAAAATGGCAAGGATGGCAAAATGGGCAAGGGGCCTTACTAACTCTCCTATTTATAGAGTTAGTTAAGGTGTGAACATGAGGCAAGTGGCAAGCCTTGCCTTGCCATGCCACATGAGAACCGGCCAAAGAGAGGTAATGGGCCTAAAAATGGGCTCTCGTGCTCACTTGGGCTAATTTGCGGAAATCGCATAATTAATCATGCATAATCGATTTGGCCCAAAATATTAGATAATTAATTAGAAAATTAAATAATAAAATTCTAATCAATTAAATAATAATTAACATAAATAATAAAAACTGAAAATGAATATTTCGAGTTAAATCGAAATTATTCACATAAAATAAAATAAATAGTTCAAAAATAAATTTGAACTAACACAAAAACACACAGAAATACACATAATTATCAGCAAAATACCAATAAAATCTGGGTCATTACAACCTCCCCTCAAAGAAATTTCGTCCCGAAATTTCAAGGTGCAGGAGATCGCTCCCCATCGAACAACTCTGGGTACTTCTGCCGCATGGATGCTTCCGTCTCCCAAGTCGCTTCTTCATGGTGTTGATTTCTCCACAACACCTTGACAAGCGGTACCTGCTTACGCCGCAGGGTCCTCACTTCCCGATCCAAGATTTGGACGGGTCGCTCCTCATAAGTCAGATTCGGCTCGATCATGACCGGATCCGCTGTAATCACATGAGTAGGATCATGTACATATTTCCTTAGTTGGGAAACATGGAATACATCATGGACATTAGCCAAACTAGGTGGTAATGCCAATCGATATGCCACCTCCCCAACTCGTTCAAGTATCTCGTAAGGTCCCACATATTTCGGTCGGAGTTTCCCCTTCTGACCGAAGCGTACCACTCCCTTGAATGGCGAAACCTTAAGTAAGACTTTGTCACCTACTTCGAAAGCCAGCGGTCTATGTCGATTATCGGCGTAAGATTTCTGACGACTCTGAGCGGCCTGCATCTTAGACCGAATGACTCGAACCTTCTCGATAGTATCGCGTACCATCTCAGGTCCTAAAGCCACAGTATCGCTGATATCATTCCAACATATAGGACTCCGACATTTCCTGCCATACAAGGCCTCATACGGAGCCATCTCAATGCTGGAGTGGTAGCTGTTGTTATAGGAGAACTCTATCAAACAGAGCATACGTACCCAAGACTGGTGATACTCCAGAGTACATGCTCGAAGCATATCCTCCAAAGTCTGGATGGTCCTCTCAGTCTGACCATCAGTAGCCGCATGGAAAGCGGTGCTCAACTTCAGCTTCGTCCCAAAGGCTTCCTGAACTGACTTCCAGAAACGAGACAGAAATCTCGGATCCCGATCAGAAACAATCTCCCTCGGAACTCCGTGAAGTCGGATTATGTCCTGAGTATATGCCTCAGCTAGACGCTCCATCGACCAGGTCATCTTCATCGGGATGAATCTAGCGACCTTAGTCAACCTATCCACTATGACCCAAATAGCATTCAAGCCATTGCAAGTGGGTAAGCTCACTACGAAGTCCATAGATACCGACTCAAACTTCTAGGTCGGAATAGGTAGTGGCTGCAATAGACCTCCTGGTCTCCGATGCTCAATCTTGACCTTCTGACAGGTCAAACACCGAGCAACAAACTCCGCTACATCCCTCTTCATCTTAGGCCACCAGAATTGGCCCCGAAGATCCTGGTAAAGCTTATTACCACCGGGATGAACAGAATAAGGCGAGTTATGTGCCTCGGACATGATCCTGTTCCTAAGATCAGAACAATCCGGTACACACCATCTCCCTCGAAAGCGCATACCACCATCAGAAGGGATCTCGAAACCTACAGCTTTACCTTGCCGTATAGCCTCTCGAATCTTAGCAAACTGTGGGTCGTTCTGCTGACCCTCGCGCATCTCCTGAAATAAATCAGGCTCGGCACTCATAGATGTCAGACGAAGTCTGACGGAACCACGACTCCTACTGAAGTTCAAGCGATGCTTGCGACTCAGCGCATCCGCAACTAAGTTCGCCTTGCCTTCGCAATAGTTGAGCGTCAGGTCGTAGTCCTTGATCAACTCAAGCCACCGTCTCCGCCTCATATTGAGGTCTTTCTGAGTGAAGATGTACTTGAGGCTCTTGTGATCCGTGAATACTCTACACGAACCACCATAGAGATAGTGTCTCCAAATTTTGAGCGCGAACACCACAGCCGCTAACTCTAAGTCATGCGTAGGATAGTTACGCTCGTGCACCTTCAGTTGCCTCGATGCGTAAGCGATGACCTTCCCACCCTGCATGAGCACACAACCTAAGCCACACTTCGAGGCATCACTATAGACCTCGAAGCCCTCTTCATCGTTCGAAAGAGTAAGAATCGGAGCAGAGACTAATCTCTGTTTCAACTCCTGAAATGCTTGCTCGCAAGCCTCTGTCCAAACGAATCGGACCTCCTTCTGCAGGAGACTAGACATCGGTCTAGCTATTTTGGAGAAGTCCTGGACGAATCGTCGATAGTATCCGGCCAAACCCAGAAAACTACGAACCTCCGCCACATTTGTCGGGCTACTCCAATCTACCACAACCTTAATCTTAGCTGGATCTACTTTAATGCCTTCTTTGCTGATCACATGACCTAGGAAGGCTACTTCGCGAAGCCAGAACTCACGCTTGGAGAGTTTCGTGAACCACTTATGACTCCTCAATATCTCGAGTACCATCCGGAGATGTTCCGTATGCACGGACTCATCTCTAGAATAGATCAAGATATCATCTATAAATACTACGACGCACTTGTCGAGTAAGTGGTGAAACGTCCGGTTCATCTGGTCCATGAACACGGCTGGCGCATTAGTGAGGCCAAAGGGCATCACCTCAAACTCGTAATGGCCGTATCGAGTACGAAAAGCATTCTTCGGGATGTCTTCTTTCTTGACTGGAATCTGATGATATCCAGAACGAAGATCTATCTTCGAAAACACTCCTGCTCCTCGCAACTGATCGAACAGGTCCTCAATCCTAGGCAATGGGTACTTATTCTTGATAGTTACCCGATTCAACTCTCGGTAGTCTATGCACAGACGCATACTACCATCTTTCTTCTTCACGAAGAGCACAGGAGCTCCCCACGGAGAAACACTTGGCCTAATGAAGCCCTTATCGATCAAATCCTGGAGTTGTGTCTTTAACTCCAATAACTCAGATGGTGCCATCCGGTACGGTGCCTTCGAGATCGGCGCTGTCCCGGGTACTAAGTCGATATGAAACTCGACGTCGCGCTCAGGTGGAACGCCCGGTAGCTCATCAGGAAATACGTCTCTGAAATCCCTCGCTACAGGTATATCGTCCAACAGAGACTCATCAGTCAAGTCTCGTACCTGACAAAGATACACCAAATCGCCCTTCTGGCGATGTTTCCTCATTTTCAAGGCAGAGATTACCTTTACTCCTTTCTTAAGGACGAACCCAGAGTAGGTAACTCGGTTGCCCTGAGATCCTCGGAATGATACTGACTGGTCTTGGCAACGAATTATCGCTCGATACCTTGATAGCCAGTCCATACCTAGTATGACATCAAACTCCATCAACAGAAACTCCTTCAGATCGGCCGTCGCTTGCTCCCCAGCTATCACGATAGGCACTTCTCAGAATTCACGCTGACAAACAAAATCCTCTCCGGAAGGGAGAGTAATAATTGAACTAACAGGAAGGCTGCCTCGAAGATTAGACCTCGAGACAAAACTACTAGCCACAAACGAAACAGTAGCACCAGAATCAAACAGAACTAAAGCTAACATACCAGAGACAAGAAATCTACCTGATACGACGTCAGGCTGAACCTCAGCCTCCGCCTCGGTCATACAGTAGACTCGGTTCTTCACCGGAGTCTTCGGCGGTGCTGGAAGCTGCTTAACCTCAGAATCTGGCTTCCTCTCGGGGCATGTCGACGCCTTATGGCCTACCTTCCCGCAAGTGAAACAAGTGATCGGAGAACCGTCGCACTTCTTCCCTGGGTGGAAGTCTCGGCCGCAACCTCTACACTTCGAGCCATCATTACCCTTACGTGAACTCGTGGTCGGAGGGGTACTGCTAGATGTGCCAAACCGGGGCTTCTTAAACGAAGCTGTAGTCGTCGGAACCGGAGCTCTCTTCTTGCTCGAATCCTCCTCGGTAATCGATGCCTGTATCTCGAGTGCTACCTCGTAGGCCTGCTGGAACGTCGTCGCTCCACTACTGATCACGTGAACTCGAATCCTCGGATCTAGCTTTTTGATGTAGCGCTTGACCCGATCCTTCTCTGACGGAATCACAGATGTAGTGAATCTCGACAACTCCGTAAATCGGTCGGTGTACGCCTGGACAAACATCTTACCCTGTGCAAGAGTAAGAAACTCCTCCTGTTTCTGCCACCGCAACTCGTCGGGGTAGAAACGCTCCTGGACCTTATCGATAAAGTCGGTCCAAGTCATCGCATGCAACGGTTGGTACGCGTCCTTCGCTAACGTCCACCAGTTATCAGCTTCTCCACGTAAGTAATATGCGGCGATCAGCACCCTCTCGTGATCGGGACAAAACGTCGCGTCGAAGAGCTTCTCCATCTCGCGGATCCAGCTCCCCAAAGTAGTGGGGTCGGCAACCCCGTCGTAAGTCGGAGGTCGATGACGTGCGATACGATCGAACGTCGACTGCATATTCGGCGGATGACGACTATGGTGTGCTAACGTAAGGATCGCCTCCTCGAGTGCCCGCAACCTCTGTCGTCCAGTACTCAACCGGCGAGGTGTAGACATGCTTCCACGCATCACAACAAAAGACATAACGAAAATACAATGTTAGTCAATCACTCCACCAAAGTCAAGTAACAATCGTAAAAAGAAAAGAAATAGAAAGAATCCTATCCCGGTCTTTCTACCCAACTCTTCTCTCTTCACATAATCCTAGAATTTGGTTTGTTCACTCGGGAATCATACAGCTCTCAACTCCCGGGTTTAACTCAAATCCTAAAAACTTCACTTAAAACCTATTCGGCTCTGATACCAACTGTAACGACCCGACTCGCTTAAATCGGCGCGGAAGAAACCGACGAGTCGAATAGTTATAAACTACAACTCAAATACTTAAGAAATTAAAACTAATTCCTCGAAATATTATTAATCAATCCCAAAACGTACAAATACCCACGAGTTTGTACATAACTAGTCCAAAAGTCAAACTAAAAATACTAAAACACAAGTAACTCCAACCACACGTCAGAGTCTAAAACAACGTATAAAAGTCTATTCAACAACATACAAAATCTATACAACTTCATCACTATCTAAAACAACAGAAAACAGTGAATACAACAGATAACAGTAACAACAACGTCGCTCGCCCAACCCAAAGCTAAGCAAGAGTATCATCATCAGAAATACCTGAAAAATATACAACAGTCCACCATCAGTGGCGAGTAACATAACTGACTCACCCTAATGGGAATACACATGTACATAGCACAAATCAAATAATCAATATCAAATTAATAATCTAGAGTACAAGATCAACCCAACCATGAACTCGACTCAAACCCACTTAATCAACTATCTTTGGCGCAATCATTCATATTCTAGACCGGACTGTGCTCGTACGGACGCATCTTACGCATCCGAACTTTCTACTATGCTCGGATTTGAGAATCTTACTCCCAAACCCCATGAAACCAATCTTACTGGAAATCCATGTCCCGTGAAACCAATCTTACTGGAAATTCACAAAGATCACATAGTATGACTCCAACTATCCCAATACCGCGGATGGAATAGGGGCAACGTCTTAACCCAAATACAATGAATCTTACTCAAAGTATCAGGCGTCTAAAAATGAAATCAAGCTAATTAATTAATTAATTCATTTAATCATCTTAATCATTTTATTCATTACTATTACCTAACATAACTAAATTAAGTTCAAGAATTGCCTCTAGCCTTGATTCTCGAAATTAACTAGTTAAATCATCGAAGTTATTCTCAAGAACTGCCTCTAGCCTTAATCTTGAGTCTAACCAATCATAAATCATCATTCTATAACCATTCTTTAATCGAATTAAACATATTCTTTAACTTTCTTTATTCTTTAAATCAATTTCTTTAACTTTCAAGATTCAATCAAGAACTCAAAGAACTCATCAAGAACTCATAAAGAACTCAAGGAACTCATTAAAGATTCATAAAGAACTCATCAAGATTCAAGATCTTCAATCAAGAACTCAATCAATATTCAAGATCTTCAATCAAGAATTAAAACCCATAGTAAACATCACAATCCACACGCATAAACAACACTTTTAATAACAATTTTCATCAACTTTCCAACATCCAATTTTTACCAAACTTGAACACGATTTTTATAGAACTTCGAAATAACTTTAAAACATGAAATCATCATTCTAAAATATTGAAATCATCATAAAATCACTTCCAAACCAGAATGTAAAATCATACATAAAATCATGTTAAAAACTCCAAGAAAACCAATTCTAAACATTTAATCTATACTATGAAACATAGTATACCAATTAGATTGAGAAAGTATGTTACCTTATGGAAGATTACACACAAATTCAACACACAAATGCGGCCCGGAAAATAGCACCAAACACGGCACACAAACAGCCCACACACGGCTGTCCACACGGCACCACGAGCCACCATGAACACCACGAACCCCTTTGCACGGCTGCTGCACACGGCCTGTTGTCCAAGCACGAACACCACCGCACGGTCACGGCACCACCACTGCACGGCTGCCACTGCACGGCCCCACACACGGTCACCCACACGGTCCAACCCACTTGATCACGAACACGAACAAGACCCAAACCAAGCCGAACTAGTGATCTTGAATGAAACGCACGTGTTTAGGATTGTGTTTAGGCACTTAAAGATCAATAGAAGTTGAATCTTTAAGATTAGGATTAGAAAGATGGATGAACAATTTGATGGCTTCAACCACCCAAAAATGGCGTGAAGCAAGGGAGTTGTGGAGGGAGTTTTTGTGTTTAAACTTTTGATGGCAAGTGCATAAAATGGCAAGGATGGCAAAATGGGCAAGGGGCCTTACTAACTCTGCTATTTATAGAGTTAGTTAAGGTGTGAACATGAGGCAAGTGGCAAGCCTTGCCATGCCACATGAGAACCGGCCAAAGAGAGGTAATGGGCCTAAAAATGGGCTCTCGTGCTCACTTGGGCTAATTTGCGGAAATCGCATAATTAATCATGCATAATCGATTTGGCCCAAAATATTAGATAATTAATTAGAAAATTAAATAATAAAATTCTAATCAATTAAATAATAATTAACATAAATAATAAAAACTGAAAATGAATATTTCGAGTTAAATCGAAATTATTCACATAAAATAAAATAAATAGTTCAAAAATAAATTTGAACTAACACAAAAACACACATAAATACACATAATTATCAGCAAAATACCAATAAAATCTGGGTCATTACAAGATGAACTTGCTTTCTTTCTGAATTAATTTTTTCATTAGTTGAGCGACCTTTGAGAAGTCCTTTACGAACCTCCAATAGTACCCTGCCATAGACAAACATGGTTTTAGAATTCTCATTTGGTTAGACAATAAATTTTAACATCTTAACTATGATACTTATTAACCCGACAAATCGAGGAAACTTTTGATTTCTACCACGCTTTTCGGGTTAATCCATTCCACAATGGCCTTGTCCTTAGCTGGGTCCACCTTGACACCGTCCTTGCTCATGACGTGTCCTAGGAATGCCACTTCCTAAAGCCAAAATCCACATTTTGACAACTTTGCGAACCACTTATGAGCTCGTAGTACGTCCATTATCATTCACAAGTGTTTCTCGTGGTCTTGTTCATCTTTAGAATATATTAATATGTCATCGATTAACACTACTACGCAAAAAACAAGTAAGTGGTGAAAGGTACTGTTTTTGTTCTGGAACTTCTTCTGAAAAGCCAATGCTCTTCGGTATGATGATGTGGACTCCATGTGCCCCTTGCTAGGGTTAAGAACTGCAAAACAGTCAAAGGTTGCTAACCTGGGGGGTGGAACCTAGGAACGCCCCTTCGATGCTTAAGTCAGATATCGGGAGTAAGGAGTTAGTGTATTGTGAGTTTTGTGAACTAAGAATTGTGTACCTGAAAGAATGACTGGACTGATCCTTATATAGGCGTAGGTTACCCGGTTAGGGTTTTGCTAAGTCAGATGTGTTAACATGTGGGCCTGGCCCATGACACGTGGCGTCATATCATTCGTAAGTTATTTGGTTAGGGTTTTGCATTGGTTACCTGGTTCGGGTTTTGCATATTTGATATATCCATAACCCTGGCAGAACTGGGCCAAGGGTTCTGGTCCGTTTATCTTGGGCTGACCACTTTGGTGGGCCCGGAAAAATTAGCCACACGCTTAGCGTGGAACAGGAATATTTGGATGTTGGATGCCGAGCGGAACCTTAGCAACGGGCCAAATGCATATGACGCTTGAGGATGCACCTCGATGGTGATCACCTTGGTCGTTGGGGCAACCTCGACCGTGGTAGAGGGCCTTCGACCATGTGGTGTCCCCTCGTCCAACGTGCACTCTTAGCTTATCTTCGACCGTTTGAAGAAGCCACTCGACTACGAGGCCGTTTAGTCAGCCTGCCTCGACCATACAGACTATCTTAGTGGTCTTCCTCGACTATGGCGGGCTACTCGAACATGAAGCATCCACCTCGACCGTGGTGGAGAGTCCCTCAACCGTGAGGGTACTCGCGACTCACGACTCGCGACCTTGCTTTCTCGTGTTGGCTTGGAGTTACCTCGACCAAGTGGTCACCCTCGACCGCGACCGTGCCCCCTCTTGTAATGCTGATCTTGTTGCCTCTCCTTTCCTTAGGGAACCAAATCTTGAGTTCTTGGTTGAATCTTGAAAGTTAAAGAAAGTGGTTTAAAACTTAAAGAAGGTTAAAGATTGAGTCTAAATTGATTAAAGAATGGAATTTATATGATGGTTTATGGTTGGTTAGACTCAAGATCACGGCGTAAAGGCAATCTTGAGTATAACTTCGATGTTTAAACTAGTTATTTTCGAGAATCAAGGCATAGAGGCATTTCTTGAATTTAATTTAGTTATGTTGAGTTAATAAGATGATTAAATAATTAATTAATAAAGTTAGCTTGATTTCATTTCTAGACGCCCTAAACTTAGAGTAAGATTCTTTGTTTTTGGGTTAAGACGTTGCCCCTATTCCATCCGCGGTATTGGGATAGTTGGAGTCATACTATGTGATCCTTTGAATTTCCAGTAAGATTGGTTTCACGGGACATGGATTTCCAGTAAGATTGGTTTCATGGGGTTTGGGAGTAAGATTCTCAAATCCGAGCATAGTAGAAAGTTCGATCGCGTAAGATGCGTTCGTACGAGCACAGTCCGGTCTAGTATATGAATGATTGCGCCAAAGATAGTTGATTGAGTTGGTTTGAGTCGAGTTCACGTTTGGGTTGATCTTGTACTCTGGATTATTGATTTGATGTTGTTTATTTGATTTACGCTATGTGCATGTGTATTCCCATTAGGGTGAGTCAGTTATGTTACTCGCCACT
This sequence comes from Salicornia ramosissima, assembly GCA_951394345.1. Lineage (NCBI taxonomy): Eukaryota > Viridiplantae > Streptophyta > Magnoliopsida > Caryophyllales > Amaranthaceae > Salicornia > Salicornia ramosissima. The sequence continues at coordinate 29,363,510 of OX596236.1, read as the reverse complement.
GATGGTGGACTGTTGTATGTTTTTCAGGTACTTCTGATGACGATACTCTTACTTAGCTTTGGGTTGGGCGAGCGACGTTATTGTTTCTGTTATTTGATGTATTTTCTATTTCTGTCGTTTATAGATAGTAATGGTATTGTATAGGCTTTATACGTTATTGTTGGACTCTTTTATACGTTGTTTTGGACTCTAACATGTGGTTGGAGTTACTCGTATTCTAGTATTCCTAATTTGACTTTCGGACTAGTACGTACAAACTTGTGGGTATTTGTACGTTTGTGGTTGATTAATAATAATTTCGAGGATTTAGTTTTAATTTCTTAAGTATTTGAGTTGTAGTTTATAACTATTCGACTCGTCGGTTTCTTCCGCGCCGATTTAAGCGAGTCGGGTCGTTATAGTTGGTATCAGAGCCGAATAGGTTTTAAGTGAAGTTTTAGGATTCAAGTTAAACCCGGGAGTTGAGAGCTTTACTATTCCCGAGTGTTGAACCCCAAAAAAATTAAGATTTAAGTAAAGGGAGAAGAGTGTCGGGTAGACGAATCCGGGATAAGACTCTTTTTCCAATCTTCTTTTGTGTGTATACTTGACTTAAGTGTGGATTGTTAATTCACATTTTTGTTTATTTTGTTCTTATCGTGTTACGTTTCGACGTGTCCACACCTCGCCGGTCGAGTTCGGGACGACAGAGTTACAAACGCTCAAGGAAGCGATTCTTACGCTTGCGCACCATAGTCGTCAGCCATCAGGATCGCAGTCGACGTTCAATCGTATCACTTATCTTCGACCACTGACTTACGATGGGGTTGCCGACCCTACGACGTTGGAGAGTTGAATCCACGAGATAGGGAAGCTCTTCGACGCTACGTTTTGTCCAAGCACGAGAAGGACCAGTTCGTCGCCTACTACTTGCGAGGAGAGGCCGATAACTGGTGGAGCATAGCTAGGAACGCGCATTTACCCTGTATTCGATATCGTGGTACGAGTTCATAGCTAAGGCCCAGAGGAGGTTCTACCCCGACGAGTTGCGGTGGCAGAACCAGAAGAGTCTCTTACTCTCATCCAGGGTAAGATGATAGTTCAGGCGTATCCCGATAAGTTCGCCGAATTGTCGAGGTTCGCTACGTCGGTCGTTCCATCTGAGGAGGAGCGGGTCAAGCGTTACGTCAAGAAGTTGGATCCGAGGATTCGAGTTCACGTGATCAACAGTGGAGCAACGACGGTCCAGCAGGCCTACGAAGTAGCACTCGAGATACAGGCATCGACGACAGAGGAGGATTCGAGCAAGAAGAGGGCTCCGGTTCCGACGACTACAGCTTCGTTTGAAAAGCCCCAATTTAGTGCTCCTAGCAGTACCCCCCCTCCGACCGCTAGTTCGCATTAGGGTTTCGACGGTTCGAGGTGTAGTAGTTGCGCCAAGAACTTCCACCCAGGGAAGCGATGTGACGGCACGCCTATGGCATGTTCCATCGGCAGGAGAGGAGCTTTCGACATCGGCTAAGTTTCCAATGAAGGATCGAGTCCGTTGTACGACTGAGGCAGAAGCAGAGGTCCAGTTCGATGGAGTCTCAGTTTTCCCATTAGTTCGTTTATAACTCTCCCTTCTGGAGAGGATTTTGTTTGTCAGCCCGAGTTCCGAGGTTTGTCTATCGTTTTAGCTGGTGAGCAGGCGACAACCGATTTGAAGGATTTCCCGCTGATGGAGTTCGATGTCGTTATGGGCATGGACTGGCTGTCGAGGTATCGAGCGATCATTCGTTGCCAAAATCAGTCAGCGACATCCCGAAGACCGCTTCTTCGTACGTATACGACCACTACGAGTTTTAAGGTGATGCCCGTCGGTCTCGCTAACGCTTTACCCGTGTTCATGGATCGGATGAACCGGACTTTTCATCACTTACTCGATAAGTGTGTCGTATTCTTCTTCGATAATATCTCAGTCTAAACAAGAGACGAGTCTGAGCTTGCAGATCATCTTCGTATGGTACTAAGGATATTATGGAGCAGGAGGTGATTCGCGAATAACTCCAAGTGGGAGCTCTGTCTTCGCGAATTTGTATTCTTGGGTTGCGTACTCAACAAGGAAGGTGTTAAGGTAGACCAGACTAGAGCTTATAGGGGTGTAATTGTGGTCAGGAAACCGCTTTGACATACCGTATTTGACCGAAATCTGATTGTACCAAACTTAATTGATCAACCTTATGACTGATTTACGATTGACCCTATTTTCCGTTATTAAACTTATTTTGTAAGTACCATCATTGTTAACATAAGTATCACCATCAATTCGTTGTTGTCTCTAATTGTTAACAAGATCGTTATCACCCTTGTTTTAGCCAATTCATTAACGTCCATGATGCCTTCATCATCGTTCAGGACAATCTATTATATTGATCATCATTCCCTTATTCGACATCATAAGTTCTTAACCATTGATTATGAGCGTCGTAATCCATCATCATCGTCCATGTCATCATCATCGTCAATCATGATCATTATTATCATTTATGATCACCCATCATCGACGTTATCATCACCATACATAATTGAGGCCATCACAATTCATTAACGTTATTCATGTTGGCCAACATCATGATCAACGCCGATTCCCCTTGCATCATCCACCATGTCTTTGGCCGTCGTTGTTAATATCATCCATCATCACTCGGATTGATCGATTGATAATCTATGCCATTTACACACCATCGGGTCATTATTTCTATTTGTAGCCATATATATATATTATATTGTTGTTTTAGTGATGATGACAAGTTTACCACGATAAATTCCATCCTTTTTAACCCTGAGATTCTATATATATATATACATATATATATTTATTATTTTATAATTGTAGCCATCCTACTCCTCATAAATCGAGATAGTTCATCGAGATATTCTTTGATTTCTATATATTATATTCATATCAGACTTTTATTTACATCCTTGCTATTCTCATCATTCAAAGGTGGGCGTCGTTTTGATTCCCAACATTCTGGTCCAGATATTCTAAGCCATCTAAACCGAAATGTTCTAAACCTGATATGGAATTTTGAATTGATTTATTGTTTTGGAATTTTGTTCGATCATCCAAGACAAACTGGTTGCTTCCTACTTTTGGCCTTAATTGACCAATTCTAAACCGTATACCAGTTTTCGACCATTTGATCGTTTTACACCTCTAAGAGTTAAGTCTATAGTCGAGGGGAGTAGCTTGAGTATGTGACGGAGGTTCGTAGTTCTGGGTTCGTCATTAAATCAGAGGATAGGCTTTGCTCCTATCTTGACCTTCCGAGCGACGAGGAGGATCCCGAGGGCTATAGTGGTGCGTCGAAGAATGCTGGAGCTTGTTCAGGACTTCGACGAACGCTTTTCGATCATGCAGGCAAGAGAAGCTGAATGGCTGAAGCATCAAGTCGCGAGGTTCGGTTGAACGTTGGTGGGAGCCGAAGTTCCGTCAGATTTCGTCTGACTTTTTGTGTGTCGAGCCCGGATTACTGATAGTGGATAATCTCCTTTGCTTGAATTTCGGGACGAAATTCTTTTAAGGAGGGGAGATTGTAACGCCCCAGATTTTGGGCTAGTTTCGTGTTTACTTTCTTGTAATTAGTTTGTTCCGGTGCATGGTCTAAAATTTATTTAGACTATTTTAATTGCTTGAGTGTAACCATTTTGTTTAATGGTTTATTATTTTCCTAATTTTATTTTATTTTAATTAATTAGAATTTTATTATTTAATTTTCTAATTAATTAATTAGTTTTGGGCCAAGTGCGAAAATAATCATGATTAGTCATGAATTAGTGCAAATGGCCCAAATGAACTTAAGAGCCCATTTGAGCCTAAGCCCAACCGGTTGTCCCTCTCTTTGGTGGCTTATTTTGCCACTTGCTGCATGTTCACACCTTAACTAACCTCTATAAATAGAGGAGTTAGTAAGGCCTTAAGACCATTTGCTCTTTTGCCATCCTTTGCTCATCAAATCTAGAGGCAACACTTTCTCTCCTCTTGCCTTGCTCCTTCACGCCATTTTGGCTTATTTTACCCAACTTGGTTCATCTTTTTCCTCAACCAAAACTTAAAGATTCAACCTCTATATTTGATCTTTAAGTGACTAAACACTTTAGCTTTCATTGTTTTTATCTAGACTTAGGGTGTGGGTTGATCTTGGTTGTTGGGAAGCCGTGCGTGTGGAAGTGGGCCACCGTGGGCAGCTGTGCAGTGGGGCAGCAGTGGGTGGCCGTGCTGACTGGGCACTAGTGCTCGTGGTTGGTGGTGCAGCCGTGGCTGATCAGGCAGTGGCAGCGTGGTGGTTGGCTCGTGGTGGCGTCTTATTTGCCGTGTTCGTGTGCAAAGGTAGCCGTGTGATGATGGCCGTGCAAGACTCGTTCCGGGCAGCGGGTTTTGGGGTTTCTTTACGTGTTTAATCTTGATTAGGTAACATACTTTCTCAACCTTTTTGGTAAACTATGTCTATAGTATAGATTAAATGCATGTTTGGGTTGTTTGATGATGAATATCCATGATTTTATGTATGGTTTATATTCTGAATTTTTATATGGTTTATATGATGTTTTGATGATGGTTTTCATGATTTTATGATTGATTATATGTCATTTTATGATCATGAATATTATGTTAAAGTTTGATGAATTTTGGATGAGTAAAAGTTGAATTTTCGATTGGTTGATGATGATGTTATGCGTGTAGTTTGATTGAGTTTGGATGAGTTCTTTGTTGAGTTCTTGAATCTTGGTTGAGTTCTTGATTGAAGATCTTGAATCTTGAATGAGTTCTTTATGAGTTCTTTATGAGTTCTTGATGAGTCTTTATGAGTTCTTGGTTGAATCTTGAAAGTTAAAGAAAGTGGTTTAAAACTTAAAGAAGGTTAAAGATTGAGTCTAAATTGATTAAAGAATGGAATTTATATGATGGTTTATGGTTGGTTAGACTCAAGATCACGGCGTAAAGGCAATCTTGAGTATAACTTCAATGTTTTAACTAGTTATTTTCGAGAATCAAGGCATAGAGGCATTTCTTGAATTTAATTTAGTTATGTTGAGTTAATAAGATGATTAAATAATTAATTAATAAAGTTAGCTTGATTTCATTTCTAGACGCCCTAAACTTAGAGTAAGATTCTTTGTTTTTGGGTTAAGACGTTGCCCCTATTCCATCCGCGGTATTGGGATAGTTGGAGTCATACTATGTGATCCTTTGAATTTCCAGTAAGATTGGTTTCACGGGACATGGATTTCCAGTAAGATTGGTTTCATGGGGTTTGGGAGTAAGATTCTCAAATCCGAGCATAGTAGAAAGTTCGATCGCATAAGATGCGTTCGTACGAGCACAGTCCGGTCTAGTATATGAATGATTGCGCCAAAGATAGTTGATTAAGTTGGTTTGAGTCGAGTTCACGTTTGGGTAGATCTTGTACTCTGGATTATTGATTTGATGTTGTTTATTTGATTTACGCTATGTGCATGTGTATTCCCATTAGGGTGAGTCAGTTATGTTACTCGCCACTGATGGTGGACTGTTGTATGTTTTTCAGGTACTTCTGATGACGATACTCTTACTTAGCTTTGGGTTGGGCGAGCGACGTTATTGTTTCTGTTATTTGATGTATTTTCTATTTCTGTCGTTTATAGATAGTAATGGTATTGTATAGGCTTTATACGTTATTGTTGGACTCTTTTATACGTTGTTTTGGACTCTAACATGTGGTTGGAGTTACTCGTATTCTAGTATTCCTAATTTGACTTTCGGACTAGTACGTACAAACTTGTGGGTATTTGTACGTTTGTTGTTGATTAATAATAATTTCGAGGATTTAGTTTTAATTTCTTAAGTATTTGAGTTGTAGTTTATAACTATTCGACTCGTCGGTTTCTTCCGCGCCGATTTAAGCGAGTTGGGTCGTTACAACCAAAGAGTTGAAACCTTTGGCATTTCAATTTAATTGCATACTTAAACTTCATTATGAGCAATTAACCTTACTAATTAATTTAATTAATTAAAATAATAATAATAATAATAACCAACCCCTCATTACCCTCATGTGGCCGGTTGATAAGGATAGGGTTGATGGTTAATTCATTTTCGTTCATTCATCCTTTCAACACAAAAAAAAAAAAAAAAAAAAAAAACAACTTTTCTCTCTAGCTCTCTTGGTGTTCAAAGGTGCTTTGGGGTGTTTTCAAGTGAATTTTCGCATGGTTTTCCACCTTTACTCAACAATCAACAAGGTAACTAACGTAACTAGTAATATGGAATTTCCGGTCACAATACGATTAAAATGGACTAGAGTAGGTTAAACAATGTTAAACCGGTAAATATGCTAATTGTACAATTCTTGGACAGATTTTTTTTTAGTCGGGAGTATTTCTGAATTTTCGTGTGATATTATGTAATTTTGGGCTATTTTTTTTTATGACTTTTATGGGTATTAAAATATCATGGTTTGATTTTTATTTTAGGTGCATGATACATATTAATTTATAGTATTGTTGAACAAAAACCATGGTGTGGGAATTTTGTGAAAAAAATGCATGTGGTATATTGTTATGTGGGACGAATTTCTGCATAATTTTGTGGTTAAATTTTGATTTTATCATGCCTTGATATCTTTGTTGATATTGTTGTTTGTGACGTATTAATTTTTGTCGAATCCTACAAATTCGTTATGAGCCCGAAAAGAGGCGAAATGCTGCCGAAATTTTTAGTGAATTATAAGTGGACATATATTCTGATTTTTAAGCTGGAATGTTGAATTTTTTTGTGATTTAGATGATTAATTATGCTTGATTGTATAAATTGTTAATTAAGAATTAATTTGTAAAACAAAAAAAAAATTAAAAATTTCTGCCAAAGTAATGCTGGCCGTGGGCTATATGTATGTGTAGCATGTATTAGTTTTTATTTTTTATTTTTTAGCTTAATACTTGTTTGGTAGTGTTACCGGTAAGTTACGATGTAAATATAACAAGTTAAACTAATTTTTGGCTTGAATTAGTAACATGTATAGGGTCTGGACAGCAGCTTTTGAAGGCTTAAATCTGAATATTTTTGATGTTTTTGGACCCTTAAATGTTGTGGTAAATGTTACTAGTCATTAGGACTTGTCAAAAAAAGGTCGGATTAACTAGCACATTGTAATTGATGTCCCGATAACATTATATATTATTTATGAAAAAAAAAATGATAATAATAATAACAAACTATTTTTATTCAGATTTGGATAATAATACTAAGAATGATTTGGATTTGAGTACGATGATGTTGGGAATTAAATTGCTCATGATACATGGGTAATTGTGGTTTAAACGGAAATTCGAATTTAATTCTAAGGGTATTGTTATTACCCATTATTTTACTAAGTGTAAAAAAAATTAAAGATGACATGTTGATAGTGTGGAGCCATTGGGCTGCGGAATCCAATGGTTAGATCAGTTATTTTCTTGGACTGCGGAAACCGAGACATTCATTTTATTTATTTCTACCTGGGTTAATTGTTGTCGTCCGGGAGGTCTGGAGGTGTAAGTCCATATTTTGGGCATCCGTCCGGCACCGGGAGTTTGGCCATTCTTAGACCAGTCGGCTGCGGAATCGACTGAGGGTTACCTGAAAAACCTGAGGAAGTGGTACTGCGGGATACCACTCTTGATCATTCCATCTACAACTAATTAAATTTTGGATAACAAAAAAAAAGATAGTATTAAATAAAAAATACTATTAATTAAATTATTATTTATAATATTACTTTAATTCGTCTCTTGTATTAGAATAGTCCATAGAGTCAGTAGATATTTAATTCCGGAATCGTGTTGTTTGTTTGGACCGAACTATGTCAAGTATGATGCTCTGTGCTAAGTGATGACTTCTATAATTTAATTTTTACTTTGCAGGAGGAATAGTTCGAGGTAAGTCTTGTGTGAATATTTACTTGACTGGATTTACATGATGCCTGACTGTGTTGTGAATGGCGTGAATTTTGTGTTCCTATTTTTGTGAAATTCTATGTTGGGAAGAACTGTTAGTTACTCGCCACTGACTGTGGATTGTTGACATTTCTTTTCAGATGATAACTAACTGTCGGATCATCACCTTGTGGGCGGGTGTTTTGAGAGTTGGACTTAGGGACTTCCCTGTGGCCTTTTCTATTTTAGATTACTTTAACCATGTAGGAATTAGAAAGACTTTTTATGTTATCTTGTTCCTTTAAGAATGTATTGATGTTTGATTTGGATTATTATAGAGGTGTCTAAACCTCGGGTCGGACCCACTTTATTTCGGTTTTAAATGTTTGGATTCTAGTAGCATCTGTTTTTTTTTTATTAAAAATTTCGAATTTATATCGAAATTTTGGATTACTTTTCAAGTTTCTCTTAATCTAGTATTGTTAGTTATAGTTTATTAGTAATGCCTCGCCCGAGTGCTCATCTTTCCGCTGAATCTTCCGTACTTTACGGACGGGGTGGTTACATAATGGTCTCTGATGTGTTGATTTATTAGCCCCATGCTTGGTGTGGAACGTGAAACTTTGGACGTTAGATATCAAGCGGAACATCAAAACTGATCTCCGACTTATGGCCTGATGCTCTTCTATACACACCGAGGGATCAACCTTAACCATGAAAAGCCCTACACGACCGTTTTTGGCCCACCTCGATCGTGTGGCTGCCTTGTTAATCCTAGCCTAACCTCAAGGAAGTATGACTCGTTGGCCCTAGCCACACCTCGAGGGTGAGGTCGTTCCTCGATCATTGGGAATCCACCTTAATTGTGATGATCTTTCTTTTCTTACATATGGCCTTCCCCTACTGATGATCTTTCAACCTCGGCCGTGATAGAGGTCTTCATCTTGGCTTACTTGGGTTAAGCTAGTCTCCTCAAAATCCCCTTTGAAATGACTAATGATATGGATTCGGCCATTCTACTCCGCGATTGTGATCATGCTATCCACGACCGTGAAGAACTCCTTTATGTGAGCTTCATGTTGGAATTTTCTAAGTGTTGCGCCATGCTAACCTTCTGCGACCATGGTCACCTGGGTCGCGGCGAGGGTAAAAGTTAGGGACCTCATTTATGAACTTAAGGGTCCTCTTACCTTGACTGTGATGGAGACTTGCTTTGATTACCTCAGAAGTCTTGTTTTCCTCAACCTTAATAGAGGTTTTAACTGAAGGTCACCTTTGATGCCTCAAGGATCTTGCCTTACCTCGACTGTGATAGAGGTAAGAGGGCAAGGTGATTTGAGAAAATATGCTTTGATTGCCCATCTCTTATGATGTATGACCACACTAAGTGGGGCTTTGGACTAAGGTGATCAATATGGCTAATGAGCCCCATGACATGGTTGATACCCATCCAGCCTCCCTACCTTGAAGGGTGCCTGTGTTGAATAGGGCTTAAATCGTCGGCCTAAGGAGCTTTCATCAAAGCGAAGGGGCTAATGAGCCCCATGGACTTTGAATGCCTATCCAGCCATTTCATCTCCTTTGATGGATGCATATGTTGAATAGGGCTTGTGTTAGCCTAAGGTGACGCTATTAAGGATCCTGTGGCTAATGAGCCCCAGCTGTAACGACCCTGATTTTATGGTATTTCTGCCATAAGTTTATGTGTATTTATGTGATGCTATGTATAGTTCAAATTTATTTTTGAACTATTTATTTTATTTTATGTGAATAATTTCGATTTAATTCGAATTATGTTATTTGCAGTTATTATTATTTATTTTGATTATTATTTAATTAATTAGAATTTTTATTATTTAATTTTCTAATTAATTATTTAATATTTTGGGCTAATTCGATTTAAGCATGATTGATCTTGTACTTTTTGTAAAGTAGCCCAATTATTCACGAAAGCCCATTTTTGGCCCTTTTCCTTGCTTGGCCGGTTTCTTCAAGGTGCATGGCAAGGATTTGCCACTTGCTTTGTGTTCACACCTTAAACCACTTCTATAAATAGAAGGGTTAGTAAGGCTTGTTAATCCTTTTTGCTCATTTGCCATCTTATGCTCTTGCCATCAAAGTTCAAACACAAAAAAATTCCCTCCCATTTGCTATTCCTTCCACACGCCATTTTGGCACTTGGATTTCCACCAATTTGTTCATCAAATTCTTAATCCCAAAACTTAAAGATTCATATCCTATTGATCTTTAAGTATCAAAACACAATCTAAATCTCTTGGTTTGCATTCAAGATCATTAGTTCGGGTTTGGGTTTGATTGTGTTTATGTTCGTGTGGGTATTCGGGTGGTGATCGTGTGGGTGCCGTGCAAGGGTGGTGGTTCGAGTGGTGAACCTTGCAGTGGGCCGTGTGCAGCCGTGTGTGCTCGTGTGGTTCGAGGTAGTGCAGCCGTGTGTGCCGTGCAGTGGTGCAGCCGTGTGGTGTGTCGTGGGTTCGAGTGTTCCGTGTGGTCTAGCTGTGTGGTTCTAGTTCCGGGCTGCATCTTGTGTTGATTTTGGTGTGTTAATCTTCAATAAGGTAACATGCTTTCTCAACTTAATTGTTGTACTATGATTCATAGTATGAATTAAATGCTTAAGATTAGTTTATGTTGAAGTTTGATCATGTTTTCGTGTATGGTATCAAATCTGATTTTTATGTGGTTTTATGATGATTTTGGTGATTGAATATGTAAATTTTATGGTTGGTTATGTTGGTATTAGGTTCTTGTTAATCATGTTAAAGTTTGATGAATATTGGATGATAGTAATTTGGTAATTTCATGAGTACATGTTGATTTATGCGTGTGATATATGTGTGTTGGATGAGTTTTTGGTTGAAGTTCTTGAATCTTGATTGAGTTCTTGATTGAAGTTCTTGAATCTTGGATGAGTTCTTTATGAATCTTGGTTGAGTTCTTTCAGTTCTTGATTAGTTCTTGTTGTGAACCAGATTAAGTGAGCCAAAGAATGGTGATTAGTAGTAGTAATTTTGTAATAGAATTGTAGTAGCATGATTAGCAAATTGAATGATGTATTAGCTACTACTTAGTTTAAATCGTTAAGTTATTGTTTGTTTTTGTACTAATTAGCATTAGTTAAAGTATAGCTTGTAATAACTAGCTTAATTAGGCAAGTGGGTAAACTACGGAGCAAAGTTGAAGACTCGATCCAGTAGAGAATCACGAGGTGCGAGCCAAGGTCCCGAGGTGCGAGCCCAAGGGACCATCAAGGTCGCGAGGCGCGACCATAACTCGCGAGTCGCGAGGTCCTACTGTCCAAGTTCTACGTGTTTCAATCTTTGCAAGTTTGTGTTTGGGCTTTTGGTTATTGCTTGCAAGTGGTGTAGCTAGCTTTGCTTAGTCATCTAGTAGCATTACTTAGTGTCATACTAGCTTTGCTTACTCACCTAGTAGCTTAGGGGAGTCATGGAGGAAAGTTGGTGCAAGTGGGTGCAAGTGGAGTAAGTTGCTCAAAATGGCTGCCAAAGGGGGGACGTTTGGGGCATTGTAGGCTTGATATTTTGGCTTTCTTTGCTTTGTTTATTCATGTAATAGTAGTAGTAGCCTTAGTTTAGTTTTCCTAAAAATAGCTTGTACTAGTTATGTAAAAATCAGATTTTGATGAATGAAAAATGGTTTGAAAACTTTGGTTTTCTTTCTTTAGTTTTTGAGTTGTGTGCTTAGAAGCTAGTATGGTTTGAAGTTCTTGGGAGTTGTCTAGCCACAAGACTTCGTGCTAGATGAATGATTAAGAGGCCGAACCTCTTAATTAGTTATCTAGGCTATTAGATTAAGAGGTCGACCCTCTTAGTCGAAGCTAGCCAAACTGATTAATGACTTCGAGAGTGATTCTCTTAGGAGTTAGTCAGATTTGATTGTTGAGTTTTGAGAGCGATTCTCTTAACTCGGTAGTTTATTTAGCGGTAGATTCAAGAGCAATTCTTCCATCTATTAGCTAAAATATCCCATTTGGAGATTAGTGATCCTAATCTCTAAAATATCCCCTTTATTGTTTTTCGGTTTAGTTTAATTTTAGTGTAGCCTAATTACCGGCTACTGATTTTGTTACCCCTAAATTAAGAGCTAAGAGTGTTTCTTTTAAGTCTTAATTTAGAGATATAAGATTGTTCTGAATGGAGTTTTGGAGCTTTCTTGTATTCATAGTAGTTTTAGCCTAAATTGAGTGTTAAGAGTGATTCTTTTCATTTGGTTTAGACTATACGAGTTTGTCCACAAAGTGAGCTACAAAATTGCGTGTTTTTTAGCTTGTTCGTAGATGAATTCGTAGGCATAATCAATCCGGGAACTTGTTCCTCGATTCGATATGTTCCATTATGTAAAAATTAGATTTTGATGAATGAAAAATGGTTTGAAAACTTTTGTTTTCTTTCTTTAGTTTTTGAGTTGTGTGCTTAGAAGCTAGTATGGTTTGAAGTTCTTGGGAGTTGTCTAGCTACAAGACTTCGTGCTAGATGAATGATTAAGAGGCCGAACCTCTTAATTAGTTATCTAGGCTATTAGATTAAGAGGTCGACCCTCTTAGTCGAAGCTAGCCAAAGTGATTAATGACTTCGAGAGTGATTCTCTTAGGAGTTAGTCAGATTTGATTGTTGAGTTTTGAGAGCAATTCTCTTAACTCGGTAGTTTATTTAGCGGTAGATTCAAGAGCGATTCATCCATCTATTAGCTAAAATATCCCCTTTATTGTTTTTCGGTTTAGTTTTATTTTAGTGTAGCCTAATTACCGGCTACTGATTTTGTTACTCCTAAATTAAGAGCTAAGGGTGTTTCTTTTAAGTCTTAATTTAGAGATATAAGATTGTTCTGAATGGAGTTTTGGAGCTTTCTTGTATTCATAGTAGTTTTAGCCTAAATTAAGTGTTAAGAGTGATTCTTTTCATTTGGTTTAGACTATACGAGTTTGTCCACAAAGTGAGCTACAAAAATGCGTGTTTTTTAGCTTGTTCGTAGATGAATTCGTAGGCATAATCGATCCTGGAACTTGTTCCTCGATTCGATATGTTCCATGTTGAGTCTTGTTAAGTTCTTGATTAAGTCTTTTAAGTTAAAGAAAGTAAAGAAAGTTAAAGAAAGAGTTAAAGGAATCGATACGAAGTTGTAAGATGTTTGGTTTACGCGTTATTTTCTTAAGTCAAGGCGTAAGATGCAACTTAAGAAGTAAGTAAGAATGTAAACTTCGGATTAAAGTTAAAGAATGTAAGATTAGCTTGATTTCGTAGCTAGACGCCTAAAACTTAGAGTAAGATTCTATGTTTTTGGGTTAAGACGTTGCCCCTATCCTAACCGCGGTATTGGGATAGTGAGTACCACTATGTCGTCTTTGACATGGATTTCTAGTAAGATTGGTTTCATGGGGTTGGGAGTAAGATTCTCAATCCTGGCATAGTTGGAAAGTTTGTTCGCGTAAGAGGCGTCCGTACGTGCATAGTCCGGTCTAGTTTATGAATTATTGCGCCAAAGATAGTTGGATAAGTTTGTTGAGCCGAGTCTGTTTTGGGATGATTTTCGCATGTTTGTTGTTATGCTTTGGATATTTGATTTGTGCTATGTTCTTGTGTATTCCCATTAGGGTGAGTCAGTTATGTTACTCGCCACTGATGGTGGACTGTTGTTTATTTTTCAGGTATTTCTGATGATGAGGTTCTAGCTTAGCTTTGGGTTGGGCGATTGCCGATATGTTGAATTAGTTGTATTCTCGTTATTTTGTGACTTTGGATAGTATAGATTTGTAGTAGTGATTTGTATACATTTTTTTTAGACTCTGACATGTGGTTGGAGTTACTTATATTAAGTATTGATAGTTTGACTTTTGGTTTAGTATTGTACAAACTTGTGGGTATTTGTACTTTTGGGTTATAATAATAATATCTTGAGGTTTTGTTTTAATTTTTAAGCATTTGAGTTGTTAGTTATGACTATTCGACTCGTCGGTTTCTTCCGCGCCGATTTAAGCGAGTCGGGTCGTCACACCAGCTACTTCATGAGGTACCTGTCCAGCCTCCCCACACTCCTCGATGGGTGTTTACGTTGAGTAGGGCTTGGTGTTAGCCTAAGGTGACGCTATCAAGGACCCTGGGGCTAATAAGCCCCAGCTACTTGATGAGGTACCTGTCCGACCTTCCCTATACTGCTCTACGGGTGCCTACATTGAGTAGGGCTTAGTGTAACGGCCCGACTTTTCTAGGCTGTCGATTTACGAAGGAAATCGACAAATGGATCATTACCAACATAAAACTTAACAATAATATTATAATTAAAGTCTAAAATTCCTTTTATTAATTAAATACTGAAACAATAATCCCAAAAGTCTATAAATAAATACTTAAATACACCATAAAACTGTATCTTCCCAACAGACTGGGATAAACTAAACCGTTAAGAAAAGAAAACATAAACTAGACTCTAGTTCACTCTACTGATCACATCAACACTCAACCCGAACCAAACGAGAGCCCACTTATGCGTCTGCATCATCACCTGAAATGGGGGGGTCCACCGTCAGTGGCGAGTAACTAGGCTGTCCCGCTTAAATGAGGGACCGCTAACCATATAATAGCATAGAATCAACCAAGAAAATCATGCAAAACACATGGAAATACGTACAAAAATACATACAAAATACGTATACAAATACGTATAAAATACGATTACAATACTTATAAAATACCTGCAAAATACGGTTAGGAATACGTACCATATACGTATAAATTACAGATGCGAATACGTACAAATATACTTACAAAATACGTATAGAAATATAGACCAAAACACTTATACATAATACATGTAAATACACATACAACATACACTTAAATATATGTAAATACAAACTTACCAGACGTACGCAGCGGAAGACTTAATATTACAAAATTAATACATAAACACACGATGATACACATATATGTACATATAACAGAATCCTCCTGTGAAATGCTTATCTTGTCATATTTTACCCATACCCTTCTTTTAACCATCTTATTGGACCGGTCATTATGCTCGTTGAGGATCCCGTGTGCACCCCAACTTTCCTAAAACATGCCGGGGGAACTCGTGTATTCCACCCGTAGCCCTCCTTTGCAAGAACTAAGCCTAAGCTATGGCCATAACCCCTAAATAGCAGCTCATGTACTACTACTTAGACGACTACATATCTTAAGATCCAGAACTGCCCAGAGACCGCAGTAGGGCAGTGGCTTCGACTTAACCCGATCTGATGACTCGTGTATCATCAAATGGGCGTCCGTATCGTATCTTATCTTTTCTAAAGGCCATCGTGAGACCTCTAATTCATAACATCTTTTCTAAAGGCCATCGTGAGACCACTAATTCACAACATTTTTCTAAAGGCCATCTTGAGACCACTAATTCACAACATTTTTCTAAAGGCCATCTTGAGACCACTAATTCACAACATTTTTCTAAAGGCCATCTTGAGACCACTAATTCACAACATTTTTCTAAAGGCCATCTTGAGACCACTAGTTCATATTGTTGCTTTCCTTTTATTGATATTGTTACTTTCCTTCTTAATCATATTATTACTTTCCTTCATATTACAACTTATCCCTATTAATTTCTTTTAATTCCTTTAATTATATTAATTCCTAAAATTACCTTCTAAATTATTATAAGCCAAAAATTAAACTAAAATTGATCATTACTTAATTGGACCACTCGACATTTCCCCTTACAAAATAATAATTAAATAAATTCATTAAATCATCATATAAACAATTTAATAAATCGTTTAAATTAACATTTAGCAACAAATATAACTTAAAACATGATAAAAATCCTATTTTTCTCCTTCTATATCACTCGACATTTCATGATTAAAGTACCAAAAATTATACTTTAAATTAATTACATACAATCATCAATAATTAATCATAGAACTAAATAATAAAATAGTAAATCATTCTTTAAACACTAAATTATCAAGATTTAATTTCAAGGTTCAACAATATCATGCTTAGCATTACCACTTCATGCGTCATCATCAATAACATAATAAGTCAACCAGTTAATCACAAAACTTGCATCAACACTTAAAGAAACAAACGGTGCAAATGCTTTTGCAGGATCATCAAATAAAAAAAATTCAAAGTTCATGCTTTAATAATACTCATACACGCATACAGCAAGATGGTAAAAGAATCAAGAAATTATGCTCTTTGGAAGATTATCATACAAGGTCATTGATTGAAATTTATGCAACACGGAAATACGAGAATATCATTAAAGATTTAATTAAAGATTACTAATACTAGTTCAAGAATTATCAAGATTCAATAATAAAAATTTATATTTTTAATTTCCTTTAGTGTTTCATGTCACTCGAAAATCATCCAAATATTCAAGAACAAAATTCAATAATTTATCATACAATTATTCAATAAAAGTACATAATTAAACAAATTAATACATGCATAAAATTAATAAAACAACTAAAGATTCATCAAGATTACACAAATATAACCAGAATACAACATGAATATAATTTTACATGGTCCGAAATTTCCATCCTAAACATGATACTATATCATTCAAAATTCCTAGTTCAATCCTAATTAATTATACAAAAAACTACCCTGATCTAAGAGGGATAGTCTAGTTACCTTAGCATAGGAAAGAAAACAAGAAAAATCACCCTTTGATACTCGAAAATCACACGGCTAGGGCTTAGAGAAAGTTAGGGTTTTTCTTTTGTGAATTTTGAAAATAGGTAAAAAGGTTAGGAGTGGTGTTCCCTATTTAATTATAAGGAACCAAAAAGAAAATAAAAAAAATAAAAAATAAAAAAAATGGTTAAGGGTGACGTGAGGTTAGAGGGGAAATAGGGGGATGGGAGAAAATTAGGGAGACTTAGTATGGGATGGTTAGATTAGATTTAACAATTCAAAACTAATTAAAAGGTCAATTATTAAATTATAAAATTACTTAATAAATTAACAAATTAAAAAGAAAAGAAAATACCCTTGGCATAACATAAGGGGCCGGCCAAGAGGGATTAAATACGGGTCATGGGACCCGGTTCCCGGATAAGATCGACGAAATAAAATAAACAGTCCAAATATTCGGGCCTTTTGGACTTAGAATAATAAAATAATATAAATAAACCGCGAAATTTTCTGGCCCTAAATTTCGGATTATTACAGTCACCCCTCCTTAAATAAATTTCGACCTCGAAATTTACACAGTAGTACCCATATCGATTGAAACATAAGCATCAATATCATGGACAAGGAAGGTACCCGTGACCACATCTGGCTGAGCATCCGCCTCCTCCTGAGTCATGCAGAAGATCCTGTTTCTAACCGGAGCCTGGCTAGTTGTTGTTGTTGGACGCTTCTTAGGACAGAATATGGACTTGTGACCTTCTTGACCGCAATCGAAGCATACAATCGGTGTTCCATCACACTTCTTACCCGGGTGAACCTCTTTCTTGCAGCCCTGACAGATCCTCAGGCCTTGACTTGGAGTTGGTCGAGCACTCTATTGAGGCTCCGGAGTAGACACGAACCGGGTCTTCTTAGCTGGTGCTGGAGTGGGAACCGAAGCAACCCTCTTTTTGGCTGTGTCATCATCAGAGACCGATGCTTGGACCTCTAGAGCTACCTCGTACGCCTCCTGGAAGGTTTTCACTCTGCTACTGATCACATGAACCCGAATGCGGGAATCCATCTTCTTGATGTACCTCTTGACTCGCTCGGCTTCAGAAGGTATGACTGCTGATGCGAACCGAGAGAGCTCTGTGAACTTGTCCGTGTAGGCTTGGACGGACATGCTACCCTGGGTGATTGAGAGGAACTCTTCTTGCTTCTGCCATTTCAGTTCGTTAGGATAGAACCGGTCTTGGACTTTCTTAGTGAAGTCCTCCCAACTCAGATCTAGATCTGTCTCGGGTTTGGCCCGCAATGTACCCCACCAATTATCAGCTTCGCCCTTTAGGTAAAAGGTTGCAATCGGAACTCTCTCCCGCTCAGAACATGATAGGGCATCAAACATCTTCCGCATTTCTCGAATCCAGTTCTAGAGAACGGTCGGGTCTGCTGTCCCATCATAAACCGGCGGACGACGACGTGCAACCCGATCGAAGGACGACTGACTGTTCTGAGGTTGAACAGCCCTCCGTGCTAGCGTGACAATAGCATCCTCCAGGTTCCGGCGTCGGAGTCGAGAATTGCATGGGTCTTGGAGTCGACATTCTGAAACCACTTATTCAGGTTAATAAGCACATAGAGACGTAAAAGAACGCGGAAAGCAATAAAATATCTTATCCCTGGCTTCTACCCATGGCTTCACTCACTTAGGTTTCCGTTTGAGGCTAAGTTTCACTCGTGATTCATAAGGCGCTCATCTTACAAGCTACTTATGGAGAAGTAAATTTAAAGTCTTAACCTATGGTCTGATACCAACTGTTACGACCCAACTTTTCTAAGCTGACGATTTACGAAGGAAATCGACAAATGGATCATTACCAACATAAAACTTAACAATAATATTATAATTAAAGTCTAAAATTCCTTTTATTAATTAAATACTGAAACAATAATCCCAAAAGTCTATAAATAAATACTTAAATACACCATAAAACTGTATCTTCCCAACAGACTGGGATAAACTAAACCGTTAAGAAAAGAAAACATAAACTAGACTCTAGTTCACTCTACTGATCACATCAACACTCAACCCGAACCAAACGAGAGCCCACTTATGCGTCTGCATCATCACCTGAAATGGGGGGGGTCCACCGTCAGTGGCGAGTAACTAGGTAATCCCACCAAAATATTATCATCATTCAACCATCATCAACATTAATCAAGATTAAGACTTTAATTTCCAAGAACTTAATTAATTAAAGAAATATGCCAAGAAAATCATTAAAGAACATAATTAGAACAAGATTACAACTAAAAGATCATATCTTGGAACATTTAAACCACTCGAAAATCACGAACAAAGGTATTATCAATTCGGTTTTCATATGTTATAATATTTCATTAGATTAATCATCATAGTTCATGCAAGGATTAAAGAACATGCATACATTGATATCAAAATACAAAATAAAATTATCAAAACCATCACATAAGTATTTGGCCATCACACGAAATTTGCAATATGCAACTTCTATCAATTCAAACCTAGTTCTAAACAATTCTAATTTTATTATAGAAATTATATAACTAATCTATTCTAAGCTTAAATAGAACAACTAATTACCTAGTATTGATGGAAAAAGATTCAAAAATCTTAGGTTGGTCGTGAAGGGTACTCGGTCCTAGCTTGGTTTCCTTGAACTTCTTGCATCAAACTTGAGTTGTTCTTCCAGTAGAAATTATTTTGAAGTGTTTAGGAGATTTGTGAATAAATGAAATTTTTTTTTTTTGGGAATAAAGAATTCTAATTCTTGATGGTTTTCTTAATGAGGGCCGTGTATTTTCATAATGAGGGGGATGATGCTCTTTTCTTTGGCTTGGTAAAATGCTCCTAATTTTTAGTAGGGTAAAAGGAAATAAAAATAGAGTTTTTTGATTTTTAAGGAATAGATGTAGTTAGTTAATTTCAGGATAATAAATTAAATTAAATAACAAAAAAAATAAATATGTGGGGCGGCCGTGAGGGATGACATGGAAAAAGGGTTAATGGGTCTTGATTTGGCAAAATGAGATAGATGGTTTTGGGCTCGGGTCATAATTGGGCTTACTTAAACTCAAATCATAGCTAGACTTAATAAATAATTATATGATTAACTAATTAAAGAAAATTTAAAATAGCCCAAAATTTTGGGTTATTACAATTGGTCAGTTACAAAAGAAAGAAGTTCAAGAGAAACTACAATAACTTCCTTAAGTTCCAATAAGAGAAAGGCACGTGTGGACACTGGCGGATCTATAGAGGGGCCCGGTGGGGCACAATCCCACCCATTCAAAATAGAAAAAATCAAGTTCAATTTGGGGCCTTTGGGCCAAAGTAAAAATAAAAAAAACACACGGATGAACAGGGAGAGAGAAATTGAAAACAAAAAAGAAAACCCTAACTTCTCTAATACTTTATGCCTCTACACAAGGACGGGCGCACGTCACCCACCAATGAACTACGCCGCCTTTGCCGGTTTCGCCCCATCTGCTGCCGGCCCAGGAGGCCACTGCTTTTCCGATCGTCAATCGTTAGTTGCCCAGTTGGTGTTCTCAGTTCTCAGTTTGTGGTGTTCTCAGTTCGTGTTCGTGAATCGTGACCGTTGCTGCTCGCCTGCTCCTCTAGGCGGCTGTCGCGGCTCCATCCGTTCCAGTCGTCCTCACCGTCGACGTCGTTGCCTCACTCGCCGCCCTCGCACGATTGCACATTTGCACCGCCAGTCCACCAGTGGTTCTAACTTCTAAGGTATGAATTCTGAAATCTAAAACCTTAGACATTGTTATATTTAATTGATTTGTTTAATTGTTTTTACTTATTATTTGTTTATTTAGGATTACATATTTAGGATTACATATTTAGGATTACATATTATTTGTTTATTTAGGATTACATATTTAGGATTACATATTTGTTGAATTTGGCATTGCAAAAACATGATCAAGATATTGTAAATGCAATGAACATGGTTGATGTAACTAAAAGAAATTTGCAACAAATCAGAGATGATGGGTGGGATTCCCTAATGGAAAAGGTTACTTCTTTTGTGGCTAAATATGAATTGGATATGCCTGATATGGATGGAAAATACGTTGTCCCAGGAAGAAGGAAATTCCAAGGTAATAGTCCACAAGTGACGAATTTTCATCATTTTCGAGTTGATGTTTTTTTAAGTGTTCTTGGTCAACAATTACAAGAGCTTGAAAATCGATTTAGTGAGGCAAGTAAAGAATTAGTTGTTTGTATGTCTTGCTTTAATCCGGATGATCGATTTGCTTCTTTTGACAAAAAGAAATTGCATCGACTTGCTCAATTATATCCTAATGAATTTTCGGGTGTTGAGTTGAGATTTTTTGAACATTCACTCAATAACTTCATTGTTGATGTTCGAAGTGATGAAATATTTTGGAATATTAAGAGTTTGAATGAGCTTTCTATCAAACTTGTTGAGACAAACAAGAGTTAAACTCATCCCAAAGTGTATTTACTTTTAAAGTTGGTGTTACTTCTTCCGGTTGCAACGGCAAGTGTTGAAAGAGTGTTTTCTGGTATGAATATAGTCAAATTTAAGCTGCGAAATAGCATGGGAGATGAAATGCTAAATGATTTTTTGATAACGTATCTGGAGAAAGATTTGTTTTTGAATATTACCATGGATGCTATTGTAAATCGATACTAAAATATGAAAAGTCGTAGAGAACAATTATAATCGTGAATTTGTAATAAAGTATTTTTAGGTTGTAACTTGTAAGGTAACTAATTTATGATATTTTTCATTATATTTTCTCACATATATTGCGGTGTTCATCGTGTTTTTTAATTATTGTATAATGTTCAACTTTTGTAAGCCGCCGAATCGGTGACCTACCATTATAAAAATCCTGGATCCGCCCCTGCGTGTGGAAGTTTCCTTCCATCACTCATCCATGCCTAATCAATGAAAACCAACTGCCAAAGTAAGTATCCCTTTCAGAAGGAATAAACTACTTATTTTGATTTTTTTCAAAAATTAATTCAATAAAAACACATCTGTAGTATTCTGTTGTTCATCTATACTGGTTCAAATCTCTACACAATTCAATTGTTCTGGGAAACTTAGACAACTCACCTGTTCATCCATCAAGATATAACAAATGGAATCAACAATGTTTATGCAAGCAATCTATATATCTATGAACATTAATCTAGCCAAAAGAAATGAGTTCAATCATAAGAAGCCTTTTTTAACCAAATGGACCAATTTTTATTACCTCTAGTCTAACTAAAAGAACCTTGACCTAAATCTAAGTAAAGTCCTACTTTCTAGTTCTGATTAGTCCTAAAAGCAATCTAAGTCTACAAAAAGAAATCCTACCTAATGGGTTAGTGGAGATATCAACAATCTGATCCTCACTTTTGCAGAATTGCAACTCAACTAGATCCTTTTCAACATTATCCTGTAATACCTCGTATTTTTATACACTAGTATATGTATTTTTATTCTTATTTTATACACATGTACACGTGTTTTATACGCCTAAATGAATATTTTATATGCTTTACGAATTAAAAGTAATAAAGTGGTTTAAAGTAAACATTTACGAAAATATTATTAAGTGGGTATTTAAATTATTTGCATATATGTTTATAAAGGGATTTTATAAAATCATATTTGAAATAATATTAAAGGTTTTAATTATATGTTTTGAGCGTCGCTTATATAATAAAATATTGTGATTCGAAAAAGGTTAAAAGATTTATTTCCATTGTCACAAGTCCAACCAAGCTGAAAGTTCAAATCGGACCCAATCTATATAAATACCCATAACGTAAACTAAAATAGTTAAAACCCTAAATCAGAACAAAACAAAACCCTCTCTCTCCTCCCCTTCTCCTATTTCAGGCAGGATTCAAGCAAAGAAAAAAAATGAGAATCCTTCTTCAACCACCAGCAACCAACAACAGCCCAACCCAACACCACCTTTGTGCCGCCTCTGCTGCCGTCGTGCTTAGCCGCTGCCCGGCCGGAGGTCGCTCCACCGCGTGGTTGTACCTGTCCTCGTTGTTGTTGATGTGACCGTAGTCTCGACACAGCAGCCGTGTTGGAAGAGGAGCCGAGGTTTGTCGCTGCCGTTGCCGCGTCGAGGTTCGTCACCACTGCTGCTGAATGCCATCGTCGAGGGTCGCCGCCGCTGTGGGCCTGCCGTGTGATCGGTATACTTATAAAAAACACTTTTCTTTTAATTATTTAAAATTCTTTATTTAAAGTTTGTAAATTGTTATATTTGGTTAATTTCTGATTTAAAGTTGTTATTTAATCGTGTTTTGGATTAAAGTTTCATGATTAAAGTTGGGTTTTGAATCTATGAAATTTGGGGTTTTAATTGAAAATTTTCATATTTTAATTCATGATTCAAAACTTGTTTTTATTGTTAGTTTTCATGTTTTGGGTAATTGAAATTTATTATAAGTGGTAAATGATTGATTTTATGAAGTTTGAAAACTTTTGGTTATGTATTAATGGTGGTTTTCATGGAGTTTTGGTAAAAGGTTGAAGATGAAATGTTATAGTTTGGTTATTTTTATATTTTAGTGAGTTTTATGAAATTATTAATTAGATTATATTTTTGGAGTATTATTAATTTTATTATTGCTGTGATTTTTGGAAAAATAATGTAATTTCAAATATTTTAATATTAGTAGCGTATAATTATTTCCTGTAGTGTTAGGAACCTGCCGAGTGTTAAAGCTTTAAAAATTGATTTTCGGGACGTTTCGGAAGGGTTATAAATGTTTTATTGGGGCTGGAATCTTTGAATAATCACGCATACTCAATATTTTATTAATTTATTTAAACGTCAACTTGGTATTTTAATTAGAGGGCATATAAACGTAAATGTTTGAATTAAATGAAAGGGTTGAAAATAATTTTTGGGAATTTTTTAGAAGCTGGAATCTTGTAATAAATACCTAGGATAGTTTATATGTTCAAGGGAATTAATTGATCGCATATATTATTGCAGGAGATTTTGAATTCTGAGAATTCAATTAACAGTGGCTAGTAGGATTTACTGCACCTGGTACGTACATGACTATGAACACCCTTGTGTAGTATAATATTAGGGTATCATATTGAAAAGTAGTGCAATGCTTAGGAAGCCCTGAGATTTTGTGTGGTTTGTAAGCATGTTTGGCGGTTTGACATGTTTGTGTTAATGGCTGCGAACATGTTTGGTCATTTATATATTTTTGGTTATTGGTTTATTGCCAGTAGGTTGGCTATTATTCTTGTTTATTGGTTACGGCCAATAAATTGGCACAATGAAATTTTGGATAATTGGTTGGCTGAGCAGGTTCAACCACTGGTTAATTTTTTTGGAATAATGTAATAAGGTGTTAGTTTATTTATTGATCACCTTGTCTTAAATATATTAAAACCTGGTTATTGTGTTATTGTATTATTTTATATATGGTCTTGGATGAATATATTAAAATTTGGTTATTGTGTTATTGTATTATTTTGTATATGGTCTTGGATGGGGCATTTTATGGTTGGTTTAATTATTAAGCTACTAATCACTTAAAGTGAAAGACGTAATAGCAATAAAACTCTAGATGAGTGCACGTCTGGAGTATTGACTACTTGGTACGGGTTGGGGAGTAGGTTCCCTTCTTTAGAGTCGTCTGATCAACATGCTCATTATTGGTTCGGTAGTGGTGCTTAAAATAAGTCCCTACCCTTATTAGTTCTTGAGATCTCAGAATAGGATTGCGGTCGAGGAGTCGCGCCCTTGATCGTTCATTGCGCTATTTATGCTTGGTTCATTTTGGAAACCCGTGGTCTATTGCTATTCTATCGTTAATAAATAAGTCAGTGGGTGGTTTATAATTATAGAGGAAGTCAGAAGATCTTATGAATGGGTTGATTAAAACTATTATGTTAGAGTCATGTCTAGGTTGTTCTGTTGCATGATCATTGTTGTTAGTTATAGGGCATTGCATAGTTTATAGTTATGTATGTACTCAGCATTGCTGATTTGTGTAATATTGTTGCATTGCCCACTTTTCTTTCTATGGTGGGCCTGTGATGACCTATAATTTCACTCGAAAATTATGGTCAGCAGATCATACAGGTGATTCTTAAAAGATGAATGATTCAAATTGTTCTCATGCATCTTGGGGACATGGGTGTGATAGAGTGTAGCTCGCGTTATTAGTGCCATTTCAAACTATTATTATTACTTGCCATTGAGATTTGGTTTTTGTGTGGTTTGACTTTAGTTTTCGGAAAATTAAAGTAAATTCATTTGATTTGGTTTGGTTTGATTTTGAATAAAGGGCATTAAATGGTTCCAACTTGTAATATTTTAAATTATTTTTATTTGATGATTTTTATGATTTTGAACTTATTTTATGCTTGTTTCCGCTGCAAAATTCTGAATCAGGCGTAACGCTATAACTCATGGCGGTAATACTCTAGTAATTCCTACTTATTTTATGAGAAAACAACTATTATTTTTAATAAAAAGGGTCAGGAATTATTGGAGTGTTACAAAGAGGTTTCATTTTAGCCATTTCGATTATGAAAATACGTTCAGATCTTCATATTTTAACACAAGTTTTTGTTCTTCTAAAAACATTTTTCTCAAATCAAATTTTGTTTTTTAATTTTATATATATATATATATATATTTTTTTTTTTTTTCCTTTCTTAAATTTTGAAATCTATATTTTCAAACAAAAAAATATTTTGAACAAACTTTTTGTTTAGTTTTGGTGAGAAAGTTTAAATTTAAGGACGGGCATATAGAATATAAGAGTTATCTTTGCATTTATAATAATTTGATTGTTTTGTTATTGTAGTTGTGCTAATCCCATATCTGGTATAATTTTATATGCTATTGATCCGGACTGTGGTGTTTACTTATCATTTGATACCGAAAGAAAAGAGCAATTTACACTTTTTGCTAAATGGGGGGTTTGTTGGTGCACTTATGTGAACTAATCGTATGCTGCTTTTATTGGTGGGTGTTGTAAGTTAGAGGTCAATATTCTTATTGATAGAACTTCATTTGAAGGTATAAATTTAATCATGATTAGTAAAAGTTAATTGGTAATGACATTGATTTACTATTCAGGGGACATTGATGTTATTGAAAGTTATATAAGTTTGGGAAGCAATGTTGCAATTTAGGTTATATTTGAAGAGGAATCACAGTTTGACATAATATTTTATGGTTATTGTTAAATAATAATAAAGTATGCTGGGATGTTATTCTTATGGTGTAATTATTTTCTTATTTCACTTTTATCATAGGAGGTAGAGTGCGATGAATAAATTTTATTATTTTGATTATTTTGACAATGCTTTTCTTTATAATAAATTCTATAATTAACGGTTTCGTGATGGGTGAAATTCAAGTCAAAATATTTTTTATTAATATATCAAATCTATTTAAATTTTATTTTCCAATTTTAATTTTGCCAAAATATCAATTACAATGTTTTCATAGTTCACAAAAACAAAAAAAAAATAAAAAAAAATAAAATAAATTGTTGTGTATTTTCAAAAGCTTCCTTTTATTTATCAAATCCCTTTTTAAAGGTAACTCTTATCTATAATATGGTTTACACAATAAAAGTAGAGTCGTTTTATTTGGCGAATAAGGAATAAGTTGTACAAGTGGATAAACTTGGCTTAGTGGAATGCAAATTAATAAGGTTTAAAAGTTTATATGAGAAGGGAACATGTATAGGTTGATCATAAAGGAAAATTCAATTTTATATATTATACTTTAGGATGAGTTAATTTGATTGAAAGGATTAGATAATGATTGATGTTAGGGAATTCAAAGTCATAATATAGTGATAAGAGAACTGATTATCAATGGGATCTTTATGGGATAATTTAATAATCGAAAGCCACTGAGGACGACATATTTTGAGATAAGTCAACAATAGATGAGGGGTACAAGTTCATAAATTTTGTGGTTTATATATGGAAGTGAAGCTATTAATTAAGTGGAGAATACGGGGTGTTACAGATATACCTTATATTGTTGAAAAACTGTATATGCGAAGAATTGAGGAAGGTTAAAATAAAATTATTTAAGAAGATATGTAAGAAAATATTGTTATGGAGCTGAGTTGTTATGAATTTTAATCCTTTGAGATTCGTTGATGTGTAGTTATATATGAGGGGAGTGAAGTTATGAATATTATAAATTTTATTTGTCCATTTAAGGAGATCTTGAGGTGGGATTATAAGAATATGCAAGTCTTTTAATTGTTTTACATTTGATTTGTTTTTGAGGTTACGTTTATTAGAGTTGACAAAAAGTGCTATTAAGGATGTGGAAGTCTATGGATGAAAAGTTCTATTTTAAGTCAAATGATTTTAAAACGGTAAATTTTGTTATTTGAGGATAAGAGTACATATAGTAAGAAAGCAAAAATGTAAATTTGAATTGTCATCAATAATTGATACATAGGAATTTTATATGATAATTATAAATTATTTGGTGGGAAAGTGCATTCATATATAATGTTGTGATTGATGATATGAGCCATAATATTTGAAGTTTTATGAGTGTTTTGTACCTGACGATATGATGTGTAAAAAAAAAAAGAGTTGATGTGGGCGCTCAAGATATAAAGTTTGGGTATATATATAAGGTTTATGGGATAGAGATGATTCATTGTATGCTGTATAAATGTATAGACGTGAAAATTTGTGTTTATTTATGAGATATCAACAAATTAAGAAATTTTATTAAGGTTGAATAAGTTTATATCAAAGTGGAAAATTTTATCGTTAAGGAAAGTGACAAATTTGGTGTTTGGGAATGTGAAAATTTATGTTTATTTATGAGATATCACCAAATTAAGAAATTTTATTAAGGTTGAATAAGTTTATATCAAAGTGGAAAATTTTACCGTTAAGGAAAGTGGCAAATTTGGTGTTTGTGAATATGAAGCCTGTAATGTCTCAATCAACTTATTTGCAAATTTGAGAGACCCAATAGAAGTTGAAATGAATATTTCGGTATATAGATTGTTTTGTCAATTATATTTTGAAAGGATGAATTTTCTTTTCAAAGATAAACAAAAACGTTTTATCTTGTGAGTTACGGGGACGTAACTCATTTTAAGGGGGTAGAGTACGATAAATTTCGTTTCTTAATTTCTTTTATGAGTAAATAATTCATAAAATGAAAATATTTTTTTTGCAAAAGTCTTAGTCATTTTTACGTTAATTTATACAACTCCAACAATAGAGTCAAAGATGTCATTATAATTAAAGAGTTTAAACACAAATTTGTTCATTTCAAGGATATTTCGCACTCCTTTTCAAGAAAGAGTAGAGATTGTGTCGGCAACAATGTTGTTATGATTTTGTGAGCACAAATATATGCATAGTTAAAGTTAAGTAGTATTACGATTTCCAGTTGTAGGATAAAATGAGTGTCTCTAATTGGAATAGTAAATTAAGATTGTCCAAAGTTTCGGGACGAAACTTCTTTTAAGGGGGGTAGACTGTAATACCCCGTATTTTTATACACTAGTATATGTATTTTTATACTTATTTTATACACATGTACACATGTTTTATTCGCCTACATAAATAATTTATATGCTTTACGAATTAAAAGTAATAAAGTGGTTTAAAGTAAAAATTTAGGAAAATATTATTAATTGGGTATTTAAATTATTTGCATATATGTTTATAAAGGGATTTTATAAAATCATATTTGAAATAATATTAAAGGTTTTAATTATGTGTTCTGGTGTCGCTTGTATAATTAAATATTCTGATTCGACAAAGGTTAAAAGTTTTATTTCCATTGTCACAAGTCCAACCAAGCCGAAAGTTCAAATTGGACCCAAGCTATATAAATACGCATAACGTAAACTAAAACAGTTCAAAACCCTAAATCAGAACAAAACAAAAACCTCTCTGTCCTCCCTTTCTCCTATTTCACGAAGGTTTCAAGCAAAGAAAAAAATGAGAATCCTTCTTCAACTTGCAGCAACCAAGGACAGCCCAGCCCAACACCACCTTTGTGCCGCCTCTACTGCCGTCGTGCTTGGCCGCTGCCCGGCTGGAGGTCGCTCCGCCACGTGGTTGTTCCTGTCCTCATTGTTGTTGATGTGACTGTAGTCTGGACACAATAGCCGTGTTGCAAGAGGAGCCGAGGTTTGTCGCCGCCGCTGCCGCCTGGAGGTTTGTCACCGCTGCTGCTGGACGCCAACGTCGAGGGTCGCTGCCGCCATGGGCCTGCTGTGTACTCGGTATACTTATAAAAAAAACTTTTCTTTTAATTATTTTAAATTCTTGATTTAAAGTTTATAAATTGTTATATTTGGCTAATTTCTAATTTAATGTTGTTATTTAATCATGTTTTGGATTAAAGTTTCATGATTAAAGTTGGGTTTTGAATCTATGAAATTTTGGGTTTTAATTGAAAATTTTCAGATTTTAATTCATGATTAAAAACATGTTTTTATGGTTAGTTTTTATGTTTTGGGTAGTTGAAATTTATTATAAGTGAAAAATGATTGATTTTATGACGTTTGAAATTAAAACTTTTGGGTATGTATTAATGGTGGTTTTCATGGAGTTTTGGTAAAAGGTTGAAGATGAAATGTTATAGTTTAGTTATTTTTATATTTTAGTGAGTTTTGTGAAATTATTAATTAGATTATATTTTTGGAGTTTTGTGAAAAATAATGTAATTTCAAAGATTTTAATATTAGTAGCGTATAATTATTCCCGGTAGTGTTAGGAACCTGTCAAGTGTTGTTAAAGCTTTAAAAATTGATTTTTGAGACATTTCGGAAGGGTTTTAAATGTTTTATCGAGGCTTAAATCTTTGAATAATCACGCATACTCAATATTTTATTTATTCATTTAAACGTCGACTTGGTATTTTAATTAGAGGGCATAGAAACGTAAATGTTTGAATTAAATGAAAGGGTTTAAAATAATTTTTGGGAATTTTATAGAAGCTGGAATCTTGTAATATATACCTAGGATAGTTTATATGTTCAAGGGAATTAATTGGTCCCATATTTTATTGTAGGAGATTTTGAATTCTGAGAATTCAATTTACAGTGGCTAGTAGGATTTACTGCACCTGGTGCGTACATGACTATGAACACCCTTATGTAGTATCATGTTAGGGTATCATATTGAAAAGTAGTGTCAAGCCTAGGAAGCCCTAAGATTTTGTGTGGTTTGTAAGCATGTTTGGTGGTTTGACATGTTTGTGTTAATGGATGCAAACATGTTTGGTCATTTATATATTTTTGGTTATTGGTTTATTGCCAGTAGGTTGGCTATTATTCTTGGTTATTGGTTATGGCCAGTAGGTTGGCACAATGGAATTTTGGGTAATTGGTTAGTTGAGCAGGTTCAACCTCTGGTTATTTTTTTTTGGAATAATTTAATCAGGTGTTAGTTAATTTATTGATCACCTTGTCTTAAATATATTAAAATCTGGTTATTGTGTTATTGTGTTATTGTGTATATGGTCTAGGCTGGGCATTTTATGGTTGGTTTAATTATTAAGCTACTTATCACTTAAAGTGAAAGGCGTAATAGCAATAAAACTCTAGATGAGTGCATGTCTGGAGTATTGACTACTTGGTATGGGTTGGGGAGTAGGTTCCCTTCTTTAGAGTCGTCTGATCAACGTGCTCATTATTGGTTTGGTAGTGGTGCTTAAAATAAGTCCCTACCCTTATTAGTTCTTGAGATCTCAGAACAGGTTCGCGGTCGAGGAGTCGCGCCCTTGACTGTTCATTGCGGTATTTATGGTTGGTTCATTTTGGAAACCCATGGTAGTTTATAATTATAAATGAAGAGAGAAGATCTTATGAATGGGTTGATTAAAACTATTATGTTAGAGTCATGTCTAGGTTGTTTTGTTGCATGATCATTGTTGTTAATTATAGGGCATTGCATAGTTTATAGTTATGTATGTACTCAGCATTGCTGATTTGCGTAATATTATTGCGTTGCCCACTTTTCTTTCTATGGTGGCCCCATGATGACTTATAACTTCACTCGGAAATTATCGTGAGCAGATCATGGACATTTACTCATCAAATTATTCAATAAAACCCATTAAGACCCATACTTGCTACTCTAATATTTTTACGCAAGGCAAAACCAACAAACAAGGAATATCAACCCTTATACTACCAAAATACACGCATGATTCTAAGACTAAAGGAATCCAAGAATTCAACAGCAAGTTTCCATGATTAGATTAGTCAAAGCAAGATTACATAACATAATTTCACAAAAACATCTTTCAAGAAACAACAATAAGTGATCAAGAAATCAAAAGACAACATCCTAATTCTACACGGACATCACTCGAAATACATGAACAATAACAACAACTTTTCTAATCTATGATCCAAGGTAATCTAATGCTAATCCCAAGTAGAAAAGATCTAGTTACCTTAATTGAAGCAAAACACACAAAAGCACGCCTATGACCCTTGCCTAACCGCCATCGTTGTTCGACCGAAATCACGTCCAAGGTTCGAAGGTTGATGATGGGTAGAAGGTTTGACCAATCTTTGATGTTTGTTTAGGTTTGAGGAGTAAAGGTTAGATTTTTGGTCTCCTTTTGTTGGGGTGCCGTGGAGAAATCAAAGGAAAGGGGATTGTTGGCTTTGAGTTTTGTTATAATAACTATGGGATAAAAATATAGGCTTTAGGGGTATTTTTAGAGTAAAGTTTGGTAGAATATTAGGATGGTTTTAAGATTAAAGGTTACTAGATTTTAGGAGATGGGCTACTAAATAATAGTAGAGACTTTAGGAGTTAGTTTACTAGATTTTAGGAGTTAGTTTAGGAGATAAAAGTAGAGTATGTTTTAAGTTAAGTCAAAAATAGATATGCTTTTCTAATTATGGTTGAATAATAAAGGAAATATTTTGACGGTGGCCATGGGGTTTGGCTAGGAAAAGGGTGAATGGGCCTTGATCTAATGAATAAAAATTAAATTTTTGGACCCAAATCGGATGATTCGGACTTAAAGGCTTAATTTTACACGAAATTTTACTGCCCAAAAATCCGGGTCGTTACAGGTTTGGGTCCCTGTTCACAAATAGTTAACTCAGACTGGTTCTTCCTAACCCAAACCTTCTTAAATTGTTTAGTGTTTCTTTTGTTTGCTCCTTTTCTTGTGGATGCAATCATCAATTATGTGACCACCTTTGCCACAATTATAGCCAACATGCATGTCCTTGGCAGTCACATAAACTCAATTATCTAGGTGATCTCTCTGGGTGACCAGTTAGGCTTAGGTTTCCTTCTAGTGTACCCTAGACTTGACTTGAGATATTTTATGCTTTTAACAGTTTGTCCACAGGCTTCTGACTATTTTGGAGGTCATGTTCTTTGGTTTCAAGAATCTTTATTAGACGACTGTTCTTGTCATCTAAGGATTTAAAATCACTTTTCAAATTTGCAAATTCTGATCTCAGATCTGAAACCGAAGACTCGTTTAGATTGTGGGCAAACTGCTTTCTATTTTTCTCCATGAGATTATAAAGCTCAATATGTAAATCACATATTTGACCTTCATAATCATTAATCATGCTACTGACCTCAGTGCTGGACTCTACATTAACTGTGGTGGTTTGTGCTCTTCTGGCTGAGACAAGCTCCGTATGAAAATCTTTAACTTCTTCCAAGAGAAGACAAAAACTATTTAACAAACTAGATTTGCTTAAGGTTCCTGCCTTAGTTTTGACAAATCAAGATTAATTGGGTCCTCTGGCTTTTGCAAAAGATTCACCTGGGGACCAGTTAGATCGTCCTCATCATCAGATAAAACATTCTTTAATGTGTTAGATTTAACTGTTTCCAATTCCACCTTGCATTGATCAACTGAAACTTCTAATTCAGTTATTTCATTTTATAGGTTAAGACATAACTCCTCCAAATGATCACAACTAGGCATTAGATATTTCACATTGTCGAGTTTTTTCCTTTAATTTCTTTTTACCATCTTTATAAGCATTACTTAACTTAAGACATTGATCAAGAATTGTTTCTAAGCATTCAAGCATATTCTCTCTGTCATACTCTTACATATCCTCACAGATTTTGGAAATTGTTACCTGTTGAGAGCTTGATCGAACTGTTTTCCCCATGAGGCACACATGTGATGAACTGTTCTTCTGAACTGGTTCACCACTCTGTTCTAGGATGGATGTCATACATTTCTCATCATCAGGGGTTTCTCCTTCTTCTTCATCAGAAACTGAGTCAGAATTTCAACACAGAGCTGCTATCATAGCTCTCTTGAAGGCTCTCTTATCTTCCTTCCTGGACTATTTATCTTTCCACTTAGGATAGTCACGAATGATGTGACCTATTTCTCCACACTTGAAACATCCATTGTTGAAGGTGCT
Organism: Salicornia ramosissima; assembly: GCA_951394345.1. Classification (NCBI taxonomy): domain Eukaryota; kingdom Viridiplantae; phylum Streptophyta; class Magnoliopsida; order Caryophyllales; family Amaranthaceae; genus Salicornia; species Salicornia ramosissima. The sequence continues at coordinate 29,330,477 of OX596236.1, read as the reverse complement.
TTGCTTTCCTGAACCTTTGTTCCTCATGTTTTTCCTTTGAGCCCTAAAGTGTTTTTCAAATCTTTTTGCCATCATAGCAATGTCATCCTTTTGTTCAACTGTTCCCTTGATTGCAACACTTTTGACTGGGTCTTTTTCACTCTTTCAATCAACTAACATTTCATGGGTCATGAGGGAACCAATCAACTGTTCTAAAGAAAGAGTTGATAGATCCTTTGCCTCATACATTGCAGTAACCTTTTCTGTCCAAGACCCTGTCAAACTTCTTAACACTTTTCTAACCAAGTCCTAATCAGTGAAGGTTTTTCCAAGATACTTAAGATCATTTACTATTATTGTCATAAATCTTCCAAAACAGTTGTTAATGTTTTCTGGCAGGCCCTTGTCGTATGCGCCAAAACCAAATATAATTCTCTTACTTTCTAATACAAATAAATGTAGCAGGGAAGTAAGGTTCGTATCCACAGGGAACTAGGATTACTTAAATGTACTTGAATTAAACTAAAATGAAATAAAGTAAAATGGTAAAAAGAGGGGGTTTATAAATTTGTTAAGCTAATGATTAAACTAATTCAAAAACTCAATAAAAAAAATGGAATTGATTTAGAATAAATATGTTCAACAATCGGTTAATTAGAAATCAAAGAAGGAGGTCTTGGATCCGATTAATATCCACTTCGACTAGAGTATCGATCATCGGAAACAACTCAAAATCTATAATCTTGATTACCTAATGTGAAGAATAAATCTTCTAATCTCCTTATGATTAGCTAAGTAGTAAAATTTCCAATACTACAAAACCCTTATTCAAAGACAACCTAGAAGATCGGCTTCTAAGTTCAATCCGAGAATAGCATTAAGAGAAGAGAACATTAAGATCGTTTATGTTAAAAAAGCTTTTAACATATAACAACACACTTGAATTCTTAAGGAGAAATAAGGATGTAGCACATCCAAACCAAACCCTAACTTGCTACTAATTGACAAGGGATTTCCTTAGCAAGGCAAATAAAAAATCTAGCAATAATTCATCAACACAACAATACTAGTAGTACTCCTAGCAAGCTATGCAACAAACCAACATATTCAAACATGAAAAACAAGTGATAATCAAATATAAATAAAGAGTAGAATTCTCACAATACAATAGAGGAAGCTTCAATAAATCTTCACCAAGATAAAGTTTAAGCTACAAGCTTCATGGAAAACAAAATACACAAAGCTTTGAAGCTCATTCAAAGAGAAAAAATGGTGAGAAGCTAAGTAGAGAGGAAGGAGTTGTGTAAAAATTCTAAGTGTGAAAATAGGATATGTTCTTACCCTTCTTAACCTCTCTCCTCACTTATTACTGCCTTGCCTACGTGCCTCAACATTCAACCAATCAAAACAAAAGAAACAAGCCAACTTGCAAGAGAAGAAAAACAAAACAACAGCCACCGCACAGGGGTCGCGAGTCGCGACCATAACTCGCGACTCGCGAGAATCTACTGACCCTGCTTTGCTCTGCCTTGCTCTGCTCTGCTCTGCTCTGCTCTGGTGAGGTACCCTAAGGCTGGGTCGCGACTCGCGAGAAATAGTCGCGACTCGCGAGTAGCTACTGACCCAAATCTGGCTTGCCCTGTCCTGCTCTGGTGAGGCCCAAGGCTAGGTCGCGACTCGCGAGAAATAGTCGCGACTCGCGAGGAGGGCCTGACAGCTCAGACTAAAACAATCATATCTCCCTCGTTTCTTATCCAAATTGAGCTTATGACCAGTCGTTGGAAAGCTCTTGAAGAAAGCTATCACCTCCAACTTGAATCATACAAAAACAATGCATATACTGAAAGTTATGAACATTTGAAGTTAGTCGTAAACATTCTCAATGTCTCTTTGACCGTCATTATACACCATGGCTTTTGCGAAGCTCTTCTTCTTCAATTCTTCACCAAAAACTCGTTAAAATCTTCTACCACTTCAAGGGCAATGAACCAAAGCCTAACAAAAATAAAAGAGCAACATAGAAAAAAAAACAAACTAATTCCTAAAAAGCAATAAAAATCGTAAAATGCACTACAACTTTACATTTCAAGTAAAACTTTCGTTTAAACTTGAAAGTAACAAAATGTGCAAATTTACACTAAACTAATTACATAAATAAACTATAATGGAGCTAAATAACTTGTACAAACTCGACACATCAAATACCCCCACACTTAGGCTTTACTCGTCCTCGAGTAAATAAAATGAGATAGTAAAAACAAGTGTCATAGACCAAAATTTTGCAAAGTTACAACTCCTAACAAAAAGTCCTAATGAGTTGTTTTCATACCAAACCAAAACAAATAACTACAAGCATTAGACTCATGGTTTTGTACCAAAACAAACTCAAAATGAAACACAAACACAAGCTAATGAACCGTTAAGAACGAAAACAATCCAAACAAGGTTCATCAACCTCAGAAATGAACAAAAATGAAAGAAAAAGGACAAGAACAAGTGTTCTCACCAAATCAAACTTCAATGACCCAAAAATTAGTGTCTATTCTTTTTCTCTCTATTTTTTTTTCATCTCAATTTTTTTTAAGCTCACAACTCACCTGCTCAATTAGCCTTAAATGTTGCATAGGTTGTCCTCTCATGTTTTCAACCTATCAAAGGCCCCCATTTTTACCCGAGTTGCCCGCCCTTGCGGGTTTTCAACTCAGCGGGATTTTTTATTCTCTCTTTTTATTTTTATTTTTTTTTTTGTTTTTTTTTTTGTTTTTTTTTCAAGCAAAAAGAAATATGTACAAGGATGGATTTCCTACACCCCACACTTAAAATTGACATTGTCCTCAATGTTTAGGGGTTAGGAAAGGGGAGAAATCCCCAAGGTCAAGTGTTATTTAGTAAATAACACCTCAATGACCGCAAAAGCTTGTCATGCGCAACGGCCCAAAATGCAGAATTTACCAAGTTGGTAAACAAGAATAGCAAAGCAGAAACAAGGGTTAAAGCAATGCTAAAGTAAGACTGGGGGAGGTTGGAAAAGGAATGAAAAGAAACAAAAGAAGAAACAAGAAAATGAGAAGTAGAAAAAGGGAAATTAAAATGAAAAGAAGGAAAGGAAGGAAAAATGTCACAATCACAAGCTTTCACTTCCTCCGTGGCTTGGACAAGGGAATGAGGAGGATATAAATAAGTGGAAAACTCCTCAAGAAGAGGGGCATGAATAAAATGAGGTAGAAACAAGGGGAAGGAAGGTATGAGATCATGTTTTTTGGAAAAACACACATGAGGGAGTAGAATGGAAGAAGTTTCCCCACAAGACACCTCACGTGTCTCAACAGACATTAAAGCTTCAATGGACTCATCCAACACTTCATCATCCACTGTGTTCTTTTCTACCACATCACCATCCTCACAAGATGGATTCATCTCTTTAGTTTCAAGGATGGTATCCTCATCCTCAAAGTAAGCCATTTTAGGTTTCGATTGAGACCCCATTTGAATTGGGAGCTCACCCGATTCCCATATGCTCTCTACCCTGGTAACGAGCCCCGAAACTTGGCCCAATTGCCTTTCCAAGTTTTTGATGTTGAAATATGTTTCTTCTTGAAATTGAACCATATTATGTTGCATCTCCAAGACATTTTTTGTTAAGAGGTTAAGCATTTCCTCGGTTGAGGATCTCGAGTGCAAAGCTTGGCTCGAAGAAGGTCCTTGGTAAAGTAATTGGGTTAGTCCATTATAATGTGGAGGTTGGTTATGTTGTGGGTGGTGGGGTGGGTTGTCATTTTGTTGGTTTTCATCGGTAATATTCATATGACCCTCCCAACCCGGATTGAGGGTGATAGAGTTTGGGTTAAATGTTGTTGAGCACCCTTGGTTTTGGAATCCCATAGCTCTATCCCATTCATGTGTGTCTTGAGATAGCCAATGGTAATAGTCCCAAGCTTCACCATAAGATAAAGATCGGAATGCCCCATTGAACATATCCTCAACTACAAGTCTTGTTGAATAATTCAACCCTTCATAAATCGCCTCACAAATCTCCCACAACTCACAATCACAAGGGACTAGAAGTGGATCCTGCAAACGAATGAAATACCTCCAAAAGGCCTCATCCTCAAATTGGGGTACATAGAAACTAGCCATTTTGAAGGATACCACTCATATGCAAGATTAAATTGAGAAAAAGATTGGCAATGACATAGAAAAAGAAAAGAAGAAAAGAAAGAAAACACAAGAACAAAAGAAATCACTCAAGTTTAACACCAAATACACAAGTAACTCAGAGTTCCCCGGCAACGGCGCCAAAATTTGGCAGGCCCTTGTCGTATGCGCCAAAACCAAATATAATTCTCTTACTTTCTAATACAAATAAATGTAGCAGGGAAGTAAGGTTCGTATCCACAGGGAACTAGGATTACTTAAATGTACTTGAATTAAACTAAAATGAAATAAAGTAAAATGGTAAAAAGAGGGGGTTTATAAATTTGTTAAGCTAATGATTAAACTAATTCAAAAACTCAATAAAAAAAATGGAATTGATTTAGAATAAATATGTTCAACAATCGGTTAATTAGAAATCAAAGAAGGAGGTCTTGGATCCGATTAATATCCACTTCGACTAGAGTATCGATCATCGGAAACAACTCAAAATCTATAATCTTGATTACCTAATGTGAAGAATAAATCTTCTAATCTCCTTATGATTAGCTAAGTAGTAAAATTTCCAATACTACAAAACCCTTATTCAAAGACAACCTAGAAGATCGGCTTCTAAGTTCAATCCGAGAATAGCATTAAGAGAAGAGAACATTAAGATCGTTTATGTTAAAAAAGCTTTTAACATATAACAACACACTTGAATTCTTAAGGAGAAATAAGGATGTAGCACATCCAAACCAAACCCTAACTTGCTACTAATTGACAAGGGATTTCCTTAGCAAGGCAAATAAAAAATCTAGCAATAATTCATCAACACAACAATACTAGTAGTACTCCTAGCAAGCTATGCAACAAACCAACATATTCAAACATGAAAAACAAGTGATAATCAAATATAAATAAAGAGTAGAATTCTCACAATACAATAGAGGAAGCTTCAATAAATCTTCACCAAGATAAAGTTTAAGCTACAAGCTTCATGGAAAGCAAAATACACAAAGCTTTGAAGCTCATTCAAAGAGAAAAAATGGTGAGAAGCTAAGTAGAGAGGAAGGAGTTGTGTAAAAATTCTAAGTGTGAAAATAGGATATGTTCTTACCCTTCTTAACCTCTCTCCTCACTTATTACTGCCTTGCCTACGTGCCTCAACATTCAACCAATCAAAACAAAAGAAACAAGCCAACTTGCAAGAGAAGAAAAACAAAACAACAGCCACCGCACAGGGGTCGCGAGTCGCGACCATAACTCGCGACTCGCGAGAATCTACTGACCCTGCTTTGCTCTGCCTTGCTCTGCTCTGCTCTGCTCTGCTCTGGTGAGGTACCCTAAGGCTGGGTCGCGACTCGCGAGAAATAGTCGCGACTCGCGAGTAGCTACTGACCCAAATCTGGCTTGCCCTGTCCTGCTCTGGTGAGGCCCAAGGCTAGGTCGCGACTCGCGAGAAATAGTCGCGACTCGCGAGGAGGGCCTGACAGCTCAGACTAAAACAATCATATCTCCCTCGTTTCTTATCCAAATTGAGCTTATGACCAGTCGTTGGAAAGCTCTTGAAGAAAGCTATCACCTCCAACTTGAATCATACAAAAACAATGCATATACTGAAAGTTATGAACATTTGAAGTTAGTCGTAAACATTCTCAATGTCTCTTTGACCGTCATTATACACCATGGCTTTTGCGAAGCTCTTCTTCTTCAATTCTTCACCAAAAACTCGTTAAAATCTTCTACCACTTCAAGGGCAATGAACCAAAGCCTAACAAAAATAAAAGAGCAACATAGAAAAAAAAACAAACTAATTCCTAAAAAGCAATAAAAATCGTAAAATGCACTACAACTTTACATTTCAAGTAAAACTTTCGTTTAAACTTGAAAGTAACAAAATGTGCAAATTTACACTAAACTAATTACATAAATAAACTATAATGGAGCTAAATAACTTGTACAAACTCGACACATCAAATACCCCCACACTTAGGCTTTACTCGTCCTCGAGTAAATAAAATGAGATAGTAAAAACAAGTGTCATAGACCAAAATTTTGCAAAGTTACAACTCCTAACAAAAAGTCCTAATGAGTTGTTTTCATACCAAACCAAAACAAATAACTACAAGCATTAGACTCATGGTTTTGTACCAAAACAAACTCAAAATGAAACACAAACACAAGCTAATGAACCGTTAAGAACGAAAACAATCCAAACAAGGTTCATCAACCTCAGAAATGAACAAAAATGAAAGAAAAAGGACAAGAACAAGTGTTCTCACCAAATCAAACTTCAATGACCCAAAAATTAGTGTCTATTCTTTTTCTCTCTATTTTTTTTTCATCTCAATTTTTTTTAAGCTCACAACTCACCTGCTCAATTAGCCTTAAATGTTGCATAGGTTGTCCTCTCATGTTTTCAACCTATCAAAGGCCCCCATTTTTACCCGAGTTGCCCGCCCTTGCGGGTTTTCAACTCAGCGGGATTTTTTATTCTCTCTTTTTATTTTTATTTTTTTTTTTGTTTTTTTTTTTGTTTTTTTTTCAAGCAAAAAGAAATATGTACAAGGATGGATTTCCTTGTCGTATGCGGCGCCAAAATTTGGCAGGCCCTTGTCGTATGCGCCAAAACCAAATATAATTCTCTTACTTTCTAATACAAATAAATGTAGCAGGGAAGTAATGTTCGTATCCACAGGGAACTAGGATTACTTAAATGTACTTGAATTAAACTAAAATGAAATAAAGTAAAATGGTAAAAAGAGGGGGTTTATAAATTTGTTAAGCTAATGATTAAACTAATTCAAAAACTCAATAAAAAAAATGGAATTGATTTAGAATAAATATGTTCAACAATCGGTTAATTAGAAATCAAAGAAGGAGGTCTTGGATCCGATTAATATCCACTTCGACTAGAGTATCGATCATCGGAAACAACTCAAAATCTATAATCTTGATTACCTAATGTGAAGAATAAATCTTCTAATCTCCTTATGATTAGCTAAGTAGTAAAATTTCCAATACTACAAAACCCTTATTCAAAGACAACCTAGAAGATCGGCTTCTAAGTTCAATCCGAGAATAGCATTAAGAGAAGAGAACATTAAGATCGTTTATGTTAAAAAAGCTTTTAACATATAACAACACACTTGAATTCTTAAGGAGAAATAAGGATGTAGCACATCCAAACCAAACCCTAACTTGCTACTAATTGACAAGGGATTTCCTTAGCAAGGCAAATAAAAAATCTAGCAATAATTCATCAACACAACAATACTAGTAGTACTCCTAGCAAGCTATGCAACAAACCAACATATTCAAACATGAAAAACAAGTGATAATCAAATATAAATAAAGAGTAGAATTCTCACAATACAATAGAGGAAGCTTCAATAAATCTTCACCAAGATAAAGTTTAAGCTACAAGCTTCATGGAAAACAAAATACACAAAGCTTTGAAGCTCATTCAAAGAGAAAAAATGGTGAGAAGCTAAGTAGAGAGGAAGGAGTTGTGTAAAAATTCTAAGTGTGAAAATAGGATATGTTCTTACCCTTCTTAACCTCTCTCCTCACTTATTACTGCCTTGCCTACGTGCCTCAACATTCAACCAATCAAAACAAAAGAAACAAGCCAACTTGCAAGAGAAGAAAAACAAAACAACAGCCACCGCACAGGGGTCGCGAGTCGCGACCATAACTCGCGACTCGCGAGAATCTACTGACCCTGCTTTGCTCTGCCTTGCTCTGCTCTGCTCTGGTGAGGTACCCTAAGGCTGGGTCGCGACTCGCGAGAAATAGTCGCGACTCGCGAGTAGCTACTGACCCAAATCTGGCTTGCCCTGTCCTGCTCTGGTGAGGCCCAAGGCTAGGTCGCGACTCGCGAGAAATAGTCGCGACTCGCGAGGAGGGCCTGACAGCTCAGACTAAAACAATCATATCTCCCTCGTTTCTTATCCAAATTGAGCTTATGACCAGTCGTTGGAAAGCTCTTGAAGAAAGCTATCACCTCCAACTTGAATCATACAAAAACAATGCATATACTGAAAGTTATGAACATTTGAAGTTAGTCGTAAACATTCTCAATGTCTCTTTGACCGTCATTATACACCATGGCTTTTGCGAAGCTCTTCTTCTTCAATTCTTCACCAAAAACTCGTTAAAATCTTCTACCACTTCAAGGGCAATGAACCAAAGCCTAACAAAAATAAAAGAGCAACATAGAAAAAAAAACAAACTAATTCCTAAAAAGCAATAAAAATCGTAAAATGCACTACAACTTTACATTTCAAGTAAAACTTTCGTTTAAACTTGAAAGTAACAAAATGTGCAAATTTACACTAAACTAATTACATAAATAAACTATAATGGAGCTAAATAACTTGTACAAACTCGACACATCATTTTCATTTCTATTCATATTGAAAGATTCATATTTAGACATTAGTAAATCAATCTTAGAGAGTTTTACCTCACTGGTGCCTTCATAGGCAACTTCAAGAGTGTCCTAAATCTATTTGGCTGAAATACATGCTGATATTCTATTTGTCTCACTTTCACCAATAGCTTGTTGAAGGATTGACATCGCTTTTGCATTTTTCTCTAATTTCTTGAAGTCTTCACTTGTATATTGGTCATCTATCTTAGAATCTGTTTTTCCAGAGTCGTCACTGATGGTGATTTGCAATGGACCATTCTTCACAACAAGCCAACACTCATAATCTATACCAATAATGATGTTCTTCATTCTATTTTTCCACCAGGCATAGTTCTTGCCATTAAACTTGGGTGTATTGTTGTCATACCCCATTGCACTTAACTCGTGGGAAGCCATGTATCTTCTTTTCTAGGTGTTACTCTTGCGAAAAGTATTTGCTCTGATACCAAATGAAGGTCCCAATAGCACTCAAGAGGGGGGGGGGTGAATTGAGTGTTTCTTTAATATTTTCTTTATCAACTTTTTCTTGATTTGTTCTAGCGATAGAACCAGAGAACTGGTTTAGTAGCGGAAATATCTAGAACAGTAAAGCAGTAAATGTAAAGCAAATAAAGAACACACAGATTTAACGAGGTTCGACAACTGTGCTTACATCCTCCTACTCTCGCTACCAATCTTTTATTAATCAACTCTGATGAACAAAGGATCACTACTACAAAAAACACCTATCGTGTCCCCTCTAAAAGGCCTATCGTGTCACTTTTGGCCCGACACGATAGCTGCCGACCCGATAGGTGTCATACCTAACGTATCGCCTTTAAGGTGATGCATTAGGTATGTTTACGCGTCACCTCCAATGTAAGTAGTGATGCAATAGGTTGATACTAATGCATCAATGATCGCATAATAGGCGACACAATAGGTGGCAAATGCATCACTTCCAATCAAAAGCATGATTCGATAGGTTATGCTGCAATTTATATTTGAAGCTAACCTATCATACGTTATATAATAGTCGATGTATTAGGTATGTTTATGCATCGCCTAAAAAAGAAAATGATGCGATAGCTTGACACTAATGCATCAGTTTGTACATAACAGGTGACACATTAGGTAGTTTATACATCACCTAAAACTAAAAGCATGATGTGATAGCCTCTTTCTCAATTTTCATTATAAACTAACGCATCATGTATTATATAATAGATGATGCATTAGGTATGCTAATGCATCAGTTTGTACATAACTGGTGACACATTAGGTAGTTTATACATCACCTAGAACTAAAAACATGATACGATAGCCTCTTTACCAATTTTCATTTTAAACTAACACATCATGTATTATATAATAGATGATGCATTAGGTATGCTAATGCATCATTTTGGACATAACAAGTGTCACATTAGGTAGTTTATACATCACCTAGAACTAAAAACATGATGCGATAGCCTCTTTACCAATTTTCATTTTACACTAACGCATCATGTATTATATAATAGATGATGCATTAGGTATGCTAATGCATCACCTTGAACATAGGAAGATGCAATAGTCTATCTATCCAATCATTTAGTAGATAAGAAGTGATGCATTAGGTATGTTTATGCATAAGCTTTTACTAAATAATAGGTTATGCAATAGCTTATAGACCTAACGCATTAGCTATTCTTAAGCGATGCATTAGGGGTTTTTTTTTTAATATTACAAAATTCCAAATTTTATAATAGAAAAAAATAAAATAAATAGCAATAATGTATATATATAAACAAAAACATGTATAGACCAAAATGAAATTTCTTCAAATTCATAAAAAAACTCCAAATACAAACTTTGAGTTTTATATATATTGTATTTTCTAAAACATTAAAAAAACTACACACATTGATCAATAAAATATCTACACCATATTTTACGCATTTCATCAACTTTCGCTTGGGAATATGGCGCCAAATTGAAATCCTACATTAGACAGGAAGAGAGATAAAAATTTAGTAATAATGTCAAATGAAAGAACATATATATAGTATAATTTTTTTAAAGCAAATGTTTAATTACCTTTTGCAAATTGCTTCCATTTTGGGGATGATGGAGACAATTTTATGCATATACATCATCACATAATAACCACACTTAACTCCTCCGGGTTGTTGAGGACACTATAATACAATTTTATACATGTAACATTTAAGTAACACTTTCAACTAACAAATTGTAAAAAAAAAATCTCATTTAAGGAAAAACTAAACTTAAATCAACAACAGTCCAATTAAGACTTTTCCGTGCCCCATGGCTGAGATTAAGAGTCCGATATGCCCTGTCATGTAACAAAGTATTAATGAGTGAGTCTCAAATCATATTCATTCATTTTACTAATGAAATCATTAATTTGAAAAACAACACGAAGGAGAGTATATGAACCATCAAACAATTAAGCATATATATGCCTATGGAAAATTCGGCAACATGTCCCCTGAAAATGGACCGAACTATATATGTAATAACAATAACTTGTATGTGAAAAAAAACAAAAACAATACTCCCATCTTTTCAACAAAACAAAAAAAAAAACACTCCCATCTCTTCAACAAAACAATAACCACAAACCAACTTGCCTCTAAACAAAAATCACCAAGCTTTAGTACTTATATACCACAATCTACACCAAATTTATTCTAACTTCCAAACTTACAAGAAAGACAAGTTACTCAAAGCAAAAGAAAGAAACACTTACACAGATAAAGGTCCTTTCACATGCACTGTGTCCAACCCGCCAGTTTTTCTGTATAGCTAACAAAAGAAAATTTTTCATAGGAGTTATAACACAGTTTAAGTGATTCATGTATACATGTCATTTGAAAATTTCTCACAAGTGCAAGCAGATGCCAGTTGTATTCCTGAAAATAGCATAATTGGAATGCCATAAATTCTCCAACAATCTCACCTAAGAAAATCGAGATTGTGGAAGAAAGCCTTTCAACTTCTCAATAGTAAAGGTCTAGATATTCTTTGCTTTGTGTTAATTAGATTTCCATCTTCAATGGGAAGCTAACTCCCGCTTATATATCACTAGCTCTTTCATTGTATAGCTGACAGAAATGAAAAATCAAATAAAGAAAGTTTTTTTTACCATCATTTCTAATATTGGGATGCAAATAATATAATGGATTCAACTACATGTATATGAATCCAAGGCAACATACTCATTGGAATGCAAAAGACCTTAAACATTGATGAACTTTCTAGTGATAGTTTTACAAGGTCAGAGGTACTACTACTGTAGACCAGATAATATAAAATTATGTGCTTGATACAAATACAAAAACCTTATATAGTCAAACAGAAGAAACCTCAAGTAAATATCTATAACAGTTTGGTACTTTGGTTATAAAATCTCCATTATAAAAACACATAGCAAAGCTAATTGGGCAGAAAAAAGATCTAGCTCAAGGAAGAAAAAAAATAAAGTGATTTCTTAAATTACTTACAATCATTCCTGAAGGTATATTGCAGAATCTAAGTGTGACATAATTTGAGGTGTGAGAGGTTGGTGGGACAACATTCGCAGAATTCTCTGCCTGCATGCTCCTCAAGTTGATACTGTCAAAACCATGATTCTGAGGGCCAAATAATAAAAAAAATAAAAACAAACACACAAAGCATTGCAATAAGGAAGGTGAAGTGGTGAACATGAGATTAAGGCCTGTTCTTTTAGACTTAATTTCTGAAATCACACTTTAGGTTAGTTCAACTCCTGTTGAATCTAATTTGAGTTCAGTTCAAATTAAGTCACAGTCCAAAAGAACAAGGCCAAACAAGCCCCGATTATGTGTAACCGTCATGATGAAATCATGAAAGCGAATAAGACTATATGTAACTAGAAATACCATCTTCAAAACAAGTAACACACAACTCTATAACTCCTCCTCTCCTCTTTCAAACATTGCTCGCCCTCTATTACTCCATAAACTCCCCAACTTCTCCCATTCGTAGTATTAATAGGAACTAAATTATTATGGAAAATTCATGATTTTTGCATTAAGCATCATTCTTTGGTTCAATAATACTGCATACACATGTGACTTTCACATGCACACTCCATGCTCAATTTTTTCCCTCCGAAATTCCAATAGTTCTACGGCTCTAAGTAGTTGAAGGCTTTAAAGCTCTAAGCAGTTGAAGGCGATAAGCACAATTGTCAGCACATCATCCACAATCTTGCCTATTAATGCTAAAAAATACTATTGCGCTTCATGTTGGATTGTCGATAATCCAAGAAAAATATGCATACACCAAAAAGGGGGCAAAAAAAGCAGCCATCTTGGTAACAAGAAACATACTCGAACCAACAATTAATTCCATGATGCTTCCAATTTAGACAATTTTATTTAAAAGAGAAGTAGCACCATCCATAGTTTATAGTATTGCTAGAAAAATCGTTAGTCGTAGAGCAATGCCCACTCTCATGTCGTATTCTTGAGATACGATGTTCAAACCTTAATGCATCCATCCCCTTCCCCTATGTATATACAGCTTAAAGAGAAGGATTTCCTTAAGTACCTAATTTAAAAAATAAAAAAAAAAATCATATGGTTTATGTAAGTCAATAGTCCAGGAAAAATATGCATAAACCAAAAAAAAGGGCAAAAAAGCAGCCATCTTGGTAACAAGAAAGATGCTAAAAGAAACAATTAATTCCACAATGATTCCAATTTAGACAATTTCATTCAAAAGAGAAGTAGAACCAGCTCTTACTCCCACCCAAATTTAAAAATATTAAACTTTATTAATGAAAATTTCTACTACTGTAGCAATTAATTGTTCTTACGCCAGAATCAAAGCAACAACGCCTCCAAATCTAATTTAAGTAATAAATACAATTTCTACTACTGTAGCAATTAATTGGTTGCAAACCACGTTGTTCTCCACTCCCGTGCCCTGAATCAAAGGCCCCGTTCACAAATTGAGCAAAATTGAATCATCCTATTGCTAAAGCAAAATTCAGAAAGTTGAGCGATTTGAACGAAAATTCAGAAAGAAATAAAACCCTAAAAATCCAAACAATAGATCTGAAAAATTACACCCCAAAAAACATATAAAAGCGAATTATATTGAACGAAAATCAGAATAAAAAAAGAAGAAAAGAATACAAACCTTTCTCGTCTTCGTTCGCTCGTGCGTGGTGATAACTGGTCCGTTCCAATTCGTTCGGTGCAGGGCGGTTGGTGGTGCAGAGCAGCGGCCGGTGGTAGTGCAGAGCGTCCGGTGGTGCAATGCAGCCAGTAGCAGGGTTGTTTCGCTTGGACCTAGGGTTTTGGGTTCTTCGTTAAGCCAGAGCGGTCGTTCGTTAAGCCAGAGCAGTTCTTCGTTCGTTTGTTTTTTTTTTTATTATGAAATGAAATGAAGTAATTAATGCAGCAGGGCAATATTTTTACTTTTTTTTTCTTTTAAAAAATAAAAATAAACCTAATGCATCCAATTACATAAAATAAGGGATGCATAACATTAATTGAGTAAATTTGGTATTCTATTGTGTCACATAGTCTAAAAAACTAGACACATTAGAATCATTGAACCTAATGCATCACCTACCATTATTATTCGATGCAATAGGGCAATTTCATACATATATAGCACCTAATATGTCGGCTATTAAGTCAAAGATGATGCAATAGCTTATCACATTGGTGAATATAATAAACTTGATGCAATGCCCTACCACATCAAACATATAATATAAGCTGACACAAAAAGTTTATGCATCATTTATTATGTTAAGGGTGATGCAATAGCCTAATGTATCCCTTGTTATATTATAGGTGACACAATAACCACACCCCTATGGCATCACACATAATATATAAGTGGATGCGAAAACTTTTTGTATCACATTTTATTTTAGAAGGGACACAATAGGTTGTTTCAAAAATTTTCTCAACTCTATTGCATCCAACTTTATAGAAAGATGTGACACATTAGCTTTACGCATCAGACATTAATTAAATTGATGCGTAAGGTAGGGTGTATTAGGTGTTTTTTGTAGTAGTGGATAGTACAATTGCTATCGTAAACTCATACGACAAACTTCCTCACTCTCAACCCAAGAGTGCTATTTCGCACTTGAACTCACAAGCACTCGCAAATGAACTCTCAAATGCTCCCAATCACTAACCCCTCTGTTAGTGACAAATTATAGAAAGTTTCTCTCAAAAGATGCTTCTTAAAAGTTTACAAGAGATAAAGTTAAGAACTGGGTTTTTTTCGAATGCTCTTGTAGTTTGTAAACTGTTCTGTTTGATCTTTTGGACTCTCGAAAATTTTTCTCAACGAAGTATTGGAGAGTCTCACAACTTAGCTTCTTTTTGTTCATTAAGTGCTACTATTTATAGGAAGTTAGAAAAACCCAAATTATTCCAACAAAGAGGGTTTTTGTAACAGTAATGATTAAACCAATTTAATGTTGAGATCAAATATTCGAAATCAATATATCTCGATGATTTGCTGAGATCTCATGAAGATGTAACGACCCGTATTTTAGCAACGTTGTTTTCGAAGAAAACAACAATACGAGTCTTCAATAATTAAAAAGGTTGCAATAATAAATTAATTAATCACAGCGGAAGCTCTAAACTTATTCATTTTATTTAATAAACTTTAAAGTCAATCCAAAGACAATGGAAACGACATAGTCCTTTATTACAAACTAAACTACTAAAAACGGGAAATAACAGGAATTAACAGGAGCTTAATACGCTTGCAAAACACTCATCCCGACTCTAAGTTCTATCTTGATCACCTGCAAAATAAAAATTGGGGGTCCACCGTGAGTGGCGAGTAACTAGACTGTTCCACTTAGCAGTGGAACCAAACAACATAAAACAATAGATTAGATAGCAGGCACGAAATAATAAAATCATCCTTACAACATCTAAATAACAGGATTGAATAACAGAGAGCACAGGCAGCGGAAAACTTCATCAAATATCAAGTTCAGATACTAAGCTATTAAATACAACAATAAAATCTTTTATCAATAACAGACATCAAGAATAATCCGACACGACCGAAGTCGATACAACAAGACCCCGACACGATTCATCATAGATGAATCGATAACAACAAACAAGTCCCCGGCACGATTCATCACAGATGAACCGATACGACACGGCGCAAGGCCGATAACAACAAACAAGTCCCCGACAGGATTCATCACAGATGAACCGATACGACACGGTGCAAGGCCAATAACATCAAACAAGTCCCCGACACAATTCATCACAGTTGAACCGATACGACACGGCGCAAGGCCGATAACCTCAAACAAGTCCCCGACACGATTCATCACAGATGAACCGATACGACACGGCACAAGGCCGATAACAACAAACAAGGCCGATACGACACGGCACAAGGCCAATACATAATCACGATCAAGAAAGGTTATAACAAAAAGGTCTAAACTAGATTATCATACAAGCTTATGCGCATAAACAATGATTAATAATTCAAGCTTTGTGCATTACCATAATTCACGAATTCAAGATAGACCAAGATCCATGCTTTAATATTCAAACTATGCAATAAAATAAAACCAAACTTCATGCTCTAACTAATTATGCGCATAGGCCATCATTACTAATCATGCAAGGATGCTTTGATTTGCAACAAAAATTCATACGAGAATATTAGATAAAGTTGGGAAAACATAATCAAACCAAGATTCAACAAGAATATATACATAGGAAATTAATCCAAGCTTAGACTACCTGCAATTACACACACAAGGTCACTCCAAAATAATGGTCAACGAGTATAATGTGCATAAGCATCCATCACCGAATAAACATAGCATATTAACATGAAGATTTGTCAAGATGCAAATAAAGAAAACATTAGAGTACATCGTAATCCACTCGGCAATCACGTATAAAACAATCAATAAATTTAATCTGTCTAATCTAGTTTTCCTATATTGTTTAGTCCTAATACCAAGTGAAAAAGCTACATACCTAGAGAAGATCAATCACACACAAAAGCACACCTATGACCCTTGCCCAACCGCCACCGTTGTTCGACCGAAATCACGTCCAAGGTTCGAAGGTTGATGATGGGTAGGAGGTTTGACCAACCTTTGATGTCTGTTTAGGCTTGAGGAGTAAAGGTTAGATTTTGGTCTCCTTGTGTTGGGTGCCGTGGAGAAAGCAAAGGGAAGGGGGTTTTTGGCTTTGAGTTTTGTTATGAGCTTTGTAGGGAAAGTTTAAGCTTTTTGGGTTTTTTTGTAAGTGTAAGGCTAATTAATAAAGGTGATGGTTTTCTATAATGAATTATGGAAGAGAAAAGATTGGACTTTTAGTCTTATAAATAGGTAGGCTTACTAATTAATAGGAGGGGTTTACTAGATAATAGGTTAAGGTTTACTAATTTTTAGGAGTTAGTTTAGGAGATAAAAGTAGAGTTTTTTAGGTTAAGTCAAAATAGATATGGTTTTCTAATTATGGTTTGAACAATAAAAGAAAATAAATAAGAGAAATATGTTGATGGGGCCGTGGGGTTTGGCTAGGAAAAGGGTGAATGAGCCTTGATCCAATTAATAATAATTAAGTCTTTGGACCTAAATTGGATGATTTGGACTTAAAGGCTTAATTTTACACGAAATTTTACGGCCTAAAAATCCGGGTCGTTACAAAGATGCGTGGATTTATTAGCACTTAACATTGATTGCCAAACTGACTTAACCATGTGCAAGATCTTTAAAGAATCCAAGAATCGAATTCTTTCAAATTATTTCGTGGGTCAGTTTGTTAACCTGCCGGTCTGCTGAACTGTTCTTCAGATCAGTCATGTTACAATCACTAGACACTGGTTTGGTGTTTGTAACATACCAAGATCAAACATCACAAATCTACTAAACTACTTAAACATTCTATACAACAAAAAGACTAAGTAAAAACCCTAAGGCTATTCTTCAGTGTTCATGTTCTTCATTACTTGGACACTTGAATTCTTCGTTGTGAGCACACTTCAGTTTTGATGAAGCTATTCTCCATGTCTCAAGTACTGGAATTCTTATATGTCAAACATGCACAAAACAATATATAACATATGACATAAAAGGTAATGTTACTCAGAATGAGTAACACAAGAACACTAAACTTTTGTTGTTTTCAGGATAAATGCATAAGCTCATTCAATTACAATTATTCCTGTTAACTATTTTTAACAGCTGTTTGTGACAGCTGTTTGTCACATCTGTTTGACTCATCTATTTGTCATCACTCAAAACATCAAGGGTCTCAATACTATCGAAGGCATTCATTCCCCCAAATGATGAGACACCCTTATGTGCTGGAGCAAGAATGGCATCCTCAAGAGCCCGACGTCTATGATGGGAATTACGAGAACGAGAAGGGGTAGACATACTGCACAAAATAAAACATGCCATGCCAGATAGTCTATCAAACGAAAAACTAGGATAGCATAAACTAGGATAAGAAACTAAAATTATCTAACCCTAGTTATTATCCCGGTTAACTCACTTTAATTAATCAGGTTAGGGTAACTAAGTTATGCCCTTGGAAATATAAAGCGCACTACTCACAGGTTACTTATGGTGAAGAAACTTATATTTATCTTTTAAACTTCGACTCTGATACCAATTGTAACGACCCGATTTTTCAGAAAGATTAAAACCAAAATCCTAAATATGCAATTATCACAACTACTAAAATAGTCCAA
Source organism: Salicornia ramosissima (assembly GCA_951394345.1). NCBI lineage: Eukaryota > Viridiplantae > Streptophyta > Magnoliopsida > Caryophyllales > Amaranthaceae > Salicornia > Salicornia ramosissima. The sequence continues at coordinate 29,312,194 of OX596236.1, read as the reverse complement.
CCACACACTTAACCACACGAAAAGTCCAAATGTTCATATTACAACCCATCTAATTAACCAAACCACCACAGTGCATGTACAAAATGGTAAATACTAAAAGTGAATCTACAACTATTACAAAGGTAGTCCAATAACTCTCTCGCACAAAATCCTAGCTCATGCACAAGTAGACATCTACTCGTTATAATTACCTGAAAAATAGGTCCACCGTCAGTGGCGAGTAACTAGGCTGTTCAACCCAAATGTGGGACTTAAGTCCAATACACAACATAAAATATCATCAAATAAAACAATGAACAATGAACATGAAAGATCAGTAATCACGAATCCAACACCCTCACATAATTACGTTCCTAGAGTCAACGCAATGGATCAATCATACATATATTCAATATTCACGAAAACCGAGATAAAACCGAACGAACCAAATCCGAAATAAAAATTCAAAATTAAAAAAAATCCAAAACCGAAGACTCGAGATTCCAACCGACAGTCTAGTCTAGCTCGTTGGTCAACCGAAATCCCAACTTTCCTAACACATGCCGGATCGAACCAATGCGTTCTACCCATAACACTCCAATGCGAGTACTATGTCTAAGTAATGGCCACAACTCTTAAGTTAGCAACCAATGCGTAACTAACCTAGACGACAACACACCCTAGGATCCAGACCAACCCCATAACTATCGAACACAGGGCAGCGGCTATGACTTTTACCTTAAAAAGTAACCAATACGTTACTAAGTTAGGCGAATTAAAAAAAAATACGACAATTCCGACATGATCATAAAAGATCAATACTTAACATTTAACGATTCGAAAATATTTCGAAATAACCGAACTTAAAGAAAATTCAAGAAACCGACCAACCCATAAGAAAATTCCAAGATTTACGACACAATTCAAGATTTCATCAAGAGCATTCAAGATTCGTCAAGATTCATCAAGAATAACCAAGATTCATCAAGATTTATCAAGAATAATCAAGATTCATAAAGATTTCAAGAAAACATTTATATCCAATAGAAACTTCACGAAAAACCAAAGAAACACATTTCAAAATCAACTCAACCATTATACTTCACTTAGATCAACATATAATAATCAACAAATTAAAGGAATAATCAAGAACCCAATCATCATCATCATAAACGCATCAAATCATCATCATCATGATTAAATTCAATAAATTCTATAATATAATTAAATCAAATTAAATCATAATATTAATAATTAATCATTAATAATAACATAATAACCATAAAATCATACTTGAACATATCAAGAAACACATACAACATATAATATGCATATAACATGGCATAAAAAGGTTTAATTCATTAATTTATTTAAATCAATCTTGTGTTAGTCTATGTGATCTTAATTACCAAATTTAAATTAAACATCTAGTTACCTGGAGACCAAAGTCAAAACACGATGAACGAACAAGCAATGAGCGATCCCGAATACGACTTAATCCACATGGCTAGACCACGAGCATCACGACATGCTCTATCACACGGCACCACCACACGAGCAGGTCGTGCACAACCACATGAACCACATCGACACTACCACAGGCCTCCACGATCATCCACGAACACCACTCTAGCCACCGTGAGCCTCCACGAGTCAGAAGCAACCATTGCACGACCACCATGCGAATACGCAACAGACCACCACGCACCTCCACGATCACGACCCACATTCAACACAAACCCGGAATAAACCTGAACAATCTATATTGAACGAAATAATTGAAGATTATGAAACTACACTAGATATGTAGTATATGGATGTAAGAATATTGAAAATTAAATAGGCAAAGTTGATGAAATTTTAATGTAGAAAATGGGTCATCAATGGTGTAAGAGATGAATGAGAGAAATGGAGTTTAGTTTGTGTTTAAGTGAAGCAAGTGTGATTAGTAAATGCATTAGCAAGTCCAAATTCCAAAGTGTACCCATATTTATAGATGAGTAGACAAGGAAAGGAGTCTAATAATAGGTATTAAACCCATACTAGAACCGGCCAAGAGGGGGGGTTGGGCTAATTGGGCCAATTAATCCTAATCTATTTTATGATTTTGCATGAACACTTAAATTCTAATTTATTTTTTGATTTTGAACACTTGCAATTTGCTAAAAATAATGAAGAACAAGTTCACTATAATTTCATTAGAGAATCATAAAATACAAAATGTGTAAAAAAACATTTAATCTCAATTACTAATTTAGTTGTTAAATTGTATCACGAAGTTTTTAAAAATTAAAGTAGAAACTAATTTAGTTGCTAATTGCAATGAAATATTAACATTATTAAATCATAACTAGTTAACAGATTAATTAATAATTAAGTAATATAAGTTCCAATAATAAAATCTTGACAATCAGATACAAATTATATTCATGAGAAATAACCATTACAAAGTATGCAATACTTGTATCATTGCAAGATTTACAATCAAATAAACAATTTTTTAAAAAAGTATAGCTATGTGATAGGCCGTCGTTGAGCTTACCAAAGGTAAATTACCTAATAACTCGGACTTACTCATGCTAGTAAGGGCAAGTAAGGGTCGAACCCAAGAGAATAACGTTGCTGCCCAAAGACAATAAGCATAGACAAGCTAAGTCGATATTAGATTAAAAGATTGGAAGTCAATTAACTACAAAACACTAGAATAGGGATTTAAACCAAGGAATAAAATACTAAGGTTAAGGGATTAACGACTTGATACCACAATGAATTATGGATCGGTCAAAACTTAGACTTAGGTCGTGGTTAAAGGGGACGTCATTCTATGATCACACTACTCTTTCGAGCTAGAATGACGACCGAGAAGACGTATACTACTTACTTTCGTAATAGACACACCTAACAAGTCATAAGCACAAATCACGATGACCGGTAACATTCCCTTGATCGAAGGCCCAACTTTCGTGTTGCTTCCATCAATCAGGCGAAGGGAGTCATCACCAGTTTCATCTTTCGATCCTTAGGTTATGAATCTATTGCTAGCTAAACATGAGACTCAACATCATCGAACCTTCGGTACCGACATTAGCACAACCATTACCAAGAATTGACTAAAACATAAACATGGATGATTTTGAGAGGTTTCACCCCAAACCCTAGCAATGAAACTACTCACACATGGCTAGAATAATAAAGGAAAACATGATGAACATATTAAAAACAACACCAAGCATGAAAATAGATTCAATCCATGGGTTTAAGCAATATTCAATCACAAAACATCAAAGCATTAATTTACTAAGAGTAAATAATAAAGGAGAGAGTAAAGTAATGTTACTAATGAAGCTTCAATATCAATAAGTAGAATAATGAGTTGACCAATGTAGATTCCAAACCAAAAACATGAACTTCAACAATTATACTAAGCTTTGAATGTGAAAATCTATGAAAACTTAAGAGAGAGAAGAGAGAAAACTAAGAATTAGGTTATGTTATTTCTGAAAAATAATGTATATTACAAAAATTAAATGAAGGAAAAATGTATTTATACCTCCTCCAAAAACAAAACAAAAGAGCTGAAAATCACAAAAAAAAATCGTATAGATGCTCTTCAGCGGGCACTGAAGCGTTGACAGCACCCGCTGACAGCTACAAACTAGGCCCGCAGGTTAATGAAGACTTATGGCAGCGGTCGCTGAGTTGGGGTCAGCGGCTGCTGCAAATCTTTGGGAGTTCACTGCCTCAAAACAGGGGAAAGGGACAGCGGGAGCTGAGTTGGGGTCAGCGGCCGCTGTTCTTCACTTTGCACATGGTAAGTATGGTAACATGGCCTTCCAATGCTACTGACTTTTCTAAAAAAAATGCTTCGAAACAAAATACATCTTAGCGGAAGCTGAGGAATTCCCAGCGCCCGCTGAGGCCTTTTTAAGAACAACAATGACAAATGAACTTTTTGGCATCCTTCAGTATCCTGGCACGCTTCCTTGAGTTCCGAAATTGACTCGGGACCTGCAAAAGAGGAACAAAATGCGGAAACAAAGCAAATTAGAGGAAATCACATAGAAAAAGGGGAAGGGGACTAGCGAAACAAAACTAAACTAAAAAGCCTAAAAATGCTTACAAAAGCTAAATAAAAATAGAAAATAAATTAATAAAAAATTAGAAAAATACTACATAAATACAGACTATCAAACTTCCCCAAGTAGCTCATTGCTTGTCCCCAAGCAACTACTGAAAGAAGAGTTCGACAAATCCCTCAGGAGAGGAATTCTGCAAAGGACTAAGGACTCCTATTACAGTCTTAAGGCGCACAAATCCCAATGCTAGGTCTAACTAAACTAAGGACTGAAACCTTTCACACATGAGAACCTTAAAGGACTACGAGGAATCCAAACCTAAACAACCCACAACCGTCAAACACCCTTGAATAATCACAGACATGAGTCAGTAGTGGGAAAAATTACTATGTGAGGGAGTCATGAAGAACAAAGGAGGCAAGGGCTTTCACATCTCGCCGGATTTAGCGTCTCACGAAATTTGACAAGTGACGCTGCATACTAAAGATGAGACCGTTCAAGAACATGAAATCAATAGGGCTTTAAGTATGTGGAAAGTGGATGGGGTACTGTCATAGCATCTTATATACATGGTCTGAAACTACAAATAACTACTGACCGACCGTTAGGATAATATACAATAGCACACAGGTCGGCTAAGAAAACTACTATCTACTTCTCTATTTTTATGTACATTTTTTTAAAAAAATAATGAGAAGTGTAGAAAAAAAGATTACACTTGTTTAGAACTAAAAATACGACTTAATAAAAATATAATTTTTTTTAGAGAAGGAGTTACAATAATCGAAAAATGATACTATTAGAATATTTACAAGGACCGAAAACAAAACTCGATGCTATGAGGTATAAGTGTGGGAACGCGTCCACGGGTTGAGTACCGAGGAGCATAGGGGAAGTGTGGGAGTGGAAAATTAAAAAGAGGTAAGATGGACGGAAAAATAATAATAAAAATGGGATGCCTAAATCATGTTCCAAGTCTCGAAAGGGCGGTAGCAATTCACAAGTCAAAAAACAGATAAACTAAAACTGACGAGGTATAAAATGCGACGCTCAGAAATGAATAACCCTAAAAGGACTTAATTAAAGCAGGGGATCAAAACCTCACCTCGGTTCAAATACCACCGACTCAGCGTCAACTAAACAAGGGACATGTTATTTCGGATGAACTACTACAAGAGGGGGGGTGAATTGTAGTATAGAACATGATAGTCAATTTTTTGTGGAAATTAAAGAATATGAAAGCAAAATAAAGAGAAACGATGCAAGAGAGATTTAGCGAGGAAACTTTCCAAAGGCCAAACTTGAAATAAAACCTCGACCCACTAGGGATTTCTCTAAAACACTTCACTAAAGGGCAACAACTTAGTTACAACCTATAATACTCTATTGGACCTGTAAGTTCCTCTAGGAACTTACTTCTCTATTCTCTATATTCTAGTGTTCCTTTCGCTTTTCTTTTTCTCCGTTTTTCTCTTTCTCTTTCTTTTTCTATTCTCTGTTCTTTTTCTCATTCTCATTCTCTTCTCTTCTCTGTTCTCACACTTTTCTCAAATTCTCACCCCAATTACAAGAATTCTCTCAAACCCTTTTCAAATTCCCCATTACAAGAGTTCACTCAAACTCACTTCTCTCTTCTCAAAATACAGACTCTTGATAGAAATCAAACTCTAATATGTTGAACGTAAAACCGACCGGAACTTGGAACATAATCTGGAACATACGATAGGAACTTTGAGTGGAACCGACTCAATATGTGGCTATAAGATGTTACATTTTCGCTCTCCACTTTATTGAAGTCTGGCTCACCTTAGAATAGGTGATCCATACAATATTTGTAAGGTTTAAAGTCATGCTCCCCACGAAAACACTAACTACACCACTAAACCCACTAACAATTGCTGTTAGGAACTTGTAGCTATCCACTAAACTTGCTGCCCATTACTCCTAATCTTTAGCCACGAAACAACATGATGTTTATGCATAATTTAATCCATTAAATTATTGATTAAATTATATTCTTAAACTTGAATACTAGCTTGAAAGAAGAAGACAAATAACCGATTTTATCATCCTTCCACTCGCCCACTTCTACAAGCACGCACACCCACTTTCTTTGACTCCTTTATTTTAGGTCTTCTAACCAAATTTACTGACTTAGTATTTCGGAATAAAAGCCTAACACATTAACCACCTAGCCCTATAAACTAGGAAACAAACTACAACTACTAAAAAAAATTCAAATTAGGTTGTTAAACATTCCTAAAATTAAGGACTCCATTCTCCAGCAATATTCTGAGTGGTTTACCAAATTAAATCAGTCATAAATCATGCTATTATCATGTTAGACACGTGGACTACCATAACTAACCAAATAGATACAAGTTCCTCTAGGAACTGGACTCGTGTTCCTGTAGGAAATGGACTCAAGTTCCTTTGAAAGACAGACCCATGTTCCACTTGTAACTTAACTCGTGTTCCAGTCAGAATCATGACTCAACATATTTACGAAAGTCTTAGAAAATTAAACTCTTAATATTCTAGTTTCTTCTCACCTTCAAGATGCTCCAATTCTGGAAATCTTTATTCTCATTTCTCTTGATTTGTTTCTTTACAGGAACTTAACTCATGTTTTATAGGAACTTTAGTTTAGCTTGCTTGCTTGATTTTGTTTCTTCAAATCTACTCTTTGCAAGGCTTCAACTTGGTACCTCTTTGAGTTGCATTCCCACATTGAAACTTTTCTCTTGTTTGATCTCCCTTGAATACTTGAATACTCCTTCAAGTTCTTCTTGGTTGATCTTCTCTTTGAAGTTCTCATTTAGAAACACTTCTCCATTTGTATTCCTTCGCTTGAACTTCTTTATTTAGTTGCTTCAACTCAGAAGCTTCTCTTGATTTATTCCAACTCAGGAACTTTTATTGCATAGATCTTCAAACACAATAGGAACGTTCTTCCTTAAGACCTATGAACTTGTTTATGCACATCTTAATTAACACAAATGTTAGTTAGATAATCATCATTTGTTCATTATCATCAAAACCATACATTGCTCAATAGGACAACCTTGTACCGCAAACCGACATGGATACACATCTAGTCCTAAAGGGTTCTCCTAAAAGGGAAAAATATTATATCCTAAGAGTTAGTAAAACGCATTGAAAATTGTGCGGACTCGAGACTCTAAAGGAATGAAAAATCCCTATAAGGATTCCCCTAGTTTCGTCATCTTCGTCATCTGGAGACGACTAAACCTAGAAAAAGAAAAGGGAAAATTAAAAAAAAAACTATGAAAATAAACTACATGCAAAATGGAGAAAAATAAAAGAAAATAAACTACAAAAATAAACTAGTATGCAAAAGCTAATAAAAAGAAACTAAGGAAAGGAAAATAAACTAATATGTAAAGCACTAAAATGCATTTGGATTTTCAAAATGTGAGCAAGACATGAAATATGCTCCAATGACCACTAAAAATACCACACTATGAAACACAACCACAAGCAAGCACAATCAAACATACCCCAAGAGCAGCTCCGCCAAGCTAGCTCCTCTAACCCAAGACCACGACCACAAGAACGCATAAGCGTTCTAAACCCCTAGGTTCACTTAAATACAAGTGAGAACTTACCTATAGAGGACATTATTCGGTTTGTCGGGAAACCTGTAGTGCAGGTGCACCATTGACACTATTAAAGCGCCTTTAACGCTACCAAAATCATGCCTCGATCGAGGCTCTAGTGCTTCATCCTCATTAGCTACGGGTTCTACTAAACAAACAAGGTAACCCGACCCAAAGGGTCTAATCCCTCCAAGCTAGGACGAAAGCATCGTCCCAAGGTTGTGGGTGGAGAGGTCTAGATCTCGGGGTCATCCTAGGGAGGCGGGGGGGGGGGGGAGGGAAGGGTGTCGGAAGAAATGACCTTCTGACACATGATAGTCGTACATTTAGTAGGTCTGTATACGGAGACAGTTCAAGTCAGAACGCATCTCCGTAATGTTAGTATTAGTCGACTGAAAGGCAACGTTCTGCTGCTGGGACAGGGCCTCAAAGGCGGCTGCAAAGTCAAATTGCTGCTGGTGTTGGATGGGTTGTGCTTGTAGTGGTTGTGGTGCTGGTTGTTTAACTTCCTCATAAACAACAACCGGGGGGCCCTTAAATAAGTCTATGTCACATTGGGCTACGGGCTTCGCGGGATTATAAATAGGTTTTCACGATCTAACCTGGTTATTTCAGGATTAGGCATGTAGTGGTGGTGTCTCCCGTGGACAAGGACACTTAGCGTGTCGTCCCGGCTGGTGTTGTTGATGAAATCTTGGTTGAGGAAGTCATATTTGTCAAAGTACCGAGTTTTAGAAAATTTTTCCAATTGGTCAATGTAACGCGAGTACCCCTGTTTCCTAGCTATGATGGTCACAAAGCCGCCCAATGTGATATCAACGGTCATCTTGGGGTCTCTTGTTTGGGCAAGAATATGCTTGACAAAAAAGTGACCCGTGTTCACCTTACTCATCGGAGATGGAGTTGTTGCTAAGTAAATACAAATCAACTCGTCCTTATTGATCTTCCTAACCTCATTTTCGGAGAAGATTGAGTAGGTCAACAACCTATGGAACAACCGTAGGGCAAGGTGATGGATGGCTCGGGCGACCGCCCAGGTAGAGTCTAAACAATCCTCACCCGTAATCGCATGCCAAAAGGCAAGAGGGTTAAAGTCAGGAAAGTTTTTAGCACTAAAATCAATGATTCGGTTAGCTGGGTCACAACCTAGAAATACATTCAGCTGGGAAATGGTAATGGTATGACGGTCATTGAACAATTGGAAAGACAGTTGGTATTCGGTATATTAGTGGTGGACGCTATTTCGGTGTAGGTCAAAGTACTAAGGAACTCACAGGCCAAAGATGGGTAAGTGTAATCGGCCATGTTAGGGTCAGTCAAATTTTGCAACCCGAAGTTTGTCAAGAGGGTTTTCATTTCCCTAGTGATCTGCAGCGCGAGACAAGGGCGTACATCATAGAATCGGGTAGGGCGAAATGTCTGCTTCATGAGGTTGTCATACTTGGTCCTATTGGCCTGTGGAATCCTTGTAGGGGGTGGTGGTTGTGGTGCATCATCCTTGTGGTTTTGGTTTGAGGTACCGAGTCGGTCATTCCTCTTATTTTTACGGGGCATAGACATGATTAAGAAAATTAGGTCCAAAAACTAACTAAAAAAATTTCATCTAGATTACTTCCCAAACCAGTCAATGAACAAGAGGCCTAAACCCAAGTCCCTCAAGTTCACAAATGCACAACAGAAAAAATCGCTATCACAAAACAAAACCACAATCTAAGACTACAAACAGGGACTCAAATATCGGATCCCAAGTTTTTATGGATTCCTTCCAACAAAACAATTGCACAAATCAAAATTCACCCTAAAATTCGAACTGAGTAAAAAATAAACTAAGCAAGAACTTAGGGTTTGAGAAAATACCAAACTTAGAGTATGAAAATACTCTTTGCTGTAATTGTTGAAGAAACTAGCCAAAAAGTACCATAGAACCGTGCCTTTGCTCGTGCTTTTACCCATTTTTTTTTTAAAAAAATTTCGAACCTGGGGTTCGAATTTGAGAAGAGAAAAGGAGAAAAAAAAGTGATGGAATGGAAGAAATGGACTAATGGAGTGAAGAGGATGATGAATGATGAAGTTTTAAGTGAGTTTGAGTGAGATTTAAGTAAGAATGAGTGAGTTTGAGAGTTAGGGTTTGAGAGAATAATGGATAGAATTTGAGTTTGTTTGTGCTTTTCTTTGTGAAAAATGACACAATCTGAGCTCTCAGTTTTTATATAAATCGACCTCAACGGCCGCTGCCCCAAATTTTTATCTTTCTAGAATTTTCAAAATGCCCCATCAGCGGGCTCTGAAAATGGGCCAGCGCCACCGGCAACCAATTTTTTTTCTACTGGAAAAAATTAAAAATCAGTCTCAGCGGGCGCTAAGCCAATTCCAAAATGTTAGTGCCTATTTCAAGGAACCCCATCAGCGGGCGCTGAAAATGGGCCAGCGCCCGCTGCAACCAAATTTTTGGTTGCTTGAAGTTTTTGGTATGCCTTATCAGCGGCCAGTGAATTTGGGCAGCGCCCGCTGTAAGCAAAAAATTTGCTACTAGAAGAATTTGATCATTGTGCAAGTGGGCGCTGATGGAATTTCAACGGCCACTACACCTAGCCTGTAACACCCCGTATTTTTAGGGTTAGAATTTTAGATAATAAGTTTGTCTTTCTTGTGCCTTAAAAATTTATTTTGAAAAATATTAATGAATTCGCTGTTTTATAAATGGAAAATATTTTTAAAATTATTTTTTCGGGAATTTATGTTATTAATATTTTATAAAATGTGTCAAACAAATTTCCCTTTTGATGGCTATCCTAAATTCTTTCATTTAGCCTCAACCCGTTAGGTTCCTAAAACCCATCTTCAAGCAATTTAAGGTTGTGGACCGACTCAAATTTAATGTTGAATTAATGACGAGTTGGCTAAGTAGGGATTAGAAGTAATTTTAGTCCCTTTCTTGGTAACCGGACTTGAATAGCCTTTTCATATAATTTCTGGCCCAAGTTAAAAGTTAGCTTTGGGAATAATAATCCAGTTCAGGAATTCATTTCAAGCCCAAAAACTATTTCAGTGTTTGGAGTATATTTCTTACCTTGGCCCAAAATAATTCAAGCCCACTTCTTTTCCCTCTTTCCATTTCATCAGTCTTCTATCCCTTTAATTATCTTATCATCCTATTTTATTCTATTATATCTTTTAATGGATGCAACCCCATATTTTCCTAAAGGTGGTTACACATTTAACCTAATTATTTCTTATATTTGTTAACCCAATAATACCCTTTAATTGTATCATTCCCTATTTTTCACTGAGTTGTTATCCTTTTTCCTCCCTACAATTAATTGGATCAGGATCATCTTATGTCTCCATCACTTTTCCTCTACCTTCCCTTTCATTTTCCATTAATTCTTTTATCATGTTTTATTTTAATCATTCTATTTATTCTAACCATTCCTTTTAATTTCTTTTAATATCTTTTAATTAAATCTGTCCATTCTTTTCCCTTTCTTTTATTTATTTAATCTTATGACCTTAATTTAGCCCAATCATCAAACCCGGGCCCAAACTTTTTACCTTGTCTTGCCAAATAGGGCCCAAGCCCAAACCCTTTTCTTGCTAAAACCCACGACCCCTTATTAATATTTTATTCCATTCTATTCTATTTTCAAACAAAATTAGTAATCTATATCTATTTTGATTTTTGCCTAAAAATCTAACTTTTATCCTAACTCCCCTACTAAAATTTAGGAAGCCAATAACCTCCTTTGTTCATTAATTCACACGGCCAAACAACCCAAAAACAACAACATCCATAATTCCTTTCCTCTCAAAAATTGAATAAAAGCAATCCATACAAAATATTCTCAATCCCTTCTAGTGATTCAACCCTCAAACAATGAAACAAGAAGCCAAGGAGAAGTCCAAGAAGAACCGTGTGGCCTCTCGTTCCCCTAGGAGCTTTTCGAACCTTATTCTTGGTTGATAGGTAATTAGATTGTTTTGCTTAATCTGTAGGATAGATTGGCTTTATAATCATTAGAATAGGGTAGAACTGTTTGGAACATGTTTAGAACTGATTAGAATTACTTAGAATTATTGTTGAATCGTTTGAAATTATCTGTTGATGGTGAGTTATTATGGCCGAATAATTTCATATGAATTTGATGATATTAATTTATGTTTTAATCTAAATTTATGCTTGATCTTTAATTATTGCCATATAATCTTGAAGATTTTTTTATGAAATAATTAGCATATGAACGTCGAATTTAAGCTATGTTCTTCCTAGAATTTTTGAGTGATAAAAGCCAACAAAGAATTGATCTTTTATTTATAATCTTGTTCTAATTATGTTATTTAATGATTTTCTTGATTTAATTGCTAAAGTAATTAAGTTCTTGATATCGGTATTAATCTTGATGATGATGTCGTGTGACAATGATATTTTGATGGGTTTTGTATTTGAAATTCTTGAACTATAAACAAGCTTTGAATTTATTTATGTTAGTCTAATTTAAGTGTTTTAACGATAATGATTTAGTTAAAAAGAAAAGATTAGTTTTTATTCTAAATATTGTCACTAGTAGAAAAAAATAATTTTGCCGCACTTCATTTTCGGCGGATTTAAGCATATGCAGCAAATAATAATACATTTGAGATTTAATGTATTATTATGCTTATATTTGCTGCAACCTATAATAAAGACCCCGCAAATAAGAATCTAATCTCTTTTTCTGCATAACCATATTACAACTGTCACAAATTCAACTAAGTTTTTTAAAAAAAAAAACATATTTTACTTTTTTTGAACGATTTTCCATTTTTTTCTCATATACCTTTCATTATTTTTTCACACCCAACCCAACTCTTGAACATTTATTGGAAAAAAATATTTTCTTTTTTTGATTTTAAAGAAAAAACCGTTTTCTTAGAAGTATAATTCTCTCTGTAATCTTTCACCCTCATCTCTTTATCTCTTTATCTCTCTCTCACCCTCTCAACCCTAATCTTTCACCCTCCTCTCTTTCAATTACACTTTCCTCCTCATCCGCCGCTTCCATCATCTCTATCTCTTTCTCCCCTCATCATTCTCTTTCCTTCCTCCATCCTCCACTACAAAAACTCGTTGATTTAGCGACGGATAATTTTTTGTTTCCAATTTAGAAACGAAATTAATATATTCCGTTTCTTATTTTTAATAGTGACCGAAACATAAATTTCTTGCTAAATTTAGATACGGATTTTTATATCCGAAACTAAATTTAGAGACAGATTAAATAATCCGTCGCTAAATAGTGATGGAATTATGGATCCGTTGCTAAATAGTAGAGCTGTAAATGGGTCGACCTGAGTTGGGTTCGGGATGACCCATTAATATAAATGAGTTGAAATCTCCAAGCCAAACCCAACTCATTTAGTTAAACGGGTTGAGATTCTCAACCCAACCCAACCTAATAAATAAATAGGTTGACCCAATAACCCGTTTAATAATATTATCACTTTTTCATTAGCATCAAATAAAATTATACCCTATATGTCTATACTTATATAGTTATATATGGACCATAACAATGACCCACGATAGTCATATTGTCCATATTTAACACATTATAACACGGTATTAACTAATAACTAATAACCTTTTGAATTCTACTGTTCAAGATAAAAACATTAGATTTTAAGACATTACAACCACCTACATAACTCGTAAAGAATCTATAACATAATAAAAAAATAAAAATATAAAAGTGATATAATAGATTAGTATGTCAATTGAACTTGAAACTAATTTTATTACAGCGTATATTCTTATTGGGTTAAGCGGGTTGAAATCGGGTTGAGAATTTCAACCCGACCAAACCCATTAAACTAAACGGGTTGAATTGGGTCAATCCATTTAACTAAACGGGTTAAAAACTCAACCGAACCAGTTATTATTGGGTTGGGCTCAGGTTGGGTTATCGGGTTGGGTCAAGTTTTGCCAGCTCTACTAAATAGCGAACGAATTTTTCATCCGTTGCTAATTTAATTTAATTAAAATAACATGGAGTAGATGTTATTGAAAAAAACCTACGGACTCTGAATTGACCCCTCTCAGTATAACCCTCACTACTACAAAAAACACCTAATACACCTTACCTTACGCATCACCTTATAAAATGTCTGATGCATAAAGCTAACGTGTCACATCTTTCTATAAAGTTTGATGCAATAGAGATGAGAATTTTTTTTAAATAACCTATAGTATCCCTTGTAAAATAAAAGGAGACACAAAAAGTTTCCGTGTCCACTTATATATTATGTGTGATGCGATAGAGGTGTGGTTATTGTGTCACCTATAATATAAGAAGGGATGCATTAGGCTATTGCATCACTCTTAACATAATAAGTGATGCATAAATTTTATGTGTCGGTTTATGTTATATGGTTGACGTGGTAGGGTATTGCATCAAGTAATATATTCAATGATGTGAAAAGCTATTGCATCACCTTTGATTTAATAGCCGACACGTTAGGTGCTATGCATCCAATATTACATATAAAGCGATACGTTACCTATCGCATCGCTTTTGATGTAATATATGACAAGTTAGATATATTAATCTATCGCATCAACTCTAATGTAATATATGATGCGTTTGATACATAAGGTGTTTCGTGCATCACCTAATGCATCAATTGTTATGTGCTAAATGATGTAATAGATAGCCTATTGCAATTTTTTTATGTTTGAGGTGATGAATTAGGTATCTACCTTATGCATCACCTCTTATGCATTAAGTGATGTTATAGATAGGCTATTGCATCGCTTCTTATGTTTGAGATGATGTATTAGGTACCTAATGCATCACCTCTTGTATTATGTAGCTTGTGATGCGATAGATAGCCTATTGCATCGATTAATATAATTAGGTGATGCATTAGGTACATATTGCATCGCCTATTTCAAAATACGTGATGCAATAGCAGTGGTGGATCTTGGCTTAATATGATATAATATTTATATTGAATTATTAAGATATAAAAAATGGGTAGAAGAGATGGTAAAGGTAAGGTATCCTAACTAAAAGTGATGAAAATGGTCTTGGGTTCGATACCCATTGTTTTCTTTTTTTATTATTATTACGTACTTAATGCATCACATGTTCTGTAGTAAGTGATGCGATTGATAGCCTATTGCATCATGTCTTATGTTTGAGGGGATGCATTAGGTGTCTAATGCATCACCTATAATGTATTTGGTGATGCGATTGATAGTCTATTGCATCATGTCTTATGTTCGAGGTGATGCATTAGGTGCCTAATGCATCGCCTATCATGTAGTAGGTGATACATTTGATAGCTTGTTGCATCATGTCGTATGTTGGAGCTGATGCATTAGGTGTCTAATGCATTGCCTATTATATAATATATGATGCATTACCTAAACTAAATATTGTTGTAGAAGCTATAACATCACGTTTTTAATTTTAGGTGATGCATAAACTACCTAATGTGTCGCTTATTAAGTAATATTTGATGTATTAGTATCAACCTATTGCGTCACTACCTAAATTTGAGGCGATGTATAAACATGCCTAATGCATCGCCCTGGAGGCGACACGTTAGGTATGACACCTATCGTGTCTGCACCTATCGTGTCGGGCCAAAAGTGATACAATAGGCCTATTAGAGGGGACACGATAGGGGTTTTTTGTAGTAGTGCCTTGCTCTCCCTTTTCCATCTTTTCATCTTATTTTCCTATTTACTCCTCTAAAAAGCCAAAACCCTTGCTCTCTCCATTTCTATTTTCCAAATTACCTGCTGCATCATCCGCGGTCCATTCCAGCAAGGCAATGGCGACGTCGGCGAGGCGAATCATCATTCTTTATCAATTCTTTTGGTTTCCTCTCTAGGTGAGTTATTTTATCCTTTGGTCTAAGTTCTTGATTTTTTTTCTTTTTTTGGAGATTTAAAAGTAAATGTTGTTGAGTTGGTTTTAAGGTGGTGTTTTACGGGATTTTGAGTCAATTTTAGTGGGGTTTTTTAAGGTAGTTCTGGGGTGGTTGTTGTGGTCGTGGTCAGCGGATTTTGATTCAGGGTTTTCGGGTGGATGGGTTTTGGAGTTGCGGGTTTAGGGTTTATGATGTTGTTCGGGTTTGGGGATCGATCTGGGTTTTAGGTTTTTGGGTTTTATCTTTGTTGATCTAGGTTTCATTGATTTTTTAGGTTTTTCTTTTCATTTTTGTTGATTTTGTTAAATTTGCTCCAATTTAATTGTAATTATGTGGTTTTCTGTTGATTTGTGATGTGGACATGCGGCAGAGCAGCAGCGGTGGAGTGGCGGTGTCGTGCTACGCAGGTGGCGACGGGAAAGGTGGCGTTCAGCAGCGTCGTCGAAATTAATTTTTTAAATTTTGAATTCTTTGTATATATTCATCAAAAGTATTAATAAAATTATCTTTTTACTAATTTATGATAGTTATTTATTGACTTTATTTCTTTCTACATTAAATTTTATTTTTTGATTTTTTTATGTTACAATAATTGTATTTTTTTTTAAATAAACGAAATTAATTTTATTTGCTACATTCATATGAAACTTATGTAGCAAATACATCATTTCATTTGCTGCATTTGTGAACTGCAGCAAACGTGACGATTCTCATTTGCTTCCCCTATATTTGCAGGGGGCTTAAATCCGCAACAAATGAGCCATAAAACCCCGCAGCAAAATTATTTTTTTGTACTAGTGTGTGTAAAAGTCATGTGACATTTCTACTTGTTTTTGGGATAAAAGATTAGACTTTGAACTTGTTCTTGAAATTTTTAAAAATAATTAATTAAGGCTTGTATTTTAACTAGACTAAGATATGAATTCTTACTATATTTCTTGGAAATTGTCGAGTGCTTTGAGTAATAAAAAGGAATGATTTTTATAGTTTAATTAGTATAAAAACTGGATTTTTATCACGTTCTTGAAATTAATTAATTAAAGCTTGTATTTTGGATTGATGAATGATTAAATAATATGATTACGAAGATGAATTGTGTAATATTAATATTAGGAAGGACCGTGTATTTTGGTAAGTTTATGGGTAAGTTTCAATTTCTATTCTTGTTATGATTAAGTTGCATTGTTGAAATATGATTATTGCATGCCTTTACGTATGAACTTGTTGAATTGAATGATGATGTTGCATGTGGAATTTTTGTGTGAATGTTGTCGAGTATATGAGTCATTGTCCAGAGTTTTTGGGTCAAGTAAAGATGAACTAGAATTGATTAGAAGTCAAGTCGTGTCAATGAAAGTCAAATTGTGAACTAGAAAGATGAACTTGAAAAGATAATAATCTATGAAGTGACCTCGCATCTAGTGGCTAAAGTGCCATGAACATGGGTATAGTCGAAGCCACTGTCCCTTCTACGGTTTTGGGACAGTTCTTGATCACAGTGCACGGGAAGTAGATCCTTTGTGGTTGACCCGGCATGAGAAAGGAAAGTTGGGGGAAGTAGATCCTTTGTGGTTGACCCCTTACGAGCATAAGACTGTGTCATGGATTAGCACCCTCGAAGTGAACTAGAATTTGAAAGTCAATAAATGAAAGTCTAGAAGTCTAGAGTTAGTATTAGCTTGTCTTGGGAGTCTTGTTATGGTATTCCAATGTGTCTTGTTTCCGCTGCGTACTTGAATTCTATTGATTATGAATGTTATTTCTGTTAACTTGTGTGAATGTTCTGTTGACTTGTTCTAACTATTATATTTCTAATTGTGTTCTACTAACTGTGTATTCCCTAATCCCTTTGTCAGGTACAGAAGAAGTGTAATTGGGTTACGCATGGGCTGGGAATAATTTTTAATTTTTTTTACAATGCAAGGAAATAAACTATCCTAAGGAAGCAATAAATTGAGGGTTGCCTCCCACAAGCGCTTGTTTAACGTCTGGAGCTTGACGAAATGACCGAGTCGGCCCTACTCCACAACGGGAGTAACATCAAACTCGTCTAAGTGAATAACAAGGGCAGCTCCCGGAGGTTGGTCTCCATAGTAGGCTTTTAAGTGTTGCCCATTCACTTTCAAAGGGGCGGTTCCATCATTTCCAATCTCAACTGCCCCGTAGGGATAGACCTTCCGAACCGTAAAGGGACCACTCCACCTCGACTTGAGCTTTCCGGGGAACAACCTAAGACGAGAATTGAACAACAGGACCTTGTTCCCTTCATGGAACTCCCTATGGAGAATATGCTTGTCATGCCAAGACTTGGTGTGTTCCTTATAGATTCGAGCATTTTCTTACACATCAAGCCTTCTTTCCTCAAGTAAATGCAGGTCGAGCATCTGCTTCTCCCCCGCACATTGGAGATCGAAGTTGAGTTCTTTGATTGCCCAATGTGCGCGATGCTCGAGCTCAACCGGTAAGTGACAAGATTTGCCATAGACCAACTTGTAGGGGTTTGTGCCTATGGGAGTCTTGTATGCTAACAATACGCCCAAAGAGCGTCATCGAGCTTAGTTGACCAATCTTTTTGAGACTGATCAACGGTCTTTTCAAGGATCATTTTGATTTGCCGGTTTGAAATTTCGGCTTGCCCGCTCGTTTGAGGGTTATAGGCCAAGGCAACCTAATTCTTAACACCATATTTTAAGTACAAGGATTGGAGTGTCCGCTTGGCAAAATGTGACCCTCCATCGATAATGAAAGCTCTGGGAACACCAAATCTCGGTCAAATGATAGTTTTAAACAAATTAATAACTACCTTTGCATTGTTGGTGACCGAGGCAATGGCTTCCACCCATTAAGACATATAGTCCACCGCAACCAAAATGTATTGATTGCAATAAGATGAGGGAAACGGTCCCATGTAGTCGATGCCCCAAACATCGAAGATTTCAAGCTCAAGAATGCTGTTAAGGGGCATCTCATGACGGTTCGAGATATTGCCGGTACGTTGGCACCGATCACATGCCTTCACCGTACTCCAAGTGTCCTTGAACATGGTAGGCCAGAAAAACCCAGATTGCAAGATCTTTGATGTAATCTTGTCAGCACCGATGTGTCCTCCACAAGGAGAAGATTAGCACATGCTAATAACACTTGCAATCTCATCATCGGGGACGCACCTCCGAAAAAGTCCATCAACACCTATTTTGAACAGAAGAGGGTCGTCCCAATAGTATTGACGAATGTCATGCAGGAAACGTCGCCTTTTTTTATACCCCCAATCGGAGGGCATAATCTCACAAGCAAGATAGTTAACGATGTCCGCATAATAAGGAGTAGGGATTGCCAAGGCAACAAAGAGGTGGTCATCAAGAAATGAATCGTTGATTGGAATGACCTCATCCTCCTCGCATAAAGGTAACCGAGAGAGATGGTCGGCTTCAACATTTTGGGCCCCAACTTTGTCTCGGATTTCAATATCATACTCTTGTAGCAACAAGATCGATCGGATGAGCCAAGGTTTAGTGTCTTTCTTGGCCATTAAGTACTTCAAGGCTGAGTGATCGGTGAAGATTATGACTTTGGAACCGACCTAGTAAGACCACAACTTTTCCATGGCATGGACAATTGCAATAAGCTATTTCTCAGTAGTGGCATAATTGCGTTGAGCTTCATCTAGAGTCTTGCTTGTGTGGTAAACGTCATGCAGCTTGCAGTCCTTTCGTTGTCCGAGCACCAAACCTACAGCATAGTCCAATGCGTCGCATATTAGCTCAAAAGGAAGTTTCCTGTTTGGGGACTGAATGACAGGAGCGGTGACGAGAGCTTGTGTATGTTCCTGAAATGATGCATAACAATCATCAGAAAATACAAAAGGGACATCTTTATGTAACAATTAAGTGAAGGGCTTTGACACTTGTGAAAAGTCTTTGATAAAACGGCGGTAAAAACCCGCGTGTCCAAGAAAGCTCTTAACCCCCTTGACAGTGGTGGGGGATGGAGACGCTCAATGACATCCACTTTGGCCCTATCAACCTTGATACATGTCCGAGAACATGCAATACCCTCTTCGACCATGAAGTGGCATTTTTCTAAGTTTAGGTCCAAGTTCGCCTCTTGAAAACTTTTTAACACATTCGCCAAGTTAGCAAGGAAGGTGTCAAAGGACGAACCACAAACAAAGATATCATCCATGAAAACTTCTATGGATGTTTCTAGCATGTAAGAAAAAATAGCCATCATGCACCTTTGAAAAGTCGAAGGTGTATTACATAGCCCGAATGGCATCCTTCGATATACGAAGGTACCAAAGGGGCATGTAAACGTGGTTTTTTGTTGATCATCGGGATGGATCGGGATTTGGAAAAATCCCGAGAATCCATCTAGAAAGTAATATCTTCTATGATTAGCCAATCTTTCCAGAACTTGATCAATGACCGAAAAGGGAAAGTGATCTTTACGGGTAGATTTGTTTAGTTTTCTGTAATCAATACACATTCTCCAACCCGTAACCGATCTTTTCGAATTAGTTTTCACCCTTCTAGTTCTTAATGACGGTTATGCCTCCCTTTTTAGGGACAACTTGAACCGGGCTAACCCACTTACTATCTGAGATACGGTAGATTATGCCCAAGTCAAGCAATTTAAGAACCTCACCTCTCACGACTTCCTTCATCGAAGGGTTTAGCCTTCGCTGATGTTCAATCAAGGAGGCATGATCATCATCTAGAAAAATACGATGCATACAGAGGGTGGGACTTATTCCTTTAATGTCGGAGATGTTATACCCGATGACACTTCTATATATTTTTTCAGAAAAACCAAGAGTTTGTCAAGAGAAGTCTCGTGGACTTTAGCATCGACAATAACGGGATAAGCATCATCGGCATCCAGAAAAACATACTTAAGTAAAGAGGGAAGGTGTTTCAACTCTACCTTTAGAGGAGGGGTAGTCCTCTCCTCCTTATTACCCTCGACCCGGAGGACCTCGAGCTCAGTATCAGTTCTAACTAGGGTGTCATGAAGAATTTTTTTATACCCCCGGCTTTCATCAGTGTCGAAGACCGCTCTGTCAAAGATCAACGATCGCAATAACGGGATAAGCCTCATCGGCATCCAGAAAAACATACTTAAGTAAAGAGGGAAGGGGTTTAAACTCTACCTTTGGAGGAGGCATAGCCCTCTCCTCCTTACCCTCGACCCGGAGGACCTCGAGCTCAGCATCAGTGCTAACCGGGGTGTCATCAAGAATTTTCTTATACCCTCGACTTTTATCAGTGTCGAAGACCGCTCCGTCAAAGATCAACGATCGCAATGGTTCTGCGACCTCGATCATTTTAGAAAATTCTACCTTAGTAGTATCGATGGTGTCGATGCGAAGGATTGCATCATTAATAGGCATTTTCATCGCCTTCGACAATGAGAAAGTGATCTTTTCATCCACGATATTCAGACTCAACCAACTATCTTTCACATCGATAACGGCGCCCGCCGTATTCAAGGAAGGCGTCCCCAATATCAAGGGAACCTTGGCATCCTCCTCCATATCCATTATGACAAAATCACAAGGGATAAAAACTCGTCCCACTTTCACCGGGACATCTTCTAGAAATCCTAGAGGTAATCTCACCGAGCGATCGGCAAGCTGAATAGACATCCTTGTGGGCTTTAGGCCGCCCACATTGAGCTTATGGGCCATAGTCAAAGGCATGAGACTCCCACATGCCCCCAAGTCACATACAACATTTTTGCTTTGAAGATCACCGGTTTTTACCGGTATAGAGAAACTACCAGGATAACCAATCTTCTCGGGAAGCTTGATCTGAAGAATAGCACTCACCTCCATGGGAAGCGAAATGGTGGCATGGTCCTCTAGTTTGCTCTTGTTAGACAAAAGTTCTTTTAAGAATTTGGCATAAGTCGGCGTTTGGGACAAAGCATGAAGAAAAGGGATGTTTACTTGAAGACCCTTCATGACCTCGAGAAACTTTCTCAACGATCTAATGGGGGAAAGGAGCCGGGGGCACGTATGCTTTCATCGGTGCCTTTACAACAACATTCTCTTTTGGAGTTGGAACACTACCCTCACTTTGTGGCTCACTCTCAAACGCTCCGCTCTCAAAATCAATCGACATATCATTAACAACTCCCTCTTTACTCACTTTTGTGGCGCCCTCATTTAAAACCATGAATGGACCCGCATAATCCTTTCCAAATCAATTAGTGATCGATTACCCCGGAAATTAAGAACTTGAAGAATTGTTGGAATTCCCCACTTGTTGGGCTATTTGAGTAAGTTGAGTTTCGATCATTTTGTTATGTGTTTTCAATTTGTTGATCGAAGTACTGATTTTGTTCATCTTCCGGTCACTATAAGAATTTATCTTGGTCTGGTATTGTATGAAGTTCTCTAGGATGGTTTCAAGGCTAGACTCTTATGGAGGGGGAGGAGTATATGGTGGCCTTTGAGAAGAAGGACCCTGATTGAAACCTGGAGGACGGTAAGGTGCCTGAGCTTGTTGGTCCCTCGGTTGGTAGGGTTGTTGCTGGCGGTGTTGTTGTTGAAAAGATGGTTGTTGTTGATTGTTGTTCTTACAGCTAAAATTAGGGCGATCCTTCCAACCAGGAATGTAGGTTTGAGAGTACGATTCATTCCGCGCTCCCATCATGGCAAATTGCTCCATCGAGGAGCTAGAATATGAAGACGAGTGGTTGTTGCCGCCACACATGTCACAAGAAAGAGCCGACTAAGATTCGGAACTTGAGGCGGCGAAGTGCGCTTTCTCAAGTCTCTGAGTTAAGAAATCCAGACGAGCATTCACATCGTCAAGATTTTGATTGGATCGAGATGTTGTCTTACGAACAACACGTCTCCACCCTCCCCATCAAAATTGCTTAGCTAGCTCCTCGATCATAGGCCTAACTTCAGAAAGAGGAACTTTCATCAACCTACCACTAGAAACAGGATTGAGGCCATTATAGGATGTCATGTAAGCAATGCCATCACTGTAACCATGATGAGGGCATGAGCGTAGGAGTTCACTAAAACGCTCCCATGCCTCACCGAGAGTTTCATCCTCCTCTTGAGAAAAGCACGAGATTTTTTTCCTCATTTCCGAAGTTTTCTCTAGAGGACAGTATTTTTCAAGAAATGCTTTAGTGATGGCATCCCAAGTACTCAAAGATCCCTCGGGGAGCGAGCGAATCCAATTCTTTGCTTTATCAGTTAAAGAGAATTGGAACATGTGCATCTGTATGAACTGTGGCTGAACATTGTTGTGCTTAACTGTGGAGCATAGTTCCAAGAAGTTATCACGATGAGAAAAAGGGAACTCGGTCGAGTTTCCCCCAAATTGTGAATCTTTCACCATCTTGATGAGATGTGGTGAAAATTCATGGTGACTTGCAGCTGTAGCGGGCAAAGTAATCCCACTAAGAAGTTCGAAGGATTCCGGGTGGCGAAAATCCCTCATGGTTTGTTGTGGAGGTGGTCGCGTATCAGCTATAACTGAAGAAACATAATAACAACTACTCGGTGACTTTGATTGCAACTTAGATTCGAGTTGCTTAATGTTATGCGCCCTAGTAGCCTTTCTCAAATCCCTCAGATAACGGTCGATTTATGGGATGAGTGGAATGAAAGGTAAGCTACGAGTCCTGCGTTTCATAAACTACTAAACAAACACGTTAGCAACAACATTTCACACAAGTAGGTAGAAAATGAATTAACGGAAGACAAAGTCCCGTCCAACTCAAATAAATCAATAGCAACAAATTCCGTTATTCCCCGGCAACGGCGCCAAAATTTGATAAGCCGTCATCGAGCCTACCAAAAGTAAATTACCTAACTCAGACTTACTAATGCTATTAAGGGCAAGAAAGGGTCGAACCCAAGAGAATAACGTTGCTGACCAACGAAAACAAGCATAGACAAGCTAAGTCAATATTGTATTAAAAGATTGAATGTCAATTAACTACAAAACAGTAAAGGAATAAAATACTAAGGTTCACCTTTGGAGCTAGTGTGACGACCGGGAAGACGTATACTACTTACTTTCGTAATAGGCATACTTAACAAGTCATAAGCACAAATCACGAAGAACGGTAACTTTCCCTTGATCGAAGGCCCAACTTTCGTGGTGCTTCCATCAATCGGGAGAAGGGAGTCATTACCAACGTTCACCTTTCGGTCCTTAGTTGGGGATACTCCTATTAATATAATGCTAGCTAAACATGAGACTCAACATCATTGACCCTTCGGTACCGTGCAAAGAAGAGGAGCGACCGTGCAAAGAAGAAGAGCGATCGTGCAAAGAAGAGGAGCGACCGCTGCTTTGGTCGGGTGCTTAATTCTTTATTTAAGAGCTTGGGCACGATCGTGCTACTAGGGGAGCGACCCCTCCTTTTGCAAAAAGCCTCTAAATGTTCCTTGGCTCAGATATCCGATGCTCGAACGACTCGCCGAATTCAGTGAAGTATGAGTTACCTACAAAAACGGGAAAAACGACCAAAAAGGTGTATCACATAGCAAGAATACTGCAAAATAGCTGAAGCACAACTAAACTACAAAAAGGAAATAAAAATGACAAAATGAAATAAGAAAAGTGAAAACTAAGCTATAAAACTAACCTAAAAGTTAAGAAAAACACTAACAAAAAGTCGGTTATCAAACACCCCTAAACTAAGACGTTGCTTGTCCCCAAGCAACTAACGCGCGAAGAGTTCGACAAATCCTTCAGGAGTGGAATTCTACAAGGGACTAAGGACTCCTATTACAGTCTTAAGACGCACAAATCCTAATGCTAGGAACTAACTAACTAAGGACTAAAACCTTTAACACACGAGAACCTTAAAGGACTACGAGGTATCCATGCCTAAACAACCTAACAACCGTCATACACCATTGAATAATCTCAGACATGAGTCGGTAGTGGGAAAAATACTCCGTGAGGGAGTCATGAAGAACAAAGGAAGGAAAGGGCACTCACGTCTCGCCGGAGTTAGTGTCTGTCGAAATTTGACAAGTGACGTCGCATACCAAAGATGAGACCTTTCGAGAACATGAAATCAATAGGGCTTAAGGTAAGTGGAAAGTGGAAGGGGGTATGGTCATAGCATTTTACATACATGGTCCGAAACTACAAATAACTACCGACCGACCGTTAGGATGAATTACAATAGGACACTGTTCGGCTAAGAAAACTACTATCTCCTTCTCTAAATATATACATTTTTTTTTGTTGCTACAAGTGAAAACTATGAAATCCACATAATAAACAAACATATATATATATATATATATATATATATATTTTTCTTTCTTTTTTTTTCTTTTTTTAATTTTTTTGAGCAGGAGTTACAATACACGAATAATTACACTACTAGGATTTACAAGGACCGAAAATAAAACTCGATGCTATGACGTAAGATGGAGGGAATAAAAAAAATAAAAATGGGATGCCTAAATCATGTTCCAAGTCTCGAAAGGGTGATAGCAATTCACAAGTAAAAAATCAGAGCTAAAAGAAACAGATAAACTAAAACCGATGAGGTATAAAATACGACGCTCAGAAATGAATAACCCTAAAAGGGCCTAATTAAGGCAGGAGCTCGAAACCTCACTTAGGTTCAAAAACCACCGACTCAGCGTCAACTAAACAAGGGACAACCTCGTACCACAAACCGATATGGATACACATCTAGTCCTAAAGGGTTCTCCTAAAAGGGAAAAATATTCTATCCTAAGAGTTAGTAAAAAGCATTGAAAATTGTGCGGACTCGAGACTCTAAAGGAAAGAAAATTCCCTCTAAGGATTCCCCTAGTTTCTTTATTAGAAAACGACTTACCTAAAAGGACAAATAAAAGAAAAAGGAAAAATTCATGCGAAAATATCCTAAATGCACTTAAATAAACTAAGCAAAAATAATATAAAAAAAACTAAGAAAATGAAACTATATGCTATAAACTAGTCAGAACTCCCCCAAATTAAAGTTGAGCACAATCCCTGTGCTCTTAAATGGGACTCGAAAATGGAGGGGGGAAAGGGTATTGGTTAGGTCAACAAAATTGCAAAGATCATCAACCAATAATTGGCAAAATGCAATAATCCACAACAATTCAACAATTAAACCAAATTTCAACCAACAATCACGCAATATAAGCTCAAATGCAAGAGGTGAACCAAAAATATTAGAAGGGTTAAAATTTATACCAAATGGGAGTATGAAAATACTCCCAACTTCCTCTTTGAAGTGGAAAAATGCAATGTTATCAACTTGATAATCTTGCTAATAGATTAAAGCCCATGATTTTTATTTTTTTTAAAAAAGGAGCGGCCGTGCAAAATATAGGAGTGACCGCTCCTTTCGACATCTGACTACTGGAAAATTAGGGGCAAGCGAGCTAAAATTGGCTGACCAAAGGAGCGGCCATGCAAGATAGAGGAGCGACCGCTCCTTTTGGACCTTCATGCTACTAGAAAATACAGGTACGAGCATGCTAAAGGAGTTGAACAAAGGAGTGGCCGTGAATTACGTAGGAGCGACTGCTCCTTTGAGGTCTGTAGCTAATGACCCTTTTTCCATGTTTCCTCACGCCCTTGCAAAATGTCTTTAAGGGGGCTCCTTCGGAGTAGCGGTCGTGCAACATAGAGGAGCGACCGCTCTTTTCTTCTGCTTCAAATTTTTTGCTTTGCTCTTATCCTTTGCATTCCAATGACCAAAGTGGAGTTTGTCAAGATCGAATGCCTCTGTTTTCACCCCTTTGGTTCATCACATTGCCACTAACTGTTGCTCATACGTGTTCCAAAAATGGCATTCAAATTTATTCTCGTTATCTGCACAACATTCAAACAATATACCAAAACGAGCATAAAATGGAACTAAAAAATCATAATATAAATGAAAGAACAAAAGTTTACTCTGAAAACATTAAACTACCGGTTGCCTCCCGAGAAGCGCTTGTTTAACGTCTCGAGCCCGACGAACTAGCCAGACACCGGGACTAAGATGTAACACAACTTACATCAAAGTAATCCTGCGCAACAAACACCCAGGACTCAATAAATAGCCCCGCAAAGCTCGTAAAAGCTTATCAAACGCACTAGCACTCAACTCACTGAAAACCACATAAGCAATGATCAAATCAAGCAAAGGGAATGGTTTAAAAACCGACATCCAATGCTTATGTGGGAGTGAGTGCCCACAGGGAGGAAAATCAAAATAAAAACTACTAAAAGAAAAATCAAACAAAAGAATCGGAACACTCCCAAACACCTCCCTTGCCTTGGTTTCTGGAGGAGAAACATTCGAGTCAAACAAGAGATGGTGCCCTCAGATGGGGTGATATGAGCATGGATGGAAGGGGAGTGGGATGTGAATAAACAAGGATAAATCCTCCTAAAAAGGGAATAAGAGAAGGTGGTATAACCATATCCTCCACATTAATTACCTTGTCAACTTCACTTGACTCTATTATAGGGGCCTCATCCTCTACAACATCAAATGGCGATGTGAAAGATTCCCGATTTTCATCACAACATTGCCAATAGGTGTCATCGTCTATGCGAGTTTGGATGGGTTGTTGAACTATGAGAGGCGACGTATCAAGGTCATGACTAGAGTCATGAACGATCGACTCAGCTTGGGGAATATGAGGTGAATCAACGGGGTTCATGCCAACACCTCGTAAATACTCATCAAAAACATGATCGAGCGAGCTCGGTTCATGTGAAACTTGATGGTAAATATCAATGTTAGAGACATGAGATCTCGGTTGATTAAAGCCATATTCCTCATATGTGCTCAACTTATGACTAAAATCATGTAATCCTTGGGTAGTCATCTCCCACTCATAAGTTTCCTTAGCGAGACACTCGAATAAGAGCCAAGCTCTATCCAAGTCGAAAGCTAAGAAATTCCCACAAGATAAAGATTCTACCCATTCTCGTGTTTCATAGTTCAAACCCTCATACATTAAATTACATATATCCCACTTACCAAAATTGTGATTAGGAGGAAGAGAGCCTCCGATCCTATCATAATACAACTAAAACGATTCATGCTCATATTAGGGATCAATTAAAGAAGTGGCCACCAAGCCAAAATATTCACAAAAATAAAGAAAAGGGACCTAAAACCATTCTACTCAACCTAAACTAATGGCATTACCTTCCCCGGCAACGGCGCCAATTTGATAGAAGGGATTTTCACCAAATAAAAACCCCCGTCGTAGTATGAGTGGGGGTGTCGAACACGGGGAAGGTACGTTGCACTAATCTAAGCATAAGCATTGAACAAGCTAGGTCAATGGATGGTCGCGAGAGGCGATTAGAACTACAGGAATTAACTAAAGCTACACTATGGAAATAAGAATAAAAAGGGACTAGGGTAAGAGATCCACAACTCATACCACCATGAATTATGAATCAATCGAAACCTAGACTTAGGTCATGGATAAGGGGAGGTCATTCTAAGATCACACTACTCTTTCAAGCTAGTGTGACGACCGGGAAGACATACACAAACCTATTTTCGTGGCGGAACATCTAACTAGTCATAAGCACAAATCACGAAGACCGGTAACTTTCCCTTGATCGAAGGCCCAACTTTCGTGGTGCTTCCATCAATCGGGCAAAGGGAGTCATCACCCACGTTCACCTTTCGGTCCTTCAGTGGGGATTATTCTATGAATCTAATGTTAGCTAGACACGAGACTCAACATCATCGAACCTTCGATACCGACATTATCACAACCAAAAGCCAAGAAGCAACTAAACCACAATCATGGAGGATTTGAGAGGTTTCACTCAAACCCTAGAAATTAACTACTCACAACTAATTAATAAAAACATGATTAAAACTAAAACTAAATGCAAAAACGAACCCCAAAACTATGAACAATAAAAACAACAAACAAAACCTAGATATCTATATGAAAACTAAACTAACAAGATAAATAAATTACAAGAACAAGAACACAAACTAACATATATAAACAACTAAAACAACAATGAAACCAAGCATAAACAATTAAAACAACAATCAAACAACAAAAATCAGGAAATCAAAGCAATAAAATAAAGCTATAAAAGTACCTTGAAGAACGAAGAACAAGCTAAGGAGAAGAGGAAGAACAAACTAGAGATTCATTGCATAAATTAAAGTGTTTGATACAAGAAGAATGCTAGAAATAGGAACTAAGCTAAGTGAGGGAGAATAGGCTCTCATCGCGCTCCAATCCAGGGTTATAAGAAGAGCTTTCAAATTATATATACACTAGTAATTTACAAAGCAAAAACCCGGCCAGAAAACGCAAGAAAACAGAGCTGCCAAAAGGAGCGGTCGTGCACGCGTGAGGAGTGACCGCTCCTTTATAGGTGTCGCCGTGCGAAGAAGTGGAGGGACTACTCCTTTGGTCGGGTGCTTAATTCTAAATTTCAGAGCTGGGGCGCGACCGTGCTACTAGGGGAGCGACCCCTCCTTTTGCAAAAACCCTCTAAATATGCCTTGGCTCAGATATCCGATGCTCGAACGACTCGCCGAATTACGTGAAGTATGAGTTACCTACAAAAACGGGGAAATCGACCAAAAAGGAGTGGCACATAGCAAGAATACTGCAAAATAGCCGAGGCACAACTAAACTACAAAAAGGAAATAAAAATGACAAAATGAAATAAGAAAAGGGAAAAATAAGCTATAAAAATAACCTAAAAGCTAAGAAAAACACTAAAAAGTCGGTTATCAGTACTCAATTCCCGGGGCAACCTATCACCAACCCTAAGGAGCAAGCAAATGCGGTGATTTGGTTTTCTGATTTGGATCAGGTGAATTCGGTCATGGTCTTGGAAGAATCCAAAGACAATGTAAGGGTCCGGGAAACTATCGATGATATATCGATTCATTTTGGGGAAGTTATAGCTGAAGACAAAGCACAACACACCCATCCTCGGCCTTCACCCAAGATTTACTCGCCTCCACTTCCATTCCCTAATTGAGTCACCGAACATAAAATTGGGAACAATCTTTCAAAGTTCCTCGAAGTCATGGGAAGACTTCACTAAAAAACAACGTTCCTTGAGGCTATGGCTAAAAAGCCGGCGTATGCCATGTTCCTTAGGGACTTTTTTCAGACAAGCCACCACCGGAAGAACATTCACCCGCACCTTCTATAATACATTGAATGTTGTCATCAAGGGAAAAGGGAAAGAGCCCTCGGAAAAACATGGCAACCCTAGTAGTTTCACAATCCCGGTCAAGATCGATGATCTTGGAGCAAGTGTGAGCCTATTGCCACTTCATATGGCGCTCAAGCTCAAGGTAGGAGAACTAAAACCTACTCCACTCTCCATTATGCCATCCAATCGCTCGGTTAGGACACCTCTCGGGATCCTTGAAGATATCTCGGTTCTGATAAATCGATTCTTCATTCCTTGTCATGGATACAAGTGGGGAATCAGATACAATGTTAATCTTAGGAAGGACATTCCTGAAAACGGCGGGCGTCTTGATAGATATGAGGAATGGAAGTCTTGATTTTGACATTGGGGGTAAGAAAATCACCTTCTCGTTCCCCAAAGAGTCGGAAGCACCAATGTTTGGCGAGGTACTTTGTATTAATGTGGTCGACGCATCACCGGTGTTTGGTCGAGTTCGATGTTATTCCCGTTGAGGAGTAGGGCCAACTCGGACATTTCTTCATGCTCGGGACGTTAAACAAGCGCTTGTAGGAGGCAACCCTCAATTTATTTCTTTTTAGGATAGTTTATTTCCTTACATTGTAAAATAAAATGAGAGAAAATGAGAAAATAGTTTAGAACATCCATGAATGTATGTTAGAAAAAGGGAGCACTCGAAAAAATATCAAGGGTGAGTTAAAAGAAAATTAAAGATTTCCTTGATCGCAACTTCCGAATACATTAACGAGTGTACTTTTGGCCTTTTTAGGCCCCTATACATCTTGATGTATCCCTTAGTGTGCAATCAAGAGAAGATGTTCTAAGCATACAATTCTGGTCCAAATTCTGAACTTAATCAACTGCAAATTTTGGATACAGGTGGTGTGCAGAGGGCACTGAAATTTTATCTGCATTCGCTGAGCTTACAGTTGCTATTCTTCCAATAGCAACATTTTTGCTTGCAACGGGCGCTACCGTTCGTTGAGTTTGATTGGTCATTTTTCCAATAACCAAAATTTTCCTTGCACTGAGCGTTGGCCCAAAATTAGCGTCCGCTGAGCTTCAGGCCAAATTTTTCCAGTAACCCAAATTTTTGTTGTAGCGGGTGCTGGCCCATTTTCATCGCCCGCTAATGGGCCTTCTTTAAAATACCAGAATCTTGTTAAAATGGGGCATTGACCTCTTGGAATCAGTCAGCGGCCGCTGATGACGATTAATATAAAAGAATACAGCCCAGGATTCGTCATATTTCACGAGGATAAAACAGAAAACCACGAATTCTCTCAACTTCTTTCTCGAACCCTAACTCTCAAACTACCTCAAATCTTTCTCAAACACCATCATTCATCATCATCTTAACTACATTACTCCATTTCCTCCATTCCATCACATTTTTCTTCCCTTTTCTGTCCTCTAATTCGAAACGCGGGTTCGAAACTTTAAAAAAAAAGCGAAAAAGCACGGTTCTAGGGTTACATTAGGGGCTCGTTTCATCAACATATCATTGACTGGTTAGGGAAGTAATCTAGCTCAATTTTTTTTAGTTAGTTTTTGGTCTTATTCTCGCCTAACCATGGCCGAGGCTCGTAAACAGAAGAGACATGACCGACCCGGTACATCAAACAAAGACCAACAGAATGACACACCATAACAACCACCACCCCCCCAATTAGAGTTCCACAGGCCAAAATTATACAACTTCATAAGGCGGACATTTCACCCTACCTGATTCTATAATGAACGCCCTTATATGGCGCTGCAAATTACCAGGGAAATGAAAACCGTATTTACAAAGTTTGGGTGGGAAAATTTGACTGAACTCGACATGGCCGATAACACTTTTCCACCCTGTGGTCTCGGAATTTCAATTGACCTTTCTGCTGTTCAATGATCGCCACACTATCACCATTTCCCAGCTTAATGAATTTTCAGATTGCGACTCGACTAACACTATCACCGACCTTAGTGCTAAAAACTTTCCTGACTTTAACTCGCTTGCCTTTTGGCATGCGATTACAGGTGATGATCATTTTGATTCTACTTGGGCAGTCACCAGCGCCATCTATCACCTTTCCTTACGGCTAGTCTATATGTTGTTGACCTACTCAATCTTCTCAAAAAAGGAGGTTGGGAAGATAAACAAGGACGAGTTCCTTTGTCTTTACTTAGCAACTACTCCATCACCGATTGGGAAGGTGAACACAGGGCACTTACTGGTCAAGCGTATGCTTGCCCAGACACGAGACCCCAAGATGACTGCTGATATCACCTTAGGAGGATTTGTGACCATTATAGCTAGGAAATTGGGGTACTCACATTACATTGACCAGTTAGATAAGTTTTCCGAGACCCAGTACTTTGACAAGTATGACTTCCTCAACCAGGCCTTCATCAAGAACACCAACCGCAACGACACGCTAACTGTAATTGTTCGCTGGAGACACCACCCTTACCTGCCTAATCCCGAGATAA
Organism: Salicornia ramosissima; assembly: GCA_951394345.1. Lineage (NCBI taxonomy): Eukaryota > Viridiplantae > Streptophyta > Magnoliopsida > Caryophyllales > Amaranthaceae > Salicornia > Salicornia ramosissima. The sequence goes on along the minus strand of OX596236.1, from coordinate 29,279,971 downwards.
CTAGGTTTGATCCGGAAAACCCTTTTTTGATCCCCGCGGAGCCCGTAGCCCAACATGACATTGACCTATTTCAGGGCCCCATGGTTTTTGTTTAAAAGGAAGTCGACCAACCGGCACCCCAACCACCAACAGCATAACCCATCCCACCGAGCCACAATTTGACTTTGCGACCGCCTTTGAGGCCCATTATTTCTAACATTACAGAGATGCAATCTGACTTGTGCCGTCTCCATATACAGACCTACTAGATGTAGGACTACCATGCGTCGGATGGTCATTTCTTTCGACACCATTCCGTCTCCCCCTAGGATGACCCTGAGATCTAGACCTCTCCACCCACAACCTCGGGAAGATTCTTTCTTCCTAGCTTGGGGGGGTTTAGACCCTTTGGGTCTATTTACCTTATAATAATTTAGTAGGACCCGTAGCTAGTGAGGGTGAAGCACTAGAGCCTCGATCGAGGCATGACTTCGGTAGCGTTAAAGGCGCTTTAATAGTGTCAATGCTACACTAGTAGCCTTTCTCAAATACCTCATATAACGACCGATTTATGGGAGTAGTGGGATGCATGGTAAGCTACGAGTCCTGCGTGTCATAAACTGCTAAACAAATACGTTAGCAATAACAAGTCACATAATCAAGTAGCAAATGAATTAATGGAAGACAAAGTCCCGTCCAACTCAAGTAAATCAATAGCAAAAAATTCCGTTATTCCCCGGCAACAGCGCCAAAATTTCATAGGTCGTTGTCGAGCCTACCAAAAGTAAATTACCTAATTCGGACTTACTAATGCTAGTAAGGGCATGTAAGGGTCGAACCCAAGAGAATAACGTTGCTTACCAAAGACAATGAGCATAGACAAGTTAAGATGATATTAGATTAAAATATTGGAAGTCAATTAACTACAAAACACTAAAATAGGGGTCTAAAACAAGGAATAAAATACTAAGGTTAGGGGATTAACGACTCGATACCACCATGAATTATGGATCGCTCAATACTTAGACTTAGGTCATGGTTAAAGAGGAGGTCATTGATAAGAGGCCTTTATGACCTATTTTATACCCCATTTTCTCCCCAATTAAGGCCTTTATTGGTACATTTTATTTCCTTCCAGGTTATATTTTCTCTTTTTAGGCTTTTTAGTTGTCTTAGTGTATATTGTGTCATTTCGATGGTATTTTGCCCCATTATTTAAACTCACCTTAGTCTTTTGCATTTTTACCTTCTTATGACTTGCGGATTACTTATTTCAGGCCCCTCATCCGGGCTACACGTGGGAGGCAAGTCAGGGAGGAGAGCGATGGGAATCGAAAGAGGAGCTAGATCAATTGAAGCCGACTATTGGTCGCCCTCCGCTATCTTGGGCACAACTTGTGTTATAGACATTGTTTGGGTTCACGACCAATTGCGTTGGAAGCTAAAGTTCAAGAGCTTTCCATCGGTTTATTACACGCTCCAATCCGAGGTCTACATCAAAAGTGATGAGCCTTACAAGATCAGTTCTCTGTGCAACCTTCTCATAGCGGACGCTCTAAGCTTTAGTGCGGACGCTCTATATGTTCAGAGCGGACGCTCTCCTTATTAGAGCGGACACTCTCGTTCCCTTGCTAATGTCCTATTTTTTCCGAGACTTCAGAGCGGACGCTTTAAATTTTAGAGCCTCCGCTCCGATGCTCTAGTGGATTACATACTTTTTGTCAATGTCTTAGAGCAGACGCTCTAAATTTCAGAGCGCCCGCTCTGAGTTATCAGGTTAGCTATTTTCACGGGCTTCTAACTCCACTTAGGGCTAATTTCTCGGGGGTATAAATACCCAATCTTTTCCCCTTGATGTACTAAGCACATTTTGAGAGACATTTTCAGATTCATTATCATACTATTAGCTTAGGATTTTCACTTTTAGAGAGTTTTGTAGGAGAGAGATAGCATAACAACTTCATTTTTCTCACTTGTATTTGGATTGATCTTCTCTTAGTTGTTAATTTCTGAACTCTTTCTTTTGTTCTTCCCATCTATTTACTTGTTTTGGCATTTATCTTGTTCTTAGTTGTTATTTTTGCTTGGTTGAGTAGTCTAGTTAGTTTAATCTTCAATACTTTTTATTTTTGCACATTCTTCTCCATGTTTATTTCTATCTCCTTATTTGCTATTTTCATTTTCATTCTCTTTGTTCATTCTTGTCTACTTCTTTCTTAGGCTAGATTTTTAGCTAGGGAAGGGGGATAGTGAAGCATTATTGATGAGAAATTTCTGATTTTTAGTTTCAATGTGTTGATAAATATTGGTTGCTTAATCTAGGGATTTATTTTGTTGAGTTTGGATTTTGGCCATTTCCATAACTTAAAACCCCAATCATTTATGTGTTGTACGAGAGTGAGCACATAAATGGTGGAAAGTTAGATTAAGCATGACTATTAGCTCCTTGGTATAGTTGGGCTGCCGATGCCCTTGAGTGCGTGAGAACGATTCTTTGGTGTTGGCGATTCGAATGGGATTAGAAGGTATGTGAGTGTGACCTCCTAATTCCGGGCGAATCACCCCCTTTATGATTCAACCTTGTTGCCTTAATTAGAATTTTGGATTTGTATTTGTTTCATGATTCCCCTAACCCTGGTGTTTATTTTCTCAAGTTATCTTCCATTCATTCCTAATTTATTTTTAGCAATCTCTAGCATTAGTATTTTAGTTTAATCAATTTAAACTCCCCATTTTTATACCCCGCTAATCGATTAGCCTTCAACTAAGTTCAAAAATCTTGCTTCTCCGTGGATTTCGACCCCTACTTACCATTTGCTATCTTTCAAGTTAGAGAGTATAGGCTAGGGTATTTTATCCTTGATTCCGAACCCTTGGGAACGAACGACACCTAAGGGATGGATCAAGTTTTGGCACCGTTGCCGGGGACGAAACGATTTCTTTCTCTTAGTTTATTTGCTTTTTGGTTGGTTTTATTGCTTTCATTTTATTTTAATTCTTTATTTTCCCAGTGATTGTCATTGCTAACGCTCTCATTAGCCTTGTTGAATGCTAAGGAGATCCCAAGGCACTCTAGACTCGTCCATTGATCCATAAATTTCCCGAACTCTACATCAGATTCGGAGGGTATTTCGAGAGTATAATCAAGAGAAGGGGGACTTAAACTCGGTTTCTTCTAGTGAGTTTGGTGAGGCCATGGCGGATGATGGCAATGATGTTCTATTTAGGGATTTTGGCAATCCCGGTTCTTTTGAGCTCATCGGTGGAATTTTTCTCCCAACTACGGATACAAACTTTACAATCCATCCTAATTACAATCAAATGGTTCAACGGGAGCAATTCTCCGGATCCGCTCATGAGGACCCCTATGAGCATTTGGATAAGTTTTTTGGAGATTTGTGAAATGTTCCATACAAATCAAGTCTCCAGGGACTATATCGGGATGCATCTTTTCCGGTACTCTCTCACTGGAAAAGCATATCGGTGGCTCAAGAACCTCAAGCCCAACTCTCTTAGAACTTGGGGGGAGGTCACCGCAGCTTTTCTCGCGAAGTTCATTTCCGAAGACAAGACGACAGAGTTATGAAGAAAGATTTCTACTTTTGAGCAAGCAAGGTATGAGTCTTTGGGAGAAGCTTGGGGCCGTTTCAAGGAGTATGTTCGCACTTGCCCACAACATGAATATAGCAAGCCACTTCTCATCTGATTTTTCTATGATGGGCTCAATGATGTACCAAAGTGTACCTTAGATTCCGGATGTGGTGCACATTTGAGCAAGGTTCCAGAAGCTCGATTGGAAGACACCATAGAAGAAGTAGGGAGGAACTACTCAAGGAGCGGCGGAAGAAGAAGTGAGGAGAAATCAACGGGGAAGTTCGAACTTGACCAGGATTCCCTAAAAACTCTCATGGAGCAAGTGATTGATAAAAAGTTGAGCAAGAAGAAAGCATCATCATCCTCCACTGAACATGTACATTCATTCTCTTGAGACATTTGTGGGGGCACTAGCTAACCATGACACATCCTATTGTGGCGGTTTGACTCCCGAGCACGTTGCCGCTGTGGGTTACCTTGACAACCAACGGGACCAAAGAAACAATTGGAGGGGACCCAACCCCAATTTCAACTCAAGGTTTGGTGATCAAGGTGGTCCAAGAAACTTCAACAATCAAGGAGCTCCCTATATCCATCCAAATGCAAGAGGCAACTTCCAAAACAAGCCTCACCCACAACACCAATTCCCACCACCAAACACCACCTTTCAAAACAAAAACTTCCCATCCCCAAACACAAACAACCTTCCAAACACATCCAACCCACAAAGCAACCTATCTCAAGACACACTCCTCATTTTAGATCAACTAAAGAATGTAACTCAACAATTTGAGCAAAAGTTGGGAAACATTGACCGAAAGGTGGAACAAAAATTCCAAGAGGCTAACTCCCACCAAAAGATCCTTGAAAACCAAGTTGCCCAACATGACGAGAATGTATCTCAACTTTTTAGTGAGAAACTCCTTGGTCAACCCACTCAAAATCCGGCCACCTCCCATCATCATGCGAAGGCAATATATCTTAGGACCGGGAAGTCGTATGATGGTCCAAAGAGAAGTGATGAGGAAACATCAAGAGAAAATCACGAGGAGGGCGAGGAGAAAGGAGAGGAACCGATTGTCAATAAAAGAAAATCTCAAGAGGAGGTGTCTAGGGGGAAGCAAGTTGAGGGTCCAAGGCATCAACATTCATCTCCAAGCAACCAACCTTCAAGGTTCAACCCTCCCATGCCATATCCGGAAAGAGTTGTGGAGAAAAAACTTAATGACAAGTACCACAAGTTCATCGAGATGATGAAGGGTCTCCAAATCAACATTCCATTTCTTGAAGCAATGTCTCAAATGCCCTCCTATGCCAAGTTCCTAAAGGAACTCCTCTCAAATAAGAAGAGACTCAATTAAGAGCACATCACACTACCTCATCAAGTAAGTGCCCTTGTGCAACGCCAACTTCCACCAAAACAACGTGATCCGGGTAGCTTCACTCTTCCGGTCAAGTTGGGGGATCTAGAGAGAAAGGGGGCACTAGAGCCTCGATTGAGGCATGACTTCGGTAGCGTTAAAGGCGCTTTAAGAGTGTCAATGCTACACTAGTAGCCTTTCTCAAATACCTCATATAACGACCGATTTATGGGAGTAGTGGGATGACTGGTAAGCTACGAGTCCTGCGTGTCATAAACTGCTAAACAAACATGTTAGCAATAACAAGTCACATAATTAAGTAGCAAATGAATTAATGGAAGACAAAGTCCCGTCCAACTCAAGTAAATCAATAGCAACAAATTCCGTTATTCCCCGACAACGGCGACAAAATTTGATAGGTCGTCGTCGAGCCTACCAAAAGTAAATTACCTAACTCGGACTTACTAATGCTAGTAAAGGCAAGTAAGGGTCGAACCCAAGAGAATAACGTTGCTGACCAAATGTAATGACCATAGACAAGTTAAGTTGATATTGGATTACAAAATTGGATGTAATTTAACTACAAAACACTAAAATAGGGGTCTAAAACAAGGAATAAAATACTAAGGTTAGGGGATTAACGACTCGATACCACCATGAATTATGGATCCCTCAAAACTTAGATATAGGTCATGGTTAAAGTGTAACAGCCCCGGAAATTCGGACCCTTTTTCCTTTCTTTATAAAACTTAAATTTTACTAAAAACCATAGCCCGAATTTCTAGAGTTGCTACTCGTACGCCCACCTCTGATAAGAAGTGGGTATACAAATAAGTAAAAGCAGGATCGTAATGTTTTCGAATTCCAAAATGGATTTCATTCATAAATACCAAAGATGTACAATGTTTAAATACAAAACATTAAAAGTTCAAATAACGCATTACAAGATGTTCTACTAAAGCATAAAGCCTATGATCAAAGGGTTTAGCTAATTCCAACAGGGATTCCTCATCAGCCTCAAACAAGTAAGCCATCCTTACTACTCACCTGCACAAAACCCCAAAGGAAAACAACAAACAAACAATAACACAAAAATCAGAAAAACTGAGTATGATCGACTCTATCCCGTAAAACGGTTTTAGTTTAAAAATAGTTGACACACAAGAAACATAAAACATCAGCTGAACCAATTCATAAATTTTAGAGCAATTCTTATTCAAGATTATTTAATTGGGAAAGTGAACGCGATAGGGCCTGTTTCATCTCGTCACGGACTTTTCGGCCTGGCCTGCAGCTTGTCGACAGAGTGTCCCGAGTGTATACACCCCTCACAGAACTAATGCGTATCCGCAAGTGCGCGCCAAAAGTTCAGGAGGAGGACGAAAGCATATTATAACAGTTACAATGATTCAACGACTATTCAACACATGTCCCACCTATTGCGTGTCCACCACAACAATAGGCCCACATTGGGTACTGCGCAATGAGACACCGTTCATCACCCTAATAGGTCGTCACTGTTCGGGCTACTTTCCCTTTGAAGATTGTTTCACTTTAAGTTTAGGTACATTTGGTTTTGAAAACCATTTGAGTGAGAACAACAAACTACAAATAAATCAAAGATCCCAAAATTCCGCACTTTAAGAATTCTCCATGAGAAATCAAACCATAAGGCAACTTGCCAATCCAGTTCAATAACTCGATAACTCATCGTTCATTCTTAGACACCACTTATACTCCTTAAATCAAAGCAAGTTCAAATATTCACCAATCCATAACCAAATTCCATGACGTAAATAATTCATTAAACAATGACAATCAAAGAATTGCTAAGAGCGCCAAACTTTTCAAAATCATGTGCATAGAAGGAAATTTTCGAAAGAGTAATAATATACTCATAAACACATTTTTCGAAAATATGTATGTATATATATACTAAATAATTTTCAAAAATGGTAAAATACGGTTACATAAAACATTTGGAGATTTTAAGTTGTAAAAATCATAATATAAATACTTACACTAGTAGAAAAAAATTCTTTTGCTGCATATCAAATGATGTGGTTATTTGAAAAACCGTAGCTTTTAATTGTAAAAATCCCAAATAAAAAAAAATTGTTTAATAAGATGCGGTTTTTTAAAAAACCGCATCATTTGAATTGTTAAAAAAATTAAAACCCTGGTATAAATACACTATATCCCACCCAAAACCATTTGTATTTCTGATTCTTCTCTCATCTCCCTCTATCTCTCTCGTGCCCCCTTATCTGCCGCCTCTCCTCTGCCAGAAAAATAGCAGCCGCTAGCGACCCACCACCACCGGAGGTAATCTCCTCTTCTTCCTTATGTCTTGTCCTTGCTTAGTCTAGGGTTTGAACAAAAAAAAGGAGAAATCTGAAATTGGTTGTTGTTGTTGTTGTTGTGTTGTTGCTACTGCTGCGCCGTTGCCGCCGTCGGTGTGCCACCATCTCCGGTGATGACCGGTCTCCCCTCTCCTTATCTTCATCACTATATACACCACCCAAGGTACCCACACTCCTTTGCTTCCCTCTTTGATTCTAGGGTTTAGTTTGATAGTTTATGTTGTGAAATTTGGAAAATGTTTTTGGATTATAATTTTAAATAGAATTTCTGATTTTTTTCATTTTCATTGGTATTATTTATTGTTGTCACTGTTGTTGTGTTGTTTTTGGAGTGATTAGATGGGTTTATAGTTGAGATGGATGAGTACTTGGTTTGTGAGTTGAATTGGTGATTGGGGATGCTTAATTTCATTAAAATTTGTTGTTATACGAGTATTGAAGACAACCATCAGTGTTGGTAGCTGTTGTCCAGTAAAGAATTTCATGGAAACTGATTTTTTTTAAGTTGATCTCTGCAGCAGGTATTCTGTTTTGCAATTTTCGTCACTTTAGAATCTGATGATGCAAAAATATCATGTAAAAAGAGTTCTAGCTCTCGAAAAATTAATGAGGTTAGGCTCAAGAATTTCATGATTCCGAGTTCGGTGCTAAAAGTTATGACTGTTTTAGTGTGAGCTGTCCAAAACCAACGATTTTGAGAAATGATGTATATTAACTACTATTATTTCTATTGTTAATTGATTTTATCGCCAAATTGATTATTTTTACCTATGAAACTAAATGTCAGATTTAATAAAAATATTTTAAAGTGTATTATTATACATTAAAGTATAAATTTTAATTCGAGTTTTATAACATAAATTAATAGTATTATATAGGGGTTTTGTAGTAATTGATAAAATTTTGTGTTAGGAATCAATGTTAGTTGATTCATATGTGATTGTAGGGGAAGGATTCTTTAGTTGATTTTTGATTGAAAGTGGTTTTCAAGATTATATTACAAAGGTATGTATGTACTTAGGAAGTTGTTTGTATGCAGTGGCATGTTTAGGGCATGATTTGAACTGTGTTTGTGCAATTTCCTACAAGTTTATGAATTAGTGCTAATTAGACTTTAGATATTATTAGGGTTTTTTAATTTGGGGGAAATTTTGTGGGTTTGGTTTAGTGGGGGCTTCGGTGTGGGTTTGGTTCTGGGTTGTTGCGAGGGTCTGGATAGAGTGGACGTGGACCAAGGTGGGTGGGCATGGTTCTGGTTAATACTTGTTTTGGTGTGATTTTGAAATTTGTTGGTTTGCTATTGTTGATTTGGAGTTGTTGCTATTGGTCTACTACTACACTTGGTGCTTTGCTTTGTTATTTCTACTGTTGCTATTGTTGCTTTATTGTGGTTGCTTAGTTATTGTTGCTAATTGGTCTGATGCTACTAATGGTGCTCAGTCATTGTTGCTATTGCTTGGCTGGTGCTGTTGCCCACTTGTTGTTGCTTTACTATTGCTTGGTCCGCTTCTGTCGTTGTTACTTTTCTGTGGTTGCTTCGGTGTTGTTATTGGTCTGCTTGGCCTATTTGGTTCATTTTTGTTCCAAAACCCTCTAACATTGCCCAAAATCATGGAAATAAGTCATAGAATGTTTAACTAAATATTATACGATGTGAATGGATCTTAAAAACATGAATTAGGTTGATCGGTGCCAAGATGGCAACTATACCACCAAAACCAAGCCAAGAATGACTTATTTGGCTCAATTTTGTTCTAAAACGCTCTAACTTTGTCCGAAATCATGCAAATAAATCATAGAAAGTTTACATGAATATTATAGGACGTGAATGACACTTAAAAATACAATATAGTTTGATTGGTGAGAAGATGGGAACGAAAACAACCAAAACGAGCATAAATGACCGATTTGGCTTGTTATTGTCCCAAAAAGCAATAAATTTTCCCAGAATCATGAAAATAAGTCATATAATGTTTACATGAATGTTATAGGATGTAAATCAAACTTAAAAACATAATCTAGGATGATCGGTGCCAAGTTGAGAACGAAAACACCAAAAACGAGCTAAAGATGGCCTATTTGGTTCAATTTTGTTCTAAAACCCTCTAACCTTTCCCAAAATCATGAAAATATGTCATACAAAGTTTAAATGAATGTTATGGGTTGTGAATGAACCTTAAAAACATGAACTAGGTTGATCGGGGCCAAGATGGGAACTATACCACCAAAACCAAGCCAAGAATGACCTATTTGGCTCGGTTTTGTTCTAAAACGCTCTAACTTTGTCCGAAATCATGCAAATAAATCATATAAAGTTTACATGAATATTATAGGACGTGAATGACACTTAAAAATACAAAATAGTTTGATTCGTGAGAAGATGGGAACGAAAACAACCAAAACGACCCTAAATGACCGATTTGGCTTGTTATTGTCCCAAAAAGCAATACATTTTCCCAAAATCATGCAAATAAGTCATGTAATGTTTACATGAATGTTATAGGATGTAAATGAAACTTAAAAACATAATCTAAGATGAGTGGTGCCAAGTTGAGAACGAAAACACCAAAAACGACCTAAAGATGGCCTATTTGGTTCATTTTTGTTCCAAACCCCTCTAACCTTTCCCAAAATCATGCAAATATTTCATACAAAGTTTAAATGAATGTTATGGGTTGTGAATGAACCTTAAAAACATGAACTAGGTTGATCGGGGTCAGGATGGGAACTATAACACAAAAAAAAAACCAAAATGACCTATTTGACTCGTTTTTTGTTCTAAAATGCTCTAACTTTGTCTGAAATCATACAAATAAATCATATAAAGTTTTCATGAATATTATTAGGACTTGAGTGACACTAAAAAATACAAAATAGTTTGATTGGTGATAAGATAGAAACGAAAACAACGAAAACGAGCCTAAATGGCCGATTTGGCTTGTTATTGTCCCAAAAAGCAATATATTTTCCCAAAATCATGCAAATAAGTCATATAATGTTTACATGACTGTCATAGGATGTAAATGAAACTTAAAAACATAATATAGGATGATCAGTGCCAAGTTGAGAACGAAAACAACAAAAACGAGCTAAAGATGGCCTATTTGGTTCATTTTTGTTCCAAAACCCTCTAATCTTGCCTAAAATCATGCAAATATGTCCTAAAAATTTTAAATGAATGTCATGGGTGGTGAATGAACCTTAAAAACATGAATTAGGTTGATCGGGGCCAAGATGGGAACTATAACACAAAAAACAAGCCAAAATGACCTATTTGGCTCATTTTTTGTTCTAAAACGCTCTAACTTTGTCCGAAATCATGCAAATAAATCATATATAGTTTACATGAATATTATAGGACTTTTGTGACACTAAAAACTAAAAAATAATTTGATTGGTGAGAAGATGGGAATGAAAACAACCAAAACGAGCCTAAATGGCCAATTTAGCTTTGTTATTGTTCCAAAAAAGCAATAAATTTTCCCAAAACCATGCAAATAAGTCATATAATGTTTACATGAATTTTATAGGATGTAAATGAAACTTAAAAACATAATCTAGGATGATCGATGCCAAGTTGAGAATGAAAACACCAAAAACGAGCTAAAGATGGCCTATTCGGTTCATTTTTGTTCCAAAACCCTCTAACCTTGCCCAAAATCATGCAAATAAGTCATACAAAGTTTAAATGAATGTAATGGGTTGTGAATGAACCTTAAAAACATGAACTAGGTTGATCGGGGCCAAGATGGGAACTATAACACCAAAAACAAGCCAAAAATGACCTATTTGGCTTTTTTTTTTGTTCTAAAACGTTCTAACTTTGTCCGAAATCATGCAAATAAATCATATAAATTTTACATGAATATTATAGGACTTGAATGACACTAAAAAATATTAAATAGTTTGATTGGTGAGAAGATAGGAACGAAATCAACCAAAACGAGTCAAAATGCCCTATTTGGCTTGTTTTTGGTTCAAAAAGCTATAACTTTGTTCAAAATCATGAAAATAAGTCATATAATGTTTACATGAATATTATATAATGTAAATCAAACTTAAAAACATTATCTAGGTTGCTCGGTGCCAAGTTGAGAACAAAAACGGACCAAAAATGACCTATTTGGTTTGTTTTTGTTCCAAAACCCTCTAACCTTTCCCAAAAACATGCAAATAATTGATAAATGTTTACATGACATGAAAAAAACTTTAAAACATGAAATGGGCTTGTAGAAGCGAATGTAGGAACGAAAATGGTAGAATTTAGCGAAATATGACCTATTTGGCTATTTTTCGCTCCAAAATGAGCTTCTAGGTTGTAGAATCATACGAATAAATACCTAAACCTTAATTTATTTGAGCGGCATATTTTTGCGTAGAATTCTTACTTTTAGTGTGGCGAAAACTAATCATGTCACTTATGTTATGTATTTTCTCAGGTTTTCAACACACTAAGAGAAGGGTCATTCACATCTACAGAGATCAATGAAGTTCGAGACAAGTGTGCAGCTATCATTACTGATACATATTTGTGATTTCCTATATTATTACTAATACTTTGTTATTAAACGTTATTATTCTATGAAATTTTCGTATATATATATATATATATATATAATGAATTTTTTTAATTCTTGCTTATACTTCGAGCCCGCATAATGACGTGGCGATGATCACCGAATAACATTCTTGAAAATGTGTGAGATTGGGGTTCCCTATCAATAGGAATCACTTTTGTAACGTTGAATTTAAATTTACGTTTTTATATTATAGTATAAATTTAAATTTTATTATTTTCAAAAAGATTTTGAAAAGATGCGGTTTTCATAGCTTTTCAGTGTTCTAATTGTACCAAAAGATGGGGTTTTTTTAATTAAAAGATGCGGTTTTTGTTTAGAAATAGTTTTTTTTTTAAATTAAAAGTTGCGGTTTTTAAAAAAACCGCAGCATTTAATGTGCAGAAGATGCGGTTTTTAAACCGCAGCATATAAAAAAATTCAAATGATACGCCTATAAACGATGCGGTTGAAAACCGCAACATTTGTGTTAAAAAAAACCGCAGCACTTCAATTATTTTCTACTAGTGTTAGTACAATTTTGAAAATTTGAAATAATATTTTCAATCCGTGAGAGTATATTTTCGAAAATTTCAGAATTTGTAAATAGAATAAATAAGCTTCTTTTGGACTTCTAATGGGTATTTGGTACACAAATTATATGATCTAAAACACATGTACACAACTCTTAGTCCAAAAACAAGTTTTATTTTGGTTTTCGAAAATTACAAAAGCATAAATAAACCATTATAAAAATCTGGACAACAACTATATTTGGCATAAAATGCCTTTAAGGCCATCACATTAGCCCTCAAAAACATGGCTAAAAACATTCCTTGAATGCCCATACATCCACACGAAAATACTACTACTTTGCACACAATTAATCATAATTTTACGTCATCAAAACAACCTTAAAAACAATAACTAAAACAACTACTTAAGCATGCATATAACTTCAACTAAAGCGTAAATAAACATAACTTTAAAACATTAAAACTACGCTAGAACATCACACTAATCATGCTAAAACAAAAGCGTAAAAAGAAACTAATCTATCTTAAGCATACGAGAACCTAGGGGCTAACTAAAGCGGTAGACATCGAAGCATACCTCAACGTCTGGAAGGCTACTCTAAGATCGCTCCCTCCGTAGAAAATTAAACTCAATTCTCTCGGTTATTCTTCTGTGAAAACTTTTCACTTGTTACTCCTATTTTATTAGAGGAGAAGTGGAAGAAATGTTGAGAGAATTGTGAGGAGTAAGGATGGGTGAAGGGGGCTATTTATAGGATGGAAAGGTGTAGAGGAAAGTGGTAAACATTCCATGTGGGACAAGGAGGGTGGTGGTGGTGTGTGGCCATGTGGGAGGAGGAGGAGATAAGGGTGATGTGGTGGTGATGAGGTGGCCTCGGGAGTTGTGTTGTCAAGCATTAATTACTTGATGACTCATTGACTAATTAATCTAATTATGCGGCAATTAAAATACTACATGCATAAAACGACCTTTAAAAAAAAATCTAAGCCGTAAAAATATATTTATTTACCAAAAATACTTTTTGATAAAATAAAATAATTTTCGTAATATATATATATATATATATTATTTCAAAAATAGTAAATACATATATTTTATTTTAAAAATATTTCAACCTCAAAAATAATTTGTTATTTCCCGAAAATAATATTACGGCAAAATACTTTGTTTATAATAAATTCCTTTGAAAAATATTTCGAAAATCTCTTTTTATAAAATATAAAACCTCTTTATGGAAGATATTTTTTTTTTTGAAAATCCTTGAAAAATTACGGGTATTACATCTGCCCCCACTTAAAAACAAAATTCGTCCTCGAACTTACGGAGCTAGTACTACATAAAGAGGAGGTCATTGATAAGAGGCCTTTATGACCTCTTTTATACCCCATTTTCTCCCCAATTAAGGCCTTTATTGGTCCATTTTATTTCCTTCCAGCTTAGTTTTTTCTCTTTTTAGGCTTTTTAGTTGTCTTAGTGCATTTTGAGTCATTTCGGTGGTATTTTGCCCCATTATTTAAACTCACCTGAGTCTTTGTCATTTTTACCTTCTTATGACTTGCGGATTACTTATTTCAGGTCCCTCATCCGGGCTACACGTGGGAGGCAAGTCAAGGAGGAGAGCGATGGGAATAGAAAGAGGAGCGAGATGAATTGAAGCCGACTATTGGTCGCCCTCCGCTATCTTGGGAACAACATGTGTTATAGACATCGTTTGGGTTTGGGGTCGATTACTTTGGAAACTATAGTTCAAGAGCTTTCCATCGGTATATTACACGCTCCAATCCGAGGTCTACATCAAAAGTTATCAGCCTTACAAGATCAATTCTATGTGTAGCCTTCTCAAAGCGGACGCTCTATGCTTTAGAGCAGACGCTCTATATGCTCAGAGCGGACGCTGTCCTTATTAGAGAGGACGCTCTAGTTCCTTTGCTGATGGCCTATCTTTACCGAGACTTCAGATTGGACGCTCGAAATTTTAGAGCTTCCGCTCCGATGCTCCAGTGGATTACAAACTTTTTGTCAAGGTCTTAGAGCGAACGCTCTAAATTTCAGAGCGCCCGCTCTGAGTTATTAGGTTAGCTATTTTCACGGGCTTCTAACTCCACTTAAGGCTAATTTCTTGGGGGTATAAATACTCAATCTGTTCCCTTGATGTCCTAAGCACATTTTGAGAGACATTTTCAGATTCATTATCATACTATTAGCTTAGGGTTTTCACTTTTAGAGAGTTTTGTAGGAGAGAGATAGCACAACAACTTCATTTTTCTCACTTATATTTGGATTGAGCTTCTCTTAGTTGGTAATTTCTGAACTCTTTCTTTTATTCTTGCCATCTATTTACTTGTTTTGGCATTTATCTTGTTCTTAGTTGTTATTTTTGCTTGGTTGCGTAGTCTAGTTCGTTTAATCTTCATTACTCTTTGTTTTTGCACATTCTTCTCCATGTTTATTTCTAGCTCCTTATTTTCTATTTTCATTGTCATTCTCTTTGTTCATTATATTCATGTCTACTTCTTTCCTAGGCTAGATTTCTAGCTAAGGAAGGGGGATAATGAAGTATTATTGATGAGAAATTTCTGATTTTTGGTTTCAATGTGTTGATAAATATTGGTTGCTTAATCTAGGGATTTATTTTGTTGAGTTTGGATTTTGGCCATTTCCATAACTTAAAACCCCAATCATTTATATGTTGTACGAGAGTGAGCACATAAATGGTGGAAAGCTAGATTAAGCATGACTATTACCTCATTGGCATAGTTGGGTTGCCGGTGCCCTTGAGTGCGTGAGAACGATTCTTTGATGTTGACGATTCGAACGGGATTAGAAGGTGTGCGAGAGTGACCTCCTGATGTCGGGCGAATCACCCCCTTTATGATTCAACCTTGTTGCCTTGATTAGAATTTTGGATTCGTATTTGTTTCATGATTCCCCCTACCCCTAGTGTTTATTTTCTCAAGTTATCTTCCATTCCTTCCTATTTTATTTTTAGCAATCTCTAGCATTAGTATTTTAGTTTAATCAATTTGAAATCCCGATTTTTATACCCCGCCAATCGATTATCATTCAACTAAGTTCAAAAACCTTGCTTCTCCGTGGATATCGACCCCTACTTACCATTTGCTATCTTTCAAGTTAGCGAGTATAGGCTAGGGTATTTTATCCTTGATTCCGAACCCTTGGGAACTAATGACACCTAAGGGACGGATCAGTCATTCTATGATCATACAACTGTTTCGAGCTAGTGTGACAACTGGGAAGACATACACTATTTACTTTCGTAATAGACACTCCTAACAAGTCATAAGCACAAATCACGAAAACCGGTAACTTTCCCTTGATCGAAGGCCCAACTTTCATGTTGCTTCCATCAAGGGCGAAGGGATTCATCACCTACGTTCAACTTTCGGTCCTTAGGTGGTGTAAGTTCAATGTATACTGAAGAAGGGGGGGTTGAATTGAGTATGTGTGTTTTTTCAATCGTTTTCAAGGTTTGTTTAACTTTTTGTGAGAACAACTATAGAACAGTAAATAAAGAGTAGGGACACAAGGATTTAACGGGGTTTGAATTCTAAACAAGCCTATGTCCTCCACTCTCTCACCAATATTATTAATAAACTCTGAGTAATAACAAGGTTATACACTCAATTAAATGCTACAACTATGTAACACTTAATTCCCCAACTGTTAAATCTAACAGTTCACTCAGTGTTCACAGAACACTCCCCAACCACTTCCCTCTAAGTGGTTCAAAGATTACAATCTTAAATCTAAGTGAGTTTTTCTCTTATAGATTGATATGGAGATAGTTTAGCTCTATGGATAGACTCTCAGAAAATATGACTTGGTTTTCTTTGGAGATCAAAAGTCTTAATAGGGTTTTCCAAAAGATTGTATTTATAGGCAAGGAAAAACTGTCCCCTATAAGTGTGCTTGTTGGAGACTTGCCTAAATTGTTCAACCAAGCTCAGCTGACACAATTGCAAAGGTACCTATTTCAGACCTTTGTCTCCTTCCACTACATGTAGTGGAAAGTACACTAGAGTCCAAACAAGTACATTGCAAAGCTAATTTTGTGTATCAATTTGACAGATTTCCAAAACATAAGTGATCAATATTTTTCAAATAAATTTTCAAAAATAATTTTGAACACGAAAATCGGTACGGATCAATTAAGTGCACGTGCATAATACTGAGGTCTTTTCCCACAGTGGTCTCAGTACTAAAAAGTCTACATCTAGCAAAGAGAATTGTTCCAAACTTGTTCTTTGCCTGTTCTTAGCTTGTTCTCTTTACTGGACATAAACTTTGTTGGTTTTTGCTCTTTACTTATAAACACAAGATATATTTTCCTAAGTCTATTTTACAAGAAGATCCTAGAAGTACAAAAATTAAAAGACTTTAAGCTCTTGACTTCTGATCTTCAAGTATCTCAAGGCCTTCAAAGTTGCCTTGAAGAGTCCTCTCTTGATTCAACCTGTTCAAATACAAACATGCATAATAATCAAGTATAGAGAACTGGTTTTTCATCCATCAAATCAAACATGGTTCAATAGGTGGCCTGGTGATCCTCCTATGAATCTAATGCTAGCTAAACATGAGACTCAACATCATGGTACCTTCGGTACCGACATTAACACAACCATTACTAAGAATTGACTAAAACATAAACATGGAGGATTTTGAGAGGTTTCACTCCAAACCCTAGCAATAAAACTACTCATACATAGCTAGAATAATAAAGGAAAACATGATGAACATACTAAAATCAACACTAAGCATGAAAATAGGAACAATCTAGGAATTTAAGTAATATTCAATCACAAAACATCAAAGCATTAATTAACTAAGTGCAAATAATAAAGGACAGTGTAGAGAAGTGTTACTAATGAAGCTTCAATATCAATAACTAGAACAATGAATTGATCAATGTAGATTCCAAAGCAAAAACTTGAACTTCAACGATTAAACTAAACTTTGAAAGTGATAAACTATTGAAATTTAAAAGAGAGAAGAGAGAAAACTAACTAGGTTATAAAACATCTGAAATCTAATGTATATTACAAAAGGGAGGAAAATGGTATTTATACCTCCTCCAAAAACTAAAATAAAAGATCTAAAATTCACAAAAAATATGTACATAACCTCTTCAACTAGGCCTACAGGCTCATGAAGACTTATGGCAGCGGGCACTGAGTTGGGATCAGCGGCCGCTATTCTTCACTTTGCACATGTAGTGGCTTGGCAGCTTCAAAATCTGCGGCCGCTGGAATCCATCAGCAGCTGCTGCTTGGCCTTCAAAACCTATTGACTCTTTCAGCCAATAATGCTTCGAAACAAATACATCTCAGTGGACGTTGAGGATTTCCTAGCGCCCGCTGAGGGCCTTCTTAGCACAAGTAATGGCATATGAACTCTGTAGCTTCCTCAAGGTTCCACGCTCGCTTCCTCGGGTTCCGAAATAGACTCAGGACCTGCAAAAGGGGAAGAAAACGCAGAAACAAAAAAAATAGAGGAAATCACATTGAAAAAAGGGGAAGGGGACTACCGAAACAAAAAAAAAAACCTAAAAATCCTAAAATGAAAGCAAAAACAAAATAAAAATAGAAACTCCCTAAATATAGACTATCAAACTCCCCCACGCTAGCTCGTTGCTTGTCCCCAAGCAACTACTGCGCGAAGAGTTCGAAAAATCCCTTAGGATAGGAATTCTACAAGGGAGTAAGGACTCCTATTAATTTCTTAAGACGCACAAATCCCAAAGCTAGTAACTAACAAAACTAAGGATTGAAACCTTTCACACATGAGAACCTTAAAGGACTACAAGGTATCCAAGCCTAAACAACCCAACAACCGTCAAACACCCTTGAACAATCTCATACATGAGTCGGTAGCGGGGAAAATACTCCTTGAGGGAGTCATGAAGAACAAAGGTAGGCATGGGCACTCACGTCTCGCCGGAGTTAGCGTCTCTCGAAATTTGACAAGTGACGACGTATACCAAAGATGAGACATTTAGAGAACATGAAATTAATAGGACTTAAGGTATGTGGAAAGTGGAGTGGGAAAGTGGATGGGTATGGTCATAACATCTTATATACATGGTCCGAAACTTCAAATAACTACCGATCGACCGTTAGGATAATTTACAATAGAATATCGTTCGGCTAAGAAAACTACTATCTCCTTCTCTAATTATGTACATTTTTTTCTTTTTTCTTTTTTTTTTTAAATGAAACAAGTGTAGGAATGATTACACTTGTTTAGATACAAAACACGACATAATAAAATATTATTTTTTTCTTTCTTTTTTTTAGAGAAGGAATTATAATACTGGAATAACTATACAACTAGAATAATTACAAGGACCGAAAACAAAACTCGATGCTATGACGTATAAAACACGTCCACGGGTTGAGTACCGAGGAGCATAGGGGAAGTGCGGGAGTGGAAAAATAATAATAATAATGGGATGCCTAAATCATGTTCCAAGTCTGGAAAGGGCGGTAGCAATTCACATTATAGTTATTTAAGTTAAACTATACATCTTTGTCACATTGAGATGATATTGTAGTTATTTCAACTTAATTTATGGACCTAAAAGTGAAATTGGGAAAAATATAGTCCATATTGCCTATTTTACATTGGTTTTCCTAACTTTGTTCCTATTCTTCTTTTTCGGGCTACTAAACTTGTTTTATGTAGAATTACATACCTTCGACACATTAAGATGCTTTCGGAGTGATTTTAATTCATTTAATATACTAAAAGATGCAATTAGGTTCAATATAGTGGTCCATATTGCCTATCTTAGGTTTGTTTTTCCTAACCTTGATACCACTCTTCTTTTATTAGCTAGATATACTTGCTCTAAGTTAAATTACATATATTCAACACATTAAGATGGTTTGTAGAGTGATTTTAACTTATTTTATGGACTAAAAGGTACAATTGGGTTCAATATAGTCCATATGGCCTATTTTAAGTTCGTTTTCTTAACTTTGTTCACAATCTTCTTTTTTGGTACATATACTTATTTTAAGTTGAATTACATATCTTCAACACAGTTGAGATGATTTTGGAGTTATTTGAACTCATTTTATGGACTAAAAGGTACAATTGGGTTCAATGTAATCCATATAGCCTATTTTAGATCCGTTTTCCTAACTTTGTTTGATTCTTCTAATTTATTGGTTATTTGTAGTTGTTTTTAGTTAAATTACACATATTTGGAACATTGAGATGTTTTTGGAGTGATTTCAACTCATTTCATTAACAAAAGCAAAGTAAAACAAAGCAAAGGAAAAAATCCAATCCAATGTCCTATAACATTGATTTAAACAAAACCAAAGCAAAACAAAGCAAAGGAAGAAAAACAAGGGAAATAAAAGGAACAAAACCAAAACCAAAACAAAACAAAATAAAACAAGAGTAATTCAAGAGAAATCTAAACAAATCAAAAGAATCAAACCACAAGGCCTCAAGTCGGGAACCTCATGCCCCTAACAAAGAAAATATCCTCAAACTATCATCTCCATCCTGTATCTAAACCTAGAAAACTAAGCAAACCAAGAAATAAAAGGGGAGTTGAAAAGAACTCACTGAGGCAAGCCTAGAAGGAACCAATGTTCACAAATGAATCCAAGTGATTTTTATGTCATAGCATCTAATCAAGTACCTTCAAGAGTCACACTTCCACACTCCACAAAATGATTAGCAAATATAAAATTAACAGAGAAACCATTGATATAAATGTAACATCACCCACGCACCTCAATATTAACGGTTCCTTTTCTCAAATCCAGATTCTCTGAGCAAACTTGATCTCTCCATTTTTGTTTCCAGTAAAATTCTGATGCAATATCGGACCAAAATAGTGATGGATCCTCCAGTGACCTCTTATACATCTCCAAATACTTCATCACAAAAGAACACTAAAAATAAGTCAAACTCCAAAGTATAGCAAAAAGGCAAAATCTAATAATTCCAACAAATTATCATAAAACCAACTATTGTTCCACTATAATTAGCAGAACAGAAACAAATAAATGCAAAACCCCAAAAATGACAAACCAAGAAAAGTCCCCCCTTTCCTAATTTCAACTAATATTACAAACCCTAATTTCAACATATGTGACATTTCAACAATAAATCATCAAGTTGCTATCACAATTATAAAACCAATTAAAATAATATTAAACCCTAACAACAACAACAACAACAACAATAAAAAAAAAAAACTTAAGTGGTGAGGAAGCAGAGCAGCGGCAAGCCACCGACCACTGACGCAAGAGCAGCAGCGGCGGCGCGGGCGGCACCCTCGCGTTCTCAGCTCGCGCTCGCAGCTACTCGCTCTCACATTTTTTACTCGCAACAGCAACCCGGGTGAGATTGAGAAGTGGTGGTAGGGTCTACAGCGGTGGACGGGTGGTGCGGTACATCAACAGAGGTTTAATTTGGAGTGAGGTTGTTGGAGAGAGATGAATATGAGAGAGAGAGAGACCGAGAAGCAAATTAAAGTGAATAAACTGAATATGAGATATTTTTTGATGCAAGTGAATATGAGATATGTCGTGCTACCAATTGTTATATGGTGCACTCGGCACCACCTAGCTTTTTGTGGTCCTGGAAATATTCATTTTTTTACATTGCAATTTTTTTTTATCAAAAAACTAAAATCTTCATTTTTTAAACTAATTTTTTAACTTACACAGTATACAATGCAACCACTAAACTGAATATCGATTTATGTATATTGAATAATCATTTCTTCATACTAATATTCATTTTTCAATTAAACTTATATTTATTCCTTAAGCAATCTGAACTAAACTAAAATGAATATTCATCATCAATACAAAAACACAAAATAAAAATCAATAAAAACCTATTGTTATCATCTTCAATAGCTTAAATATAATCACAAACCTCATATGCCAAATTGCAAGACTGAACAACAATATCCATCACAATACAAATGAAAATTGCGATTGTGATTGATTATTGAATATTATGAACGAAATCACTCAATTAGGAGGAGAGAGGGAAAAAAATCAGCAACAAAAGATGAAGATGGCCAAATGAAGAGGAGGAGATGAATAGGATGTGAGAGAAACGAAAATTCGAGGAGAGAGAAAAAACATCAACTGAGTTTTTCAAAAATAAATATAAAAACAGGGACCACAAAAAACCAGGTGGTCCTGGGTGCACCTAATTAATAAATTGTGGTGGTACGGTGCAATACTTTAAAAAATATTTGTAATACAAATAAGTAGTTATTTGTTCCTATTATATACTAACCGGAACAAATACTCATTATTTTTTCCTGTTTTTATAAAAGGGGTAACAAATAGCATTTTTTCCGTGCGTGTTGGCGGCAGCTGCTAGTCAAATGCTTGCTTGTTGGCCCTGCAGTTTGATGCGTGCAGTGTGTGTTGGCAGCGACTGCTGGTTGGAGTCGTGTTGGCGGTGGCCGCTGGTCAACAAACGGGCATAGGTTGAAGGAGGGACGAAGGTTGAAGGTAGAGGTCGTGCACAATGAGAAATGTAGTGGTAGGAGTTCTTATTGTGAGGGAGGGAACTCAAATGTCGTGGTCTCCTCACTCGTAGGTCTCTGAAATATGAATACTTATTTTTTAATTTAAGCAATTAGTAACCTTTATTAAAAATATGATACTAATATATTTTTATTAGTACCCTTTTATGAAAAAAAGGTACTAATAGATATTTATTAGTATCAGTTGAAAAAAAAGGGTACTAATAGAGACCTATTTGTAATGACCCAGATTTTATTGGTATTTTTGCCGATAATTATGTGTATTTATGTGTTAGTTCAAATTTATTTTGAACTATTTATTTTATTTTATGTGAATAATTTCGATTTAATTCGAAATATTTTAATTGCAGTTTTTATTATTTATGTTATTTATTATTTAATTAATTAAAATTTTTATTATTTAATTTTCTAATTAATTATTTAATATTTTGGGCTAAATCGATTTATACATGATTGATCATGTAGTTTACGTAAATTAGCCCAATTGATCACGAAAGCTCATTTTTAGGCCCATTCTCCTCCTTGGCCGGTTTTCTTAAGTGGCATGGCAAGGCTTGCCACTTGCCTTGTGTTCACACCTTAACTAACTCTATATATAGAGGAGTTAGTAAGGCTTTTGCTCATTTTTGCCATCAATTGCATTTGCCATCATAATCAAACACAACTCCCTCTCATTTGCCCTCTTGCCTCACGCCATTTTTGGCACTTTGGTCCCATCAAAGTGTTCATCAATTTCTTAACCCAAAACTTAAAGATTCTTATCCTATTGATCTTTAAGTATCATAAACACAATCTAAACCCAATTGTTTCAATCAAGATCGTTGGATCGGGTTTGGTTTGATCGTGTTCGTGTGGGGGCCGTGTGGTTCGAGTGGGTTCGTGTGGTGGACCGTTTTGATCAAGGTGGTCCGTGGTGGTGACCGTGCATAACAGCCGTGCAGCAGCGGCCGTGCGTGGTGGTTGCCGTGGTAGAGCCGTGTTCGTGCGTGGTGTTGCCGTGGCCGTGCCGGGTTTGTGTGGTCGTGTGGCTCGATTTTCCGGGCAGCTTTTTTGCGTTGATTTTGTGTGTTATCTTCAATAAGGTAACATACTTTCTCAACCTTTTTGGTATACTATGTCTATAGTATAGATTAAATGCATGTTTGGGTTGATTGTTGATGAATATCCATGATTTTACGTATGATTTTATAATCTGATTTTTATGTGTTTATATGGTGTTTTAATGATGATTTTTCATGATTTTATGATTGATTCTATGTTTTTTTATGATCATGATTATTACGTTAAAGTTTGATGAGTTTTGGATGAGTTTAAATGGAATTTTCGAGTAATTCTTATGGTTATGCGTGTGATGTTTGAGGTTGGATGAGTTCTTGATTAAGGTTCTTGAATCTTGATTGAGTTCTTGATTGAAGATCTTGAATCTTGAATGAGTTCTTTATGAGTTCTTTATGAGTTCTTGATGAGTCTTTATGAGTTCTTGGTTGAATCTTGAAAGTTAAAGCAAATGGTTTAAATGATAAAGAAAGTTAAAGAATGTGTCCAAAATGATTAAAGAATGATTATTGAATGATGAATTATGGTTGGTTAGACTCAAGATCAAGGCCTAAAGGCAATCTTGAGTATAACTTCGATATTTTTAACTAGTTATTTTCAAGAATCAAGGCATTGAGGCAATTCTTGAATATAATTTAGTTAGGTTGAATAATAAGATGATTAAAGATTAATAATTAATTAGCTTGATTTCGTTTCTAGATGCCCTAAACCTAGAGTAAGATTCTTTGTTTTTGGGTTAAGACGTTGCCCCTATTCCATCCGCGATATTGGGATAGTTGGAGTCATACTATGTGATCTTTGTGAATTTCCAGTAAGATTGGTTTCACGGGACATGGATTTCAAGTAAGATTGGTTTCATGGGGTTTGGGAGTAAGATTCTCAAATCCGAGCATAGTAGAAAGTTCGAATGTGTAAGATGCGTTCGTACAAGCACAGTCCGGTCTAGAATATGAATGATTGCGCCAAAGATAGTTGATTAGGTTGGTTTGAGTCGAGTTCACGTTTGGGTTGAGCTTGCACTCTGTTTTGTTGATTTAATGTTGATTATTTAATTTATGCTATGTGCATGTGTATTCCCATTAGGGTGAGTCAGTTATGTTACTCGCCACTGATGGTGGACTGTTGTATGTTTTTCAGGTATTTCTGATGACGATACTCTTGCTTAGCTTTGGGTTGGGCGAGCGACGTTTATTGTTTCTGTTGCTTGATGTATTTTCTATTTCTGTTTTTTATATATAGTATTGGCGTATTGTATGGACTTTATACGTTATTGTTGGAATCTTTTATACGTTGTTTTGACTCTGACGTGTGGTTGGAGTTACTCGTATTTTAGTTTTTTTAGTTGGACTTTTGGACTAGTTTACGTACAAACTTGTGGGTATTTGTACTTTTGTGGTTTAATAATAATATTTGAGGAATTAGTTTTATTTCTTAAGTATTTTGAGTTGTAGTTTCTAACTATTCGACTCGTCGGTTTCTTCCGCGCCGATTTAAGCGAGTCGGGTCGTTACAGTTGGTATCAGCGCCGAATAGGTTTTAAGTCAAGTTTTTAGGATTTGAGTTAAACCCGGGAGTTGAGAGCTTTATTATTCCCAAGTGATCAAACCAAATTCTAGGATTAAGTGAAGGGAGAAGAGTTGGGTAGAAAGACCGGGATAAGACCTTTCTATTTCTTTTCGTCCTTTATTTTGATTACTTGACTTTGGTGGGGTGATTGACTAACATTGTATCCTTGTTACGTCTTTGTTGTGATGGGTGGCAACATGTCTACACCTCGCCGGTTGAGTACTGGACGACAGAGGTTGCGGACACTCGAGGAGGCGATCCTTAGGTTGGCGCACCATAGTCGTCATCCGCCGAATACGCAGTCGACGTTCGATCGTATCGCACGTCATTGACCTCCGACATACGATGGGGTTGCCGACCCTACTACCTTGGAGAGCTGGATCCGCGAGATGGGGAAGCTCTTCGACGCGACGTTTTGTCCCGATCACGAGAGGGTGCAGATCGCCGCATATTACTTACGTGGAGAGGCCGATAACTGGTGGACGTTAGCTAAGGACGCGTACCAGCCGTTGCATGCGATGACTTGGACCGAATTTATCGATAAGGTCCAGGAGCGTTTCTACCCCGACTAGTTGCGGTGGCAGAAACAGGAGGAGTTCCTTACTCTGGCACAGGGTAAGATGTCTGTCCAGGCGTACACTGATCGATTCACGGAGTTGTCGAGGTTCGCTACGTCTGTGGTTCCATCGGAGAAGGATCGGGTCAAGCGTTACATCAAAAAGCTAGATCCGAGGATTCGAGTTCACGTGATCAGCAGTGGAGCGACGACGTTCCAGCAGGCCTACGAGGTAGCACTCGAGATACAGGCATCGATTACTGAGGAAGATTCGAGCAAGAAGAGAGCTCCGGTTCCGACGACTACAACTTCGTTTAGGAAGCCCCGGTTTGGCACACCTAGCAGTACCCCTTCGACCACGAGTTCGCGTAAGGGTAGTGATGGCTCGAAGTGTAGAGGTTGCGGCCGAGACTTCCATCCAGGGAAGAAGTGCGACGGTTCTCCGATCACTTGTTTTACTTGCGGTAAGGTAGGCCATAAGGCGTCGACTTGTCCCGAGAGGAAGCCAGATTCAGAGGTTAAGCAGCTTCCAGCACCGACGAAGTCTCCGGTGAAGAACCGAGTCTACTGTATGACCGAGGCGGAGGCCGAGGTTCAGCCTGACGTCGTATCAGGTAGATTTCTTGTCTCTGGTATGTTAGCATTAGTTTTGTTTGATTCTGGTGCTACTGTTTCCTTTGTGGCTAGTAGTTTTGTCTCGAGGTCTGATCTTCGAGGCAGCCTTCCTGTTAGTTCAATTATTACTCTCCCTTCCGGAGAGGATTTTGTTTGTCAGCGTGAATTTCGAGCAGTGCCTATCATGATAGCTGGGGAGCAAGCGACGGCCGATCTAAAGGAGTTTCCGCTGATGGAGTTTGATGTAATACTTGGTATGGATTGGCTGTCGAGGTATCGAGCGATCATTCGTTGCCGAGATCAGTCAGTAACATTCCGAGGATCTCAGGGCAACCGAGTTACCTACTCTGGGTTCGTCCTTAAGAAGGGAGTAAAGGTAATCTCTGCCTTGAAAATGAGGAAACATCGCCAGAAGGGCGAAATGGTGTATCTATGTCAGGTACGAGACTTGACTAAAGAGCATCTGTTGGACGATATTCCTGTAGCGAGGGATTTCAAAGACGTATTTCCTGATGAGCTGCCAGGCGTTCCACCTGAGCGTGATGTCGAGTTTCATATCGACTTAGTACCCGGGACAGCGCCGATCTCAAAGGCACCGTACCGGATGGCACCATCTGAGTTATTGGAGTTAAAGACGCAACTCCAGGATTTTATCGATAAAGGCTTCATTAGGCCAAGTGTTTCTCCGTGGGGAGCTCCTGTGCTCTTCGTGAAGAAGAAAGATGGTAGTATGCGCCTGTGCATAGACTACCGAGAGTTGAATCGGGTAACTATCAAGAATAAGTACCCATTGCCTAGGATTGAGGACCTGTTCGATCAGTTGCGAGGAGCAGGAGTGTTTTCGAAGATAGATCTTCGATCTGGATATCATCAGATTCCAGTCAAGAAAGAAGACATTCCGAAAACTGCTTTTCGTACTCGATACGGCCATTACGAGTTTGAGGTGATGCCCTTTGGCCTCACTAATGCGCCAGCCGTGTTCATGGACCAGATGAACCGGACGTTTCACCACTTACTCGATAAGTGTGTCGTAGTATTTATAGATGATATCTTGATCTATTCCAGAGATGAGTCTGATCATACGGAACATCTCCGGATGGTGCTTGAGATATTGAGGAGTCATAAGTGGTTCGCGAAACTCTCCAAGTGTGAGTTCTGGCTTCGTGCAGTAGCCTTTCTAGGTCACGTGATTAGTAAAGAAGGCATTAAAGTAGACCCAACTAACATTAAAGCTGTAGTAGATTGGAGTAGCCCGAGAAATGTGGCGGAGGTTCGTAGTTTTCTGGGGTTGGCCGGATACTACCGACGATTCGTCCAAGACTTCTCCAAGATTGCTAGGCCGATGTCTAGTCTCCTACAGAAGGAGGTCCGATTCGTTTGGACGGAGGCTTGCGAGCAAGCATTTCAGCAGTTGAAACAGAGATTAGTCTCTGCTTCGATTCTTACTCTTCCGAACGATGAAGAGGGCTTCGAGGTCTACAGTGATGCTTCGAAGAGTGGCTTAGGCTGTGTGCTCATGCAGGGTGGGAAGGTCATCGCTCACGCATCGAGACAACTGAAGGTGCATGAGCGTAACTATCCTACGCATGACTTGGAGTTAGCAGCTGTAGTGTTCGCGCTCAATATTTGGAGGCACTATCTCTATGGCGGTTCGTGTAGAGTATTCACGGATCACAAGAGCCTCAAGTACATCTTCACTCAAAAAGACCTCAATATGAGGCAGAGGCGGTGGTTTGAGTTGATCAAAGACTACGACCTGACGCTCAACTATTGCGAGGGTAAGGCGAACTTAGTTGCGGATGCGCTGAGTTGCATGCATCGCTTGAGCTTCAGTAGAAGCCGTGGTTCCGTCAGACATCGTCTGACATCGATGAGTGCCGAACCTGATTTAATTCAGGAACTGCGCGAGGGTCAGCACAACGACCCACAGTTTGCTAGGATTCGAGAAGCTATACGGCAAGGTAAAGCCGTAGGTTTCGAGATCCCTTCTGATGGTGGTATGCGCTTTCGAGGGAGATGGTGTATACCGGACTGTTCTGACCTTAGAAACAGAATCATGTCCGAGGCACATAACTCGCCTTATTCTGTTCATCCTTGTGGTAATAAGCTTTACTAGGATCTTAAGGGCCAGTTCTGGTGGCCTAAGATTAAGAGGGATGTAGCGGAGTTTGTTGCTCGGTGTTTAACCTGTCAGAAGGTCAAGATTGAGCATCAGAGACCAGGAGGTCTGTTGCAGCCACTACCTATTCCGACCTGGAAATTTGAGTCGGTATCTATGGACTTTGTAGTGAGCTTACCCACTTGCAATGGCTTGAATGCTATTTAGGTCATAGTGGATAGGTTAACTAAGGTCGCTAGATTCATTCCGATGAAGATGACCTGGTCGATGGAGCGTCTAGCTGAGGCGTACACTCAGGACATAATCCGACTTCACGGAGTTCCGAGGGAGATTGTTACTGATCGGGATCCGAGATTTCTGTCTCGTTTCTGGAAGTCAGTTCAGGAAGCCTTTGGGACGAAGTTGAAGTTGAGCACCGCTTTTCATGCGGCGACTGATGGTCAGACCGAGAGGACCATCCAAACTTTGGAGGATATGCTACGAGCATGTACTCTGGAGTATCACCAGTCTTGGGTACGTATGCTCTGCTTGATAGAGTTCTCCTATAATAATAGCTATCACTCCAGCATTGAGATGGCTCCATACGAGGCCCTGTATGGCAGGAAATGTCGGAGTCCTATATGTTGGAATGATATCAGTGATTCTGTGGCTTTAGGACCTGAGATGGTACACGATACTATCGAGAAGGTTCGAGTCATCCGGTCTAAGATGCAGGCCGCTCAGAGTCGTCAGAAATCCTACGCCGATAATCGACGTAGACCGCTGGCTTTCGATGTAGGTGACAAAGTCTTGCTTAAGGTTTCGCCATTCAAGGGAGTGGTACGCTTCGGTCAGAAGGGGAAACTCCGACCGAAATATGTGGGACCTTACGAGATACTTGAACGAGTTGAGGAAGTGGCATATCGATTGGCATTACCACCTAGTTTGGCTAATGTACATGATGTATTCCATGTTTCCCAGCTAAGGAAATATGTGCATGATCCTACTCACGTGATTTCAGCGGATCCGGTCGTGATCGAGCCGAATCTGACTTACGAGGAGCGACCCGTCCAGATCTTGGATCGGGAAGAGAGAACCCTGCGGCGTAAGCAGGTACCGCTTGTCAAGGTGTTGTGGAGAAATCAACACCATGAAGAAGCGACTTGGGAGATGGAAGCTTCCATGCGGCAGAAGTACCCGGAGTTGTTCGATGGGGAGCAATCTCCTGCACCTTGAAATTTCGGGACGAAATTTCTTAGGAGGGGAGGTTGTAATGACCTAGATTTTATTGGTATTTTTGCCGATAATTATGTGTATTTATGTGTTAGTTCAAATTTATTTTGAACTATTTATTTTATTTTATGTGAATAATTTCGATTTAATTCGAAATATTTTAATTGCAGTTTTTATTATTTATGTTATTTATTATTTAATTAATTAAAATTTTTATTATTTAATTTTCTAATTAATTATTTAATATTTTGGGCTAAATCGATTTATACATGATTGATCATGTAGTTTACGTAAATTAGCCCAATTGATCACGAAAGCTCATTTTTAGGCCCATTCTCCTCCTTGGCCGGTTTTCTTAAGTGGCATGGCAAGGCTTGCCACTTACCTTGTGTTCACACCTTAACTAACTCTATATATAGAGGAGTTAGTAAGGCTTTTGCTCATTTTTGCCATCAATTGCATTTGCCATCATAATCAAACAAAACTCCCTCTCATTTGCCCTCTTGCCTCACGCCATTTTTGGCACTTTGGTCCCATCAAAGTGTTCATCAATTTCTTAACCCAAAACTTAAAGATTCTTATCCTATTGATCTTTAAGTATCCTAAACATAATCTAAACCCAATTGTTTCAATCAAGATCGTTGGTTCGGGTTTGGTTTGATCGTGTTCGTGTGGGGGCCGTGTGGTTCGAGTGGGTTCGTGTGGTGGACCGTTTTGATCAAGGTGGTCCGTGGTGGTGACCGTGCATAACAGCCGTGCAGCAGCGGCCGTGCGTGGTGGTTGCCGTGGCAGAGCCGTGTTCGTGCGTGGTGTTGCCGTGGCCGTGCCGGGTTTGTGTGGTCGTGTGGCTCGATTTTCCGGGCAGCTTTTTTGTGTTGATTTTATGTGTTATCTTCAATAAGGTAACATACTTTCTCAACCTTTTTGGTATACTATGTCTATAGTATAGATTAAATGCATGTTTGGGTTGATTGTTGATGAATATCCATGATTTTACGTATGATTTTATAATCTGATTTTTATGTGTTTATATGGTGTTTTAATGATGATTTTTCATGATTTTATGATTGATTCTATGTTGTTTTATGATCATGATTATTATGTTAAAGTTTGATTAGTTTTGGATTAGTTTAAATGGAATTTTCGAGTAATTCTTATGGTTATGCGTGTGATGTTTGAGGTTGGATGAGTTCTTGATTAAGGTTCTTGAATCTTGATTGAGTTCTTGATTGAAGATCTTGAATCTTGAATGAGTTCTTTATGAGTTCTTTGAGTTCTTTATGAGTTCTTGATGAGTCTTTATGAGTTCTTGGTTGAATCTTGAAAGTTAAAGAAAATGGTTTAAATGATAAAGAAAGTTAAAGAATGTGTCCAAAATGATTAAAGAATGATTATTGAATGATGAATTAAGGTTGGTTAGACTCAAGATCAAGGCCTAAAGGCAATCTTGAGTATAACTTCGATATTTTTAACTAGTTATTTTCAAGAATCAAGGCATTGAGGCAATTCTTGAATATAATTTAGGTTGAATAATAAGATGATTAAAGATTAATAATTAATTAGCTTGATTTCGTTTCTAGACGCCCTAAACCTAGAATAAGATTCTTTGTTTTTGGGTTAAGACGTTGCCCCTATTCCATCCGCGATATTGGGATAGTTGGAGTCATACTATGTGATCTTTGTGAATTTCCAGTAAGATTGGTTTCAGGGGACATGGATTTCAAGTAAGATTGGTTTCATGGGGTTTGGGAGTAAGATTCTCAAATCCGAGCATAGTAGAAAGTTCGAATTCGTAAGATGCGTTCGTACGAGCACAGTCCGGTCTAGAATATGAATGATTGCGCCAAAGATAGTTGATTAGGTTGGTTTGAGTCGAGTTCACGTTTGGGTTGGTCTTGCACTCTGTTTTGTTGATTTGATGTTGATTATTTGATTTATGCTATGTGCATGTGTATTCCCATTAGGGTGAGTCAGTTATGTTACTCGCCACTGATGGTGGACTGTTGTATGTTTTTCAGGTATTTCTGATGACGATACTCTTGCTTAGCTTTGGGTTGGGCGAGCGACGTTTATTGTTTTTGTTGCTTGATGTATTTTCTATTTCTGTTGTTTATAGATAGTATTGGCGTATTGTATGGACTTTATACGTTATTGTTGGACTCTTTTATACGTTGTTTTGACTCTGACGTGTGGTTGGAGTTACTCGTATTTTAGTTTTTTTAGTTGGACTTTTGGACTAGTTTACGTACAAACTTGTGGGTATTTGTACTTTTGTGGTTTAATAATAATATTTGAGGAATTAGTTTTATTCCTTATGTATTTTGAGTTGTAGTTTCTAACTATTCGACTCGTCGGTTTCTTCCGCACCGATTTAAGCGAGTCGGGTCGTTACACTATTAGTACCTTTTTTCTTTAAAACGGAACTAATACAAAGCTATTAGTACTATTTTCATTAAAAACGATACTAATAGGTATCTCTTAGTACCATTGTTTTTTTCTAAAAGATACTAATAGGGAGTTACTAATAGAACTTTTTCCACTAGTGCGTTATCCAAGCACTTATGTGTTATTGCTGCCAAGAATGTGGACGGTCTCTCGGCTGAGCTAAGTGCTCTTGAGGCTGAGAAGGTGGCGTGGTTTGAGAGGAAACAAGCTTTGCAAGAGAGAGAAGCTACCCTAAGTGCTGAGCTATCTTCTGCCCAAACTGATGTAGGGAATATGAAGATTGAATTAGTTGATGTCCAGGCCGAGCTTGAGGCTGCTCGGAAGGAGGCGTCTGATGCCTTGGTCCGTCATAATGATTTTGTGAGCAAACATACTAAGAAAAGGGCTCAGTTGGAGAGGGCTTTGACTGAGAGCCAAGACTTAGCCGCACAGGAAAAAGAGCGGGCAATTACCCTCTTCCAGATACTTGACGAGATGACTCACAATTTTTATGATGAGAGGTGGGTTGAGATGCAATTGGTTTGACGGAAAAAGTACTTCAGGTATGGCACACTTTGTGGGATCATGTTTGATCTCATGGGGTTCCAAAAAGAAGAACACTGTAGCTTTATCCACAGCAGAAGCTGAATATATTGCAGCTGCTGCTTGTTGTTCTCAACTGCTTTGGGTAAAGAGTCAATTGAAAGACTTTGGAGTGTTATTAGATAGAGTTCCTATCTTCTATGACAACACTAGTGCCATTAATATCTCTAAAAATCCAGTTTAGCACACAAAGACCAAGCACATAGAGATAAGACATTATTTCCTAAGGGATAATGTTGAAAAGGATCTAGTTGAGTTGCAATTCGGCAAGATTGAGGATCAAATTGCTGATATCTTCACTAAATCATTAGGTAGGATTTCTTTTTGTAGACTTAGATTGCTTTTAGGACTAATCAGAATTAGAAAGTAGGACTTTACTTAGATTTAGGTTAAGATTCTTTTAGTTAGACTAGAGGTAATAAAAAATTGCTCCATTTGGTTGAAAAAGGCTTCTTATGACTGAACTCATTCCTTTTTGCTAGAATAATGTTCATGGATGTATGGATTGCTTGAACACTTTGTTGATTCCATTTGTTATGTCCTTGATGCATGAACAGGTGAGTTGTCTAAGTTGCCCAGAACAGTTGAATTGTGTACTGATTTGAACCAGTACAAGTGAACAACAGAATACTACAGATGTGTTTTTGTTGAATTAATTTTTTTGACAAAAATCAAAATAAGTTTTTTATTCCTTCTGAAAGGAATAAGTACTTTGGCAGTTGGTTTTCTTTGATTAGGCATGCATGAGTGATGGAAGGAAACTTCCACATGTGCCTTTCTCCTAGTGGCAGTTAAGGAAGTTTTTATGCTTTCTTTAGAAATTCTTTCTCTTGTAACTGACAAGGCCACTACTCCCACTCCTTACATTTATTTTTCTTCACAGTACTTATATCACTCCACACTCAGGCTTTACTTCATCATCTCTCTCTCTCTTCATCTTGCTATGAATTTCAAGAGTCTTCATCTCTCAAAGCTCTCTGCAATTCCAAGCTTGAAAATGGTAAGAACAAAGGGACTAGCTAAGGCAAAAAAGAAGGGTAGTTCAGGGAATGTATCTTCATCACCCTCCATAGCAGAATCTGACAGATCTATTGAAAAAGGTAATGCATCTGATGCATTAACACCTCAAGTAACTGAGCAACAAACACCAAAACCACCTTCAACCACAAAAACCTCCACTAAGAAATCAACCTCAACCAGTAAATCCACATCATTACCAGTTGAGAAAACCCTCACAACCGAAACCCTACTTTCTCCCACTACTATCTCCATGATACCTCCATATACTGTACCCACATCACCTCAAACCATTCAAAATGAACCCTCAACCGAAGCTGAAGTTCAGGGGGAACAACAGGGTGACACTGTTCAGGCTGACAGGATTGTGTTAGAAACCCTAGAGAAAATTTATGAGGAAATTGAGGAGGATGATCAGGAAGATGATCATGAGGATGATCAAGAGAATGAATCTATGCAGGCTGATGAGAAGGCTGTAAAAGATAAAAGTGTCGAGACTGAGCCAAAAGTGGTTGATGAAGAGGAAGAAGTTCAGATTGTAGGTGAGGCGAAGGGTCCTCCAGTTCAGGTGTTAAGAAGAAGGTTTACTAGGTCTGGAAGCACAATCAAGCAGGAGATCTCTGACTCTCCAAAGGTCACTCCCTCCAAAAGTGTGAAGAAGAAAACACCTGCTCCCAAAACAACTAAAGGTAAATCTATTGTTTCTCCTACTTTTTCTGATAGAAATGTCATGTCTGGTTGTGGATGTGAGGAAGGTTATTTTGATATGCCTGCTTTGTCTGAGGTAAAGCAAATTTTGGAATCTCAAGGTTGGATGGGCTTGTTTAAAACTGTTAGGAAGGCTTATGTAAAGGACATTAGGGTGTTCTATGATAATCTAGAACTGTGTCCTGATATGAGTGTTAGCTCTACTGTTTCTGGTGTTAAGTTGGATTTTTCTGTATCTTCTATGTCTGTATTCTTAAAGATACCTAGGGATGGGTATTCAAATTACTCTTCAGATGGTTGGCCTAGTATTGGTGGGGTCACAGCTAATGACATAATTAAGTTTCTGTTTGGAAGAGTTTTAGCTAAGAAGGATGGTTATCTTGCTAAGAATTTGTCTAAGCCTATCATGTTGGTACTGCATTCTATATGCAACAAGGTGCTTTTACCTAAGGCACAGGGTAGGGGTTCTGTAAGGATAATGGATATGGTACTCATGTACCTAATGATGAAGAAGGTTAAGATCAATCTCCCCTCTTTAATGCTAGACCACATGATGGTTTGCAAGAACTCACAATCCCACTCTCTTCCATATGGCTCAATACTAACCTTTGTGATGATTAAGAAAGGAATTAAACTGGCTGGTGAGACAGTTATAGGACAGAAATTCTCTATGAAGATTCTGAGGCAGAAAGGGCTGGAAGCATCTGCCTTAACTTTAGTTTGGAGAGACCAGGAGCCTGTTCTACCTACTGCTAAGAAAGAAAGAGTAGTGTGTCTGCTAGTTCAGCAGATCTCACTCCCCTTCTAGGAAGGATGGAAAAGTGGGAGGAAACCCTTAGCACTTTGATGACATTGGTTAGAGGATTGACTGATAGCATGGCTCAGAAGCAGATGTCTCTAAAGAAGAAGTTGATTGCTACAGAACTTCAAGTGTCACAGTTGGTAGGGGAAACAATAGAGGATGGTAGTCAAACTTCAGGGAAATCTAAACCAGCAGGGGAACCAGTTGATAGTGAGAAGGATGATGCACGGGAATTTGAAGAAGATGCTGAGGTTTCTAAAGATGATGATGAAGTCTCTGATCCTGATACTGAGCTTGATGAGGATGAAGATGATGATGAATGATGCCTGCCATTAGCCTTCTTATTCCCCTTTCCCACTCTGCCAATTGCCTTTAGTATTTCGGTTTTCCTTACCATTTTACTAAACAATTTGTCTGTAATATGGTTTCTTTTCACACTCTATTGGCTTGACTTGCTAACTGTTTGAACTGCCTTTGGGATAGTGAGTTGATGACTCACTAGTGACTGTTGATTGGCTTAACATTTTGGGTAGTATGGCCTACCTTTTGGATGAATGCATGAATATTGCTTGCTTTACTTGTCTATGAATGTTTTTAATGATGCCAAAAGGGGGAAAATAGGTCTTTGAAGTTTTGATAAAGCCAAATGAGACTAGTTAGAATAAACCTTAGTCTGATTACTAGTTCTGAAGCCTAAGTGTTTAGTATAGTCTGAAAAAGTAGTTCTGTTTAGTTGAGTTTAGTTGAGTCAATAAAAGTTTTTTTTACCGCTGTTCTGGATAGTTGTTTTCATGGCCAGATTTTTGCAATTTTTCAGGATATTTGTTCTTAGGTTTGAAATAAGCTGAAATAGTTAGTATTTCACTTAGAGTTTAGGATTTTTTATTTAGTTAGTCATTTTCTTTATGAGTCAGAAAATTTAAAAAATTCTAAAATAGTTCCACATACTTTAAAGCTTTCTGTGACTGACTTATTTATTGCAGGAAAAACTTCAAAAGGTTTGTCATCATAAAAAATGGGGAATTTTTTGAGACACTTGATGTTTTGAGTGATGACAAACAGATCAGTCAAACAGGTGTGACAAACAGTTGTCACAAACAGCTGTTAAAAACAATTGTCAGGAACAGTTGTTATTGAATGAGTTAATACAACGGTATTGAAACAGCTGAAGTGTACTGTTCCTGAGTTACTCTCTTTGAGTAATATTACCTTCATGTCATATATTGTATATTTTTTTGTGCATGTTTGACATACAGGTATTCCAGTACTTGAGACATGGAAAATAGCTTCATCAAAACTGAAGTGTGCTAACAATGGAGAATCCAAGTGTCCATGTAGTGAAGAACATGAAGACTGAAGAATAGCCTTAGGATTTTTACTTTGTCTTTTTGTTGTATGGAATGTTTAAGTAGCTTAGTAGATTTGTGATGTTTAATCTTGGTTTGTAACAAACACCAGACCAGTGTCTGGTGTTTGTTACATGATTGATATGAAGAACAATTCCTAGAACAGTTCTACAGACCAGCTGGTTAACAAACTGACCCTCGAAATAATTTGAAAGAATTTGATTCTTGAATTCTTTAAAGATCTTGCACGTGGTTAAGTCAGTTTGGTAATCAATGTTAAGTGCTAAAAAACCACGTATCTTTATGAGATCTCAGCAAATCTTCGAGATTCTTGATTTCGAATATTTGATCTCAACATTAAATGGGTTTAATCATTATGGTTACAAAAACCCTCTTGATTGGAATCATCTGGGTTTTTCTAACTGCCTATATATATTAGCACTCAATGTACAAAATGTGCAAGTGCACACGCCAAGTAATCAGACTCTCCATAAACTTTATTGAGCAATATTTTTGAGAGTCTAAAAGATCAAACAGAACAGTTTACAAACCACAAGAGCATTCGAAAAAACCCAGTTCTTAACTTCATCTCTTGTAAGCTTTTGAGAAGCAAATTTCTAAGAGAAACATTATGTAATTCGTCACTAACAAAGGGGTTAGTGATTGGGAGCATTTGTGAGTTCATTTGCGAGTGCTTGTGAGTTCATTTGAGAGTTCATTTGCGAGTGCTTGCGAGTGCTTGTGAGTGCTTGTGAGTTCAAGTGAGAGTGAGAAAAGTTTGTCACATGAGTTTACGATAGCAATTGTACTATCTTTTGTTCATCAGAGTTGATTAATAAAAGATTGGTAGCGAGAGAGTAGGAGGATGTAGGCACAGTTGTCGAACCTCGTTAAATCTGTGTGTTTTTTATTTGCTTTACATTTACTGTTTTATTGTTCCAGATATTTCCGCTATTAAACCAGTTTACTGGTTCTATTGCTGGAACAATTCAAGAAAAAGTTGATAAAGAAAGTTTTAAAGAAACACTCAATTCACCCCCCCCTCTTGAGTATTATTGGGACCTTCAGTATCTAAGCTACTGCTCTTGCTTGCATTCAATCCCAACCCTCGCTACACCCAACTATTCTTCATCGTTACTTGAAAAAGGGATAAGGGGTTCACAGTCAGTGGGGAGTAATTAGATTGTTCTACTAAATAGTAGAGCACAATTAGAATATAACAACCAGAACAAGAGGCAACTAGATAGTTCACACAAGATAATAAGATTAGCTACTAATTTACAATAAAAACGAGAAATTAGACACGCAGCGGAACAATCATACAACAAATTTATAGCCAATCTTCCTGTTTATGCTAGTAAAGACTCTAGACTCTAGACTTTCAAACCCTTAATTTTCACATTCCATTTCCTCTTATCGTTCTAATTTGTGACGCAGTCATTTGCTCATAGGGGAACACCTTAATTCGTTCCCCAACTTTCCCTTACTCACGTCGGGTCAACCACTTAAGATCTAATTCCCGAGCGCTAGGAACTAGAACTGACGCCATGCCGCAGTGGCGCACTGGCTTCGACTAAACCCATGTTCATGTCACATCTTCCACTAGATGGGCGGTCACTTCATAGTTATTCAATCCATCATTCTTTATTATCATTTATCCAGTTTCCATAACTTTGACTTCCTTATCAACTTGACTTTACCTCTAGTCAACTGTAAATCAACTATACTTGACTCGAAAACCCTAGACACTTCACGTAATTCACGCAATTTACCCATGCATCATTCGAAATTCATCATTCATTTACGATTGCCTCAATTCAACGAGTTCGTACAACATAACATGCAAATATCATAATTCAATAATTAAAATCCAATCATCAAATAAATAATAAAAATCAAATCTTTTCCTTAAAATTTATCATAATATTCGACATTCTCATCACAACAAAACACAAAACCAATCTTTCATTAATAAATATTTAAATTAATTAACTAATTAAAATTAAAAGCCTTAAATAAACTTAACCATAATAATTCCATGAATGAGTTCAAAATCTAATATTTTTATGAATTGATCTATATAAATCAATCCTTATTACTCTTCTATTCACACGACATTTATAAACTAAAATAATTATAAATCAAAGTTTGATCTTTTCCTTTTTATTCGAAACATTTAAGATTAAAAAAATTAATTTAGACTAAATACATAAAAAAAATACATACTTTAATTAAAAATCAGAG
This sequence comes from Salicornia ramosissima, assembly GCA_951394345.1. Classification (NCBI taxonomy): domain Eukaryota; kingdom Viridiplantae; phylum Streptophyta; class Magnoliopsida; order Caryophyllales; family Amaranthaceae; genus Salicornia; species Salicornia ramosissima. Next base: position 29,241,760 of record OX596236.1, on the reverse strand, counting down.
TTTTCAAATTCAAGACTCAACGAAACTTTTATTCATTCGACAATCTTTAATCACTTAACAAATTTTGCAATTCAATTCAAGAACTCATGCAAATTGGTAAGATTAAATCAACAAAACCATAAAGAATAATAGATTGAACAAGATTGGCATATAAAGATCAGTTCTCGAAATGCTTGAACCATTCGAAAATTCATAAAACAATAGGGCTACAATTCGGTTTTCACATACTACATTAATTCATTAAATCAATCATCATATTTCATGTAAGGATAAAAGGACATACATAAATTAATGTCAAAATACAAAATAAAATCATCAAAACCATCATGAGAATATTCGGCCATCATGGAGGATCATCAATATATAAATTCTATCAATTCAAACTAATTCTAAACAATTCTAAACGATTCTAATCACATTTTACTAATTATATAACTAATCTATTTTAAAGTTAAATAGAACAACTAATTACCTAAATTCGATGGGCAAGGTTCGAAAACTTCTTGGGTTGGCCGTGAAGTGCACGAGCTAGCCTCCGTTTCCTGACTACTTGCTTCAATCTTTGAGTTGTTCTTCAAATAGAAATTATTTGGAAGTGTTTAGGAGTTTTTGTGAATAACTGAATTTTGAGAGAGTAAAGAACTCTAATCTTTGATGGTTTTTCTAATGGGGGCCGTGAGTTTCTTTTAATGAGGGGGGTTCGGTGCTCCTTTCTTTGGTTTGGTAATTAGCTCCTAACTTTTAGTAGGAAAATAGGAAATAAAAATAATGTTTTTGTTTTAAGGATAGATCTAGATTAATTAATTATAACTAATAAATTAAAGTAAGTTAAAAAAAATGGTAGGGTGGCCATGTGGCTCTTGACAAAGGTAATGGGCTTTGAGTCTTAAATTGACAAATTGAGATAAGTAGTTCGGGCTCTGGTTGAAATTGGGCTCGCTTAAACACAAATCATTGCTAGTCCCATTAACTAATTAAATGATTAACTAATTAAAGAAAATTTAAAATAGCCCAAAATTTTGGGTTATTACAGTCGCCCCTCTTTAAGAAAATTTCGTCCTCAAAATTTTTTAGAAGGAAGAACATGCATGAATGTAATAGAAATAATTATGGGGAACGGAAGAAAACAATGTGTACCCTGATTGAACAGTTCGGGGTACTTCTCACGCATGGAAGACTCGGTCTCCCAGGTAGCCTCTTCATACTGTTGGCTCCTCCAGAGCACTTTGACTAGTGGTACAACCTTCTGCCTCAACATCCTCTCCGGACGGTCCAAAATCTGCACTGGTACCTCTTCGAAGGATAAGTTTGGTGCAATCGCGGCTGACTCCACTGGGATAATATGTGATACATCGCTAACGTACTTCCTTGGTTGTGAGATGTGAAATACATCATGCACCTTTGACAGTTCTGGTGGTAAAGTGAGCCGATAGGCCACTTCACCTACTCTTTCTAATATCTCGTATGGGCCCACGTACTTAGGTCAAATCTTCCTTTTTGCCCAAAACGAGTTACTCCCTTCATTGGAGACACTTTCAGTAACACTTTATCGCCTTCTTGGAATTCTAGGGCTTTTCTCCGCCGATCTGCATAGGACTTCTGCCTGCTTTGCGCTACCTGTAGCTTTGCTCGAATCAACTTGATCGGCTCTACTGTGTCTTTAATATGATCTGGCCCAATAACTAAGGCATCATTGATGTCGCTCCAACAGGTAGGATTGCGACACTTGCGCTCGTATAAAGCTTCATAGGGTGCCATATGAATGCTGGAGTGATAACTATTGTTGTACGAAAATTCCAAAAGGCTTTATAATTTGATCCAGGTCTGTTGGAACTCTAATGCACAAGCCCTAAGCATGTCTTCAAGAGTTTGGATGGTCCGCTCTATCTGGCCGTCTGTAGCTGCATGGATCGCTGTGCTCAAGTTTAGCTTGGTGCCAAAAGCTTCCTGAAGGGACTTCCAGAATCGTGATAGGAATTGCGGGTCACGATCTGATACAATATCTTTGGGCACGCCATGGAGTCGAATTATTTCTTGTTTATACGCCTCTGTCATCTTCTGCATGATCCATGTGGTCTTCATTGGAATGAATCTCGCCACTTTTGTTAGCCTATCCACTATCACCCAAACTGAATTCATTCCACTATTGGTAGTGGGTAAACCCACTATGAAATCCATGGAAATAGAGTCGAACTTCCATTTCGGGATCGGCAATGGTTAAAGTAGACCTCCGGGCCTTTGATGCTCGATTTTGACCTTCTGAAAAGTAAGACATCGAGCTACGAACCCTGCTATCACCCGCTTCATCCCGGGCCACCAGAAGTTTTCCTTTAGATCCTTACATAATTTTCCAGGGTGTACTGAGTACGGAGTGTTGTAAGCTTCCTGCATAATTTTGTTCCTCAAAACTTTATCGTTGGGCACACACCACCTGTTTTGGTTTTGTGTTTAGTTTTAATAATAGTTATAAATAGTAGGATTAAATCCGAGTAGTGCGTTTAATACCTGTTTCGGAGTTTCAAACTCCCATGTGACCCTATAACAAATTCCTCTGCTTGCCCTTGGAGCTTGGCTTCACGGATTTTCTCAAGTTGTGGGTCCTGCTTCTGCTTTTCTCGAAGCGCTTGATAGAGGTCAGGATCCACACTCATTGCGTTGAGGAATACCCGAGTGTGTCCTGCTGTCACTACTTCCACCCCCATTCGCTGAAGATCTACACATATTCCTCTTGGAAGCACTAATGTACAATTGAGAGAATGTTTAGTCTTGCGGCTCAGAGCATCTGCCACATGGTTAGCTTTTCCCTCACAATAATCCAAGGTTAGATCATATTCTTTGATCAGTTCCAGCCACCTTCACTGCCTCAGGTTGAGCTCCTTCTGCGTGCATATGTACTTGAGGCTCTTGTGGTCGGTATACATTTTACATGTTGCTCCATATAAGTAATGTCGCCAGATTTTGAGGACAAAACACTGTAGCTGCCAACTCGAGATCATGTGTAGGATAGTTTTTCTCATGAATCTTGATCTGTCTTGAAGCATATGCAATCACTTTCCCTTCTTGCATCAGTACACAACCCAGTCCGTTCTTGGATGCATCATTGTAGACTTCATACCCCATGCCTTCATTAGGCAAGGTTAAGACTGGTGCTTCGACGAGGCTCTGCTTCAACGCTTGGCATGCTTTTTCACACTGCTCGAACTAGATGAACTTGCTTTCTTTCTGTAGCAACTTAGTCATTGGTTGAGCTACCTTTGAGAAGTTCTTCACAAACCTTCGGTAATACCCTGCTATTGACAAACAAGGTTTTTATAATTCTCGATTAGTTAGGTAATAAATTTTAGCATCTTTAAATAAGATCATTATTTTACCCGCTAATCCGAGGAAACTTCTTATTTCTGCTACGCTCTTCGGGCTGGTCCATTCCACAATGGCCTTGACCTTTGCTGGGTCCACCGTGACACTGTCCTTGCTGATGACGTGTCCTAAAAATGCAACTTCCCGGAGCTAAAATTCGCCTTTTGACAACTTTGCGAACCACTTCTGAGCGTGTAGTACGTCCATTATCATTCGCAAGTGTTTCTCGTGGTCTTGTTCATCTTTAGAATATATTAATATGTCATCAATGAACACTACTACGCAAACATCAAGTAAGTGGTGAAAGGTACGATTCATTTGATCCATGAACACCGCTGGGGCGTTGGTTGAACCAAACTGCATAACTTCGAACTCATAGTGCTCGTATCTTGTACGGAATGCTATCTTCGGAATGTCCTCTGCCTTCACCGGAATTTGATGATAACCTGATCAAATATCGATCTTAGAGAATATTGCCGCACCCTTCAACTAGTCGAAGAGGTCATCAATTCTTGGTAAAGGATATCTGTTCTTTATGGTTACCTTGTTGAGTTCTCGGTAGTCGATGCACAATCGCACACTCTCATCCTTCTTCTTGACAAATAACACTGGAGCACCCCATAGAGAAACACTGGGCCTTACGAAACCCTTATCTATCAATTCCTGAAGCTGGGTCTTTAATTCTTTTTTTTTTTGGTAAATAAAGAAATTTTATTACCAAAAGGAATAAAAGTACAGAGCCCCAAAACACCACAAAACTACACAAATCCCAGATGCTAACGCCTCACAATAAGACCATGACCACCTTCTAGGAAGGGTCCCAAAGTCTCAACAAAACACTGGTAGCAAACAGGGGATAACACAACTAAATACACTTACACCACTAACAACCTTCTACCTGCTTCATCACAACGACAAGCAGCTAAAAAAATAACCTCCCTAACAATGCTATCAATAGACCTTACACTCCCTTTAAAAATTACATTATTTCTGTAAAGCCAAATAACATATACAGCCTCAGTAAAAACAACAGTTAAGGTCTTAGCCTTACATCTGCCCCGCTGCATAATGAAGCACAACCACCTTACCAGATCCGAGAAAGAAAAAAGTCGGGTGCTTGGCTTCACCACATTTAGCAACCTCCACCAAACCTGCACGGAAAAACTGCAATCGAAAAACAAATGGGAAATAGACTCCACAGCTAAACCACACAAAGCACAGTTCGGATCATCTACATGACCCCATTTGAAAAGCCTATCCCTAGTCAACAAACCATCATGAAGAGCTAACCAAAGAATAAAGATACTCTTTGGGGAAGCTCCATTATGATACACAAGACTCCTCCAAGGAACCACCCGCACCTGAGGGCGAAGAAGCCTATAAACATGTTTGATTTTAAAAGCCCCATGATGAAGAACCTGACACAACAAGAAAATAAGCTTCGGCCGACCGCTTTTTACTGACCGTTAACAGTCGATGCCTCAATTTACTGACCGTCGCTGGTCGGTAAAAGGAGGTCGGTGTATAATTAGTCGGTAAAATTTTGTTACCGACCGACGTTCAGTCGGAAATAATTTACCGACCGTTTACCGACTAAATAAGAGTTTTTAAAAAAAAAATGGAAAGTCATTTTCCGACCGTCATGACGGTCGGTAATACCGACCGCCACGACGGTCGAAAAATGGCTTTTTCCTGCCAATTTTTTTTCGCGCCTAATCATTTACCGACCGTGTGTCGGTCGGCATATTTATTTTCGCGGTTTTTTTAATTTAAATATTTACTATTTTCAAGGTTTTGAGTTTTTGGATATCGACCGTTTGGCGGTCATTAAATTGTTACGTCTTTCATTTCATTAAATATAAAAAACCTTTGCAAAACATATTAAATTATTTATTAATGAAGAATAGTTTATACATACGAAATAATATTTGATATTATTTATATAAATAATTCGTAATACACAAAAGTATGTAATATATATATTACAGTTTCCAAAAACGTAAATTAATAAACCCAAATATATATAACAAACAACTACACTACGAAGGCTCCAGAACCGTCTGTGCGATCGTCGGGGGGTCGTCGGTGAATGGAAGACTGATCGCCGAATTGCCTCATGAAAGCATCCATATGCGCCTTCATCTGCTCGAGGTACTCCGCTTGCTTCTTCTGATCCTCCTCCAGACGTCGCTGATGCTCCTCCCGTTGACGGTCTCGCTCCTCTAACTTTGTCCTCGCACGCTCGGACTCCTCCAAACGCTCGGTCATCTTTGCCAGTTGAGCGGAAACTGATGGAGAGTAGGCAGATCCAACGCGCGGCTGCGAGGTTCTCTCATAATAGAGAGAAGCTCCGTCTTTGCCGAACCCTAGAACCTCGCCCTTCCGGAAGCCACCAACTATATCAAAGAAGACCTGGTTGGGATCCGTCTCCGAGCCACTAGCTTGAGACTCCGAAAGGTTTTGGTTATATTGTTCCTGCAAATTATGGGCGGAGTTAGTTCAAACAATTCAAAAAGAACCTAAATAGGCCATTTTTGGCTCGTTTTGGGTGTTTTCATTCACAACTTCGCACCGATCAACGTAGATCATGTTTTAAACCAAATTCACATATCATAACATTATTATAGACATTCTATCACATATTTGCATGTTTTTGGGAAAGTTTAGAGGGTTTTGGAACAAAAACAACCTAAATAGGCCATTTTTGGCTCGTTTTGGGTGTTTTCATTCCCAACTTCGCACCGATCAACGTAGATCATGTTTTAAAGGTTAATTCACATCTCATAACATTATTATAGACATTCTATCACATATTTGCATGTTTTGGGAAAGTTTAGAGGGTTTTGGAACAAAAACAACCTAAATAGGCCATTTTTGGCTCGTTTTGGGTGTTTTCATTCCCAACTTCGCACCGATCAACGTAGATCATGTTTTAAAGGTTAATTCACATCTCATAACATTATTATAGACATTCTATCACATATTTGCATGTTTTTGGGAAAGTTTAGAGGGTTTTGGAACAAAAACAACCTAAATAGGCCATTTTTGGCTCGTTTTGGGTGTTTTCATTCCCAACTTCGCACCGATCAACGTAGATCATGTTTTAAAGGTTAATTCACATCTCATAACATTAATCAAAAAACAATGCTATTCGTACTCTTCGGCTTTGAAGCCGGAATTCCGCTCTAAACATCAATTGCAAATAATAATAAATCAATCCTATTCGTACTCTTCGGCTTTGAAGCCGGAATTCCGCTCTAAAAATCAAATGCATAGTAAAGAAGAAAGCATTACCATCACTTCCTTGGCCTTATCGCTAATCGCAACCGGATCCTTCCCTGGTTGCTTCTTGAAGTGAGTATCGAGGAAGAGATCCGCAGCATCAGGCAGCTTCCCTCCTTTCGCCTTGGACAAAACAAACAAATGTGCGTAAGGGTGGGATATATATAATCAAGTGTGCATTAATTACAATAATTTAATGAAATAGTAGACTAACCAATTGCTTAGCTCGTTGAGTGGTGGAGACAGATCCCGCGCAGTGAGAGGCCTGGGCCTTGCCACTAGCGTCGCCGCCTCTCCTGTTTGCCTTCGCTCGAGCCGACCTTTCCTTGAATAGCTTGTCATCGAGCCTACCCTTCATTGCCTGGTACATTTCATCACCAAGCCAATTTGGTCGGTCTTTCCGCTTGTGCACTGTGTCATTGAATATGTCCTTCAGCCGTAATCCAGCCTTGGTATCAAACGCATCCCGCACAGTGCCCTCGAGCTCAGGCCTCCAAGTGTACTGTTTCTGCATTAGACCAAGGACAATCAAATATGTTAATGTAAGAGATTATATTTAACAAAATATTGTATCAAATTACATAATTTGTCTTACTGACCTTCCACATGTTCCACCAATGTACCTTGGTCGCCTGATCTACCTCAGTGTAGTTCTTCCAAGGCTGATGGAAGTAGGACTTGATGACGTGCGTTATTGATCGAACAACAGCGCCCTTGTCAAACCTTGCACACAAAACATTGTAAGATTAAACTTCATATGAATGCAACTTAATTTCAATAGTGAAAACATTAAAAAAATAACACAAAAACTCACCATATGCCATCGGGATCCAATTCTCGAACCCCAGCTGTGGATGTAGAAGCTTCTCCCTGATCCTTGTCTCCACCCTCAACCTCACCAGTTTGTCTATCGGGTTCTCGAGTCGGAGTAGTCTCATGCGGAGGAGTAGAGTGAGACAAAGGAGTGACCTGAGGCAGCGAGGATGGAGTAGGCTGAGACAAAGGAGTGAGCTCAGACGTAGGAGTAGGCTCAGGCAGCGACGTAGGCTGAGACATAGCAGCGTGAGACACATATGGCTGAGGGCGAAGAGGACAATGCCGAGGCCGAAGCTGTGGTATCGGGGGTAACCCCAACTGTGGTGGTGGAGGTAAGGTAAACGTAGGTTGAGTTGGACCGGAAGATGAACTCGCCGACCGTCTCCTAGACGACTCAACACGACGATGAAGGTCACCAGGACGCAATATCGGCCTAGACCCAGTAGGACGAACCGAAGACTGAGAGGGAGAATCTTGCCGGGTCTGGGAATTCTGACTCTTATCCTCCGAATCTGACATGTTCCTGCATAAAGTAATGAGTAAATTATTTGCACGATTCATAGTTATTAACAGAAATCACAATCACAAAATGATGGTATGAAAACGTACCCCAATTAACTAATAATGAATACGCGAATAATAAAATTTATACATACAAAACTAAACAAAACAAAACTAAATTACAATGAATTGCTACAATTAAATTAAATTTAAATTACATCCTAATGAAATAAACCGATGTCGTCAACGTCCTCGTCATCATCATCAACCACTTCATCAATCTCATCACTTCTAAGCTCCTGTCCACTGTCGTAGTCATCTTCATCAAGACTTGGAATGACCTCATCTTCGTCATCATCACCCTGAATGATCTCGTAGTCTGGGATCTCGTCCGGAGAACATACACCTACGGGAATAAGGGATGTTTCCTCTTGTAGAACATCCGAGTCCACCGGGGCATCAACCTCTGACCTAGCTTTTGTCTTGAACACAGCCCACCACTGCACTTTGTCCCTCTTCAGGCTAGGATAAGGAGCATAATACACCTGACTGGCTTGGTACGAGACAATGAAGGGGTCGTACCACAGGAGTGTCCTAGTGTGATTGACCTCTACAAGTCTATATTTCTCATGAATGTTCATGCCCTTGTCACAATCAAACCAACTGCAGTTGAACAATATTGTTTTGTACTCTCCGTCACTCCCGTGGTAAGACAATTGTAACACCTCTTCCAAGGTGCCAAAGTAGTTACCCCCTTCTTGACTCTCAACACACACTCCATAATTCATGGTTGACTTGTTCCTACCATAGCTTTGTGTGTGGAAATTGTACCCATTGACGTAGAATTGATTCCAAGTTATCACTTCTTTCGAGGGACCCATCGCGAGAGCTCGTGTGACGTCATCAGCAGACTATGTCCGAAGTACCTAGATTTGTTGAGTGAGTCATTAAATAAAATGATGGTATGTAATTAAAAAAATTGGGGAATTAAGGGATTAGGGTTCCTCACTTGAGTCCTTAACCATGTTGGGTATTGGGATTCGCATTTGATCCAAATTTCCTCCCTCTTTATTTGGGGATTTGACTGCACTATGTGATCCTCAAATTCCCTATTCGATCTAAGTCAGCTAAGGCGGAATGCAATATTGTTTTGTAATCTAAGACAGTTAAACTAATAAAATTACCTTTCATAGTCACTTAATATGCCACAATTTGCGAGGATGTACAGATGGGCTCGGACGTACTCCTTGTCTGTCAACCAACGTTTACTACCACTCGTTGTTGGTCGACCACAATCCTCCCTAAACAATTCAGGGACATTGACACCATGTTGGCTTTCCACAGCATGATATGCATTTCTACCCAAGTCCCTCGACTTAGTATCAACCTCCGACTGAAAATACTGTGAACAGAAATTGGATATCTCCTCAGCCAGGTATGCATTGCATATAGAGCCTTCAACCCTTGCCTTGTTCCCCACTTTACGCTTCAAGTTGTTGAGGTACCTGTCACTAAATAAAACATGAGCAATGTAAATGTCGCTTCATAGGAAATTAGTAAAGGGGTATAAACGATTACAATAACTCACCGTTCGAATGGGTACATCCATCTGTACTGAACAGGACCCCCAATATATGCTTCATGTGGAAAGTGTACCGGCAAGTGCTCCATGGAGTTAAAGAATGCCGGGGGGAAAATTTTTTCTAACTTACATAAGATCTCAGCAATGTTCTTATGTAGGCGGTCCATCTCACTCAAAGTGATAGTGGGAGCACACAAGTCACGGAAGAATTGGCTGATTTCAGTTATTGCCTTCCAAATATGAAGGGGGAGCAACTCTCTTAGGCAAACAGGCAATAACCGCTCCATAAATACATGACAATCGTGACTCTTCATTCCATGGAGCCTATTTTTTTTTTTATCAACACATCGGCTTAAGTTCGAAGTATACCCGTCAGGAAACCTCAAGTCTCGGATCCAATCACATAACACCTTCTTCTGCTCCTTGATAAGTGCGTAAGGTGCCTTGGGCATCTGCTCACTACCCTTACCATCATCAACAAGCTCCAACTCTCGACGCCTACAGACACTCTTCATGTCTTTCCTCGCACTTACAGTGTCAGACGTTTCGTCTTTCACAGCCATGACGGTGTGGATGAGCTGCTCGAAGAAGTTCTTCTCAATATGCATAACGTCTAAGTTGTGCCGAAGCAGCAAATCCTTCCAATACGACAGGTCCCACAAACAAGATTGCTTATCCCATCCCATTTTTTTCTTCTTCAATTGCTTCAAAGCATCAGGACCATCAGTTGCTTTCGGTAAGTCCTTCACACACTGCCACAGTTCCTCACCTGACATGATATGAGGAGCCGAGTCATTTTCAACTCTGTTCTTACAAAAAGCTATCTTATTCTTTCTGAAGCAGTGGTCGGAATCTAAAAACTGACGATGGCAATCAAACCATGATACTTTTCCACCATGTTGTAGCCAAAAGGCTTTGCTTTTCTCCATGCAATATGGACACGCCTTTTTACCGAACGTGTTCCAACCTGACAACATACTATATGCTGGAAAGTCACTGATAGTCCACAACAAGGTTGCGCGAAGATTGAAATTCTGCTTCTTTGAGATGTCGTAAGTCAAGGATCCAACCGACCATAGATGCTTCAACTCATCAATTAAAGGTTGCATGTAGACATCCAAATTGTTCTTCGGATTTTTTGGCCCAGGGATAAGCAAGGAAAGAAAAATGAAAGGTTTTTTCATGCACATGGACGGTGACATGTTGTAAGGTGTAGTTAAAATAGGCCAACAAGAGTATTGCTTTCCAAACTTCCCAAAAACGGAAAAACCATCAGTGCACAACCCAAGTCTAACATTTCGAGGCTCGGACGCAAAGTCCTTAAAGGTCCTATCGAAGTGCTTCCACGCTTCACTGTCACTTAGGTGAGCCATGTTCCCTTGCCCTCGACGATTTTCAGAATGCCATGTCATAGCCTCAGCAATGTTCCTAGTAGCAAACATCCTTTGCAATCATGGTGTTATTGGGAAGTAGACCAGAAAACTTACTGGAACCAAATTGTCATTCGAAGTCTTCTTGAACCGATTCGACCCGCAATGACGACACTTATCAAGCTCAGCATCGTCCTTCCAAAATAGCATACATCCATTCGGGCATGCGTGTATCTTCTCGTGAGGAAGCTCTAATCCCTTGAGTACCTTCGTTGTGTCGTAATAGGTGCTACACTTAGTTTTTTGGGTAGTGGGGAGCGCATCGTTCACCAATGACCCAATACCATCTACGCACCTGAGTGGCAAGTTGTACTCAGACTTTAAATTGATCATTCTAGAAGCCATCTCCAACACAAAGATGTTGCTACCATCATACAAAGGTTGCTCGGCTGCCTTGAGCAAGTCGAAGAACATCTTCGCTTCCGCGTTTGGTTCTTCTTCAGCCGAAGTTGCCTCCTCAAGGAATGGTGGGTCCACGTTGTTCCCAAAAGCATCGACAACCATTTCCCGGTAAGGATTCGGATGAGTAGGAGACGAGGTGGACTCTATACTCACCCTTTCACCGTGACATAACCATTCATAGTAGTTCGGAATGAACCCCTTCTTATACAAATGTACCTTTACGTTGGGCACATCCAAGTAATTCAAGTTTTTACACCGAACACAAGGACATCTTATCTTGTCCCTATCATTAAGCTCGGGGTGCTGCTGAGAGAACGCAACAAACTCATTCACCCCTTGGATGAACTCATCCCGAAGTTTGTGGTCCTTATCGTGTCTCTTGTACATCCAATCACGCTCCTTCCTTTTCATTTCGATTATGCCTATTCTAAGCCATTAACAAATATCAGTTCAAAGCATTCAAACATCCTTCACTCTTATCTTATTTTAGCCTTTCTTAATTCTTCTTAAAGCTTTCTTATCTAATGCACATGTATATATATATATATATATATATATATATATTTAAGTCATATTTAGTTCTATTTTAATTGTATTCATTCACAACAATTACAAAGATTCATAATAAATCAAATACAAAGGCAATTTTGTATTTGAAAATAAATACAACTCAACTTTCAACCAATAATCATACATAGACATACATACAAATACATAATACATTAACATACATACAAATACATAAATAAATACATATGCATAGAAATTTTTGGACAAAAAAATCAATAAAACTTTAATAAATTCAAAGTAAAACAATACATAAATAATACATACAAATACATACATAATATATACACATACACATACACATAATTCAATAAATTCAAAAACAAAAAAAAATCACATACATACATAATACATATACATACAAATACACATAATTCAATAAATTCAAAAACAAAAAAAATCACATACATACATAATACATATACATACACATACATACATTTACATACACATACCTACATATACATACACATACATACAAATACACACAATTCAATAAATTCAAAAACAAAAAAAAAATAAAAAAACCCCTAACCACAAGCAGAGGAGGACGGCGGCGGCACAGGAGGGACGGCGGCGGCACAAGAGGACCAGCAGCGGAGGCGGAGAACAGATCGAACGCCGGAGAAAGAAAGAGAAGGAGAAAGAAAGAGAAAGAAAGAGAAGGAGAAAGAGAGCGGCCGGAGGTGCGGCGGCCGTTTGGTGGCCGGAGGTGGCCGGAGGTGAGAGAGAGAGTTAGGGTTTGGGTCGTCGGGTTTTCGAACGTTTGGAGGGAGAGAGATTGAGTGAGAGATTTTCGAATGTTTTGGGGTTTAAAATCACGACTCTGATTTTAAAATAACTCGAAAATTTTCCGACCGACGCGACGGTCGGTATCGGTCGGTAAATTCCGACCGAAACAAGACGGTCGGAATTCACTGACCGATACCGACTGTCGCGTCGGTCGGAAAATTTTTTTCGACCGTGTTGAAGGTCGGAAAAAATTTAACGACTGTGTTTAGTCGGGGACGGTCGGTATTTGCCGACTAAGAAACTGGCGGTCGGTAAAATCGGTCGGGCGAACGAGATTTTCTTGTTGTGTGACTCCACCCCCCAAGCTGATCTATCATAGCACGACAAATTAACACCTTTTTCAACACCCACGAACACTTAGCGGGGGTAGGAGAGTCCCACCATTCCCCTCTTCTGAAGTAATAATTATGCACCCATTTCACCCTAAGAGAGTCTGCCTTACTAGCCAGGTCCCAAAGCAACTTCGAAACAGCTGATTTGTTCCAATCCGCAAGAGCTAACACATTCCAACCACCACTAACCTTAGGGAGACATACCTGCTTCCAGGCAACAAGAGCCCTCTTACATCTATCAGCTCGTCCCGTCCATAAGAAAGCCCGGAAAACCGCCTCAATATCTAAGAGGATCTTCTTAGGAAGCATGAAGATCTGCGCCCAATAGGTCTGAATGCCAAAAAGAACACTTTTGATCAATTGAAGCCGCCCCTCATAAGAAAGATGCCTCGAAGCCCAACTTCTAACTCTACCAGTAACCCGAGTCACCAAAGGAGAGCATTGAGCCACCGTCAGCTTCTTAGAAGAAAGAGGAACTCCAAGATATCTAAAAGGTAACACCCCTGGGAGACCCCGACCAGAGTCCTCAAAGACTCCTGCTCAAGAGAAGGAATGCCACCAAAAAAAATCTCAGTCTTATCAAGATTAGCAGAAAGACCAGAAGCCGCTGAAAATTTATGAAAAGCATCAAATAGCAACCGAAGAGAACTATGATCCGCTCTACATAACAAAAGGAGATCATCAGCAAACATAAGGTGAGTAAGAAGCAATCTCTCACACCTTGGATGGAAGTTAAAATTAGGATCATCCTGCAAATCACCAAGACAACGGGAAAGATATTCCATGCCAATCGCAAACAAAAAAGGACACATAGGATCTCCTTGCCGCAATCCCTTCCTCGCAGGAAAGAGAATAGTGGAAAAACCATTAATCAAAATAGAGTAAGACACCGAAGAAACGGCACCCATCACCCATTTAATAAAAAGTGGAGGAAACCCCAACTCATAAGGCATAGTCTCGAGAAAACTCCATTCTATAGAATCATAGGCCTTTTTAAGGTCTACCTTGACAACACATCGTGGAGAAATATATTTATGAGAATATCCCTTCATGAGCTCTGGGGCCAACATAATATTATCTCCAATATGTTTCCCAGGAATAAATCCTGCTTGGGAATCATTCACAACATCTCCAATTACTCTAGCCAACCTGCAGGTGAGAATCTTAGAAATAATTTTATAAAGCACAGTACAACAAGCAATAGACCTATACTCTTTCACATACTGAGGATTCTGAACTTTTGGGACCAAAGTGACAGAAGTACAGTTCCATTGCTTAGACATAACACCTGTAGTAAAGAACTCCTGAATAGCACCATGAACATCGTCCCTGAGAATGGGCCATGCCTTCTTAAAGAAGAAAGCATTAAAACCATCAACCCCCGGGGCTTTAGCATCATCAATTGCCTCCAAAGCATCATCTATCTCTCCATTAGAAACCTGTCTAACCAAAAGAGACCGAGCATCATCACTGAGCTTAGGCCCCCGCCGAACAGCCCGAACATCAACATGAGGAAGCACCAAAGCACTAGCCCCAAGTAACCGCTTATAGAATCCCACAACTTCCTGCTCTACTTCCGAAGGCTCTACAAGAACACGACCATCATCAGAAAGAAGTGAATCAATCCTGTTCGAATTCTGCCTCTGCTTCATGAAAGAGAAGAAGTACTGAGAATTAGAATCCCCGAGCTTCACCCACTGAACCCTGGACTTTTGACGAAGAACACTCTCATGAAGAGAGCTCCAATGCCTGAGCTGGAGAGAAGTAACTCGTTCTTTACATTGAAGATCATAATCACCCGGGTTAACACCCAAAAGAACCTGAACATCTTCTAACTCCTGCTGCTTCTCCTGAATATGAGCCTGAATATTCGAGAAATGCTGAATATTGAGATGCTTGAGCTCCTACTTAACAAATTTTAACTTCTCCCAAACCACCTTCAACTGAGAACCAGTAGCATACCGGCCCCAGCTACGCCGCACAATATCGAAGAAATCCTTGTGAGTAGCCAAAATATTAAGAAACCGAAATGGCTTCCCTTTACCTGGAACAAACCGAGCACACTCCACAAGAATCGGACAATGATCTGAAAGAGCAGGGGGAAGATAACTCGCCTCAACTTGAGGGAAAGCATCTAACCACTCCTCGTTACCACATGCCCAATCAATCCTACTACATATTCTACCATCACCAAGAGACTTATTAGACCAAGTAAATAAACTACCTCTAGCCCTAAGAGGGGAAAGGGAAAGGTTGTTCATCCACATATTAAAATCCCTAGTCTCAGTAATCATAACAGGTCTACCATTCAACCTATCCTCCTGAGAAAGTATAGAGTTAAAATCACCAAGTAAAAGCCAAGGCAGATTACCTGTCATAAGAGTCCCAGTATCCCTCCAGAGAGCTCGTTTTTCTTCCACTGTGTTGAGGCCATAAACAAAAGTTCAGGCGATAGTAAGGCTACCCTCACGATTCCTGATCTCACAATGAATGAATTGCTCATGAGTAACAAGCACCTTCACCATAACCCTATCAAGCCTCCAACCGATCCAAATCCTACCTCTCCTTAAAAACCCGTAGTTAGTACACCAAGTCCAATCCTTGCCGAATTTCTTTTGAATACCTGGAGCTTTATGTTGCTTCACCTTAGTCTCCACAATACCAATAGCTTCAATATTATGATTTTGCAAAAATTTTTTGACTGAAGCTATCTTAGTAGGGTCATTTAGACCCCTCACATTCCAACTAACAATCCGCATGAAAAGGGTTAGAGCCATCCCCCTCTCCACTCAACTCCTCCCCATCTTCATCACCCTCCTCAATGAGCGACAAATAAATATTCCCGGTTTTAATTTGAGAAGCAACATCCCTTTTACTCACCGTAGAAAATTTTTTTGTCATCACCCTCCAAGCACTAGAATCATCGATTCCCAAAGGTTGAGGAATAGGAGTAGCAAAGGTAACCAAAGCATTTGATTCGCCATAACAAGCAGCCGCACCATCCCCCCGCTGCTGGACAGCAGCCCCACCAGACCTCTGCCCAGCTCCAGAACCAACCTCACACCCCCTACCAACCAGCCCACCACCAGCACCTACCACCTCTTGCACACCAGCCACCTCCCCAACCTTCTGCCGCCCATCAACCCCTCCTCGCTGACCAGAAACAGAAGCAGCAGCAGCTTCAGAACTGAGAGCAGAAACAGCCAGAACAGGGGCAGAAGCAGCCGCCGAGCCAGAACAGACAGAGGCAGAAGCACCCGCAGCCGCTGCAGCCGTAGCAGACACAGCCTCGTCAGAGGTATGAGCAGCACTAACATCAGTAGGAGCAAGCCCAACATTCGAGCCACCTGCCCCAACCGAGCCACTAACCCCCTGCACATCCCCTTGCTTCTTTTTGGGAACCCAATGTTGCTTATCTTGTTTCTTTTTTTGATTTTTAGAGCAATCATGCCCCATCTTGCAACACTTCACACAATAGAATGGCACAAATTCATACAAAACACGTTGCTCAAATAAAGCCCCGTCAACACCCTTCACAAACACATGCCTAACCAAAGGCTTAGTAATATCAATTTCCACCATAATTCTAGCAAATGATATTCTCAATTGATTCGAAGTACACTCATCCGCACAAACCGGCACACCAACAAGACTAGCAATCGACACAAAGAATCAAAAGCCCAACAATTCAATGGCAAATTGGGAAGTCTAGTCCATACCGGAACCGTACGTAGCACCTCATCATGAAAATTAAACTTTGGAGACCAAAGCTTAATCACCATTGGCTTTCCAAAGAACATATAAGGACCTCCACAAAGAATTGCATTCATGTCATCAAGACACATAAACTGAATCACACAATAACCATCTCCATGAAGAAAAATTTCCGATTTAGACACATGATTCCAATTCTTAGCAATAAAATTAGACACCGTGGTATGAGTTATTTTAGCACCAATCACATAAGCAATCAATGAATTAGCACCAATCATATAAGGGTCTTTAATTCTTTTAGCTCTGCTGGCGCCATTCTATATGGTACCTTTGATATAGGTGTCGTTCCCGGAACTAGATGGATGTTGAACTCCACTTCCCTTTCCAGAGGTATACCCAGTAACTCTTCAGGAAACACATATAAATAATCCTTAACCATTGGAATTGCTTCAAGTTTTTCCTCTTTGGAGATGTCTTTCACCTGGCATAGATATACTGCTTCACCTTTCTAGTGCATCTTCTGCATCTTCATAGCTGACACAAACTTCACGCCATTCTTGCTTGCTGAGCCGGAGTAGGTTAATCGCTTCCCTTTAGGTTCACGTAGAACAATCGCTTGATCTCTGCATCGAATCGCCACTTGGTACTTGGATAGCCAATCTATTCCAAGTATTACATCAAATTCCATCATTGGAAATTCCTTTAAGTCCGCCGTTAATTGCTCCCCGGCTATAACTATAGGAACGTCCTTGAATTCCCGATTACAAGAAAAATCCCCCCCCGAAGGTAGAGTTACAATTGATTTTACAGGAGACTCTCCCGGCAAATTAGTTTTACATACAAATGAATTTGTGTAATACCCCGTATTTTTGGTACATTTATACATGTATTATTATACGTATTTTGTAGCCTATACATGTATATTATACTCCCAAAGCAATATTTTATATGCTTACGAATTAGGATTAATAAAATGGTTTAAAGTCAATATTTACAAAGATATTGTTTATTCGGTATTTAAATAATTTCCATATATTTATAAAGGAATTTTATAAAATCGTATTTGAAATAATATTAAAATTAAAGTTGTAAATATGTATTTTGGGCATCGTTTATAAAAAATAAAATATTCCGATTTGAAAAAGGTAAAAGTTTTTATAACAATTGTAACAAGTCCAACCCAACCGAAAGTTCAAATCGGACCCAAGCTGTATAAATACCCGTAGCCTAAACCCAAAACAGGTCAGAACCGTAAATTAGAAAAAGAAAAAAAATTAATAACCAACTCTCTCTCTCACTGTACTCCTCACGTAACTTCAAAGAAGGAAGAAAGAAACAAAAATTTCAGATTCACGTCTTCGTGAATCAAAAACATCAACAACATTCAACCCCTACTTCACCACCACCAAGCGCCGTCGGATCTGTCGACGCGCCACCGACGTCCAGCCAGCCCTGTCATCGCCTGCTGTCGTCTGCCGCCGTGACCGGTGTCACCGTCTCCTTCTTCTGCTACTGCTCAGGGTCGTCCCAATCATTAAAGGGGCCCTGTGCAACCATAATTAAATTGGGTCCCAAATATTATTACTACTTTGTATAATAATTTCTTCGCATTTTTTATCCATGTTATATATATTTTTTTTTTTGCATAATTTTCGAGACGACATTTATTTAATGGTAAAATTAAGAGAAATACTTTGCCGAAAAAAAAGAGAAATACAATGTGGGTTTCAAGGTATTTTATACAACAAAACTTATACAAAAGAAGTACAAAAGATTTTAAATTTTCCAAAGAAAGAAAAAAAAAAGCAAGAAAATGCTAAAATTTTCAAGTACCCATATAAAGACTAGAGTAACGGATTAATATGACAATTTATATAAGACACAGTGAATGTTTAGTTGTTTAGAATTATCCCAAACAATAATGTAGGCTTGTAGGTGACTAGTAGCAAGTTAGCAAGTAGCATCTACTCCAAAAGGAAAAGAAAAAAGAAAGAAAAGGAAAAAAAATAGTTGAAAATCACCCCCTCTTAGGCATCGAACCCCAGACCTCAATACTTATTCCAATTCATGCGGGTAAAACAACAACCATTACAACACATTGCTCATTTCATTAACCTAGCTTACACTTTTTATCTATATAGGAAGATAGGTAAATTAGAGGCCCCATTCCACTCGGGGCCCTGTGCAATTGGTCTTCTTGCACGGGCTCCGGGACGGCCCTGCTGCTGCTGCTGGTACTGTTTTAAAAAAAGATTATTTCTTTTAATTAATTTATATCTTGGATTAATCTTGTTTAATCAGTTTTAAATCTAAATTTATACTATGATTCTTGTATGGATTTAAATATGTTTTGATGTTGTTTAATCAGTTTTAATTCTGATTTTTGTTTATAATAATTAGGGTTAGATTTCAAATTTTTTTTATATGTTGTTTAAACCCTAAAATTCTGATTTTATATATATGTTCTTATACATGTTTTAACCCTAGTTTTAGATTTGTTTAGGGGTAATTAAAATTCTGATTTTATGGGTAATTAAGAATAAATTTCAGATTTTAAATATTGTTGTTTGACTTTGTATAAACATGTCAAATTTTGGTATTTTAATTAGAGGGCACAATTTCGGAATTTTAAATTAAATGAAGGAGTCGGAAATGAGTTTTGAAATTTATTTAAAGGCTGGAATATTGTAATATGTATTTAGGTTAGTTGTGGTGTTGTAGGGATATTAATTAGCCCCAATGTTTAATTGTAGGGGACTTTGAGTTTGGAGAATTCCGTTAATTGTGGCTAGTCGAATATATTATACCAGGTACGTATGTACTCAGGAAATTGTTTGCATGTAGTGGCATGTCTAGAGCATGATTTGAACTGTGATGATTGGTTGTATGTTATATCTGTGATTGTGGAAAAAGGAAAATATATTTATATATTGTTACAGCATGTTGTCCTGAATTGCTTATTTTATCACAGTTTGGAATATGAGTTCAATTATGAACCTTTCTACCACATAATGTGGGGCAAGTAGGCATCGATATTATCTTACGACCAATGTGTGGGGCCATGGGCATTAAAGGACTTGGTAATTATGTGATCGCTAAATGAAAAGATAAATAATCCTGCAATTGTGTGATTTCAAGTGTGATGGTTTATGTTGTAGATTTTAGGGAAATTGAATTAAATCAGATTCTTCATAATATTGTAAACCACCTAAAGTGAAAGAGGATTCACACCAAAACTCTTGGAACGTATATACCTTGAGTATGAACATATGGGGAGGCTATTTAGCATCCTACAAGTGGTACAAGACGTTGTACACTCTTGTTTTTTTTTTGGGATCCCACCCACCTTACGGTGGATTCTCCGCTCGGCTTGCAACCGAGTGCGTGGCCTGGTGCCGTCTTGACAGAAAACTTTTCTATATTTTTTATTTTTGGAAACCCGTTCGATGTGAATCCAATCTCTTAAATAAATAAACAATTAACATGCATCTCACCATTATCTAATCTGACCACTATCTTTTCTTTATCTAATCATGGAGTCCATAGTCTTAGTTCAGGTACAACAATTTATTTATTTATTTGTTTATTTATTTATTTATTTCTCGCCCTGTTGTATATATGTACTCAGCTTTTGCTGATTACGTGCTTTTTTTGTGTCTTCTTTGGTCATGGCCCTCGCCTTAATGACCCTGTGATGAACCGGTATATACACTTGTATTATTGTGGAGTAGAATTGCACAGGTTAGCTTGATGATGTGAAGTTCAAGCATTCAGCATATGCATTGTCGTGGGATGAGAGTGATTCGAGAGTTAACCAGTCTTGTATCTGAGCTTATTTTAAAATTTATTTCATTTACGTTATTTTGTGTAAATTATTGTTAAAGTTTTTCCGCTTCAAAATTCTAAATAAGCCGAAACGTTTTCACACGTGGCGGTAATACTTTGGATTTTCTCTTTAGCGTTATTTTCACAATAGATTTTCGAATATTTAAGTCTTTTCAAAAGAAATGGTAGTACCCGTATCAAACAATACTAAAGCAGACTTATTAAAGACAAGAAAGGTACCCGTGACCACATCGGGTTGCGCTTCTACCTCTTCTTGCGTTATGCATAAAATGTGGTTCTTCACCGGTGCCTTGTTCTCAGTTGCAGCTTGTTGACCCTTTGGACAACCCCAAGACTTGTGTCCTTCTTGTCCCCACGTGTAGCACACTATTGCAGTCCCATCGCACTTCTATCCTGGGTGAGAATCCTTCTTGCATCTTCCACAAACCCTTGGTCCTTGATATTTGCCCGCCTGGTTGTTCTGTTGTTGCGGCCTCTTTGATGGCTCAAATCGTTGCGTCTTCGCGACCACAGAAGGCTGGCTCGCAGAAAATCTTTTCTTAGATGCTTCTTCCTCGGCCAAAGATGCATGAATTTCTAAGTCCACTTCATATGCTCGTTGAAAGGTTGTCACTCCGCTGCTGATAACATGCACTCTGATGCAGGGATCTAGCTTTTTGATATATCTGATCTCTCCAGTCTCTCATCTTCTGACGGTATTACTGCAGTGGCGAATCATGACAACTCCGCAAGCTTTTGATATTGTAATGACCCGATTTTTCTAGACTGTCGATTTACGTAGAAAATCGACAAATGGATCATTACCAAACATAAAACTTGTTAACAACAATAATAATAAAGTTTGATAATCCTTTTATTAACTAATAATTAGAAATGAAATCCCAAAAGTCCATAAATAATACCAATGTACATAATACTACTGTTCCTTCCCAACAGGCTGGGATAAACTAATCAATAAATAAAAACATAAACTAGACTCCGGGTTCACTCTACTGGTCACATCAACACACAACCCAAACCATACGAGAGCCCACTTATGCGTCAGCTTCATCACCTGAAATGGGGGGAGGGGGGTCCACCGTTAGTAGCGAGTAACTAGGCTGTCCCGCTTAAATGAGGGACCATTAACCATATAATATCATAGAATCAACCAAGAAATCATACAAAAATACATGAAAAATACGTATAAAAATACATACGGAATACGTATGAAAATACATAAGAAATACGTATAAAAATACATACGAAATACGTATAAAAATACATACAAAATATGTATAAAAATACATACGAAATACGTATGGAATACGTATAAAATACGTCTACAGTACCTGCAGAAATACGTATAGAAATACATTCATGTACGTATAAAATACGTATAAATACGTGTAGATACACCTGTAGAATACATATAGGGATACATACATACATATACATATATTCGTACATAAATACATACTTGGATACATACTTAATTACATACTTTAGACATACTATTCAGACGTACGCAGCGGAAGACTTAACATATTATACTTATATAATACATAGAATTATACATATAAATACATTAACACATATACATAATCATATCCAACCCGTATAATACTTATCTTATCATATTATTATCCAAAACCCTTCTTTTAACCATCATCTTAACTTTATGAACCGGTCATTATAGCTCGTAAGGATGCCCGTGTACATCCCAACTTTCCTAAAATGCGCCGGGAAGAACCCGTGTATTCTACCCGTAGCTCTCCTTTGCAAGAACTAAGACTAAGCTATGGCCATAACTCCTAAATAGTAGCCCGTGTACCACTACTTAGACGACTACACATCTTAAGATCCAGAACTGCCCAGAGACCGCAGTAGGGCAGTGGCTTCGACTTAACCCAATCTGGTGACCCGTGTATCACCAAACAGGCGTCCGTTTCTTATCTTATCTTATCGACATGGCCATCGTGAGACCAATGCTTCTTATCTTCTTATAACTTATTCTTATCATCATATTATTCCTTTCCTTCATATTGCAACTTATCTTTATTAATTCTTTTTATTCATTTAATTATATTAACTCTTAAAATTACAAACTAAATCATTATAAGCCAAAAATTAAACTAAAATTGATCATTCCTCTTATGGAACCACTCGACATTTTCCAAACTAAAACAATAATTTATTCAATTCTTTTATTAATCATATAAACAATTTAATAAATCAATTAAATAATCATATAAACTAACAATTATCAACAAATAATGCTTAAAACATGATAAAAATTCTCTTTTTGTTATTTGGAGCCACTCGACATTTATATATGTAAATACCAAAATTGACACTTTAGATTAATTAAATACAATTATCAATAATTAATCATTTAAACTTAATAATAACAATAAAATCATGCTTTAAACATTAAATCATCAAATTTGGAACAAAGCAAGATCAAAATCAATACTTTACTATACATGAACCACACGGCCTTCTTGGCTTTAAAACAATATTAAAATTAATTTCAAGAAATAATAATATCATGCTTAAATTAAAGATTTAATCAAGATTATCAATAGTAATTCAAGATTTGTCAAGATTCAACAATAAAAATTAGATTTTTGATTCCCTTTACTTCTTTAGGTCACTTGACAATTTTATAATATGAGAAAAATAATAACTTTAATTTAAGGCTTTAATTAAAGAATTAAATAATCAAGATTATCCATTTAATTCAAGAAAATATCATGAAATTATCATCAAAATTATTTAATACCACTCGACATGCACACGAAAATTTAAGAACATGGTTCAACAAATTATCATGCAATTAATCAATATAAATATATAATTTCATAGATTATTTTATGCATAGAATTAATTAAAACAAACAAAGGCTCATAAAGATTATATAAAATATCAAGAAAATAATATAAACAATTCACCATGGGGTTCGAATAATCCTAACCTATCATGATACTAATTCTATTAATTTTTCCTAGTTTAATCCTAATCAATTATATGGAAAACTTGTACCAGATTTAAAAGAGATAGACTAGTTACCTTGAATCAGGCGGAAAAACAAGAAAATTTCTTGTTTATGGTTCGAATATACACGGCCACTAGAGGAGTTTTTTAGGATTCTTTTGTGAGTTTAGTGTTGTATGAAAAATAGGTAATTAAGTTAAGAGCTTTGTTACCTATTTAATTAAAGAGAACAAAAAAAAAGAATGATTTAAAGAAAATAAAGGGAGGGGGCCGTGAATGAGAGGGAGTATAGGGGTTTGTTGAGCAAGTTAGGGAGACTTGGTATAAGGTAGTTAAAAATAGGGTTTTTAATTTAAGATAAAATAATTAAAACAATTACAATCAAAATTATAATAGTAATAATAATAAATAGAAGAGAAATAATTCCTTGGCCATCAACTAGTAAGGCCGGCCAAGGGAGATGGAGTTGGGTCATTGGGCCCAATTTCTAAGCTAAGGAAAAGAATTAAGATTAAACAGTCCAAATTAATTGGGCCTTTTGGACTTAGAATATTAGAATAGTAATAATGAACCACGAAATTTTCTGGCCCAAAATTTCGGGTTATTACAGTCACCCCTCCTTAAATAAATTTCGACCTCGAAATTTACTTAACGAAGCTCATGCATAAAACAATTACAATCAAAACCAAAATAAAACAAAAACGACTAAAACAGCCGCATACCTGCTTCGAACAGCTCGGGATACTTGTCCCTCATCGAAGCTTCCGTCTCCCACGTAGCCTCTTCAAACTTCTGACTACGCCAAAGTACCTTAACCAAAGGCACCACCTTACGCCGCAACATCCGATCCTGGAAATCCAAAATTCGCACTGGCTTCTCTTCAAAGGTCAAGTTCGGCTCGATCTCTGTCGATTCCACCGGAATAATATGAGAAGGGTCATTCACGTACTCCCGTAGTTGGGATACATGAAATACATCATGCACCTTCGATAGATCCGGAGGTAACGCCAACCGATAAGCAACTTCCCCGACCCGATCTAAAATCTCATATGGCCCGACATACTTGGGTTTGAGCTTACCCTTCTGGCCAAACCGAATTACACTCTTCATCGGAGACACCTTCAGCAGAACTTTATCACCCACCTGAAACTCCAACGGCTTCCGTCGACGATCAGCATACGACTTATGTCGACTCTGAGCTGCCTGTAACCTTGCCCTGATGATCTTGACCTGCTCCACCGTGTCCCTGATATGATCAGGACCAATCACCAAAGCATCGCTGATGTCGCTCCAACAAGTAGGGCTGCGACACTTGTGCCCATACAATGCCTCATAAGGAGCCATCTTAATACTAGCGTGATAGCTGTTGTTGTACGAAAATTCCACCAAGCTTAATGATTTAACCCAAGTCTGCTGGAAATTCAACGCACAAGCCCGTAGCATATCTTCTAGAGTCTAGATGGTCCGTTCCGTCTGCCCATCTGTAGCAGCGTGAAATGTCGTACTCAAATTCAGCTTAGTCCCAAAAGCCTCTTGCAAGGACTTCCAGAACCGTGACAAAAATTGGGGATCTCGGTCAGACACGATATCCTTAGGTACACCATGCAACCGTACGATCCCCCTCGAGTAAGCTTCCACCATCTTCTCCATCGACCAACTTACCTTCATCGGAATGAATCGGGTGACTTTAGTCAAAGGATCCACGATTACCCAAACAATATCCAAACCCGTAGAAGTCGCTGGTAGGCCCACTACGAAATCCATGGATATGGAATCAAACTTCCATGTGGGTATCGGCAATAGCTTCAACAGTCCACCTGGTCTTTGGTGCTCAATCTTAATTTTCTAGTAGGTGAGACACCGCGCAACGAACTCTGCGACTTCCTGCTTCATTCTCGGCCACCAAAAATATTCTTTCAGGTCCTTATAGAGCTTTCCACCACCTGGATACACCGAATAGGGAGTATTGTGAGCCTCTCCCATGATTCGATTTCTCAGTCTCGAATTCTAGGGCACACACCACCTGTTGCGAAACTTCATACCGCCTTCTAAATCAATCGTGAAGTCTTCTGCCTTGCCTTGAAGTTTGGCTTCACGAATCTTTTCGAGTAGCGGGTCTTCTTTCTGACTTTCCCGTAACTCTTGGTACAAGCTGGGTTCAACACTCATGGCATTTAGATAAACTCACATGCTACCCGGCATTACCATCTCAATCTCCATCCTGCGAAGATCAACACAGCTTTCCTTAGGCAAAACCGCCATCCTATTAAGTGAATGGTGATCCTTACGATTAAGGGCATCTGCCACCCTGTTGGCCTTTCCTTCACAATAGTCAATTGAGAGGTCATAATCCTTGATCAACTCGAGCCATCGTCGCTGCCTCATGTTGAGTTCCTTTTGAGTGAAAATGTACCTCAAGCTCTTATGATCGGTGAACAACTTGCAAGTAGCTCTATAAAGATAATGTCGCCAGATTTTCAGAGCGAGCACTACAGCCGCCAACTCTAAGTCGTGAGTAGGGTAATTCTGCTCATGAACCTTAAGTTGTCTCGAAGCATATGCAATCACCTTGCCTTCTTGCATCAGAACACAACCTCGACCCTTTTTGGATGCATCGTTGTATACCTCATAACCCACACCTTCATTTGGCAAAGCAAGAACTGGTGCAGATACTAAACTCTGTTTGAGGGTCTGGAATGCTTCTTCACACAAATCTGACCACACAAATTTGCAGTCTTTGTGTAACAGTTTGGTCATAGGTGCTGCTATCTTGGAGAAATCTTTCATAAATCTCCGATAGTAACCTGATACAGAAATTTCACAGGTAAATATTCAAGCATGTATAGCTATTTCAGCTTTCTCAAATGCTTTAAATTACCAGCTAAGCCAAGAAAACTACGGATCTCGGCCACGTTCTTAGGACTGTGTCATTCCACTATCGCCTTCACCTTGGCTGGATCTACCTTGACACCGTCCGCATTGATCACATGCCCTAGAAAGGCTACTTCCTTGAGCCAAAACTCGCACTTAGACAACTTGGCAAACCACTTCTGGGCTCGTAAGACACCTAGCACCATGTGTAGATGTTGAGTGTGATCTTGTTCATTCTTCGAATATATGAGGATATCGTCGATGAACACCACCACACATACATCCAAGAGATGATGAAACGTCCGGTTCATCTGATCCATGAAAACGGCAGGAGCGTTAGTTAAACCGAACGGCATAACCTCAAACTCATAGTGCCCATATCTAGTGCAGAAAGCGGTCTTTGGTATATCTTCCGGCTTTACTGGAATCTGATGATACCCTGACCTGAGATCAATTTTGGAGAACACACTGGCTCCCATCAACTGATCAAATAAATCTTCAATTCGGGGCAAAGGATATTTGTTCTTGATCGTCACCTTGTTGATTTCACGGTAATCGATGCATAACCACATGCTGCCGTCTTTCTTCTTGACGAACAATACCGGAGCACCCCAAGGGGACACACTGGGCCTTATGAAACCCTTGTCAATCAGATCCTACAACTGGGTCTTCAACTCCTTCAGCTCTGCAGGGGCCATACGATATGGAGCCTTCGAAATAGGAGCTGTTCCGGGCACCAAATCGATGTTGAATTCCACTTCTCATTCCGGTGGTATCCCTGGAAACTCTTTCGGAAACACGTCTGCATACTCACGAACCACTGGAATGGCTTCTAACTTCTCTTCTTTGGTCATGTCTTTGACTTGACATAAGTACACCGACTCGCCTTTGTGCTGCAGACTGCGCATCTTCATTGCCGACACTATCTTCACACCTTTACTCATGGGCTTCCCAACATGGGTTACCCTTTTTGCGTTGGGACCACGTAAAGTGACGGCTTAATCTTGGCATCGAAAGGCTGCTTGATACTTGGCCAACCAATCCATTCCCAAGATCACATCGAACTCGATCATCAGAAATTCCTTCAAATCAGCTTCAAATAGTACTCCCGAGATTACGATGGAAACACCTTTGTATTCCCGATGACAAGCAAAATTCCTCTCCCGAAGGAAGAGTTATCACAGATTTGACCGGAGACTCTCCAGTCAGGTTAGCTTTTACAACAAAAGACCTAGAAACAAAAGACACAGTAGCACCCGTATCAAACAAAACATAAGCATCAATATTATGGACAAGGAAGGTACCCGTGACCACATCTGGCTGAGCATCTGCCTCCTCCTGAGTCATGCAAAAGATTATGTTCTTCACTGGTGCTAAGCTAGTTGTTGTTGGACATTTCTTAGGACAGAACACCGACTTGTGACCTTCTTGACCACAATCAAAGCACACGATCGGCGATCCATCACATCTCTTGCCCGGGTGATAATCTTTCTTGCAGCCTTGACAGATCCTCGGGCCCTGACTTGGAGCTAGTCGAGCACTCTGCTGGGGCTTCGGAGTGGACTCGAACCGAGACTTCTTTGCTGGTGCTAGAGTAGGAACCGAAGGCACCCTTTTCTTAGTTGTTTCTTCATCGGAGACCGACGATTGAATTTCTAGAGCTACCTCGTACGCCTTCTGGAAGGTTGATACTCTGCTACTGATCACATGAACCCGAATGTGAGGGTCCATCTTCTTTATGTACTGCTTGACTCTCTCAGCTTCAGAAGGAATGACCGCGGTAACAAACCGAGAAAGCTCTGTAAACTTGTCCGTGTAAGCTTGAACGGACATGCTGCCTTGGTTGAGCGTGAGGAATTCTTCCTGGTTCTGCCATCTCAGCTCATCAGGGTAAAACCGTTCCTGCATCTTTGCGGTGAAGTCTTCCCAGTTCAGCACTAGTTCTATTTCGGGATTGGCCCGTAATGTACTCCACCAGTTTTCAGCTTCGCCCCTTAGATAGTAGGACGCTATCGAAACTCTTTCCCGCTCAGAACATGCAAGGGCATCAAACAGCTTCCGCATTTCTCGAATCCAGTTCTCGAGAACAGTCGGGTCTACTGCCCCATCGTAGACCGGGGGCCGGTGTCGTGCAACCCGATGGAAGGACGACTGACTGCTTTGAGGTTGGACACTCTTCTGAGCTAAAGTGAGGATAGCATCCTCCAAAGCTCGGCGTCTGAAGCGAGAATTGCGTTCTGGAGTCGACATGCTACAAAACAACGATTCAGGTTATTAAGAACACAAGTACCTACTAACTTTAGAAAACGGGAGAAACAATAAAATATCTTATCCCAGGCTTCTACGCATGGCTTCACTCACTTAGGTTTTTCCATTTTAGGCTATGTTTCACTCGTGATTCATAAAGCGCTCATCTTTCAAGCTACTTATGAAGAAGTAACTTTAGGGTCTTAACCTATGCTCTAATACCAATTGTAACGACCCGACTTTTCTAGACTGTCGATTTACGTAGGAAATCGACAAATGGATCATTACCAAACATGAAACTTGTTAACAACAATAATAATAAAGTTTGATAATCCTTTTATTAACTAATAATTAGAAATGAAATCCCAAAAGTCCATAAATAATACCAAAGTATATAATACTACTGTTCCTTCCCAACAAGCTGGGATAAACTAATCAATAAATAAAAGAAAACATAAACTAGACTCCGGGTTCACTCTACTGGTCACATCAACACACAACCCAAACCATACGAGAGCCCACTTATGCGTCAGCTTCATCACCTGAAATGTGGGGGGTCCACCGTCAGTGGCGAGTAACTAGGTTGTCCCGCTTAAATGAGGGACCATTAACCATATAATATCATAGAATCAACCAAGAAATCATACAAAAATACATGAAAAATACGTATAAAAATACATACGGAATACGTATGAAAATACCTACGAAATACGTATAAAAATACATACGAAATACGTATAAAAATACATACGAAATACGTATGGAATACGTATACAGTACCTGCAGAAATACGTATAGAAATACATTCATGTACGTATAAAATACGTATAAATATGTATAGATACACCTGTAGAATACATATAGGGATACATACATACATATACATATATTCGTACATAAATACATTCATGGATACATACTTAATTACATACTTTAGACATACTTACATACATACTATTCAGACGTAAGCAGCAGAAGACTTAACAATACATAGAATTATACATATAAATACATTAACACATATACATAATCATATCCAACCCGTATAATACTTATCTTATCATATTATTACCCAAAACCCTTCTTTTAACCATCTTCTTAACTTTATGGACCGGTCATTATAGCTCGTAAGGATGCCCGTGTACATCCCAACTTTCCTAAAATGCGCCGGGAAGAACCCGTGTATTCTACCCGTAGCTCTCCTTTGCAAGAACTAAGCCTAAGCTATGGCCATAACTCCTAAATAGTAGCCCGTGTACTACTACTTAGACGACTACACATCTTAAGATCCAGAACTGCCCAGAGACCGCAGTAGGGTAGTGGCTTCGACTTAACCCAATCTGGTGACCCGTGTATCACCAAACAGGCGTCCGTTTCTTATCTTATCTTATCGACATGGCCATCGTGAGACCAATACTTCTTATCTTCTTATAACTTATTCTTATCATCATATTATTCCTTTCCTTCATATTGCAACTTATCTTTATTAATTCTTTTTATTCCTTTAATTATATTAATTCCTAAAATTACAAACTAAATCATTATAAGCCAAAAATTGAACTAAAATTGATCATTCCTCTTATTGAACCACTCGAAATTTTCCAAACTAAAACAATAATTGATTCAATTCTTTTAATAATCATATAAACAATTTAATAAATAAATTAAATAATCAAATAATCATATAAAGTAACAATTATCAACTAATATTGCTTAAAACATGATAAAAATTCTCTTTTTGTTATTTGGAGCTACTCGACATTTATATATGTAAATACCAAAATTGACACTTTAAATTAATTAAATACAATTATCAATAATTAATCATTTAAACTTAATAATAATAATAAAATCATGCTTTAAACATTAAATCATCAAATTTGGAACAAAGCAAGATCAAAATCAATACTTTACTATACATGAACCACACGGCCTTCTTGGCTATAAAACAATATAAAGATTAATTTCAAGAAATAATAATATCATGCTTAAATTAAAGATTTAATCAAGATTATCAATAGTAATTCAAGATTTGTCAAGATTCAACAATAAAAATTAGATTTTTAATTCACTTTACTTCTTTAGGTCACTTGAAAATTTTATAATATGAACAAAATAATAACATTAATTTAAGGCTTTAATTAAACAATTAAATAATCAAGATTATCCATTTAATTCAAGAAAATATCATGAAATTATCATCAAAATTATTTTATACCACTCGACATGCACACGAAAATTCAAGAACATGGTTTAACAAATTATCATGCAATTACTCAATATAAATATATAATTTCAGAGCTTATTTTATGCATAGAATTAATTAAAACAATCAAAGGTTCATAAAGATTACATAAAATATCAAGAAAATAATATAAACAATTCACCATGGGGTTCGAATAATCCTAACCTATCATGATACTAATTCTATTAATTTTTCCTAGTTTAATCCTAATCAATTATATGTAAAACTTGTACCAGATTTAAAAGAGATAGACTAGTTACCTTGAATCAGGAGGAAAAACAAGAAAATTTCTTGTTTATGGTTCGAATATACACGGCCACTAGAGGAGTTTTTTAGGATTCTTTTGTGAGTTTAGTGTTGTATGGAAAATAGGTAATTAAGTTAAGAGCTTTGTTACCTATTTAATTAAAGAGAACAAAAAAAAAGAATGATTTAAAGAAAATAAAGGGAGGGGGCGTGAATGAGAGGGAGTATAGGGGTTTGTTGAGCAAGTTAGGGAGACTTGGTGCAAGGTAGTTAAAAATAGGGTTTTTAATTTAAGTTAAATAATTAAAACAATTTCAATCAAAATTATAATAGTAATAATAATAAATAGAAGATAAATAATTCCTTGGCCATCAACTAGTAAGGCCGGCCAAGGGAGAAGGAGTTGGGTCATTGGGCCCAATTTCTAAGCTAAGGAAAAGAATTAAGATTAAACAGTCCAAATTAATTGGGCCTTTTGGACTTAGAATATTAGAATAGTAATAATGAACCACGAAATTTTCTGGCCCAAAATTTCGGGTTATTACAGATATACCTCTCACCGTGCTTCCATGAGGTCGGACTATCATCGATCAGTTGTCTGCTTCTTGCCATAGGTAGTAGCTCCCTATCTGAACCCTTTCTTCCTCAGGACAGTTCGTTGCATCAAATAGCTTCCTCATTTCCCGTA
Organism: Salicornia ramosissima; assembly: GCA_951394345.1. Classification (NCBI taxonomy): domain Eukaryota; kingdom Viridiplantae; phylum Streptophyta; class Magnoliopsida; order Caryophyllales; family Amaranthaceae; genus Salicornia; species Salicornia ramosissima. Next base: position 29,209,866 of record OX596236.1, on the reverse strand, counting down.
CCCAGTTCTCAAGGACTACTGGGTCCGCACTGCCGTCATATGTGGGTGGTCGATGACAGGCAAAACGGTCAAACGAGGAATGACCTCCAGGCGTTTGGGCCCCTCTTTGTGCCAAGCTGATGATGGCGTTTTCTAGCATGCGACGACGGTCACGTTGTCCAAGAGATCGACCCGGGCTTCCCATTCTACAAAACAGAACACATGTTACAGAAAGAAAAGTCAACTAGAATTAAGAAATAAGGAATCGCAAAAAGTCAAAATCTTCTTATCCCATAGCTCTACCCGAGTGAACACTCACTTAAGTTCTCGTGGTATAGCCAACTATGTCAAACTCTGGGAATGATAAAGCACACAATCTCTCGGGTTACTTATGAAGAAGTAATCCTAAAGTTCAGCTCTGGTACCAACTAACGACCCGTATATTTGGCAACGTTGTTTTCGAAGAAAACAACAATACGAATCATCATTAACTATAATCTTTCAGAATTAAATTAAAGAATAATAGCGGAAGCTCTAAACTTAATCATTTTATTTATTGAACTTTAATTAATCAAAAACAATAGAATAGACAAAGTTCTTATCAACAACTAAACTACTAAAATTCACGAAAGTTAATACTAATAGACTAGGATTTTATAAATGGGTAGCTAAGCTACTGCTCTTGCTTGCTCTCAATCCCAACCCTGGCAACACCCAATTATTCTTCATCGTAACTTGAAAAAGGGATAAGGGGTCCACAGTCAGTGGGGAGTAATTAGATTGTTCTACTTAATAGTAGAACGCAATTAGAATATAACAACCAGAACAAGAGGCAACTAGATAGTTCACACAAGATATAACATTAGCTACTAATTTACAATAAAAACGAGCAATTAGACACGCAGCGGAACAATCATACAACAAATTTATAGCCAATTATCCTGTTTATGCTAGTAAAGACTCTAAACTCTAGACTTTCAAACCCTTAATTTTCACATTGCATTTCCTCTTATCGTTCTAATCCTTGACGCAGTCATTTGCTCGTAGGGGAACACCTTAATTCGTTCCCCAACTTTCCCTTGCTCACGCCGGGCCAACCACATAAGAACTAATTACTGAGCGCTAGGATCCAGAACTGATGTCATTCTGCAGTGGCGCAGTGGCTTCGACTAAACCCATGTTCGTGGCACATCTTCCACTAGATGGGTCGTCACTTCATAGTTATTCAATCCATCATTCTTTATTATCATTTATCTAGTTTCCATAACTTTGACTTCCTTATCAACTTGACTTTACCTCTAGTCAACACTAGATCAACTTTAATTGACTCGAAAACCCTAGACACTTCACGTAATTCACGCAATTTACTCATGCATCATTCGAAATTCATCATTCATTTACGATTACTTCAATTCAACGAGTTCATACAACATAACATGTAAATATCATAATTCAATAATTAAAATCCAATCATTAAATAAATAATAAAAATCAAATCTTTTCCTTAAAATTCATCATAATATTCGACATTCTCATCAAAACAAAACTCAAAACCAATCTTTCATAAATAAATATTTAAATTAATTAACTAATTCAAATTAAAAGCCTTAAATAAACTTAACCATAATAATCCTGTGAATGAGTTCAAAATCTAATCTTTTTATCAATTGATCAATATAAATCAACCCTTATTACTCTTCTATTCACACGATATTTATAAACTTAAATAATTATAAACCAAAGTTTGATTTTTTCCTTTTTATTCGAAACATTTAAGCTTAAAACAATTAAATTAGACTAAATACATAAAAATACATACTTTAATTAAAAATCAGAGTTTTCGAATTCAAGAGTCAACGAACCTTTTATTCATTCGACAATCTTTAATCACTTAACAAATTTTGCAATTCAATTCAAGAACTCATGCAAATTGGTAAGATTAAATCAAGAAAACCATAAAGAATCATAGATTGAACAAGATTGGCATAAAAAGATCAATTCTTGAAATGCTTGAACCATTCAAAAATTCATAAAACAATAGGGGTACAATTCGGTTTTCACATGCTACATTAATTCATTAAATCAATCACCATAGTTCATACAAGGATCAAGGAACATACATAAAGTCATGTCAAAATACAAAATAAAATCATCAAAACCATCATGAGAATATTCGCCCATCATGGAGGATCATCAATATTAAATTCTATCAATTCAAACTAATTCTAAACAATTCTAAACGATTATTCTAATCATACTTTAGTAATTATATAACTAATCTATTGTAAAGTTAAATAGAACAACTAATTACCTAAATTCGATGGGCAAGGTTCGAAAACTTCTTGGGTTGGCCTTGAATTGCACGAGCTAGCCTCGGTTTCCTGACTACTTGCTTCAATCTTTGAGTTGTTCTTCAAATAGAAATTATTTGGAAGTGTTTAGGAGTTTTTGTGAATAATTGAATTTTGAGAGCGAGAGTAAAGAACTCTAATCTTGATGTTTTTTCTAATGGGAGCCGTGAGTTTCTTTTAATGAGGGGGGTTTGGTGCTCCTTTCTTTGGCTTGGTAATTAGCCCCTAACTTTTTGTAGGAAAATAGGAAATAAAAATAATGTTTTTATTTTAAGGATAGATCTAGATTAATTAATTATAGCTAATAAATTAAAGTAAGTAAAAAAAATGGTAGGGTGGCCGTGTGGCTCTCGAAAAAGGTAATGGGCTTTGAGTCTTAAATTGGCAAAGTGAGATAAGTAGTTCGGGCTCTGGTAGAAACTGGGATCGCTTAAACACAAATCATTGCTAGTCCCATTAACTAATTAAATGATTAACTAATTAAAGAAAATTTAAAATAGCCTAAAATTTTGGGTTATTACATGTATGGCTTTTTTAGTACTAAGAAAATCAAAAAAGTATATGAATATATTGTTGTATGTAGATGATGATGAATCAAAAGGATTTTATATACATCAAAGAGGATTGAAGAGACTATGTATTAATCAAAATGTAATTGCCACAATAATGGGCTTAATAAACAAAGTAATCGACTCTCATAAACATAGACGTTACAAAGAAAAGATTCCCCCGAGAAACCCCAACGATCACTACTTCGCAACTCGCAACCTTAGATCTTTGGTCTAAAACTGCTTCTGCATGTCTTTGGTTGCGACTCTCGACCCTGGTCGTGACCCGCGACCATCTACTGCATCAGCCAACTTAAAAATGTCATAACTTCTCCGTTAAATGTCAAAATTGAGCTTATGACCTATCGTTGGACGACTCTTGAAGTCTGTTTTCCAATGTAACTGGAATTACCTCAATACGATTAGTAAGTCAGAAGTTATGATCATAAAAGTAGACAGTGGCTTTTTCCCACTTCTATACCAACAATTGACACCCCAACTATTCACAATGCTTAGATAGAAATATTGAGGGTGGAGCGAAGTTAAAAAGGAGGAAAGGGTACGTCAAGAGAGTGAAATTTTCTTCCTGCACCCGGGTTCATAGTAAATATCGTTCGCTAGTTCTTAAAATAGAAAATTTATATTATATATTTAGAACATTTTTGTTACACATTTAGAACATCCGTACTTAAAAATTAACAATATTGAGTAGCCTAATTAATATAAAGCATGTATGTTCTAAATGTTGAATATATATGTTCAAAATGCGTACTTAGGATGTTCAATTTTCAATTAGTTGCGTGTATGGTATTCATTGTGCAATCGGATGCACAGTTCATGTATTATGAAGAAAGGAAGGAAAGAGGTTGAACTACATTTTTTTTTCTCCAACTTTAACAACCAATTTGGATCTTTTTCTAATAAGAGGTACGCATGGATGAGAAAAGATGAGAAATGGAAAAAAAGGAGCTTATTTTGTTATGTTTGGTTCAAAGTTTGTCTTTACTCCTAAAGTCCTCCACTTAAAAAAATTACTCCTAATATTTTTTTTAAAAGTTTTCTTATCATGTTTTCAAATTTTTCTTCCAAACCCCTATCAAACAAGGTGCAAGGGATAATATCTACAAACTACTAAAGAATCACGAAAATTTGATACCTCTTCTTCTTCCTTGCCCCATCATATTTTTCAAACAAGGGGAGATGTTTGTTCCCCTCCATTTTCAATTCCTTCCCTTTCTTTGTCTCCGTTTACTTCAATCTAAACAAAGCGTTAGAGCTATCAAATGAATTAGTTTATTTCTAGTTTAAACTAAACAAACCAATGGACTCAATTGGTTTGGAAGGTCGAATAGATCTCTTTAACTCACACTCCGTTTTGCTTCGAAGGAAAACAATTTTCAATGGAAAACATTGATTTGAGAAAAGTTTTCTGTTGTTTGTTTGGTTAGAGGAAAACTTATGAAAAAAAAATAAAAATAAAATAGAAATGAAGGATGAGAGGAGTGTGGAAGGGAAAAGTAATGAGAGAGAGATAAAATTTGGCATTTCTTCCCTACAAAAGCAAACTGCTTTTCCTTTCTAAGGTGACATTTCCTACCTGAAAAAAATTGTTTTCTACTCCTCTCCAAAACAAACAAAGAAAAATGAGGGGAGGGGGGATTGTTTTGCAGGAAAATATTTTCCATGAAAACAAACGGATCCTTAATGTTAGAGCTTGGAAGTGTAATCAATCATTTAAAGTAAACCACTATATCACTTGTCTTATCAAGGGGATCATTCACACATGACACAAAGCTATTGATCAGGAGTATGAATTTCATGTTATTATTTATGGAACCTAGATAACCTTACTTAATGTTTTATAGCCTTATATGCACGCTCTGTGTGCAAAAAAATAAAAGATTTGTCGAAAAATTGAAGTAGTAACAAATAATAATTAAAAATATGTTAGTAGATCTAAGTTATAAAATTGCATCAGAATACTATAACTGCATCACATCAATGCTATTTATTTTAACTTCAACCAATCTTCTGGAATAGCTCATATATCTTCTTAAATAATACATTCATGTATGTTTTTGAGTACTTTGCTTTTGTCTAATCTAATAAATTTTATTAAAAAAAATGATGAAGCAATAGAAATTTTAAAAGAAAACATCAAAACAAATTTAAAGAATAAATTAAACATATAGTTACATGTGTGAAGAGAATAAGACGATGAGTTGATGACTAACTATTCTTGTATGTTGAGATGTATTTCAATTGTGAATGTAGTTTAATTTAATTTTCAGTATGCAAGAAAAAAGATAAGCGATAAAAGTTAATTTGTTAAACTCGCTTGCATCGTGGGTTGTTAATTTTATTTCTAAACCAATTGGGCAAAAATTAAACATGAAAGATAATGCATCATGGAATATAGATTAAAAAATCTATGAAGAAAAAAAATAATAGTGAAATGGTATTTCTTGAAGATTTTTGGTATGCAAGAAAATTGTAAGAATACGATGACCGACCTTTCAAGCAAATTGAGATGTAATTCACTTGTGAATGTAATCCTAATTTTTTTTATGCAAGAAAAATATAAGTGAAAATAAGTTCATTATTTAAACCCGCTTGACTCGTGGGTTAATTTTTCTAAACCAGCGGGACAAAAATTAAATATGAAAAGATAAAGCACCATCGATCTAAAATAGATTAAAAATTATCCATGAATAAAAAAAGTTAGAAAATATAAATTTTATATGTTTTATATACATTAAAAAATATCCATGTAATCCTAATTTTATATGTTTTATAAATTCAAAAAAATAATTTTCCTTAATTATTAGGTGTGATGTTACATAAATTTTTATAAAAATTTGAGGGGTTGCTTAGACATTTCCAAGGGAACGTCATGTTGGCTTATATGATAGAGATCATTTATAGTATACATAAATCAACTTTTCGTACTTATATTTCTTTCTCATCAACATAATTCTCTCCATAATCATCCAGATAGAAGGATATCTCATCAAAAGTAATATCACAATGTCACAACAATAGTTTCCTGTCCTTGAAATCTGTAACTTGGAACTCATCAAACTATCATAACCCATGAAATAGTATTTAATAGCCGTTGGGTATTTTGAACACAAGCAACACAAAGTTTTCAAGTAAGAAAGATCTACCTCTTTATTCCCATTCCATACCTATTCAAGCCTTCCTTCACTGAAGATAGATAGTGACATAAAATATATGCCAATCTCCACACCATATACCCAACAAAATCATCTTTCGCTGTGTTCAACTAGTTGAAACTCTTGAAAGGTGAACATTTTAAGGTACATTCAATTAAATTGTATCATATGACAAGTGCTATGATTGTGATTTTTGAAAAGCAATCTCTGTCAAATTGTTCAAAGCTTCGCGAGCAAAGAACACGGTTTTCCATAGCTACTAATCTGAATTTGAAATTGCACAAAAACAACTCCAAGAATCCAGATTTTCAGTACAAAACTTTGGCATCTTTGCCCAACAAAAAAAAAAATCTCTGAACATTCAGTATACACATTACAACAAAATATAAATTATCTACATCACATGTACAATGTCAAAAGTAGTTTGGCAAGTCTACCTACAAAACAACTATCTCTTTTGTATGGCTATACACAAGTGCGACCCTTTTTGTCCACATCACAGCACTACTATTCAATGTCAGCGTGTACGTAATCAACAAACACAAAGTTCTTCTGCAACTCATGTAATGTATAAGCACCAGCAGCACTAACAATCCCAAGACCGCTTATGATTAATCTAAACTGCAACGCTGATGGGATACCTGCGGTTGCAGCAAATATCACGGTTGCTGCTATCAGTATTTTTTGCCATGTCATGAAAGCCTTGTAAGCTCCTTTACATGATGAGCACTTTAGAGTGTGCTGCTCAAATCTATCCATCATCTGCATACAGTTGAAACAATGCATAATGTAAGATGTGTTCAGAATATTATGACAATTACAGAACCAGGGTCCGTTTGTTTTGATGGAAAACATTTTCCCGGATAATGATTTCACCCCTCTTTTCATTTTCTTTTGTTTTGGAAAGGGGTTGAAAACAATTTTCTTTAAGGTGGAAAATGTCACTTTAGAAAAGGAAAACCATTTTCCTTTTGTAGGAAAGGAATGTCACATATTTTCCCTCACACTCCTTACTTCTCCCTTCTTAACTCCTCTCATCCTTACTTCATTTCTATTTCATTTTGATTTGCCTTCTTAAGTTTTCCTTTAATCAAACAAACAAAAGAAAACTTTTATTAAATCAATGTTTTCTAATGAAAATTGTTTTCTTTAGAAAATGATTTTCCTGAACATTATTTTTCTTCGAAACAAACGGAGCCTCAATACTAAGGAAATTTTCCAATACGACAACCACTACATACAAAACTTGTGCAAAACCTATATCTGCATTCACTAGGCTTGTTCTCGTGGACTTATTTTTTTTTCATTTTAGTCCAGAAAACATAGCCTTATATCATAATGTGATTAGTTTATATGTGACCACCTTATCGGGTTGTCTGAGGATAATGTTCTTAGGCATAATTGTATACCCAAGTATTTATTTTCTTTAATCATTTTGGTCAATAAAACCCGATAAGGTTCAGCCCAGCCCAGCCCAAAAGAACACGGTCCTTAATTGATAAAGAGTTATTAGGCAGTATTTTCATTTCAGTCATGGATTATGACTGACTAAATCATATGTTTCCACTAAGGCTCCGTTTGTTTTGGCTTCCTCCATTTTACTATGTATGTATTGCTAAGGAGAATGGTTTTCTCAAGGGTAGTACTTTTTTTGGTTTGGTTTTCTTTTTCGCCTATATTTTCATATGTTCAAACAAACAAAAGAAAATGTGTTTGACAATCATGATTTCCATTGAAAATTGTTTCCCCGGGTAAAAAGGAGCCTAAACTATCCTTATCATTGAAAACAAATGGGAGCTAATCTTAAGGCTAAGGAAGAACCCATTTTGCACTATTGGCTCATTTCTTAATGTAATCTGAAGTGTTCTATCATATCAAGTAATAAATTTAACAAACTGCTTCTGTTCTTTTTTTAAAAAAAATAAAAAAATAAAACCGACACCATATCAGATATTCCCCCTAAATTATCCCAAAATTATCCCATTCACGATTGTCTTTTTCATTTTGCATATATCCCAGAAGAAAGCTGATCCCTATGCAAAACGGACTTCAGAGAATGAGTCATAGACATTATATATATTTGCATATGAAAGTTTATTTACCTCACGTTTTGACATAACAGTTGACGGCAAAGGCTGTTGGGTAACAGAACCAAACCATTCAGGTTGCCCATTGCCATGCCGTCTCAGCCAGCTACGAAATGCCAAAACAAAACGATCTGCCTGTGTTGGGGTGAAAGTAATTTTCGTATATTGGTCATTGATGTCTTCAGAATCCTCCATAGAATTGAAAATTTTTTCTTGACCCTGAAGCACAATCATGTCTCCATCATACACTTTGTTTGATGTCCAATGCTCTTGCCATCTCGGAACCACCTAAACCAATCAGAATCACCAATAAATAAGTGGCAGGATGAACCACAAAATAATGCTCCAAGAGCTCTAATCTGTGATAAGGATAACAATATGCCAATATACTTTTTCATAAATGACATTTAGAGCATGTTCAGTATTGTTATTTTTTAGAATGAAAATGGAATTAGATAAACATTTTCATTGCTTATTGTTTGATATGAGATATTAATAGTACATGCCCTTACCTAATGGAAATCATTACCACCATTTTGTTACCCTTGCAAACCTTGCGGAAACGGATCCCTCCCCATTTAATTGGTTTTCATTTCTTTTTCTTAATTATACCAAACAACAAATAATGGTTTCATTTATTATTACCCTTCCCCTTTCTAATTTGTTTCATTCCAATTCCATTCGAAAATTTATATCAAACACCCCTTCAGTGGCTATAAAAAGAAGAGTAAGAAAATAATAGAAATCTCAATGATAATTTACATACAAGAGAAAGGCGGGAAGAGTGAAAAGATATGTCTCCACAGTAAAAGAATATCTACCAGATAACATAAATCGTGGACATCTCTTATACCAGAGCTTTAGGACAGATTTCAAGGAGAAAAAAAGAAAAAGAAAAAGAACAATGAATATTGAAACAAAAACTAAAAATAAAAATGCAAAATTATATATACATAAATATTTAAAACAAGAAGTTTTAACTGCCATGTGTCATTTTTAAGCTTAATGACGACTTCCTTTTTTCTCAGGACAATTTTAATACTTAACCCTTCATTTATCATTAGATCTCTAGAATTCTTTCATTATTTCTTAATTAATCTCTTTTAACTTCTATACATTTTAAACCTTATTTAAAAAAAAAAAACAATTTTATTTAAATTTATAATATTCTCACTCAATTTATTTTTTAAAATCACCATGTTCATCGAACGGGCAAAAAACTAGTTGTAATTGAAACAAAGCCAAAACAAGGGGCAATTATTATTTACATAGAACATAATAAGGTATAAAGAAGTAATGAATAGGAAATAAATACGGCAACAATGTGTATCTTCTCACGAAACTGACAGTCTAACAGAAAATGCTGTAAATAACTGCTTGAAACATTTTTCTAAAGAAGAAACAGCAGAAATTTTAGTAGAAAGATAGAAATAATATAAGTGGAAAACTGGTTTAATTAAATCAAATATGTAACCTTACTAGCAGTGCCAAAGAACGTAAGATAATGAGGACTGTTTTGCCTATTACTTAGATGGTTAAAAAATGTGATCTTTAATCACTCACCTGCCACCAAGAAGGGCCTGGCACTGTGAATTGGAAAAAGTTACGAGCACTACAAACAATTGAACGTGTCTTGCCAGGCGCCATTGGTATGTTGAAGGAGCATATCCATATTGTCCACTTCTGGTCACCAACTACGGGAAGCTTTGTGTCTATCTCTATTCTGAAACAATAAAGAGAATATTATAAAACATCTTTAAAAATTAAAACTAGTTCAATGTAAGCCACATGCATTTTTAAAGGGCAATGCTATATGTAGCCAGTGGGACTACATATAAGAATTAAATACATCTATAATCTATAATGTTTGGGCCCCGGGCCCAATAAAAGTCACAATGACAAAAATACCCCCGGGATTCCCATTATCTCCTAAAACACCCTTCAGACAGGTGTCGCCATCTGGACATCCAAAGACATGTGTCACAAATCCCCCTCTCTCAGCTAATTGACAGCCCCAAATACCTATCAATCAGCCCCAAAATACCTCACCTATAAATACCCCCATTTATGGTAGGTGAGGGGATCTTCTCCTTTTTCCCCTTTTCCAACAACTTTCCACAAAGAGCTTTTTGGGTAAACACAATTCCCACAATACAGCCACCTTTCTTAAAAGGAAAACTCTCTCTCTCTCTCTCTCTCTCTATATATATATATATATATATATATATATTTCCACATTAAATACTTTGCTGACTTAAGCATCAGAGGGGAATTCTCGGGTCCATCCCCCAGGTCAGTCACCCCTTGTTCATTTTGCACCCCTTGTACATTTTGCAGGACTCACTCAGCCAGGCCCAAGCCCATTCGAAGGAGTCCAGTCAGCATCAAGTCTCAACTCATCCACAACTCAGCCCATTCATCACCCCGAGATTTAGTCAGCATACACTGAGGCTCTCCCCTACTCATTCTATCTCACCTCTTTGTATCTCAAGTTTCCCGAGAGCGGAAACATATAACATAAATAAAAATGACTAACCAATTACTGTTCATTGATGAACAGTAACTTGGCAAGTGCAATTCACGTTGCACAAAGTTTCTCCCTTCCCCCATCTATTCCCCTGTTTTGAGCCTCTTTCCTATTCCTTTGCGGTTCTCTGTTCTCCTCTTCTGCTCTCTTTCTTCTCTTCTCATCTCACACCAACACCAACAAAAACCGTAATCTACTCTGGTTCTCTCTTCCTTCTCTTCTCATCTCTCTGAATTTTGACGTAAGCTTTTTTTTTCCTTCTGAATTTTTCGTTTTAAGGCTTATGTGGGGACTCAGCATTATTCTCCCTTCACTTCGCAGCAGCGCAGATCGATGGGCAATATCCCACCGGCCACCGGCCACGGCCCCACTCCGAACAGGCGATAGCGCGTTAGTCACAGAGCCCACAGTATGCCGGTCAAAATTCAAAAGTTAGTTTCTTTTTTTAATTCCTTGTTTCATTCAATCTAATTTTCAAAGGAAAAGAAAAAAGAAAAAAAAAAAAAAAAAAAAAAAAAAAATGGAGCAAAAACAAAATGGGGATGAAGAAGAAAAATTATGAGGTTGAAGCAGATGTTGAGGCAATATTTTTTTATTAATTCACTTTAATTAGGGTTTAGCTTATTTTTTAAATTTTCGTTCCTTAAAAAATTTAAAGTTTGACCGAGAATACATCAAAAAAAAATTCAAATGTTTGCTTCCTGTGTTTAGGACGGTATTTTCTATTTGTTTTCATAACATTATTTTTTGAGTTTTTTGGGGTGGGATTTAGTTTAGATCCGTCTTTTTGATTTTTCATGTTCATCTTCTCTTTGAGTTTTGTTTTAGGGTTTCTTCATTTTATTTTGGGTTTTTTCGAATTTGTTTTGATTTCTTTTTGAGGTTTTTTTTCCAAATTTTATTGCGGTTTTTTACCAAATTTAATTGTGTAATTTTTTTTCGAATTTTATTGTGGTTTTGACTTTTGTTTTGTTACTGCTGTAGCTTATCTGAAATCGATTTTGTCTTTTGGAATGAAGAACTTGAAGATAAATAGTAACCGTTGTTGTCGTTGGTGTACCTTGGTGGTGTGAAGCTGGCGCTTCCCTTTTCCTATGTATTTTTGTCACATTCATCATTTTCTTTATTGAATTAAAAATGTTGGGTTTTGTTTCATCAGACAACTGATGCAGAAGGGATTGTCGTAGGAGTATACTTCAACCCTTTTCTTTCTTGTAACAAGGTATTAGATTATTGTTTCATCAATGTCTTAACATAATAGATACAGTGTTCTACCTTCACTTTAATTATGTCCTCACTATTGTATCTTAAATTTGTGGTTTGTCATTCCGGTGTCAAAATTCAGCCGAAGGGTCTGCTTGAATATGCTAGTCACTGTGTAATAACTTTGCTATTGGTTGCAAGTTTAACGTTTGTTTTAGATGCCTTAGGCTCTCTGGTAAGGGTATGCTGTATTTTGTTGTTGATATGCTCTTGATTTCTTTCTTTGAGGGTTTTGAATTTTGTTGTATTTTCCGTTTTTGTTCTTCATTTTTTTTTTTGGCACCATGTATTAGTATGCTCCCTTTCTTAACTTCGTTGTTTCTCATGTACAAGTATATATTGGTTGCTTCTAATATTTTGTAAAAGTGCATATGCCAGAGGTGTTTGGTGAGGGTGGCACAACTACAGCATCGTCAAAACTCAAAAACAGCTGGAAGGCAAATTAGAGAGCAGAAAATTAGGATGAATTTGCAATGGTAAGCGATTATATGCTGCTATATTGTTTCTACTTAAGTAGGACTCTTAAATTTTTTTGCCTTTTTTTATCATGACGTTTATTGTTGGTATCCCAACTTTTTTTATTCTTATGTTGTTGAGCATTCATCCAAACAAAACCGAAAATTCATCCCCAAGTATCCTCCTTTTCTTTTTTTCACTTTTCTTCATCTTCAAAGAGATGTCGAAACAAACATTGTTTTGCTGTAGAGAAGATTCAAAATTATAGTGTCTGAAGCTCCTATAAAAGAGATTAAGACTTTAATTTGTTTGGCAGTTACTTTGAAAATGGTGTAATGAAAGCTAATCATCCGTATTGTTTTTTGGTTGAAGAACAGAAAGAAAATAAAGCTACTGTTCAACATGCTCAGGCAATTGTTGACAGAATTTTTTAGTTGTTTTTTTGGTGGCATTTAGTTGTTTTTTTCTATATTTTAAGGTTAACAATATTTTTTTAGTTGTTTTCTTATAGGATTTTGCCTATACCTTGTGTGATTCCTTTACTTGTAAGGTAGTTCCACCTATTGAATGATGTTGATATATAGTGAAATAGAAAGTGGTGTTGGTTCTTCAAATACCGGCTACTAATCTTTCTGCTTTTTCTTCTTTAAATAATAAAAATAATCATGATTTCGGTTTTAAATGTATATATTACAACCAGGTTTGTATATCTTAATTCAGTGTATTTTTTTCATATATAAATAAAAATCAGGTTTGTATATGATCATGACTTTCTATATTTGATTTCAATCTTTTTATTTCTCTCATTTGCTTTTGTTTTGTATATGATCATCTCTAATGTTTCCATTACTTTGTATTTGTTTTCAGGTCAACGTGTTGAAGGATGGAAGTTTTGAGAGTTCGGGTATTTTCTTTGCCTTCTTTCCATTTCCAATGCTTTTACAAATATGGTGAAAGTGTCTATTGTTGTTAGTGATTTAGTTTGGTCTTGCTTAATTTAAGAAATCAACTCACCGTTTGGTCAATTAACATTTTTGAAAAAAAAAAATAATGTTTTTTAATGATACATCAAATTGGGTCAAAGTAGTTGCTTATTTTTCTAGGAACGGATGATAGAAAATGTTGTTCCTGTTGCTACTTTATATGGTCTATCTGAGGTGTTCAAATATCTCAGAAACTCAAATGCAACAGTTTTTAACAGGTAACATTTTGGGTTCTTCTTTTTTAACTTTTAGCTGCAGAAATTTGATTAAAATGTTGCTGATTTAGTTGTCTTCATTTATGGAGCTGAGGATTGGGCACTATGTATATTCTCTTGATTAATTGAACTGAATTCCTGTTAGGACTTCAACTACTTTTGGACTTGGGTGATCGTTTGTTCATAACTTACCTGAATTTTAAGTGGCTTCTGAGTTTCGGGAAATAAATGTTGATTTGGGCTGTTTTTAGTCTTTTGCGTGATGAATTGATGTAAAAACTTTATCATATAGCCCTTATTGGGCTTGTCGGTGACACTAAATAACTAAAAGTACCAGAGTATTTGGCCCTCTCATATAGATGAGTGATGAGGCTATGTGCCTTTTGAGGGATATGGAGGGTGAAATAGGTAATTTCGATAATTCAATTGATAATTGTTGGGAAAATGGCATGTAGAGAGAAAATAACTTGTGCAGAAATCTAAAATCGTCAAAATTAATCAATAACTTATAATGGATTTTTAGTTGAATAATTTTTTTTTTTGAAGTGTTCCTCATTTATGACACTATAAATTGCCATGATTTCAAACTGGTGTTATTAAAGCCCAAACAGTGACAGCATCATCATCAGTTGGGCAAGCAAGTGCTCAAGACAACAAGACACTGAGAGAAGACAATGTAGTGATTACAAGAGCCTCATCAGGGCTAGGCTTAGCAACAGCCAAAGCCCTCTTAATGATGGGCAATTGACACTTAACAATGGCCTGTAGAGATTTTCTAAAAGCAGAAAAGGTTGCTAGGAGGCTTGTTAGTTGTGTATTTTTTTTTTGAAGAATTGTTATTTGTGTAATCAATTGCTTGATTAGATAAACTTTTGTGTAAAAACAAAACTCTCTTTTCAACCCTTCAATACAGGTTCATAGGTACTTAGTTGTGGGTTACTGCTATCATGTATTTTTTTAATAAGCTATAGCATGTATTATTGTAATATGTTTCATTTAGTATAAAATTGTTCCTTTATTTATTTATTTATATATTTTTACTACGAGCGAGATTGCTCACTTTTTTTAATGAAGTTATTTTACCCACCAAAAACAAGACATTTAATTCATGTGACAATTCGAACATTTTTATATTAAAACTAGGTGTGTATTCTAGGCATGAGTTGTGTTCTAGGCGGGTTTTGTCATTTCTGACACAAACTGCTGGTCATATATGATAAAAAAAAACCCCGAGACAGTATTGTAATACAACGAAGAAATGAATTATATATTTTCCTATCCATTTCCCCATTTTCTAGAGATGATTATCTCACCTACGTTATCTTTACTATAACACATTAGATTTATCACTTAAATTTAAAACTATCAGTTAAGTTGTAAACCAAAAAAAATTAACATTGCCCAAAAGCTTAAGTTGATCGTTGAGGCCCAAGAATATGTTATATAGTCTATCAGAGACTCTATTAACTTTAACATTAAATTAAAGGATTGCTCTAATTCTTTTTTATAGGTGTAAATTAAGTGGTTTCCGACCATGCCCTAATTATTTCTGTTGAATATCATATCAAAAAGTTTCAATTCATAATACAAAATTCGAACCTTTAAAATTAATGTCGAAATTGTTTTTTTTTTTAAATCTAAAGTCCAAATTGTTGAAACTCTTACCATTTAAAATTACGCCTTGTCTAATTACCTACATTTAAATAGCATTGTATAAATCACTATTTGTGATATAACAAATTCTAAATTTGTTTACACCAACTATAACAACTTAGTTAACTAATTACGACATTGATTAATTTGCCAAGCAATGAATATTTACTAAAATCCATGAATGTCTCATTCTCTAAGGTTTATTGCATTTTTTTTCCCAAATATACAACTTCCATATTTAATCAAATCGCTTGCAGTATTCTACGTTCACGTAATATCGCCAAACAATTTATTTTGTACGATAAATTGCAACAATGGTAGCCAAGCAATTTCCCGATACATCCAAAATTTCGACGATGAAGTGTTGGACACAGTACGCATCGCGCGCCGTGGACAACTAGTTTCCTAAAATGGTACCCCCTTTGTCCCCTTTTAAATGCTCCATAAGGGTTTGAGGTCATTTTTAAGATTGTACATTTTTATTTTCTTGTAGTGGGTATAAAAGGTTTTATAAAAGGGTCATATAACCAAAAGTAGTTATTGAGTATTTTTTAAGGGTATAAATATAATTTTATAAGCGAGTCATATGACCAACAATAGTAATAGTACATTTATTTTGGGACAGACTAAAAAGGAAAGTGGAACATTTATTTAGGGACGGAGGGAGTATAAATTTGAAAATTTATGACAAAATCACGCATATATCGGTGCAATTAATGCTTAATATTTCACAAACTTTTAATTTTGAGCTTCTTATATGTAGTCCTAAGACTGTATGCACACAACAAAAGTAATTTCCCTAAGCAAAATATTATAATAAAGATATGATAATAATAAAATAATTAAAATGAACATATCATAATTATTAGAGTGGTGAAATAGATTATTATATTATAATAAAGATAACACTATAAAATATTAGCTTCCTTGAGATCGGGTGGGAAATAAGCAACGGGAAGAAAGTTGACCACCAATTTTATCTATAAGATCATAAGTTATGCACTTGTTTAAACTTTAGATATGAAGATTTGCCTCCACCTTGTATACAATTATTTCTCCTATTTTTTTAATGAAACCCGAAGATTAGCTGTGTAACTTCACTTGTATACTCACCTTTGTTATGCTGCCTCTTTGTCAACAGTTTTTAGGATCCATATCATTGTAAATAAACATCTTTTGGGATAAAAGGATTTAAATACTATGTAATGTTTCTTTTTAAATAATAATATATAGAATATTCCTTCCAATTACCATGAAAACTTACATCAAATAGGCATAGAGAGCGGGAGAGAGAGAGAAAGATAACTATCCAATTGAACCTTAGTCATTAAATCTTAGTTTCTTACAGGTTCTCGCCAAGGCATAATTTTTTTCAAAAATCTATTCCTTGTAATGTGAGATATCAATTATTTCTCAAACAGTAAAACCACACTCTAACAATTAATTTAATTACTATACAAACATAGTTAATTAAACAGAAAACTCAAACTAGGACTTACTTGTTCATAGAGTAACAAGGCGCAATGAATTCAGCAGTTATTTTTGGATTATCATCATTAGCTCCAGCAAATCCCCAGGGACCACTAGATTCAACCTTAAATGGCAATGGCTTAGCCCTGTCCCTCCTTCCTGTAACCTGAAGTAATTGGTAACGCATTAGTACATAGGGTTGGAATGAGAAACAGCAAAATCATTTCAGCTCCTAACTCCTGAGCACCATCTTTAACCCACAATTATTGGATTTACACAAACATTATTACATATGTTTGCCCTCCTCCTTTCTCTAATCCAACGGAGGTCTTTAAATAAATTCGACCTAACAAGAATGAACACATTAAATTGTAAGAATAACCCAAATTAATCCAAATTAATTGCACTATCCTTACCCTGACTTGTTTGATTCAATTTTTCAAAAAAATTATTGGGAGTCGGAAATTAATGATCATAATAGCGCACCAAAAGCTATGGAAATTGGGTGTGGGTCTTTTGTTGAAGTGGAGTGGAGTATGAAAATCATGATTGGGATAACAGACCAAAACCATTGCAGGATTGTGTCATCTGTTGACACACCAAGTTATTGTCTAACAGTTTAGTTGATATATTATAGAAGCTAACAAGCTATGTCCAACTGACTAAAACTAACGTAGAAAGGCAATTCATAAAAACTGGACATTGAGTTCATCGGTTCAAGAAGAATGATTCTACACTAGCTGCCTATTATGTTCACTAGGAATGTCAGCAATTCAAAAAGCCAGCTACAATTGTTAAAAAATCCACTATGCCTATTTATTAGGCTTTAAAGTTCGGAGAAATGACTTTATCAATAATCTATTATGATGTCATATTATCCTAGTAACTGATAATAGTTTAAAGATATGTAATCCACACCTCATTTTCTTCTTATATATATATAAGAAAATACGTCCTCGATTCTTTTATTATTGCACCATTAATTTGGATATTCTTTCTCTATCTCTTTATCACATGGGCCCACTCCGTTTACCCTCTCTATCTCTTTCCTCTCCTAAAATAATGTGCATAATTTTAATGTTGCAATTTTTTTTAAAGAAAAAAACAGAGGAAGTATAAGTTTAGGAAAGTAAAAAGTAAAGTGTGGGCCCCCTCACAAAATAAGGTTTAATAAGCTCAAATATAATTAAGATGAATTCAGTTGAGCGACGATAAGTTAAAAAGAACAGACCTGAGAGCATGACCTTAGTTTAAAAAGGCGCAAGGCACACCAAGGCGCAAACAGTCGTTGGAGCCTAGGCGCGAGGCACAAGGCAAAGCCGTGCGCCTTTTGTAGGCGAGGCGCATGTATTTATATACTTATTTCAAATTAATTTTTCCTGTGATTGTAATTAAAATCTATTAAAAAGATCCCTAATAATTTAAATATTGATATTTGTAAAGCTAAGGCAGTCTCAATTTGAAAAAAAAAATCATTCTTTAACTTATAACTTACGCCTTACGCCTTTTTATACATTGGGCGCGCCAGAGGCGCGCTTTTTAAAACTAAGAGCATGACAAAGTGCAAACTAAGAATAAGAAAGAAGCAGTTCTTATTATGAGAATTAGAGAAGCTCAGGTTTTATAGAAGTAACTTTTAGATGCATTTCAAATGCCTTCACACATATTTTTATCTTGAGGTGCATGAACCATTTCACTTGAAGAGTTCACGAGAAATAGGCACTTGAATTTTAGTCACAAAGGTTAAAAAAAAACAACAGATAGCTAAAGGAAAAGATTGCTTTGAAAATTAGGAATCAAAATGGGGTGACATGCTAAGATGGGAACCATAATTTATAGTTTATATCAAGTACGTTACACATATCTTAAAGTTGTCTATAAACACAAGGTCCAAAATAAAACTACAGACCTTGTGATGAGCAAAGTTAATATGTGAGGGATCTGAGACATTCTCCATTAGAGTATCATAACCATAATACAAATCACGCTGGATTGATACTGTAGCATACTCAGGCTTATCGAAGTCATCAGGCAACCTAATCCACAAACCATACAGCCCAACATCAGCAAATTATTTTAATCAATCCAAATCCTACATAAGACACACCTCTAACATAAAATATTGACTAATATATTACCATATACAAGATGTATATCACTCACTTCAAAACTCTGAGAAAATAATAATTAAGCTATCAAACAAACGCCCACCACAAATGTATCTACTTAGTAGTAGTTTGAACTTAATTTAAAGCAACTAGTAGATCAATCAATATAATATAATGCATGATCATAAGTAATACTCCCTCAGTTTTTTAATCATAAGAAACATTTGACTTTTCAGAGTTGTCAATGCACACTTTTGACGGACAACATCTCCTATTGCATAAACCTAGCAAATATTTAAAATACGAGTAAATATTTGGAAAGTGTATGTTTGACACGAATCCAACAAAATCCCAAGTGACTAAATTTATTTATTTTTCTTATGTAAAGAACAATCAATGGTCAAAGTAAATTAGATCAATAGTGTCTAAACTCAAACTTGTTAAATCTATTAATAACAACAGGAGTAATACATTGTACTTAATGTTTAGTAGAGTTTCAGATTAGGTTACCTAATAGGTTGAGTGACAGCAGCTCTCTCCCACCCATTCTCATCAGGCCAAACGAATAGCAAGCCTTGGGACACCAGAGTTGGTAGCTTTATGGCACAAGCTCTAGGGGACTTTACGGCCCGAGCCTCCGGACCCTCCGATTTGGCTTGAGGAATACGGGTACACGACCCACACCCATCAAAAGACCACCCATGATATGAACACTGCAAATCTCCATTCTCATCTATCCTCCCTTCCTAAAACCTCAAAAACAAACCCAATAATCAGTTTATCACAAAAACCCCAACAACTGAAGCCAATTACACTGAGATCAACAGGCAATTGAAACTTTTAAAACACCCAATTCAGCAAATCAGCTAAAAATTATACCCAGAAAGCAGGAATTTCCAATTATCAAATCAATTATCAATTATAATAACAAAATCTAAAAAGCAGTATATCTACTTCCTCAATCGAATAGAAAATTACAAATACAGCTAAAGATTGCCAAATTCTTACGGATAAGGGAGCTAAACGATGTGGGCATTTGTCATCGAAAGCAACCCATTGATCAATCGACTTATTAAACCACAAAACAATGTCACGACCAAGTAGCTGAAAAGGGGTAGGAACAGTAGGGTCAAGGTCTTCAACGAGAGAAACTGGGTACCAGTGATCTCGCCATGTAAATTTCGAAGATTGCTCTGTTTCTTCACAATCGGGTGAAACGAAGTCGTTTGAGGCGTTGTTTAGTTCATCTTCAGAAGTGGATACTGTGTTTGAAGGTGCAGTGACTCGTAAGGATGGAAAATTGGAGTGTTTTTTGGAAGAAAAAAAGTGGGTTTTGCGACGTTGAGGAGAGAGAGCGGGAAGAGGAGAGAAGGGTTTAGTGAAAGTAGTAGGAGTTGGTGTGGTGGTAGAGAGAGAAAACGCCATTAATGGGGGTAAAGGAGCTCTGATTGAAGGTGAAGTTCATGCAAGATTTTTGACAAGAATGGAGGATTATGTTAAAAAGAGGAGTTTGCGTGCAAGTAATAGGGGGGAGGAAGCAAATGGGAAGATGATGATTGCGGAGAAAGCTAGAATAGTCGTGAGAAAGTTCCATAGGTGATGGGGGGGATTTCAAGAAGACGACAATGGAACACGTTAGCCACATGTTTTTGAGTTTTTCCTCTAATTTCCCAATTCGGATAGCCATGCCGACTAACAAATTGTGCTATACGATCTGCAACTCCTGAATGTACTAAGGGCTTGTTTAGAGTGGTTCGGCCACCCCCGCCACCGGTTACCACGAAGGCGAATGCGACAAAAAGTGGTCCATAAAGGTTAGTTTTTTTCAAATTTGGGTTTTCAATTTTTGGGGGTTCTTTAGGGTTTTGAGTTCGAAATTTAGGGTTTTTTTCTAGGGTTTTTGGTTTAAATTTGAGGGATTCTCTGGGATTATGTTGCTCGATTTTGAATTTTTTTTTTGTTTCAAAATTTTGGGAGTTTTATTTCTTTGTTTTTTGGCTCAATTTTTTTTTTCGAAATTTTCTAGGGTTCGAAATTTTGGGGTTTTTTTGTTTGAATTTGAGTTTTTTTGTTCAAATTTAAGGATTTTTGGATCAAAATTTTGGTGGTTTTAGTTCTTATTTCTCTATTTCTTAGTATTGTTGTCCTTGAGTTGGTCTATTAATTTTAGGTTCTTATTTCTCTGTTTCTTAGGTTTGCTAAGAAGAATGTCAATTTTAAATTTTTTTTTTCAAGTCAATTTTTAGTGTTTGGATTGATTTTAGTGGGTTTTGAAAAATACAGAAGTTTCATTGGCTGTTATACTGTTCAGTTTTCTACTACTGCTTGTTGGTCCTGCTCTTATTTCTTCAATGATTGATGTCGTGTTTTCCCTTGCAATTCATAGGTTATATATCAACAAATTTTTAATTGCATTAGTTGTTTGGAGGTTTTGAGGTTATTGAATATTTTTCAGTTTAGATTTTAGATCGAAGTTGATTGATTTCACTCATGTTAAAGATAGAACCGATGCCTGAAGTGAACCATCTTCGTATGAAACTGTTTTTGTTATGTAAATTTAGGGTTTTGTTTTTTATCTATGTTAGGTATTCACATTCATTATGTGAGACGAAATTACATTTAGGGTTCCTTGTATTTGGTTTATTGTAGAGCGCTTGTTGAATATTGAAATGAAGTTCGTTTTAGAGACAAGTGTTAATCTGCGATGTAATTGTATGTGCAGGGAAGATAAGAGATGAAATTCTGAATATTTGTGAAATTCAGATCTTGTATTAGCAAAGGTTGAACAAGCAAGAAATTGGCCCTAGTCAGTACTTGGGAAGACAGTGAAAAAAGCAAGGCCGAAAACAAGACTCAAGCTTTGGAGAAGAGAGAGGCTACCCTAAGTGCCGAGTTGTCTTCTGCCCAAGCTGAGGTAGGGGGTATGAAGACTGAACTGGCTGCCATTCGGGCCGAGCTTGAGGCCGCTAAGAAGGAGGCGTCTGATGCCTTGGCTCGTCATGATGAGATTGTGGGCAAGCTGACCAAGGAGAGGGCCCAGTTAGAGAGGGCTTTGATTGAGAGCCAAGATATGGCCGCAGATTAAAAAGAGCGGGCAATTACCCTCCTCCTGACCTTGGATGAGATGACCCATAATTTTTAGGACGAACGATGGGCTGAGATGCAGTTGGTGCTCTGCCAAGATGCCCTTATTGAGAGTTGGAAGGGAACCGAGGCAGCTTCTGATTATATTGCTGACTTGAATCTGGAGGCCGCTGAGATAGAGGGCCCGACGGTCAAGGAGAGGATGCTCAAAGTGCTCAGCTGTTTGTGTGCTGAGAAGAAGGATGAAATTGAGGCTGAGTAAGAACGACAGTGTCAGGAGGACGAGACTCGGTTCAAGGATCAACTTTTGATGGAGGAACTCAAGAAGGAGTTCGACGCTGTAGATCACCAAGAGGGTCATGATGAGGTTGATGATGCAGCAGTTGACCGTTTGGTGTAACACCCCAATAATTCTCATCAAATTATAAAAGCTATTTTCAAGAAATATTAAGAATTATTAAAGTATTATCGCCACGTGTGGATACGTATCGGCTTACTCAGAATTTTGCAGCGGAAATAGAATAGTATGAAAGTTAAATTAAAAATTAAAGGAATATTTGATTTTAATAATCCAACCCTTTAGCCATTCGCAAATAA
Source organism: Salicornia ramosissima (assembly GCA_951394345.1). Classification (NCBI taxonomy): domain Eukaryota; kingdom Viridiplantae; phylum Streptophyta; class Magnoliopsida; order Caryophyllales; family Amaranthaceae; genus Salicornia; species Salicornia ramosissima. The sequence continues at coordinate 29,187,369 of OX596236.1, read as the reverse complement.
TAAACCAACCTTTTGATTATTCTTAAATAATCCAACCTTTGTACCAAATTTCATAGAGTGAACCAAAACCAAATTTTAGGTGTCATTTTGGGGTTGGTTTAAGTAGAGTTTGGGTAGTTTAGCGCTAACGTTGTTGACCACTTACCTAAAGACACAAACAACACTTAAATTAGCCCCAATATCACACCTAAAATTTGGTTTTGGTTCACTCTATGAAATTTAGTACAAAGGTTGGATTATTCAGGAATAATCAAAAGGTTGGTTTATTATTTGCAAATGGCTAAAAGGTTGGATTATTAAAATCAAATATTCCAAAATTAAATCTATTACAACTTGGAACCATTGAGGCCTTGGAATTATTAAATCAATCTTAAACGAAAGATATTGTAGAAAAAAAAATCCAACCTAAATAAAAAAAAGGAATGTTTAAAATAAACCAAACTATAATGTTAAATCAAGCTTAGGAAATATTTCTCAAAATTTATAAAATGTTTAGAATACCGGTCATCACTCAAGCCCATAATCGTCCCTGTATTCCTGCACAATCTTACCTTGACCCTGAACGACTGATCACCAATAATGGGTCATCACAGGGTCAAGATATTAACAAGACCAAATTTTGTACGACGTCAGCAAAGTTGAGTACGACAATTAAATAAGCATACAGATCTATTGCATATATGTTGAACCATGTTTGATTTGAATGATGACAAACCAGTCCTCTATACTTGATGTCTATAAATAATTGTATATGAACAGGTTGAATCAAGTAAGGATCCATCAAGGCAATCATGAAGGCTTTGAGATACTTGAAGATCAGAAACCAAGAGCTTGGAGCTTTTTATTTTTGTATTTCTAGGATCTTCATGTAAAATAGGCTTAAGAAAGTATTCTTATTGTTTTTAAGTAAAGAGCAAAAAGACCTTAAGTTTACATCCAGTAAAGAGAACAGCCCAAGAACAAGCTAAGAACAGGCACAGAACAAGCTTGGAACAGTTCCCTTTACCAGACGTAAACTTAGTAGTACTGAGACAACTGTGGGAACAGACCTCAGTATTACGCACGTGATCCGTACAGATTTTCGAGCTCAAAAATCATTTTGAAAATTATTTGAAAAAATCTGGATCACTTGCACTTTGGAAATCTGCCAAATTGATTTGCAAAATCAGCCCATTAAATGCAATGTCCTTTGTTTGGACTTTAGTGTACATCTTTCTTCCCATAGTGGAAAGTGACAAAGTCTGAAGCAGGAACACTGCACTTGTGTCAGCTGAAGTGGTTTGCACAATTTAGGCAAGTCTCCAAACACACTTCTAGGGCACGGTTTTCCTTGTCTATATAAACAATCTTTGCAAGAAACCCTAGAAGACTTTTGCTCTCCAAAGAAAACCAAGTAATACTTTCTGAGAGTCTATCCTAAGTCCAAAACCATCTCCATATCCATCTTTAAGAGAAAAACTTACGGAGATTTAAGTTTGTAATATCTGAACCACTTAGAGGGAAGTGGTTGGGGAGTGTTCTGTGAACACTGAGTGAACTGTTAGAGTTAACAGTTGGGGAATTAAGTGTTACATAGTTGTAGCACTTAATTAAGTGTGTAACCTTGTTATTATTCTGAGTTGATTAATAATATTGGTGAGAGAGTGGAGGACGTAGGCTTGTTTAGAAGCCGAACCTCGTTAAATCTTTGTGTCCTTACTCTTTGCTCACTGTTCTCTCGCTGTTCTCACAAAAGCACAAACAAAACTTGAAAACGATTGAAAAAAACACACATACTCAATTCAACCCCCCCTTCTTGAGTATACATTGAACTAACAATTGGTATCAGAGCCTAACTTCTCAAAAGGTTAACTACCTAGAGGAGCAAGAAGATGTCTACTCAAGAATCAAACAGCTCAAGACTCCCCAAGTTCAATGGCACTAACTACTCTTGGTGGAAAAATTGCATGAAAAATCTTATCATTGGGATAGATTATGAGTGCTGGATGATTGTCAAAAATGGACCCACGTCCATCCACAAGAAGAGTCAGGAAGGGCTCATGGTTCCAAAGACAGAAGAAGAGTACACAAGTGAAGACTACAAGAAGCTGGAGAAAAATGCAAAGGCAATGTCACTTGTCCAACAAGGAATTGCAGAATGTGAGGTAAATCGAATTCTAGCTTGTTCTTCTGCAAAGGAAATATGGGATACACTAGAGCTTGCATATGAAGGCAACTCTGAGGTGAGAACGTCAAAAATTGACATGCTTATGTCAAAATATGAAGTCTTTGAAATGACTAGAGATGAAAATATAAAGGACATGTTTACAAGGTTCATGACCATTGTAAATGAACTAAAGTCATTGGGAAAGACCTTCTCAAGTGAAGAGTTGGTGAGGAAAATGTTGAGAAGCTTATCAGGGAAGTTGATGCCCAAGGTTACAGCCATACAAGAAGCTAAGGATCTATCCTCACTATCTCTAGAACAACTTATTGGTTCCTTGATGACTCATGAGATGTTGGTAGATTCAAAGGCTGAATCTAGCTCAAAATACAAGGAAATGGTCCTTAAAGCAGAGGAACCCGAGGAAGATGAAGATGATATAAGTCTCATGGCCAGAAGGTTTGAAAAATACCTTAGGACAAAGTCCAAGGGTAAGTTTGTAAAAGGAAGGAACAGTTCTGGACAGTTCAGGAAAACCAGTTCCAATACTGGTTGCTTTAAATGTGGTGAAATGGGGCACAGAATCAAGGAGTGTCCAACATGGAAAAATCCCAAGGGAAATCCTGGAGTCCAGGCTGAGAAGAAGGTTTTTAAAAGAGCTATGCTGGCTGCAGTGTGGGGAGATTCAGAATCAGAAGATGATGAAGAAGAAGAAGAAGCAAATCTCTGTCTAACTGCTTTCACATGCACAGACCAGTCTGAAGTCTGTTTGCAAAAAGAAGAAGTTCTCTGTCTCATGGCTGGTGGAAGCACTTCAGATAACAACCAGGTATGTTTTAATGATTTAAAGGAAAACATGCATAATCTAGATAGAGATGAACTACTTGACTATCTTGAATTCACTATTGATCAATGCATTAGTGTTGGGTCTGCTTATCAGAACAACAAAAAGAAATTAAAAGAAACAGTTCGAGAATATGAAATATGTGGTGCTAGATCTGCTGAACTTGAGCTTATTTGTGAAGAACTTAAAGAAAAAATTTCTGAGCTTGAAATAACAGCAGATCAGCATAAAATGGAACTTGAGACATTAAACTCCAAACCAGTTCCTAAAGAGGATGAACTTTTTAAAAAAATTGAAAAGGGGTTTAATGAGCTTAAGAAATTTATCACACATAATTCAAACTTTGAACTGCTAAAAGACACATGTACCTTGAGTAAATCTGATGTCATACTTGCATATGACCATTTAATTGAAAAACTTGAAGATTTACACAAGGAACATAGTGAGCTCAAGAGTTCTGAAGTGACTGGCTCTCCCACTGCCTTTGATGAGGTCTTGGATGTTTTACATGATGAGTGCACAACCAAGATATGTGATCTTGAGGCTGAACTCATCTTGCTAAAACAAGAAAACCTCAAGAAGACCAGTAACGAACCAGATCCCTCCCTGGTCTCAAGACTACAAGATGAACTTCAAAAGACTAGAATTGACTTAAAATCTTTCGAGAAACAAAATGAAGTTCAACTTAAGAGGCTTGAGAACAAGGAAAATGAGCTAACAGATTGTATGAACCAAATGAACAAAATGTTAAATGCTCAGAAAACCCTAAACATCCTCACATCCCAACCTGGAAATTCTCAAAGGTTTGGTTTAGGGTATTCTGGATCTAGTTCTACAACTGTTCTTGGCAGAGATAACACGTGGTTGAATGAATTCAAGAAAGGCAAGTATATATTTGCCAAGGATATGCATGTTTGTACCTATTGTGGTAAAAGTGGTCATGTTACTAACAAATGTTTCACCAAAAAGAAACATGACAAGAAAAATAAAGCCTACACCCAACAAGTGTGGGTTAAAAAGGTCAAGATTGAAAATGTTTCAAAGAACAAGGAACCCAAGCTGGTCTGGGTTCCTAAAACTAACCTTTAGTTTGCTTGTGCAGGTACGAGTGAAAGGAAAGCCATATTGGTATTTGGACAGTGGTTGCTCAAGACACATGTCCGGGGATAAAGAACAATTCCTTTCACTCACTGCATTCGAGGGAGGGCACGTGACATTTGGTGACAATAGCAAAGGACTTATCAAAGGAGTAGGTAAGGTTGGTAAGTCACTCTCCCAAGCAATTGACAATGTTTACTATGTAGAAGGTTTGAAACATAATCTTTTGAGCATATCTCAACTATGTGACAAGGGAAATAAAGTGAATTTTGAATCAAACACTTGTCACATAGTGAACTCTAAGACAGGGGAACTGGTCTGTGAAGGAACAAGGCATAACAATGTGTATATTACATACTTAAATCAACTTCCACAGAACAGTGCCCTCTGCCTTAGTGTTGTAGAGGATGACCAATGGCTTTGGCATAAAAGATTAGGACATGTTAGCTTCACTTTGCTCAACAAGTTGAGAACACAAGAATTGGTATTAGGTTTACCTAACATCAAATATGTGGCAGACCAGCTCTGCCAAGAGTGTGCAAAGTGCAAGCATGTAAGATCATCTTTTAAACCAAAGAAAATGGTTAGTTCCTCTAGACCATTTGAACTTGTACACATGGATTTATGCGGACCTATGCGTGTACAAAGTAGAAATGGCTTTAGTTATGTATTTGTCTTAGTTGATGATTACTCTCGTTTCACTTGGACCATATTCTTGAAATACAAAGATGAAACTTTTAATGAATTTGAAATACTAGTGAAACAAGTCCAGAACAAGATCAATCACCAGTTAGCATCCATCAGATCTGATCATGGGTCAGAATTTGATAATGCTAGCTTCATAACCTATTGTATGGAGCATGGTGTTTCTCACAACTTCTCAGCCCCCAGAACTCCACAACAAAATGGAGTTGTTGAAAGAAAGAATCGCACTCTAGAAGAAATGGCTAGAACCATGCTTCTAGAGAGTGGTCTGTCCAAGAAATTTTGGGCTGATGCTGTGAGTACATCCTGCTACATACTCAATAGGGTTATGCTAAGACCAATACTAAGAAAAACACCTTATGAACTTCTAAGGGGTCGAAAACCAAACATTGAACACTTAAGGATATTTGGTTGTAAGTGTTTTGTACATAACAATGGTAAGACCAGTTTGGACAAGTTCGACCCCAGGAGTGATGAAGCTGTTTTTATAGGATATTCTCCTCATAGCAAGGCATATAAAGTTTTCAACAAAAGAACCTTGTGTGTTGAAGAGAGTATCCATGTATTGTTTGATGAAACTAACATGTTCAACAAGCCTGTGCAGGTAGATGATGATGAAGGCTTTGAAATTGGGATGACAAATTTCACTGGAGCTGAACCAGAGAACACTGCTGAACCAGACTCTCCAACTCCTCTTGAAAACAACAATGAGTCTGGTGCAGCAGAGGGAAATGCTAAGCAGGTTGTTGAACTCAGTGACTCTCCTACTCATCCATCTGAAGATGAAGTGGGAGAGAACACTGAAGAAACTGGTCCACCCTCTCAAAACGAAAATGAAATAGGGGGAACCAGTACAGACATTGGTTCTAACTTAGGTGATTCTAATGCTGTAAGAAAGAGCATGTTTAAGCAAAGAAGCTCTCATCCTTCTGATCAGATCATTAGTGATTTATCAAAAGGAGTCCAAACTAGAAATTCTGTTTGGAAGAACTTCTGTGCTTATTTCTCCTTCTTATCTCACATAGAACCAACTGACTATAAGACTGCTCTAACTGATCCTGATTGGATCTTGGCCATGCAAGATGAGTTGAACCAGTTTGAAAGAAATCAGGTTTGGCATCTTGAACCAAGAACCAATGAGATGTCAGTTATTGGAACCAAATGGGTCTTCAGAAACAAAATGGATGACTCAGGTACCATAGTCAGAAACAAGGCCAGGCTAGTGGTTCAAGGGTTTAACCAACAAGAGGGAATAGACTATGATGAAACCTTTGCTCCAGTAGCCAGGCTTGAAGCAATAAGAATTTTGATTGCATTTGCTGCCCACATGAACTTTAAACTCTTTCAAATGGATGTTAAAACTGCTTTTCTAAATGGTTATTTGAAAGAAGATGTGTATGTGGAACAGCCCCCTGGCTTTGAGGATAGAGTTTGTCCAGATCATGTCTACAAGTTAGACAAAGCTCTTTATGGCCTCAAATAAGCCCCTCGAGCTTGGTATGAGAGACTCTCTAGCTTTCTTATTGAAAATCATTATGAGAGAGGTTCAGTAGACAAAACTCTATTCTTAAAGAAAAGGGGAACAGATCTGTTAGTGGTCCAGGTATATGTTGATGATATTTTGTTTGGGGCTACTAATTCTGTTTTGTGTGATGAGTTTGCAGACCTAATGAAAAGTGAATTTGAGATGAGCATGATGGGAGAACTTGGTTTCTTCCTAGGGCTTCAAATCAGGCAAGTGGATGATGGAATCATGATCCACCAACAGAAATATCTCAAAGAGCTCCTCAAGAGATATGGTCTGCAAGATAGCAAATCCTATGACACACCTATTCCTACCTCTTCTAAACTGAGCCTAGATGAAAAAGGAAAGGATGTTGAGGATAAGCTATATAGAGGTATGATTGGCTCACTTCTCTACTTAACAGCTAGTAGACCAGACATAGTGTTCTCAGTTGGGTTGTGTGCAAGATTTCAAAGCAACCCAAAAGAGTCTCATCTAAAAGCTGTTAAGAGAATTTTTAGGTACCTAAGTGGTACTGAGGACATGTGCTTATGGTATCCAAAGGGAAGCAATTTTGATCTTTTAGGATACTCTGATGCTGATTATGCTGGTTTTAGTGTGGACAGGAAGAGCACTTCAGGAATGGCTCACTTCTTAGGTTCTTGTCTCATTTCGTGGGGATCTAAGAAACAAAATTCAGTGGCCTTATCCACAGCTGAATCAGAGTACATAGCTGCTGCTTTGTGCTGTGCTCAATTGCTTTGGATAAAGACACAACTTAAAGATTTTGGGGTCTGTTCCGGAAGTGTTCCCATATTATGTGATAACACCAGTGCTATAAACATTTCAAAAAATCCTGTCCAACACTCTAAAACCAAACATATTGAAATTAGACATCATTTTCTCAGAGACAATGTTGAAAAAGGAAATGTAAATCTTGAATTTTGCAGATCTGAAGAACAATTGGCTGATATTTTCACTAAACCCCTGAGCAGGGAAGTGTTTGTCAAACTCCGCACATTACTTGGTATGGTAAGGATTAGATCTTAGTTCCTTAGGACTTATCTTTCACTTTTTGGCTATGTTTGACTTTTTGATCATTAGTGTAAATAAGCAGGGCTGGTTAACTCTTAAATGTCATTGATGCAAATGGTCTCAAACTTCTTATGTTGATGTTGTTCCAATGTGTGGTGTCTCTAAGTTGCCTAATTGGAAGTTGCATTAAAGTGTTTAATTTATACAGATCAGCGTCAGACCATCGTAAGACCAGTTCCCCACATCGGTTATGTCAGTTAATGCTGAATCTTCCATTTTGAAATTGAGGAGTTAAGTGTTCTGACACATAACCGTTGTGAACAGTGTAGAAGTTACTTCTACTTTATCTGTTCGAATAAACTGCCGGTTCTCTCTATTTTAATTCATTTTATCACATCAATTTCTTTCTAATTATTTCTTTCTCTCTCAAAAGTAATTCTCTCTCTCAAACCCTAAGCACCATCATCAAAATCCTCCTTGAGAATTCAAATTCGATCTCTTCTTCTATCCTTCATCAATTCTGCAAATCTAATCAAATGGGAAGAAAGAAAAGCAAGGCCGCAAGGAAGAAAAGTCATGGGTTAAGCCAATCTCCAAATTTCACACCCTCCAAGTCTGAGATTGAATCATATAATGCAGTGGTTGCTGAACACCACCACACAGAAGAAAAGGGAGAAAAGATCAAGGATCAAACCACAACAGAAACAGTTGCTGAGTCTAAAGGCACATGCAAGCCCGATGAGAAATCTACTCCCCCACCAAGCCCTAAATCATCACCACCACCTCAACCTTAGAAAACACCATCACCATCAAAGAAATCACCCTCTCCATCACCCAAACAACACTCGTCACAGCCTACAAAATCTTCACCTCCACTAAAACCACCATCTCCCACAAAATCCAAAACTCCTCCCCCACAGTCACCACTAAAATTCACAACTCCACCATCATCTCCACCACAAAAGGAAACAACCCCAATAACCTCTCCACCATCAGAAAAATCACCCACATCATCACCACAGACCACACAGAACCAGTGCCAAGCACTGAAGAGAAGGAAGTTGAAAAGGAAGAAGTGGAAAGGAAGGATGATGACACAAATGTTCAGGATATGGATGTAGAGATCACCGGTGTTGTACAAGGTGAAAAGGAACAAGGAAAAAGAACCAGGCCCTTGAGGACAAGGGTCTGTAAGGAAGAAATCAAGAAGGAACCTGCTGAAGTGGTTTCTGAAGAGAAGAGGGATGAAAAGAAGAAAAGGGTGAAAAGTGTTGCCAAGAAGGGAAAAGCCTCTGAGAGCCCCAAGCCTGCAACCAAACTGCCAGCAGAAAAGAAGAGGAAAGCTGCCACTGCCTCTGACAAAACTCCTGCCAAGAAGAAAGGTAAGACCACTTCTGAACCACTGTATGAACTAAGTGGTAGGGGTGTCTTATTTGGTTTTTCATGTCCCATGTCTTGGATGAGTCAACCATTTTTAGAGGAGTTTAAGGAGGCCATAGAGTACCAGGGTTGGGAAGGGCTATTTGATAAGAGGCTTGATGTTTTTGAAACCTGTGTTGAAGAATTTTACTCTAAATTAGGGAAGTTAGAGAAGGGGAAGGTCTGGAGTGAGGTCGAGGGGGTCGACATCACTCTTTCAAAGAAGAGTCTAGGGGAGATACTGGGTGTACCAAGGGGTGGATTCTGTGATTATTCCAAGGACAACTGGCCAACTATTCCTGAGGTCAGTACAGAACACATACAGACCACTCTCTTTACTGGTTCTCCAACTGATGGTGCTGGCTATGTTATTGGCCAATTAAGGGAACCAGTAATGAGGCTGTTCCATACAGTTGCTTCTAAGATAGTACTCCCCAGGGCTCAGGGCAAAATGGATGTTAGGAAGATGGATGCTGTGATTATTTACTGTCTATATGAAAAGATTAAGTTAAGTCTCCCTGGTCTGATGCTAGCTCACATGGTTAGCATCTTGGAAAGGTCCAACCACTCCCTACCATATGGAGCCTGGCTTACTTTGGTTTTCCAAAGTAGAAAGGTTCATCTGAAAGGTGAGGTCAAGAAAATGTCTGTCCTCACCAACCAGATTCTAGGTCAGAAGGGGATGACCTTTGAGGGAGGCATGCTCAAAATGAGGGATGAAGACAGGGTCACAGGGGCCAGAAGGAAAAGCAGTTCCAGGTCTGAGGAAGCTACTAAGTCACTGTCCAAACAGGTGCAGACACATGGGGAATTACTGCAACAGATGATGGCTAGTGTCAATGCTCTGTGCACCTCTCTGGATGGTTCTATAAAGAATATAACAGCACGACTGGACTCCCAGGAAGAAAAGCTTGCCTCCTCTTCCAGCTTCAAGCCCAAGACCACCAAGAGACCAGTTCCCATCATAGCCCAAGTCAGGAAGAAGCAGCAGGAGCAGAGTGCAGAAAAAGAGGATGAGGATTCCACTGAGGATTCTGATGATGATGCTGACTCCACCTCCTCTTAGCCTACCCCCTTCCCTACTAACATTGATCTCAAACTTTCCTTTCTCTGGTTTTTCTGAACAATTACTCTGGTTTCTCTGAACAATTGCTACCTTTAGTTTTTGACCATTTCTGATAAACAATTTCTTTGTAGAATGGTCCTGGTCTGTATATTTTATTAACTTCTGTGTGCACTTGAACAATTTGGGATTGTGAGTTGCAGGTACTCACATGTGGGACAGCATCTCTAGAATGATGTGTTCATATTATGCTTGTATTTGACTTTACTTGTTGCCTTCTCCTAATTTTGTGCTATGATTGTTTTTGTCATTTGATGATGCCAAAAGGGGGAATAGGACAGGTGAAGTTCCTAGTATCAATTGTAGCAACCTGGACAAGGTTCAGACCTTGTTAAGAGATGGCCCAGCTTTTTGCCTAGGAGTATCTTAAATTCAGATCAAGTGCTCCTACCCATCCCAACTGGAAGGAAATTCTTCCAAGTGAAATTGAAATTTCTCTTGCTACAATTGATAATTGATAAGTCTTGCAGGTTACAGGTTTAATGCTGAAACTCAATAATAAATTGAGTAATGTGATGAGTGACTGATCATTGTTATCAGTCTAATTGTGCTTTAGTCTGCTGTATAATTTTTATTCTCTGAGATTATGAATCTGACTACAGGCACAGTGCAAGACTAGTTCCTCTGAACAGTTATTTTATTTTGAAATAACTGGATACTGTTCTCAGGGGGAACTTCATGGTTTGTCATCATCAAATAGGGGGAAATTGTTGAACCATGTTTGATTTGAATGATGACAAACCAGTCCTCTATACTTGATGTCTATAAATAATTGTATATGAACAGGTTGAATCAAGTAAGGATCCATCAAGGCAATCATGAAGGCCTTGAGATACTTGAAGATCAGAAACCAAGAGCTTGGAGCTTTTTATTTTTTTATTTCTAGGATCTTCATGTAAAATAGGCTTAAGAAAGTATTCTTATTGTTTTTAAGTAAAGAGCAAAAAGACCTTAAGTTTACATCCAGTAAAGAGAACAGCCCAAGAACAAGCTAAGAACAGGCACAGAACAAGCTTGGAACAGTTCCCTTTACCAGACGTAAACTTAGTAGTACTGAGACCACTGTGGGAACAGACCTCAGTATTACGCACGTGATCCGTACAGATTTTCGAGCTCAAAAATCATTTTGAAAATTATTTGAAAAAATCTGGATCACTTGCACTTTGGAAATCTGCCAAATTGATTTGCAAAATCAGCCCATTAAATGCAATGTCCTTTGTTTGGACTTTAGTGTACATCTTTCTTCCCATAGTGGAAAGTGACAAAGTCTGAAGCAGGAACACTGCACTTGTGTCAGCTGAAGTGTTTTGCACAATTTAGGCAAGTCTCCAAACACACTTCTAGGGCACGGTTTTCCTTGTCTATATAAACAATCTTTGCAAGAAACCCTAGAAGACTTTTGCTCTCCAAAGAAAACCAAGTAATACTTTCTGAGAGTCTATCCTAAGTCCAAAACCATCTCCATATCCATCTTTAAGAGAAAAACTTACGGAGATTTAAGTTTGTAATATCTGAACCACTTAGAGGGAAATGGTTGGGGAGTGTTCTGTGAACACTGAGTGAACTGTTAGAGTTAACAGTTGGGGAATTAAGTGTTACATAGTTGTAGCACTTAATTAAGTGTGTAACCTTGTTATTATTCTGAGTTGATTAATAATATTGGTGAGAGAGTGGAGGACGTAGGCTTGTTTAGAAGCCGAACCTCGTTAAATCTTTGTGTCCTTACTCTTTGCTCACTGTTCTCTCGCTGTTCTCACAAAAGCACAAACAAAACTTGAAAACGATTGAAAAAAACACACATACTCAATTCAACCCCCCCTTCTTGAGTATACATTGAACTAACAATATAACAATCACGTCAAAAATTATTTGCTATGGTGAGTAATTAGTTATTATTCCCTTGTTAACACATTTATTATTAAGTGGCCCTCTAGAGCCGAAGCTGGTGTAAGCACCGAGCGAATTGTCTATGCTTAGAAGGTGACAATGGGAGCTACCCACGTCACAAATAAAGGAATGAGCTCAATCCGCTAATGGAACACGTGGATCCTTCGGTTCCCTTAAAGTCACGAGTCCTGTCGTGACCCCAACACACATCTATGCCAATACTCCAGACGTGCACTTGTCGAGAGTTTTAATGCTTACCCGAATCTTTCACTTTAAGTGATTAGTGTCTTGAGAGTTGTTACACATAACAAGCACACACATACAATTCACATAACACTTGTTTTAGTTTGTTGTTCAGATAAAATACACTGAACTCTTGTCTATTTAGCGAGATTCCCATTAAGAACTTATGCCTTAAGTGGTATCCCAAAGCTACTAAAGGGCATGAAATATTCGGAGAATCTATTCATGCATTAATAATAAACTTAAAAGGGACAACTTGTCTCATATGCAAAATAAATTGCTACTAATGAATCATGAAATATTCAAAGAACCTATTCATGCAATATTCTCTTTTATAATCGGGAACATGAAATAATCCTTCTTATTCTTTTCTTGATAGGTTTGCAAACACAAGTTATACAAACAACTAAAAACACCACAAATAATCATGTTCCATAAAATCACGTATCTTGACAATCATGATAGAAATATGCAAAGTCCTAACATGATACTACCTCTGAAAGCTTATCAATTACGCGTACCTCGAATAAACTTGGCGGTACTCCACTTTTTCCTTTTAGAACTCGCCTAAGTAATATTCCTCGCCTATAATATAAAAGAAATTCATAATACTAAACTCGACTCCCAAAAAAATATCCAACAGCTCTAACATATCCTAGACCTCCCATAAATTACTAGATGATAATAATAATTACTTAATTGTATGTATAAATACATTCTTTAATCCAAGATTTTAAAAGAAATTTAAAAATATAAATAATAAAGAAAATAAAAGAATTTTTTTTTCTTTTATATATATGTATATACGTATATATACATATACACATATATATAAAAGAATTTTCGATTGATTCAGTAAATTGATGAGAGAGATAGAAAGTGATTGAGAATTCTTGTAGAGAGATTCTTTTGATGATGCTTAGTGTTTGAGAGAGAAGAGAAATTAGAGAGAGAGAGAGAGGCGGTTAGAGAGAGATAACAATGTGAAAATGTGAAAATAAAAATGAAGAGAAAATGGCAGTTATTAATTGATATGGAGAGGAGGTTACTTTACACTGTTCATCCGTCCCACAACGGTCACATGTCAGAACAATTAAATTCTCAAATTCAAAATTGAGGGTTCAGCAATAAACTGATATAACCGTTGTAAGGGTTCTAGTCTGACGATGGTCTGACGCTGATCTGTATTAATTAAAAACTTGAGGCATCTTTTAGTTAGGCAACTTAGAGATACCACACATTGGAACATCATCAACATAAGAACTTTGAGACCACTTGCATATATGACATTTAAAAGTTAACCAGCCCTGCTTATGTACACTAAGGATCAAAAAGTCAAACATAGCCAAAAAGGGAAAGATAAGTCCTAAGGAACTAGGATCTGATCCTTACCATACCAAGTAATGTGCGGAGTTTGACAAACACTTCCCTGCTTAGGGGTTTAGTGAAAATATCAGCCAATTGTTCTTCAGATCTGAAAAATTCAAGATTCACATTTCCTTTTTCAACATTGTCTCTGAGAAAATGATGTCTGATTTCAATATGTTTGGTTTTAGAATGTTGAACAAGATTTTTAGAAATATTTATAGCACTGGTGTTATCACACAATATGGGAACACTTCCGGAATAGACCCCAAAATCCTTAAGTTGTGTCTTTATCCAAAGCAATTGAGTACATCACAAAGCAGTAGCTATGTACTCTGACTCAGTTGTGGATAAGGCCACTGAATTTTGTTTCTTAGATCCCCATGATATGAGACAAGAGCCTAAGAAGTGAGCCATTCCTGAAGTGCTCTTCCTGTCAACACTAAAACCAGCATAGTCAGCATCATTGTATCCTAAAAGATCAAAATTACTTCCATTTGGATACCATAAGCACATGTCCTCTGTACCACTCAAGTACCTAAAAATTCTCTTAACAGCTTTTAGATGAGACTCTTTTGGGTTGCTTTGAAATCTAGCACACAACCCAACTGAGAACACTATGTCTGGTCTACTAGCTGTTAAGTAGAGAAGTGAGCCAATCATACCTCTGTATAGCTTATCCTCAACATATACTTGAACCACTAACAGATCTGTTCCCCTTTTCTTTAAGAATAGAGTTTTGTCCACTGAACCTCTCTCAAAATGATTTTCAATAAGAAAACTAGAGAGTCTCTCATACCAAGCACGAGGGGCTTGTTTGAGGCCATAAAGAGCTTTGTCTAACTTGTAGACATGATTAGGACAAACTCTATCCTCAAAGCCAAGGGGCTGTTCCACATACACATCTTCTTTCAAATAGCCATTTAGAAAAGCAGTTTTAACATCCATTTGAAAGAGTTTAAAATTCATGTGGGCAACAAAGGCAATTAAGATTCTTATTGCCTCAAGCCTGGCTACTGGAGAAAAGGTTTCATCATAATCTATTCCCTCTTGTTTCTGACTATAGTACCTGAGTCATTCATTTTGTTTCTGAAGACCCATTTGGTTCCAATAACTGACATCTCATTGGTTCTTGGTTCAAGATGCCAAACCTTATTTCTCTCAAACTGGTTCAACTCATCTTGCATGGCCAAGATCCAATCAGGATCAGTTAGTGCAATCTTATAGTCAGTTTGTTCTATGTGAGATAAGAAAGAGAAGTAAGCACAAAAATTCTTCCAAACAGAATTTCTAGTTTGGATTCCTTTTGATAAATCACTAATGATTCGATCAGAAGGGTGAGAGTTTCTTTGCTTAAACATACTCTTTCTTACAGCATTTGAGTCACCTAAGTTAGAACCAATGTCTGTACTGGTTCCCCCTATTTCATTTTCATTTTGAGAGGGTGGATCATGTTGAACCATGTTTAATTTGATGGATGACAAACCAGTTCTCTATACTTGATGTCTATGCATATTTGTGTATGAACAGGTTGAATCAAGTGAGGACTCATCAAGGCAACCATGAAGGCCTTGAGATACTTGAAGATCAGAAGCCAAGAGCTTGGAGTTATTTATTTTTTATATTTCTAGGATCTTCTTGTAAAATAGGCTTAGGAAAATATTCTTAGTGTTTTTAAGTAAAGAGCAAAAAGACTTTAAGTTTACATCCAGTAAAGAGAACAGGCCAAGAACAAGTTAAGAACAGGCAAAGAATAAGCTTGGAACAGTTCCCTTTATCAGATATAGACTTAGTAGTACTGAGACCACTGTGGGAACAGACCTCAGTATTACGCACGTGATCCGTACAAATTTTAGTGTTCAAAATTATTTTTGAAAATTTATTTGAAAAATATGGATCACTTATGTTTTGGAAATCTGCCAAATTGATTCACCAAATCAGCTCATTAAATGCAATGTACTTTGTTTGGACTTTAGTGTACGTCCCACTTCCCATAGTGGAATGAGACAAAGTCTTAAACAAGAACACTGCACTTGTGTCAGCTGAAGTTGTTTGCACAATTTAGGCAAGTCTCCAAGCACACTTCTAGGGCACGGTTTTTCTTTGCCTATGAATACAATCTTTTGAAAAACCCTAGAAGACTTTTTGCTCTCCAAAAAGAAAACCAAGTCATATTTTCTGAGAGTCTATCCTTAGAGCAAAACTATCACCAAGAAAACCAAGTCATATTTGAGTTTGTAATATTTGAACCACTTAGAGGGAAGTGGTTGGGGAGTGTTCTGTGAACATTGAGTAATCTGTTAGAGTTAACAGTTGGGGAATTAAGTGTTACAAAGTTGTAGCATTTAATTGAGTGTGTAACCTTGTTATTATTATGAGTTGATTAATAATATTGGTGAGAGAGTGGAGGACGTAGGCTTGTTTAGAAGCCGAACCTCGTTAAATCCTTGTGTTCCTACTCTCTATTTACTGTTCTTTCGTTGTTCTCACAAAAAGATAAACAAACTTTGAAAACGATTGAAAAAACACACATACTCAATTCAACTCCCCCTTCTTGAGTATACATTGAACTTACAATTGGTATCAAAGCCTAACTTCTGAAAAGGTTAACTACCTAGAGGAGCAAGAAAATGTCTACTCAAGAATCAAACAGTTCAAGACTTCCCAAGTTCAATGGCACTAACTACTCTTGGTGGAAGAATTGCATGAAAAATCTTATCATTGGGATAGATTATGAATGTTGGATGATTGTCAAAAATGGACCCACATCCATCCACAAGAAGAATCAGGAAGGGCTCATAGTTCCAAAGTCAGAAGAAGAGTACACAAGTGAAGACTACAAAAAGCTAGAGAAAAATGCAAAGGCAATGTCACTTGTTCAAGAAGGAATTGCAGAATGTGAGGTAAATCGAATTCTAGCTTGTTCTTCTGCAAAAGAAATATGGGATACACTAGAGCTTGCATATGAAGGCAACTCTGAGGTAAGAAGGTCAAAAATTGACATGCTTATGTCAAAATATGAGGTCATTGAGATGACTAGGTAAGAAAACATAAAGGACATTGTAGGGGTCGTTTTTACCCGGTCGCCTACGTCACGAGTTTGTTTGAATGCTCGTTAACGCCGTACGTGAATACGAACTAGTAGGAGTCGCCACTGTGCCTTTTATACGGTCCACGGACACCGAAGAAGTACTGAAAGTCAGGAGCAATCAGCCCCATATGGTCGTGCACCAGAGTATGGGTTCGGGGACAGGTTACGGGACAATCGTGCATTGGGCCCGCCCGCCTTTAAGCGGTCTCTACTAGGTCTCTTTTTGTGGTCAAATTATTATCAATCTCGAATACGTAAATATCTCAATTTTACCCTAAAGAGCGCATATTACTAAGTGGGTTTAATTATTACAAATTCAGACTAATTATTGTGACCACTTTGAATTAAGTCCGTATTAAAACCCTAAGAAAATAAAACAAATAAAATATGAATAAAACATATAATAAACGAAATAGAAAAATATAAAAAAATAAATAAAAATAAATATGTGCAGATTCAAAGTGTGTTCCAAGAAAAGTGGTTCAATGTGTAATTGGGTTAGTAATAATATACAATTATAATGATTAATGACAATGATTACGATAACAATTATAAAAAAAATATATGCAACTTTATACATGATTAATATGATTATTGAAGATGACTTCCGATACTTAAAATCAATTATGACATTAATTGTCAATTTTATTATCCGTTGGTCCAGATCCATATATTTGACTCTTCGATAATATGAATTAATCAAGATATATAAAAAAATTTAAATATCAACAGATCTATAAAAATGTAGCGATCGTTTTATGACACAGAATTTAAGTGACAAAAGCCATGTTACATAGATCGCGTTTTGAATTGAATATGAATCAAAATTAAATCATTATTATGAATTAATAAGAGAGTCAAATTTAATATATGGTTATGCATAATACGTGAATGAATCAGAGATCACTATGTATTCATATTGCAAAAAACCACAGATCATAGCCAATGAAATTATAAAATGACAATCAATATTGTTATGATGAAATTGATTAAAGTATCAGAATTCATATGAATAATTCGTATTATTTGTTATATTAACCATTATCATAAATCATGTCATTAATCATCATATATAAATGAAAAAGAATCTAAGTAGAGACTTCAGAAAAGGTATACCTTGTAATGCCTTTTAATCAAAACAACCAAGGGTAGTTGATGATGATGAATGCAATATACTTGTTTGAAGCTGATTGAGTTGGTGTTTTGTGATGTGTTTAATGATGTTTTGGGGAGTGTTTGATGGGATATGAGTGTTTAGAGTTGGAGTATGCAATGCAGAAGAAGGCTAGGAGTTGTTGGTGTGTGTTGGTGTCCGTAGAAGAGGTTGGAAGGACATGTATTTATAGGCCAGAAGGAGCAACAATCGACCCAGGGAAATCACAGACCTGCGCCTAGGCGCAGGTCCAGTAACATGACCTGCGTCTTGACGCAGGTCAGTATAATGTGACCTGCGTCTAGGCGCAGGTCTTGTAATATGATCTGCGTCTAGGCGCAGGTCTGGTACAGATCCGGGTCGATTTTTTGCTTGATTTTGCGCGTGATTTCCAGGATTACGATCCGATTTTTATTCGATTTTGAAATATTCTGTAATATTTTGATATTCTGGAATATTCTGGGATGTCCCGGGATATTCCGGGATATTCCGGGATGTCCCGGGATAATGTTCTAGAATGTGCCGGAATGTGCCAGAATGCCCAGAACGTTCTGGAATGTTCTAGATTCCTCCAGAAGCTCCAAAAAATTATAGAAAAATTATTAAAAATTATGAAAAAATATGAAAAGTATAAAAAAAAATACTAATATGCTTTGCGGAACAATTTTCAACATTCGGAAATGAAGAAAATGCCCCTAAGCATGCAAAAATCCTAAAAAAATCCACAAAAAGCTCTAAAAATATGATAAAAAATATAGAAAAATATGAATAAATCATGAAATTATTTTTATGATTTTTAAAAATATTTTCTGATGCAAAAAGACATTTTTATTATATTTTAATGAATATAACACAGTGAAAAATGCATGCAAAAATATAAAAAATATCTAATAATGAAGAAAAATTACAAATGAATCCATCGTAAAACCTAACATTTGCTTACAAGGCACTTTAAACGCGGTTCAGGTAAATTTTTGAGGTGTATTATTCATTTTCATCGTCAATTCCCCTCGGTTGGATCTTATGGCAATACGGTATGTTCATCATTAGTCTCTACATTGGGGAGACACATTTAGGTGTCTACAGAAGCCCCCACTTTGACTAAGTCTGGAGAGTAAGTATAAACTCGCAAGACGAAAGTCAAAGTAGTCCTATCGGGACGGAGGATAACTCAAGACGTTCTGCGACCTTGAGTCACCCTTTTTAGCGCCGGTACCTGCAAAACAAATGTTAGTTTTACCTGTAACCGCGCCCCATGCGGTTTAATCCCTTAGAAGCGCCTGGATCCTCGGGATGATGATGGATGAATCTTCGGGTTCCTCCGGATGTGCTTGGATCCTTCGAAACTATTCCCTTGAGTAAGCATAAACCCTTAGGACAATGATGAAAAGCCTTATAGGCGGGATCGATCAAGAGTAAGCATAAACTCATGAAAAGGTGCAAGCGAGTAAGCATAAACTCGCAAGAAAATATGCTTAGGGTGGACATACACCCGTTGTGGGTCAAGAGTAAGCATAAACTCTTTGTAGAAAATGTGACGAGTTAAGAGTAAGCATACACTCTATGCTCAAAAGGTATGATGTGTCTTTGGGTTAACATAAACCCGTGAGAATAATAATGTGCTGAGAGTAAGCATAAACACTAAGAGGAGTTCTCAAGAGTAAGTATAAACTCTTGAGAGATGAGGGTAAACATAAACCCATGAGTAAAGATGATGGTGATAAGAGTAAGCATAAACTCTTATTGAGGGGAATCAAGAGTAAGTATAAACTTTTGAGATCAGAGAAGGTATGAGGGTAAGCATAAACCCATGAGTAAGGATGATGGTGATAAGAGTAAGCATAAACTCTTATTGAGGGGAATCAAGAGTAAGTATAAACTCTTGAGATTAGAGAAGGTATGAGGGTAAGCATAAACCCTAAGCAAAGTGATGCGTTAAGAGTAAGCATAAACTCTTAGGAGAAGAATCAAGAGTAAGTATAAACTCTTGAGAAATGGGGGTAAGCATAAACCCATAAGTAAAGATGATGTGCTAAGAGTAAGCATAAACTCTTAGGAGAAGAATCAAGAGTATAAAATCTTGAGAGAAGGTGTGAGGGTAAGCATAAACCCATAAGTAAAGTGAGTGGATCAAGGGTAGGCATAAACCCTTAGAAAAACATATGTAAGCTTAGGGTAAGCATAAACCCGTAAGCAAAGTAAGTGGATTAAGGGTAGGCATAAAACTTTAGAGGTGAGACTTGTAAGATTAGGGTAAGCATAAACCCGTAAGGAAAGTATTTTTGTGAGTGATGCCGTTTAGGTGGAAAATTGTGTAAGAATGTATGCGTCTGATGAGAAGCCCCCACTTTGACTGAGTCTGGAGAGACGGAAGGATCGCAAGACGAAAGTCAAAGTATTCTGGCTAGGGAATTAAGGGTAAATCCATAGAGGAATTAGGTTAAGTATAAACCCATGAGAAAAGCAAGTGAATTAAGGGTAAGCATAAACCCTTAGAGTGATATTCTTGTAAACTTAGGGTGAGTATAAACCTATGAGAAAAGTAATTAAATTAAGGGTAGGCATAAACCCTTAGAGTGATATTCGAGAGCTTAGGGTAAGCATAAACCCTGTGAGAAAAATACTTGTGAGTAAGGGAAAAGGAAGTGTGTGTCTGGTGAGAAGCCCCACTTTGACTGAGTCTGGAGAGACGAAGTCTTGTAAGACGAAAGTCAAAGTACTATGGTTGGGGCGAGGCAATAGCATATATAGGCTGCATAAGCAAAGATGTCAAGGAGAAGATGCATATAACTATAAGCCATATAGGCATGCATGGGTTCATGACCAAATTATTCAATACAATAATCGCATATGGCGATTCAAGGAATCAACAAAGATGGGCTCTAGCCTTATGTGCTTTGTGCTATGTGATGTGCGTATGTACAATGTGCATGATGCTTATGAATGTATGCATGAAATGATTATGATGCCTGATATGCTTGTGGTGTATGATGCATGATGTGATTGGTGTTTGTGAAATGTGGTGCATGTGGAATGATATGCTATGTATGACAAGGAAATGAATGACCGAGGGTATCGACCAATAGTATAGTAATTAAAAATGGGGATGGAGCGGTTTTAATCCCCCAATCAATCAAAGACAGGGCCTTCGATCATAAGCAAGCCCCCGGCCCGTTAGGAAAGCTATATTTGTGGTGAAGTAGCTGAATAGGTAAGGTAGCATGAATGAGAGATGATGGATAAGGCTTTTTGTGAATATCACGTTTGTGGTGGAGTAGATGGATAGGTAAGCCCCCAGCCTTTTGGGTAAGGATAGATGAAAGATCATTGTTAAAGCTATTTTGTGGATTGCATGAAAAGGCCAAAGCATTGAGAAAAGAGGCTATTGATGAACTTGAGTTAGATATGGATTGCCCTATTGATGAAGTCTTATATGGAATATGACGCACCCAAATAGGAGAACACAAGAGTCAAATCAAAGCTATGAGCTTAAGAAGAGTCAGAAAAAGCCCCCAGGGTGTGGAAAAGAGAAAGGCTGTAGGTGCAAGAAAAAGAAAGGCTAAAAATTTGTGACTGAAGGGTGATGATGTAGGGAACTGATGTGGTTGGCTGAATTAATGTTGGTTCAAACTCGAGCCTATGACGGGTGGTGAACTAAGAATCTGTGCTTAAAACCCCAAGTTAATTGAATGAGTGGACCTTAAAAATCCATATATTAATTGGGTCGAACCTCGAGAAGAGGCTTCCTACGTATCCTTATGGAATCAGACTATCATAGTTCTTGATGATTATTTGGACAATGCCTCAGGGGAGAGGGCTTTTGTGGTTATAATATTTGGCTAGGGTTGAGGGTTAAGAAGGAAAAGGGAAAGAAGGCTCAAAGTCCCCAATTTAACTCCCCATGGTGCGTAGTGTGCTTTTTGACTTTTTTTTTAATTGGATTGGACTGAGTCGAATTATTGGACTGGATTTATTAAATTGAGCTGGATTTATTGAATCGAGCTGGACTTATTGAATTGAACTGGATTTATTGAATTGAACTAAATTTATTGCATTGAACTGGATTTATTGAACTGAGTTAGATTTATTGAATTGAATTGGAAATTGAGATGGATTTATTGAATTGAATTGGATTTATTGAACTGAACTAGATTTATTGACTTTGGATGGACTTTGATTTGAATTTTTTTTTTTTTTTTTTTGCATTTTTTTAGGCACATGTCTTTTCCTACGCACCATTTGATCCCATGGGTGAGGTAGGTGTGGGTAAGGAAAGAAAGTAGGCTTATATGTGCTTTTGGCCCAAAGGGGTGCAAAGGATTGAATGAATACAGGTGATGGGAAATGATTGATGATTTTTGTGGAGTTCAAGAAAAGAAGGCCTCTCGGGCAATGTCCATTTATTAAGTACAATTTATTGATTATGAAAAATTGAGGTCATGGTTTATGTTAAGGTTAAAAGCACAAATTAAAATGGAGGCTAATAATGAAAAAAAAGAATTTTATTAATGTGAATGAGATTAGAAGGCTAGAAGTGGAAAGAAAAGTCCTAATGTCATAGGCTCGAAAAAGAAAGAAAAGAAAATAAAATTGTCTAGGTGGAGGGACTCTCCGACTCAACTTAATGACCCTGACTGACTCTTGACTAGGAGTGGGGCGTGCTGACATTGATGTTGCAAACTATCCTCTATGGCTACTTCGATGTGATTGGCCTTTTCAATGGTGGTGAGGCTTAAGTACTTGGGGTGTTTGGGTTGTAGGCTATGGATATGAGCTTGAATAATGTAGGCTTGGAATGTGGGCTTGAGTGATGGGCTTGAGTGATGTAGGTTGGGTATGGACTTAAGTGATGGGCTTGAGTGATGTAAGTTGGGTATGGGCTTAAGGCTTTTTTTTTGGGTTTTTGATGAGTTTGATTAAGGCTGGGGTAGTGTTTAAGTGAGGTGAGGTAAGGTTGGATTGGGCTTGAGGCTTGCTCGAACCTCAGCTATGCTTTGGGTCGACTTGGAAATGTTTAGACCGCTTTGAACTGAAAAGAATCAAACCTTTTAGTGAACCCCCTTGATCATTGTGATATGGATGCAAATGCAGATGTATATGCATGTCCTAATTTTATGGCCACCTTCCCTAAAATGCATGAATGGAAGGTGCCGTTTCCATTTTTTTTTAAAAAAAACTTTTATGATTTTTTTTTGAATTATATAATTTTTTTTAACTTTTTTTTTTGAATTATTTGTTTTTTTGATTTTTTTTATATATATTTTTTTTGAATGGGCACCATATGACATAAAATATGCAATCTATATGAGTGGAAATGCCTAAATGAGGAGTGAACCTAAGCCCATTTAAAGGAAGGACTAAGGTTTTGGGCCAAAACCTATGGTCAAACTAAGGTCAAAGCGTATATGGACTATCTGCAAGGACACTAAGGCCCAACAAAAAACAAAAAAAAAATAAAACAAAAATAAAAATAGACTATATGAACTAGAAGATGACCATGACTATATGAAGTGTGAGTGAAATTAAAATGGCTAGAGCCCACAAAAAAAAAATAAAAAAAGAAATAAAAAATGCACACATAGTCACACTAATATGATACAACATGAGTGGTCTTCTATAAGGTCAGTCCTGGGTGGTCACAAGGTACCATGGCTAAAGAGAAACTAAACTGATCTAGTCACTCTTCAAATTGAATGACACACGATTAATAGATCTCTTATTATGATCTCATCGGGCATGAGAATCACGCGCCATGGCTGGGATGGGCCGGTTATGATTATTGAGTTCAGGCACCACAAGTAACCATAATCAAACCCCCCGGGGTCGGTCTCGAGCATAGAACATGCTCATATGAGACAAGGTCCTATGGTGTGGCACCTATTCATAGGGCCACATGCAATATGCCTAAAAAAATTCGGGAATAATAATAATAAGACCACGAGACTTTTCAAGTTTGTCCACACTACTAAGGAGTGATATTCCGCAGCGGAGTCGCCAAACTGTAGGGGTCGTTTTTACCCGGCCGCCTACGTCACGAGTTTGTTTGAATGCTCGTTAACGCCGTACGTGAATACGAACTAGTAGGATTCGCCACCGTGCCTTTTATACGGTCCACGGACACCGAAGAAGTACTGAAAGTCAGGAGCAATCAGCCCCCTATGGTCGTGCACCAGAGTATGGGTTCGGGGACAGGTTACGGGACAATCGTGCATTGGGCCCGCCCGCCTGTAAGCGGTCTCTACTAGGTCTCTTTTTGTGGTCAAATTATTATCAATCTCGAATATATAAATATCTCAATTTTACCCTAAAGAGCGCATATTACTAAGTGGGTTTAATTATTACAAATTCAGACTAATTATTGTGACCACTTTGAATTAAGTCCGTATTAAAACCCTAAGAAAATAAAACAAATAAAATATGAATAAAACATATAATAAAAGAAATAGAAAAATATAAAAAAATAAATAAAAATAAATATGTGCAGATCCAAAGTGTGTTCCAAGAAAAGTGGTTCAATATGCAATTGGGTTAGTAATAATATACAATTATGATGATTATTGACAATGATTACGATAACAATTATAATAAAAAATATATACAACTTTATACATGATTAATATGATTATCGAAGATGACTTCCGATACTTAAAATCAATTATGACATTAATTGTCAATTTTATTATCCGTTGGTCCAGATCCATATATTTGACTCTTCGATAATATGAATTAATCAAGATATATAAAAAAATTTAAATATCAACAGATCTATAAAAATGTAGCGATCGTTTTATGACACGGAATTTAAATGACAAAAGCCATGTTATATAGATCGCGTTTTGAATTGAATATGAATCAAAATTAAATCATTATTATGAATTAATAAGAGAGTCAAATTTAATATATGGTTATGCATAATACATGAATGAATCAGAGATCACTATGTATTCATATTGCAAAAAACCACAGATCATAGCCAATGAAATTATAAAATGACAATCAATATTGTTATGATGAAATTGATTAAAGTATCAGAATTCATATGAATAATCCGTATTATTTGTTATATTAACCATTATCATAAATCATGTCATTAATCATCATATATTAATGAAAAAGAATCTAAGTAGAGACTTCAGAAAAGGTGTACCTTGTAATGCCTTTTAATCAAAACAACCAAGGGTAGTTGATGATGATGAATGCAATATGCTTGTTTGAAGTTGATTGAGTTGGTGTTTTGTGATGTGTTTAATGATGTTTTGGGGAGTGTTTGATGGGATATGAGTGTTTAGAGTTGGAGTATGCAATGCAGAAGAAGGCTAGGAGTTGTTGGTGTGTGTTGGTGTCCGTAGAAGAGGTTGGAAGGACATGTATTCATAGGCCAGAAGGAGCAACGATCGACGCGGGGAAATCACAGACCTGTGCCTAGGCGCAGGTCCAGTAACATGACCTGCGTCTAGACGCAGGTCAGTATAACGTGACCTTTGTTTAGGCGCATGTCTTGTAATATGACCTGCGTCTAGGCGCAGTTCTGGTACAGATCCGGGTCGATTTTTTGCTTGATTTTGCGCGTGATTTCCAGGATTACGATCCGATTTTTATTCGATTTTGAAATATTCTGTAATATTTTGATATTCCGGAATATTCTGGGATGTCCCGGGATATTCCAGGATATTCCGGGATGTCCCGGGATAATGTTCTAGAATGAGCCGGAATGTGCCATAATGCCTAAAACATTCCGGAATGTTCTAGATTCCTCCAGAAGCTCCAAAAAATTACATAAAAATTATGAAAAAGTATGAAAAGTATTAAAAAACACTAATATGCTTTGCGGAACAATTTTCAACATTCGGAAATGACGAAAATGCCCCTAAGCATGCAAAAATCCTAAAAAATCCATAAAAAGCTCTAAAAATATGATAAAAAAATATAGAAAAATATGAATAAATCATGAAATTATTTTTATGATTTTTAAAAATATTTTGTGATGCAAAAAGTCATTTTTATTATATTTTTATGAATATCACACAGTGAAAAATGCATGCAAAAATATAAAAAATATCTAATAATGAAGAAAAATTACGAATGAATCCTGTAATCATCGTAAAACCTAACATTTGCTTCCAAGGGACTTTAAACACGGTTTAGGTAAATGTTTGAGGTGTATTATTCATTTTCATCGTCAATTCCCCTCGGTTGGATCTTATGGCAATACGGTACGTTCATCATTAGTCTCTACATTGGGGAGACACATTTAGGTGTCTACAGACATGTTTACAAGGTTCATGGCCATTTTAAATGAACTTAAGTCATAGGGGAAGAGTTTCACAAGTGAAGAGTTGGTGAGGAAAATGCTCAGAAGTCTGTCAGGGAAGTGGATGCCCAAGGTTACAGCCATACAAGAAGCAAAGGATCTGACTACACTATCTCTAGAACAACTTATCGGTTCTTTGATGACTCATGAGATGTTGGTAGATTCAAAGGCTGAATCTAGTTCAAAAAACAAGGAAATGGTCCTCAAAGCAGAGGAATCTGAGGAATCTGAAGATGATATAAGTCTTATGGCCAGAAGGTTTGAAAAATACCTTAGGACAAAGTCCAAAGGTAAGTTTAGAAAAGGAAGAAACAGCTCTGGACAATTCAGGAAAACCAGTTCCAATGCTGGTTGCTTTAAATGTGATGAAGTGGGGCACAGAATCAAGGAGTGTCCAACATGGAAAAATCCTAAGGGAAATCCTGGAGTCCAGGCTGAGAAGAAGGTTTTCAAAAGAGCTATGCTGGTTGCAGTTTGGGGAGATTCAGAATCATAGAATGAGGAAGATGAAGAAGAAGCAAATCTCTGTCTTACTGCTTTCACATGCACAGACTAGTCTGAAGTCTGTTCGGAAGAAAAAGAGGTTCTCTGTCTCATGGCTGGTGGAAGCACTTCAGATGACAACTAGGTATGCTTTAATGATTTAAAGGCAAATATGCATAACTTAGATAGAGATGAACTACTTGACTATCTTGAATTCACCATTGATCAATGCATTAGTGTTGGGTCTGCCTATCATAACAACAAAAAGAAACTAAAAGAAAAGTTCGAGATTATGAAATATGTGGTGCTAGATCTGCTGAACTTGAGCTTATTTGTGAAGAACTTAAAGAAAAAATTTCTGAACTTGAAATAACAGCAGATCAGCAAAGAATGGAGCTTGAGACATTAAACTCCAAACCAGTCCCTAAAGAGGATGAACTTTTTGAAAAAATTGAAAAGGGGTTTAATGAGCTCAAGAAATTCATTACACATAATTCAAACTTTGAACTGCTAAAAGACACATGCACCTTGAGTAAATCTGATGTCATACTTGCATATGACCACTTAATTGAAAAACTTGAAGATTTACACAAGGAACATGGTGAGCTTAAGGGTTCTAAAGAGACTGGTTCTCCCACTGTAATGACCCAGATTTTATTGGTATTTTTGCCGATAATTATGTGTGTTTCTGTGCATTTTTGGTGTTAGTTCAAATTTATTTTGAACTATTTATTTTTATTTTATGTGAATAATTTCGGTTTAACTCGAAATAATTATTTTTCAGTTTTTATTATTTGTGTTAATTATTATTTAATTGATTAGAATTTTATTATTTAATTTTGTAATTAATTATCTAATATTTTGGGCCAAATCGATTATTGCATGATTAGTCATGCGGTTTTTGCAAATTAGCCCAATTAATCACGAGAGCCCATTTTTAGGCCCATTTTGCTCTCTTGGCCGGTTTCTTAAGTGGCATGGCAAGGCTTGCCACTTGCCTTGTGTTCACACCTTGACTAACTCTATAAATAGGAGAGTTAGTAAGGCCCTTTGCTCATTTTGCCAACATAAGCTTTTGCCATCAAGTTTGATCACCAAAACTCCCTCCACTACTCTCTTGCCTCACGCCATTTTTGATCAATTGAAGCCATCAATTGTTCATCATCTTTCCTAGCCCAAAACTTAAAGATTCAAAGTTCATTGATCTTTAAGTGTCCAAACACAATCCTAAACACATTAATTTCAATCAAGATTTTTATTGTTCGGGTTGGTTTTGGGGTCGTGTTCGTGTTGCACGTGTGGGGTCCGTGTGGTTGGTGTTCGAACCGTGCCGTGGTGCTCGTGGTGGTGCCGTGACCGTGCGTGGTGTTCGTGATTGGGCAGCAGCCGTGTGCAGTGGCCGTGCAAGGGTGTGGTTTGTGGTGGTTCGTGTGGTGCCGTGTGTGCCGTGTTGGTGCCGTGTTTGGTGCTTGTTTCCGAACTGCATATTTGTGTTGAATTTGTGTGTAATCTTCAATAAGGTAACATGCTTTCTCAACCTATTTGGTATACTATGTTTATAGTATGAATTAAATGCATGTTTGGGTTGATTGTTGATGAATATCCATGATTTTATGCATGGTTTATAAATCTGATTTTGATGTGTTTATATGGTGTTTGATGATGATTTTTCATGATTTTATGATTGAACATATGTTGTAATATGATCATGATTAATGTGTTAAAGTTTTGTTAATTTTGGATAATTAAAAGGATGATTTCGAATGGTTTTTATGATGAGTTGTGCGTGTGGTTTAATGAGTTTGGATGAGTTCTTGGTTGAAGATCTTGAATCTTGATTGAGTTCTTGGTTGAAGATCTTGAATCTTGAATGAGTTCTTTATGAATCTTTAATGAGTTCTTTGAGTTCTTTATGAGTTCTTGATGAGTCTTTATGAGTTCTTGATTGAATCTTGAAAGTTAAAGAAAATGGTTTAAAGGTTAAAGAAAGTTAAAGAAATAGTTTAAAATGTTTAAAGAAGGGTTAAAGATTGATGAATTATGATTGGTTAGACTCAAGATTAAGGCTAGAGGCAGTTCTTGAGAATAACTTCGGTATTTAACTAGTTAATTTCGAGAATCAGGGCTAGAGGCAATTCTTGAACTTAATTTAGTTATGTTGGATAATATTGATGATAAAATGATTAAGATGATTAAATAAGATTTAATTAATTAATTAGCTTGATTTCATTTTTAGACGCCTGATACTTTGAGTAAGATTCATTGTATTTGGGTTAAGACGTTGCCCCTATTCCATCCGCGGTATTGGGATAGTTGGAGTCATACTATGTGATCTTTGTGAATTTCCAGTAAGATTGGTTTCACGAGACATGGATTTCCAGTAAGATTGGTTTCATGGGGTTTGGGAGTAAGATTCTCAAATCCGAGCATAGTAGAAAGTTCGAATGCGTAAGATGCGTTCGTACGAGCACAGTCCGGTCTAGAATATGAATGATTGCGCCAAAGATAGTTGATTAGGATGATTCGAGTCGAGTTCACGTTTGGGTTGATCTTGCACTTTGATTATTGATTTGATATTGATTATTTGATTTGTGCTATGTACATGTGTATTCCTATTAGGGTGAGTCAGTTATGTTACTCGCCACTGATGGTGGACTGTTGTATATTTTTCAAGTATTTCTGATGATGATCCTCTTGCTTAGCTTTGGGTTGGGCGAGCGACGTTGTTATTACTGTATTCTGTTGTATTTACTGTTTTCCGTTGTTTTAGATAGTGATGGAGTTATATAGATTTTATACATTGTTGAATGGACTTTCATATGTTGTTTTAGACTCCGATGTGTGGTTGGAGTTACTTGTATTTTTAGTATTTTTAGTTTGACTTTTGGACTAGTTATGTACAAACTTGTGGGTATTTGTACGTTTTGGGATTGATTAATAATATTTCGAGGAATTAGTTTTAATTTCTTAAGTATCTGAGTTGTAGTTTCTAACTACTCGACTCGTCGGTTTCTTCCGCGCCGGTTTAAGCGAGTCGGGTCGATCACCCACTGCCTTTGATGAGGTTTTAGATGTTTTACATGATGAGTGCATAGCTAAGATATGTGATCTTGAGGCTGAACTCATCCTGCTAAAACAAGAAAACATCAAGAAGACTAGTGACGAACCAGATCCCTCCCTGGTCTCAAGACTACAGGATGAACTTCAAAAGACTAGACTTGATTTAAAATCTTTTGAGAAACAAAATGAAGTTCAACTTAAGAGGCTTGAGAACAAGGAAAATGAGCTAACAGATTGTATGAACCAATTGAACAAAATGTTAGATGCTCAGAAAACCCTAAACATCCTCATATCCCAACCTGGAAATTCTCAAAGGTTTACTTTAGGGTATTCTGGATCTAGTTCTACAACTGTTCTAGGCAGAGACAACACATGGTTGGATGAATTCAAGAAAGGCAAATATATATTTGCCAAGGATATGCATGTTTGTACCTATTGTGGTAAGAGTGGTCATGTGACTAACAAATGTTTCACCAAAAAGAAGCATAACAAGAAGAACAAAACCTACACCCAACAAGTGTGGGTTAGGAAGGTCAAGGTTGAAAATGTTTCAAAGAACAAGGAACCCAAGCTGGTCTGGGTTCCTAAAACTAATCTTTAATTTGCTTGTGTAGGTACGAGTGAAAGGAAAGCCATATTGGTATTTGGACAGTGGTTGCTCAAGACACATGTCCGGGGATAAAGAACAATTCCTTTCACTCACTGCATTCGAGGGAGGGCACGTGACATTTGGTGACAATAGCAAAGGACTTATCAAAGGAGTAGGTAAGGTTGGTAAGTCACTCTCCCTAGAAATTAACAATGTTTACTATGTAGAAGGTTTGAAACATAACCTTTTGAGCATATCTCAACTATGTGACAAGGGAAATAAAGTGAATTTTGAATCAAACACTTTTCACATAGTGAACCCTAAGACAGGGGAACTGGTCTGTGAAGGAACAAGGCATACCAACGTGTATATTACATATTTAAGTCAAATTCCACAGAGCAGTGCCCTTTGCCTTAGTGTTGTAGAGGATGACCAATGGCTTTGGCATAAAAGATTAGGACATGTTAGCTTCACTTTGCTCAACAAGTTGAGAATACAAGATTTGGTGATAGGTTTACCTAACATCAAATATGTGGCAGACCAGCTCTGTCAAGAGTGTGCAAAGTGCAAACATGTGAGATCATCTTTTAAACCAAAGAAAGTGGTTAGTTCCTCTAGACCATTTGAACTTGTACACATGGATTTATGTGGACCTATGCGTGTACAAAGTAGAAATGGCTGTAGTTATGTATTTGTCTTAGTTGATGATTACTCTCGTTTCACTTGGACCATATTCTTGAAATAAAAAGATGAAACTTTTGATGAATTTGAAATTTTAGTGAAACAGGTCCAGAACAAGATCAATCATTAGTTAGCATCTATCAGATCTGATCATGGATCAGATTTTGATAATGCTAGCTTCATAACCTATTGTATGGAGCATGGTGTTTCTCACAACTTTTCAGCCCCTAGAACTCCACAACAAAATGGAGTTGTTGAAAGAAAGAATCGCACTCTAGAAGAAATGGCTAGAACCATGTTTCTAGAGAGTGGTCTGTCCAAGAAATTTTGGGCTGATGCTGTGAGTACATCATGCTACATACTCAATAGGGTTATGCTAAGACCAATACTAAGAAAAACACCTTATGAACTTCTAAGGGGTCAAAAACCAAACATTGAACATTTAGGAATTTTTGGTTGTAAGTGTTTTGTACACAACAATGGTAAGACCAGTTTGGACAAGTTCCACCCCAGGAGTGATGAAGCTGTTTTTATTGGGTATTCTCCTCATAGCAAGGCATATAAAGTTTTCAACAAAAGAACCTTGTGTGTTGAAGAGAGTATCCATGTGTTATTTGATGAAACTAACATGTTCAACAAGCCTGTGCAGGTAGATGATGATGATGATATTGGGATGACAAATTTCACTGGAGCTGAACTAGAAAACACTGCTGAACCAGACCCTCAAACTCCTCCTGAAAACAACAATGGGTCTGGTGCAGCAGAGGCAAATGCTAAACAGGTTGTTGAACTCAGTGACTCTCCTACCCACCCAACTGAAGATGAAGTGGGAGAGAACACTAAAGAAACTGGTCCACCCTCTCAAAATGAAAATGAAATAGGGGGAACCAGTACAGACATTGGTTCTAACTTAGGTGACTCAAATGCTGTAAGGAAGAGTATGTTTAAGCAAATAAGCTCTCATCGTTCTGATCAAATCATTAGTGATTTATCAAAAGGAGTCCAAACTAGAAATTCTGTTTGGAAGAAATTATGTGCTTACTTCTCCTTCTTATCTCACATAGAACCAACTGAGTATAAAATTGCACTAACTGATCCTGATTGGATCTTGGCCATGCAAGATGAGTTGAACCAGTTTGAAAGAAATCAGGTTTGGCATCTTGAACCAAGAACCAATGAGATGTCAGTTATTGGAACCAAATGGGTCTTCAGAAACAAAATGGATGACTCTGCTACTATAGTCAGAAACAAGGCCAGGCTAGTGGTTCAAGCGTTTAACCAACAAGAGGGAATAGATTATGATGAAACCTTTGCTCCAGTAGCCAGGCTTGAGGAAATAAGAATCTTAATTGTCTTTGCTGCCCACATGAACTTTAAACTCTTTCAAATGGATGTTAAAACTGCTTTTCTAAATGGTTATTTGAAAGAAGATGTGTATGTGGAACAACCCCCTGGCTTTAAGGATAAAGTTTGTCCAGATCATGTCTACAAGTTAGGCAAAGCTCTTTATGGCCTCAAACAAGCCCCTCGTGCTTGGTATGAGAGACTCTCTAGTTTTCTAATTGAAAATCATTATGAGAGAGGTTCAGTGGACAAAACTCTAATCTTAAAGAAAAGGGGAACAAATCTGTTAGTGGTCCAGGTATATGTTGATGATATTTTATTTGGGGCTACTAATTCTGTTTTGTGTGATGAGTTTGCAGACCTAATGAAGAGTGAATTTTAGATGAGTATGATGGGAGAACTTGGCTTCTTCCTAGGGCTCCAAATCAAGCAAGCGGATGATGGAATCATGATCCACCAACAAAAGTATCTCAAGGAGCTGCTCAAGAGATATGGTCTGCAAGATAGCAAGTCCTATGACACACCTATTCCTACCTCTTCTAAACTGAGCCTAGATGAGAAAGGAAAGGATGTTGAGGATAAGCTATACAGAGGTATGATTGGCTCACTTCTCTACTTAACAGCTAGTAGACCAGACATAGTGTTCTCAGTTGGGTTGTGTGCTAGATTTCAAAGCAACCCAAAAGAGTCTCATCTAAAAGCTGTTAAGAGAATTTTTAGATACCTGAGTGGTACAGAGGACATGTGCTTATGGTATCCAAAGGGAAGTAATTTTGATCTTTTAGGATACACTGATGCTGACTATGCTGGTTTTAGTGTTGACAGGAAGAGCACTTTAGGAATAACTCACTTTTTAGGTTCTTGTCTCATATCATGGGGATCTAAGAAACAAAATTCACTGGCCTTATCCACAGCTGAGTCAGAGTACATAGCTGCTGCTTTGTGCTGTGCTCAATTTGCTTTGGATAAAGACACAACTCAAGGATTTTGGGGTCTGTTCCAGAAGTGTTCCCATATTGTGTGATAACACCAGTGCTATAAAAATTTCTAAAAATCCAGTCCAGCACTCTAAAACCAAACATATTGAAATCAGACATCATTTTCTCAGAGACAATGTTGAAAAAGGAAATGTGAATCTTGAATTTTGCAGATCTGAAGAACAATTGGCTGATATTTTTACTAAACCCCTAAGCAGGGAAATGTTTGTCAAACTCCGCACATTACTTGGTATGGTAAGGATTAGATCCTAGTTCCTTAGGACTTATCTTTCCCTTTTTGGCTATGTTTGGCTTTTTGATCCTTAGTGTGCATAAGTAGGGTTGGTTAATGTGTAAATGTCATACATGCAAGTGGTCTCAAAGTTCTTATGTTGATGATGTTCCAATGTGTTGTAATGACCCAGATTTTATCGGTATTTTTGCCGGTATTTATGTGTAATTATGTTTGTTTATGTGCTAGCTCAAATTAATTTTTGAACTATTTATTTTAATTTTATGTGAATAATTTCGATTTAATCGAAATGTTTATTTCTTAATTTTTATTATTTATTTTAATTATTTAATATTATTTTTGGGCTAAATCGATTATTGCATGATTATTCATGTAAATTCAATAATTGGCCCAATGGATCACGAGAGCCCACTTAGAGCCCAAGCATGGCCCATAAGCCTCATGGGGGCCGGTTTTTCATGAGCAAGGAGTGGCTTGCCACTTGCCTTGTGTTCACACCTTAGCTAACTCTATATATAGGAGAGTTAGTAAGGCTTAAGCTCATTTTTGCCATTCTAAACCTTGCCATCATTTGATAGCACTGAAACTCTCTCTCACACTCCATTTTCACACGCCATTTTTGAACTATTGAAGCCTTCAATTGTTCATCATCTTCCTTTGCCCAAAACTTAAAGATTCAAACACCATTGATCTTTAAGCATCCTAAACACAATCCTAAACACATTGTTTCAACCAAGATCATTAGTTGGGTTGTTCCGGGTTTGTTCGTGGGTTTTTGTTCGTGTGTGGGTGTTCGTGTGGTGCTCGTGGTGGTGGTGCAGGCCGTGTCGAGCCGTGCTCGTGCAGGTGAGCCGTGTGCTGCAGCCGTGTGGGTGGTGCTCGTGTGTGTGTTCGTGTTCGAGTGGTCGAGCCAAGCCGTGCAGCAGGCCGTGTGTGGTGCTCGTGTTTGTCGAGTTCTTGGACTGCATTTGTGTGTTGATTTCGTGTGTAATCTTCAATAAGGTAACATACTAACTCAACTTAATTGGTATACTAGGTTTATAGTGTTGATTAAATGCATGTTTGGGTTGATTGTTGATGATTGTTCATGATTTTGAATGTATGTTTATAATCTGATTTTGAAGTATTATAATGATGTTTTAATGGTGGTTTTTCATATTTTAAGATTGTTTTTATGATATTTTGAAATCATGGTGATTGGGTTTTAGTTTGATGAATTTTGGATAAAGTATTGTTGAATTTTGATAAAATAATGATTGAATTGCCGTGTGATGTTGTTGGTATTCATGCGTGTAGATTGTTGTTGTATGAGTTCTTGATTGAAGTTCTTGAATCTTGATTGAGTTCTTGATTGAAGTTCTTGAATCTTGAATGGTTTCTTTTTGAGTTCTTTAAGTAATAGATGAGTTCTTTAAGGTTCTTGATTGAGTTCTTTAGAGTTCTTGTTGAGGTTTGATGAGTTCTTTAAGAGTCTTGAAAGTTAAAGAAAGAGGTTGAAAGAGTCTTGGAAGTTAAAGATTTGGGATATGTTGATTTAAGAATGAGTTAAGAATGATGATATTTGGTTAGTCTCAAGAGTATGGCTATAGGCAATTCTTGGGTTAACTTCGATGATTTAGTTGGTTAAATTCAAGAGTATGGCTTATTCTTGTATTTAATTTAACTATGATGAAAAGATAATAATGATATGACGGTTAGCTTGAATTCTTTTCTAGATGCCCTTGACTTTGTGTATGGCTTATGCTTAGTTTTTGGGTTAAGACGTTGCCCCTATTCCATCCGCGGTATTGGGATAGTTTGGAGTCTCACTATGTTATTCCTAGTACGTCCAGAAGGATTTCTGGGGATTAGGGACACGGATTTCCAGTAAGGATTGGGTTCGTGGGATTTGGGCGTATGGCTTATTCCCGATCCTGACATAGTAGAAGTTCGGTTGCGTAAGATGCTTCCGTACGAGCATAGTCCGGTCTAGAATTAGAATGATTGCGCCAAAGTTAGAATTTGGGATGATGAGGTTGTATGATGATGTCGAGTTTGGATTACAAGTTTGAGGTTGTCTCGTGTCTTCGAGGTTATATGTGTGATGTTATTTGATTGATGCTATGTACCGGTGTATTCTCGTTAGGGTGAGTCAGTTATGTTACTCGCCACTGACGGTGGATTATGTTGTGTTTTCAGGTACATCTGATGACGATGCTCATGCTTAGCTTTGGGGTTGGGCGAGCGGCGTTATGCTTATTTTGTTCCTTTGTTTTTACTTTCGTTCATAGTATTAGAACTGTTAGTAGTTGTTTTGGATTTATGGACTCGTATACGTTGTATAAGACTCTAGTATATGGTTAGAGTTGCATTTTACTTTCCGTTTATTACATTTGACTTTTGGACTTAGTTTGTACAAGATTATGGGTTATTGTACACTTATGGTTTAATAATAATGTTTTGAGGTATTAGTTTATTTTCTAAGTGTTGAAGTTTTAGTTTTATAACTACTTGACTCGTCGGTTTCTTCCGCGCCGATTTAAGCGAGTCGGGTCGTTACATGTGTGGTATCTCTAAGTTTCCTAACTAAAAGATGCCTCAAGTTTTTAATATATACAGATCAGCGTCAGACCATCGTCAGACCAGACCCCTTCAATAGTTATATCAATTTATTGTTGAAACCTCAATTTTTAAATTGAGGATTTAATTGATCTGACATGTGACCGTTGTGAACAGTGTAAAGTAACTTCCATCTTATCTGTTCCAATAACTGCCTTTTTTTTTTCTTCAGTTTAATTCATTCTTTCACATTGAAATCTCTCTCTAACCGTCTCTCTCTCTCTAATTGCTCTTCTCTCTCAAACCCTAAGTACCATCATCAGAATCTCTTTTGAAGAATACGAAATCAGTTTCTCTCTCTCTCTCTCTCATCAAACTTACTGATTCAATCAAAATGGGAAGAACGAAGAACAAATCTGCAAGGAAGAAAAGCAGAGGACTAAGTCAATCTCCTAGTTTCACACCCTCTAAGGTTGAGAAGGAATCGAGTACTACAGTGGTTGCTGAACACCACCATGTAGATGAGAAGCAAGAAGAGGTCAAGGACCAAGCCACAACAGAAACAGTTGTTGAATCAGAGGCTGCATGTAAGCCCAAAGAAAAACCTACTCCACCACCAAGCCCTAAATCAACACCACCATCTTCACCAAAATCTCCACCACCTCAACCTCAGAAAACTGCCTCACCATCTAAGCCATCATCCCCTCCATCACCTAAACAACCCTCTCCACAGCCTACTATCCCTTCCCCTCCACAAAAATCACCATCACCCTCAAAAGCCGAAACTCCTCCTCCACCATCACCACCAAAGTCCAAAACT
The DNA here is from genome assembly GCA_951394345.1 of Salicornia ramosissima. Taxonomy (NCBI): domain Eukaryota; kingdom Viridiplantae; phylum Streptophyta; class Magnoliopsida; order Caryophyllales; family Amaranthaceae; genus Salicornia; species Salicornia ramosissima. Next base: position 29,150,703 of record OX596236.1, on the reverse strand, counting down.
CCACCACCCTCTTCACCACAAAAGGAGACAACCCCATCACCTTCTCCTCAACCACAAAAGACACCTTCACCATCACCTCAGACCACACAGAAAACAGTGCCAAACACTGAGGAGAAAGAAGTTGAGAAGGAAGAGATAGAGAAGCAGGATGATGACACACATGCACAGGACATGGATGTCGAAATAGCTGGAGTATTACAGGGGGGAAAGGAGACTGGAAAGAGGACAAGGCCTTTGAGGACAAGGGTCTGTAAGGAAGAAGTCAAAAAGGAGCCTGCTGAGAAAGTTCCAGAAGGAAAGAAGGATGAAAAGAAGAAAAGAATGAAGAGTGTAGCAAAAAAGGGCTGACTCTGCCCCAAGCCTGCAACCAAACTCCCAACAGAAAAGAAGAGGAAGGTTGACTCTGCCCCAGAAAAGGCATCTGTCAAGAAGAAAGGTAAGACCACTTCTGAACCACTATTTGAATTAAGTGGTAGGGGCATCTTGTTTAGGTTTGCATGTCCTAAGTCCTGTATGAGTCAACCCTTTTTAGAGGGGTTTAAGGAGGCCATAGAGTTCCAGGGTTGGGAAGGGCTGTTTGATAAGAGGTTGGATGTTTTTGAGAACTGTGTTGAGGAATTTTACTCCAAATAAGGGAAATTAGACAAAGGGAAGGTCTGGAGTGAGGTCGAGGGGGTCGACATCACTCTTTCAAAGAAGAGTCTAGGGGAGGTACTGGGTGTACCAAGAAGTGGGTTCTCTGACTATTCAAAAGACAACTGGCCAACCATTCCTGAGGTCAGTACAGAACACATACAAACCACTCTCTTTACTGGTTCTCCAAGTGATGGTTCTGGCTATGTTATTGGCCAACTAAGGGAACCAGTGATGAGGCTGTTCCATACAGTAGCCTCTAAGATAGTACTCCGATCCCCAGGGCTCAAGGCAGAATAGATGTGAGAAAGATAGATGCTGTGATTATCTACTGTCTATATGAGAAGATCAAGCTGAGTCTCCCTGGTCTCATGCTCGCCCACATGGTTAGCATCTGAGTGGTGAGGTCAAGAAAATGTCTGTCCTCACCAACCAGATACTAGGTCAGAAGGGGATGATCTTTGAGGGTGGTATGCTGAAAATGAGGGATGAAGAGAGGACCACAGGGGTCAGAAGAACAAGAAGTTCAAGGTCTGAGAAAGCTACCGGATCATTGTCCAAACAGGTGCAAACTCATGGGAACTACTGCAACAGATGATGGCTAGTGTGAATGCCCTGTGCACTTCTCTGGATGGATCTATAAAGAACATATCAGCACGGTTGGACTCCCATGAAGAAAAGCTTGCCTCCTCCTCCAGCATCAAGCCCAAGACCACTCAGAGACCAGTTCCCATCATTGCCCAAGTGAAGAAGAAGAAGCAAGAAGAGAGTGCAGAAAAGGAAGATGAGGATTCTACTGAGGATTCTGATGATGCTGCTAACTCTAACTCTTCTTAGCTTACCCCCTACCCTACTAACATTTCTCTCAAACTATCTTTTCTCTAGTTTCTTTGAACAATTCCTATCTCTAGTTTTTGACCATTTCTGCTAAACAATTTCTCTGCAGAATGGTCATGGTCTGTATAACTTTTAACTTCTGTGTGCACTTAAACATTTGGGATTGTGAGTTGCAGGTACTCACTTTTGGGACAACATCCCTAGAATGTTGTGTTTATATTATGCTTATGACTTTATTTGTTGCCTTCTCCTAATTTGTGTGCTATGTTAGTTTTGTCATTTGATGATGCCAAAAGGGGGAATAGGACAAGTGAAGTTCCTAGTGTCAAGTGTAGCAACTTGAACAAGGTTCAGACCTTGTTAAGAGATGGCCCAGCTTTATGCCTAGGAGTACCTTGAATTCAGATCAACTGCTCCTATCCATCCCAACTGGAAGAAACTCTTCCAAGTGAAATTGAAAATTTCTCTTGCTACATTTGATAATTGATAAGCCTTGCAGGTTACAGGTTTAATGCTGAAACTCAATAATTAATTGAGTAATGTGATGAGTGACTGACCATTGCAATCAGTCTAATTATGCTTTAGTCTGCTATTTTTTTTTTATTCTTTGAGATTATGAATCTGACTACAGGCACAGTGCAAGACCAGTTCCTCTGAACCGTTGTTTTATCTTGAAACAATTGGTTACTGTTCTCAGGGGGAACTTCATGGTTTGTCATCATCAAATAGGGGGAAATTGTTGAACCATGTTTGATTTGATGGATGACAAACCAGTTCTCTACACTTTATGTCTATGCATATTTGTGTATGAACAGGTTGAATCAAGTGAGGACTCATCAAGGCAACCATGAAGGCCTTGAGATACTTGAAGATCAGAAGCCAAGAGCTTGGAGTTATTTATTTTTTATATTTTTAGGATCTTCTTGTAAAATAGGCTTAGGAAAATATTCTTAGTGTTTTTAAGTAAAGAGCAAAAAGACTTTAAGTTTACATCCAGTAAAGAGAACAAGCCAAGAACAAGTTAAGAACAAGCAAAGAACAAGCTTGGAACAGTTCCCTTTATCAGATGTAGACTTAGTAGTAATGAGAACACTATGGGAACAGACCTCAGTATTACGCACGTGATCCGTACAAATTTTAGTGTTCAAAATTATTTTTGAAAATTTATTTGAAAAATATGGATCACTTATGTTTTGGAAATCTGCCAAATTGATTCACCAAATCAGCTCATTAAATGCAATGTAGTTTGTTTGGACTTTAGTGTACGTCCCACTTCCCATAGTGGAAAGAGACAAAGTCTGAAACAAGAACACTGCACTTGTGTCAGCTGAAGTTGTTTGCACAATTTAGGCAAGTCTCCAAGAACACTTCTAGGGCACGGTTTTTCTTTGCGTATAAATACAATCTTTTGAAAAACCCTAGAAGACTTTTTGCTCTGCAAAAAGAAAACCAAGTCATATTTTCTGAGAGTCTATCCTTAGAGCATAACTATCTCCATATCCATCTTTAAGAGAAAAACTTATGGAGATTTGAGTTTGTAATATTTGAACCACTTAGAGGGAAGTGGTTGGGGAGTGTTCTGTGAACACTGAGTGAACTGTTTGAGTTAACAGTTGGGGAATTAAGTGTTACAAAGTTGTAGCATTTAATTGAGTGTGTAACCTTGTTATTATTCTGAGTTGATTAATAATATTGGTGAGAGAGTGGAGGACGTAGGCTTGTTTAGAAGCCGAACCTCGTTAAATCCTTGTGTTTCTACTCTCTATTTACTGTTCTTTCGTTGTTCTCACTAAAAGATAAACAAACTTTGAAAACGATTGAAAAAACACACATAATCAATTCAACCCCCCTTCTTGAGTATACATTGAACTTACAGACCAATTTCTTCATTGTTCTCTCCCACTTCATCTTCAGTTGGATGGGCAGGAGAGTCACTGAGTTCAATAACCTGTTTAGCATTTACCTCTGCTGCATCAGACCCATTGTTGTTTTCAGGAGGAGTTGGAGGGTCTGGTTCAGCAGTGTTTTCTGGTTCAGCTCCAGTGAAATTTATCATCCCAATATCAAAGCCTTCATCATCATACAATAAGTTATGAAGCTAGCGTTATCAAACTCTGATCCATGATCAGATCTAATAGATGCTAACTGATGATTGATCTTGTTCTGGACCTGTTTCACTAAAATTTCAAATTCATCAAAGGTTTCATCTTTGTATTTCAAGAATATGGTCAATGTGAAACGAGAGTAATCATCGACTAAGACAAATACATAACTAAAGCCATTTCTACTTTGTACATGCATTGGTCCACATAAATCCATGTGTACAAGTTCAAATGGTCTAGAGGAACTAACCACTTTCTTTGGTTTAAAAGATGATCTCACATGTTTGTACTTTGCACACTCTTGACAGAGCTGGTCTGCCACATATTTGATGTTAGGTAAACCTATCACCAAATCTTGTGTTCTCAACTTGTTGAGCAAAGTGAAACTAACATGTCCTAATCTTTTATGCCAAAGCCATTGGTCATCCTCTACAACAATAAGGCAGTGGGCACTGTTTTGTGGAATTTGACTTAAGTATGTAATATACACATTTTTATGCCTTGTTCCTTCACAGACCAGTTCCCCTGTCTTAGGGTTGACTATGTGACAAGTGTTTGATTCAAAATTCACTTTAGTTCCCTTGTCACATAGTTGAGATATGCTCAAAAGGTTATGTTTCAAACCTTCTACATAATAAACATTGTCAATTGCTTGGGAGACTGACTTACCAACCTTACCTACTCCTTTGATAAGTCATTTGCTATTGTCACCAAATGTCACGTGCCCTCCCTCGAATGCAGTGAGTGAAAGGAATTGTTCTTTATCCCCGGACATGTGTCTTGAGCAACCACTGTCCAAATTCCAATATGACTTTCCTTTCACTCGTACCTGCACATGCAAATTAAAGGTTAGTTTTAGGAACCCAGACCAGCTATGGTTCCTTGTTCTTTGAAACATTCTCAATCTTGACCTTCCTAACCCACATTTGTTGGGTGTAGGTTTTGTTCTTCTTGTCATGTTTCTTTTTGGTGAAACATTTGTTAGTAACATGACCACTTTTACCACAGTAGGTACAAACATGCATATCTTTGGCAAATATATACTTGCCTTTCTTGAATTCATCCAACCAAGTGTTGTCTCTGCCTAGAACAGTTGTAGAACTAGATCCAGAGTACCCTAAACCGAACCTTTGAGAATTTCCAGGTTAGGATGTGAGGATGTTTATAGTTTTCTGAGCATCTAACATTTTATTAAATTGGTTCAGACAATCTGTTAGCTCATTCTCCTTGTTCTCAAGCCTCTTAAGTTGAACTTCATTTTGTTTCTCAAAAGATTTTAGACCAAGTCTAGTCTTTCGAAGTTCATCCTGTAGTCTTGAGACCAGGGAGGGATCTGGTTCGTCACTGGTCTTCTTGATGTTTTCTTGTTTTAGCAGGATGAATTCAGCCTCAAGATCACATATCTTAGCTATGCACTCATCATGTAAAACATCCAAAACCTCATCAAAGGCAGTGGGAGAACCAGTCTCTTCAGAAACCTTAAGATCACCATGTTCCTTGTGTAAATCTTCTAGTTTTTCAATTAAGTGGTCATATGCAAGTATGACATCAGATTTATTCAAGGTACGTTTTTCTTTTAGCAGTTCAAAGTTTGAACTATGTGTAATGAATTTCTTGAGCTCATTAAACCCCCTTTTTCAATTTTTTCAAAAAGTTCATCCTCTTTAGGGACTGGTTTGGAGTTTAATGTCTCAAGCACCATTCTTTGCTGATCTGCTGTCATTTCAAGTTCAGAAATTTTTTCTTTAAGTTCTTCACAAATAAGCTCAAGTTCAGCAGATCTAGCACCACATATTTCATAATCTCGGAATGTTTCTTTCAGTTTCTTTTTGTTGTTCTGGTAGGTAGACCCAACACTAATGCATTGATCAATGGTGAATTCAAGATAGTCAAGTAATTCATCTCTATCTAGATTATGCATATTTGCCTTTATATCATTAAAACATACGTGGCTGTCATCTGAAGTGCTTCCACCAGCCATGAGACAGAGAACCTCTTCTTCTTCCGAGCAGACCTCAGACTAGTCTGTGCATGTGAAAGCAGTAAGACAGAGATTTGCTTCTTCTTCATCTTCCTCATTCTCTAATTCTGAATCTCCCCAAACTACAACCAGCATAGCTCTTTTCAAAACCTTCTTCTCAGCCTGGACTCCAGGATTTCCCTTGGGATTTTTCCATGTTGGACACTCCTTTATTATGTGCCCCACTTCACCACATTTAAAGCAACCAACATTGGAATTGGTTTTCCTGAACTGTCCAGATCTGTTTCTTCCTTTTCCAAACTTACCCTTGGACTTTGTCCTAAGGTATTTTTCAAACCATCTGGCCATAAGACTGATATCATCTTCATCTTCCTCAGATTCCTCTGCTTTGAGAACCATCTCCTTGTTTTTTGAACTAGATTCTGCCTTTGAATCTACCAACATCTCATGAGTCATTAAAGAACCAATAAGTTGTTCTAGAGATAGTGTGGTCAGATCCTTTGCTTCTTGTATGGTTGTAACCTTGGGCATCCACTTTCCTTACAGTCTTCTCAACATTTTCCTCACCAACTCTTCACTTGAGAAGGTCTTCCCTAATGACTTAAGTTCATTTACAATGGTCATGAACCTTGTAAACATGTCCTTTATGTTTTCTTCCCTAGTCATCTCAAAGACCTCATACTTTGACATGAGCATGTCAATTTTTGACCTTCTCACTTCAGAGTTGCCTTCATATGCAAGCTCTAGTGTATCCCATATTTCCTTTGCAGAAGAACAAGCTAGAATTCGATTTACCTCACATTCTGCAATTCCTTGTTGAACAAGTGACATTGTCTTTGCATTCTTCTCTAGCTTCTTGTAATCTTCCCTTGTATAGTCTTCTTCTGACTTTGGATCAATGAGCCCTTCCTGATTCTTCTTGTGGATGAACGTGGGTCCATTTTTAACAACCATCCAGCATTCATAATCTATCCCAATGATAAGATTTTTCATGCACTTCTTCCACTAGGAGTAGTTGGTGCCATTGAACTTGGGGAGTCTGGAACTGTTTGATTCTTGAGTAGAAATCTTCTTGCTCCTCTAGGTAGTTAACCTTTTGAGAACTTAGGCTCTGATACCAATTGTAAGTTCAATGTATACTCAAGAAGGGGGGGGGGGGTTGAATTGAGTATGTGTGTTTTTCAATCGTTTTCAAAGTTTGTTTATCTTTTTGTGAGAACAACGATATAACAGTAAATAAAGAGTAGGGACACAAGGATTTAACGAGGTTCGGCTTCTAAACAAGCCTACGTCCTCCACTATCTCACCAATATTATTAATCAACTCTGAATAATAACAAGGTTACACACTTAATTAAATGCTACTACTCTGTAACACTTAATTCCCCAACTGTTAACTCTAACAGTTCACTCAGTGTTCACAGAACACTGCCCAACCACTTCCCTCTAAGTGGTTCAAATATTACAAACTTAAATCTCCGTAAGTTTTTCTCTTAAAGATGGATATGGAGATTGTTTTGCTCTAAGGATAGACTCTCAGAAAATATGACTTGGTTTTCTTTGGAGAGCTAAAGTCTTTTTAGGGTTTTTGCAAATATTGTTTTCATATGCAAAGAAAAACCGTACCCTAGAAGTGTGCTTGGAGACTTGCCTAAATTGTGCAAACAAGCTCAGTTGACACAAGTGCAAGGGTATCTATTTCAGACCTTTGTCTCCTTCCACTACATGTAGTGGAAAGTACACTAGTGTCCAAACAAGTACATTACAAAGATGATTTTGTGAATCAATTTGACAGATTTCCATAACATAAGTGATCAATATTTTTCAAATAAATTTTCAAAAATAATTTTGAACACGAAAATTGGTACAAATCACTTAAGTGCACGTGTGTAATACTGAGGTCTGTTCCCACAGTGGTCTCAGTACTACAAAGTCTACATCTGGCAAAGAGAACTATTCCAAGCTTGTTCTTTGTTTGTTCTTAGCTTGTTCTCTTTAGTGGATATAAACTTTAAATCTTTTTGCTCTTTACTTAGAAACACAAGGTATATCTTCCTAAGTTTATTTTACAAGAAGATCCTAGAAGTACAAAAAATTAAAAGACTTTAAGCTCTTGACTTCTGATTCTTCAAGTATCTCAAGGTCTTCAGATTTGTCTTGTAGAGTTCTCACTTGAATTAACCTGTTCAATTACAAACATGCATAACAATCAAGTATAGAGAACTGGTTTTTTATCCATCAAATCAAACATGGCTCAACACTACCTCCATGAGAATTGGTTAGACGTAAACTTTTCAAGGCACTTTTCTTTCATCCTTCTTGTTCATTTTTGACAGAGCTGTTTTTTGTTGATGTCGGTGCGGTTGCGTGCATTGTCCAAGCATTTCTGTGCTATTGCTGCCAAGAATGTGGACGGTCTCTCGGCTGAGCTAAGTGCTCTGAAGGCCGAGAAGGTGGCATGGCATGAGAGGACTCAAGCCTTGGAAAAGAGAGAAGCCACCCTAAGTGCCGAGCTATCTTCCGCCCAAACTGAGATGGGGAATATGAAGACTGAATTGGCTGCTGTCCGAGCCGAGCTTGAGGCTGTTCGGGAGGAGGCGCCTGATGCCTCGGTTCGTCATAATGATATTATGAGTAAATTAACCAAAGAAAGGGCTCAACTGGAGCGGGCTTTGACTGAGAGCCAAGAGTCAGTTGCAGAGGAAAAAGAGCGGGCAATTACCCTCCTTGGTACCTTGGATGAGAGGTGGGTTGAGATGCAGTTGGTGGTATGCCGAGATGCCCTTATTGAAAGTTGGAAGGGAACCGAGGCAACCTCTGATTACATTGCTAACTTGAGTCTGGAGGCCGCTGAAATTGAGGGTCAGACAGTCAAGAAGAGGATGCTCACGGTGCTCAGCAGTTTGTGCGCTGAGAAGAAGGACGAGATTGAGGCTGAATATGAGCGTCTGCGTCAAGAGGATGAGGTTCGGTACAAAGATCAACTCATGCTGCAGGAGTTTGAGAAAGATTATGATTCTTTAGATCGCCACGAGGGTAAAGATGAGGTTGATGATGCAGCGGTTGATCGTTTGGCTGTGAAGCTTGGTGAAGCAAGCTCTGGTGAGGTTGATGCTGCTGCTGATGATGATGATGATGATGATGCTGACCGAGAGGTGGGGGATCCTGAGAGAGAACGTCAATCAAAGAGGAAGACTGATCCTTCTCCCACCAATGCTGAGTTTCAGCCTGATCCTCTTGTGTAGTATTGTAGTTTTGTACATTATTGTTGTTGTACGACATTTTAGCTATCTTTTTGTAATTTGAGACTAGCTGGGGGTTGTATGCCTAAGTTGTGGGCCATTTTTTGTAAATATGACCCGATTGATTAATATGATGGCTTGTTGTTTTTTGCCAATTTTCTGAGTACATGCTTTATAGGTAGCATTTAAACAAAAGATGTAATTTTACACTGTTAGCTGCTCACATATTCTATGCCCCTAATTACATGTTTTGTTGAAGACATAGTTACTAGAAAAAAAAATTAGACGTAGAACTTCTTCAGGTTATCTGTGTTCCATGGCCGAGTTAGTGACCGACCTTCCTCGTCCTGTAGCCTGTAGGATCCTAGCCTGATAACCTCTTCCACTTGGTATGGTGATCGGTCCCTTAGGCGTCGTTAATTCCTAAGGAGCCAGAATCAAGAATAAAAACCCAAATTCCTAACAAACCTAAAAGGGTTGTACAATGGAGTAAGGGGTCGAATCCACAGGGAGGTAGGTGAGTCAGACTTGTCCTTAAAATCATATTCACCTAATGAGGGTCTCTTTTTTCGGGATATTTTTGAATATTGAAAAGTTAAGAAATTCAACTAATAAATAAATAAGATAAAACTAACTTTATTAAAGACAAGTAAAGTCACTAAAAACTATAATAAAGCATTAAAATGAGCGCTAGGGATAGGGGGAAACTTGGATTAATGTGATTTCAATTAAATAATCATGGAAAACAAAGTGTTGGCTCATGAAAGGGGTGATTTACACTACATTGAGAAGTCACTCTCGCACACTCCCTAAATTCATCCAAATTGTCAAACATCAAGAAGTCACTCTCGTGCACTCCTATAGTCCGACTACCCAACCCTGCCGCGATGGTCGTGGTCAATCTAGTCTAGTTATCCGCTACACACGAGCTCGCTCTCGCACAACTCATGAATAGCTAAATATTCAAGCATGAAGTTTGCTACTCTTCAAACATTACTCATCAAAACCTAGACTAATCAACATTCATAACCCAACTACAATGAAAATCCAACAATCATCCAATTTCAATCACAAAACCAAATTATCCTCCTTCCCTAGCTACTAATCTAACCTAAGAATGAGAAAATCATGAAAGAAATAATAGAGAAACAAGAAATTGAAAGAAACAACAATAAAAAAAGGCTACAACTAATAAACATTAACAAACAAACTAAAATCTAAACGTTAAATTACCAATAACATGATAAAAATTTTAAATCTCCAAAACTACATCTAAAAATTATGAAAGAACAAACTTTCTAATCCAACAACTACTAAAAGCATCAAACTAATTGATTAAACATGAAATAAAACTACACTAACAAAGCATAAATTCAAGAAATTAATAGAAGCAAGGTAAGTAATAAAATGAAGAAAGAAAGGAGAAATTACCAAATAATGGATGCTTAAATTAATTAAATAGAGTGCTTCAACAAAATGAAGAGAGAAAATAATAAACCCTAAACTAATACAAAAAATCAGAAAATTTGGAGAGAGAAAATAAGAATGGAGAGATGAGAGCTTTCTAAAACCTAAGTGGGTATTTATAGTGGGAGAGGGATGAGTTATTAAAGTAAAATAAAGAAAAGAAAAATAAAATAAAATACAAACAAAATAAAACAAAAGAAAATGAAAAATAAAAAATAAAAATAAATAAAAAAGGAAGTAAACTATCCTATTTTTACCCAGCAAACACACGAAACCCCTCCCCTGTTATTCACTATCACCATTGTCTTCATTCTTCAATCATCATCTTCGAACCTCCAATCACCAACATGATTAGATCATCATCAGTAACATTTCTGATGACCGCAATCAACATCCACTCATCACAGTGGTTCAGAAACAGAGAAATTGGGCTTATCTGTACAGAGCGGTCGCTCCAATCGATCGGCGCGGACGCTCCGAACTCGCGACATTTGGATCTAAAATTGCTTTACTTCGCAGCGGACTCGTATTTCCCAGTCGAAAAGAGGGGTTCCTTTTTCGTCTCGAATTTTTCATCGAACAAGAAAAGAATCATATTGAAAACGCTCCTGATATCTATGAGGGTTCACCCACCCCGGTTACAGCATTCTTTTCTGCTCCAAAATTCAGAGCGGGCGCTCCAAACTCACGGCATTTGGACATGAATTGCAATTGAAATGGAGTGGACGCTCTAAATTTCGGAGCGGACGCTTCAATTCACTTCAATTATGTATGCTTTTTGGTGTTCGAATTAGCCAGCTTAGGGAGGCTTAATTAGGGGTGTTTGTGTAACTGTAGTGATGGGTATTGGGGTTGATTTTGGAGTGTCGTGTCGAGCCTTGCTATAGTGGTTTGGGCGGTGGCTTTGGTGGCTGAAATTGGGGTTGTTTTGGGGTTGAGATTGCAGCCTAGATTCTTGCAATTTGGGTGTGATAAGGGGATGTAAAGGGTGGTGTTATGGAGGTTGGGTAGTGCTTGGTTGGTGGCTGCGGTGCTATTGCTGGTTGGGTGGTGTTTTGGAGGTCTAAAGGGGTGAAATGGAGTAGCTTTTTGGTGGTGTTGTGGTGGTGGATTGGGCTGCAGTGGTGGTTTATTTTGGTTGTTGATGAAGATTGAGGAAGATGAATTATTTTGGGTTGGGTAATGAGGTTAAGGGATCAAATCCCATCACAAGCACTTCCAAGCAACAAGAATAATTTATGGACCTAAACACAAGAACATAAACCAATATTGTTTAAACTCATACAATAATTAATCAAATCATGCTCAATATAAGTTTCAACAATTAACTCAACCACATTTATTTAACTGAACCATGAAAATAAAACACTACTAAATAAACTAATAACATTTATTCGTAAAAAGAGGAAAATGAATAGAAATAAGAAAATGAAATAAAAACTAAAGAAATAATGAAAATGAGAGAAAATAAAGGAAAATCTAATAAAATTGTATAGAAAACGAACAAAAACAAAAGTGTGACAAAAATGAACTTATCAAACTCCCCCAAGCTTGCTTTTGCTTGTCCTCGAGCAAACTAAAACGAGAGCACGAGAAAAAAAGTTTTATTCAAGAAAAAGGAAATTAGATGAGAATATACACTAACTCACTTTCGTAGGAATCACGGTGATTGTTAGCGTCAATGACAAGCCATTTAAACCTCAAAGTCGCCAATGAGGACGAGTGATGCTCTCGTAAGGGTTTCCAAAGAGTTTAACCCATAACTCTTCCAAAAATGGATCAAGGCAAAGGTTAACGAAAACAAAGAAAAGAAAAACAAAAGGAAGAAAAATAAAACAAAAATCCCCAGTTGGACTTGTAAATAGATCAAGGATCAATGAATGCAAACCTTTCTAAGCACTAACGAAAAACATGCTCAAAGATGTCTAAGTTGGATAGTCAAATATAACATGCTACATAGAAGAACTAGAGAGGAACAATCCCCATTTTGCTCTACAACTAAGCAGTCACAAGCTAAGCTAGTGTCGACTCCACCCTTTGAGGTTGTTCCTCATGACTCCCCGAAGGAGCCGGAAAAACAAAAAGGAGAAACAATTTAGGCTACCCGACATCTCATCATAACAAAACCGCTCAATATGCTTGAACCATGACTTCCCCCACCGACTATGACTCAACTCTCTAGGATCAAGAGGGCTTAAGGGTTGTAATGTAGGGCTAGGGTAAGGTAGGAATAAATTTGGCTTGTGGTGATCAAAACATAAATAGTGAAGCAAACAAGCGCCAATGAGCAACAAATAGCAAACAAACTCCTAATACACCACACACATACACACAGAATCCCCAAAGCTTATTCAAAGAAATAAACAAAATTTGAAAAATTTAACACAATTTTTCGCAATATTCCTCCTCCCCCAAGTTTAAAGGACATAATGTCCTCATTGTGAACGAGAAAGGAATAAATGCTCGCTTTTTTTTTTCCTTTTTTTTGTCAATTCTTTAATTTTTTTTTCAATTATTTAACACGACCTTGCCTTTCTCAACTTAGGTCGGCTTTTGCTTGCAACTATGCAAATCAACACGTTTGCGCTTAGGAAACCTCCTTACTTCTCCACAAATTTCCGATACAAAGCAAATTCAAACCACAATGCTCCAATTGTTTCACTATACCTAAACGGGTATAAAACAAAACAAGGGGAATACAAGGTTAGTAATGTGGCAAGAAGAAATGAAAGGCCAAGCTCAAAGGGATCCAAATGATAAATGCAAAGCAAAAACCTAGAAAAATGAAAGAAGCAAGACAAATAAAACAAAAAGGGAAATGAAAAATGGAAAAAAAATAACTAAGAAAATGAATGCCTCCGTCCTCCCCTAGAGTAGCTCGGTTGCGGTCTCGGCGAGTCATGAATCAAGTTCTTGATCAAGATAAGTTATGACAAGGATCCTATCGCTACTCAAACAAAATAATGTTGAAGGCTTGAAAAATTTGACAATTCCTCACATGTTAAGGGTAGTGGATTGCAAAAACTACCTCTAGGGATTCAACTAGCTAGCAAAGCATTACCAATCATTCCACAACCCAAGAGTTTAAGTTTCATGAACTCTAAAGCTCTAAAACCTAGAACATAATATTTGAAAATCAACCTTAACATCTCAAACCATGTAGACCACTAATAATTAGGAAGGAATGCATTCAATGTCCAAGACTCTAAAGTGATCAAGTCCAAACTAAAAACAAAACCAAAAATACACTTTGCCTTGAAAAGAAAAGAAAATAAAAAGAAGCGGAAGAAAGGAAAAACCAAATAAGAAAACTATCCAAAAGTGAGGGAAACAAAATCCAAGCATGAATGACTCTCAAATAGGCAACCGTGCATCAAACAAATAAATAAATCGAGGCCCAATGCCATCGATATCCAAATGTCCTCAAGGGCTTAAAAGCCAAAATTAAAAGCCAAACATCCTCAAACAATCATCTCCTCCTAAAACTAACCCTAAAACTAAGCAAACAAGGAAAATAAAAGAAGAGTAGGATTGGAGCAATCTCACCAAAATAAGTCTTGCAAATAAGCAACAAAAACCTTCTTTTCACTTTTAAGTACCACAAATGATCCATTTGAGTTGCCTTATCATCAAACCTGCAAAAGAAGAGAAAGCAAAAACCAAACTCCAAAGAAAAATTAATTACAAAAAGAAATCAAAGAAAAGTGGGGAAAATTAAGGAAAACTATGTGCAAGGAAGAAGGATGCCATATAGTAAATAGCATCGCAAAGCTTGGAGAAGCTTGTCAAATGCACTCGCAAATGACCCAATGAATATCAAATAGGCAAGAGTTTAAAATAGAGTAGGCACAAGGTAAAGCAAAACTCTATGCCTAAGTGATGATGAAAATGAAAAATGAAAAAAATTAAAAGGAAAAAAGGTAAAATAAGAAGAAGAATCAAAATAAAAAGAAGAAAAGTCATCACTACTATACAACTTTGCACCAATGGTAATAGCATGAGAATCATGAGAAACACTAAAAGTAGAAGACTCCTCAAGTGGTGGACATGTGACATAGTGAGGAAGAGAGACCGGGGAAGAACGAATAAGATGAAGTCTCTTGGAAAAAATGACATGAGAGGGACGAATGGGAACATTTTCCTCACAAAAACTCTCACCCACATCAAAAAGCTTACTAACAAGAGCACTATCACTCAAAACCTCTTCACCAAAAGATTCCTCTCTCAACGCATCACCTACATCATCGTCATCCTCAAATAGAGGGTATTAATAGTCACGAGTTTCATAAGTATCCTCAATGAGGGGGTTTTTAATTAAACTCTAAGCATAACTCATCATCATCACTATCACAAGAGTTATCATTTTCACTTTCAATGCAATCTACATCATCAATTGGTTGAGGAGGGGTAGGAAGAGAGTGAATGATAGAATCAATGGGAGAGGGAGATGCAAAAAGTGGAACCAAGGAATCACAAACATCCTCAAAAGCAACATCTTCCTCATCATAAATCGGACTCACCAAACCTAAGGATGGGTCATCTTCATCACCACTCCAAATTCCATCATCATAGGAAACATCATTCTTACCTAAACCACTTTCTTCAGAAGGGATGCACCCATCATCTAAACCAATCGGAGTTATAGAATCCCAAACATCACTTTCAATACATTTCTCCTTTTCGACACTCAAAGCCTCACAAACCTCGTCCTCACTTCCTAGGGGGAACCTAGGATTCCTCAAGTCACGCTGCTTCCCAAGCCCATTGAAAGCATCCGCTAATTCTAGACACTCCTTTCCTCTATACTCATGTCCCATAAGTTCCTCGGTGATTTCATCAAACATCTCATTGCGTTCATCAATGAGTTGAGGGGTGGAATCACCTAAGGTTGTCTTAGGGGCATCAAGAGGGAGAGGGGCATAGCAAGCATCTATCTAGATTTGATTCAATATATTCAAAGATACTATTCACTTGCTTTCCCAAATGATTCAAGGCATCTAGAACAAGATTCACATCATAGCCTTGAGAATGCATCACCTCATTTGGATTGGGTGAAGGACTAGCATGAGGGGGAGGGGTAGAGGAAGCATTATGGCTAGAATCTAGATTCCCAAAGAAACTATTCATGGTCTCTAAGATATGCTTCACATCAAGCGTGGACGAGTGAGAATTAGCATTATAAGCACAAGGGTCATCATTGTAATTCATGCAATAATTTGAAACATGTGAACCATTATAGATAGAATGCATTGTATTACAACTAGGACAAGAGTGAGGAGGTATACCATAGTTTGGTTGAACTTGCCTTGGGTTTGTACCCATGTCCCACTCATATGTGTCTTGAGCTAACCAAATGTAGTGGTCCTAAGCATCTTTAAAAAAAAGAGCTTGGAATCCTCCATCATGCATATCCTCAACCACATATCGAGTGAATTTGTTCAATCCGGTATAAATAATTTCACATATCTCCCGTAGCCCACGACAACGGTTGTTTGGAAGTACTTCACGCATCCTATTGAAATACCTCCAAAATGGCTCATTCTCAAATTGTGGAATTGAGAAACTAGCCATTCTTGAAAATGTACCACAAGATTTTCAAAGTTGTAAAACGAAAGCTAAGCAAAGAGTTAGCAATGACAAAAGAAAATGAAAAGAAAATAAAATTAAAATTAAAATAAACAAAACAAAACAAACCAAAAATCAAATTCAATAATAAATCAAAATAAAAATAAAATTAGAATAAAAGCAATAACTCAAATGACAAATATAACTCAATAACAATCTCAATCAAGCCGTACCTTCCCCGGCAACGACGCCAAAACTTGATCGGTCCTTTAGGCGTCGTTAATTCCTAAGGAGCCAGAATCAAGAATAAAAACCCAAATTCCTAACAAACCTAAAAGGGTAGTACAATAGAGTAAGGGGTCGAATCCACAGGGAGGTAGGTGAGTGGAGACTTGTCTTTAAAATCATATTCACCTAATGAGGGTCTCTTTTTTTAGGATATTTTTTAATATTGAAAAGTTAAGAAATTCAACTAATAAATAAATAAATAAAATAAAACTAACTTTATTAAAGACAAGTAAAGTCACTAAAAACTATAATAAAGCATTAAAACGAGCGCTAGGGATAGGGGGAAACTTGGATTAATGTGATTTCAATTAAATAATCATGGAAAACAAAGTGTTGGCTCATGAAAGGGGTGTTTTGCACTACATTGAGAAGTCACTCTCGCACACTCCCTAAATTCATCCAAATCGTCAAACATCAAGAAGTCACTCTTGTGCACTCCTATAGTCCGACTACCCAACCCTGCCGCGATGGTCGTGGTCAATCTAGTCTAGTTATCCACTACACACGAGCTCGCTCTCGCACAACTCATGAATAGCTCAATATTCAAGCATGAAGTTAGCTAATCTTCAAACTTTACTCATCAAAACCTAGACTAATCAACATTCATAACCCAACTACAATGAAAATCCAACAATCATCCAATTTCAATCACAAAACCAAATTATCCTCCTTCCCTAGCTACTAATCTAACCTAAGAATGAGAAAATCATGAAAGAAATAATAGAGAAACAAGAAAGTGAAAGAAACAACAATAAAAAAAAAAAGGCTACAACTAATAAACATTAACAAAGAAACTAACATCTAAACACTAAATTACAATAACATGATAAAAATATTAAATCTCTAAAACTACATCTAAAAATTATGAAAGAACAAACTTTCTAATCCAACAACTACTAAAAGCATAAAACTAATTGATTAAACATAAAATAAAACTACACTAACAAAGCATAAATTCAAGAAATTAATAGAAGCAAGGTAAGTAATAAAATGAAGAAAGAAAGGAGAAATTACCAAATAATGAATGCTTAAACTAATTAAATAGAGTGCTTGAACAAAATGAAGAGAGAAAATAATAAACCCTAAACTAATACTAAAAATCAGAAAATTTGGAGAGAGAAAATAATAAGAGCTGGTCTCTGGTACAACCAGCCACACGGATCTTATCTGTGTGGCTGCCAGTTACTAAAAAAAAGACACGCTCGCGTCAACAGAACAAGTGGGCAAATGGGCATACCTTTGGAATTCAACACAACAAATTTAACACTCCTTTCACTTCTCCAAATCCTACTAGGAGAGAGAAATATGTTTTTTTTTATTTTTTTTTCAAATACATATATTACAAAAAATATAACTCCAAAAAATAAAATAAAAATACAAAAATTTATATTTTTTTTATTCTCTACAAATAGAGACCCATATTGATATAGTTTTATAACATTAAATTTTTATCCCTTTTAAAACACTTAGTAACCCAAAAAATACTTAGTAATTCAATATAAATAATTGGTAATCCCTCTTCTAAAAAAAATGGTAACACCTTATAAAAATACTTA
Organism: Salicornia ramosissima; assembly: GCA_951394345.1. Lineage (NCBI taxonomy): Eukaryota > Viridiplantae > Streptophyta > Magnoliopsida > Caryophyllales > Amaranthaceae > Salicornia > Salicornia ramosissima. Next base: position 29,133,033 of record OX596236.1, on the reverse strand, counting down.
GTAACCCGATATAAATATTTGGTAGTTACGTATATTTAATTTAGTTCAGTATAAATAATTAACCGATAACCCATAATAAGTAACGCCAATGACATATATATACTTGGTATAGCCACATTAACTATTTAACTTAATCCTAGTAAACACGTTGACTTACACTTAATAACTTTACGGACCCATAGTTAGTAACCCCTCTTAACCATGATGGTATCCTCACTTATTATTAGTAACCCACACATTTAGTAAGTAACCGAGTTATACCATACTAGTGACCTCTTTATATCACACTACTAACTCCATTGACTCACTCTTAGTAATCCCACTCATTCAGAGTTAGTAAGCCCTCTAAACCATACTAGTAACCCCACTGACTCAACTTGATAACTCCACTGATTCAGCTCTAATAACCCTATCGAGTCACACATAGCAATCCCACTGACTAAGAGTTTTTTTTTTGGTAACCCCAACATAAATAATTAATAACCCCATATATATACTTAGTGACCCCTATAAAATACTTATGAACCCCCATATAAACATGTAGTAAACCTATATAAATACTTAGTAACCCCATATAATTTATTTAGTAATACTATAAAATTAACCAGTAATCCATTAAAACAAAATAAGTAACCCCATTGATTCACACTTGGCAACCCCACTAACTTACACTAAGTAACCCTACCGATTCAGGCTAAGTAAATCACCCACAGACTAAGCCCTAGTAATCCTCAGCGACTTAGGCATAGTAACCTCACTGACTCAGAGTTAGTAACTCATCTAAACCATAATAGTAACCCCAATTTAAATACTTATGGTCAACAAGGGTTATAACCATGGTTATACTTAATAGAGGTTACTAAGTACCATATACAGTGGTTACTGAAAAAGCTTAACATGCCTACTGAGTATGTTTAACAAGGGTTACTGAGTAGGTTTAATAGGGGTTACTAGTATTGTTAAAAGGAGTTACTAACTATGCTTAACACGACGCTTCACAGGGGTTACTGACAAAGATTAAGAGGGTTACTAACTAAGCTTAACATGGGTTACTAATAAGTATGGTCAAAGGGGTTGCTAAATATGGTCAAATGGGTTACTAATTGTGGTCAATAAGGGTTACTAATTGTGGTCAATAAGGGTTACTAGTAAGGTCAATAGGGGTTACTATGTGACGACCCGACTCGCTTAAACCGGCGCGGAAGAAACCGACGAGTCGAATTGTCAATCTAACAAACTTACTAAAAATTAAAACAAAACATCGAAATGATTATCACTATAACCCAAAAACGTACAATACCCACAAGTTGTATGTTGACATATTCCTTTTATGTTTTGATGATGACATAAACCTCAAACTTAATTACTAATAAGTATCTTTGAGTTCTTGGAGAATTTTAGATCTTGAAGATAAATAAGCATTGAAGATTCAAGCATGAAGATTCAATCATTTGAAGAAACAAGATGGTAATTCAAGTGAAGGTTCGAATCATGAATCGAAGATGTTGCTGTCAAGTTTCTACAGAGAAATCAGAGAAGTTCCTGAAGAGAATTCAGCAAGGAACATGAGAAGAACTTCAAGTATTCCAACGAATTACTTGTTGAAGAGAAGAGAATCATCCATGAATATTATAATATAATGTTCTAGGGTAAATGTAAGTATATTAATGCATTTAAGTCTGGTTGGAACTTAGTCGTGTCTGTCAGAGGAACTTTGGGTCATGTTCCCAGAGGAACTTGTGTCGAATCAGTCAGTTATTTTAGTCCACGACTGTTGCTACTTTTTAGGGACTGTTTAAACAACTCCTTGACTATTTTAACTTGTTTAAAATGGTCAAAAACTGACTGAATTAGTGCAGCCTAATTTTAGGAATAGTGGGTAGGTGTTTTTGAATTAGTTAGTAGTCAAATTAGTCTCCTTAATTTTAGGATTTAGTTGGTTACTTTTTAATTCTGATTTCTTTTTATTTTATTAGTTTATTTTTGGTTTTAAAAATTAATTTAAAGTTTTAGAATTTAAAAAAAAAGAAAGAAAATTTCGAAAAATAAAAAAAAACCGGTTTTTAATTTTATTTTTAATTTTAATTTTTAATTAATTAATTAATCCATTTTTTAGGTAAATTACTTAACTTATTATTTCTGATTTATTAGGTCAATAATTAAGTTAGTGGGTTGTTTAAGTTAGTGAGTCAAAGTTAGTGGTGTGTGAGTGAGAGTGGTGGCCGTGTAAGTGGTGTTATGGTGGTTAATTAGGCTTTTTCTCCAAGCAATTTTATAACCATTCATTTATATATATACACACATATAATTCTGATTTAGTAAACACACAACAAGAGCATACTTTCAGATTTATATTACTTAGAGTTTGTGTCAAGTTCCAAAGTTCCAATCCAGTTTCTTATATGCATTTCAATATACTAGAGTTATTATTTTGAGTTGTATTTGAGAAAAAGAAAAGAGAAGTGTGTGAGAACATAGAGAGAACAGAGAAGAAAGAGACGTGAGAAAGAGAAAGAAAAAGAAAGAGATAAAGAGAATAGAATCGTAAGTTCCTACAGGAACTCACGAGGTCTAGAGAGAAATTTAGGATTGTAATAGTTTACAAGGCCTTTATATAAAAGTGGACTTTTTCTTCCGTGGGCCAGGAAGTTTTTCTCGTTGAAATTTGTCTCTTTACATTTCGTTTTTCTCAAAGTTCCTTTAGGTTTTTAATTCTGACGAAAATTTGTGCTATAAGTTCCACACAGCAATTCACCCCCCCTCTTGCAGTGTTCCTACAGGAATAACATTGTACAATACTAAACCCAAATGTATCAATATTAGAAATTAACTCCAAATAATGTCAGAGTCAAAATATACTAAATACAGAAACTATACGTCCAAACTAAAAACATAACATAGTTTAAAATAAGAAAACATCGACACTCGCCCAACCCAAAGCTAAGCAACACCGTCATCATCAGAGTTACCTGAAAAATTAACAACAATTCACTGTCAGTGGCGGACAACATAACTGTCCCACCCTAACATGGATACACATAATCATAGAACAAATCAAACGAACATATCAGACTACCAACCAACATATGACATAAACAACATATTAATAATAATCGTAAAACCATCCAACTTTAATTACTCAAACTTAAAATCATTAATCATCTTTGTCGCTACCATTTACATTTTTGACTGGACTATGCACGTACGAACGCATCTTACGCGAACGAACTTTCCTACTACGCCAGGAATGAGAATCTTACTCCTAAACCCATGAACCCCATCTTACGGAAATTCATATCAAACAGACAACATAACAAGTATACACTATCCCGATACCACAGTTAGGATAGGGGCAACGTCTTAACCCAAAACTTAGAATCTTACTCTAAGGTTAGGCGTCTAAAAGTAAACTTAAGCTAAATCTTTACTTACAACATCGAAGTTATTCTCAAGATCGCTTCTTTCGCCTTTTCTTGAGTCTAACCATAATCAATACTACTTCTTAAACCAATCTTTATCAAATCTTTAACTTTCTTTAACCCTTTCTTTAACTTCTTTAAAACTTCTTTTAGAAAACTTTACAAAACCTTGATTATCTTTAAATAAAACCTTGACAAACATCAATAAACTTGCATTTTAAAGAACATAAGACCAACTTTCAAGATTTCAAGATTCAACCAAGAACTCATCAAGAATTCAAAGAACTCATCAAAAACCCATCAAGAACTCATCAAGAACTCATCAAGAACTCAACAAGAACTTAACAAGAACTCGACTTCAATCATCAAAACCACACGAAAACCCCATCAAAAACATGCAAGAAAACTTAAGAAAATCATCATGAAATCAATACCCAAAACCATACTTAAAAATCACGCATAACATGATAAACAATCATAAAAAATTCATCCAACATGATCACTTAATATATCCTATAATCATAGTACACATATTAAGGTAAGATAGTATGTTACCTTATTGAAGATCAAGCAAATCAACACACAAAACGTGCTGCCCGAAAAACCCAAAATACACGGCCCTATCACACGCACAACACGGCACGGCTTGCACGAACACGGGCACCACCACGGCTTTGCATGGCACCACCACGGCTTCAACACGGCACCACCACGGCTTGCACAGCTGCCACTGCACGGCCACCACAAACTAACACTGTCCTTCACACGAACCACACGGACCACCCCAAGAACTTGAACCCAATCGAACAAACCCCAAAACCAAAACCGAACTAGAAGTCTTGATTGAAAAATATGGAGATTGTTGTGTTTAAAGTTACTTAAAGATCAATAGCAATTTAATCTTTAAGTTTTGGAAGTGATTGGATGATGAACAATGGTTGGGTGTTCATAGCCAAAAATGGCGTGTGGAATTAAGGCATGGGAGAGTGTTTGGCTTTTGATTGTGGCAAATGATGATAAAAGTTTTTTAAGATGGCAAATGAACTCTTAAGCCTTACTAACCCTTCTATTTATAGAAGTGGTTTAAGGTGTGAACATGAAGCAAGTGGTAAATTAGGCCACTAACAATAGGGGCCGGTTATGACATGGCAAAAATGGGCTTTTGGTGATCAATTGGGCTAATTGCACTCATACATGACTAATCATGCCTAATAAGCATTTGGCCCAAAAAATTAATTAACTAATTAGAAAATTAAATAATAAAATTCTAATTAATTAAATAATAATAAAATAAATAATAAACAACCAAAAATAAAAAGAATCGAAATTATTCACATAAAATAAAAATAAATAGTCCAAATAAATTTTGGACCATACATAAAATAACATAAATACACAAATAAATCAACGACAGAAATACCAATAAATCTGGGTCGTTACATACTAAGTATGGTCAACATGGGTTACTAGTATCGTTAACAAGGGTTACTAACTATGATCATCAAGGGTAATTAACTATGGTCAACAGAGGTTACTAGTATGGTCAATATGGGATACTAATAAGGTCAATATGGCTTACTAGTTGTTTATGCAAAATCCCTACTCGGGTATGGGACTAAGCTGGTACGAATCACAACTGGATTGTGTGAGGTTTGATGGGTATGTTGAACAATGTAAATGCGAGTAAATAACGAAATGTAAATTCAAATCAAGGGGACGGGGGGTAACACGAGAGGGTGATGACGCAGAAACCTCAAAGCCGAAGGAAAACTGCGGGTAGCTTTGAGTCTACCAATCTACTATTTGAATGACTTTTTGTTACAATGAGTATGAAAAACAAGCTGTAAGTTGTAACGTGAATGGTGAATAAATTCAGCTTAAAACAATGAATAATGATGGCGATGAGTATTCGTAAAGTATCGGTATCGATCGGTATCCGACACCGATAAATCTACCTAATTGAAGTATCCATACATACTAGCCTATAAGAAAACTAAGAAACCCAGTAAAAACCAAATAACCTCGTAAAAAAACACAATGTAAACACTTAGAAACACTCATATAAAATACTTAATATTCCTTATAAAACAAAACTAAGTAAATTCAAAGAATAAACTAAGTAACCCTAAAGAAAACATTAAGTAACCCTAAATAAAAACACTATCAGATCAGGTCTCATAATATAAGTTTAAATTCTCAGACATTTTCAAATCTTATCAGATCAGATCAAATCAGAAAAAACAAGACGAAGAGAACGTCCCCTTAGTAACCCAAAGAAAAATAATTAGTAACACCATGAAAAAAACTGAAATTGTAATGTTATAAAACTATATCAATATGGATCTCTATTTGTAGACAATTAAAAAAATATGAATTTTGATGGTTTTGTTTTATTTTTTCAAATTATATTTTTGGTATAATATACAATTGAAAAAAAAATTTCTCTCTCCACATGTAATTGGTTAGAGAAGTGAATATTTTTAAGTGGACAAAAACAAACGTAATTTTGTACAGGAAATTTTTTTCTTCTCTCCTCAAATAATTGGTTGGAGGAGTGAGTAGAAAAACAAACACATAATTTTTTGCGTGGAAAAAAAATGGCCGCACCATCCACTATTGGTGTGGCCGGTTGTATTCAAGAATTTTCCAAATAATAATGGAGAGATGGGAGCTTTCTAAAATAATAGGTAATAGATGGACCCAGGACCAGCCAGCTATTTGTGGTCCCGCGAGTCCAAACTACTGAAATTAAAAAAAAAACTGACGCGCTCCCGCCCACCTTATGTAACAGCCCCGGAAATTCGGACCCTTTTCCTTCCCTCATAAAAAGAAAAATTTTACTAAAAACCATAGCCCGAATTTCTAGAGTTGCTACTCATACGCCCACTTCTGATAAGAAATGGGTATACGAATAAGTAAAAGCAGGATCGTAATGTTTTCAAATTCCAAAATGGATTTCATTCATAAATACCAAAGCCGTACAATGTTTAAATCCAAAACATTAAAAGTTAAAACAATTTATTACAAGATGTTCTGCTAAAGCATAAAGCCTATGATCAAAGTGTTTAGCTAATTCCAACAGCGATTCCTCATCAGCCTCAAACAAGTAAGCCATCCTTTACTACTCACCTGCAAAAAACCCCGAAGGAAAAAAACAACAAACAAACAATAACACAAAAAAAATCAGAAAAACTAAGTATGATCGACTCTACCCCGTAAAACGGTTTTAGTTTAAAAACAGTTGACACACAAGAGACATAGAACATTAGCTGAACCAATATTTATCCAATTCACAAATTTTTAGAGTAATTAATATTCAAAATTATTAATTGGGAAAGTGAACGCGATAGGGCCTGTTTCATCCCGTCACGGACTTTTCGGCCTGGCCTGCAGCTTGTCGACAGAGTGTCCCGAGTGTATACACCCCTCACAGAACTAATGTGTTCCCGCAAGTGCGCCGCCAGAAGTTCAGGAGAAGGACAAAAGCAAATTATAACGGTTACAAAGATTCAACGACGATTCAACACATGTCCGACCTATTGTGTGTTGACCGGCCTCTAGGGTGTCGCGGCCCTAGACGCCTATCAAATATACAATTTATAAACCTAACAACTAACACGTAGTATTAGCGGAGTCAGGGTCGATCCACGAGGAACTACTGCGGAATTAGTCGTGAATTTAGAATGATCCAAGGATCTTTAATTGTTGATTGAATGTTGGAATTAAACCTAAACTACAAGAATTAAAACTAATCGAAAAGAGACGAAATCGATGCAAATGGAAATATTAAAATTAACAACTCTAAAGATTGGAATTCCTAACGTTACTTCAATCGGAGGAATTATAGTCATTGAATTAATTCATGTTCGATTATCTCAATTGCAATGTGAACATTCAAAAGCACTTAACGGACTCAATCCCAACACCCTCTCTCGATTAGGTGATAGGAAATTCTAGGATCGGCTAAGATAACCTCTCTCGAATAGTCAAATTAGCAAAACCCAAAACCGAGTTCATCAAATACTTTCATCAATTCACAATCCTAATTATTACCTCTAGCAATCAAGAAATTACAATCAAGATTATTCAAACACCAACAATCCAATGATTAACCCCCAAAATCTATAACATCAAGTCATCCAATCCTTAGAAAAGGAACTACTCACTAATGCAATCCATTAAAGCTAAAATCATGAAATTCAAATTAAACTATTCTATGAATTCAAAACTAATTCTAATGAAACTAAAATGATGACAAGAAACTAATAAACTCAACAAAATCAACAATGAACAACTAAAACAAAACCTGGAATTTGAACTTTGATTGCTACTAATGGAATTCTTGGTTACAAGATTGAAAACAAGAAATTGAAGAACAAAACTAAACTTGGAATTTAATTGAATTCTTGAGAGAGTAAACTACAACTAGAGAGTGTGTTTAGGCTAGCTATATCTATTCTAAAATCAGAAAAAAAAAATCTCCTTAATACAATGCCTAAGCCCCTTATTTATACTAAAAATTACAAAGCATGGCTAATTAAACAAAATCACGAGCTGCACCGTGCACGATCGTGGCGAAACGAAGTAAAATCTGCACGATCGTGCAAGGATAGCCTGCACGATCGTGCAGATCAGAAAGGACCTTCTGATCTCTGCACAAGGGGCTGCACGATCGTGCAACTATAACTTGCACGATCGTGGCCTGGGAAAGAGGGGTTGCACGATCGTGCAGTTATACTTAGCACGATCGTGCACCCATGCTTTTGGGTTGCTGATCTGCACGACCGTGCACTGCTAGCCTGCACGGTCATGTAGCCTTCAAATCTAGGCCTTCTTGCTCCCTAAGTGCCCCGTTGTCACCTCGGTGCCAATCCCGGCTCCTCGGAATCCGCTCGGGACCTCTCACGACCCGTTCAAAGCCCGAAATTATCTGCACAAAACACGATACAACTCAAGCAACATATATTTTAGCCAATTATTAGCAAAAAGAACCAAACTAACACAAAAACAAATAAAACCTAAGAAAAACTCAAAACTAACCTGAAACACCCTAAAAACGAAAAAACAAATACGAGAACGACCAAAACTCAAGCTAAAAGAAGCTAAGAAATAGGTCCTAAATGGACCGATCAAAATCCCCCAAGTTTGCCTTTTGCTTGTCCTCGAGCAAAGAAAATCTAATGCTAAAACAAAAACAAAACCTAACGCACTTTCGTAGGAATCACGATCACTTTTAGCGCAAGTAACAAGCCCTTTAAAGCCCCAAGTCGCCAAAGAGGACGAGTATGCTCTCGTAAGGGTTTCCAAAGAGTTTAACCCATAACTCTTGCCAACTATATATTAATTAATCTAAAACTAAAAAGGAAAAGGAAAAGAAAATAAATAAACGCACTAGCCGAAAGGAGAATGCGCAAAAGAGAACACAAAGCTCCCTAAATTCTACCAAACTTGGCATGCAAAGGACCTAAGAAATTGACCCAAAAGGAAGAAAGAAAGAAAACTAAGAAAACTATGCACAACCTAATAGTCCCACAGCTAGTTCTAGTAAACATACCACAACCCAACCAAAGGGTTCAAATCCACCTAACTAGGAGTGCCTCATGATTCCGCGAAGGAACCGAAAAGAAAAGGGAAAACGGATCCGTTGTGAGTGGATCATTTAATGTGGAGCTAGAGTTAACCCCCCATCACTCCCCTTGTTCGCCCGCTCAATATACTTGGCTAGGTCCCGAAAGACAAGGAGGACTCCACCCCGCATGGGTCGGAAGGACTTCTTATGGATGTAACGTAAGGCTTGGGTAAGGGTGTGGAAAAATTTGGCTATGTGGTGGTGCCCTAAAGTGAAGTACAAAACACAAGGGATCACAATAAAACCAAAATACCGGGGATAACCTCCCCCAAGCTTATTCAAAAAACAATCTCACACCAAATGGTCTAAAAAAAAAAAAAACTTCACAAGGTCCTAAAAGAAAGAAAAAAAATAAAACAATCTTTTTTTTTTCTTTGACTTCCTCCCCCCAAGCTTGAAGGACACAATGTCCTCATTGTGAGAAATGGATGGAGTAAGCTTTTGAAATTTTTGAAATTTTTGATTTTTTGACTTTTTTTTCTTTTTCTTTTTTTTTTGAATTGAAATTTCTAATGAATAAATTCATTCTTTCTCCTAATAATGAAATGTTTCTTTTTTTTTTTTTTTTAATGAAGACATCGCCTTTTTCATACTTGGTCGGCTTTTATTTCTCATGAAAATCCACAATAAGAGAACTAAAGAAGCTTAGACTTTACAATTCCAAAGCTCATAACCATACAAAACAACACCAAGATCCCTAACTTCACTTACCTAAAAGGGTGAAATAAAAGTAAAGGAAATGGCTTGTAACGTGGCTCAAAGAAAGAAAGGCTCAAGCTCAAAAGGGCTCCAAAAGTGAATAGAAAAAACGAAAAACAAAAACCAATTTGGCAACGAAAAAGCCTAATCTCAACATGTGGAAAAAAAGAAAAAGTGAATGAAAAGGGAGAAAAATGAAATTAACTAAGAAATGAATGCCTTCGTCGTCCCCAAGGGTGGCTCGGTCACTTGAAACTCGGGAATCTAGACAAACTCTTGATCAAGGCTCAAAGGTAGAGGAAATAAATGCCCCAAAACTAAGAATACACGGAGAAGGCTACCTAAACCCCCCCCCCCAAGGTGCAAATACTCCTAGTAGGCTTCAAATTCCCCAAAGGTTCAACCAATCTTACCGGTACCTCTAACCAAGAACACAAAAGTTTGTACAAGTTTTCAAAATCTCGCCAACTCCTAAAAGGTCAAAACAAAAGCTCCTAAGCATGCCTTATTCACTAGAAAAAGAAAAACAAAGGTTCAAATATGCACAAACTACACTCAAGGTCGGCTAATCGAGAAAAAGAAAAGAAGAAAAACAAAGATAAAGAAAATAGAAAATAGAAAAGGAAAATAAAAGAAAAGGAAATAAAGAAAGAAAAACTAAAATTAAATAAACACGCAATAAAATAAAGGGAGCCAATAATCAAGCAATCAATCAAAATAAAATCGAGGCCCAACGCCATCGATAACCAGGAATCCTCAATTGGGATTGAAAGCCGAAAATTAAATGCCAAACATCCTCGATTATCAACTCTTCCTAAACTAACCCTAAAACTATGCAAACAAATAAATAAATAGAAGTGGAGAGATCTCACCGGAATCCAAGGCGGCGCTATACCACGTAAGCTCCATGTGACATAGCTCCAACAACATAATGATAATAATAATAACAAAATAACAAAAATAATAACAAAATAAAGAAAGAAAATAAAGAAACAAAAAGCTTAAATAAAACAAACAAAATAAAAAATAATTTCAAAAAATAAAAAAAAAGAAAGTGAATACAGAGAAAATAAATAAGTAAATAGTAAATAAAGAAATCGCTAATCTAGGAACACGAGCCTCTTATGTCCCCGATGGCCGACCCCCCATCTTCCCTAGGAGGGAAATACAGGAAGCCATAGGGATACATATTATAAGCGGGAGGCTCTTGGAATGGACCCGGGGCATAGTCATATGCCGGAGGGTAGTCGGGGTGGTTTGGGAAAGGTGGTGTCAAGGATTGGTTGACGTTAGCCAAATGGTTACGCCAACTAACCCTTGCCACGTGATCCAAATCACGCCTCAACCCTTGAATGCTATCCCGGGTCGAGCTGTAAAAATGTTCCTGAGATAGGCGCATCTCAGCCAATTGATCTAAGATCAATTGGGTGTCGGTTAGAGGGGGATGAGACCCCCCCACCTCCCCCATCTCAACGTCTTCACGTTGAGGCTGGGTGTCATCGGCACCAGCATTATTAAAATTATCATTATTATTATTAAAATTATTAAAATTATTAAAATTATTATCATCAACTCCCCTATTATCCTCGTCCTCAAAAATAGTTCTAGGGGGAGCTAGGAAGTGCGGATGAGTCATCCGACTAGTGTCGGATGGCAAATTCGTCCACTTAACTCGGTTAGATCCCCAAAGAACTAAAAGCGTGAATGGGGGCGTTAGGGGGAGGTCAGATATAAAAAACCCCATGTCCCTTAAGATGGGCATGGATAACTTATTCACGCCCTTCACCAAAACGGAATCCCCGTTGTTGAGACGATTACCATACCTCAAATGTCGGGCGATTATGGTAATCATCCCACCGCAAGTGATGGCAATTGGAGGCTTATCTCGAATCGATACCAAACGCTCGAGAAGGTAAGCCCCACAATTGGCCATGGGGTCGTTCGGGTTTAGAGCGTGCTTCAAAAAAAGAAGGTCAACTTTGGGAAGTTGACTCGACTCTGTTTTAAAAAATAATGTAAATGAAAAAAAACGCGGTGGATGTAACACAACGCAATCTGGAGGATTTGCGAGGCCTTACAATCGCGCCCGCTATATTTATAATTAGACCCCGTGATGGCCTCCCAAAAGGGTTGGGGGTTGCCTTCAATTGGGGTGAATTCAAATGGCCCAAGGACATCGTCCGTAGGCCATGTGAATATTTTATTAAAACTTCTAAAGAAATTAAATGCTGTTTATTGAAAAGTTGGAATTGTACCTGGATGCGAGGCCGGCCAGGAGGGCCTCGCTGAACCCCTAGGTTAATTTGGTACTCCAACGTGGAGAGAGACTCCAACGTTGGACGCCGATACGTGTTCTCGCACTTTAGGAGGTAGTCCTCCCATCCTAAAGTGCGTCCAATAGTTTGGACTTCTTCCCGAATGCCTAAAAGGTCTACTGCGCCCCAATCATTAAAAAGAGTGGGACGCAATTTCCTATCGGACAACTTCTGGAAGTTTGCCAAGTGCTGCTCCTTAGTGAACACTATGCCCAAGGTGTTCGAAGGAGGGGCAGAGGCGCCCCCGGATGTCGAGGCCGCCTCCTTACCCTTCCTCTGACGCTTTCCTGTCATACTAACAAAGAGGCAGGCAAATAAAATTCCAAAAAATACAATCAAGCATTCAAAAGAATAGAAGAAAAGAAGAATCCAAAATAATCTTAATAAAATTAATTAAATAAAGACTAAATCAAAATAATTAAAATATGCTCAATTACACTTCTCAATCATATAAACTCAAAGAACTAGAATGATTCATACTTTTTACAAAATAAACCCAATCAAGGTTAATATTCACCAATTACGGCATATCAAAACAAATATGAATCAAACTAATTAGGAGCATTATAAATCAAGTTGCATGATTGAGCATAAATTAAATTAACTATGAAAATAAAAAAAACGAAAATAATCACCTAAAAATAAACTAGTCAAGAATAAAAACCTAAAAAATAAAAACCACAAACAAAAACAAAAATTAAATAATAAAGAAAAATAAAAACCTAAACTAGTCAAGAATAAATCAAACCAACCTAAAAAAAATTGAACCCTAAGCAAGCTAAAACCCTAACCAAAACCAAAACAACCCCAAAAACACCTAAAATGAACCAAAATCACTCCAAAAACGAAAAAAACGAACCCTAGAAAATACAAAATGAACAAAAACAAACGAAAAACATAAATTAAGCATGAAAACTACTAGATCTACTCTATAAACACGAAAATAAGCAAAAAAAAACAAGCCAAAACAAAAGCTTAAATAAACCCTAAAAATGGAGGTTGGAGAGATAATACCTTCAATGGAGTGAAAATGGAGATAGAACTCGAAAAAGGAAGAGAAAAGGAAGAAGAAAGAGCAAAAATGCAAAGAAAATGAGTGAGATTGAAGGAGAAGATTGAAGTAGGAAGAAGAAGGAGAGAATGGACCGTGCAAATGAAAGTGAGGAGAGAGAGAGTGCAAATGGGGGAATAAAATCAGAAATTTTTTTAAAAAAAATCGTGTTGCACGATCGTGCAACTTAATGCTACCCCTCTGACTTCTGCACGATCGTGCAGAGTTTGCCTACACGATCGTGCAGCCAAATCAGACCTCTCTGATCCCTGCACGATCGTGCAGCTATTTTGCACAATCGTGCATATATGTTTTTTTGCACTTACCTGCTACTTTTTGCACGATCATGTAGCCAAATCAAGGTGCTACTAACCTCTACACGACCGTGCAGAGTTAGCCTGCACGGTCGTGTAGCTCATACTTCACCCCTTTTTTTTTGATTTTTTTTATTTATTCTTTACCAAAACAAAAATATGTACAAGGATTGCTATTTTTATAGTCGCTAGCTCGACTTAAATCAATTTAGCTCATGTGTCCAAAACCGAGGCCGACTCGAGAATCAACCTCCCAATGAATTTTGGGTCATTGTTATCGATGTATAGCTTCAATCTTTGCCCATTAACCCAAAATGAAGAATCCGACCCCTTAATCTCGAATGAGCCATATGGCCGGGTGGACACAATCTCAAAAGGTCCCGACCATTTTGATTTTAATTTTCCGGGGAATAGCTTAAGTCTTGAATTAAAGAGAAGTACCTTATCTCCAATTTTGAATTCCCGAGATAGAATCATCCGGTCATGCCTCTTCTTCGTTTGCTCCTTATATAACTTCATGTTTTCATAGGCATCGAACCGGAGCTCATCGAGCTCATTCAACCTTACCAATCTTTTCTCACCCGCCTTGACTACATCCATCTTAAGCTCTTGCAATGCCCACCAAGCTCTATGCTCCAACTCTACCGGTAAATGACACGCCTTTCCGTAAACCAACCGGAAAAGGGTGGTTCCAATCGGAGTTTTGTAAGCTGTCCGGAGAGCCCATAATGTGTCATCTAGCTTGAGTGACCAATCCTTTCCATTTTTGCTGAACACCCGAGTGAGAATGTTTTTGATTTCCGGGTTTGAAACTTCAACTTGGCCTTGAGATTGAGGATGATATGGTAGACCTACCTTGTGATGAACTCCATACTTGACTAGCAACTTTTCAAATTGTTTTTTGGCGAAATGAGATCCACCATCACTAACAAGCACCCTAGGAACTCCAAATCTCGGAAAAATTACCTTTTTCAAGAGTTTGACCACAACCTTGTGATCATTTGTAGGTGACGGAATTGCCTCTAATCACTTGGTGACGTAGTCAACCGCTACTAGTAGATATAGATTGCCATTTGAATTCACAAACGGCCCAACAAAGTCGACCCCCCAAACATCAAAAGGCTCCACCTTTAGAATTCCTTGTTGAGGCATCTCATTTCTTTTGGAAATTCCTCCACTCCTTTGGCACCTATCACAACCTCTTACCAAATGTGAAATTTCTTTGTTCATGGTTGGCCACCAAAATCCAGCTTGGAGGATGCGTGCTATAGTCTTCCTAGGTCCACCATGACCCCCGCACACATGGGTATGACATTTTTCAAAAATTTCCCGGACCTCATGTTCTCCTACGCATCTCCAGAATAACCTATTCGCACATTTCTTAAACAAATAGGGGTCATCCTAAAAATAATGCCTAACCATCTTGAAAAATCTTTTCTTCTCTTTAGACGAGTACCCATACGGTATTTCACCGCTTGCCAAATAATTTGCTATGTCCGCGAACCAAGGGTTGGAGTGGGATGCTATAGCCATCAAAGTTTCCCCATTGCACTCATCTATGAATGGAAGGCCACCCTCAACTTCATTGATATGATCACTTGGCAACCGGGATAGATGGTCGGCTACCAAGTTTTCGCATCCTTTCTTATCCCGAAGCTCTAAGTCAAATTCTTGCAACAATAATACCCACCTAATGAGCCTAGGTTTCGCGTCCTTCTTTGTCATCAAATACCTCACTGCCATGTGATCGGTGAAGACAATCACTTTGTTACACATCAAATAGGAGCGAAATTTTTCTATTGCATATACTACGACAAGCATCTTTTTCTCCGTAATAGTGTAGTTTCTTTGGGCTTCATTTAATGTTTTGCTTGCATATGCTATCACCACATGTTGCCCTTCCCTTTTCTGTCCATGAATTGCTCCGACTGCATAGTCACTTGAGTCACACATTAGTTCAAATGGCAAGCTCCAATCCGGAGCTTGCACAACCGGAGCGCTTACAAGTGCGCTTTTTAGGGAATTAAATGATTGTAAGCAAGATTCATCGAAATTAAATTCGACTTCTTTTTGAAGTAGATTCGTCAAAGGCTTAGCGATTTGAGAAAAGTTTTTAATAAACCGCCGATAGAAACCGGCATGTCCAAGGAAAGATTTTATCCCTGTCACCGAAGATGATGGAGGAAGTTTCTCAATTGCGGCAACCTTTGCCGGGTCTACTTCAATTCCTTTGGATGACACTTTATGGCCTAGGACGATCCCATCCTCAACCATAAAATGGCATTTTTCCCAATTCAAAATGAGGTTCGTTTCTTGACATCGCCTTAGGACTTTTTCAAGATTTTCGAGGCAAATGTCAAAAGACGAACCTCCTACACTAAAGTCATCCATAAAAACTTCAATTTCTTTTTCAAGCATGTCGGAAAAGATGGTCGTCATGCACCTTTGAAAAGGGCTTGGAGCATTACACAAACCGAAGGGCATCCTCCGATAAGCAAATGTTCCAAAAGGGCATGTAAATGTTGTTTTCGCTTGATCATCCGGATGAATCGGGATTTGGAAGAACCCCGAATATCCGTCAAGAAAACAAAAATGTGAATGACCTACCAACCTTTCCAACATTTCATCAATGAAGGGGAGGGGAAAATGATCTTTACGGGTTGCTTTGTTAAGTTTTCTATAGTCAATGCACATTCGCCAACCCGTAACGGTCCTAGTAGAAATTTTATTTCCATCATCTCCCTCAATGATGGTAATGCCTCCTTTCTCGGGAACTACATGAATCAGACTCACCCACTTGCTAATTGGAACGGAGTAGATGATTCCGGCTTCACGTAGTTTCATGATTTCTTTTTTAACTACCTCTTTCAAGGTAGGATTTAATTTTCTTTGAGATTCAATAGAGGAGGCACTCTCATCATCAAGGGCTATTCTATGCATAACCAAAGTGGGACTTATTCCCTTGATATCGTCAATACTATACCCAATGACCTTTTGATATTTTCGCAAAACCACAAGAAGTTTTTCAAGAGATAGGTCATCAAGTTTAGCATTTACGATAACGAGTTTAAGACCCTTATCATCCAAATAAACATGCTTAAGGGAGGGGGGTAAGGGTTTTAGTTCTACCTTGAGAGGAGGCGTGGGACTCTCCTCTTTACCTTTTACCACATCTAGAACTTCAAAGATTTCCTCATGAGGCAAGCACGTTGGTGCTTCCTCTAGCTTCGTTTCAAACCGCTTTGACCCCTTCGATCTCAACTCGTCACCGGAATCTCGGATCGCCTCAAGAAGTTTGTCTCGGGGTTGGAGTGCAACTCTTCCTAGACTCTCAATATCATAATCAATCACCTCAACCCGGCATATTTTCTCAACCATGGGATTTTTTAAAGAATGAGAAAGCTCAAATGTAACCCTCTCATTAGCAACCTCAAGAGTGATAGTGTTGCTTTTACAATTAATTATTGCTCCCATGGCCTTGAGTGCTTCCCTTCCAAGAATGAGAGGAGTTGTTGGGTCCTCTTCCATATCCATCACCACAAAATCGCATGGAACAAAAACGTGCCCAACTTGGATCGGAACATCTTCAAGCTCTCCACAAGGACATCTATTAGTTCGGTCCGCCAATTGAATTATTTTTCGAGTGGGAACAAGCATGAAGTTCAACTTCTTGGCTATTGAAAGTGGCATGAGGCTAACACTTGCCCCCAAATCCGCTAGAGCACCTATTGGTTCCAAATCCCCAATCTTTACCGGTAATGCAAAACTACCCGGATCTTTTTGTTTTTGGGGAAGCTTCTTGTAAATATAAGCAGTCACTTGATAAGGTAATTGGATCACCTCATCCGGAACTTTTCTTTTGTTAGTAAGCACATCTTTCAAGAACTTAGCATAAGTAGGCATTTGAGACATAGCCTCCAAGAATGGAACATTGATGTGCAAACCTTTCATCAAGTTTACAAATTGGGCAAACTTGTCATTAAGCTTCCTCTCCACAATTCTATGAGGGTAAGGTGGTGGTGGTTCATAGTTCTTCATTGGATCAATTACCTCCTTATTCTTTAATGGTGTATCACTATCTCGAACCGTTTCCTCATCTTTTTCTTGAATCTTTTGGTTGACCGGAATTGATTCTTGTGATGGCTCCTCCTCCATGCTAGGACCTTCATACCCCTTGCCCGAACGAAGTTCAACTCTAAGGATGGGTCTCACATCGGTGGAGGAAGAAGTGATAAGCACTACCGTTGAAGTGGTTGTTGATGAAGCCTTTGCCTCGGCCAATTGTGCTATTTGAGTTTCCAACATCTTCCGGTGGGCCCTTTCTACTTTTTGCTCCATTTGAATTGCTTGTAATTGTTGCATGATCAATTGGAGGCTAGAATCCGTTCCTTGACTTTGGTCTTGCTTTGTACTTTGAAATGATGAAGAAGATGGTTGAGAATTGGTGAATGGAGGACTTGATGATTGTTGTCTCATAGGAGGCGGAATGAACTTGTCACTTGTGGATCCCCCTTGCTTAGAACCCCATTGATTGTTGTTGTAGCCTTGTTGAGGTGGACCCCCTTGGTGAAATTGATTACCCGGTGGACCTTGAAATTGATTACCATATCCTTGATTGAAACTTGGACCGAAGCCTTGATTGAAACCTTGCCCGAATCCTTGATTGAAGCCTTGAGAATCCCATTGCCCTTGGTTGAAGTGTTGATGTTGATAACCTTGATTCCCATAGTTAGGATGACCATAACCTTGACCATACCCTTGGTTGTTGGAGAAACCCCGGTTACCATACCCTTGGACGCCTCTAGGACCCCCTTGGTTGCTATCATACCTCGTTCCAATAGCCGCTACATGCTCCGGGTCGGCTCCACCACAATATGAAGCATCATGATTTGTACCCCCACATATCTCACAAGAAAAGTGATAGACTTGTTGAGATTGATTTGCGGTTGAACTTTCACCCTTGCCAAGTTTCTTATCGATGATGTTCTCCATGAAGGCCTTCAAGGTGTCCGGATCTAACTCAAACTTACCACTCCTTTTGACTTGAGAGGGAGCTTGAGCTTGTGATGTCGCCCTTCTTCGAGTGCTCCATGCATAATCCTGAATAGCCTCTTCAACCCTTTCCTCAAGTTGAGCTTGGGGAATGGTCTTGATTTAACCACCCACCCCGGCATCAAGTTGAGCCTTCGAGATAGGATCAAGAGCATCATAGAAAATCCGCATCAACATTGGTTTTGCAAGTTCATGATGTGGGCAAGCTCGTTGGAGCTCCTTGAATCTTTCCCATGCTTCACCCAACGATTCATCGGGATCTTGTTCAAAACTCATAATCTTCCTTCTTAAGTCCGCGGTCTTGTCTTCGGGAATGAACTTCTTTAGAAAGGCTTTAGCTACTTCACCCCACGTCGTCAAAGAATTGGGCCTCAAATGTTTTAACCATGTCTTGGCCTTCCCGGTTAAGGATTGCCGGAACAAATGCATGCGAATGTAGTCTTGAGAAACTTCACTCATTTGAATCATTGAGCACAATTCCAAGAAACGATCTAGGTGAGCAATAGGATCTTCGTTCAAGTTCCCGGAGAATTGGTCCGCTTGCACCATCCTTGTATATTGAGGATGGATGGTGAAATTGGACGTTGTGGTTGGAAGTTGTATACCCCCGGTAAGTTTGTAAACTCCGGGATTCCCGAAATCCCTAAATAGATTGTTGTCATTACCTCCTCCGGCCATGGTTATGTCGGGTTCTTCGATCACTCTTTCCCTTTCTTGTACTCGGCGTTGATGATGAAAAGCACGTTCTATTTCAGATATTTCCGGGAATAAAGGCAAGCTTCTTCACCTTGTGTGCATGCAAAACCACAGCTAAGAAAAAGATTAGCACTGACTACCACAATTATTCAAAAACAAATAATAAAAACAAAAGAAAGCTATAACTCGGATCAAGATTCACTACCGAAACCGAAAAGAGTTCCCCGGCAACGGCGCCAAAATTTGACCGGCCTCTAGGGTGTCGCGGCCCTAGACGCCTATCAAATATACAATTTATAAACCTAACAACTAACACGTAGTATTAGCGGAGTTAGGGTCGATCCACGAGGAACTAATGCGGAATTAGTCGTGAATTTAGAATGATCCAAGGATCTTTAATTGTTGATTGAATGTTGGAATTAAACCTAAACTACAAGAATTAAACCTAAACTAAAAGAGACGAAATCGATGCAAATGGAAATATCAAAATTAAAAACTCTAAAGATTGGAATTCCTAACGTTACTTCAATCGGAGGAATTATAGTCATTGAATTAATTCATGTTCGATTATCTCAATTGCAATGTGAACATTCAAAAGCACTTAACGGACTCAATCCCAACACCCTCTCTCGATTAGGTGATAGGAAATTCTAGGATCGGCTAAGATAACCTCTCTCGAATAGTCAAATTAGCAAAACCCAAAACCGAGTTCATCAAATACTTTCATCAATTCACAATCCTAATTACTACCTCTAGCAATCAAGAAATTACAATCAAGATTATTCAAACACCAACAATCCAATGATTAACCCCCAAAATCTATAACATCAAGTCATCCAATCCTTAGAAAAGGAACTACTCACTAATGCAATCCATTAAAGCTAAAATCATGAAATTCAAATTAAACTATTCTATGAATTCAAAACTAATTCTAATGAAACTAAAATGATGACAAGAAACTAATAAACTCAACAAAATCAACAATGAACAACTAAAACAAAACTTGGAATTTGAACTTTGATTGCTACTAATGGAATTCTTGGTTACAAGATTGAAAACAAGAAATTGAAGAACAAAACTAAACTTGGAATTTAATTGAATTCTTGAGAGAGTAAACTACAACTAGAGAGTGTGTTTAGGCTAGCTATATCTATTCTAAAATCAGAAAAAAAAAACTCTCCTTAATACAATGCCTAAGCCCCTTATTTATACTAAAAATTACAAAGCATGGCTAATTAAACAAAATCACGAGCTGCACCGTGCACGATCGTGCAGTTGAACCTTGCACGATCGTGGCGAAACGAAGTAAAATCTGCACGATCGTGCAGATCGTGCAAGGATAGCCTGCACGATCGTGCAGATCAGAAAGGACCTTCTGATCTCTGCACGAGGGGTTGCACGATCGTGCAGCTATAACTTGTACGATCGTGGCCTGGGAAAGAGGGTTTGCACGATCGTGCACCCATGCTTTTGGGTTGCTGATCTGCACGACCGTGCACTGCTAGCCTACACGGTCGTGTAGCCTTCAAATCTAGGCCTTCTTGCTCCCTAAGTGCCCTGTTGTCACCGCGGTGCCAATCCCGGCTCCTAGGAATCCGCTCGGGACCTCTCACGACCCGTTCCAAGCCCAAAATTATCTGCGCAAAACACGATACAACTCAAGCAAGATATATTCTAGCCAATTATTAGCAAAAAGAACCAAACTAACACAAAAACAAATATAACCTAAGAAAAACTCAAAACTAAGCTGAAACACCCTAAAAATGAAAAAACAAAGACGAGAACGACCAAAACTCAAGCTAAAAGAAGCTAAGAAATAGGTCCAAAATGGACCGATCATGTGTCCACCACGACAATAGGCCCACATTGGGTACTCCCCAATGAGACACCGTTCATCACCCTAATAGGTCGTCACTGTTCGGGCTACTTCCGCTTTGAAGATTGTTTCACTTTAAGTTTAGGTTAATTTGGTTCAGAATATCATTTGAGTGAGAACAATAACCTCAAAATAAATCAATCAAACCAAAATTCCGCGCTTTAAGAATTCTCCATGAGAATCAAACCATAAGGCAACTTGCCAATCCAAATTCAACGACTCAATAATCCATCGTTCATTCATAGACACTACTTATACTTCTTAAATCAAAGCAAGTTCAAATATTCACCAATCCATAACCAAATTCCATGACGTAAATAATTCATTAAACAATGACAATCAAAGAATTGCTAAGAGCGTCAAACTTTTCAAAATCATGTGCATAGAAGGAAATTTTCGAAAGAGTAATAATATAATCATAAACACATTTTTCAAAAATATGTATGTACATATATACTAAATAATTTTCAAAAATGGTAAAATAGGGTTACATAAAACATTTGGAGATTTTAAGTTGTAAAAACCATAATATAAATACGTAGTACAATTTCGAAAATTTGAAATAACATTTTCAATCCGTGAGAGTATATTTTCGAAATTTTCAAAATTTGTAAATAGAATAAATAAGATTCTTTTGGACTTCTAATAGGCATTTGGTACACAAATTATATGATCTAAAACACATGTACACAACCCTTAGTCCAAAAACAAGTTTTATTTTGGTTTTCGAAAATTATAAAAGCATAAATAAACCATTATAAAAATCTGGAGAGCAACTATATTTGGCATCAAATTCCTTTAAAACCATCACATTAGCCCTCAAAAAACATGGCTAAAAACATTCCTTGAATGCCCATACATCCACACGAAAATACTATTACTTTGCACACAATTAATCATAATTTTACGTCATCAAAACAACCTTAAAAACAATAACTAAAACAACTACTTAAGCATGCATATAACTTCTACTAAAGCATAAACAAACATCACTATAAAGCATTAAAACTACGCTAGAACATAAAACTAAGCATGCTAAAACAAAAAGTGTAAAAATAAACTAATCTAACCTAAGCATACAAGAACCTAGGGCTAAGAAAGCGGTAGACATCGAAGCAAACCTCAACGTCTGGAAGGCTACTTTAAGATCGCTCCCTCCTTAGAAAAATTAAACTCAATTCTCTCGGTTATTCTTCCGTGAAAACTTTTCACTTGTTAATCCTCTTTTATTAGAGGAGAAGTGGAAGAAATGTTGAGAGAATTGTGAGGTATGATGGGTGGTGAAGGGGGTTATTTATAGGATGGGAGGGTGTACGAAAGTAGTAAACTTTCCATGTGGGACAAGTGGTGAGTGGTGGTGTGTGGCCATGTGGGAGGAGGAGGAGATAAGGGTGATGTGGTGGTGATGTGGCCTTGGGAGTTGTGTTGTCAAGTCTTAATTACTTGATGACTAATTGACTAGTTAGTCTAATTATGCGGCAAATAAAATACGACATGCATAAAACGACCTATAAAAATAAAATTCGAAGCCATAAAAATATATTTATTTACCAAAAATATTTTTCCATAAAATAAAATAATTTTCGCAATATATATATTATTTTCGCAATATATAAATACATATTTATTTATTTTGAAAATATTCCAACTTCAAAAATAATTTATTATTTACGAAAATAATATTACGACAAAATACTTTGTTTTAATAATAAATACCTTTGAAAATAATTCGAAAAGCTCTTTTATAAAATATAAAACCTCTTTATAGAAGATATTATTTTTGAAAATTCTTGAAAAATTACGGGTATTACACCTTACACTCTACAAATGTTCACACATGAGAGAGTAACGTTCACACACGAAAAGAGTAATGTTCACAAGACTATGCTCAATATTCACCACATTTTGTAGAATGTCACATGTAAACTTATACACTCTACAAATGTTCACACACGAAAGAGTAATGTTCACACACGAAAAGAGTAATGTTCACAAGACTATGCACAATATTCATCACATTTTGTAGAATGTCACCTGCAAACTTATACACTATACAAATGTTCACATACGAAAGAGTAATGTTCACACACGAAAAGAGTAATGTTGACAAGACTATGTACAATGTTCATCAAATTTTGTAGAATGTCACATGTAAACTTATACACTCTACAAATGTTCAAACATGAAAAGAGTAATCTTCACAAGATTAAGCACAATATTCATCACATTTTATAGAATCGCACTAGTAAACTTATACATTATATAAATGTTCATACACGAAAAAGCAATGTTCACACACAAAAAGAGTAATGTTCATAAGACTATGCACAATATTCATCACATTTTGTAGAATGTCACCTGTAAACTTATACACTGTACATATGTTCACATGCGAAAGAGTAATGTTCACACACGAAAAGAGTAATGTTCACATGACTATACACAATATTCATCACATTTTGTAGAATGTAACCTGTAAACTTATACACTCTACAAATATTCACACACGAAAGAGTAATGTTCACCCACAAAAAGAGTAATGTTCACAAGACTATGCACAATATTGATCACATTTTGTAGAATATAATGTCACCTGTGAACTTATACACCCTACAAATGTTCACACACGAAAGAGTAATGTTCACACACAAAAAGAGTAATGTTCACAAGACTATGCACAATATTCACCAAAAAAATATAAACACAACATTCCACATTCAACACATTAGACACTTACATATTACAACTAAATATAAATATTCATGAAATCACGATAATATGAAGAATAATCACGAGCTGAAACACAAACGTTCACCACAAAAGTACAAATGTTCACAATAAAAAGTAATCAAAATCTTGTGGACATTACATATAATTCTGTGAACATTACTTACTATCATGTGAACATTATATATAATCCTGTGAACATTAAATATAATCTTGTGAACATTACATATAATCATGTGAACATTACATATAGTCCTGTGAACATTACATATAATCATGTGAACATTACATATAATTCTGTGAACATTACATATAATCATGTGAACATTACATATAATTCTGTGAACATTAATTATAATCATGTGAACATTGGTGAACATTACTTATAATCATGTGAACATTACTCATAATCATATGAACATTACCTATAATCTTTTGAACATTGCTTATAAACAAGCGAACATTACTTATAAACCAAAAAAATAAACAGAAATTATTGTGGAACAAAATAAAAAATCAAATACACAGAAATGTTCACATCATAAATGAAAAATGTTCACCATAATGCAATGTTCACGACCCCAAGGAAAAATGTTCACAACATAAACACAAAATTAAAAATATTAATCAATGCAAACAAAAATATAAAAAAAAAAGTCATGAAATCACCAAAATAACAGGGGGAAATAACATGGAAAAAAATAAAGGTGTAAACATAAAATGCTCAAGATTTGATGAATAAGAACAAAAATGAAGGTGCAAACTGGTAGAAGAAAGAAAAACGAATCAGCAGGAAGAAGGGAAAAGGAAAGAGAAGCGAATATTTTTTCTAAAAAATAAAAATCAGCGCCATTTTGGAGCCGGGACCAGCCAGATCCAGGTCCCAGGTCCAGCTAATAATTTGCGTTTCTAAAACCTAAGTGGGTATTTATAGTGGGAGAGGGATGAGTTATTAAAGTAAAATAAAGAAAGGAAAAATTGTTAAGAGTAGTAGTAGTTGATTAGTAATAAGAAGATGAATGGGGAGGAAGTAGATGGAGATGTATATTGATATTGTAGTAGAAGAGGTGCATCTTAAGCCTTTACATAAGGTGCCTATTTATAGGCAAAGGTAAGAGTGGTAAATACAATAAATTACAATATATGTGTACTTGTGGGGTAATAATTATTCACCTCAAGTGGTAATTTCTCAACACTCCCCCTTGAATAATTACAACATATTTGAAAAACTATAACTAAGTAGAAAAGTACAACTTTTATCACAATTTGTGAGTTCCAATCTGCCTCGTTAAAAACCTTGCCAGGAAAAACCCAAAGGGATAAAAACCTGGTCGAAGGGAAAAAGAGTGCAGTAAGTATGATACTCCCCCTGAGTTCAGCACAAGTCATGAAGTTGATGCAAACCGATCTTGTGCACTAATGCCTTAAATTTCTTCGATGGAAGTGATTTGGTGAACAAGTCGGCTAGGTTACCGCATGATTGAATTTGCTGGATATCAATCTTTCCTTCCTTTTGTAGGTCATGAGTGAAGAAGAGCTTAGGCGATATGTGCTTTGTTCTATCTCCCTTGATATATCCTTCACTTACTTGAGTAATACAAGCTGTATTATCCTCGTAGATCAAGGTTGGACTTTCTGTAATTGTTTTCATCTCACATGCTCCTTGAATGTGACTGATCATTGTCCTAAGCCATACACACTCACGTCCTGCCTCATACAAGGCTATCAATTCAGCATGATTTGATGATGTGGCTGTTAGAGTTTGCTTAGTCGATTTCCATGATATTGGAGTTCCTCCATAGGTGAACACATATCCACTTTGTGATTTAGCCTTCTGAGGGTCTGATAGGTATCCATCATCTGCGTACCCAATAAGGGTGGCATCTGACTTTGCTTGGTAGAACAACCCTAGATCTTGTGTGCCTCTGAGATAACGAAACAAGTGCTTTATTCCATTCCAATGCCTCTTTGTGGGTGAATTGTTGTACCTGGCTAGTAAGTTTACGGAGAATGCTATATCAGGTCGTGTATTATTTGCCAGATACATCAGTGCACCAATTGCACTTAAGTACGGGACCTTGGAACCAAGGGTTTTCTCACTTTCTTCTCGAGGTCGAAATGGATCATCATTCACACTTAATGATCGTACTATCATTGGGGAGCTTAATGGATGTGCTTTGTCCATGTAGAATCGTTTTAAGACCTTCCTTGTATAATTTGATTGATGGGCAAAGATTCCATTATTCAAATGTTCAATCTGGAGACCAAGGCAAAATTTTGTTTTCCCCAAATCTTTCATTTCAAATTCTTTCATCAAATATTTTGCAGTTGATTCAAGTTCTCTTGGCGTCCCAATGATATTAAGATCATCGACATAAACTGCAATGATTGCAAACCCCGATTGGGAATGTTTGATGAATACACAAGGAGTGATTTGGTTGTTCTTAAATCCTTCTCTTAGGAGATAATCACTTAACCGATTATACCACATTCGCCCAGATTGTTTTAAGCCATAAAGCGACTTTCTCAATTTTATTGACAACATTTCTCTAGGTTTGTGGTTTTCTGGTAGCTTTAATCCATCAGGAACTTTCATATAAATATCTGTATCAAGTGACCCATACAAGTATGCAGTTACAACATCCATTAAACGCATCTGTAGTCCTTTTGTAATTGTCAAGCTTACCAAAAACCTTAGTGTAGTTGCATCAACTACCGGAGAATATGTCTCATCATAGTCAATCCCTGGCATTTGTGAAAACCCTTGTGCCACAAGCCTAGCCTTATATCTGACAATCTCATTTTTCTCATTCCTTTTTCTCACAAATACCCATTTATATCCAACAGGTTTTACACCTTTAGGGGTATGAGTTATATTTCCAAATACTTCTCTTTTTTCAAGTGACTTCAACTCTGTATGGATTGCTTCTTTCCATTTTGGCCAGTCTTTTCTTTGGCGACATTCGTCCACAGTCCTTGGCTCAACATCATTTTCATCATACACTATATCAGTTGCTATGGAGTAAGCAAAGATTTCATCTATGACAACGTTTTTCCTATTCCATTGTTTCCATGGGGAAACATAATTTATTGATGTTTCATTGTTGTCAATGTTTTCTTCATCTTTTGGGATATCATTGTCTCCATTTTCCATTTCTAGATTTTCAAGTGGACTAATGGTATTTGTCCCACTAGTTGGATCATCTTACTTTTTCAACTTTCGTGGTTTGGAATCTTTTGACCCAAATGGCCTTCCACGCTTTCTTCGAGCAATTGACTCATTTTCTTTATCCTTCTCATTACTAGGTATGTCAATGCGTACAGGAGCGTTTTTAGCTGGTATATGTGACTTTGTCACTTTCTTAGTATCTGTAAACGCATCAGGCAATTGATTTGCAATACCTTGTAAATGGACAATTTTCTTTACCTCTTGTTCACAAGAGTTTGCTCGTGGGTCTAGGAATTGAAATTGTGTTGCATTCCATGTGATTTCTATCTCTTTTCTATTAGGGTCCACCACCTTATCTCCCCCTAAGGCTGGGAATACTGCCTCATCAAAGTGGCAATCAGCAAATCTGGCTTTAAACATAACACCAGTCATTGGTTCAATGTAATTAATTATAGATGGGGAATCATAACCCACATAAATTCCCAGCCTTCTTTGTGGACCCATTTTTGTCCGTTGAGGTGGAGCAATAGGAACATACACAGCACACCCAAATACTTTTAGATGCTTGATATTTGGTTCTCTTCCGGAGACCAATTGGAGTGGAGAATATTTATGATATGCAGTGGGTCTTAGCCTTATCAATGTTGCTGCATGAAGTATAGCATGACCCCAACATGAGGAAGGTAATTTTGACCTCATTAGTAGTGGTCTTGCAATCAGTTATAGTCTCCTGATTAGAGATTCTGCAAGACCATTTTGTGTGTGAACATGAGCAACTGGATGTTCAACTTCAATCCCAATTGACATGCAATAGTCATTAAATATTTGGGATGTAAATTCTCCAGCATTATCAAGTCTTATCTTCTTGATTGAGTAATCTGGGAACTGGGTTCTCAACCGGATGATTTGAGCTAATAGTTTTGCAAATGCAACATTTCTACTAGACAAAAGTGTTACATGTGACCATCGTGTTGATGCATCAATCAACACCATAAAATATCGAAATGGTCCACTTGGAGGATTACTTGGTCCACAAATGTCCCCTTGAATCCTTTCTAAAAATGAGGGAGACTCAATGGCAATTTTATTCAATGATGGTCTTATTATTAATTTGCCAAGCGAGCATGACGTGCATGCTAATTTATCTGAGCTGGGGACTCGGATATTATTAATTGAATGTCCATTTGAAGTTTCAATGATTTTGTGCATCATTCCCGTTCCAGGGTGACCCAAGCGGTCATGCCATAATGTGAGCAATTTTGCATTATCTAACTTCTAGTTAGATATGATATTAACTTCAATTGGGCGAACATCAATAATATATAGCCCTGATGATGCTGGCAATTTTTCAAAAACACATCTTTTGCCACATTTTTCTGCAGTTAAGCATAAGTACTCCTTTTTATTTTCAATCATTGTTTCCAAATGGTACCCATTTTTACGCACATCTTTGAAGCTTATTAGGTTTCTTCGAGACTTGCTCGAGTAAAGTGCGTTTTTAATTATCAAATTTGTACCATTAGGAAGTGTCATGCAAGTTTTACCATAACCTTCTATTAGTCTTGTTGTCCCAGAGATAGTGTTAATATTCGCTTGAGATACCTTCAATTCTGAAAAATACCCTTTATTTTTCAAAATGTTATGTGTTGCTCCACTGTCTATAATGCATTGATATGCGGATTCATCAGCAGGAAAACTCATATCTTCATAATAAATAAAGCTAGAATCAGTAAAAATAATAAAGCTCACATATTTTATTGATCATTTTTTTTAGAGTTACATAAAATACTAAGATAAGTAATTCAAAAACAGAATGAAAATTAAACAAAAAAAAACATTCATGGTTACAAATAAAGATTAGGGAATTTTACATGTTGCTACTTTCCCCAAAAACAAATTCATTCTCATTCTCAAAATCACCCATGATGAAGTCAGACACATCGAGGCTTGGGATAAGTGCATTGGTTTCATTAAAATTTGCTTCAATATTTTTAGTCTTTATTGAAGCTTGGTATAAGTCTACCAAATGCTTTGCAATACGGCATGCACGACCCCAATGTCCAGTCATACCACATCGATGACATTGATCTTTTCCTTTTGAGAAATTTTGATTGTGGACTTTAGGTTGCTTCCCCTTTTGTTTGTCATAGCTTTTAAAATTATCATTTCTAGGGGCAAAATTATGTCTGCCACGCGCACGACCTCGACCACGGTAGTTTCCGCGGCCTCTCCCACGTCCATTATATCCTCTTTGTCCACCTCTATTAATCGCATTTGCCTCGGGTGGATAATCAGTTGTATTCACTTCATGTGAGGCTATGGACCCAGTTGGTCTAAGATTATGATTTCTTAGTAAAAGATCATTGTTTTGTTCAGCAACCAATAATACAGACATTAAATCTGAACATTTCTTAAAATGGCGTTCACTGTACTGTTCTTGTAAAAGTATACTGCTTGCATGAAAAGTTGTGAGCGTTTTCTCAATCATTTGTTCCTCAGTAATTGTTTGATCACAATATCTCAGTATAGATAATATTCTGTGTAAGTTAGAATTGTAATCACTGATAGACTTAAAATCTTGGAACCTAAGATTGGTCCATTCAAACTGAGCTTTAGGGAGGAGCACCCTTTTGTGGTGTCCATACCTATCATTCAAGCTATCCCATAATTCTTTGGGATCTTCAACCAATAAATACTCGGTTTTTAAGCTTTCATGTAAGTGGTGTCTTAATAACACCAAAGCTTTTGCTTTTTCTTGCTCAGTAACAACTTTAGTAATTGTCGTATTATCAGTTGCTTGTCCAACGACAGCAGTTGAAACCTTTTTATTTTCTTTGATGGTATGCTCCAACCCTTGAGCTTTTAAGTTCATTTGAGCATCTACTTTCCACTCCATAAATTTTTCACCAGATAGGTCAAGAATGTTGAATTTTCTTTTCATTAGATATCCCATATTAGCTATATTCAAATTATAATATTTGTTAGTATTATAAAAAAAAATTGGTTTTTGTAATTATATAAACTATACATAATAAACTACATTATCTTCATCTCTCCCCCTTAGTTTATTGGGAAAGATCGTGGGGAAAACAACATTCTTTAAAAAATTAAACAAACAATTTTTATTTATTTATTTTTTTTTATTAAAACATGACAAGAAAATGATAGTAGTAGATAACAATAAGAAAATAATAAAACTAAGATAATGACTTTAAACATACAACAAAATACACTAGGATAATGACATTAAACATACAACAAAATACAACAAAAAAAAACTTACTTGTTAATAATCATAAAAAACATAATAGCTACAAAAAGTACAAATAATGCCGCAATTAGAAGTAAATAAACTTCTAAAGCTCTTAAATCTTCTTTAATGGAGGGTGATGATTGGTGGTTGTCGGTGGAGGCCATGGTGGATGATTATTTAATGGATGAAGAAGAGAGGAGAGAAAAAAAATGAATGGTGTAAGGTAAAAGTTATGATAGGATAAGGTTTGGTAGAAATAAATAGGAGTAATCTCCAAAAAAAAAATTGTAATTTTTTTTTTTTTTTAGGTAAAAATTTATCTGTTTAAAACACTGTATCATGGTAAATTATTGTATCAGACTTAATGTGAAAAAAAAAATGAATCCTTTTATATTGTAGAGGATCAAAATATATCACACTGGGATGTAAGCCGTAGTGGTCCGAGAACTCTTGATCAGTATAAGAGATCAAGGGTTCGAAAACAAAAAAAAAAATTGATGTATCATAAAAGATACATCATTTTTTTATTTTATTTTATTTTATTTTTATGGAAGAAATGAAAGGTAATGGAGCAAAATACAATTATATTATCATTTTATGAAAGAAAATATTATATGATAGGACTATAGGTACTAGTTAGTCATAAGTAAGGATAATGCAAACAAAATAATATGGAGACATAAAAGTATGGTAGTGTAAGAAATAAGTCAAATATCATATGACAATTGTAGTAAGAAAAATGCAATAAGTGCATAATAAGATAAGATTCTAAATAGTGATGCATGGTACAATAATGTAATACTTAATGTAAATAATGCATGAGTAAATAAATACAACAAAGTAATAAGTGAAGAGTGTACTTCCTTGTATTGTATCATATGCATGGCTACTTTGCATGAAATTTTGTCCATAAATCATCAAAATAATTGTCCAAAGTCAAGTCATGTATATAATATTTGATCATTTAAATATGATGGTCATTCTCCTTTTTAAGTCTAACCTAGTATTATGGTACCGGATTAGTTTAATAAAACTAGTACATGTATATAATTTTGCTATCATTAGGTGAGTAAAATTCTTAGAATTATATAATTAAGTTTTTAGCATATTTGACATTAAATTTTAGTAAAAGTATCATTTTGAGTTTTTGATATAGAAGATCCGAATTTTCGGCAACTATAGAGCATACTTCTCAAAATGATCCCTTGAAAGAGTAATGAAGTTAGAAATTTTGAATGAATTTTAGATCATTACCTTTAAGGGAATTCATGCTGATAACGTGTTAAGAGTAGTAGTTGTTGATTAGTAATAAGAAGATGAATGGGGAGGAAGTAGATGGAGATGTATATTGATATTGTAGTAGAAGAGGTGCATCTTAAGCCTTTACATAAGGTGTCTATTTATAGGCAAAGGTAAGATTGGTAAATACAATAAATTACAATATATGTGTACTTGTGGGATAATAATTATTCACCTCAAGTGGTAATTTCTCAACAAAAATAAAATAAAATACAAACAAAATAAAACAAAAGAAAATGAAAAATAAAAAAAATAAAAAAGGAAGTAAACTAACCTATTTTTACCCAGCAAACACACGAAACCTCTCCCCTGTTATTCACTATCACCATTGTCTTCATTCTTCAATCATCATCTTCGAACCTCCAATCACCAACATGATTAGATCATCATCAGCAACA
Source organism: Salicornia ramosissima (assembly GCA_951394345.1). NCBI lineage: Eukaryota > Viridiplantae > Streptophyta > Magnoliopsida > Caryophyllales > Amaranthaceae > Salicornia > Salicornia ramosissima. Next base: position 29,101,136 of record OX596236.1, on the reverse strand, counting down.
TTTCTGATCATCGCAATCAACATCCACACATCACAGTGGTTCAGAAACAGAGAAATTGGGCTTATCTGTACAGAGGCGGCGCTCCAATAGATCGGAGCGGACGCTCGGAACTCGCGACATTTGGATCTAAAATTGCTTTACTTCGCAGCGGACGCTCCAAAATTCAGGGCGGGCGCTCCAAACTCACGAAATTTGGACATGAATTGCAATTGAAATGGAGCGGACGCTTCAATTCACTTCAATTATGTATGCTTTTTGGTGTTCGAATTAGCCAGCTTAGGGAGGCTTAATTAGGGGTGTTTGTGTAACTGTAGTGATGGATATTGGGGCTGATTTTGGAGTGTCGTGTCAAGCCTTGCTATAGTGGTTTGGGCGGTGGCTTTGGTGGCTGAAACTGGGGTTGTTTTGGGGTTGAGATTGCAGCCTAGATTCTTGCAATTTGGGTGTGATAAGGGGATGTAAAGGGTAGTGCTTGGTTGGTGGCTGCGGTGCTATTGCTGGTTGGGTGGTGTTTTGGAGGTCTAAAGGGGTGAAATGGAGTAGCTTTTTGGTGGTGGATTGGGCTGCAGTGGTGGTTTATTTTGGTTGTTGATGAAGATTGAGGAAGATGAATTATTTTGGGTTGGGTAATGAGGTTAAGGGATCAAATCCCATCATAAGCACTTCCAAGCAACAAGAATAATTTATGGACCTAAACACAAGAACATAAACCAATATTGTTTAAACTCATACAATAATTAATCAAATCAAGCTTAATATAAGTTTCAACCATTAACTCAACCACATTTATTTAACTTAACCATGAAAATAAAACGCTACTACTTAAACTAATAACATTTATTCGTAAAAACAGGAAAATGAATAGAAATAAGAAAATGAAATAAAAACTAAAGATATAATAAAAATGAGAGAAAATAAAGGAAAATTTAATAAAATTGTATAGAAAACGAACAAAACCCAAGTAGAAAAGTGTGACAAAAATGAACTTATCAAACTGCCCCAAGCTTGCCTTTTGCTCGTCCTCGAGTAAACTAAAATGAGAACACGAGAAAAAAAGTTTTATTCAAGAAAAAAGAAATTAGATGAGAATATACACTAACTCACTTTCGTAGGAATCATGGTGATTTTTAGCGTAAATGACAAGCCATTTAAACCTCAAAGTCACCAATGAGGACGAGTACGTGATGCTCTCGTAAGGGTTTCCAAAGAGTTTAACCCATAACTCTTCCAAAAATGGATCAAGGCAAAGGTTAACGAAAACAAAGAAAAGAAAAACAAAAGGAAGAAAAATAAAACAAAAATCCCATTAACTTGTTAACACCTTTAAACTTAATTAAAATATGACCCATTTAATTTTTGACTCAACTTTATACTAGCGGACCAAACAAATAAGTAGGCACAAAAAATGATCAATTTTTAAACTTAAGCATGATATAAAATTTGTACTTGCAAAGCACCATACAATGTTAGGCATATATTATATTTATAATATTCACCAAATAAAATCATTAAAGTGATGGAAATATTTTTCTAATAAAATAAACTTGATTAGGTTGAATACTCCTACAACCATTACTCCACAAGTTATTTTAAAGAAAAAACATTTTCATCTTAACTTAGTAAAAAGATATTATTTTATATGAAATAAAAATCTTTAATTTCAACTCCATAAAAAATATTATTTTATCAAATAAAAAATATCTTTTTATTTGCATAAATATTTTCAAGATGAAATATATTTTTCCCATCAACTCCATTTACACAAATATTAATTTTATCTATATTTACCATGCCTAATAATATAATACTTATGTGTCCTTACCCCTTTTATGATATTTCTTTACCTGTTCTAATATAATAAATTTAAAAAAATAAACTCTTATTTTTCTCCTCAATATATTTGTGTTCCGACTATGAAACGACTTCTCCGTTTGCTTCTACTCCGAAGCTTCTCATAAGCCTAATATAATTTAGACTTTTTCTCTTTGAGGTTCTCATTCAAGAACTTAATTTATTAATTCATGTTGTATACATCTTCTCGTACTTAGATCAACTGTATATGACTTGTCCAATAGAATATAATATGCACATCTTAAAACACATGTTAGTTAGATAATCATCATTTGTTTACAATCATCAAAACCATATATGATAACTCAACAACCTTTTTCAATTGGCCGAGGGGCCACTCTCTTGTTGAAGTACCGAGTTATCTTTTGTTTGTAGGTGATAGATCTGAGTAGGGCATCATTCCTTGTCTCGGGAAGGAGGTCGAGGTCTACCTTCCTGTTTTCTTCATTTTGTCTGTACTCGTAGTAGGAGATCCTTGGTGAAGGTATTCCCACTTCCACTGGATGGACGGCTTCGCTAGCATAAACTAAGGAGAAGGGAGTGTGTCCTGTTGCCTCCTTAGTAGTCATCCGAGCTGACCATAGAACTCCCGAAAGCCCGTCAATCCATGAACCTTTGGCCCCTTCAAGCTGGGTCTTGATTCCTTTCAATATGATCTTGTTGGCAGCCTTAGCCTGGCCATTCGTCTGAGGCCTTGCGACGGACGTAAACCTTGAGTAGGTCCTCTATCAAACTGCCGACCGTTGTCTGAGATGAGCATTCGAGGAATGCCAAACTGAGTGATGATTTTTTTCCATATGAATTGTCTGACCTGTTTGTCAATGATGCTTGCACGTGGTTCAGCCTCGATCCACTTAATGAAGTAATCTACGGCCAGCAAGAGGAACTTTTTTGGGCCGCAGCTGGAGGGAAAGGGCCGAGTATGTCCATCCCCCACTTGTCAAAGGGCAATGTTGGTGTAATGGTTGCCAAGTCTTGCGAGGGCCTTCAGGGTATATCCCCATGTAGCTGACACTGCTTGCATTTTTGGACGAGGGCCATGGCGTCCTTTTTGATGAACAGCCAGTAGTATCCTGTCCTGAGTGCCTTGCTGGCAATGGTACGTGCTCCTTGATGGCTACCGCATACCCCTTCATGTATTTCTTGTAAAATGCTATTCCCTTCCTCGGTGGTGACACATTTCAGCAACGGGTGAGTGTAGGACAGCTTGTACAATTATTAATTGTACCAAAGGTAGTTCCGGCTGAAGGCCTTGACTCGAGTTTGCTTCTTCTCTTCTGAGGGTATCTGATGATCCCTTAGGTAAGAGATGGTGCTGGTTCTCCAGTCGGCTTGTTGAGCCACGCTGTTGACGCTGAGTTTATTGATGCTGGGCTTAGGTAACACCTCCCAGGCAATGATCCGAGGGTGTGTTCCTTCAGCTGAGCTGGCAAGTCTAGCAAGGGCATCTGCCTGCTGATAACCGACTTTTTGTTAGTGTTTTTCTTAGCTTTTAGGTTAGTTTTATAGCTTAGTTTTCCCTTTTCTTATTTTATTTTGTCCTTTTTATTTCCTTTTTGTAGTTTAGTTGTGCTTCGGCTATTTTGCAGTATTCTTGCTATGTGCTACTCCTTTTTGGTCATTTTCCTCATTTTTTTAGGTAACTCATACTTCACGGAATTCGACGAGTCGTTCGAGCATCGGATATCTAAGCCAAGGCACATTTAGAGACTTTTTGCAAAAGGAGGGGTCGCTCCCCTAGTAGCACGGTCACGCCCAAGCTCTGAAATGAAGAATTAAGCACCCGACCAAAGGAGCGGTTGCTCCTATGCTTTGCACGTCCGCTCCTCTAAAGGAGAGGTAGCTCCTCATGCTTGCATGACCGCTCCTTTTGGCAGCTCTGTTTTCTCGCGTTTTCTGGCCTTGTTTTTTCTTTGTAAATTACTAGTGTATATATACTTTTGAGCTCGTCTTGTAACCCTAGATTGGAGCTCGTGAGAGTCTCTTCTCTCACCTTAGCTTAGCTTTTTAACCCTTAAGATTTCTTTAGTATCAAACACTATGATTTATGTATTAAATCTCTAGTTTTGTTCTTTAATGTCTTCTTACCTGCTCTTCAATCTTCAAGGTACTTTTATTGCTTTCTTTTCTTGCTTTGATTCCTTGCTTTTTATTGTTTAGTTGTTGTATGTAGTTGTTGTAATTAGTTATTTGTCTTGTTTTTATGTTTGTCCTTAGTTCTAGTTGTTAATTTATTGGTTTTTACGCTCTTGTTCTTGGTTTTGCTAGTAGTGTTCATAGTTTTCTAGATTTTTGTTATTTATTTGTTTTCATAGATTTTAGGGTTTTAATTATGTATTTAAATTTAAGTTTAGTTGTAGTTTTAATTATGTTTTTATTAATTATGTGTGAGTAGCTTAGTTTCTAGGGTTTGAGTGAAACTTCTCAAATCCTCCATGTTTGTGGTTTAGTTGTTTCTTGGACTTGGTTTGTGGAAATGTCGGTACTAAAGGTTCGGTTATGTTGAGTCTTGTGTGTAGCTAACATAGAATTCATAGAAGAATCCCCACCGAAGGACCGAAAGGTGAACGTGGGTGATGACTTCCTTCGCCCGATTGATGGAAGCACCACGAAAGTTGGGCCTTCGATCCAGGGAAAGTTACCGGTCTTCGTGATTTGTGCTTATGACAAGTTAGATGTTCCGCCATGAAAGTAGGTTTGTGTACGTCTTCCCGGTCGTCACACTAGCTTGAAAGAGTAGTGTGATCTTAGAACGACCTCCCCTAATCCATGACCTAAGTCTAAGTTTCGATTGATTCATAATTCATGGTGGTATGAGTTGTGGATCTCTTACCCTAGTTCCTTTTATTCTTATTTCCATAGTCTAGCTTTAGTTAATTCCCGTAGTTCTCCCCGCCTCTCGCGACCATCACTTGACCTAGCTCGTTCGACGCTCATGCCTAGAATAGTGTAACGTACCTTACTCGTGTTCGACACCCCCACTCTTACTACGATGGGGTTTTTTATTTGGTGAGAAAACCCCTTCTATCAAATTGGCGCCGTTGCCGGGGAAGGCAATGCCATTAGTTTAGGTTGAGTAGAATGGTTCTAGGTCCTTTTTCTTTATTTTTGTGAATATTTTGGCTTGATGGCCACTTCTTTAATTGATCCCCAATATGAGCATGAACCGTTTTGGTCCTATTATGATAGGATCGGAGGCTCTCTTCCTCCTAATCATAATTTTGGCAAGTGGGATATATGTAATTTAATGTATGAGGGTTTGAACTATGAAACACGAGAATGGGTAGAATCTTTATCTTATGGGAATTTCTTAGCTTTCAACTTGGATAGAGCTTGGCTCTTATTCGAGTGTCTCGTTAAGGAAACTTATGAGTGGGAGATGACTACCCAAGGATTACATGGTTTTAGTCATGAGTTGAGCACACTTGAGGAATATGGCTTTAATCAACCGAGATCTCATGCCTCTAACATTGATATTTATCATCAATTTTCACATGAACCGAGCTCGCTCGATCATGTATTTGATAGGTATTTACGAGGTGTTGGCATGAACCCCGTTGATTCACCTCATATTCCCCAAGCTGAGTCTATCGTTCATGACTCTAGTCATGTCCTTGATCCCTCGCCTCTCACAGTTCAACAACCTATCCAAACTCGCATAGACGATGACACCTATTGGCAATGTTATGATGAAAATCGCGAATCTTTCACATCGTCATGTGATGTTGTAGAGGATGAGACCCCCATAATAGAGTCAAGTGATGTTGATAAGGTAATTAATGTGGAGGATGTGGTTATACCACCTTCTCTTATTCCCTTTTTAGGAGGATTTAACCTTGTTTATTCACATCCCACTCCCCTTTCATCCGTGCTCATATCACCCCTATTCGAGGGCACCATCTCTTGTCTTGACTCCCATGTTTCTCTTTTAGAAACCAAGGCAAGGGAGGTGTATGGAGGTGTTTCTTCTCTTTTATTTGATTTTTCTTTTAGTAGTTTTTATTTTGATTTTCCTCCCTGTGGGCACTCACTCCCACATAAGCATTGGATGCCGGTTTTTAAACCGTCCCCTTTGCTTAATTTGATCATTGCTTATGTGGTTTTTAGTGAGTTGAGTGCTAGTGCGTTTGATAAGTTTTTACGAGCTTTGTGGTGCTATTTATTGAGCCCCGGGTGTTTGTTCTGCCGGATGACTTAGATGTAAGTGTTGTTACATCTTAGTCCCTGTGTCCGGCTAGTTCGTCAGGCTCGGGACGTTAAACAAGTGCTTCTCGGGAGGCAACCCGTGATTTATTGCTTTTTAGAGTAAATAATGATTTTTGCTTTTATTTTAGGCATATTTGATTTTAATAATCTAACCTTTTAGCCATTCGCAAATAATAAACCAACCTTTTGATTATTCTTAAATAATCTAACCTTTGTACCAAATTTTATAGAGTGAACCAAAACCAAATTTTAGGTGTCGTTTTGGGGTTGGTTTAAGTAGAGTTTGGGTAGTTTAGCGATAACGTTGTTGACCACTTACCTAAAGACACAAACAACACTTAAATTAGCCCCAATATCACACCTAAAATTTGGTTTTGGTTCACTCTATGAAATTTAGTACAAAGGTTGAATTATTCAGGAATAATCAAAAGGTTGGTTTATTATTTGCGAATGGCTAAAAGGTTGGATTATTAAAATCAAATATTCCTTTATTTTATTATTTTTGAGTCCCATTTTACGCTCGTTTTGGTATGTCATTTGAATGTTGTGCAGATAACGAACATGAATGCAAGCTTCTTTTTTGGGACGAATGCGAGAAGGAGTCCGTAATGATGTGATAAGCCAAGGGGATGAAAATATAGCATTTTGATCTAGATAAGTCCCCCTTTGGCCATCATAATGCAAATGAGAAGAGAAAAGCATAAACTGTGAAGCAGAGAAAGAAGCGGTCGCTCCATAAAAACGCACGGCCGCTCCTATGGAGGACTGCCCTCAATGAACAAGTTGCAAGGGGGCAGCAGCTATTGACCTCAAAGGAGCGGTCACTCCTTACATACGCACGGCCGCTCCTTTGTGTACTGGTACCTTCATTCTTTAAAACTTGAAATGGGTCAGTGGCCGAGGTTTCCAAAAGGAGCGGTCGCTCCTTGCACATGCATGGCCGCTCCTTTGGACGGGTCGAAAAGTCAGTAGCTAATTTAAGAAAAGGAGCGGTCGCTCCTTTACCTTGCTCGGCCGCTCCTTTCGATCTGAATTTTTTTTTACTGGTGACCTTCTATTCTCTCTCCTCACTCTCATTCAAACTTCAAAAAAAAAAGATAAGACAGAGAAGAGCACCACGAAGAACCCTAACCCATCTCCTTCTTCTCCATCATCCTACCTCCATTAAAGCTTCAAGAAACTTCCTTCCTCCAACCCAATCTCCATTTCACTCACATTTTCTCACTCACATTTTCTCCTAAACACTTCCACTCATCTCACACTCCTCACTCCTCCAAAATTCGAACCTAGGGGTCGAATTTCATCATTTAAAAAAAAAAACAGAAATTGTTGAGTTTAAGTGATCAAATCCTTCACTTACGGTTCAAATTTTTGGGTGATAGGGTCAAAGAAAAAAAATTAAAAAAATATCAAAAATAAAAAAAAAAATCGAAAAAAAGAAAAAAGGGGGTTGGGTAGCCATTGTTGTTGGTCTAAGCATAACACAACAACTCTCATTGCAATTCTTCACTTCAAGGAGGTAGTAAGGGGTATTTTCCCTTATGTCCTTGACATGATAATAATGTAATTTTCCCCGTTCTTTTCCCTTATTAATGTAATCATGTCCTTGACAGCCACATACCAATGTAATTTTCATGTTACATACAATTATGAAAATTACATGAAGTATACCTAATTTGGTCAATCCGAAAATCGTCGTCGGGGCCTAACTTAAATTAAATTAATAATAATAATAATAATAATAATAATAATAATAATAATAATAATAATAATAATAATAACGACGATGATAATAATGAAATGAACTTAAATTAAATTAAATTAAATTAAATTAAATTAACTGAACTTAAATCAAATTAACTGAAATTAAATGAAATTAAATTAAATTAAGTCAATAGAAGTCCTAAAGAACGGGGAAAATTACATACAATTATGTGGTATACCAATGTAATTTTCATGTAATAATAATAATAATTATGTCCTTGACATGATCTGAGGCTTGCTTACTTTGATTATCATGTCATCCACATATACTTCAACGTTTTTCCCAATCTGTTTGTTGAAAATTTTATTGACCAAACGTTGGTATGTGGCTCCGGGATTTTTCAGACCGAAGGGCATGACATTGTAGCAGTAGACTCCTTGGTTGGTGATGAATACTGTGTGTGGTTGGTCTTTCTCCGCCAAGGGGATTCGATGATATCCTGCGTTGGCATCCATGAAGCTGAATAGAGCATGCCCGGCCGTTGAATCAACCAGCTTGTCGATTTTTGGCAAAGGATATTCGTCCTTTGGGAAAGCTTTGTTGAGATCGGTGAAGTCCACACACATTCGCCAAGTTTTGTTGGGCTTTCTAACTAGAACCACATTAGCAAGCCAATCGGTGTATTTGCATCCCTGCTTGATGAATCCGGCTTCTAGTAGTTTCTTGACCTCGGCGGCCGCGGCCAAAGTCCACTCTTGGCCCTGGTGTCTGAGCTTCTGCTTGACAGGCTTGTATCCCTGCTTGATGTTCAGCTCATGTTGCATTACTGAGGGACTGATTCCGGGAATTTCATTAACTGAGAATGCAAATACGTCTCGGTATTCTCTAAGTACCGAGACTATTTCTTCTCTTTGTTTGTGGCCGAGGATTCTTCCTACCTTGACCGTTTCTCCTTCGCGTCCAATGGTTACTTCCTCATTCTCTTCAGCTGGTTGTGGTCGGGAGTAACATTTGGGAGAGTCTGTGACGAACATTTCTTTTTCTGAGATATTGTCGTTTTCCCCCATCGTGGTCGGCTCTTTTTGTTTTTCCCCAACCTTTTGGCTCGATTTCTTGAAGCTGTTGACATAGCATTCCCGAGCTGAGTGTTGATCTCCATACAGTCTCCTGACGGATCCTGCGTCGGTCTCGTATTGCAAGAGCAGCTGATAGGTGGATATGGCCGCCTTGACTCGATTGAGAAGGAGCCTTTCGAGGATGATATTTTAAGGTAGAGGTACGTCCACTACTATGAAATCCACCATCAGGTTTCTTCCCTCGTTCTTCTTTCCGATTCGGACTGGAAGCTTAATCGTTCCTTTGGAATCGGTAGTTTGACCACTGAATCCGACTAAGGGATGATGAACCCATGTTAACTCAGTAGTCGGAATGCCTAATTTGGTCAGGCAGCCGAGTGTGATGATGTCGGGTGAGCTGCCACAGTCAATGAGGAATCTTTTACCAAAGAGTTGGCAATCTTCACCTCGACCACCACAGGGTCGTCATAGGGGAGCTAAGCTGAAGGGATCGTCGTTTGATCAAAGACCATTGTCGGAAATGGTTGTTGCTCCTTGACAGCTATTACAGGGAACTTGAGCTGCCGACCGTGTGACTTCCGTGCTTTGTTGCTACTTCCTCCGGAGGCAATTCCCCCTGCAATGACAGCACCATGTCCTGAGTGTCACTGCTTTTGGGTTTCTTTGTCTTTTTATCCGATTCATTCTTTAAGTAGCGATTGATCTTTCCTTCTTCGGCCAGCTGATCTAATGCCTTTTTCAATTCACAACATTCCTGAGTATTGTGGCCACATTCCCTGTGGTACTCGCACCATTGTTTCCTATCCCTCCGAGTGCTGGAGGTCTTCATTGGACTAGGCTTTGGGAAGTTGGTCTTCCCTTTCATCTCAAGGAATATTTCACGTCTAGAAGTATTGAATCGTGAGTCATCCCTCGGCCCTCTATCTTTTGTGCCTGAGTCAGGTTTGCCTCTCGAGGACTTCCTTGTGTTTCTCTTTCTTAGAGCTCTCCTTCGGATGGTTGATATCTGAGACATTGATGTACTTCTGTGCTCGAGCCATGGCCTCGGAGAAGGTAGAGACTTCTTCATTCAGGATGTCAAATCTGAGTCGACTAGGACGAAGCCCTGACATTAGTACCGCAAAGGCCGTAGAGTCCTTCAGATTGGGGATCTCTAACGACTCGGAGTTGAATCTTTTTATGTACTTGGCCAACCCTTCACCCTCTCCTTGTTTACAAAACATAAGGTGTATGCTTGTCCTTTTGTGTTTCTTGGCTGCCATGAAGTGCTGAGTGAATAATGACTCCTAGACTGAAAAGCTAGTGATGATACCCGAGGGCAAATCATTGAACCAGCTAAGTGTTGTGCCTTTGAGAGTAGTTGGGAAGAATTTGCACCATGAAGCTTCGTACCTGGTTTGTACTGCCATGTGAGCTTTATAAGCTGCAAGATGGTCAGTAGGGTCAGTAGTCCCTTGGAAGGACTCAATTGGAGGCACCTTGACTTTACTCGGGTCCGATACCTCAACGATCTCCCGACTGAATGGGGTTTGACAAGAAAGAACAACTGAGGGATCTGCTCAAGGGGCATTCCTTCGGGATATCCCAACCTCATCTAGAATGGCTGAGTTCGCCCGTTGGTCGCGAGAGGACCCTGATGGGAACGCCCTCGGATCCTTAGGTCGGGGAGCTGGCCTGTTCCAAGATGATCTCGGTACCTTTGATTATCTCGCTGAGCGCTGGTAGGCGGGAGCTCCCTTCTTTGCTCTATTATCCACCGAGCGTCTTGATGACGTCTCTGGTCTAGTGGACTGTGACCTCTCAGCGTCTATAGACCCATTATGAAGCCTTCTGTTGTTGAGGAGATTTCTCGCATCTGTTGCCCCTCCAATTTCTGACCGAGTGGGGAACACGATGCCATCCTTCTTCGGCTCGGTCAACCTCTCCCTGCAGGATGGCCGAGTCTCATGTAATTGGGACTTTTCAATCTTCTTTCCACGGACATCTCTGGATTCTTCTAAGTTGATGACGGGCCGCGGCTCAGCACTCTTTATGGCAGGAGTGTGACTTTGGGCCGTTCGTGCTTAGTGGCTTCGGCGTGTTCCTACTAGGGGGAGCCGAGAAGGTTCGCCTCTCCGCATGACTCTTGGTCTTTCCATTGGAGCTTTTCCCTTGGACGGGGCCTTTCACTTAGATGGTGTTGAGTGCAAGGTCTCGTCACTTGGTGTGCACGAGAATATGGCACTAAGATTTGCCCGAAGTGTCTTTGATAGCCGAGTAACGACCTGGTCAAGGTCCCTTCTCGTGACTGGTTGCTCCGGAACATTCTGAGTGGGCACTCTTTGTAACGACCCGACTCGCATAAATCGGCGCGGAAGAAACCGACGAGTCAAGTAGTTATAAACTAAAACTTTAACACTTAGAAAATAAACTAATACCTCAAAATATTATTATTAAACCATAACTGTACAATAACCCACAATCTTGTACAACTAAGTCCAAAAGTCAAACGAACTAAAGATAAAAGTAAAGTGCAACTCTAACCACACGCTAGAGTCTTATACAACAAATGTATATCATAAATCCTGAAACAACGTTTAACAAGTCTAATACTATGAAACAACTGAAATTAACACGTAAAACGCCGCTCGCCCAACCCAAAAGCTAAGCAAGAGCATCATCGTCAGATGTACCTGAAAAACACAACATATCCACCATCAGTGGCGAGTAACATAACTGACTCACCCTAACGGGAATACACAAGTACATAGCATCAATCAAATAACATCACACATACAATCCTCGAAGACACGAGACATCCTCAAGCTCGTAATCCCAGAAATCAACTCATCACTCGACATCATCATCATACGATATCTCACAACTCAATTCTAACTCGGGTGCAGTCATTCTAGTTCTAGACCGGACTGTGCTCGTACGGAAGCATCTTACGCAACCGAACTTCTACTATGTCAGGACCGGGCATAAGCCATACACCCAAATCCCACGAACCCAATACTTGGAAATTCGTGTTCCTAATCCCCAATTATTCTGAGCGTACTAGGAATAACATAGTGAGACTCCAAAACTATTCCGATACCGCGGACGGAAATAGTGGCAACGTCTTAACCCAGAGACTTAGCATAAGACATACACAAAGTCAAGGGCGTCCAGAAAGAAATCAAGCAAAAGGTCTCATCATATCATCGAAGTTAGTTAAAAACAAGAATAAGCCATACTCTTGAAATTAATAACCCAAAATATCGAAGTTAACCCAAGAACTGCCTAAAGCCATGATCTTGAGACTAACCAAACATCATATCATCAATCTTTAACTACATCTTTAATCAATATATCCCAAATCTTTAACTTCCAAGACTCTTTCAACATCTTTCTTTAACTTTCAAGACTCTTAAAGAACTCATCAATCCTCAACAAGAACTCTAAAGAACTCAATCAAGAACCTTAAAGAACTCACCTATTACTCAAAGAACTCATAAAGAAACTATTCAAGATTCAAGAACTTCAATCAAGAACTTAATCAAGATTCAAGAACTTCGATCAAGAACTCATACAACAACAAACCACACGTATGAAATCATCATCAATCACACGAAAATCTCAACATTCCTTTATCAATATTCAACAAACTTAAACCCAAGCACCATGATTTCAAAATATCATGAAAACAATCTTAAAATATGGAAAACCACCATTAAAACATCATCACAATATTTCAAAATCAGATTTAAAGAATAACTTCAAAACCATGAACGATCATCATCAATTCAATCAAACATGCATTTAATTAAGGCTATAAACATAGTACTACCAATTAAGTTGAGTTAGCATGTTACCTAATTGAAGATAACACACAAACACGAGCACACAACACGGCTCACAACACGGTTTGGCTCGAACCACACGAACACGAGCACACCAACAGCACCACCAACACGGCTGCAGTACACGGCCCACTGCACGAACACGGCACTTGCACGGACACCACTGCACCACCACGAGCACTGCACAAGCACGGCTGTTGCACGGCTGCACCGTCACGCACACACGGCCCTCCTTCCCGGCACGAGCACGATCAAAACCCAACCCGAACTAACGATCTTGAATGAAATAATTGGGTTAAATTGTGTTTTAGACTACTTAAAGATCAATAGACTTTGAATCTTTAAGATTGGGGTTGGAAAGATTGATGAACAAATGTTCAATTTGGAACACCAAAAATGGCGTGAAGATGAACAAATGGGAGGGAGTTTTGTGTTGATTAAATTGGTGGCAAGAGCATTTGATGGCAAATTGTGTTTAAAAGCAAGGATGACAAAATGAACCAAGGCCTTACTAACTCTCCTATTTATAGAGTTAGTTAAGGTGTGAACACAAGGCAAGTGGCAACCTTGCCATGCCTCATAGAAAACCGGCCAAGGAGAGGGAATTGGGCCAAGTTTGAGCTCTAAATGGGCTCTCGGGATCCATTGGGCCAATTATTGAATTTTACATGAAAATCATGAAACCAATCGATTTAGCCCAAAATTAATATTAAATAATTAATTAGAAAATTAAATAATAAAATTCTAATTAATTAAATAATAATTAAAATAAATAATAAAAACTGAGAAATAAAACATTTCGATTAAATCGAAATTATTCACATAAAAATTAAAATAAATAGTTCAAAATAAATTTTGAACTAGCAAATAAACACATAATTACACATATAATTACCGGCAAAAATACCGATAAAATCTGGGTCATTACAACCTCCCCTCCTTAAAGAAATTTCGTCCCGAAATTTCAAGGTGCAGGAGATCGCTCCCCATCGAAAAGCTCAGGGTACTTCTGCCGCATAGACGCTTCCGTCTCCCAAGTCGCTTCTTCATGGTGTTGATTTCTCCACAACACCTTGACAAGCAGTACCTGCTTACGCCGCAGGGTTCTCTCCTCCCGATCCAAGATCTGGACGGGTCGCTCCTCATAAGTCAGATTCGGCTCGATTACGACCGGATCCACTGAGATTACATGAGTAGGATCATGTACATATTTCCTTAGCTGGGAAACATGAAATACGTCATGAACGTTAGCCAAACTAGGTGGTAATGCCAATCGATAAGCCACCTCCCCAACTCGTTCTAATATCTCGTAAGGTCCCACATATTTCGGTCGAAGTTTACCTTTTTGACCAAAGCGTACAACTCCCTTGAAAGGTGAAACCTTAAGCAAGACTTTGTCACCTACTTCGAAAGCCAGTGGTCTACGTCGATTATCGGCGTAAGATTTCTGACGACTCTGAGCGGCCTGCATCTTAGACCGAATGACTCGAACCTTCTCGATAGTATCGCGTACCATCTCAGGTCCTAGAGCCACAGTATCACTGATATCATTCCAGCAAATCGGACTCCGACATTTCCTGCCATACAGGGCCTCGTACGGAGCCATCTCAATGCTAGAGTGATAGCTGTTATTATAGGAAAACTCTATCAAGCAAAGCATACGCACCCAAGACTGATGATACTCCAGAGTGCATGCTCGAAGCATATCCTCCAAAGTCTGGATGGTCCTCTCCGTCTGACCATCAGTCGCCGCATGAAAAGCGGTGCTCAACTTCAGCTTTGTCCCAAAGGCTTCCTGAACTGATTTCCAGAAACGAGATAGAAACCTCGGATCCCGATCAGAAATAATCTCCCTCGGAACTCCGTGAAGTCGGATTATGTCCTGAGTATACGCCTCAGCTAGACGCTCCATCGACCAGGTCATTTTCATCGGAATGAATCTAGCGACCTTAGTTAACCTATCCACAATGACCCAAATAGCATTCAAGCCATTGCACGTGGGTAAGCTCACTACAAAGTCCATAGAAACAGACTCAAACTTCCAGGTCGGAATAGGTAGTGGCTGCAACAGACCTCCTGGTCTCTGATGCTCAATCTTGACCTTCTGACAGGTCAAACACCGAGCAACAAACTCTGCTACATCCCTTTTCATCTTAGGCCACCAGAACTGGCCCTTGAGATCCTGGTAAAGCTTATTACCACCGGGATGAACAGAATAAGGCGAGCTATGTGCCTCGGACATGATCCTGTTCCTAAGATCAGAACAGTCCGGTACACACCATCTCCCTCGAAAGTGCATACTACCATCAGAAGAAATCGTGAAACCAACGGCTTTACCTTGCTGTATAGCCTCTCGAATCCTAGCAAGCTGTGGGTCGTTCTGCTGACCCTCACGCATTTCCCGAATCAAATCAGGTTCAGCACTCATCGACGTCAGACGAAGTCTGACGGAACCACGGCTTCTACTGAAGCTCAAGCGATGTTTGCGGCTTAGCGCATCTGCAACCAAATTCGCTTTGCCCTCGCAATAGTTGAGCGTCAGGTCATAGTCCTTAATCAACTCAAGCCACCGCCTCTGCCTCATATTGAGGTCTTTCTGAGTGAAGATGTACTTGAGACTCTTGTGATCCGTGAATACTCTACACGAACCACCATAGAGATAGTGCCTCCAAATTTTGAGCGCGAACACTACAGCCGCTAACTCTAAGTCATGCGTAGGATAGTTACGCTCGTGCACCTTCAGTTGCCTTGATGCGTAAGCGATGACCTTCCCACCCTGCATGAGCACGCAACCTAAGCCACTCTTCGAAGCATCACTATAGACCTCGAAGCCCTCTTCATCGTTCGGAAGAGTAAGAATCGGAGCAGAGACTAATCTCTGTTTCAACTCCTGAAAAGCTTGCTCGCAAGCCTCTGTCCAAACGAATCGGACCTCCTTCTGTAGGAGACTAGACATCGGCCTAGCTATCTTGGAGAAGTCCTGGACGAATCGTCGATAGTATCCGGCTAAGCCAAGAAAACTACGAACTTCCGCCACATTTCTCGGGCTACTCCAATCCACTACAGCCTTAATCTTGGCTGGGTCTACCTTAATGCCTTCTTTGCTGATCACGTGACCTAGGAAGGCTACTTCGCGAAGCCAGAACTCACACTTGGAGAGTTTCGCGAACCACTTATGACTCCTCAATATCTCAAGTACCATTCGGAGATGTTCCGTATGCTCGGACTCATCTCTAGAATATACCAAGATATCGTCAATAAATACTACGACACACTTGTCGAGTAAGTGGTGAAATGTCCGGTTCATCTGGTCCATAAACACGGCTGGCGCGTTAGTAAGACCAAAGGGCATCACTTCGAACTCGTAATGGCCGTATCTAGTACGAAAAGCAGTTTTCGGAATGTCTTCCTTCTTAACTGGGATCTGATGATACCCAGATCGAAGATCTATCTTCGAAAACACTCCTGCTCCTCGCAGTTGATCAAACAGGTCCTCAATCCTAGGCAACGGGTATTTATTCTTGATAGTTACCCGATTTAACTCTCGGTAGTCTATGCACAGACGCATACTGCCATCTTTCTTCTTCACGAAGAGCACAGGTGCTCCCCACGGAGAAACACTAGGCCTAATGAAGCCTTTATCGATCAAATCCTGGAGTTGCGTCTTCAACTCCAATAACTCAGATGGTGCCATCCGGTACGGTGCTTTTGAGATTGGCGCTGTGCCGGGAACTAAGTCGATATGAAACTCGACGTCGCGCTCAGGTGGAACGCCTGGTAGCTCATCAGGAAATACGTCTCTGAAATCCCTCGCTACAGGTATATCGTCCAACGGAGACTCATCAGTCAAGTCTCGTACCTGACAAAGAAACACCATATTGCCCTTCCGGCGATGCTTCCTCATCTTCAAGGCTGAGATTACCTTTACTCCTTTCTTAAGGACGAACCCAGAGTAGGTAACTCGGTTGCCCTGAGATCCTCGGAATGTCACTGACTGATCTCGGCAACGAATGATCGCTCGATACCTCGATAGCCAGTCCATACCAAGTATAACGTCAAACTCCATCAACGGAAACTCCTTCAGATCGGCCGTCGCTTGCTCCCCTGCTATTACGATAGGCACTCCTCGGAACTCCCGCTGACAAGTAAAATCCTCTCCTGAAGGGAGAGTAATAACTGAACGAACAGGTAGACTGCCACGAAGATCTGACCTCGAGGCAAAACTACTAGCCACAAAAGACACAGTAGCACCAGAATCAAAAAGAACTAATGCTAACACACCAGAGACAAGAAATCTACCTGATACAACATCGGGCTGAACCTCGGCCTCCGCCTCGGTCATACAGTAGACTCGGTTCTTCACCGGAGTCTTTGTCGGTGCTGGAAGCTGCTTAACCTCTGAATCTGGCCTCCTCTCGGGACAAACTGTCGACTTGTGGCCTACCTTACCACACGTAAAGCAAGTGATCGGAGAACCGTCGCACGTCTTCCCTGGATGGAAGTCTCTACCACAGCCTCGACAACTCGAACCACCATTACCCTTATGCGAACTCGTGGTCGGAGGGGTACGGCTAGGTGCGCTGAAACGGGGCTTCTTAAACGAAGCTGTAGTCACCGGAACCGGAGCTCTCTTCTTGCTCGAATCTTCCTCAGAAATTGATGACTGTATCTCGAGTGCCACATCATAGGCCTGCTGGAACGTCGTCGCTCCACTACTGATCACGTGAACTCGGATCCTCGGATCTAGCTTCTTGATGTAGCGCTTGACTCGATCCTTCTCCGACGGAACCACAGACGTAGCGAACCTCGATAACTCCGTGAATCGATCAGTGTACGCCTGGACAGTCATCTTACCCTGTGTCAGAGTAAGGAACTCCTCCTGTTTCTGCCACCGCAACTCGTCGGGGTAGAAACGCTCCTGGACCTTATCGATAAAGTCGGTCCAAGTCATAGCATGCAGCGGCTGGTACGCGTCCTTAGCTAATGCCCACCAGTTATCGGCCTCCCCACGTAAGTAATATGCGGCGATCTGCACCCTCTCCTGATCGGGACAACACGTCGCATCAAAGAGTTTCCCCATCTCGCGGGTCCAGCTCTCTAAGGTAGTAGGGTCGGCAACCCCATCATATGTCGGAGGTCGGTGACGCGCGATTCGGTCGAACGTCGACTGCGTACTCGGCGTATGACGATTATGGTGTGCCAACGTAAGGATTGCCTCCTCGAGGGCCCGCAACCTCTGTCGTCCAGTATGCAACCGGCGAGGTGTAGACATGCTGCAACGCATCACAACAACAAACATAACAAGGATAACAAGTCAGTAAAATACCCTACCAAATACATACTAAGAATAAGAAGGAAAGGAAAAATAGGAAGAATCCTATCCCGGTCTTTCTACCCAACTCTTCTCCCTTCACATAATCCTAGAATTGGTTTAATCGCTCGGGAAAGTAAAGCTCTCATCTCCCGGGTTTAACTCAGATCCTAGAAACTTCATTTCAACCTATTCGGCTCTGATACCAACTGTAACGACCCGACTCGCATAAATCGGCGCGGAAGAAACCGACGAGTCAAGTAGTTATAAACTAAAACTTCAACACTTAGAAAATAAACTAATACCTCAAAATATTATTATTAAACCATAACTGTACAATAACCCACAATCTTGTACAACTAAGTCCAAAAGTCAAACGAACTAAAGATAAAAGTAAAGTGCAACTCTAACCACACGCTAGAGTCTTATACAACAAATGTATATCATAAATCCTGAAACAACGTTTAACAAGTCTAATACTATGAAACAACTGAAATTAACACGTAAAACGCCGCTCGCCCAACCCAAAAGCTAAGCAAGAGCATCATCGTCAGATGTACCTGAAAAACACAACATATCCACCATCAGTGGCGAGTAACATAACTGACTCACCCTAACGGGAATACACAAGTACATAGCATCAATCAAATAACATCACACATACAATCCTCGAAGACACGAGACATCCTCAAGCTCGTAATCCCAGAAATCAACTCATCACTCGACATCATCATCATACGATATCTCACAACTCAATTCTAACTCGGGTGCAGTCATTCTAGTTCTAGACCGGACTGTGCTCGTACGGAAGCATCTTACGCAACCGAACTTCTACTATGTCAGGACCGGGCATAAGCCATACACCCAAATCCCACGAACCCAATACTTGGAAATTCGTGTTCCTAATCCCCAATTATTCTGAGCGTACTAGGAATAACATAGTGAGACTCCAAAACTATTCCGATACCGCGGACGGAAATAGTGGCAACGTCTTAACCCAGAGACTTAGCATAAGACATACACAAAGTCAAGGGCGTCCAGAAAGAAATCAAGCAAAAGGTCTCATCATATCATCGAAGTTAGTTAAAAACAAGAATAAGCCATACTCTTGAAATTAATAACCCAAAATATCGAAGTTAACCCAAGAACTGCCTAAAGCCATGATCTTGAGACTAACCAAACATCATATCATCAATCTTTAACTAAATCTTTAATCAATATATCCCAAATCTTTAACTTCCAAGACTCTTTCAACATCTTTCTTTAACTTTCAAGACTCTTAAAGAACTCATCAATCCTCAACAAGAACTCTAAAGAACTCAATCAAGAACCTTAAAGAACTCACCTATTACTCAAAGAACTCATAAAGAAACTATTCAAGATTCAAGAACTTCAATCAAGAACTTAATCAAGATTCAAGAACTTCGATCAAGAACTCATACAACAACAAACCACACGTATGAAATCATCATCAATCACACGAAAATCTCAACATTCCTTTATCAATATTCAACAAACTTAAACCCAAGCACCATGATTTCAAAATATCATGAAAACAATCTTAAAATATGGAAAACCACCATTAAAACATCATCACAATATTTCAAAATCAGATTTAAAGAATAACTTCAAAACCATGAACGATCATCATCAATTCAATCAAACATGCATTTAATTAAGGCTATAAACATAGTACTACCAATTAAGTTGAGTTAGCATGTTACCTAATTGAAGATAACACACAAACACGAGCACACAACACGGCTCACAACACGGTTTGGCTCGAACCACACGAACACGAGCACACCAACAGCACCACCAACACGGCTGCAGTACACGGCCCACTGCACGAACACGGCACTTGCACGGACACCACTGCACCACCACGAGCACTGCACAAGCACGGCTGTTGCACGGCTGCACCGTCACGCACACACGGCCCTCCTTCCCGGCACGAGCACGATCAAAACCCAACCCGAACTAACGATCTTGAATGAAATAATTGGGTTAAATTGTGTTTTAGACTACTTAAAGATCAATAGACTTTGAATCTTTAAGATTGGGGTTGGAAAGATTGATGAACAAATGTTCAATTTGGAACACCAAAAATGGCGTGAAGATGAACAAATGGGAGGGAGTTTTGTGTTGATTAAATTGGTGGCAAGAGCATTTGATGGCAAATTGTGTTTAAAAGCAAGGATGACAAAATGAACCAAGGCCTTACTAACTCTCCTATTTATAGAGTTAGTTAAGGTGTGAACACAAGGCAAGTGGCAACCTTGCCATGCCTCATAGAAAACCGGCCAAGGAGAGGGAATTGGGCCAAGTTTGAGCTCTAAATGGGCTCTCGGGATCCATTGGGCCAATTATTGAATTTTACATGAAAATCATGAAACCAATCGATTTAGCCCAAAATTAATATTAAATAATTAATTAGAAAATTAAATAATAAAATTCTAATTAATTAAATAATAATTAAAATAAATAATAAAAACTGAGAAATAAAACATTTCGATTAAATCGAAATTATTCACATAAAAATTAAAATAAATAGTTCAAAATAAATTTTGAACTAGCAAATAAACACATAATTACACATATAATTACCGGCAAAAATACCGATAAAATCTGGGTCATTACACTCTTGGTTCCGGTTCTGTTTCTCTCTTGGGCTCAACTTCTGAGCCGCGTGGGTTTTGTTGAACGAGAGTTGCTCCTGATGCCCCCACGTCTTCCTGGTCATTTGTTTGAGGATGACCAGGGAAAGGCTTGAGCGACGAGTAGCGTGAGATCTAGTGTTGGCCATTTGAGTATTGACTGACCGATGTGCTATCTCCCCACAGACGGCCCCAATCTGTTTCCGTTTTCAGGAAACTTAAGATGCAAAGAGGTAAGGTAAGATAAACAGGGGAGAGCCTCTGTGTATGCTGACTAGATCTCGGGATGGTGACTAAGCTGAGTTGTGGATGAGCTGGTGCTTGGTGTTGACTGGACTCCCTTGAACGGGCTCGGGCCTGGCTGAGTGAGTCCTGCTGTAGGAGCCATGGCTGGCTCCCCACTTTTTTTTTTGGTTCCTCCGCCCGTCGCCGCCAAGAGGCCGTATTAGACCTAGGCGTATTGGCGATGGGAGGAAGAATGGATTGGATAGAGGGAAAAAAAGATTAACAGAAAGGGACATTATTAGTAGGAGTCGCCAATGAGTTTTTAGGAATTAAACTCATAAACCATGTATTTAGATCAAAATAACGAATGGGACACGATTTAGGGACGGATCTAACTAGCACGATTCCATCCCTTCGATCCCATGGTGATGACTCCAAAAATGGTCGTACGAACCAAAGATTGAATTCGGGGGCAAGGGTACTAATATGGCGGAATGCGTCATATTAGCCCATAGGCGGCCTTTACTAATTTCTCTCAATTACAAATATAAAAGTTATATAAAAATATAAAAATTATTTTAAAAAGAAATTAGCGACAAAAAAAATTCAACGCTGATAAATCAACATTTACAAAAATAATGCGCTGACATGTCAGTGTTTTGAAAAATAATGCGCAGATATGTCAGCGTGTTGAAAAATAATGCGCTGACATGTCAGCGTTGAAATAAAAATCGCGCTGACTAGTCAGCGCAATAAAAAATTACTCGCTGATAAATTAGCGTAAAAAATAATTTGTCGCTATTTTTTGTTAATAAAAAAATGTAATAAAAAAAATATTTACCAATGTACAAAGAAAATAAATGAAAAGTAAGACTCTCAGGAAACTTACCACTTCTCGTTCGAAGATTTTTCCTTGAATGTTAAGATGGACAGAACTTCGCCTTAGTATAACGAATTGATGAAAAAGTAAACTAATTTGTAAAATATAAGAGAATTTTGAAAGAATGGAGTATTATAAAGTAATGAGAGTATAGATCAGAGTTGTAGTAAGAAGTATCAGGAAAAGAAAAAACCGTCCCCCTTGAAATGAGAGAATAGGGGTTTATATAAGAAAATAGTCAGCGTTTTCATAGGAAAGTTGCTAACAGATCAGCGTGTCATGTCTGTCCACGCTGATGTGCTAGCGCGTTCCTTCAATATACGATGATACTGCTAGCAATTCTTTCCCTTCAACGCTGATTTTTCAGCGTATCAAATCAAAAAACGCTTGCTAAAATGGCAATTAAAAAAAATATTTTTCTAAAGATCCGCGCTGAATATATATTATCGCTAATATCTTCAGCGAATCAAGGTTTGAAACGCTAGGAAATCAGCGTATCATATGAATATTCACTAATGATGCCAGCTCGGATATGGGCAACAAGCTGATTGGGTCAGCGCATCACCATTTTATACGCTAATGTTTAAATTTTCTAAACACCATAGCTTTGGATCTGTAACTCCAAATAGTACATGTAATACATCGTTTTGAAGCTCTTTCAGTCTACTATAAGACTGAAATATAATTTTGAAATAATTTTTGGTTGAAAATAAAAAAATATTTTAATAAGGCTTAATAATGTCCAGTAACACACAATTAGTCAATCCTCTAGAAAAGTGAGTTTATTTATCATCATCGAGTTTTTCCTCGGGACAAGGGACCAAATCTGGTGTCAACAATTAGCCCCCACTTTGATTGAGTCTGAGTAAGACGACAATCAAAGTATGCTCGAATCGCTTTTCGAGACTTTAGATTCGGAACCAAGGGCTCCTAAAAATACCGATGGGCGAGTGAAAGTTTTAGAAAGCGGATGGCTTCGAAAACATAACTAAAAAAATTATCCTTTAATTTTGGAAAACGAAAACAAAAGAAAAAAAAATCTTTTTCTAAGTAATCAATTTCTTTGAAAGAAATCGACACATAGAAAATTTTATAAAAAGGAATTAGAAGATGTAATGAATTAGCTCATTTATTGAAAGAAATTTAGTAGATTCGTTCATCTACTAAAGTTAGAAAACACTTGAGAAACATGAGTAGATTTGTTTATCTACTTAAAAGAAATAGTAATAAATTCGCTTATTTACTACAAGTTTTAGCAAAAGATAGTAAATTCGTTTAGTTACTAAAAGTTGAGCAAAAGATAGTAAATTCGCTTATTTACTATAATTTGTAGCAAAGTAAGTAAATTCGCCTTTTTACTTAAAGTTTTGAAAAAAGTAGTAAATTCGTTTATTTACTAAAAGTTGAGCAAAAGATAGTAAATTCGCTTATTTACTATAAGTTGTAGAAAAGTAAGTAAATTCGCTTATTTACTTAAGGTTTTGAAAAAGGTAGTAAATTCGTTTATTTACTACAAACTTAGCAAAAATAGTAAATTTGCTTATTCACTATAAGTTGTAGCAAAGTGAGTAAATTCGCTTCTTTACTCTTAAATTGTAGTAAATTCGCTTATTTAATTACTAGAAGAAATTTGCAAAAGATAGTAAATTCGCTTATTTACTATAAGTTGTAGCAAAGTAAGTAAATTCGCTTATTTACTTAAAGTTTACAAAAAAGATAGTGAATTCGCTTATTTACTTTAAGTTGTAGCAAAAGATAGTAAATTCGCTTATTTACTATAAGTTGTTGCAAAGTAAGTAAATTCACTTATTTACTTAATGTTTTAGAAAAGCGTAGTAAATTCGTTTATTTACTAAAAATTGAGCAAAAAATAGTAAATTCGCTTATTTACTATAAGTTGTTTCAAAGTAAGTAAATTCGCATATTTACTTAAAGTTTAGAAAAATTTAGTAAATTCGTTTATTTACTAAAAGTTTAGAAAGAGTTAGTAAATTCGCTTATTTACTAAAAGTTGAGCAAAAGATAGTAAATTCGCTTATTTACTATAAGCTGTAGCAAATTAAGTAAATTCGCTTATTTACTTAAAGTTTTGAAAAAGGTAGTAAATTCATTTATTTACTAAAATTTGAGTAAAAGATAGTAAATTCGCTTATTTACTATGAGTTGTAGCAAAGTAAGTAAATTCGCCTATTTACTTAAAGTTTAGAAAAATGTAGTAAATTCGTATATTTACTACAAGATACATAGTAGATTCGTTTATCCACTATGGGTTTAGCAGAAGATATTGGTTCATTTATTTACTTGTCTAAAAGGATCATTTTTAAAGTAATAGACAAATGTATCTATAAAAGCTAAAATATTTATTAGAGAAAACTAAATTAAGGATAAAAAGGTTTGTGAAAATAAAATTAATAATAATAATAAGAGGACAAAAGGAAAAAAAAAAGATAAAATAATGATAAAGAAAAAATAAAAAGAAAATAAAAGGAAGAAAAGTGAATGAGCATGAGCTTACAGCAACTCAGAAAGATAAGAAGATACCTGGATAGCAATTATCAACGCAATTTTAGCAGCGTAAGTTCATTTAGTCCGCTGATTTGTCAGCGTGTACTATAGAAGCGCGCTGGTTCTTCAGCGGTTCCTAAGAAAATGCGCTGACGTTTCAGCGTTTCTTCAGGTGAGTCGCTCGGTTTTTTTTTTTTTTCTTTGAACTTGTTATTTTAAACCTTCATTTTCTACCATTGTTGTTAGGTCTTAAAGCTTTTGAGTTAAATTGTGAAATTCAAGTACCATTTGCTCTTTTACTCCAACTTTTTTTATTTTGGAGATTTTTAAGCACTACATGTGTGTACTTTGTATCTTGAATTTTGCATTTTTTAACTAGCCAAAAATGATGCCCCACGTATATATAAGTTGAATGGATGAAGAATTTGAGGTTTTTTTTTGCATTTTGAGCATTTTTATACCCTTTTATTTTGGCCTTAAAAATCCTATACTGGATTTTTTTTTTTGTGCCTTTGAGAATTTGAAGTAAAAGTGATCCAAATTATCTTTGCTTAGTTGAGATTAAGCCTATTGTAAAATGACTTGTGTTTCAGAGTAAAGTGCTTCAAACGCCACTAAGTTGATGTTAACAATGTGCTACATGTTATTTTAATAAGAAGTTTAATTGCTTCTTAAATATTTAGAAAGTGATGATATCGATGTCTACATTGGCAGCAGAAGATGTCTACATTTTCAACTGAAGAAATTGATCAACTGTCTTTCAGGGAAGATACTTGTAAAAGTGTCCTAATTCGATGACGCACATATATTATGATAATACAAGCTTGAAGACGGTGTTTAAGCAGGGCCCAAATATGACTAGTGAGCAAGGCTAAGCAAGGCTCAAGTAAGGATAGTGAGCAAGGCTCTGTTGGCGAAAGAAATTTTTTACGCTGACATGATCCGCGGTTGTAACAACGAGCACTAAAGACCATAACTGACTAATGAATGATTTTTTAAGCTTCAATTGTTGTTATACCAAAGCAATATCTTAATACCAATGGGTATGCAAGTGTTGAGCGATTGAAAACTCATATTTCAACCGTATTGGTTAAATTTGTTTAACAAGACTTTGAGACTAATTTAAAATTTTGACTTTGGGCCAAAATTTTGTAATCTAAACCAATGGGTTTATGCATTAGACCAAGGGCCTGTTTTCCATTTTTATGGTAATTTTATATGGAGGATTATTGACATTCCCCAAAAATAATAAAACATTAAATTATTCACTTAAAATTAGATTTTTCAAGTGAAAAATTGTCGAATGTTTAGCAATGGATTGAAGCGAATGGCTTCAGAAGAACTTGAGAAAGGTAGCCCCCAATTAAAGGGTATGCATGTGTTTTGAAAAGGCAAAATATCTACAAAAACAAAAAAAAAAAAGTTAGCCAATCAAGTTAGTTAGGAACAGAACAGAAAGGAGTGGGGATATCTCAACTTTTTTCCCAAATAAAATAAAAATGAATTTTTTTTTTCCAAATAAAAGAGAGAAAAAAATACATAACAGAGTCCTATCTTCGACAGAAGTAATAATACTTGATAAATGATTATTTATTAGTGCTTCTCAACGAACAATTTAAATGTGCTCATTTAATCTTTAAAAAGTGTTCCATTGTTGAAAATTATTTCCTCATATTTTAAAAAATAAGGGCTTTTAACTTGGCTATCATGTTATGATAATCTCTTGTGAAGAAGTAAGAGATATAATGCTCACACACGATTTTGCATGTGCTTATGAGAGAATGCTCAAAGTAAATAAAAGACCACAATTATTTATGAAAACCAAATCTTAATGGAAGTAAAGCTACGAGTGACGTCCTTGCTATGAGGACTGGGTAATTAGATTGAACTTATTGTGACATAAGAATAAGTTGAGATAAAGGTTCTAAGAGTCCTAAATGATTTTAGGTGTGATGAAGATTAAGTAGGATATGCGATTGTGGAAAGAAAAAAAATAGAAGAAGTTTGGTGCAAGATGAAGCAAGTCACTCTATATAGATTGGTGGCTGGGATTGAAATCCTAAGGTGAAAAAGAAAACAAATTTGGATGTGATAAAAAAGGAGACAAAGAAGAATAAGAAGAAGAAGAAGATGGAAGAAGAAAAGGAACAAGAAGAACAAATGCTACCAATATATATACAATATAAAGTGTCTTGTTTTAAGTGATATCAATGCAATACTTTAGGACGTTTTTTATGTGCCTTTAATCAAATTGATCATATACAAGACTTAGGGTGAGTCTTGTGGTTGAAGGACCTTTTGTGAGGCCTTAAAAATTTGCTCAGTTGTTTTTTATAAAAAAATATTGAAAGTCCTTAAAATGTAGGACAAGTGTGGCCGCACCTTATAAAAGGTTGCATACGTATCCAATTCGAGTTGGAATCAGGCCTTACGTACCTCTTTCAATCTGAGTCATTTGTGATGAAAAGTAAGACACGTATTGAAGGACACCTCAAGGAGGGCTTTTCCAAGGTTGTATTGTGGCTAGGCTTAGGGTTTAAGAAAGAAATGGATAAAAGAGGCTGAAATACCCAAAAATAAAACCCTAATGTGCTATAATATTATATTTTTGATTGACTTTCCTTTGTTTAGAACAACTTTATTTTTTTTAAGACTT
This sequence comes from Salicornia ramosissima, assembly GCA_951394345.1. NCBI lineage: Eukaryota > Viridiplantae > Streptophyta > Magnoliopsida > Caryophyllales > Amaranthaceae > Salicornia > Salicornia ramosissima. Next base: position 29,074,240 of record OX596236.1, on the reverse strand, counting down.
CAATGTTAAGGCTTTTTGCCACACATTTTGCATTTGAAATTAATTGAAAATTGAAGCCAACTTATTTGATTTAGGACTTTCCAATTAGAATCGTTGTCTAATAATTGTCTTAGCACAATCCCCATTCCCAGGCTTAGTATGATATGGGTTGAAAAGAATAGGCCATGTGTTTGGGCTCAAAAGGGCTTCCAAGAAAGTGGATCACAATGTAGGTTTAAAGTAGTTCATATTCAAAGGTGACAAAATTGCCTCTTGTGTTGGTGTGTTGTGTCATTCATCATTGTAGGTGGACTTAGAATGAGCCCCCTATTTTCAAGGCTTTAGTTAAGCCTAAATTTGGGCGTATATAGCCCACAACATACATTAGAGCATAATATTTGACCCAATAGAATGATTATTTGGGTCAATTTAATTGCTCTTTAATGATCGGCAATTTTATTTATTGAAAGTTAGCGAAGATAATGATACATCAATATGGAGGTATGCGAAGTTGTTAACACATTTTAATTGAGTTGCATTGTCTACGCTTTGCCGAATATTTGTTCTCAAACTCATTGCATTAATAATATTGATTTGTGTTTCAATTAAACAAGACAATTCTCCTAATTAGATTTGAAAAGTACTTAGATATGAATCTCATGTTATGGAATATAGAGATAAGTACAATTCAATAGGACTTGATAGCTTAAGAGTCTATTATTTAAAGAAAGAAAGAAAGAAAAGAAAGTTTAGAATAATAAAAAAAAAATGAGAAGTGAAGGAGGGGGGATCTAGTGTACACTCGGCTTTCAATTTTTCTTGGGGTTGTCATTCATTTTATTGGGCTTTCTCGAGTGTGCATTCGATTGATTTTTCAATTTCATTTGATAGCCAATGTTAGAAGTTTTATCTTTTAAGATTATTCAATCCAAAGAGTGGGTCTAGGGCGCACTAATTGAAATAACCTAAATGGATTATTTGAAAGAAGATGAACCTTGGGTCCATTCATCTAAAACATTTTCGTATAAATGTTTTTTTTTAAAAAAAAGTGGACCAAGGGGTCTGTTGTACTCAACACTATCTCATAAAAAATGTGTTTATTGAGATAAAGAAAATAGACGAATGGTCTGAAAAAAAAAAAAAATTGTTGCATAATTCAAGTCTCTCGATGCATGGGAATGTATCATTTTTCATCGTATTAAGAGTGAATTTTAATTTGAAAGAAGAAAATAAATATTATCAATTTCTTATGCAAACAATTTTATTATTTACATTAGGCATTTTTCAACATTTTTTTATGCCAATAATATGCTTGAAATAAAGTTATATCATGATGAGGCCGAACAAAAAAAAAGTTGCCTACGTATCCCGAGAAGGGAATCGGGCCATGCGTAGTTCTAACATAAACAACTGTTAAAGTCCATGGTGGTTCTGTAATGAACATATTGGACTCATATAGTTTTAGGATTATTTTAATGAATAAATAATAAAATACTCTTGAAATGAAGATTACAATCAGCGTATAGAAAAAAAATTGAACGCTGATTAACTAGCGATAAAAGAAGATAGTCGCTAATCCATCAGCCTAGCAGGAAATGAATCGCTGATCAATCATCGTAGCAAGGAATTAAGCAGTGATCAATTAGCGTAAATATAATTTTAACGCTGCATGTTTTCAATTTTTTTTTAAATGTATAAAATGGGTTAAGACTTTATTTATTTAAGTCCTTGTGCCCATATATACAGTAATATGGACTTATGTGAGCCCATATTTTGAATGACTTAGAATGAGTCAAGGATTATTTGAAAGACTTGGAATGAGTCTATTATTAAAAAAATTGGATTGAGATTTTAAAACTCCCTTTTTTTTGGAACAATTATAAAATATAGGAACAATTTGTGTAAATGAGCACAAGTGAATGTTGATTTTATTTATTCATAGACAAGTAGGAGGAGTGATTTATTGCATGTACAAAGTTTAAGACCCTTAAAAAATGTTTACAAGAATAAAAAATGAGAAAGAAAAAAAACCAAAAAAAAAATTAAAAGAAAAAAAAAAATAACCGCGTTCTAGTACGAAATGCTAATCCATCAGCGTTGTAGGGAACAATACGATGAACGATCAGCGCTTCAAAGTCGAACGCGCTAATAGAGCAGCGTTTTATAACTGAATTCGCTGATTTTGAATCTTTCTTTTAAATTTTTTTTTTTAAAGTTGGAAAAAAAAAAAAGATAAGAGGGAAAAAAAAGTTAGATGGTTAGATTCATTAAACTTTTAGAATTAGGCTAATTAAATCCTACCTAAAGGATGTACTTAGTCAAATTTTAAGTTGATTTAATTTGCATTAATAATTTCAAATTTCAAATTGAATTGTGAATTTATTAACATAAATAAAATCTTTTATTAAAGAATAAGGGAAGTCCCAGATAATTCCTAATTAGTATAAGATTATGTTAACAAAATTAAAAATTGACATCTAAAAAAAACATTGAGATTGAAGTAATAAAATCCTATTGAAAGGGTAATATTAATAAAATCTCTTTTTTAAATATATTCGAAAGATATCATTTATTTTTAATTAAGTTAACATAATATCGTGACTAAATAAGTTAGAATCCTAAGTTCAACTATGCAAACAAGCAATACTAGGGAAAAGAAAAAAAAACAACTAGGAAATAAATTACAACTTGATGCAAAGTCTCTATGGTTCTGGGGTCAAAAGGGTCCTACATCTAAGGAGTGTGCTTCAACACTTTGCGGAAAAACCGCCAGATATGAAGTGTCTCCCAACCAAGCACCATGGGCAGCTTGGAAATTGATGTAGTCGGGATAAGGTTCTGTTTTGCTCGGCTAATTAGAGGCCATGGGCCCCACCAAGTCAACAGTTCCTCCCCAAAGGGTTGTAATAAAGGCTTAAGCCTAAGACATATTTCAAACACATGGAGGCCAAGTGTTTGTCACATGCATGCAATAATATGAGTAAAAAAATAATAATAATAATAAATATACAAACAAATGAATAAAATAAAATCAAATCAAATAAAACAAAATCAAATCAAATCAAATAAAAAAGCAATTTTTTTAAATATAACAAGTATATAAAATTGAGAGATAATTTTCAAGTCTTGCCCTCTTTAGAAAATCATCGAAATAATTTCCTCAATTGTTCCCAGCGGAGTCGCCACTGTAGGAGCCATGGCCGGCTCCCCACTTTTTTTTTGCTTCCTCCGCTCGTCGCCGCCAAGAGGCCGTTTTAGACCTAGGCGTATTGGTGATGGGAGGAAGAATGGACTGGATAGAGGGAAAAAAAGATTAACAGAAAGGGACAGTATTAGTAGGAGTCGCCAATGAGTTTTTAGGAATTAAACTCATAAACCATGTATTTAGATCAAAATAACGAATGGGACACGATTTAGGGACGGATCTAAATAGCACGATTCCACCCCTTCGATCCCATGGGGATGACTCCAAAATGGGTCGTACGAACCAAAGATTGAATTCGGGGGCAAGGGTACTAATATAGCGGAATGCGTCACATTAACCCATAGGCGGCCTTTACTAATTTCTCTCAATTGCAAATATAAAAGTTATATAAAAATAAAAAAAATTATTTTAAAAAGAAATTAGCGACAAAAAAAATTCAACGCTGATAAATCAGCGTTTAGAAAAATAATGCGCTGACATGTCACCGTGTTGAAAAATAATGCGCTGACATATCAGCGTTGAAATAAAAATCACGCTGACTAGTCAGCGCAATAAAAAATTACTCGCTGATAAATTAGCGTAAAAAATAATTTGTCGCTGATTTTTTGTTAATAAAAAAATGAAATAAATAAAAAAAAAATTTACCAATGTACAAAGAAAATAAATGAAAAGTAAGACTAAATAAATAAAAAAATATTTACAAATGTACAAAGAAAATAAATGAAAAGTAAGACTCTCAGGAAACTTACCACTTCTCGTTCGAAGATTTTTCCTTGAGTGTTAAGTTGGACAAAACTTCGCCTTAGTATAACGAATTGATGAAAAAGTAAACTAATTTGTAAAATATAAGAGAATTTTGAAAGAATGGAGTATTATAAAGTAATAAGAGTATAGATCAGAGTTGTAGTAAGAAGTATCAGGAAAAGAAAAAACCGTCCCCCTTGAAATGAGAGAATAGGGGTCTATATAAGAAAATAGTCAGGGTTTTCTTAGGAAAGTCGTTAACAGATCAGCGTGTCATGTCTGTCCACGCTGATGTGCTAGCGCGTTCCTTCAATATACGCTGATACTGCTAGCGATTCTTTCCCTTCAACGCTGATTTTCCAGCGTAACAAATCAAACAACGCTTGCTAAAATGGCAATTAAAATAAATATTTTTCTAAAGATCAGCGCGGAATATATATTATCGCTAATATCTTCAGCGAATCAAGGTTTGAAACACTAGGAAATCAGCGTATCATACGAATATTCGCTGATGATGCCAGCGCGGATATGGGCAACACGCTGATTGGGTCAGCGCATCACAATTTGATACGCTAATGTTTAAATTTTCTAAACACCATAACTTTTGATCTGTAACTCCAAATAAGACATGTAATATATCTTTTTTAAGCTCTTTCAGTCTATTATATGACTGCAATATAATTTTGAAATAATTTTTGGTTGAAAATAAAAAAGTATTTTAATAAGGCTTAATAATGTCCAGTAACACACAATTAGTCAATCCTCTAGAAAAGTGAGTTTATTTATCATCATCGAGTCTTTCCTCGGGACAACGGACCTAATCTGGTGTCAACACCTGCAAAATCAACAACGGGTGATTGACCCGGGGGGTGGACCCGGGAATTCCCCTCCGATGCTTAAGTCAGCAAAGTATTTAATGTGGAAATGTAGAGAGAGAGAGAGAGAGAGAGAGTTCTCTTTTGAGAAAGGTTGTTGTATTGGGAATTGTGTTTGCCCAAAAAGGAGAAGATCCTCTCACCTACCATAAATGGGGTATTTATAGGTGAGGTATTTTGTGGGCTGATTGATAGGTATTTGGGGCTGTCAATCAGCTGAGAGAGGGGGATTTGTGACACGTGTCTTCGGATGTTCAGATGGCAACACCTGTCCGAAGGGTGTTTTAGGAGATAATGGGAATTCTAGGGGTTTTTTGGTCATTGTGACTTTTATTGGGCTCAGGGCCCAAACAGTAATTATAACTAAAACTCGTGGAATTTATTACTTATTATTAATAATAATGGAATCCCCAAATACAAAAGGTTAAACTAGACCTAAAATAAGCCTTAAAACTAAAAATAAAATCAACTGTAAAAGCAGGAAAAGAAAAGAGCGGCCTAGACGCTCATCCACTCATCCCGCTTCTAGCCTCTATCTTGCTTACCTGCAAAATAGAATTGGGGGTCCACCATCAGTGGCGAGTAACTAGACTGTCCTACTTAGAAGTAGGATCATATTACATAAAATAACAGGTTAGAAGACACAGGAACAATACGCAACAATAACGTACAAAACAACATATAAAACCAACTTCAAAGTTACGCAGCGGAAATAACATAATCATAATCAATCATCATCCATATCATAACTCAATGAATACGACATCTCAAGATCAATTCACAAAAACAAGACTCCGCTCGGTCTACAACCGATAACATGACCAACAAATAGACAGACTTGCCCTGCTCAGTTCATCACCGATGACCGATAGACCCGCTCAGTTTATCACAGATAAAACGATAGACATGACCCGCTCGGACTTCAACCGATAGACACGACCCGCGCGGTCATCAACCGATAGACACGATACGACTCTAACCAATCAAACAATCACACAAGACTTGCCACGCTCAGTTCATCACCGACGAACCGATAGACCCGCTCAGTTTATCACCGATAAACCGATAGACTTGACCCACTCAGTCTTCAAACGATAGACTCAACAAGACTCAAAGAGACTAATCATACATCAATCGCATCATCATGCTCAATCAACATGCAAGTCAACCAACAACAGTCAGTCCAAAAACAAAATCAAGATTCAAGCTTGCCAATTCATTCATACACATAATCCAAATCAAGATCAAGATCTTTCATGAATTCAATAAGTTTAGATAACAAACAAGGATAAAAATCAAGCCTATGAACTAAATTCTACACGCATGGAATAACAACCAGGAGAAAAATCATGCCTTTCAACATCCAATCTACACGCATGAACCAAACAAGAACATGATACAATAATAACAAATGCTATCAAGATTCATCAACAAAACAATAAAAAGTCATGCTTGGAAATCATACAACTACACGCATAACACTCTTCAAGATCCGAATCAAGAAAGCTAGAAATAACATAGATATTTAAGCAAGAACTTTAAGATAAGATCAAAGATCATGATAACATGGAAAGATTAATCAAGAACCAAGATATAATAAACAAGAATTCGAGACTAACACCCTAGATACTCGGCAACCTCACGCATGAACAAGAATAACCACAACAAACATCTAATCCTATTATTCTAGGCAATCTAATCCTATTCCTAAATAGAATAGATCTAGTTACCTAGATTAAAGCAAGAGAATTCATGCTAAGAACCACGCACGAACCTCGCCCACTCGTCCCTTTGTTCGACCAAAGCCACGCCCAAGGTTAGGTTTGAATTGATGAACAAGGTTGAAGGTCTTGAATCAATCTTCAACGGTGTCTTTGATTTGATGAAATAAAAGAAGGATTGGGTTGGGATTTTTGGTGAAGTGACGTGAGATGTAGAGGCACTAGTAAAAACTCACTAATTGTAACCCCCTTATTGTAACTTGCCTAAAATGTGTTGTTACAATAAGTCATTTTATAACTGGCCTTATAAATGTTAGTTACAATAAGTCACTTATGGTAACTGGCCTAGCTACGCCAGTTACAATAAGTTTATTTATTGTAACTTGCGTTGTGACGACCCGACTCGCTTAAACCGGCGCGGAAGAAACCGACGAGTCGAATTGTCGATCTAACAAACAAACTTACTTAAAATTTAAAACAAAACCTCAAAAGATATATTACTAAATCCCAAAAGTACAATACCCACAAGTTTGTACAATACTAAACCCAAAGTAATCAATACTAAAAAGTAACTCCAAATACTATCAGAGTTAGAATATACGGAATACATATACTAAACGTCCAAACTAGAAACATAACACAATCTAAGATGGGAAAACAACGGCACTCGCCCAACCCAAAGCTAAGAAACACCGTCATCATCAGAGTTACTTAAAAAATTAACAACAATCCACTGTCAGTGGCGAGTAACATAACAGTGCCACCCTAACATGGATACACATAATCATAGAACAAATCAAACAAACACATCAGACTTAAGCATCCAACATGCGACATAATCAACATAATAAAAAATAACATAAAATTGACCAACTTTTAATTATTCAAACTCATCACTAATTAATCTTTGTCTCTACCATTTACATTTTAGACCGGACTATGCACGTACGAACGCATCTTACGCGAACGAACTTTCCTACTATGTCAGGAATGAGAATCTTACTCCCAAACCCATGAACCCCATCTTACGGATATTCATATAAAAAAGACAACATAGCAAGTATACACTATCCTAATAACGCGGTTAGGGTAGGAGCAACGTCTTAACCCAAGTCTTAGAATCTTACTCTAAGGTTAGGCGTCTAAAAGTAAACTTAAGCTATCTTTACTTCCTTTACAACATTGTTATTCTCAAGATCTCTTCTTACGCCTTTTCTTGAGTCTAACCATAAACATTACCACTTCTTTAATAATTCTTCAACTTTCTTTAAACCTTCTTTAAACTTTCCTTAGAAAACTTTACCAAACTTTACTTATCTTTAATGAAACTTCAATAAACTTTACACTTCAAAGATTACATGACACACTTCAAGATTTCAAGATTCAACCAAGAACTCATCAAGAACTCAAAGAACTTATCAAGAACTTATCAAGAACTCAACAAGAACTCAACTTCATACATATGACACACGAAAATCCCAATCAAAACATGCATCAAAGCTTCACTTAAATCATACATAAACATGACCAAACTTAAGACTAACATGGGACATCATATCTTGCATGAAAACTCAACAAATTATCTTGCATAAAAACTCAACAAATTAGCCCTTAACATCACGCATATCATGGCCAACATTCATCAACAATTCATCCTAACATGATCATTTAATCTATCCTATAACTATAGTATTCAAATTAAGGTAGAAAGGCATGTTACCTTAATTACTAGAATGCAAAAACGTTAGCAAAAACTTGCTGCCCGGAAACCCAAAATACACGGCCCAACCACGGTCTTCAACACGGCACGGCTGCACGGCACAACACGCACATCACGAACACACAGCCACGGCCACCACTGCACGGCCACACTCGAACCACCACACGACTTCACACGAACCACACGGTCTTCCACACGGCACACACGAACCACACTATGAACACAAACCCAATCGAACAAACCCCAAAACCAAATCCGAACTAGAAGTCTTGATTGATAAAAATGGAGATTGTTGTGTTTTTAGTCACTTAAAGATCAATAGTAATTTAATCTTTAAGTTTTGGAATTGGTTGGATAATGAACAAAAGATGGTGGAACAATGCCCAAAAATGGCGTGTGGATGATGGAGAAATGGAGAGTGTGTTTGCTTTTGATTTGATGAGCAAAGTGTGTTTAAGATGGCAAATGAGTTCTAATGCCTTATAAACCCTTCTATTTATAGAAGTGGTTAAGATGTGAACATGAAGCAAGTAGCAAAATTAAGCCACTAAACAATAGGGGGGCGGTTTTAGCAATTAAAATGGGCTTGGTGATCACTTGAGCTAATTGCACTCATGCATGACTAATAATGCCTAATTTGCATTTGGCCCAAAAATTAATTAACTAATTAGAAAATTAATATTAAAATTCTAATTAATTAAAATAAAATAAAAGAAATAATAAATCATAAAATAAAATAGTCACATTCAAGCAATAAAAATAGTCCAAATGAATTTAGACCATATACAGAATCAAAATAATTACAAACAAGATAATCAAGAAAATAGCCCAAAAATCTGGGGCGTTACAATCTCCCCTCCTTAAAGAAATTTCGTCCCGAAATTTAAAGCAAAGGAGACTGCTCACCATCGGAAATTCCGGGCTCAGCACTCATAGAAGTCAAATGAACTATGACGGAATTACGACTTCTACTGAAGCTCAATCGATTCTTGCAACTCAGTGCGTCAGCGACTAAGTTCGCCTTGCTGTAGGGGTCGTTTTTACCCGGCCGCCTACGTCTCACGAGTTGTTTTGAATGCTCGTTAACGCTGTACGTGAATACGGACTAGTAGGAGTCGCCACCGTGCGTTTAATACGGTCCACGGACACCGAAGAAGTACCAATGCCAGGAGCAATTGGCCCCATATGGTCGTGCACCAGAGTATGGGTTCGGGGACAGGTTACGGACCAATCGTGCATTGGGCCCGCCCGCCTGTAAGCGGTCTCTACTAGGTCTCTTTTGTAAGATCATTGTTCAATTTCAGAGCAACAGAGATAACTCAATTTTACCCTTAATTTGCGGATTACTAAGTCAGTTCAGATTAATGCACAAATTAGCCTAAAATTGTTTTGTGACCACTTTAGAATTAATCAATATTAAAATGCTAGAATGAGTCCAAAAGTCCGAATGAAATCAAGGTTCAAATCACAAGAATCACATAAAAAAGTTCAACACAGCGATTGCACAGAGAAAATGAAAATGAAAGCGCGAACGTACCTCGAATCCCGTGCAATTAGAAATTAAAATAAATTAAATAAAAAAAAGCTACATAGAATGATTCAAAAAAAAGCATAAAAAATAAACATGGAGATGACATGAAAATGCAAAAAACTAACGGCGACATGAATTAAAATGGATTAACACAAACAAACAAGCAAAAAAAAGCATGTCATCATGATGAACGCAAGTCATAGATTAAAATAAAAATTAAAATAAAATTAAGCATATTGACATTGAATAAAAAAAGGGCCTTATAAATGTGTACCGGAATGTGCGGCGGTCGATTACGACTATGAGATTAGCATGCCAAATGCCAAGTGACAAAGGTTAGAATTGATTTTGACAGAGTTTTGAATTGATTTTGAATGAGTTTTGAATTGATTTTGACAGAATTTTGAATTGATTTTGACAGAGTTTTGAATTGATTTTGACAGAGTTTTGAATTGATTTTGACAATGTTTTGAATTGATTTTGACAGAGAGAATGAATAGTAGAGAGAGAATAGAAGTCAGAATGTTGTATTGTCGTCATTTCAAAGGTCGAATGAAGGGTCGTATTTATAGGCGAGCAGAGGAAAAAATCGTCCCGGAATGGCACCAGACCTGCGCCTAGGCGCAGGTCCAGTTACATGACCTGCGTCTAGACACAGTTCAGTATTTGTGACCTGCGTCTAGGCGCAGGTCCTTTAATATGGACATGCGTCTAGGCGCAGGTCCAGCTGTGTCCGGGTCGATTTTTTTTGTTTATTCTGCGCGTGAATCTCCGAGATATTATGCGATTATGATACGATTACGGGAATCATACGTAATATTATCATAATATTTGAGATTCCGGAATAATCCGGGCTAATTTGGACTGTTTTCGACTGTTTTCGGGATTTTCGGACTATTTTGAAAAATGTGCTAAAAAATGCCAAAAATTATGGGAAAACATTAGAAAATTCTAGAAAAATATAAATGAGTGAAAAGTGGAGAAAAAGTTGACGATGCAGGTGTAAAATTACCAAAATGCCCCTAGGAATGGAAAATTTTTCAAAAATTAATAGAAAATAGATAAAAACTCAGAAAATTATGGAAAAATTATCAAAAGTTCTAGAAAAATGTAATTAACCTAGAAAAATTATTTGATGCAATGTGAATTGACTAAAATTCCCTTGGGAAATAAATATGCATGAAAAATAATGAAAATAAATTAATAAAAAAATCCTAAAAATGTCCGAAAAATCCCAAAACGAGTCGTGAGCCTCTAAAACGCCTATAAATAGAGTGAGAGTGGTATGAGAGGGGTAAAGAGGTGGAATTTTGGCATACTAGCTCAAGACCGGACCTGTGCAACAGGGTACATTCATCATAGACCGTTGGGAGCTAACTGAGGTGCCAGAATTAGGTGTCTACACTTGCCTTCACAATAATTAAGCGTCAGGTCGTAGTCCTTAATAAGCTCAAGCCATCGTTGCTGCTTCATATTAAGGTCTTTCTGTGTGAAGATGTACTTGAGACTCTTATGATCCGTGAATACCTTACACGAACCACCATAAAGATAGTGCCTCCAAATCTCTAGCGCTAATACTACAGCTGCTAGCTCCAAGTCATGAGTGGGTAGTTACGCTCGTTCACCTTCAGCTACCTCGATGCATAAGCGATGACCTTCCCACCTTGCATCAGCACGCATCCTAGGCCACTTTTAGATGCATCACTATAGACCTCGAAATCCTCCTCATCGTTCGGAAGGGTAAGAATAAGAGCAGAAACTAATCTCTGTTTCAGCTGCTGAAATGCTTGCTCGCAAGCCTCCGTCCAAACGAATCGGTCATTTTTATTTTTCTGATAATATGTATTGGCATAAAATACTCAATTTGGTATATATATTTTTTAGGATGCTATTGGAGCTTTAGATGGAACTCACATTGATGCTACTATAAGTGATGAGAAGGGTTTACCATTTCGTAATCATAAAGGGAACAAAATTTGGAATGTTTTGGCATGTTGTTCTCTTGACAGAATTTATACTTACATAAATGTAGGATGGGAGAGAAGTGCACATGACGTAACAGTGTGGAAGGATTCATTAACAAATTCAAAATCTTGTTTTCCCCATCCACCTCCAGGTATATTATTTACTAACTAGTACATTGTGTCAAACAATTATAATTATGTAAGTTTATATATTGAACATATAAATTGTTGTAGGAAAATATTATTTAGTTGACTCCGGATATCCAAAATCCTTTGTATATATGGCTCCAATTGTGAATACAAGGAGGCATATGCCGGAATTCAGAAAGAGACCGCCTACAGGAAAAGGTGAGCATTTTAATCATCTTCATTCATCGCTACGGATGAAAGTAGAATGTTCTTTTGGACAAATAAAAAAAAGATGGCGAATATTGAATAATATGCCACAATCAAAGGAAAACGTGCAAAAGACAATTATATTTGCTTGTTTCACTCTTCACAACTTTATAAGAATGCAATGCAACAACTTGGGATTCCAATCGTTGAGCATAATGATGAAAATGAAGGAGTAGCGGATATAATTTTGACGGATGCAACTCGCAAAAACCAAATGGCGCAAGTGAGAAATCATATAGCATAACAACTATGGAATGATATTCTCACACAGGGCAACACTGAAGATGAAGAAAACGAAGAAACTAATGATGATGAAGAAACTCAAGCCATGGATGACGATTAATAGCTAATCATAATTATAGGCTGCTTATTGAAATAACTTTCTTCCTTTAATAAAATACTCTTTTAATTCAAATTTGATCCTATAATTAGAATTTGTAAAATTTTAAGTGTTACATGTTTAGAATTTGTAATTTATTGGCAATTATATTGTTTTTATTGGGTTTTTTTTTTTATAATTGTATCTCCTAAAACATACAAGGTAGAATCACAAATTAATTAAGGGGTATCCGATCCACTAATAATTAGTATATTGAAATTATTCTTACAACAAATAATAATAATAATAATTATAATAATAATAATAGTAGTAGTAGTAGTATTAGTAGTATTAGTAATAATAATAACAATAATAATAATATTAATACTAATAATAATAATAGTAGTAATAATCACCATTCGAAAATTTGACCAAACCATCACCGAAAAAGTCGACCGAATAATCACGGCCGGAAAAGTCATTCCGAAAACCGTCGTCGGAAAAGTCGTCCCGACAATCGTCGCCGAAAAAGTCGGCCGAATAATCACCGTCGGAAAAGTCAATTCGAAATCGTCGTCGGAAAAGTCGTCCCGAAAATCGTCGCCGAAAAACTCGGCTTGAAAATCGTCGCCAGAAAAGTTAGCCTGAAAATCACCGTCGGAAAAGTCAATCCGAAAACCGTCGTCGGAGAAGTCGTACCGAAAATCGTCGCCGGAAAAGTCAGTCCGAAAACCGTTGTCGGAAAATAGGTCCCGAAAACCTTCGTCGGAAAATAGGTCCCGAAAACCGTCGCCTGAAAACTCATCCCGAAAATCGTTACTGGAAAACTAGTCCCGAAAATCGTCGCCGAAAAAGTCAGTCCGAAAACCGTCGTTGGAAAATGTCGAGGGGAGAAACAATGCCCGAAATTAATAATAATAATAATAATAATAGTAATAATAATAATAATAAAACCGAGGTGTTAAACTACTTGGTGGGCAAAATTGAGGTTTTTTGGCCAGCAGAGGACCCTCGGAGTAAGTTGGGGTTTTCCCGCCCAACATTGCTCGGCCTCTCCGGGGTGTTAAACTACTTGGAGGGCCAGTTAGTGCAGATTCTGATTTCTGCAGTGAGCTTGTGGTGGGTTGGGTGGATAAGACTATTGAGCTTATGAATGCTGTTGCTCGGCTTGAAGATCCGCAATGTGAGTTGTTACTTCTTCGTGCCTGCACTGGGGTTTCAAAGCTTTACTTTGCGATGCGGACTTCTCCTCCTCGCCTCTTTGAGGTTGCTCAGCAGAAGTTCGATGTTGCAATTCGTTGATCTTTGGAGCTTATTGTCACTGCGTCTGGCCCAGGCTTCGGAGATTGGCAATGGAGGTTCGCCACCTTACCCTTTGCTTTTGGTGGCTTAGGTGTCTATTCTGTTGCAGATGTACTGCATTATGCGTTTGTAGCATCGCGGCTGCAGTCTGCTAGGTTGTAGCTTAAGCTTCTCCGTGGTGCTGGTGTGGTGGATCATAGGCCTGCCTTTCCTGATGCATTATGTCTGCTTAATGCTTTTGTGGATGTTGACTTTCTTGATAATCCTAGTGAGAACGCTGCCCCCAAACTCATGAACAAACTGGCAGATAAAAATTTCACAAAGGTTACTCAGACTGTTGGAAATTTTCTTTATCTCCACGACAGGCTGCTCTTTAGAAATTGCAACAACGGGATCATACTTCTGATTGACTTAGGGTGGTTCCAATCTCAGGGATAGGTCAGACTATGAATGGTAAAACTTATCGGTGTGTGTGCTATGTTACAGGCTGGGTGTTCCTTTGTCTTCTGCTTCCGCGCCTTGTTCCGCTTGTTCGAGGGTTTTCGAGGGTGACATATTTGGTGATCATGCGGTGTCGTGTTCTGGGATTGTGGGTGTCAAGCATCGCCATAATATTGTACGGGACTCTTGTTGATATCTGCACTCGATCGGGGATTTTTGTTGGAAAAGAGGTTGATATTGGATTGGGCTCAAAGATCGGGGCTCCTCTTCCTACGGACTTGCTGCTTTATTCTTGGGATCGTGGTCGCGATGTCTGTGTTGATTTGACAGGATCCTCGCCTTTGACTCAGTCTGGTATGGCTGATTTTGTTCCTGGTCGTGTTGTGCTGGATGCGGCTTCTCGAAAACGGGGTAAGTATGCGAATTGGTGTGCTACTCTTGAGTACGGTTTCCTTCCATTCTCTTTTTCTACTTTTGGCGAATTCGAGGAGGATGTTGTTGCACTGCTGAAGAGGATTCAGAGATTTTCCAGAGCACATGATGTTGGTGCGCGGGCTGCTGCTCACATCTTCACTCGTATTGGCTTTACAATAGCTAGGGGAGTGGGGGCCCAGATTGTATCTAGGCTTCCCACTAACTTCTTGTATATAGAAATTTTGAGTTTTAGTTTATAATAATAATAAAGAGTAATAATGTCTGATCTGATCTGATCACTGTAGCTTTTAAGTCCAAAAGAACAGGGCCTAACATTATAAGTCTGGTTACAATTACTCAAGGATAAAAAAAATAAGAGGGATACTGATTTTCATTTCACGCATATTCCAAAAAAAAAAAAAACGGCACTGCTTCGTTCGCACCTCCTCTCGCAAAACCACACTTCGCTACTGCTGGGTGGTGCCGCTGCTACTGCTCGAAGGTTCCGCCGCTACTGCTACCTCACCACCAACGAACAACAGGCCACTTCGCTACTATTGAGTCTTCACGATGGTGCCGCTACTACTACTCGAAGGTGCCGTTGCTTCTGCTCGCTGGTGGTGCCGCTGCTACTGCTCGCTGGTGCCGCCGCTACTGCCCTCTTCGTTGTGTCGCCATCAGTGCCGCTGATGCTGTCCCTCTATGCTTAATCTTGTTATTTTTCATAACTTGTTCTCAATTGATTTTTTTTTCCAATTATAATTTTTGTTTTTAGTTGTTGTTTTAGAATGATTGGTATAATTTTTTAGGGCTTAATTATATTTTTAGGGCTGAAATTTGTTTTTTTAGGGCTAAATTATATTTTTTAGGGTGTATGGGTTACTTTGGGGGTTGTTGGGTGTTTCTTTGAGGCGGCTATTGGGTTGCTTTGAGGCGGCTATTGGGTTGCTTTGAGGCGGTTATTGGGGGGGGGGGGGTTGTTAGGGCTGCTGGGTGGCTGTGTTGGCTAGGGGGGGGGGGGGTGGGGGGTTTTGGGGTGGCTAATGTGGGAGTTGTTGGGGGAGTTTTAATTTGGGGGCTGTTGTAGGGGTTTTTTGGGGTTGTTGTGGGGGTGGTGTTAGGGTGCTGATTGGTGGGTGTTGGGGCTGGTATGGGGTGTTGTTGGGGGGGGGGGGTTTGGGGGTTGTTGTTGGCCTGGGTAATGTGGGGTGGTGTTAGGGTTATTTTTGTTGCTTTAATATATTATGTGTGTGATGAGTTTAGATTCATTTTGTGCTAGTCGAAAAGTAAACCATAAACGAATGTTTAATACTTGTATTTGAGTTCACACTCATTTTGAGCTAGTTGAAAAAAGGAAAAAGATATATAAATTTGTATAAAGACATATTTTAATTTTTGCAATAATCTTAGTTTTTCATAATAATAATAATCATAAAGTAAATCATAGAAAAACATAAATTAACAACATTTATCCACCTCCTAACTTCTATAAATTAAGATTTAACTATGAGAAGATTTTGAGGTGTATTATTTACCAAGATTAGAGAGTAGTATTCAATATTTGTCAAATTCACACTCATTCACATAATTGAGGTATTTGCTTTCAATAATCACACATTATATTTGTTTAATATTAGAACTCTTTAGACTTACATTTTTTTTTCTTATCATTTATATTAGTGCGCTCAGCAAACTGGTGGGATAGAGTGTGGCTATTACATCATGAGATACATGTTTAAGATACTTACTAGGTATAGAAGTTGCAACAATGATCTGGAAAAGGTAACATGATCCATTTGCCTTGTATTTGTTCCAAAACATCCTATTTTCGTCTAAAATCATGCAAATAAGTCATTTTATGCTTAAATAAATGTTATAGGACTTTTTTAAACCTTAAAAACTTAAATAGGTTGGTTCATGCTAACATGGGAGAGAAAACACTCAAAACTAGCCAAAACTGACCCATTTGCCTTGTTTTTGTTCCGAAACATGTTGTTTTTGCCCAAAATCATGCAAAGAAGTCATTTAATGCTTAAATAAATGTTATAGGACGTACTCAAACGTTGAAAAGTTGAAATTGGTTGGTTGGTGCGAACATGGGAAAGAAAACACTCAAAACTAGTCAAAAATGACCCATTTGCCTTGTATTTGTTCCACAACATGCTATGGGTGCCCAAAATCATGCAAACAAGTCATTTTATGCTTAAATAAATGTTATAGGACTTTTTTAAACCTTGAAAACTTGAAATAGGTTGGTTCATGCTAACATGGGAGAGAAAACACTCAAAAATAGCCAAAAATGACCCATTTGCCTTGTTTTTGTTCCGAAACATGTTGTTTTTTCCCAAAATCATGCAAACAAGTCATTTTATGCTTAAATAAATGTTATAGGACTTGTTCAAACCTTAAAAAGTTGAAATAGGTTGGTTGGTGCGAACATGGGAAAGAAAACACTCAAAACTAGCCAAAAATGACCCATTTGCCTTGTTTTTGTTCCAAAACATGCTATTTTTGCCCAAAATCATGCAAACAAATCATTTTATGCTTAAACATGCCTCATCACGCCGCTGCTGCTTCATCACTTCTCAGGAATTCGCTGCTGCTTAGAGAATTTCCAACACTTCGTTTGCTTCTCATCTCTCAATTGCTTGTTATCTTTCTTTTTCTCAATTATAATCTTGTTTTATTTGTTTTTTTAGGTTTTAATTAGTATAAATTATGTTTTTAGGGATGAATTTTTTTAGGGCAGGGGGGTAGGGTGTTGGGGCTGCTGTACGTTGGGGGCTGTTGGGGGGGGGGGGGGTTTGGGTTTGCTGTTGGGGGTTTTGGGTCTGTTGTTGGGGCTGTTGGTGGGGGGGGGTTGTTGGGGGAAGTGTTGGGGGTTGTAGGGGAGGGGTTGGGGCTGCTGTTAGGGGGCTTTTGGGGCTGTTGTTGGGGGCTGTAGGGGGGATTTTGGGTCTGCTGTTTGGGGGTGTTGGGGGGGGGGGGTGTTGGGACTGCTATTGGTGGTTTGTTAGGGCTGTTGTTGGGGGGTCTTGGGGGTGATGTTTGGGCTGCTATTTGAGGCAGTTGGGGATGGGTGTTGGGGCTGCTGTTGGGGGTTGTAGGAGGAGGTGTTGGGGCTACTTTCATGTGAAGTTTTACAAAAATATTAATGTCCTTTACTGGATTTTTTATTACTTAATATTAAGAGTGGGGTTGGGTGGAATTGTAATAATCTTACTCTAATTTTATACTATCTTGTTTTTATAATATGATTCATTCTCTCTAAATATCATTGTTGTTTAAGGTGTTTTCATTTAATCTAATTTAATTGGACTATTTCACTTTAATTGGTTCTTAAATTTATTATAATATATATAATTCAAGTCATTCTTCTTTTAGGTGTAATAAAACTGTCATACTAGTAAAAAAGTAGCTATTGTAACGGGCAAAAATGGCCTATTGTAACGGTCATCTGCCGTTACAATTGGCCCTGTTACAATATCTACTATTTGTTGTAACGGGCCAATGTTAGTTACAATAAAGGACTTATTTTAACGGGCGTATTAGGTGCCCGTTACAATAAGTCTGTTTATTGTAACGGGCCTATCAGGTGCCCGTTACAATAAATTTGTTTATTGTAACGGGCCTATCAAGTGCCCGTTACAATAAGTCATTTATTGTAACTAACACTTGATTATGCCCGTTACAATGAAGCTTTTTTTTTTAAAAAAAATAACACTATTGTAACGGGCTTTGAGTAGCAAAACCCGTTACAATAGTGTTATTTTTTTAAATAAAAATATATATATTATTTATTAATAATAATACTAATAATTTATACTTCGAGGCCCACAATCAATCGCAATATCTAATGGCTTAGCCGTCAATAACTCCATTCATAATCAAAATGTATATCGCTACCTAGCAATTGAGTATAATCCAAAACCATACATTTAATGCGTGCAAGTGTTATGTAATATACATCCAAAAAACAACATTAAAACCTCTACATTAACTCACTAAAAAGTTACTCCTAAAAAAATCAGCCCATTGTTCTCGAATTTCGCCGATTTCCTCAGTGTTGTAAGCGATCGATCTTCCAATATAATCCTTAAAAACAAATAATTACAAAAATTATTATACAGTAAAATAATTGTATGATGATATAATATAAATGATCCAAATATTATTTGGACATAATCACGTTCTATATCATTCATTTAATCATTAAAAACTTGTGCGTATGAATTTGGGCAAAAATAGGATGTTTAGGAACAAAAACAATGCAAATGGGTCATTTTTGGCTAGTTTTGGGCGTTTTCATGCTCATCTTCCAACCAATCAACCAATTTATATGATATTATGGTTTATAAATGTCCTAAACATTTATTTAAGCATAAAATGAATTGTTTGCATCATTTTGGAAAAAAATAGCATGTTTTGAGTGTTTTCTTTCCCATTTTCGCACCAACCAACCTATTTCAAGTTTTCAAGGTTTGAGTAAGTCCTATAACATTTATCTATGTATAAAATGACTTGTTTGCATGATTTTGGGCACCAACAACATGTTTTGGAACAGATACAAGGCAAATGGGTCATTTTTGGCTAGTTTTGAGTTTTCTTTCCCATTTTCGCAACAAACAACCTATTTCAAGTTTTCAAGGTTTAGGTAAGCCCTATAACATTTATCTAAGTATAAAATGACTTGTTTGCATGATTTTGGACACAAATAGTATGTTTTGGAATAAAAACAAGGCAAATGGGTCATTTTTGGCTAGTTTTGAGTGTTTTCTTTCCCATTTTTGCACCAACCAACCTATTTCAAGTTTTCAAGGTTGAAGTAACTCCTATAACATTTATCTAAGTTTAAAATGACTTGTTTGCATGATTTTGGGCACCAATAGCATGTTTTGGAACAGAAACAAGGCAAATGGGTCATTTTTGGCTAGTTTTGAGTTTTTCTTTCCCATTTTCGCACCAACATAAGGCACACCAAGGCATAAATGGTCACTAGAGCCTGGGCGCGAGGCATAAGGCAAAGGCACATGAGTTTATAATTATTTCATCCAATTTGTTTGAAATGTTTATCCATGGTGTATCATGTTCTTGTGCCATGAGTTGATAACTCTTTATTATCAATTTTTTGAACAAGTTTATAATTATTTCATCCAATTTGTTTGAAATGTTTCTAATTATTAAAGGTTTATACTTATTTTGTCCTAATATATTTGAAATGGTTATAATTAATTATCCTAGTGTGTTTGAATGTTAAACCATATATCTAAACAAATCAAGTACAAGGGTTCCTTTTTATATGAAAATATACCTTGTTACTAAATTGTAACTTAGTAATCTGTTAGAGTGACACGATTGCGATCTCATGCCACAACTACGCCCCTGTTTAAGAATCTAATCATTTACCATGTCAATCAAGCAAAATGGGCACTCATCCCCATTCATGTTTGACATAGTTAGATTTAGATCCTTGAGACGGCCCACGCAAGCAACAGTGAGATTGTGTAAAGCGATAAGCAAGAGTGTTTAAAATTACAAGCAAGTGATTGGTTACATGTTTATTAATTATTAGAGTGACGCGATTGCGATCTCATGCCACAACTACGCCCCCGTTTAAGTATCTAATCATTTGCCATGTCAATCAAGCAAAATGGGCACTCATCCCCATTCATGTTTGACATAGTTAGATTTAGATCCTTGAGACGGCTCACGCAAGCGACAGTGAGATTTTTTATTTTCAGCAATAAGCAAAGTATATAACTAATCTGCTTGACTTCTTTGTCTTATAATTTTCAAAAGCAAAACTTTCAATAAAACAAAAGGGAAGAAATCCAATTGAACGTCCTATAACATTGATTTAAGCAAAAGCAAAGCAAAGAAAACAAGTAAAACAAAAGGAACAAAACCAAAACCAAAGTAAAACAAAAACAAAATAAAACAGGAGTATTTCAAAAGAAATCAAAACAAATCAAGAGAATCGAACCACAAGGCAAGCAAATTAGGCACATAATTCCCAAAATCATCAAATAAGGTTGTGGCACAACGCCATCAACCATCCAGTGTCCTCAGGTCGGGAACCTCTTGCCCCTAACAATGCAAACATCCTCAAACTATCTTCTCAATCCTATATCTAATCCTAAAAAACTAAGCAAACCAAGAAATAAAAGGGGAGTTGGAAAGAACTCACCGAGGCAAGCCTCTTTTGCCGCATCTTCTTTGCTGATTTCTTCTTGATCATGAATATCTTGTGAGAAGATGATTAATTACCCATTTCTGAAACTAATAAATGAAATTCAATCAAATCAAAACTAATCGCGCGAGAAGCAAAATTAACAAACAGCAGTTGTAAACTGATTATTCTTTTGAAAACACACAAAAACAAAAGAAAAGGGAAAAAGAATCAACTAATCATATGAAACAAAAAATCATAGATCCTAATTTCAAGTCATACTAGTAAATAAAACCAGAAATTAAAAATAGATATACGAATTAATATTATAGCAGAAAAAGATCGAAAGCCTCAACTTTTAATAGTAGACAAGTAGCAATTCTTTGTGTTCACTCACAAAGTATCTATCTACAATTACTAGTGACCATTGAATGTAGGATTGTGATGAATTTTTCAAGTACATAACAATTTCCTTCAAGAATTAGTTGTGCGACCTCAATTCCAAAAAATCGTCAATAATTAAGCAAATTATAACGAACTTAACCCACACATTAAAAAGTAAAAACCGAACTTCTTGACAAAAAATAAGCCATATAAACTAAATTTTCTCCCCAAAAACTCTAATTTATTGCAATTAAAACATAAAACATGAACAAAAAAGAAGGTGAAGACAAAAAATAAAGAAGTTTATACCTTTAACAGCCCCACCACCAAGCACCAGCAACAACAGCCCTACTACTAGCACGAAACAACACTTACCAAACAGCACTAAACAGATCAGCCCCAAAAACCAAATTGAACTACTACTTAAAGATTATCAACACATTACAAAAATTTGTCAAAAATTACGAACCCACAACACACAGAACAGTCAAAACCCATAACCCGTAGAACACAGAACAATCAACCCACAACCCACAGAACCCAACAATAAAAAATCAGTCAAAATTTTCGAACATTACATCAAAAATCAGTTTCTAGTTTTTTTATATAAGGTGATAACATTAAAATTCAGTCAAAATTTTCAAACATTAAAGCCCAAACACCATATGGGCAACATTTAGCCACAATCATCTTCTTCACAAAAAAAACAGTATAATAAAAAAAAATACAAACGAAACTGGATCGAAAAAAAAGCATAAAAACGAAACTAAAAAAAAACAGTATAATTCATAAATCAAAACCTTAGATTCGAACCCACAACTTACATTCGAACCCTAGATTGGAACCCAGTATGAAGCTGAAAAAAATAAATAGTATAATTCCAAAAAAATCAAACGAAACTGGATCGATTTTTTTAAAAAAAGAATTGCATACAAACGAAACTGGAAAAAAATCACTATAATTCATAAATCAAAACCTTAGATTCAAACCCACAACTTATATTCGAACCAATTTGAACCCTAGATGGAACCCAGAACGAAACTACAAAAAAAAAATTAATACCTGTAAAGCAATTTCGAAACAGATCGAAAAAAGTATCCGGTGCTAGGTGCAAGTCGCCGGTGCTAGGTGGGGAGGCCGGTGCTTGCTGCAAGTCGCCGGTGCTAGGTGGGGAGGCCGGTGATTGGGTCGGTGCAAATGAGGGGTCAAATACTGAAATGGGTGAAATGAGGGCCTAATACACTGTCATATGTAATAATATAAAAAAAAATTAAGGTTTTTTCTTATGCAGTGCCCTTTGGTATAGCGTTTTCTATAATGTACCCTCTAAATTGAGACTTCTACATGGTACCCTAAGAAACTACTGTTCACCACTTAGTACCCTCTAAATTATTAATTACGTAATTAACAATCTAAACTTGATTATTAGCACACTAATCGTCATAATTAATATAGTTTGCTGCTAAATATGACTAATTATTACCAAAGAATTACCAAAAAATACAATTAAAAAAAAAAAAAAAACTACCAAAATTTTTTTAAAATAGCAATAATTAGCAGTTGTTTATATTAATCATGAAGGTTAGAGCACTAATAATCATATTTAGTGTGTTAATTACGTGATTAATAATTTATAGGGGTACTATGTGGTGAGCAGTACTTCCTCAGGGGTACCATGTAGAAGTCTCATTTTGGAGGGGTACATCGTAGAAAACGCTATATCACAGGGGCACTACATAGAAAAACCCAAAAATTAATAATAATAATTATACTTATTGTAACTTGCCTTGCTATGCTAGTTACAATAAGTGAACTGATTTTTTTTAGATTACTTATTGTAACCGGCCTTATAATATTAGTTACAATAAGTAATAAAATTAAACAAATAAACACTTATTTTAACTGGCCTAGCTACACCAGTTACAATAAGTTTACTTATTGTAACTGACGTAGCTAGGCCAGTTACAATAAGTGACTTATTGTAACTAACATTTATAAGGTCACTTACAAAATAACTTATTGTATCCAACAATTTTAGGCAAGTTACAATAAGGGAGTTACAATTAGTGATTTTTTTACTAGTTAATATCTTCAAATCTTCATTATCATTTAAATATTTGGAATTAGCTCGCTAGCTTGGACTCTTATATAACAAATACCTATCTAGCTTTTATGCTTTTAATTACAATTATATTACTCGAAATATATACGTTGATAGGATTGTGATTGATAGAATCCTTAAAATTAATATATACGTTGATAGGAACATGGGAATGAAAACCCCCCAAAACTAGCCAAAATGACATTTTTGCCATGTTTTTGTTTCAAAACGCCCTATATTAGCCCAAACTCATGCAAATAGTCATTTAATGCTTACATGAATGATGACCCTATATGGGGCGCAATCACAAGGTTATTCGCTCACTACTGCTTGCGTGGACCGTCTCAAGGAACAAAATCGGAAATGTTTCGATGGTCAAGGGGAGTGATGACCCCGTGATTTTCATTGACACAATATCGAAATTGTCCCTCAAACGTAGGCGTAGTTGTGGTATGAGCACACATCACTATTGCAAAACAAAAACTTACATTTATAGCACAAACATTAACATTGTTTTTATTGATATTAAGATTGTGAAGAATTTTTCTTGTTAATTCCCTAAATTTTCTATCATAGTAATGTTTTGAAGTGGTTGCACTTAGGGTTGTAGAGGTTTTGCCAATTAGAATACAAGTTTGTAGAAAATATATTTAGTGGTACTTTCCAAAGTTTTGTAACAATAGACGTGGGTTGACAAAAATATAATATTTGCAAATGATTATATCTAAAAAAATAAGTATATGTTTTTTTTTTTTTAAATGAGTAGAGAAAGAGATTTTAACAAAATACTCAAAGTAATAGAAGTTGTTGAAGAATGATTAGTGAATTTTAGATTAAATGATATTAGATTAAAGAATGATTGTTGTGTTCTAGGAGTAATTAAACTATGAGGATGTTTTTACGGATTAAAGTCAGATCGATGATTTTTTAGCGTTTTAGTATTGGGTTTAATCTTTTATTATTTCCTTATGATCAGCTTCAAAATTATGTGATTTTTATGTGCTTAGTTACTTAATTTTATCATGTTAGTATTATTTTTTTATGTTAGTTTTCATGATAACATGTTGCATCACACTTATGAATTGCATTTTTAATTGCCTACAAGTCATATAGGGCGAAGCTCAAAGGTTCTGCACCGGAAAAAAAAATTCAAAAGCATCTTATTTTCAAACAAAACGAGGTATTTACTATCAATCACACTTTGTATTTTTTTTGTTTTGTTTAACTTGGGAACTCTTTAACTTAAATTTGTTTTTAATATTATTTATATTAGTTCGCCCAACAAACGGGTGGGACATAGTGTGGCTATTACTTCATGAGATATATGTGCCAAAAATGACCTATGCGCCTTATTTTTGTTCCAAAACACCCTATTTTCGCCCAAACATATGCAAATAAGTCATTTAATGCTTACAAGAATGATACAAAACATGCATAAACCTTAAAAACAATATATAGATTGATTGATAGGAATATGGGAACGAAAACACCAAAAACTTGCTAAAAATGACCTATATGCCTTGTTTTGTTCCAAAACGCCCTATTTTCGCCCAAACACATGCAAATAAGTCTTTTAATGCTTACATGAATGATATAGAACATGGATACACTTTAAAAACAATATATATGTTGTTTGGTAGGAACATTGGAGCGAAAACACCAAAAACTAGCCAAAAATGACCTATATGCCTTGTTTTTGTTTTAAAACGCCCTATTTTCACCCAAACACATGAAAATAAGTCATTTACTGCTTACATGAATGATATAGAAAATGGATAAACCTTAATAACACTCTGTAGGTTGATTGGTAGGAACATGGGAACGAAAACACCAAAAAAAAAAACAAAAATGACATATTTGTCTTGTTTTTGTTCCAAAACGCCCTATTTTCGCCCATACACTTGCAAATAAGTCGTTTAATGCTTACATGAATGATATAGAATATGTATAAACCTTAAAAGCAATATGCAGGTTGATTGGTAGAAACATGGGAACAAAAACAAAACAAAAAAGCCAAAAATGACCTATGCGCCTTGTTATGTTCCAAAACGCACTATTTTCGCCCAAACACATGAAAATAAGTCATTCTATGCTTATATGAATGATATAGAACATGGATAAGCCTTTAAAACAATATATAGGTTGATTGGTAGGAAAATGGGAACGAAAACACCAAAAAAACAAAAAATGACATATTTGTCTTATTTTTGTTCCAAAACGCCCTATTTTCGCCCATACACTTGCAACTAAGTCATTTAATGCTTAAATGAATGATATAAAACATGTATAAACCTTAAAAGCAGTATGTAGGTTGATTGGTAGGAACATGGGAACGAAAACAAAAAAAAAAGCCAAAAATGACCTATTTGCCTTGTTTTTGTTCAAAAACGCCCAATTTTCACCCAAGTACATGCAAATAAGTCATTTAATGCTTAAAAAATAATATAGAACATGATTAAACCTTAAAAACAGTATATAGTTCGATTGGTAGGAGAATGGGAATGAAAACACCTAAAAACTAGCCAAAAATGACCTTTGCGCCTTGTTTTTGTTCCAAAATGCCCTATTTTCGCCCAAGCACATGCAAATAAGTCATTTTATGATTACATGAATGATATAGAACATGTATAAGCCTTCAAAACAATATATAGGTTGATTGGTGGTAACATGGGAACGAAACAACAAAAATTAGCCAAAAAATGACCTATTGTTTTTGTTCCAAAACGCCATATTTTCTCCCAAACACATGCAAATAAGTCATTTACTTCTTACATGAATGATATAGAACATGGATAAACCATGAAAACAATATGTAGATTGATTGGTAGGAACATGGGAACGAAAACACCAAAAAAAAGACAAAAATTACATATTTGTCTTGTTTTTGTTCCAAAACGCCATATATTCTCCCATACATTTCCAAATAAGTCATTTAATGCTTACATGAATGATATAAAATATGTATAAACTTTAAAAGCAGTATGTAGGATGATTGGTAGAAACATGGGAACAAAAACAAAAAAATAAAATAAAAAATGACCTATTTTGTTTCAAAACGCCCAATTTTCGCCCAAGTACATGCAAATAAGTCATTTAATGCTTACAAGAATGATATAGAACATGTATAAACCTTAAAAACAGTATGTAGGCCGATTGGTAGGAAAATGGGAATGAAAACACCTAAAAACTAGCCAAAAATGACCTATGTGTCTTGGTATGTTCCAAAACGCCCTATTTTCGCCCAAACACATGAAAATAAGTCATTCTATTCTTACATGAATGATATAGAACATGGATAAGCCTTGAAAACAATATATAGGTTGATTGGTAGGAACATGGGAATGAAAACACCAAAAAAAAGCCAAAAATGACATATTTGTCTTGTTTTTATTCTAAAACGCCCTATTTTCGCCCATACATTTGCAAATAAGTCATTTAATGCTTACATGAATGATATAAAATATGTATATACCTTAAAACCAGTATGTAGGTTGATTGGTAGGAACATGGGAACAAAAACAAGAAAAAGCCAAAAATGACCTATTTGCCTTGTTTTTGTTCCAAAACGCCCAATTTTCGCCCAAGTACTTGAAAATAAGTCATTTAATGCTTACAAAGTAATATAGAACATGGTTAAACCTTAAAAACAGTATGTAGTTCGATTGGTAGGAAAAAGGGAACGAAAACACCAAAAAACTAGCCAAAAATGACCTATGCGCCTTGTTTTTGTTACAAAATGCCCTATTTACGCCCAAGCACATGCAAATAAGTCATTTTATGCTTACATGAATGATATAGAACATGGATAAGCCTTCAAATCAATATATAGGTTGATTGGTGGTAACATGGGAACGAAAACACCAAAAACTAGCCAAAAATGACGTATGTGCCTTATTTTTGTTCCAAAACGCATATTTTCGCCCAAACACATGCAAATAAATCATTTAATGCTATGATATATAACATGGATAAACCTTAAAAAAAGTATGTAGGTTAATTGGTTGGAGCATCGGAATGAAAACACAAAAAAAGGCCAAAAATGGCCTATTTGCCTTGTTTTTGTTCCAAAACGCCTTATTTTCTCCCAAACACATGCAAATAAGTCATTTTATGCTTACAAAAATGATATAGAACATGGATAAACCTTAAAAACAAGATATAGATTGATTGGTAGGAAAATGGGAACGGAAACACCAAAAACTAGCCAAAATGACTTATTTGCATTTTTTTGTCCAAAACGCCCTGTTTTCGTCAAAACTCAAGCAAACAAGTCATTTAATGTTATATGAATGATATAAAATATGGATAAACCAGTATATAGGTTGATTGGTAGGAAAATGGCCATGAAAACCCCAAAAATAGCTTAAAAATGACTTGTTTGCCTTGTACCTGTTCCAAAGTGTCCTATTTTCTGCCAAACACATGCAAATAAGTCATTTAATGCTTACATGAATGATATAGAATATGGATAAACCTTAAAAACACTAAATAGTTTGATAAGTAGGAAAATGACCATGAAAACGCCAAAATTAGCCAAAATTGTCTCTTTGCCTATTTTTATTTATGAAATGTTCTTTTTTGCCCAAAACCATGCATTCGGATATTTTTGCTCGATCAGGTTACACGATTATTTCCAAATAATATTCTACATACTTGGTGTTGCATCGTGTTATTTTTAATCATCATGCATGTCTATATAATCATTTTCGTAATTATTTGTGTTTAAGGATTATATTGGAAGATCCACCACATACAGTGTTGAGGAAATCAACAAGGTTCGACCGTTCGAGAAAAATGGGCTGATTTATTTTGAATTTCTTTTTTTGTGAGTTAAAGTAGTGATTTATGTTGGATGTATAATACATAAAACTACATGTATGTTGGTTTTGGATGATATTAATCGATAATATAATGTGTGTGTGTGCATATACATATATATGTATATCTTACTATACAATTTTATATTAATGAAGTTATTGACGACTAGGCCATATGTTATTGCGATTGTGGGCCTTGTAGATGGCATAAATTATTATTATTATTATAAATAATAATAATAATAATGATAATAATATATATATATATATATTATTCAATTTTATTTAAAAAAATTTATTCAAATAGGTTTTTGTAACGGGCTTACATAATGCTAGTTACAATAAGATACTTATTGTAACTGGCAAAACTTGGCCTCAAACATACTAGTTACAATAAGTACACTTATTGTAGCGGGCCTGACAAATGCCCGTTACAATAAGTGGACTTATTGAACGGGCATTTGTCAGGCCCGTTACAATAAGTACTTATTGTAAAAACACATGCCCGTTACAATAAGTTTTAGATATTGTAACGGGGGCAAATGTAACGCCTAGTACCCGTTACAATAAGCTCTAAATGCCCGTTACAACTAGTGCTTTTTCCACTAGTGAGGGGAAAGGAGGAGTTTTTATTTGTGGTTTAGTTCATATAATAGATGAAAGAAAGGGTGGACTTTTAGGAGATGGCTTTACTAAATATTAGGAGGGATTTTAGGAATGGAATTAAGGGAAAGTAACAACATAGGGAGCCGGCTAAGCTAAGGGCAAGGCTAAGTTTGGGCCAGATTCAAATAACAAAATTAAGTCTTTAAGCCCAAATCGGATGATTCGAACCCTGAGGCTTAATTTTTAAACGAAATTTTACGGCCAAAAAATCCGGGTCGTTCAATCTCCCCTCCTTAAGAAAATTTCGTCCTTGAAATTTCCTAAGGAAGCACATATTACACACAAACAACAGACACAATATGCTATGCTAGAAAGATTACCTGTGACGTCTTCGGGTTGATCTGCGGCTTCTTCCTGGGTCATGCAGAAGACATGGTTGCGCACAGGGGGTCTTGTAATCAGGTTAAGTTACTTGATTCTTCGGACAGAAAAATGACTTGTGCCCCGGCTAACCGCACTTGTAGCACACTATGGGGGTACCATCACATCTTCTACCAGGGTGCAGAATTTGCTTACAGTTGTTGCATATTTTCAGACTCCGTTCTCGAATGATTTGACTGGCCTACTGAGGATCGTCGCCATCTTCATATCGGGGCCTCTTGGCTGCAGGTTGATGGAAGAACTCCTGTGACCTCTTTCTCGCTTCATCTTCCTCCGTTATCGATGCGTGGATCTCCTGAGCTACTTCATAAGCTTGCTAAAAAGTCGTAGCACCGCTGCTGATTACGTGAACTCGGATGTGGGGATCCATCTTCTTGATGTACCTCTTAATCCTTTCTGACTCAAAGGGAATCACTAACGTGGCAAACCTGGATAGTTCAGTGATCTTATCCGTATAGGCTTGCACGGACATCGATCCTTGAGTCAAGGTGAGGAATTCTTCTTGGTTCTGCCATTAGAGCTCATCGGGATAGAATCTCTCCCGAAGCTTCTCTACGAATTCTGGCCAGAGGACTAACTCTCCCGGTTCGGGCCCGGGCTGAATCGTACTCCACCAATTGTCCGCTTCTCCTTTGAGGTAGTAAGTTGCAATTGGAACCTTCTCCGACTCGGGACACCCAGTAGCCTCGAAAAGTTTCCTCATAAACCTAGCTTGATCCTCTTGTGTTGTAGTTTTGTATATTGTTGATGATGAATATTGTAACTTGTCTTCTTGTAATTAAAACTAGCTGAGGGATGTATGCCTGCTTTTTGTAATTATTACTAGTTTGATCAACATGATGCTTATTGCAAATTTTCGGAGTACATGTTTTTATAGGTAGCACTTTAACAAAATATGTAATTTTTACACTGTCAGTTGCTTACATATTCTATGCCCCTAATTACATGTTTTGTTGAAAATTTAAAGTTACTAGAAGGAAATTAGATCTAGAACTTCTTCAAGTTATCTGTGTTCCATGGCCGAGTTAGTGGCCGACCTTCTTTGTCTTGTAGTCTGTATGATCCTGGGCTGATAACCTCTTCCACTTGGTATGGTCCTTCCCAATATGGTGTCAGCTTGCCTTCAATGGGTCTTCTTCCAGTAGC
This sequence comes from Salicornia ramosissima, assembly GCA_951394345.1. Classification (NCBI taxonomy): domain Eukaryota; kingdom Viridiplantae; phylum Streptophyta; class Magnoliopsida; order Caryophyllales; family Amaranthaceae; genus Salicornia; species Salicornia ramosissima. Next base: position 29,043,965 of record OX596236.1, on the reverse strand, counting down.
CTCAAACTTCCTGAGTACCCAATCACCTTTTTCAATTGGCTGAGGGGCCACTCTTTTGGTGAAGTACCGAGTTATCTTTTGTTTGTAGGTGATGGATCTGAGTAGAGCATCATTCCTTGTCTCGGGAAGAAGGTCGAGGTCTACCTTCCTCTTTTCTTCGTTTTCCTTGTACTCGTAGTAGGAGATCCTTGGCGAAGGTATCCCTACTTCCACTGGAAGGACGGCTTCGCTGCCATAAACTAAGGAGAATGGAGTGTGTCTTGTTACTTCCTTAGTAGTTGTCCGAGCTAACCAGAGAACTCCTGAAAGCTCGTCAATCCATGAACCTTTGGCCCCTTCTAGCTAGGTCTTGATTCCTTTCAGTATAATCTTGTTGGCAACCTCGGCTTGGCCATTCGTCTGAGGCCTTGCTATGGATGTAAACCTTGTCTGAATGCCGAATTCAGAACAATATTCCCAAGTGTGTCCGCTATCAAATTGTCGTCCGTTATCTGAGATGAGCATTCAAGGGATGCCAAACCGAGTGATGATGTTTTTCCATATGAACTGTCTGACTTGTCTGTCAGTGATGCTTGCAAGTGGTTCGGCCTCGATCCACTTAGTGAAGTAGTCTATGGCCACCAAGAGAAATGTTTTCTGGGCTACTACTGGAGGGAAGGGCCCGAGTATGTCCATCCCCAATTTGTTAAAAGGCAGTGTAGGTGTAATGGTTGCCAAGTCTTGAGAAGGTCTTCTTGGTATATCCCCGTGTAACTGACACTGCTTAAATTTTTGGATGAGGGCCGTGGCGTCCTTTTTGATGGACGGCTAGTAGTATCCTGTCCTGAGTGCCTTGCTTGTAATGGTACGTGCTCACTGATGGCTACCACATACCCCTTCATGTATCTCTTGTAAGATGCTATTTCCTTCCTCGGGGGTGACACACTTCAGCAGTGGATGAGGTAGTTCCGACTGAGGGCCTTGACTCGAGCTTGCTCCCTTTCCTATGAGGGTAGCTGATGGTCTCTTAGGTAAGAGATGATGCTGGTTCTCCAGTCGGTCTGTTGAGTCACGGTGTTAACGCTGAGTGCATTGATGCTGGGCTCGGGTAACACCTCCCAGGAAATAATCCGAGGGTGTATTCATTCGGCTGAGATGGCAAGTCTGGCAAGGGCGTCTACCTGCTTGTTTTCTGACCTGGGGATGTGATGGAGAGTACGGTGAATTGTTCGAGCTGAGCTATGAGAGTTTTATACTTTTGTAAATACATCTTCATAGCTTCTTCCTTTGCCTCATATTCCCCGGATATTTTTCCAACCACTAGTTGAGAATCCGAGACCACTTTTAGTGAAGTAGCTCCAGCAGCTTGACATAGCTTCATCCCAAAGATGAGTGCTTCATAGTCGGATTCATTGTTGGATGTTGTGAACCTAAATCTCACGGCGTATTCAATCCGTTCGCCCGTACTTGTTTTGATGAGCAGGCCGGCTGCACTCCCTCCTTTAGTGGCCGAGCCATCGATATAAAATTCCCATGGCTGACCGTTGTCCTGAGTGGATGGTCTGTTGGTGCATTCCACGATGAAGTCAGCCAAAGCTTGGGCTTTGACGGCGAGGCGAGGCTCATATTGTAGGCCAAAATCTGAGAGTTGATTGGCCCAATCTGACATTCTAGTGTAGTTGTTCCTTCCTTCTATTGCCTTCTGGATGGGTTGTCCGGTTAGGACTTTGATCTGATGAGCCTGAAATTATGGCTTCAATATCCTGCTAGCCATGACTAGTGCAAAGACCATCTTTTCGATCTGAGAGTACTTTAATTCTGCTCCTTGGTATGCAAGGCTGATGAAGTAGACCGGGTACTGAACATGTAACGACCCGACTTTTTAGAAGCTGTCGATTTACAAAGGAAATCGACAAATGGATCATTACCCAAAAAAACATACTAGAATATTATTAAATTTAAAACTTTAAACTTAAATTAAGATAACTCTTTATTAATTAATTAACTAATGAAAGAATAGGAGGTCCATAAATCCATATTATTCAATAAACTACAACTAAAACTGTCCTTTCCCAATAGGCTGGGTGAAATCAAAGAAATAATAAACTAGATTGTAAAGTAGACTTCGGGTTTCCTCTATAATTCTTGCCAAAACACTCAACCCGATCCATACGAAAGCCCACTTATACTTCAGCATCTTCAACTGAAATGGGGGGGTCCACCGTTAGTGGCGAGTAACTAGGTTGTCCCACTTAAATGTGGAATCGTAAACCATATAATGTCATAGAATCAACCAGGATAACGTACAAAATTACATGTATAAACGTACAAAAATACACGTATAAATGTTAAAAAATACATGCATAAACGTATAAAAATACATACAAATACGTATAAAATATGTACATAGACGTATAAAAATACATACATAGACGTTTAAATATACATACATAAACGTATAAAATACATACATAGACGTATAAAAATACATACATATACATACATAAATACATACATGTCAGACATACGCGGTGGAACACTTAACATATCATACTTGTAATAATACATGGATAAATACATAAATACTTACTTAAATAACATAGTAGCATAAAAATAATATACCAACCCGTGGAATACATATCTTATCATATTATTTCCCGAATCCCAGCTTTTAACCATCTTCTTAAGTTCATGGACCGGTCATTATAGCTCGTAAGGATGCCCGTGTACATCCCAACTTTCCCAGAACATGCCAGGTAGGACCCGTGTATCCTACTTGTAACCCTCCTTTGCAAGGATTATGTATAAATGGGGCCCTCACTCCCAGATTAGCAGCCCGTGTACTACTAACCCGAACGACAACATATTCTAGGATCCAGAACTGCCTAGAGATTGCAGTAGCAGGGCAGTGGCTTCGACTTAACCTAGTCTGGTGACCCGTGTATCACCGAACAGACGTCCACTTCTTATCTTATCTTATCTTATCTTTTCGACATGGCCATCGTGAGACCAATAACATCTTATCATCTTTTCATCTGATCAAAGTCAATTCCTTTTCCTTATTTTTACAACTTATCTTCTTATTTCCTTCGTATTCCTTTAATATTATTAAATCCTTTATTCATAAACCAAAATTATTACAAGCCAAAAATTAAATTAAATTGATCATAATACTACTCATATCACACGACATTTTCGAGAATAAAAATAATGAATAATAAAATCAATTCTTTTTAAATAATGACTCAAATAATTCAATAAATCAATAAATCATCATATCAATATAATAATTATCATAATACATGATGAAAATACCCTTTTTCCATCCCTGAACCATTCGAATAACTCAAGTTAAATAATAAAAGTATACACTTTAACATATCAGTCACAATATCAAGGATAAATCATTTAAACTTATTAGATAAATAATAAAGTCATGGATTAACTTTAAATTACCAAAACAGTGTCATAACAGGATCAAAATTTACCCTTTTATCATATTAATACTTGGCCATTATCAACATGTCATCACTCGAAAATTATAATTTATTTCCATATTTTATTATCATGTTTTAGTTATTAATTCAGTTATAAAATTGTAATCTAACCATTAATCAGGAAATTATAGATAATCATGGATAAAAAATCAAGCCTTAATACCCTCATATTATTCCGCCATCATAGAAAAACAACAAGATCAAGATTAATTTCAAGAACCTAATATTTCATAATTAAATTACTTTCAAATTAAATATTAATTAATAAACTAAGGTAGGAATATATTTGAACAAGAAAAATTGAATCTTTAATTCTTTTATTAATCTTGTGCCATTCGAAAATTATAAAGGATTATAACAAGATTATAATTTTAATTCCAGACTTTAATTATACAATTAGATAAATTATGAACATACTTTTAGATCAAGAAAACACCCTAAAATCATCATAAAACTCTTGTTACCACTCGACATATACACGCACAACACAAGAAACAATTCAAGATTTTATAATGCATTTATTCTAATTAAAACATGTAATTTAAGATAGTAAAACATGCGTAAAATTAATTAATACAATAAAGATTCAAAAAGATCATGAAACATATCAAGAAACAATCAAGAACATTCATCATCAAAAGGTTCGAAAAATCATAGCCCTATCATGATACTAATTAATTTCCTAGTTTAATCCTAATTAACTATATGATAAAGTAATACCAAATTCAAGGAGGAAAGTCTAGTTACCTTGAATTATGAAGAAAGAATTGAAACTAATCCTTAGGCACTCAAGAGAACCACACGGCACACACACAAACACTTTTAGAGTTTGTGAGAATATAGAGTTTAGAAGTTAGGATAAAAGGTTATGAGTATTGTTCCTTATATATAATTATAAAGAACAAAAGAATTAATTAAAGAAAAAGAAAAGGGGCAAGCCATGTAGAATGAGTAAAAGTAGGAGGGGAAGTGAGTAAATTTAGGAGAATTAATAAGAGGTTGGTTAAAAATAGGATTTTTAAGCAATTAGGATAATCATTTTAAAAAAATTAGATAATTAAATTATTAAATAGATATTCAGACTTAGAATTATCCAATTAATAATTAATCAAAAATCATCCTTGGCCAATTAATGAGGGGGGCTGGCCAAGTGAAGGAAAAGTTGGGTCATTGGGCCCAATTTCAAGACAAGGAAAAGAAATAAGAATAAACCAGTCCAAATAATTGGGCCTTTTGGACTTAGAATATTAAAATAATAATAATTAACCACGAAATTTTCTGGCCCAGAATGTCGGGTTATTACATAACATGTTCTCTTTCAGCCACTAAAACTGCGCTGAGCGCGTAGTCGGAGATGGCTAGGTACAGGAACAATACTTCTCTTGGTAAAGGAGACACTAGCTTTGGAATCTGAGAGGGATGTTCCTTTAGCCTATGAAAGGCTTCTTCAGCCTCAGCGTTCCAGTTGAACGTTGCTCTTTTCAATGCTTGAAAGAAGGGCAAGCTCTTATCGGCTGACCGAGACAGGAAGCGGCTAGGCTCTGCGATGCAACAATTCAATCTTTGCACTTCCTTGACTCTCCTTGGTGACTGCATGTCTTGAATGGCCTTGATTTTATCAGGATTGGCCTCCATGCCTCTTTCGTCTACCAAGAATCCGAGGCATTTTCCTCCTTTGACCCAGAAGACACATTTCTTGGGATTTAGTTTCATGCTAAACTTCCTGAGTGTCTCCAAAGTCTTCCTCATGTCCTGGACATGATCTGAGGCCAGCTTACTTTTGATGATCATGTCATCCACGTATACTTCAACGTTTTTCCCAATATGTTTTTCAAAGACCTTTTTGACCAGATGTTGGTATGTGGCTCCGACATTCTTCAAAACAAAGGGCATGACATTGTAGCAGTAGACCACTTGGTTGGTGATGAATGTTGTGTGTGGTTGATCCTTTTCTGCCAAGGGGATTTGATGATATCATGCGTTGGCATCCATAAAGCTGAATAGAGCATGCCCTGCCGTTGAATCGACCAACTTGTCGATCTTTGGCAAAGGATAATCATCTTTCGGGCAAGCTTTGTTGAGATCAGTGAAGTCCACAAACATTCGCCAAGTTTTGTTGGGCTGTCTGACCAAAACCACGTTAGCAACCCAATCGGTGTTCTTGCATTCCCGGATGAATCCGGCCTCTAGTAATTTCTTGACCTCGGCGACTGCGGCCAATGTTATTTCTTGGCCTTGATGTCTGAGCTTCTGCTTGACAAGTTTGTGTCCCTCCTTGATGTTTAGCTCATGTTGCATTACCGAGGGACTGATACCGGACATTTCTTTGACTGAGAAGGCGAATACGTCTCGGTATTCTTTGAGTACTGAGACTATTTGTAACGCCCCAGTTTTTCGATATTTTCTGCTATATTTATTTGTTTGTATTTATGTTTATTTTATGTATATTCCGAGTTTATTTGGACTATTTATTTTTGTTTTATTTCTTGAATGCGATTATTTTATTCTATGATAATTGTTTTATTATTTATTTTATTTTATTTTAATTAATTAGAATTTTATTTTTTTTAATTTTCTAATTAATCAATTAATTTTTGGGCCAAGTGCAAATTTAAACATGATTAGTCATGCTTAAGTGTAATTAGCCCAAATGAACTTGTTAGCCCATTTGAGCAAGCCCATAGCCCCCCCCCCTAATGTGGCATGGTTGCCACTTGCTTTGTGTTCACACCTTAACCAACTTTTATAAATAGAAGTGGTAGTAAGGCATGAGGATCATTTGCCAACCTATTCATCTTTTGCCACAATTGAAATCCAAAATACCTTCTCCATTTGCTCTCCATTCCACACGCCTATTTGGCTCCTAAACACCAATCAATTTGTTCATCAATCTTTTCAAACCCAAACTTAAAGATTCAATCTCCATTGATCTTTAAGTAATCAAAACACAAGTTAGCCTTCATTGCCTTGATCAAGACTTCAAAGTTGGTTCGGGTTTTGGGATTGGTTTCGGTTTTTGGGTGTTCATGTGGTTCGTTGGGTGGCCATGCAGTGGTGCCGTGTTGAAGGCCGTGTTCGAGTTGGTGGTTCGTGGCTGGCGTGCGGTGTGGTCCGTGCAGTGGTGGCCGTGCTCGTGTATTGGAGGCCGTGAGTTGCAGCCGTGTTTGGGCCGTGTGAATTCATTTATGGGCAGCAAGTTTTCGTGTGTTTTTGTGTTTATAATTCAATAGGGTAACATATTATTTCATCCTAGATTGGATACTATGATTATAGGATAGATTTGATGATCAAATTAGACCAAAAGTTGATGTAATTAACCCTTTGTCATACGTGTATTTGGGCTGTTCGGGAAGTTGTTTGTGCTGTTTTTTTCCTTGTTTTCATGCATATTATAATTAAGTATGATAGTTTCATGTTTAATTACGTTTATACACGATTTCATGAAGTTTTGATGCATTTAATGGATGAAAATGTTGATGAATTTTGATGATGATATGCGTGTGATTGAGAATGATGAATGAATGTGTTCTTGGTAGATCTTGATGAGTTCCATGTGAATCTTGTATGATAATCGATAATTTAAGTTAAAGAAAGTTTATCTGATGATTCTTTGATAGTCCTTGTAGTTTCTTGGTCATGACATGATGAATCTTGATTTTTCTTGGATATGATTATGTATTCTTTAAGTATAGATTATACATTCATAATTAAAGAAAGTTAAAGATAATTAAAGAAAGTTTAAAGAAAGATAAAGGAATGATAAAGAATTGTCAAAGAAGTTCAAAGATAGTAATATACATAGTTAGACTCAAGAAAAGGCGTAAGATGGGATCTTGAGAATAACCAAGATGTAAAGAACGTAAAGATAGCTTGATTTTTGCATTTAGACGCCTAACCTTAGAGTAAGATTCTAAGACTTGGGTTAAGACACTGCCCCTATCCTAACCGCGGTATTGGGATAGTGAATGCTTACTATGTTGTCTTTATGATATGGATTTCCGAAAGATGGGGTTCATGGGTTTTGGAGTACGATTCTCATTCCTTGCGTAGTAGGAAAGTTCGATCACATAAGATGTGTTCGTACGAGCATAGTCCGGTCTAATATGTAAATGATAGTGACAAAGATTATGATAAGATAAGATAATTAAAGTCAACCGAGTTAGTATTATTGTTATCATTATTGTTGTTTACGTTGCATGTTTATATGTATGAGTGCCTGATTTGTTGTTTGATTCATTCTATGTTCATATGTATCCACTTTAGGGTGGGACTGTTGTGTTACTCGCCACTGATGGTGGATATGTGTTCATTTTAAGGTAACTCCGATGATGACGGTGTTGCTTAGCTTTGGGTTGGGCGAGTGCCGTTGTACCTTTTATTTTATAGTTGTATTTCGTTATTAGATTTATACTATTAGTAGTTAGTAGGTTGTATATTCTAACTCTAACTCTGATATTTGTTTTGGAGTTAACCCTTTAGTTGTGATACTTGTGGTTTAGTTTTGTGCAACTTGTGGTTTTTGTACGTTTGGGGTTATTAGTAATATGATTTCGAGGTTTTGTTTTAGATTTTTAGATATGTTTGTTTGTTAGATCGACAATTCGACTCATCGGTTCCTTCCGCGCCGGTTTGAACGAGTCGGGTCGTCACACAATTTCTTCTCTTTGTTTGTGGTCGAGGGTTCTTCCTACCCTGACTGTCTCTCCTTCACACCCGATGGTTACTTCTTCATTCTCCTTTGTTGGTTGTGGTCGGGAGTAACTTTTGGGAGAGTCCGTGACAAACATTTCTTTTTGTGAGATATTGTCATTTGCCCCCGTCATGGTTGGCTCCTTTCGTTTTTCCCCGACCTTTTGGCTCGGTTTCTTGAAGCTGTTGAAACAGCATTTCCGATCCGAGTGTTGATCTCCATACAGTCTTCCGACGGATCCAGTGTCCGTCTCGTATTGCAAAAGTAGCTGATAGGTGGATATGGCCGCCTTGACTTGGTTGAGAAGGGGCCTTCCGAGGATGACATTGTATGGTAGAGGCACGTCTACTACTATGAAATCCACCATCAGGTTCCTTCCTTCGTCCTTCTTTCCAATCCGGATTGGGAGCTTGATTGTTCCTTTGGATTCGGTAGTCGGGCCGCCAAATCCAACAAAGGGATGATGGACTCGTGTCAACTCAGTAGTCGGAATGCCTAATTTGGTCAGGCAGCTGAGTGTGATTGTAATGGCCTAGATTTTTCGGTATTTTTGTCTTTGATTTATTTGTTATTTATGTTATTTTATGTATGGTCTAAAATTTATTTGGACTATTTATTTTTATTTTATGTGAATAATTTTGATTATCTTCGATAATTTTTATTTTTGGTTGTTTATTATTTATTTATTTTATTAATTAGAATTTTTATTATTTAATTTTCTAATTAGTTAATTGAATTTTGGGCCAAATGCAAATTAAACATGATTAATCATGCATGAGTGCAATTAGCCCAATTGATCACCAAAAGCCCATTTTTGCCATGTCATAACCGGCCCCCTCATGATTAGTGGCCTAATTGCCACTTGCTTCATGTTCACACCTTAAATCACTTCTATAAATAGAAGGGTTAGTAAGGCTTAAGAGTTCATTTGCCATCTTAAACACCTTTGATCATCTTTTGCTACAATTAAAGCCAAACACAAACACCCTCCTTCCAATTACTCCATTCCACACGCCTATTAGGCTTATTCACCATCAATCCAACCAATTTGTTCATCATCATTTCAAAACTTAAACTTAAAGATTCAAACTCCATTGATCTTCAAGTATTCAAACACAAATTAATCTTCATTGCCATTTATCAAGACTTGGGTATTTGGTTCGGTTTTGGGTTGGGTTCGTGTGGGTTGTTCGTGGATCGAGTGGTGGTGCACGGTGGTGCTCGTATGAGAACGGTGGTCCGTGGTGGTGCCGTGCAAGAGCCGTGGTGGTGCCGTGCAAGATGTAAGTTCAATGTATACTCAAGAAGGGGGGGGGGTTGAATTGAGTATGTGTGTTTTTTCAATCGTTTTCAAAGTTTGTTTATCTTTTTGTGAGAACAACGATAGAACAGTAAATAAAGAGTAGGGACACAAGGATTTAACGAGGTTCGGCTTCTAAACAAGCCTACGTCCTCCACTCTCTCACTAATATTATTAATCAACTTTGAATAATAACAAGGTTACACACTCAATTAAATGCTACAACTCTGTAACACTTAATTCCCCAACTGTTAACTCTAACAGTTCACTTAGTGTTCACAGAACACTCCCCAACCACTTCCCTCTAAGTGGTTCAAATATTACAAACTTAAATCTCCGTAAGTTTTTCTCTTAAAGATGGATATGGAGATACTTTTGCTCTAAGGATAGACTCTCAGAAAATATAACTTGGTTTTCTTTTGGAGAGCAAAAAGTCTTACTAGGGTTTTTTGCAAAGATTGTTTTTTTATATGCAAAGAAAAACCGTACCCTAGAGATGTGCTTGGAGACTTGCCTAAATTGTGCAAACAAGATCAGCTGACACAAGTACAAAGGCACCTATTTCAGACCTTTGTCTCCTTCCACTACATGTAGTGGAAAGTACACTAGAGTCCAAACAAGTACATTGCAAAGCTGATTTGGTGAATCAATTTGTCAGATTTCCAAAATATAAGTGATCAATATTTTTCAAGTAAATTTTCAAAAATAATTTTGAACACAGAAATTTGTACAGATCACTTAAGTGCACGTGCGTAATACTGAGGTCTGTTCCCACAGTGGTCTCAGTAATACTAAGTCTACATCCGGCAAAGAGAACTGTTCCAAGCTTGTTCTTTGTCTGTTCTTAGCTTGTTCTTGGCTTGTTCTCTTTACTGGATATAAACTTAAAATCTTTTTGCTCTTTACTTAGAAACATAAAGTATATTTTCCTAAGTCTATTTTACAAGAAGATCCTAGAAGTACAAAAATTAAAAGACTTCAAGCTCTTGACTTCTGATTCTTCAAGTATCTCAAGGTCTTCAGATTTGCCTTGAAGAGTTCTCACTTTAATTAACCTGCTCAATTACAACATGCATAACAATCAAGTATAGAGAACTGGTTTGTCATCCATCAAATCAAACATGGTTCAACAATTTCCCCCTATTTGATGATGACAAACCATGAAGTTCCCCCTGATAACAGTAACCAATTGTTTTAAGATAAAACACCTGTTCAGAGGAATTGGTCTTGCATTGTGCCTGTAGTCAGATTCATAATCTCAGAGAATTAAAAAAAATAGCAGACTAAAGCACAATTAGACTGATTACAAGGGTCAGTCACTCATCACATTACTTAATTAATTATTGAGTTTCAGCATTAGACCTGTAACCTGCAAGACTTATCAATTATCGAATGTAGCAAGAGAATTTTTAAATTCACATGGAAGAGTTGCTTCCAGTTGGGATGGATAGGAGCATTTGATTTGAATCCAAAGTACTCCTAGGCATAAAGCTGGGCCATCTCTAACAAGGTTTGAACCTTGTTCAAGTTTCTACACCTGACACTAGGAACTTCACCTGTCCTATTCCCCCTTTTGGCATCATCAAATGATAAAATTAACACAGCACAAAAATTAGGAGAAGGCAACAAGTAAAGTCAACACAAGCATAATATAAACACAGCATTGTAGAGATGCTGTCCTAAAAGTGAGTACCTGCAACTCATAATCCCAAATGTCAAAGTGCACACACAAGTTAAATAACTATACAGACCAGGACCATTCTGCAGAGAAATTGTTTAGCAGAAATGGTCCAAAACTAAGAATAGTTAATTGTTCAGGGAAGCCAGATAATTGAAATTTTGAGAGATAGGTTAGTAGTGTAGGGGGGTAAGCTAAGAGGAGTTAGAGTTAGCATCATCATCAAAATCCTCAGTAGAATCCTCATCCTCCTTTTCTGCACTCTCCTCCTACTGCTTCTTCTTGACTTGGGCAATGATGGGAACTAGTCTCTTAGTGGTCTTGGGTTTGATGCTGGAAGAGGAGGCAAGCTTTTCTTCATGGGAGTCCAACTATGCTGATATGTTCTTGATTGATCCATCCAGAGAGGTGCATAAGGCATTCACACTGGCCATCATCTGTTACAGTAGTTCTCCATGTGTTTGCACTTGTTTGGACAGTCACCCAGTAGCTTCCTCAGACCTTGAGCTGCTTATTCATCTGACCCAAGTCGTTCTCTCTTCATCCCTCATTTTCAGTATACCACCCTCAAAGGTCATCCCTTCTGACCTAGAATCTGGTTGGTGAGGAGAGACATTTTCTTGACCTCACCACTCAGATGTACCTTCATACTTTGGAAAACAAGAGTAAGCCAGGCACCATAGGGTAGAGTGTGGTTTGACCTTTCCAGAATGCTAACCATGTGGGCTAGCATGAGACCAGGGAGACTCAGCTTGATCTTCTCATATAGGCAGTAGATAATCACAGCATCCATTTTTCTTACATCCATTCTACCCTGAGCCCTAGGGAGTACTATCTTAGAGGCTAATATGTCAAAGTCATCCAGCGGGACCAACCGTCGGGGCTCAGTAAATAGCCCCGCAAAGCTCGTAAGAGCTTATCAAATGCACTAGCACTCAACTCACTGAATACCACATAAGCAATGATCAAATAAAGCAAAGGGGACGGTTTGAAAACCGTCATCCAATGCTTATGTGGGAGTGAGTGCCCACAGGGAGGTAAATCAAAATAAAAACTACTAAAAGAAAAATCAAATAAAAGAGAAGGAACACCCCCAAACACCTCCCTTGCCTTGGTTTCTAGAAGAGAAACATTGGAGTCAAGACAAGAGATGGTGCTCTCAAATGGGGGTGATATAAGCATGGATGGAAGGGGAGTGGGATGTGAATAAACAAGGCTAAATCCTCCTAAAAAGGGAATAAGAGAAGGTGGTATAACCACATTCTCCACATTAATAATGACATCGTCAACTTCACTCGACTCAACTAAGAAGGCCTCATCCAATATGACATCACATGACGAGACGGAAGGGTCTTGATTTTCATCATGACATTGCAATGAAACATCAACGTCTATGTGAGTCTGGATGGGTTGTACAACAACGAGAGGAGAGGGATCAAAATCATAACTAAAGTCGCAAACAACGGGCTCGACTTGAAGATTATGCGATGAATCATTGGAATTCACACCACCACCTTGTAAAAACTCATCAAGGGCATGCTCTTGCGAGTATTGATGATCAACATCCAAGGTAGGGGTATGAATTGGAAGATGATTAAAACCATATTCCACAAACAAGCTCGGCTCATTACTAAAGTCATGTATCCCTTGGGTAGTCATATCCCACTCATAGGTTTCCTTAGCAAGACAGGCAAGAGCCAAGCTCTATCCAAGTCTAAAGCTAAGAAATCGCCATAAGAGAGAAACTCAACCCAGTTTCTCGTTTCATAATTCAAGCCCTGATACATTACATTACATATATCCCACTTATCAAAATTATGATTAGGAGGAAGAGAGCTTCCAATCCTATCATAATACATCCAAAACGGTTCATGCTCATATTGGAGATTGATCAAAGAAGTGGCCATAAGGCCTAAATATTCACAAAAATAAAGAAAAAGAAAGACCTAGAACCATTCTACTCAACCTAAAGTAATGGCATTGCCTTCCCCAGCAACGACGCCAATTTGATAAAAGGGTTTTTCTCACCAAATAAAAACCCCCGTCGTAGTAAGAGTGGGGGTGTCGAACACGGGGAAGGTACATTGCACTAGTCTAGGGAATGAGCGTTGAACAAGCTAGGTCAAATGATGGTCGCGAAAGGCGAAGAGAACTACGGGAACTAACTAAAACTAGACTATGAAAATAAGAATAAAAGGGACTAGGGTAAGAGATCCACAACTCATACCACCATGAATTATGACTCAATCGAACTTAGACTTAGGTCATGGATAAGGGGAGGTCGTTCTAAGATCACACTACTCTTTCAAGCTAGTGTGAAGACCGGTAAGACGTACACAAACCTACTTTCGTGGCGGAACATCTAACTAGTCATAAGCACAAATCACAAAGACCGATAACTTTCCCTTGAACGAAGGCCCAACTTTCATGGTGCTTCCATCAATCGGGCAAAGGAAGTCATCACCCACGTTCACCTTTCGGTCCTTCGGTGGCGATTCTTCAATGAATCCTATGTTAGCTAGACACAAGACTCAACAATACCGAATCATTTAGTACCGACAATTCCACAAACCAAGTCTTAGACACAAATAAACCACAATCATGGATGATTTCAGAAGTTTCACTCAAACCCTAGAAATTAACTACTCACACATAAATAACAAAAACATAATTAAACAACATAATTAAAACTAAAATCTAAGAACAACAAACATAAACAACTAATTAAAAACCTAGAAAATAAGAACACCAACTAAAATCAACAACTAGAAATTAAAGAAACAAAAACTACAATTAACTACAACAAGACAAGCAAGAACAATTACTAACAAGAACAACAAAAGCAATTAACAAAGCTATTAGAAAAAAGATAACAAAGCAAGAAAACCAGAAAATACCTTGAAGAAGATGAAGAACAAGAAAGTAGAGAAGAAGAAAAACAAGAACTTTGCATAAATTAAGAACAAAATGAAGTAGAAATTACAAGAGAAATGAAGAGCAAAGCTTTAAAACTAACCTAACCCTAAGTTTGAGCCTCTAACCTCAGATGGTTGTGAAAAGGGAAGAAGGGGTATTTATAATTCCCCAAAAAAAAATCACGAGAAAAGACCAAAACAGATTAAATGATACGAACAGGGCCTTCTCAGCGGGCGCTTGGCCTCTCCAGTGGGTGCTGGAGAGGTCTCAGCGGGCGCTGTAGCAAAAAAATGAGTTACTGACTGTTTTGGCCAATTCAGCGGGCGCTTGAAAATATTAGCGGCCGCTGGAGAGGTCTCAGCAGGCGCTGGAGTGGTCTCAGCGGCCGATGGACAGCTTGACAGCCGGTTTTAAAAAATCATAGCTCCTTCATTTCTTATCAGAATTTAGCTTATGACCAGGCGTTTCGAAGCTATCGGAACGGGATTTAACCTCCAACTTGAATCGCCTTACAATGATGTAAAAAGTTATGGCCTTTCAAAGTTGACCTATGCTCCAAAAGTGGTGATTGTGGTCTTGGCTTTATTGCGGAACACTTCCCAAAGCTTCTCGGGACCTCTCACGACCCTTGTCGGCTTTTAATATTTGATCGAAAACAAAAAAAATACCTACATGAATGAACGCAAGGCATTAGTAATGCAAAAGTGCTTAATTATTAGCAAAAATAGCAAGAAAAGGCATTATTCAACGAAAACGCAACTAAGACCTAAACTAAGCTAAAAAGGCCTAAAACTAATAAAATAAGCCTAAAAACAACAGAAAACAAGTTAAAAGAGTCCAGGAAATCGGTCCTAAAATGGACCTATCAGCTACTGTATGGAACAGCCTCATCACTGGTTCCCTTAGTTGGCCAATAACATAGTCAGAACCATCATTTGGAGAACCAGTAAAGAGAGTGGTTTGTATGAGTTCTGTACTGACCTCAGGAATAGTAGGCCAGTTTTCCTTTGAGTAATCACATAACCCACCTCTTGGTACACCCAATACCTCCCCTAGACTCTTCCTAGACAGAGCTATGTCGACCCCTTCGACCTCACTCCAGACCTTGCCTTTGTCTAGTTTTCCGAATTTTAAGTAGAATTCCTCAACACAAGTCTCAAAGACATCCAGCCTTTTGTCAAACAGCACTTCCCAACCCCGGAATTCTATAGCCTCCTTAAACCCCTCTAAAAAGGATTGACTCATCCAAGACTTAGGACATGCAAAACCAAACAAGACACCCCTACCACTTAATTCAAACAGTGGTTCAGAAGTGGTCTTACCTTTCTTCTTGGCTGAGGCCTTTTCAGGTGCAGAGTCAGCCTTCCTCTTCTTTTCGGTTGGAAGTTTGGTTGCAGGTTTGGGGCTCTCAGAAGTTTTGCCCTTCTTTGCTACACTTTTCATTCTTTTCTTCTTTTCCTCCTTCTTTCCCTCTGGCACCTCCTCAACAGGCTCCTTTTTGATTTCTTCCTTACAAACCCTTGTCCTCAAGGGCCTTGTCCTATTCCCAGTTTCTTTTTCCCTTTGTATCACCCCAGTGATTTCGACATCCATGTCCTGTGCATGTGTATCTTCATCCTTCTTTCTGTTTCTTTCAGTTTCTTTTTGTTGTTCTGGTAGGCAGACCCAACACTAATGCGTTGATCAATGGTGAATTCAAGATAGTCAAGTAATTCATCTCTATCCAGATTATGCATATTTGCCTTTAAATTATCAAAACATACCTGGCTATCATCTGAAGTGCTTCCACCAACCATGAGACAGAGAACCTCTTCTTCTTCCAAACGGATCTCAGACTGGTCTGTGCATGTGAAAGCAGTAAGATGCAGATTTTCTTCTTCTTCATCTTCCTCATTTTATGATTCAGAATCTCCCCAAACTGCAGCCAACATAGCTCTTTTGAAAACCTTCTTCTCAGCCTGGACTCCAGGATTTCCCTTGGGATTTTTCCATGTTGGACACTCCTTGATTCTGTGCCCCACTTCACCACATTTAAAGCAACTTGCATTGGAACTGGTTTTCCTGAACTGTCCAGAACTGTTTTTTCCTTTTGCAAACTTACCCTTATACTTTGTTCTAAGGTATTTTTCAAACCTTTTGGCCATAAGACTGATATCATCTTCATCTTCCTCAGATTCCTTTGCTTTGAGGGCCATTTCCTTGGTTTTTGAACTAGATTCTGTCTTTGAATCTACCAACATCTCATTAGTCATCAAAGAACCAATAAGTTGTTCTAGAGATAGTGTGGTCAGATCCTTTGCTTCTTGTATGGCTGTAACCTTGGGCATCCACATCCCTGACAGGCTTCTCAACATTTTCCTCACCAACTCTTCACTTGAGAAGGTCTTCCCTAATGACTTAAGTTCATTTACAATGGTCATGAACCTTGTAAACATGTCCTTTATGTTTTCTTCCCTAGGCATCTCAAAGACCTTATACTTTGACATGAGCATATCAATTTTTGACCTTCTTACTTCAGAGTTGCCTTCATATGCAAGCTCTAGTGTGTCCCAATTTCTTTTGCAGAAGAAAAAGCTAGAATTCGATTTACCTCACATTCTGCAATTTCTTGTTGAACAAGTGACATTGCCTTTGCATTCTTCTCTAGCTTCTTGTAATCTTCACTTGTGTACTCTTCTTCTAACTTTGGAACTATGTGTTGAGCCAAGTATGGTTTTGATGATAATGAACAAATGATGATTATCTAACTAACATGTGTGTTAAGATGTACATAAACAAGTTCATAGGTCTTAAGGAAGAAAGTTCCTATTGTAATTGAAGATGTATGCAATACAAGTTCCTGAGTTGGAACAAATCAAGAGAAGCTTCTGAGTTGAAGCAACTAAATAAAGAAGTTCAAGCGAAGGAATACAAATGGAGTAGTGTTTCTAAACGAGAACTTCAAAGAGAAGATCAACCAAGAGAACTTGAAGGAGTATTCAAGTATTCAAGGGAGATCAAGTATTCAAGTATTCAAGGGAGAAAAGTTTCAATGTGGGAATGCAACTCAAAGAGGTACCAAGTTGAAGCCTTGCAAAGAGAATACTTGAAGAAGCACAATCAAGAAAGCAAGCTAAACTGAAGTTCCTATGAAACACGAGTTAAGTTCCTGTGAAGAAACAAACCAAGAGAAATGAGAATCAAGATTTCTAGAGTTGGAGCGTCTTGAAGGTGAGAAGAAACTAGAAAATTAAGAGTTTAATTTTCTAAGACTTTTGTAAATATGTTGAGTCATGAGTCTGACTGGAACACGAGTTAAGTTACAAGTGGAACTTGGGTCTTTCTGTCAAAGGAACTTGAGTCCAGTTCCTACAGGAACACGAGTCCAGTTCCTAGAGGAACTTGTGTCTGTTTGGTCAGTTATGGTAGTCCATGTGTCTAGCATGATTATAGCATAATTTTAGACTGATTTAATTTGATAAACCACTCAGAATATTGCTGGAGAATGAAGTCCTTAATTTTAGGAAGTTGCAACAAACTATTTTGAATTAATATGTGGTAAACATTTGTTACCTAAAATTTAGGAGCTTAAGTTGGTTTTTCTGATTTAATTGGGCAGCTTCTTTTACTGATTAAAAGAATAATTTATTTTCAGAATTTGTTTTTTAAAATTGGTAAAAATCGGTTATTTGACTAGCTAGAAAATAGGGTTGTTGCAACTAGTTTGCTGGTAGTCAAATTTGGTGGTTATACTACTTTTAAGTGGTCTTTAATTCTGAAAATAAAAGTTGTCAAAAGGTTTGGTAGTTTCCTAAAATCATGGAGTCAAATAAGTGGGGTTTTACGTGAAGTAGTGTGCATGTGTTAAATTTATGAATTAATCTCTTCACCATATAAGTTTATGTCATACCACACATAGATATTAAAATCAGTCATGGAGTCCTAAAAATAAGGAGTTAATGAGTAGTGGGACGTGGCTGTAGTTAATGGGAACATGGGCAGCAATGTAGTGTGCAGTTACAAGTTCCAGATAGAATTTTGAGTGGGTTTAATGGTGTAGTTAGTGTTTTCTGGGGAGCACGACTTTAAACCTTATAAATACTGTATGGATCACCTATTCTAAGGTGAGCCAGACTTAAATAAAGTGGAGAGCTAAAATGTTACATCATATGTCCACATATTGAGTCGGTTCCACTCAAAGTTCCTATCGTATGTTCCAGATTATGTTCCAAGTTCCAGTCAGGTTTATGATCAATATATTAGAGTTTTATTCTATCTAGAATCTGTAATTTTGAGAAGAGGGAAGAGAGTTTGAGTGAACTCTTGTAATGGGGAATTTGTAAAGGGTATGAGAGAATTCTTGTAATTGGGGTGAGAATTTGAGAAAAGTGTGAGAACAGAGAAGAGAAGAGAAAGAAAATGAGAAAAAGAAAGAGAATAGAAAAAGAAAGAGAAAGAGAAAAAGAGAGAAAAAGAAAAGGGAAAATAACACTAGAATATGGAGAATAGAGAAGTAAGTTCCTAGAGGAACTTACGGGTCCAGTAGAATATTATAGGTTGTAATTGATTTATTTCCCTATAGTCAAGTGTTTTAGAGAAATCCCTAGTGGGTCGAGGTTTTATTTCCAGTTGGGCCCTGGAAAGTTTCTTCGCTAAATCTCTCTTGCATCGTTTCTATTTATTTTCTTTTCATGTTCTTTAATTTCCGCAAAAATTGACTATCAGAGCAAGTTCCTCCAGGATTCAGGCAACCCTGAGGGAGAAGTTCCTGGAAGGATGAATACATACAGGAACTCGACCCTGCACTGTTAAGGAACTCAAACTGCATTACTCAGAGGAACTCACGAGAATACATGTTTTCTTGAAAGGTAAATGTAATTCAGAGACAAATGCTTATAAGGTCAGTATTTTATCTTTCATATATTATTTATATATTTGCATTGAATTTATCATACTCCTTGTATTATTTCTATAAACTTTATTTTTTATTTTTTCTTCAAATTGATTTTGGATTTTATCAAATATGGTTTTTTGTATGTTTGAATATCAAACGTATTATTTTCAAAATGATTTGAATTTTTTTAATTAAAAAATAAAATAGTTTACAAGATATTTTACAAGGAAAATTATTTTAGAAAAATACTTTTTACAGACTTGGAACTCAAATTTCCAGCAGCTTGGAACTTGACTTTTTGTTGGAATATAATGAACGTTTATTACAATTCTTGCCAAAGAATAAGTTGTTCATGCCTTATGAGAATCTTCAATAATATTTTTTGTAAATATATGTTGTTGCTTACTAGTAGCATTTTTTTGTGCACTAAAATTGGTTGAAAAATAAAAATTCGTTAATGTTACTAACATGAAAGGACCCGAAATTTTGGGTACCAATGTCCAAGGACAGAAGAGATTTTTTTTAGGGTTTGAATCATGATTGAAATATATTTATTTAAAAGACAACATTAGAATCATGCAAGAAAAGAGAATAAAAGAATCTGGAGTACCCGTTGGAACAAGGTTGAGGAACTCAGCAGATCCTGAAGGAACTTGAGAGGCTGAGATGCGTAAATTAAGACAAGTTCCACTGACAGGTAAGTTCCTTTGAGTCAGAATAAAAGCCAACGTATTATATCATATACTTCTAGTTGAGTAATAGTCTCTATGATTTTTTCATAGAAACTTAATTAATTATGATATGATGTAGATTATTTTTCTCTTAATTTTAAGTTATGTTGTTTACTTTTAATTCATGATAAAATTAATATCTCTTCAAGTTTGTGCAAATCTTGCATATCAAAGTTAAATGTTTTGTAGGTTAAGCGTGTGCGATTATTTTGTGCTAATTGCATAAAGACTAGTTCCATGGATAAAAGGAACTCAACCCGTTCCCAATGGAACTGATGATGAAACTAAGAATATATTGGATTATGGCACATGAACAAATCAAGACTTATAAAAGTTCTTGTTCTTACTCTGATTGAACCTAGTTTTGATGAACAAAACATAAACTTCATTCCATATTTTCCATAAAGAATGTTGGAACTATACAGGTGGAACTACATTCTAAGGGAGTACTTTTTTTGGAAATTTATGTTTATTCTTCTTTATGCTTTAGTATATTATTTCTTTCTACTAACCTACTAATCTTGAAATTGCACAAAAGTTTTCTTTGGGTTTTGAATTTCAGAAAACATTTATATACAACCCAAAATGGAAATAACGACTGAAGGAACAATGCCTCATATATTCGTGACATGGATAATAATGAATTTAAGATTGGTTTGACATATCCATAGGAACTGATCTAGACCAGAATGATGATTATATATGAGGAAAAGAAAAAAGGCATGACAGAGTTCCTGCTGAAAAGGAATAAGTTCCAACAGAAAATGAAGCTCTAAAAATCTAAAGGAACTCGGACAGATTCCAGAAAGTATGAAAGGAAGTAGCAGCACCCAGTGAGGGGGAACAATTCCAAATATCTCGGCAAAGAGTGTTCCAAACATGTTGAAAGTCAAATAAAATTAATCTCACTAGAGGGTGATGGTGGAGGAACTTTAACTTTTTACGGCAACACAAAAGATAAAATCATTCCATGCAAGGTTGGTAAGTTAGGTTCTATTCACCATATATTTTGTTGAGTGATTCAAGCACATTTTGATTTTAAATATTTAAAATTTTGAATTCTAACGTTGAACCTAGTTCCACAGAAGTTTTATGTTTTTACAGGTACAAGGTATTGATCAAAAGCTTTCAAAGTTAAAAATTGGTGATAATGTGCTTCATAAACAGTGAACATATTTTTAGTCTAATGTTTGTACCCAGCAAATAGGTTGGAATAATTGTAAAGTTGTAAGTTCCTATGGACCAAGTCCCTAAGGAATCAGCAATGCTTTAATGAAAATATGTCACTTATGAAAGGCAACAGAATAACTTACAATATCTGATGGTGAGGAACTTGAGGATGATGATCAAGTTCCAATACGTGAAGCAAAATTTAAACTCAATCAATATCTATAACCAAGTTCCTGCTATGTTCTCATAGTTGAGGAAGTTCATATTTCTCACATTCGGCTCTCAACTTAAGAACTTTTGTGCATTCCTTGCATATCTATGTTTATTATTGTGATTAACAAGTTTTATGTAGGAGGAACTCAATAAACTCGAATGGAACAAGGTGTGAAACCTTGGACCTCTTCTAGAATACCAAAAACTAAGATGGGTATTCAGGAACAAGTTCATTGAGCACAGCAAAATGGTAAGGAATTTGGTAAGCTTCAAAGGATATATACAATATGAAATGTATTGAATTAAGAAAAGTTTTGCTCCGTCCTAAAGGTAATTGTATTATTATTTTTGTTGCTTGTATGGGATATAGGTTGTACTAAATAAACGTCAAAGATTTTTTAAAATGATATCTTGATTAAGGACGTTTATAAGGAACTACCTATCTAGAATTTAAAAATCCTACATCTCCTTTTCATATCCATGACCACAAGTTCCTTGGGTATGTTATAGGAAATTTGCTAAGTGCCTTCTAGAAAATACTTTAAAAATCTAAACGTTTTACTTAGAAGGAACTGATTTATTAGTTGTGCATATTAGTATTGATAATTTTTAGTTGGTGCATCTAATAAATTTCAATGTAAGGTTCATTAACCTTATGTTTAGTGCTGCATACATGGTGAGCATAAATAAAGGAGGAACACAACTTTCTTGGTTTATATGTCAACGATTAAGAGAAAGTTGAAAGACAAATGATGATGCATGATATGAACCTCCAAAGAAAGGAACAATATCAAGGAACTCATGATGAGAATCGAATTAGAAGTGGAAGGTTGCATCAGATTTGAAGGCATCAAAAGGATGGAACAAGCACTTCAGGAACTCGAAATTACAACAGTCATGTAATTTAATATATGTGGTGAAAAAATCAGTAAGGTATGTGGTTCATGTTCAGAATTTAGTATCTTTGATAATTTCATAAGTAATGAGCATTATTGTGAATCTTATGATATTTTATGTGAATTCCATGAATCAATTTGACTTTCTAATTTTTACCTATTCATGCATATGGACTGTTAAAAGGAATAAGATTAGACTTGATGAAATATGACTTGAGCATTAAATAATTCTTTCCCCAAAATATTTGTCTAATCGGGTTATAGAAATTTTTTAAATTAAAGTATTTTGTGTACATTTAAAATTAATATGTCACACTTAATTTTTGTGTCATAAGATGACATATTCACTTGCCTTAGAGTATTAGAGGTTTCTTAATAAAACAATGGATGCTATGAAACATGAAAATCCTAAGTTGCCAAAGGATTAATGGAAGAAACTTTGATGGAACAAGATAGGTAAGTTCCCACATAAATTTAACCCTTCTTAATATCTTAGAGGGAACAAACCTATACTTGAGCCAACTTCATTAACCCACTTTACATCACTTAATTATCCTTATCCTCATAATTCCTTATTTCATTCATATCCTCCCATTCTACTTTTCGATTTCCCATGTGCTCAAATTTAATAAATTTTGTCCTTTTATGGTTCGATGATGTATAAAGAGTTTTCATTAAAAGGTGAATATAAATTGATGGGAAGTACGAAGGGTTTTATGCATAATCTTGCATAAGAAAATGTGTCACCACAATAAGTTTTGTGTTTAATACATAGTCATGAGTTAAAAGGTTGTTGATGACTCACTGATGTCTTTGTAATATTACCCTTATTGTCCATATTGTTAATTGTTGATCGAAAATAAGTGGAAGTCAAATTCACATGCTTTAGCTTCTATAACTAGATCGATGTATGCATGAGGATGGCTAATATTACTAGATTGATGTTTGAGCTAGTTAATATCTTTACAAAAAATCATGTTATATATTGTTTGTGGTGTGGTGTCAATTGAAGAGTGGAGGAAATACGAAGCATATATATTATTGCATTTCTATGTATGCTTCTGGAAAAAACGTATTCATTGAGACTATTCTTATAAGTTCCAAAAGGAAGAATGATAAGGAATTCAGGGGGAATGAGGAAGGAACAAACAAGATAATTTATATATTTGGTGATGGAGTTAAAAAGTGGAGAAATAAGTTTAATCTTCTATTTGTTTTTGAATTTCTAGGAATCTATATCTACATGTAACGACACCCTTCAAAATAAAAAGGTTGAAAAGCAAAAAAAAAAAAGTAAAAAAAAAAACGAAAAAAAAGAAAAAAATGAAAAAGATGAAGGGTAGTCAAAATTTTATTTTCCTAGAAAGTGGTTGATGGTTTTGAAGATTATTACTTATAAATATGGATGGAACAACAACAAAACATCGAAGGAACTTATGTATGAAGCTGAAGATTTTTCAAGTTCCATTTACATGTCTAGGCGAATATGTGTTACGTTTGGCTGCAAATTGCGAGGTGTACGTGGATAGAAAAACTCTAATGATTGTTGAGAACCTCGATTAAAAGGCTAAACTAAGAGCACAATACCCACCTTATTATCATAGTTCCCTCTACTCAAATGTTTCAAATAATTTCTTTCATATATCTTTTGAGCCTAATATTTTTGTTCACAAATCTTCAATCTAACTTTAAAACCTATTTTTTGCTTGAATTTTATTTACTTATTTGTCAAGTTCCTTCACTGGTTTTGAATTTGCCCTTTGGATTGTGAGTTGGAAATTTGTGGAGTAGTGGCATTCTAGTTAAAATCTGAGACCTTGAGGCTTTAAAGGATAAACAAGTGTTTTACCTTAATGGTGGTGAGAGTGGCATATAAGATTTAAACTGTGCATAATTTATTACAAGAAACTATATGGAAATATACCCTTTTAGATAATGACAAAAGGGGGAAGAATATGCAAGATGCTTATTGTTTAAATAGTCAAGTCTAAGTCATAATGATCTAATGTTCCTAATGGTAACAAGTTACTAGTGTGTTCATTGATAATGAGTTCCCGGTGGTAAAGGAACTTCTAGTATGTTATTATTGTTGTACATGCATGACTTGTTTAATTGTTCTTACCTTGCTTAATTCAGGGGGAATAATTGTGCATCGATTTATTATTTAATTTGTGATAAGCATCATTTGTTTGTCATCATCAAAAAGGGGGGAAATTGTTGAGCCAAGTATGGTTTTGATGATAATGAACAAATGATGATTATCTAACTAACATGTGTGTTAAGATGTGCATAAACAAGTTCATAGGTCTTAAGGAAGAAAGTTCCTATTGTGATTGAAGATGTATGCAATACAAGTTCTTGAGTTGGAACAAATCAAGAGAAGCTTCTGAGTTGAAGCAACTAAATAAAGAAGTTCAAGCGAAGGAATACAAATGGAGAAGTGTTTCTAAACGAGAACTTCAAAGAGAAGATCAACCAAGAAGAACTTGAAGGAGTATTCAAGTATTCAAGGGAGATCAAACAAGAGAAAAGTTTCAATGTGGGAATGCAACTCAAAGAGGTACCAAGTTGAAGCCTTGCAAAGAGAATACTTGAAGAAGCACAATCAAGAAAGCAAGCTAAACTGAAGTTCCTATGAAACACGAGTTAAGTTCCTGTGAAGAAACAAACCAAGAGAAATGAGAATCAAGATTTCTAGAGTTGGAGCGTCTTGAAGGTGAGAAGAAACTAGAAAATTAAGAGTTTAATTTTCTAAGACTTTTGTAAATATGTTGAGTCATGAGTCTAACTGGAATACGAGTTAAGTTACAAGTGGAACTTGGGTCTTTCTGTCAAAGGAACTTGAGTCCAGTTCCTACAGGAACACGAGTCCAGTTCCTAGAGGAACTTGTGTCTGTTTGGTCAGTTATGGTAGTCCACGTGTCTAGCATGATTATAGCATAATTTTAGACTGATTTAATTTGGTAAACCACTCAGAATATTGCTGGAGAATGAAGTCCTTAATTTTAGGAAGTTGCAACAAACTATTTTGAATTAATATGTGGTAAACATTTGTTACCTAAAATTTAGGAGCTTAAGTTGGTTTTTCTGATTTAATTGGGCAGCTTCTTTTACTGATTAAAAGAATAATTTATTTTCAGAATTTGTTTTTTAAAATTGGTAAAAATCGGTTATTTGACTAGCTAGAAAATAGGGTTGTTGCAACTAGTTTGCTGGTAGTCAAATTTGGTGGTTATACTACTTTTAAGTGGTCTTTAATTATGAAAATAAAAGTTGTCAAAAGGTTTGGTAGTTTCCTAAAATCATGGAGTCAAATAAGTGGGGTTTTACGTGAAGTAGTGTGCATGTGTTAAATTTATGAATTAATCTCTTCACCATATAAGTTTATGTCATACCACACATAGATATTAAAATCAGTCATGGAGTCCTAAAAATAAGGAGTCAATGAGTAGTGGGACGTGGCTGTAGTTAATGGGAACATGGGCAGCAATGTAGTGGGCAGTTACAAGTTCTAGACAGAATTTTGAGTGGGTTTAATGGTGTAGTTAGTGTTTTCTGGGGAGCACGACTTTAAACCTTATAAATACTGTATGGATCACCTATTCTAAGGTGAGCCAGACTTAAATAAAGTGGAGAGCTAAAATGTTACATCATATGTCCACAAATTGAGTCGGTTCCACTCAAAGTTCCTATCGTATGTTCCAGATTATGTTCCAAGTTCCAGTCAGGTTTATGATCAATATATTAGAGTTTTATTCTATCAAGAATCTGTAATTTTGAGAAGAGGGAAGAGAGTTTGAGTGAACTCTTGTAATGGGGAATTTGTAAAGGGTATGAGAGAATTCTTGTAATTGGGGTGAGAATTTGAGAAAAGTGTGAGAACAGAGAAGAGAAGAGAAAGAAAATGAGAAAAAGAACAGAGAATAGAAAAAGAAAGAGAAAGAGAAAAAGAGAGAAAAAGAAAAGGGAAAATAACACTAGAATATGGAGAATAGAGAAGTAAGTTCCTAGAGGAACTTACGGGTCCAGTAGAATATTATAGGTTGTAATTGATTTATTGCCCTATAGTCAAGTGTTTTAGAGAAATCCCTAGTGGGTCGAGGTTTTATTTCCAGTTGGGCCCTGGAAAGTTTCTTCGCTAAATCTCTCTTGCATCGTTTCTCTTTATTTTGTTTTCTTTTCATGTTCTTTAATTTCCGCAAAAATTGACTATCATGTTCCATACTACAATTCACCCCCCTCTTGTAGTAGTTCATCCGAAATAACACTATGAGCCCTTCCTGATTCTTTTTGTGGATGAACGTGGGTCCATTTTTAACAATCATCCAACATTCATAATCTATCCCAATGATAAGGTTTTTTATGCAATTTTTCCACCAAGAGTAGTTAGTGCCATTGAACTTGGGGAGTCTGGAACTGTTTGATTCTTGAGTAGTGACATCTTCTTCCTCCTCTAGGTAGTTAACCTTTTGAGAAGTTAGGCTCTGATACCAATTGTAAGTTTAATGTATACTCAAGAAGGGGGGGGGGTTGAATTGAGTATGTGTGTTTTTTCAATCATTTTCAAAGTTTGTTTATCTTTTTGTGAGAACAACGATAGAACAGTAAATAAAGAGTAGGGACACAAGGATTTAATGAGGTTCGGCTTCTAAACAAGCCTACGTCCTCCACTCTCTCACCAATATTATTAATCAAATCTGAATAATAACAAGGTTACACACTCAATTAAATGCTACAACTCAGTAACACTTAATTCCCCAACTGTTAACTCTAACAATTCACTCAGTGTTCACAGAACACTCCCCAACCACTTCCCTCTAAGTGGTTCAAATATTACAAACTTAAATCTCCGTAAGTTTTTCTCTTAAAGATGGATATGGAGATAGTTTTGCTCTAAGGATAGACTCTCAGAAAATATAACTTGGTTTTCTTTTCTGAGAGCAAAAAGTCTTAATAGGGTTTTTTGCAAAGATTGTTTTTTTATATGAAAAGAAAAACCGTACCCTAGAGATGTGCTTGGAGACTTGCCTAAATTGTGCAAACAAGATCAGTTGACACAAGTACAAAGGCACCTATTTCAGACCTTTGTCTCATTCCACTACATGTAGTGGAAAGTACACTAGAGTCCAAACAAGTACATTGCAAAGCTGATTTGGTGAATCAATTTGGCAGATTTCCAAAACATAAGTGATCAATATTTTTCAAATAAATTTTCAAAAATAATTTTGAACACAGAAATTGGTACGGATCACTTAAGTGCACGTGCGTAATACTGAGGTCTGTTCCCAAAGTGGTCTCAGTAATACTAAGTCTACATCCGGCAAAGAGAACTGTTCCAAGCTTGTTCTTTGTCTGTTCTTAGCTTGTTCTTGGCTTGTTCTCTTTACTGGATATAAACTTAAAATCTTTTTGCTCTTTACTTAGAAACATAAAGTATATTTTCCTAAGTCTATTTTACAAGAAGATCCTAGAAGTACAAAAATTAAAAGACTTCAAGCTCTTGACTTCTGATTCTTCAAGTATCTCAAGGTCTTCAGATTTGCCTTGAAGAGTTCTCACTTTAATTAACCTTCTCAATTACAACATGCATAACAATCAAGTATAGAGAACTGGTTTGTCATCCATTAAATCAAACATGGTTCAACACAAGAGCCGTGGTGGTGTTTCGTGCAAGGACCATGCGTGTGAACCGTGTTGGGCGTGTCAACGGCCGTGTATTTGGGTTTTCCGGGCTGCAAGTTTGTGTGATTGTGTGCTTGTTCATCAAAAAGGTAACATACTTTGTTACCTTAATATGTGTACTATGATTATAAGATAGATTAAGTAATCATGTTAGATGAATTTTCGATGTTTGTTTATCATGGTCTGCGTGATTTTAAGTATGGATTTGGGTTATGATTTCATTATGATTTACTTACGTTTTCATGCATGTTTTTGATGAAGTTTTCGTGTGGTTTTGATTTCTTGTTGAGTTCTTGTTGAGTTCTTGATAAGTTCTTTGATGGGTTCTTGATGAGTTCTTTATAAGTTCTTGGTTGAATCTTGAAATCTTGAAAGTTGGTCATATGTTCTTTTAAGCACAAGTTTATTGATTTTTTCAAAAAATTAGTTTAAAGATAAGTAAGGTTTTGTAAAGTTCTTGAAAGGTAGTTTTAAAGAAGTTAAGGAAAGGTCTAAAGAAAGTTTAAAATTTGTTAAAGATTGGTTTAAGAAGTAGTATTGATTATGGTTAGACTCAAGAAAAGGCGAAAGAAGCGATCTTGAGAATAACTTCGATGTTGTAAGTAAGATTAGCTTAAGTTTACTTTTAGACGCCTAACCTTAGAGTAAGATTCTAAGACTTGGGTTAAGACGCTGCCCCTATCCTGACTGCGGTATTGGGATAGTGTGTACTTGCTATGTTGTCTGTTTGATATGAATTTCCGTAAGATGGGGTTCATGGGTTTGGGAGTAAGATTCTCATTCCTGGCATAGAAGGAAAGTTCATTCGCGTAAGAAGCGTTTGTACGTGCATAGTCCGGTCTAAAATGTAAATGGTAGCGACAAAGATGTTTTTATGATTTTGAAGTTGGAATTATTTAAGTTGGCCAGTTTTACGATTATTAATATTTTGACGTTTTTATCATATGTTGGTTGGTAGTCTGATATGTGTAGTTTGATTTGTTCTATGATTGTGTGTATCCATGTTATGGTGGGACTGTTATGTTGCTCGCCACTGACAATGGATTGTTGTTATTTTTCAGGTAATTCTGATGATGACTGTGTTGCTTAGCTATTGGTTGGGCGAGCGCCGTTATAGTGTTCTTGTTCTAGATTACGTTATGTTATTAGTTTGGACGTATAGTTTTATCTTTAGTGTATTTTGACTCTGACAGTATTTGGAGTTATTTTCTAGTATTGATACATTTGGGTATAGTATTATACAACTTGTGGGTATTGTACGTTTTTGGGTTATAGTAATAATAATTTTGAGGTTTTGTTTTAATTTTTAGTAAGTTTGTTTGTTAGATCGACAATTTGACTACAAGATGTTTCATAGCTCAAGACTACAAGAACACATAAAACCAAACCGCAACTACAAACTACACTTATCCTAAAAAGCATTAAAAACTGTAAATTTCACTACAACTTTACATTTCAAGCCAAACTCTCGTTTAAACTCAAAAGTAACAAAATGTGCAATCTTATGCTAAACTAATTACATAAAGGAACTAAAAAGAAGTTAAATAACTCGTACAAACTGGACACATCACTAACATAAGCGATATGTTCTTGTATAACAGGTTTATGATTCACGTCGAGAGGAGCACTTCACCAATGAAGAGATGAATGAGATTTGTGATAAATGGGCGGCATATTTCACAAACAATTGCATGGAGCAACGGTTCTTATTTTATATTATATGACTCCTTTTTGTATAGACTAAGCTATATATATGTCTTTTGGGAATAGAAGCTAGATGTGGATAAATATGGTGATTAGTTGATCGTGAAGTTTGATAGCTTTTGATGAGGTATATGTCTTTTGGTGTTGGGTAGTAACACTATGAATAGATGATTATGTTTTGGAGTGGCTTGGTAGTTTAGGGGTTGTGGTAATTGTAAATCGACAAGCTTTTGTAGGTTATGTATGGGATATTCAATATTGAAATGAAATGCTGCCAAAATTTTAGCTTGATTATTTCGTATATGTTTTATTATATATTTAATAATTGTTCATTTCTTTTAAAAATTCATATGAATGATTTTTTAATCTTAAAGGCAGGTTATTGTTGCTTGCTGAAGATAAGCATATTTATAGCATCAATGCAATAATTGAAATAGGGTGGATATAGCTACAATGCACAAATAGCTATTTATTTATTTTTTTAAAAAACAAAAAAAAAAAATTGTTGCGGATTCTATGTAAATCCCCCTCAAACAATCCATACATTTGCTGCGTTTTTAAACATACCTCTCCAATGAGTATCATTTTCATTTCTTGCATATGTTCAAAACCTACGCAGCAAAATTGAACATTTATTTGCTGCATATTCGTACGCAGCAAACATATTGCATCTTATTTGCTTTCCCTATATTTGTAGGGGCCTAAATCCGCAACAAATGAACCATTTTTCCCCGCAAAAAAATTGATTTTTTGTACTAATGTGTGTTGATTTTTTCGCTAATTGGGTATAATGTGGGCATATGAATCAATTTTATAAAATTTGTGTAGAATATGGGTACAAGGTGGAATTTTTTCGAAATATTATGAAATTTGGTTATTATGTAGGCAAATGTTATGATATTTTGCACAATTACTATTCTGTGATGATACATCTTAGGAAGTATTAGGGCACATGTTAATGTGGTTGTATGTTGATGTGGATATATGTTATGAAGTTATTGATTCGAAAATGAAGTTGTGTGTGTATTCATTCAAAATGGAAGACACTATCAAGGCGTTGTATTTTATGATTGAAAATCCCTTCTTCAAAGCCCCTAACCAGATTCCTCCCATTAAACCTCCAGCTCCTGTCATAGACGAGCATCATATGACAAATCCTCAACAACTAGAATTTATTGAGCACCCTATCCCGACAATTTGGGAGGTAGACCCCAACGAATACTATTTCTACACCATAAATGAAAATGACCAACAATCATTGGTTCAACTTCAAATAATTCGGAACATAATTGCCTACGCAAATCAAGGCAACGCACCATTCATAGAGATGTGGATGGTAACCAAAAAAGGGGGTCCACCTGTTCCAGCTCATCAACTAAGCTTGCAAACCATAGCAGAATTAACCCCACAATCAGCAGCCTCTTGGTTTGAATGGTTTAGAGTAGTGGACACAAGGGAAGATATTGTAATAGATTCAAAATTTGGGTGTGTAGTTGACCTTACTCCTATATTGCCTCAAAAGAGACCCTCATATATTCTGAACGAAAAGGGTGCGAAACTAGATATTTATGTTGTGTCAAATGCTCTATACATAGGGACTATGCATTCATCTTATGTCTAGCTTCACATTTGGGTAGAGGTTTTTAAGGATGAGAAAAATAATCGGAAAATGTTAAGGATCAAAGCAACTCCACTAATCGAGATTGTGTTCAGTAGGAAGGGAATGAAATTTGTCTCTCAAAACACCACCACACAAGAGGATTGGAATGAAATTCACTCTAGTGGAGGTATTGATGCTCCTACTACTTTCATGGTGTGGAACACAAGGGGTGTTTCACGACCTATGTTCGAGACTAACATGGTTCATCTTAGGAAAAATCACTACCCCCATGTAATGCTTCTAACCGACACGAAGATATCACAAAAACAGGCTCAGCAAATCCTTCAAAGTCTACCATACTTTAATGCATATCATTGTGTTAAGCCTGTTTGCATGGGGTGTCTAGTGGTATGGTACTTGTAATAACCCGAAATTCTGGGCCAGAAAATTTCGTGGTTAATTATTATTATTTTAGTATTCTAAGTCTAAAAGGCCGGCCCAATTATTTGGACTGTTTAATTTTAATTCTTTATATTGTCTTAAAATTTGGGCCCAATGACCCAATCTTCCTTCCCTTTGGCCGGTCCTCCTTGCAATTGGCCAAGGATCATTTTCCTTTTTATTTAAAATTATTAATTATTAAATTCTATATCTAATTATATAATAGTTATCCTCCTAAATTAAAAATCTTATTTTAAAATTTAACCTTTACCAAGTCTCCTAATATCACTCAATTTCCTCCTATTCTTCCTCATGTTACACGGCCCGCCTTCAAATTATTTTTCTTTGATTGTTTCTTTTGTTCTTTATAATTAAATAGGGAACAAAATAGAGGTGATCGTGGGCCGGGCCGGGCCGGGTTCGGGCAGGGCCAATGCATAAAAATCAAGCCCATAAAGCGGGCGGGTTCAGGCCGAGCTTAGTTCGGGCCCAAATTTCTTAGCCAAAGCCCGAAAATTTAGTGCGGGCTTGGCAGGCTTTTCGGGCTTTTTCGGGCCGGGCCTAAAAAAGTAACCAAAAAGTCTAATTTTAAATGTCCAAGGCCCGCACGAAAAAAATAAAAAATCGGGTCGGGTCGGGCCCAAATTCGGGCCTAATTTTCATGTCCAAAGCTCGCAAAAAAGAGGGCCGGGTCAGGCCGAGCCACTTTTGATCAGCTCTAGAACAAAACTCCTATCCTAATATCAAAACTCTAAACTCACAAAAGCTCAACAAAAATAACCTTTGTGCCGTGTGGAATTTTCGAACCAAAGCAAAGGAAAATTTTCTTGTTTTTCTTCCTAATTCAAGGTAACTAGACTATCTCCCTTGAATATGGATTAGTTTATATAGTTGATTAGGATTAAACTAGGAAAAATTTAATGAATTAGTATCATGATAGGGGTTTAAGGTTCAAATTTTATATGAGTATTGTTCATGTTGTTTCTTGATATTTTTATGCAATCTTTCATGAATCTTTGTGTTTTTAATTAATTTTATGCACAATATATTACCTTAAATTATATGTTTAGATTAGAATAACTATATATTAAATTTTCGAAATTAGTTCTTGATCCATGCGTGTAAATGTCGAACACCATGCATAATTTCTTGATGATTTTAAGATGTTTTCTTGATCTAAAAGTATGTTTATAAATTATTAAATTCTTTAAGTAAGTCTTGAATTAAAAATTATAATCTTGATCATATTTTCTCAAAAATTTCGAGTGACCAAGAATGTAAAAAGAGTTAAAGATTCAATTTTTCTTGTACAATTATAAGTCTATTCGTGATTTTATTAATTAGTTAGTAGTTTAAAGATAATCTAATAATATGATAATAATAATATATGAGTTCTTGAAGTTAATCTTGATCATATTATATATATTCTTGATGACCGAATATCTATGTAATATAAAGGCTTGATTTTTTATCTATGTTTAGTATAATTTCGTAATTATTGATTAAAATATGATTTTATAGTTTATATTATTGCTTATTTAATTGATTTATGATAATTAAGAATATAATTTGGACCAAGAATTCCGTGTAAAAATTGTTATCATGTTAGCTGAGTAATATTATATGAAAAAGGATGAATTATTGATCTTGTTTTGATTCATGTTTTATGATATTATTGTTCATTATTAAGTTATGTGATTGATTGATGATAATGGTGTTTTATTAATTTAAAGTGTTACTTTTGCTATTTTATTTTGGAAAATGTCGAATGGAAGTGATGATAAACAAGGGTATTTTCCTTATGTTTTATGCAATATTAATCGATAATTGTTAGTTTATATATTTATTTGATGATTTAATTGATCCATTGAATTGTTTATATGATTATATAAAGAAGTTGATTTTGATTCTTGTCTTATTTAAAAATGCCGAGTGATGCTATGAAAAGGATGATCAATTTGATTTAATTTGACTTATAATAATTTAGTTTATGATTTACGGGACTAATTTGATTAAAGGAATAAAAAGGAATTAAGAAGATACGTTGTTATATTAAGGAAAAAGAATTAATTTGAAGATAAGAATAAGAATAAGATGATAAGATGATAAGAAGTATTGGTCTCACGATGGCCATGTCGATACGATAAGATAAGAAGGGACGCCGGTTTGGTGATACACGGGTCACCAGATTAGGTTAAGTCGAAGCCACTACCCTACTGCGGTCTCTGGGAAATTCTGGATCTTAAGATGTGTAGTCGTCTAAGTAGTAGTACACGCGCTACTATTTAGGAGTTATGGCCATAGCTTAGGCTTAGTTCTTGCAAAGGAGAGCTACGGGTAGAATACACGGGTTCTCCCGGCGCATTTTAGGAAAGTTAGGATGTACACGGGCATCCTTACGAGCTAATGACGGTCCATAAGTATAAGAAGATGATTAAGATTGGGATAAGGGAAATAATACGATAAAATATGTAATCCATGGGTTGGTATGTTAATTATATGATGCTATGTTATTTAAATTTGTATTAATGTATTATTTATGTAATATTATAAGTATGATAAGTTAAGTCTTCCGCTGCGTACGTCTGATAAGTATGTATTTATGTATGTATTCATCTATGAATTTACGTATGTATTTAGGTATGTATTTACATACGTATTTATGTATGTATATGTATGTATCTTTATATATATATTCTTTTTATAGGATAATGTGTGAGATACTCGGCCTTGGAACCGGGCCCTACTGCAGGTCACCCGGCCCAATTTTTAGCCAACACACGCATCTATAAGGGGGATAATAAGGAATCCTCGCAAATGCGTGCGGTGAGAATCGAACCCATAACTCGTGCCTCGAATTCTGAAGCCCTAACCACTGGGCTATGTGTAACGACCCGACTCGCTTAAATCGGCGCGGAAGAAACCGACGAGTCGAATAGTTAGAAACTACAACTCAAACCTAGGAAATAAAACTAATTCCTCGAGATATTATTAATAACCAAAATGTACAAGTACCCACAAGTTTGTACAGTCTAAATCCAAAAGTCAAAATATAACTACTAAAAATACGAGTTAACTCCAACTACATGTCAGAGTCTTAAACTTCACATATAGAAGTCCAAAAGTAATGTAATAACGTCTATACAATACTACCGCTAACTAATGCTAAGAAAACAGTAAATACATCAGACAACACAAGAAACAACGTCGCTCGCCCAACCCAAAGCTAAGCAAGAGCATCATCATCTGAAGCACCTGAAAAATACAACAACAGTCCACCATCAGTGGCGAGTAACATAACTGACTCACCCTAATGGGAACACACATGTACATAGCATAAATCAAACATCAATAATCACAATTAAATCCCAAAAAGACACGAGAACATCCTCAAACTCGTAATCCCAATCTCGATGCAACTCGACATCCAACTTAACTCTATCTTGGCGCAATCATTCAATTTCTAGACCGGACTGTGCTCGTACGAACGCATCTTACGCGCTCGAACTTTCTACTATGCTCGGATTTGAGAATCTTACTCCCAAACCCCATGAAACCAATCTTACTGGAAATCCATGTCTTGTGAAACCAATCTTACTGGAATTCACAAAGATCACATAGTATGACTCCAACTATCCCAATACCGCGGATGGAATAGGGGCAACGTCTTAACCCGAATACAATGAATCTTACTCAAAGCATCAGGCGTCTAAAAATGAAATCCAGCTAATCAATTAATTAAATCTTTTAATCAAATTAATCATATTACCATCATTATTACTCAACATAACTAAATTGAGTCCAAGAATTGCCTAAAGCCTTGATTCTTGAAATTAACTAGCTAAAACATCGAAGTTATTCTCAAGAACTGCCTCTAGCCTTAATCTTGAGTCTAACCAATCATAATTCATTAATCTTTATTCATTCTTTAATCAACTCAATCCCAATCTTTAACTTTCTTTAACTCCTAATCCTTTTCTTTAACTTTCAAGACTCAACCAAGAAACTTAAAGAACTCCTCAAGAACTCATAAAGACTCATCAAGAACTCATAAAGAACTCAAAGAACTCATTCAAGATTCAAGATCTTCAATCAAGAACTCAATCAAGATTCAAGATCTTCAACCAAGAACTCATCCAAACTCATAAAAAACACACGCATGATCAATCATCAAACCATACGAAAATACTACTTCCAATAATCCAAAATTTATCAAACTTTAACCCAATCTTCATGATTTCAAAACAACGTAAATTCAATCTTAAAATCATAAAAACCACCCTTAAAACATCATGAAATCCATTTAAAAATCAGATTACAAACCACATACAAAATCATGAATAAACATCATCAAACATCCCAAACATGCATTTAATTCATACTATAAACATAGTATACCAATTAAGTTGAGTTAGTACGTTACCTTATTGAAGATTACACACAATTCAACACACAAAAGTTGCTGCCCGGAAACAAGCACCAACACGGCACCAACACGGCACACACGACACGGCCTCAATCGCACGAGCACGGGCACACCCACACGGCCACTGCACGGCTGCTGCACCACCACGGACCCACTTGGCACGGCTGCCCAGCACGGCTGCCCGCTGCACAGTTCCACACGAACCACCACCCTTGCACGGTCTTCAACACGGCACCACTTGGTCACCACCACGAACACCCACACGAGCACGATCAAAACCCAACCCGAACCAACGATCTTGGATAAAATAGTTGTGTTTAAATTGTGTTTAGGCTACTTAAAGATCAATAGAAGTTGAATCTTTAAGATTGGAATTAGAAAGATGGATGAACAATTTGGATGGGTGCAATAGCCAAAAATGGCGTGTGACACTAGAGCAAATAGGAGGGATTTTTGTGCTTGAAATTGATGGCAAGAGCTTATGATGGCCAAATTGAGCAAAGGGCCTCACTAACTCTCCTATTTATAGAGTTAGTTAAGGTGTGAACACAAGGCAAGTGGCAAGCCTTGCCATGCCACATGAAAACCGGCCATGGGCCTTGAATGGGCTCAAAAATGGGCTCTCATGATCCATTGGGCTAATTTACAAAAATCTACACCACTAACCATGCAATAATCGATTTAGCCCAAAAATAATACTAAATAATTAATTAGAAAATTAAATAATAAAAATTCTAATTAATTAAATAATAATTAACATAAATAATAAAAACTAAGAAATAAACATTTCGATTAAATCGAAATTATTCACATAAAATTAAATTAAATAGTTCAAAAATAAATAAATTTGAACTAGCACATAAACAAACATAAATACACATAAATACCGGCAAAAATACCGATAAAATCTGGGTCATTACACTATGACTTGATTCTCGTATGTATCTTGATATGTATTTACAGGTATTTCTATGTATTGATACGTATTTTATACGTATTTGTATGTATTCTTGTACGTATGTTGCAGGTACTTCATATGTATTTTGTACGTATTTTTATACGTATTTTTATGTATTTTTATACGTATTTTTGTGTATTTTTATACGTATTTTTATACGTAATTGTATGTATTTTTATACGTTCATACATGTATTTTTGTACGTTTTCTTGGTTGATTCTATGGTATTATATGGTTTATAGTTCCACATTTAGTGGGACAGCCTAGTTACTTGCCACTGACGGTGGACCCCCTCCATTTCAGGTGATGAAGTTGAAGAATAAGTGGGCTATCATATGGATCGGTTTGTGTGTTTTGGCAAGACTTATAGAGGGAACCCGGAGCCTATTTTATTTTCTTTTAGCCATTATCATTTAGCTTTGCCCAGCATGTTGGGACTAAACAGTGTTAGTTGGGGATTTTGGATTTAATAAGGATTTATGAACATTTTATCTTTTCATTAGTTAATGATTAATAAAAGTAACCCATGAATTTTTAATATATTGATATGTATTGTTTGGTAATGATCCATTTGTCGATTTCCTTCGTAAATCGACAGCCTATAAAAGTCGGGTCGTTACAGTTGGTATTAGAGCATAGGTTAAGACCCTAAAGTTACTTCTTCATAAGTAGCTTGAGAGACGAGTGCTTTATGTATTACGTGTGCAACTTTGCCTAAAATGGAAAACTTAAGCGAGTGAAGCCATGGGTAGAAGCCTGGGATAGGATTTTTTGTACTTTTCCGAGCTTCTTTTATGATTTTCGTGTATGCATGATTATGCTAACCGAGTCATTATTTTGTAGCAGGTCGACCCCGGAACGTAACTCTCAATTTAGGCGCCGAGCCTTAGAGGATGTTATCCTCACCTTAGCGCAGAGAGGCGTCCAACCATCGAGCGGCAAGTCTTCGTTTGATCGAGTTGCGCGACTTCGACCTCCGGTCTACGATGGGGCAGCGGACCCAACCGTACTCGAGAACTGGATTCGAGAAATGCGGAAGTTGTTCGATGCTCTAGCTTGTTCAGAGAGTGAAAGAGTCCCGATAGCATCTTATTACTTAAGGGGCGAAGCTGATAACTGGTGGAGTGCCTTGCGGGCCAACCCCGAGACAGATCAAGTCTTGGACTGGAAAGACTTCACCAGAAAGATCCAGGACCGATTCTATCCTGATGAGCTGAGGTGGCAGAAGCAGGAAGAATTCCTCACCCTCACTCAAGGCAGCATGTCCGTTCAAGCTTACACTGACAAGTTCACGGAGCTTTCTCTGTTCGCTTCGGCAGTCATTCCTTCTGAAGCCGAGAGAGTCAAGAGGTACATAAAGAAAATGGACCCTCGCATTCAGGTTCATGTGATTAGTAGCAGAGCAACGACCTTCCAGAGGGCGTATGAAGTGGCTCTCGAAATTCATGCGTCGGTCTCCGAGGAGGAAACAGCTAAGAAGAGAGTGTCTTCGGTTCCAGCACCAGCACTAGCCAAGAAGACTCATTTCGTGTCTACTCAGAAACCTTAGCAGAGTGCTTGACCAGCTCCCAGTCAAGGCCCGAGAATTTGTCAAGGTTGCAAGCTAGAAAGAGTATCACCCGGGCAAGAGAAGTGATGGGTCACTGATAATATGCTTTGAATACGGTCAAGAAGGTCACAAGTCGGTTTTCTGTCCTAAGAAGCGCCCAACTGCAACAGGTAGTTGATAGGTCCATTTTAGGACCTATTTCTCGGGCTCTTTTCACTCGTTTTCAGTTGCTTTTAGGCTTAGTTTTATTAGTTTTAGGCCTTTTTAGCTTAGTTTAGGTCTTAGTTGCATTTTCTTTGAATAATGTCTTTTCTTGTCTTTTTTGCTAATAATTGAGCTCTTTTGCGTTACTTATGCGTTGCGTTCATTCATGTAGGTGTTTTGCGTGTTTTCGATCAATTCTTGAAAGCCGACAAGGGTTGTGAGAGGTCTCGAGAAGCTTTGAGAAGTGTGCCGCAATAAAGCCAAAATCACAATCACCACTTTTGGAGCATAGGTCAACTTTGAAAGGCCATAACATTTTACATACTTATTATTTTAAAGCGATTCACGTTGGAGGTTAAAGCTCGTTCCGATAGCTTCGAAACGCCTGGTCATAAGCTAAATTCTGATAAGAAATGAAGGAGTTATGATGTTTTTAAAACTCACTGTCTTGCTGTCCAGCGGCCGCTGAGACGTTTCCAGCGCCCGCTGAGACATATTCAGTGCCCGCTGAACTGGCCAGAACAGTCAGTAGCTCGTTTTTTGGCTCCAGCGCCCGCTGAAACCTCTATCGCTTATGTGGTTTTTAGTGAGTTGAGTGCCAGTGCATTTGATAAGCTCTTACGAGCTTTGCGGGGCTATTTACTTAGCCCCGGCGGTTGGTCCCGTTGGATGACTTTGACATATTTTTTTTTTCTTCTGTCTTAGTCCCTGTGTCCAGCTCCTTGTCAAGCTTAAGACGTTAAACAAGTGCTTCTCGGGAGGCAACCCGAGCCCTTTTTTTTTTCTTTTTCCCTTTCTTTTATTTGTAATTATTTTATTTTTTGGAGTTTGGTTTCTTTTCTTTCTTTTTTGTAGGTTAAATGAATAAGCAACTCTCGTGGACATGTATGGTACTAAAGCGCTAAACGGAGGTTGTATGCTTACTTTATAGCCTGTTTTGGTGAGATTATTCCAAACTCCCTTTCTTTTATTTTTCTTGTGTGCTTAGTTGTAGGGTTAGTTTTAGGAGGAGATGATTGTTCGAGGATGTTTGGCTTTCAATTTTTGGCTTTTAAGCCCTTGAGGACATTTCCATATCAATGGCGTTGGGCCTCGATTTATTTATTTGTTTGATGCTTGGTTGCTTGATTGAGAGTCATTCATGCTTTATTTTATTTTCCTTCCTTTTGTTTAGTTTTCATTTCTATTTTCCCTTTTTCCTCTTCTTTTTCTTTTATTTTCTTTTCAAGGCAAAGTGTGTTTTTGTTTTGTTTGTAGTTTGGAGTTGGTTCTTAATTTCTTGGACTTTTAATGCATTCCTTCCTAAGTGTTAGTGGTCCACATGGTTTTAGATGTTGGGGTTGATTTTCAAATACTACATGCTAGGTTTCAGAACTTTGGAGTTCATGAAACCCAATGTCTTGGCTTGTGGTGCGATTGGCAAAGCTTTGCTAGCTAGTTGAAGCCCTTGAGGTAGTATTTGCAATTCACTACCCTTCATATGTGAGAAAATTGTAAAATCTTTCTAGCCTTCATCATTTTGTTTGAGTGGCAATAGGATCCTTGTCATAGTATAACTTGATCAAGAACTTGATTCATGACTTTCCGAGACTGTGACCGAGCTAATCTAGGGGAGGACGGAGGCATTCATTTCTTAATTATTTTCCTTTTTTTTAATTATAGTGTCTTGTTTCTTTTCACTCTTCTAGGTGTTTGCTTTACGTTTATCCTTTGAAACCCTTTGAGCTTGACCCTTCTTTTCTTCTAGCCACCTTACAAGCCTTGATTCCCTTTGTTTTGTTTTATACCTTTTAGGTGTAGTGAAGCAACTGGAGCTTCTTGGTTTGTATTTGTTTTGTAATGAAAATTTGTGAAGTAAGGAGTTTGCCAAAGCAAAAGTGTGTTATTTTGCATAATTTAGAGCAAAAGCCGACCTAAGTTGTAAAAGAGGCAAGGTCATGTAAAAAAAAAAGTAAAAAAAAAAAGTTTAGTTTAAAAATTTAAAAATGCAATTATTCCTTTCCTTTTCACAATGAGGGCATTGTGTCATTCAAGCTTGGGGGGAGGAATAGTTCGAGAAAAAAAAAATTTAATTTGATGTATAATTATTATTTTTTTCATTTTTCATATAGTTTTTTGAATAAGCTTGGGGGTTTTTGGTGTATGTGTGCGAATTTGAGGAGTTCGTTTGCTATTTGATGTTCATTTGTACTTATTGCTTCACTATTTAGGTTTGAGCACCACAAGCAAAATTGCTTCACTATTTTAGGAGTTATAATGTTTTTAAAACTGACTGTCTGGCTGTCCAGCGGCCGCTGAGAAGTTTCCAGCGCCCGCTGAGACCTATTCAGCGCCCGCTGAGATTTCCAAGCGCCTGCTGAACTGGCCAGAACAGTCAGTTGCTCGTTTTTTGGCTCCAGCGCCCGCTGAGACCTCTCCAGCGCCCGCTGACTTTTGCCCAGCGCCCGCAGAGAAGGCCCTGTTCGTATCATTTAATCTGTTTTAGGTCTTTTCTCGTGCATTTTTGGGGGTTTGTATAAATACCCCCCTCTTCCCATTTCTTAATTATTTTCCTTTTTTTTAATTATAGTGTCTTGTTTCTTTTCACTTTTCTAGGTGTTTGCTTTACGTTTATCCTTTGAAACCCTTTGAGCTTGACCCTTCTTTTCTTCTAGCCACCTTACAAGCCTTGATTCCCTTTGTTTTGTTTTATACCTTTTAGGTGTAGTGAAGCAACTGGAGCTTCTTGGTTTGTATTTGTTTTGTAATGAAAATTTGTGAAGTAAGGAGTTCGCCAAAGCAAAAGTGTGTTATTTTGTATAATTTAGAGCAAAAGCCGACCTAAGTTGTAAAAGAGGCAAGGTCATGTAAAAAATATTGTAAAAAAAAAAGTTTAGTTTAAAAATTTAAAAATGCAATTATTCCTTTCCTTTTCACAATGAGGGCATTGTGTCATTCAAGCTTGGGGGGAGGAATAGTTCGAGAAAAAAAAAATTAATTTATGTATAATTTTTATTTTTTTCATTTTTCATATAGTTTTTTGAATAAGCTTGGGGCTTTTGGTGTATGTGTGCGAATTTGAGGAGTTCGTTTGCTATTTGATGTTCATTTGTACTTATTGCTTCACTATTTAGGTTTGAGCACCACAAGCAAAATTGATTCATACCCTATCCCTAGCCTTACATTACAACCCTAAAGCCCTCTTGATCCTAGATAGTTGAGTCCTTTTCGGTTGAGGAAGTCATGTTTCAAGCATATTGAGCGGTTTGCTATGATGAGATGTCGGGTAGCCTAAATTGTTTCTCCTTTTTGTTTTTCCGACTCCTTCGTGGAGTTATGAGAAGCTACCTTTATGGGTGGAGACGACACTAGCTTAACATGTGGATGCTTGGTTGTTGAGCAAAAGGGGAATGTTCCTCTCTAGTTCTCCAATCTAGCATGTTTTATTTGACTATCCACCCTTGACATCTTTCAACATGTTTTCCGTTAGTGCTTAGAAAGGTTCGCATTCATTGATCCTCGGTCCTTTAACAAGTCCAACTAGTTGTTTTTGTTTAGTTTGGTTTTCTTTTTATTTTCCTTTATTTTTGTTTTTCTTTTATTTTATTTCTTGTGAACCTTTTCCTTGGTTTATTTTTGAAAGAGTTATGGGTTAAACTCTTGGGAAACCCTTACGAGAGCACACTCATCCTCTTTGGCGACATAGAGGTTTACATGGCTTGTTGCTTTTGCTAAAAGCAATCGTGATTCCTACGAAAGTGAGTTAAAATTTTATTTTTCAGTTTTACATGTTGTTTTTGCTTGAGGACAAGCAAAAGGCAAGCTTGGGGGAGTTTGATAGGTCCATTTTAGGACCTATTTCTCGGGCTCTTTTCACTCGTTTTCAGTTGCTTTTCGGCTTAATTTTATTAGTTTTAGGCCGTTTTAGCTTAGTTTAGGTCTTAGTTGCGTTTTCTTTGAATAATGTCTTTTCTTGTCGTTTATGCTAATAATTGAGCTCTTTTGCGTTACTTATGCGTTGCGTTCATTCATGTAGGTGTTTTGCGTGTTTTCGATCAATTCTTGAAAGCCGACAAGGGTTGTGAGAGGTCCCGAGAAGCTTTGAGAAGTGTGCCGCAATAAAGCCAAAATCACAATCACCACTTTGGGAGCATAGGTCAACGTTAAAAG
Source organism: Salicornia ramosissima (assembly GCA_951394345.1). Classification (NCBI taxonomy): domain Eukaryota; kingdom Viridiplantae; phylum Streptophyta; class Magnoliopsida; order Caryophyllales; family Amaranthaceae; genus Salicornia; species Salicornia ramosissima. Next base: position 29,001,309 of record OX596236.1, on the reverse strand, counting down.
GCCATAACTTTTTACATACTTATCATTTTAAAGCGATTCAAGTTGGAGGTTAAAGCTCGTTCCGATAGCTTCGAAACGCCTGGTCATAAACTAAATTCTGATAAGAAATGAAGGAGTTATGATGTTTTTAAAACTGACTGTCTGGCTGTCCAGCGGCCGCTGAGACGTTTCCAGCGCCCGCTGAGACCTATTCAGCGCCCGCTGAGATTTCCAAGCGCCTGCTGAACTGGCCAGAACAGTCAGTAGCTCATTTTTTTGGCTCCAGCGCCCGCTGAGACCTCTCCAGCGCCCGCTGACTTTTGCCCAGCGCCCGCAGAGAAGGCCCTGTTCGTATCATTTAATCTGTTTTAGGTCTTTTCTCGTGCATTTTTGGGGGTTTGTATAAATACCCCCCTCTTCCCATTTCTTAGATAGCTGATGTTAGAGGCTCACTTAGGGTTTTAGGTTAGATTTTGTTGCTTTCTTCTTCAATTTCCTTGTAATTTACTTTTAGTTCTTCAATTTATGCAAGTTTCTCTTCTTCTTGTTCTTCAATCTCTTCAAGGTATTTTTATTTGCTTTCCTTCACTTGCTTTTATTTGCTTTATGTACTTAGTTCTTCATTGTTTCTTGTTAGTAATGCTTTAGATTCTCATGTTTATGTTGTTTTAATTTAGTTGTTTATGCTGGATTTAGTTGTTGATTTAGTTGTTTATATTGTTTAGTTGGTAGTTTTTGGTGTTTATGTCAAGTTCATGTTTTTCCATGTTTTAGTTGTTAATTTGTTTTGTTCATAGTTTAGGTTTAATTATGTTTTTAGTTTTAGTGTTAATTATGTTTTTATTAATTAATTTTGAGTAGTTAATTTCTAGGGTTTGAGTGAAACTTCTCAATTCCTCCGTGATTGTGGTTTAGTTGTTTCTTGGCTTTTGGTTTTGATTTTGTCGGTACCTTAGGATTCGGTAATGTTGAGTCTTGTGTCTAGCTAGCATAGGATTCATTGAAGAATCCCCACTGAAGGACCAAAAGGTGAACGTGGGTGATGACTTCCTTTGCCCGATTGATGGAAGCGCCACGAAAGTTGGGCCTTCGATCAAGGGAAAGTTACCGGTCTTCATGATTTTGTGTTTAGGACTTGTTAGATGTGTCGTTGCACGAAAGTGAGTTGTATATGTCTTTCCGGTCATCGTACTAGCTCGAAAGAGTGGTACGATCATAGAACGACCTCCCCTTATCCACGACCTAAGTCTAAGTTTCGATTGATTCATAATTCATGGTGGTATGAGTTGTGGATCTCTTACTCTAGTCCCTTTTATTCTTGTTTCCTTAGTGTAGTTTTAGTTAGTTCTCTCCGCCTCTCGTGACCATCACCCGACCTAGCTTGTTCGACGATCACGCCTAGGCTAGTGCGAAGTACCTTCCCCGTGTTCGACACCCCCACTCATACTACGACGGGGGTTTTTTATTTGGTAAGAAATCCCTCCTATCAGTAGTCCGGCACAGGTAAAGAACAGAATCTTCTGCATGACTCAACAGGAGGCGGATGCTCACCCAGATGTGGTCACGGGTACCTTCCTTGTCCATAATCTTAATGCTTATGTTTTATTTGATACGGGTGCCACTATGTCTTTTGTAGCAAGATCGTTTATTGTGAAAGCTAAGCTGACGGGAGAGTCTCCTGTCAAATCTGTGATAACTCTACCTTCGGGAGAGGATTTTGCCTGTCATCGGGAATACAAAGATGTTCCCATCATGATCTCGGGAGTGCAGTTTGAAGCAGATCTGAAGGAATTCCCTATGATAGAGTTTGATGTAATCTTAGGGATGGATTGGCTAGCAAAGTATCGAGCAAATATTCGATGTCGCGATCAGGCTATTACTTTACGAGGACCTAACGCGAGACGGGTAACTCATGTAGGGAAGCCCATGAGTAAAGGTCTGAAGGTGGTGTCTGCAATGAAGATGCGCAGCCTGCAGCGCAAGGGTGAAGCGGTAAAGCGGTATACCTGTGTCAAGTCAAAGACGTGACCAAAGAAGAACAGTTGGAGGCCATTCCAGTTGTTCGAGATTATGCAGACGTATTTCCAGAGGAGTTGCCAGGAATACCACCGGAACGTGAAGTGGAGTTCAACATAGATTTGGTGCCCGGAACTGCGCCAATCTCAAAAGCTCCATATCGTATGGCCCCTGCAGAGCTGAAGGAGTTGAAGACCCAGTTGCAGGAATTGATCGACAAGGGTTTCATAAGGCCCAGCGTGTCTCCTTGGAGTGCTCCGGTATTGTTCGTCAAGAAGAAGGATGGCAGCATGCGATTGTGCATTGATTACCGGGAACTCAAGAAGGTGACCATTAAGAACAAATATCCATTGCCCAGGATCGAGGATTTGTTTGATCAGTTGAAGGGAGTTAGTGTGTTCTCCAAGATTGAGCTCAGGTCGGGTGGTCATCAGATTCCAGTGAAGCCGGAAGATATACGGGCAAGATACGGGCACTATGAATTTGAGGTAATGCCGTTCGGTTTAACTAACGCTCCTGCAGTTTTCATGGATCAGATGAACCGAACGTTTCATCATCTCTTGGATGTATGTGTGGTGGTGTTCATCGACAATATTCTAATATATTCGAAGGATGAACAAGATCATACTCGACATCTGCATATGGTGTTAGACGTCCTGCGAGCTCAGAAATGGTTCGCGAAGTTGTCGAAGTGTGAGTTTTGGCTCAAGGAAGTAGCCTTTCTAGGGCATATGATCAATGCAAACGGTGTCAAAGTGGATCCAGCCAAGATAAAGGCAATAGTGGAGTGGCACAGTTTTCTTGGCCTAGTAGGTAACCTAAAGCATTTAAGAAAGCTAAATTAGCTAATTTTACATGAATATTTACCTGTGAATTTTCTGTATCAGGTTACTATCGGAGATTTGTGAAATATTTCTCCAAGGTAGCAGCACCTATGACCAAACTGTTGCACAACGATTGCAAATACTTATGGACAGATCAGTGTGAAGAAGCATTCCAGGCCCTCAAGCAGAGTCTTGTATCTGCGCCAGTTCTTGCTTTGCCAAATGAAGGTGTGGGATACGAAGTTTACAGCGATGCTTCCAAGAAGGGTCTAGGTTGTGTTCTGATGCAAGAAGGCAAGGTGATTGCATATGCTTCGAGACAGCTCAAGGTTCATGAGCAGAACTATCCTACTCACGACTTAGAGTTGGCAGCTGTAGTGTTCGCTTTGAAAATATGGCGACATTATCTCTATGGATCTACTTGCAAGCTGTTCACCGACCATAAGAGCTTAAAGTACATCTTCACTCAGAAGGAGCTCAACATGAGGCAGCGAAGATGGCTCGAGTTGATCAAGGATTACGACCTCTCAATTGATTATTGTGAAGGGAAGGCCAACCGGGTAGCAGATGCCCTCAGTCGTAAAGATCACCATTCACTCAATAGGATGGCGGTTTTTCCGAAGAAAATCTGTGCTGACCTTCGCAGAATGGAGATTGAGATGGTAATGCTGGGTAATACATGAGTCTGTCTCAATGCTATGAGTGTTGAACCCAACTTATACCAAGAGTTACGGGAAATTCAGAAGAAGGACCCGCAGCTCGAGAGAATTCGTGAAGCCAAACTTCAGGGAAAGGCAGAAGACTTCACGATTGAATCAGGCCGCAGCATGAAGTTCCGTAACAGGTAATGGAGTTAAGAGTTTTTAGTTAAACTGTTTTCACCTAATGGATACTAAAGTTAGTTCCGCAACAGGTGGTGTGTGCCCCAGAATTCGAGCTTGAAAAATCGGATTATGGAAGAGGCTCACAATACTCCCTATTCGGTGCATCCAGGTGGTGGAAAGCTCTACAAGGACCTGAAGGAATACTTTTGGTGGCCTAGAATGAAGAAAGAAGTCGCAGACTTCGTTGCACGGTGTCTCACCTGTCAGAAAGTCAAGATTGAGCACCAAAGACCAGGTGGACTTTTGCATCCATTGCCAATACCCACATGGAAATTTGATTCCATATCCATGGATTTTGTTGTGGGTTTACCTGCGACTTCCACGGGTTTGAATACCGTTTGGGTAATTGTTGATCGTTTGACTAAAGTCGTCCGATTCATTCCGATGAAGGTAACTTGGTCAATGAAGAGGATGGTGGAAGCTTACTCAAGGAAGATCATACGGTTGCATGGTGTACCTAAGGATATCGTGTCTGACCGAGATCCCCGATTCTTGTCAGGGTTCTGGAAGTCTTTGCAAGAAGCTTTTGGAACTAAGCTTAATCTGAGTACATCATTTCACGTAGCCACAGATGGCCAGACAGAACGGACCATCCAGACGCTAGAAGATATGCTACGAGCTTATGTGTTAGATTTCCAACAGACTTGGGTTAAATCATTGAGTTTGGTGGAATTTTCGTACAACAACAGCTATCATGCTAGTATCAAGATGGCTTTGGTGAGGCGTTGTATGGGCGTAAGTGTCGCAGCCCTACTTGTTGGAGCGACATCAGCGATGCTTTGGTGATTGGTCCTGATCATATCAAGGACACGGTAGAACATATCAAGATCATCAGGGCAAGGTTACAGGCAGCCTAGAGTCGCCAGAAGTCGTATGCGGATCGTCGTCGGAAGCCGTTGGAATTTCAAGTAGGTGACAAAGTCCTGCTGAAGGTGTCCCCGATGAAGGGCGTGATTCGTTTTGGCCAGAAGGGTAAGCTTAGACCCAAGTATGTCGGGCCATATGAGATTCTGGAACGGGTCGGAGCAGTTGCTTATCGATTGGCGTTGCCTCCGGATCTATCGAAGGTTCACGACGTGTTTCACGTATCCTAGCTACGGAAATACGTGAATGATCCTTCTCATGTTATCTCGGTAGAATCTTCAGAGATCGAGCCGAACCTGACCTTCGAAGAGAAGCCGGGAAGGATTCTGGACCGCCAGGATCGCATTTTGCGACGTAAGGTGGTGCCACTAGTCAAAGTGCTCTAGCGTAGCGAGAAGTTTGAAGAGGCTACGTGGGAGACGGAAGCTTCAATGAGGGATAAGTATCCCGAGCTCTTTGAAGCAAGTATGCGGTTGTTTTTGTAATTTTTGTTTTCGGTTATGTTTTGTTTGGTACGTGTTGTGTGTGCTTCGTTAAGAAAATTTCGAGGTCAAAATTTATTTAAGGAGGCTGACTGTAATAACCCGAAATTTTGGGCCAGAAAATTTCGTGGTTAATTATTATTATTTTAGTATTCTAAATCCAAAAGGCCCAATTATTTGGACTGTTTAATTTTAATTCTTTATCTTGTCTTAAAATTTGGGCCCAATGACCCAATCTTCCTTCCCTTTGGCCGGCCCTCCTTGCAATTGGCCAAGGATCATTTTCCTTTTTATTTATAATTATTAATTATTAAATTCTATATCTAATTATATAATAGTTATCCTCCTAAATTAAAAATCTTATTTTTAAATTTAACCTTTACCAAGTCTCCTAATATCACTCAATTTCCTCCTATTCTTCCTCATGTTACACGGCCCCCCTTCAAATTATTTTTCTTTGATTGTTTCTTTTGTTCTTTATAATTAAATAGAGAACAAAACTCGTATCCTAATATCCTAATATCAAAACTCTAAACTCACAAAAGCTCACCAAAAATAACCTTTGTGCCGTGTGGAATTTTCGAACCAAAGCAAAGGAAAATTTTCTTGTTTTTCTTCCTAATTCAAGGTAACTAGACTATCTCCCTTGAATATGGATTAGTTTTCCATATAGTTGATTAGGATTAAAATAGGAAAAATTTAATGAATTAGTATCATGATAGGGGTTTAAGGTTCAAATTTTATATGAGTATTGTTCATGTTGTTTCTTGATATTTTTATGCAATCTTTCATGAATCTTTGTGTTTTTAATTAATTCTATGCACAATATATTACCTTAAATTATATGTTTAGATTAGAATAACTATATGTTAAATTTTCGAAATTAGTTCTTGATCCATGCGTGTAAATGTCGAACACCATGCATAATTTCTTGATGATTTTAAGATGTTTTCTTGATCTAAAAGTATGTTTATAAATTAATAAATTCTTTAGGTAAGTCTTGAATTAAAAATTATAATCTTGATCATATTTTCTCAAAAATTTCGAGTGACCAAGAATGTAAAAAGAGTTAAAGATTTAATTTTTCTTGTACAATTATAAGTCTATTCTTGATTGTATTAATTAGTTATTAGTTTAAAGATAATCTAATAATATGATAATAATAATAATATATGAGTTCTTGAAATTAATCTTGATCATGTTATATATATTCTTGATGGCCGAATATCTATGTAATATAAAGGCTTGATTTTTGATCTATGTTTAGTATAATTTCGTAATTATTGATTAAAATATGATTTTATAGTTTATATTATTGCTTATTTAATTGATTTATGATAATTAAGAATATAATTTGGACCAAGAATTCCGTGTAAAAATTGTTATCATGTTGGCCGAATAATATTATATGAAAAAGGATGAATTATTGATCTTGTTTTGATTCATGTTTTATGATATTATTGTTCATTATTAAGTTATGTGATTGATTGATGATAATGGTGTTTTATTAATTTAAAGTGTTAATTTTGCTATTTTATTTTGGAAAATGTCGAATGGAAGTGATGATAAACAAGGGTATTTTCCTTATGTTTTATGCAATACTAATCGATAATTGTTAGTTTATATATTTAATTGATCCATTGAATTATTTATATGATTATTTAAAGAAGTTGATTTTGATTCTTGTCTTATTTAAAAATGTCGAGTGATGCTATGAAAAGGATGATCAATTTGATTTAATTTGACTTATAATAATTTAGTTTATGATTTAAGGGACGAATTTGATTAAAGGAATTAAGAAGATACGTTTTCATATTAAGGAAAAAGAATTAATTTGAAGATAAGAATAAGATGATAAGATGATAAGAAGTATTGGTCTCACGATGGCCACGTCGATAAGATAAGATAAGAAGGGACGCCGGTTTGGTGATACACGGGTCACCAGATTAGGTTAAGTCGAAGCCACTGCCCTACTGCGGTCTCTGGGCAGTTCTGGATCTTAAGATGTGTAGTCGTCTAAGTAGTAGTACACGGGCTACTATTTAGGAGTTATGGCCATAGCTTAGGCTTAGTTCTTGCAAAGGAGAGCTACGGGTAGAATACACGGGTTCTCCCGGCGCAGTTTAGGAAATTTGGGATGCACACGGGCATCCTTACGAGCTAATGACGGTCCATAAGTATAAGAAAATGATTAAGATTGGGATAAGCGAAATAATACGATAAAATATGTAATCCATGGGTTGGTATGTTAATTATATGATGTTATGTTATTTAAGTTTGTATTAATGTATTATTTATGTAATATTATAAGTATGATAAGTTAAGTCTTCCGCTGAGTACATCTGATAAGTATGTATTTATGTATGTATTCATGTATGAATTTGCGTATGCATTTAGGTATGTATTTAGTATGTATTGATGTATGTATTTATGCATGTATATGTATCTTTATATGTATTTACAGGTATTTCTATACGTATTTTATACGTATTCGTATGTATTCTTATACGTATTTTGCAGGTACTTTATACGTATTTTGTACGTATTTCCTTACATATTTGTATGTATTTTCATACATATTTTTATACGTAATTGTATGTATTTTTATACGTTTTCTTGGTTGATTCTATGATATTATATGGTTTATGGTTCCACATTTAAGTGGGACAGCCTAGTTACTCGCCACTGACGGTGGACCCCCCCCATTTCAGGTGATGAAGCTGAAGAATAAGTGGGCTATCGTATGGATCGGGTTGTGTGTTTTGGCAAGACTTATAGAGGGAACCCGAAGCCTATTTTATTTTCTTTTAGCTATTATCATTTAGCTTTGCCCAGCATGTTGGGACTAAACAATGTTTGGGATTTTGGATTTAATAAGGATTTATGAACATTTTATCTTTTCATTAGTTAATGATTAATAAAAGTAACCCATGAATTTTTAATATATTGATATGTATTGTTTGGTAATGATCTATTTGTCGATTTCCTTCGTAAATCGACAGCCTATAAAAGTCGGGTCGTTACAGTACTCCTATGGAATTCAAGCTGGTGTGATTTCTTCAACATAGATAAGGATGAGGATGATGAGCAACCGACTGTTACACTGAATGGAATTGTGTAGGTTTCTCGAAAATTTAGCGTTATTTATTCCATTAATTTCATTCGTTGATAATTATTTAACTATATATTATGTTGTACAGGCTGCAAATGAACGGAGCAATCCACCACCCTCCTATTGAACAAGCTGCACAGTTCGACTACATGTCCTTCTTCTACATCTTATGATAATTACAAATTCGATTTGGTTTTATTACATTAATTATGAATTCTTATTATTCGATTTTAACTATTAACCTCTTATGAACATTATGTAGTGTAAAATGGAAGCTTGAACCGTATGTACCCTTTTAATTCAACTTATTATTTTGTATACATTCCTCAGTACAAATTATTTCAACTCTTTCAAGGAATTTGAAATTTCCATTAACAGTTGTGATTTTGACTCCATTCATCATATTTCAAGCTACTTTAAGCATATCTCATATGAAATACAATCAAACTTTGTAACACACAAAACAAATTAGTAATATAGGGTATAGGGAGCCACGTCCGTGTCACAAATTTGTAATGTAGGCTCAAAACTCATATAGATAAATGGACATAGAATAACTAGTTCTATGTTCTATTCGGCTACATTATCAGCTACTTTGATTTAATTACGACTACATTCTCCATTATTAAGTCCTATGTTCTATTCGGCTAATTTGTACTAATTATGAATTATTAGTAGATTCAAAGTAGCTTTATTTTGATTGATTGTGTAATATGTTCCGCTACACTTTTATTTCATTTAATCAATGTTTAAGTAGAAAGTATTTATCATAATTCATCATATGTATGCCAGTTTCAATTATAAAGTACAATTTTTTTATAAAGGAAATGCAACAAATGTACTCAAATTTATTTGGGAAACATTGAAGCAAATCATAGTTGAACTATTATCATATCTCATACGCCTAAAATCATATCTGGGAAACATTGAAGCATATGACAATTGAACTATTATCATATCTCATACACCTAAAATCATATCTTGGAAACATTGAAGCATATCACAATTGAACTATTATTAGAATTACAAACTTATACAAATAAATTAATGAATCAATAAATCCATTATTACAATACTGATGTGATCTTATTACAAAGGCTTGAAAATCAAGTACAAATGAAACTAACAATTCCTTAGACTGCCACTAGTCGATGCTTGATGTTCCTCAGACGTCTGCGGGAACAACACCCTACGAGGTCCTTCAACTTGACTATAGTACATCATTGACCCATGTGGTCGAATGCTGGACATGTTTGGACAACCATATGTGTAGACATTTGTGACATTGGATGAGCAGAACCACTTACTGGGGGAGGAAACCTCCACACACGCAGCGCCTGCACCACAGGTTGGGGTTGGAAATAACCCATATGTGGGAGTTGTTCAACAATTCAGAATAAAATCACATGTATCACAATTCATAATTAAATTACATTATGCAAAATTATAACTAAACTCATGATATGAGTTTGAATCTGCCAGACCATTGTGTTGCCAAACTATTTATATATTGAGTGAGAAACAAGCACAAGTCTTATAACTAATATAATATGCAATAAGCAGAAGTCTTATAACTAATATACTACGCAAATTATAACTCAACTTATGATATGGGTGTGAATTTCCACAAATCGCTTTCACCCCAAGTGTTATAACTAATATACTATGTAATAAGTAGAAGTAAACTGTTCATTATTATTTGTTCTTCCCTTGTAGGTCTAAATAATAGACATAGGGGTGATAATGAGCTCGGTCTGTTCGCGAACAATTCTGGCTCGGCTCGGTCAAGGCTGGACTCATTTCAGCTTGGTTCGAGTTCGAGTTCGGCTCGAGACGTTAACGAGCCAAGCTTGAGTATTGCTAAGGTCGGCTCGAAAAGCTCATGAACAGGCTCGATTAACTTTTTATATATGTAAATAGTATATTATGTTATATAATTAAATTTATTTATTCTAGTTATTATATATATGAATATATTAATAGTCTTATTATTGAATATTAACAAAAAAACAAACATCTTCAAAAAATTTATAATAGAGAACACTTATAAAGTAAGAATAATATTAGGTGAAACTGTTCCTGAACATTCGATAAGGGCTCGGTCAACAATTGGTCAAAGCTCGGCTAGATTATGGCTCAGCTCGTTAAAGTTCGATCTCAGCTCACGTTCAACTAAATTTAAATGAACACGAGCCAAGCTAAGAAGAGTTCGGGCTTGGCTCGCTCGATAATCACCCCTAAATAGACATATAGATTCTTGATACAAAATAAGGAAAGTAGCATGAATAAGAAGAGGAATTACCTTTCCCTCATAACAGAGATCACCTTCTTTAACTTCATGAAGCATTGGAATAATCCAATTTCAAAGCAAATAAACACAAAAGAATATTTCTCTAATATATATATATATAAACTTGTAGTTGAAATAGATTATACTACTATCCCAAACAACAAATTAATCAAATAACAATAACAACATCATCATCATCATACAAGAAGTTGCATTGTCATAATGGCTCAAATTATAACTCAACTCATGATATGTAATTCAAAACATATGTACGCATTAACCTGCTAACGCAAACCAGCAACAACATTCATATCTTTAAAACCACCTCCATGGTTGAATTGTTGTTGGAGCAGACCATTACCCTTACATCATTATTGAAAAAAATTTATTAACATAATAAATAAAAAACTAATAGCAAGATTATTCATTAACTGCTTAATATAATAATTTACCGTAATTTCTTGTCTATTGCTACTCCGTGACTTGGATACATTGTTCTTTCCACCCTTTGACTGTTGATTATTAACAGCTTTCTCTGAAGCAAAATAATAACGGTGCGATGTTGTTCGGTGAGCCCTATTCGGCAAGGGAGGATCCTGAATCCCACCTGATCCGTTCCTCGTGTTGCCTTCTACTTGTGTACATCCTACTCCGGAACCTTCAACAATTTCAGGTGCATCTACAGGCTTCCTCTTTGATGATGCATTGGTTGAATGAGGGGTTTGCATCCTTTCTGGCTCACTTGTTTACTTAACAGATGATGGGGTTTGACTACACAAGTGCTTCTGAATCATTATGGCTTTCTCATTCAGCCGGATGTCCATCTCCTGCAGCAGCTCCAATACTAAATTCACCATCTCCATGTGCACACATGCTTTCGAACTAATATCTTCGAAAACATTTTGCATCCTATCATACTGCCTAACTTGCTCGGTTTTCAACGGGTCATGATATGCAACTTTCACCCTCGTGTGTTTCCTATGTAAATCCTTCCTCCAACGCCTCAAAATATATGCATCGGGGTATGTCAAACAAGCCTAGTATGTCATCATACAACTTAATCAGGTGCCGATACATTATCCCTATCGAATTAAATAACTTGTATTCACACTCAGCTATATTTGTACTTGAATCATAAACCACTCGATAAACTCTCTTGTACTTCGTTAGAAACTCCTTCTGTGTATGCCTATTCCTACATCATACCTATCATCAATCAAGTACTCAACCTCAGTTTTAGATATTTGTTTAAGGAGTCCAAAATTAGTGTGTGTAGTCCACGAACACTCACGCTAAACCTCTTTGAACTTCTTGTTGGTGTAACACTTTCTAAAAACTGCCTCGGCAGTGTATCCTGTCGTAAGTTCAGGTCGAATTGTAGCTGATTGGGCGTTACTCTGTCTATTCGCCTCTGCTCTAACCTCCATGGCCTCATAATACCGTTCTGCAAACTCCCTCAATAGAGTATGCTTATCCATATAGTCATCAAAAAAACTATGTATGCTTTCAACCCTTTGGGTAGGCTTCATCCCCGCCCAAAATATATGTCTTAGGAAAGCCGGTACCCACATATCCCTCTCATTGTACAACCCTACAACAAATCAAATCCATAATCCCAATCAACAACAGCAAATATTGACGCCAACTACATACTTTCCAATCATAACATATCAATATTATAACATTGACTCACTTTTTTCTTAAACAACTACTAACATATCATAATTCTAAAATTTATAAATGTATTTTTAAAAAATATATACTCTAAAAAAACAATAATATAGCATAAAATCAATGTAATAAAAAATTAAATAACCTTAAAGAAATACATTAACTCACCTTTAAGCCAGTTATTTCCTTCCAGTCCATACTTGTCAATCACTTCATTCCAATTTCTCTCGAACTCTTCCGTAGCATAGCTATCGTAAATGGTAACCAACAACTCCTCTTTCAATTCATTATACTCCTTGTACCTACCAAGCTTATCTCCAAATTTAGATGTTATGTGCCAAATACACCAACGGCGTCGAGTTTCAGGCATCATTATTGACAGTGCTCCCCGCATTGCGGGAGCTTGATAAGTCAAAATAGCACTAGGTGCTCTCCAGTCCATAGCACAAAACCATTGACGAAATATCCATGTGAATGTCTCAGCTGTCTTATGTGAAACCAATGCACACCCTAATAATATTGTCTGACCATGATGATTCACTCCCACAAAATTTGTAAAAGGCAATTCGTACTCATTTGTCAAATATGTGGTGTCAAATACTACTACATCGCCAAACTCCTCATACGCTGCTCTACTTCGAGCATCAACCCACATCAACCCAAAGTATTGATTCCCCTCAGTCATCTTGTCAAAATAAGAGAGCATAGCATTTGCATCGTGTTCTTTCATCTTCAACCTCTTGCCCTTGTCAACCTCATTACGAACATCCCTCTCCAATATTGCCATTTCTTCCAAACCGTTTCTTTCCCTAGCCAACAAGTTATGTATTTGCGCAACACTTCGACCTGCATTTTTCCATTGCTTCACTTTCCTTTTAACTTCCTCCGTCATTTCCTTTTTTCTCGTTACTGCTAAATACTTCGCTTTGGATGGTGTCATTGTCACGTGATGGTTTTTGTGCTTAAGGACTACCCTATGAATCACCCACTCATTAGTTTCACTACTCACGCTAGCATATAAACAAGCACCACACTTACACTTCTTCGATGCCTTACAACTCTCCTCCAAATCCATTTGTGATTCAGTTACCGCCTTCTTCACAGCCGTCTTCTTCGAATTTGCCTTTCGCCTACAATTCAACCTACCATGCATATCAATCACATGTCCACAACATATTCCTACGTATCTTCTTCAACACAATTTCCTTACCTTTAAACAAAGAAGTCTAGGCCCGGACTATATCGAACCCCTGCTGAATTCCATACCTCCTATAATACTTCTCAATATCCTCCATCGAATGAAATACCATTCCTACCTCAGGTGCTGCAACCACTTTAAAGTCATCACCACCTTTTGTCGGTGTTGAAAATCCATCGTTACCAACCTCATTATTGACACCTTCAACACCCTCATCATTAACACCTGCAACACCCTCATCATTAACACTTGCAACACCCTCATCGTGTAAGACTTCATCACCTTCAGCACCCTCATCATTAACACCTACATCAACCACATCGTTAACACCTATAACAACCTCATCATTCCCAACTTCACCACCTACAACACCATCATCATTAACACCTACACCACCCTGATTATAACCAACATCTTGTCCCCCCACTATGGCTTCTTCCAAACAACCATCCTCCATTTCCCCAATATGGACATAGTTTACTTCACCCATTTCCAAATCAATATAATTGGACTATAACAAGCCATAAATCCTTCATTAAACATATCAACAATAAATGAAATGATAACATCTAAATGAACCATAAATAACTAATACACATACAATATTCCTTACAATTTAGAAATAATTTGAACAACAAAAATAATTCCAAAATAGTGGTGCACACACTGTCAAAATTACTTCTTATTATAGACACCTAAATGTGTCTCCCCAATGTAGAGACTAATGATGAACGTACCATATTGTCATAAGGTAAAACTAAGGGGAATTGACGATGAAAATGCATAACACCCCTTAAACAATTTCCTAAACCATGTTTGAATTGCCTTGGAAGCGTGTATTAGGATTTGCGATGATTACGGGATTGATTCGTAATTTTTCTTCATTTTTAGATTTTTTTAATATTTTTGCATGCATTTTTCAATGTTTTATATTCATAAAAAAATAAAAAAAAATTCATTTTGAATCAAAAAATATTTTCAAATCATTAAAATAATTTTATAATTTAATCATATTTTTCTGTATTTTTTTATCATATTTTTAGAGCTTTTTGTAGATTTTTTTAGGATATTCGCATGCTTAGAGGCATTTTCGTCATTTCCGAATGTTGAAAATTGTTCCGCAAAGCATATTAGTGTTTTCATACTTTTCATTATTTTCCATAATTTTCAAAAAAAATTATGTAATTTTTTTGGAGCTTCTAGAGGAATCTAGAACGTTCTAGGCATTCTGGCACATTCCGGAACATTCTAGAACATTCCAGGACATCTCGGAACATCCTGGGACATCCCAGAATATTTCGGAATATCAAAATATTCCAGAATATTTCCGTAATCGTATAAAAATCGGATCGTAATCCTGAAAATCACGCGCAAAATCAAGCAAAATCGTCGACCCGGATATGACCAGGACCTGCGCCTAGACGCAGGTCCCATATCAGGACCTGCGTCTAGACGCAGGTCACATTATACAGACCAACAACTCTAAACACTCATATCCCATCAAACACTCCCCAAAACATCATTAAACACATCATAAAACACCAACTCAATCAACTTCAAACAAGCATATTGCATTCATCATCATCAACTACCCTTGGTTGTTTTGATTAAAAGGCATTACAAGGTACACCTTTTCTGAAGTCTCTAATTAGATTCGTTTTCATTTATATATGATGATTAATGACATGATTTATGATAATGGTTAATATAACAAATAATACGGATTATTCATATGAATTCTGATACTTTAATCAATTTCATCATAACAATATTGATTGTCATTTTATAGTTTCATTGGCTATGGTCTGTGGTTTTTTGCAATACGAATACATAGTGATCTCTGATTCATTCATGTATTATGCATCACCATATATTAAATTTGACTCTCTTATTAATTCATAATAATGATTTAATTTTGATTACTATTCAATTCAAAATGCGATCTATATAACATGGCTTTTGTCATTTAAATTCCGTGTCATAAAACGATCGCTACATTTTTATAGATTTGTTGATATTTAATTTTTTTTATAAATCTTGATTAATTCATATTATCGAAGAGTCAAATATATGGATCTGGCCCAACGGATAATAAAATTGACAATTAATGTCATAATTAATTTTAATTAAGTATCAGAAGTCATCTTGAATAATCATATGAATCATGTATAAAGTTGTATATATTTCCTTATAATCGTTTTCATAATCATTGTCATAATTATCATAATTGTATATTATTACTAACCCAACAACACATCAAACCACATACACTAGTGGAAAAAATGGATTTTGCTGCGCTTCATTTGCTGCGGTTATTTGGGCTTATCCAAATAACCGCAACAAATAAATACATGTGTAATTTGTTGCTTCTCATTTGCTGCGGTTATTGGAGTAAGCCCAAATAACCGCAACAAATCAATCAAAAAAAAGACGGTGCTTTATACCAGGCTTTTGCTATTCCACACTTAAAAAAAACGCAGTGCTTCATTTCATCTCATTCAAAATTACAAAAACCCGCTGCTCTCTCATCTTCCATTAAAGCTCTGTGCAACGCCCTAAAACTGCTACCACGAAGCTCGGTGTCGACGACCACGAAGCCTGCGGTCGACAGGAGACAGCGAGCCACCATCACCACCACGAAGCCCGGCTTGAGAACTGCAACCACGAAGCCCTGCGAAATTAAAAAAACCCACTGCTCTCTCATCTCCCATTAAAAATCTGTGCAACGAAGCCCTAAAACTGCTACCACGAAGCCCGTCGTCGACGACCACGAAGCCCGCGGTCGACGGAGACAGCGAGCCACCATCACCACCACGAAGCCCGGCCTGAGAATTGCAACCACGAAGCTCTGCGAAGTATATCGACGACCACATCAGTCGAACACCACCTACAGCTCGCCCTGCTGCGAAGCTCGCCCTTCTGCGAATCGACCACCAGTCAGTCAGTCCCAAGGTAACCCTCTTCTTTTTTTTGAATTTTTTTTCAGATTTTTTTAGCCCTAATGTATGAATGTGGTATTTGCCTTGTGTTGCTACTAATTTTTTATTGTTTCAAATCTAAATCATTGTTTATAAGTTATTTTAGTTGATTGTTTGAACTATTTCTTGATCAATTTGATTTTTGTTAACATTAGGGTTCATGAGTTTTTTAATCAAATTTGGGTTTTTGAGTTGATTGATTGATTAAATAAAATTAGAATGTTTATAAATTAGTTTTGGTGATGTTAAGTCATTCTATTTTAATTTATTTTTATAGTTTGTGAATGATTAGATTAGACGATAAACATACATGAAGAATACTTGAAATTAGACATTGCATTTCATTGTTTTGGATGATTTGTTGCTTGCATTTTATACCTAAAATTAATTAGAATCTTGAAAAGAATGATTAGATGATAAACATATAGTACACAATTATATTTTGTAGATTCAAGAATAAATACTTAATAAACATATCTAGAATATAAAATTAATTGAAAAAATTTATGCCTATTGATGATATAAGAAGATTAGATATGAACTATCTAGTATATGAATATGAGAATTTGAGATCATTTTAATTTTTAAAATGAATATAAATATAATTTTTTTAATTGGTTCTTTTGTCTTTGAATTATAAATATTTAGAGAATTTTTGGTGTTCTTTGTACGGTTCATACCAATATAAAATATAAATAGTGCTAGTTTGTATGAAATTACAACTCTGATTAGAAATAAGTTCTATCGTCTCTTATTAGATAAACAGGATGTCAAAAGATTGTTCTTGGATGTATAATTGCACGGACAAATCAAAATTTGTTAATGGGGTGTTTGAGTTCTGCGAATACGCTGTCGCTTATGAAGAAAGAAACAAAACAGGGGGTTTTTACTGTCCTTGTTCCAAGTGTGCGAACAACCACAGATTTGAAAATATTAATGAGGTAAGGGTACACCTACTTTATAATGGATTTCGACCTAATTACCAAGTGTAGAGTTATCAAGGTGAGACGAGACTCCATCGTGGTAATAATGAGGGTAATCATGAAGGTAGTCATCAACATCACGAGGACTTCATTCATACCACCAATGATGATGTCCTTGCAAATGATGACTACGAAGACGGTGATGATGTTCATGGTGTTGAACAAATGATGGAGGGCCTTGAGGATGGACGTGGTTTTGAATCCATTTCAGAGGCCTCTCAAAAGCCTTTGTACCCAGGGTGTGCTACATGGACCATACTTTCAGCTGTGCTGGAATTGTTTGGGAAACACTGTTACCAAATATCATCTATTCCATTACCATCTATTACCCTTCAATTTATCAAATTTATCAAATATCCATTACCATTTTAACATTGAAGGGTAATAGATGGTAATGGAAAATTGTTTCATGTTAAACAGATAAATTTATCAAATTTTCTTCGCAAATATCATTTAACAGTGCTGGAATTGTTTCGCAAATATCCATTACCATACTATTACCAAATATCAAATTTATCAAATTTTCTTCGCAAACACTTCAGCATGGTAATAGATGGTAATGGAAAATAAGAAGAAACTTCAAGTTTGGGAATGAAAAAGGTGTTTTCCATGGGGATTTTAAAATTTTTCCTTTAACAAATTACACTTTAAATACATTACTATTACCACAATTTATCACCAACAACCAAACGGGCGGTGTCGGTCATAGTTTTGTCCAATTTAACGTTACTATAGACAGAATGCTAACGGAATTTAAATAACTTGGTTGTGGTTTAGGGATGAGGAGAGAGATAATTTGAATTGATGAATGAGAGCTATTGAAAACTTATAAATACCAAAATTAAAGCTTATCATGACCAAATGAAACTCCCAATGTGATCAATTCGCCAAGTGGGATTGACGTAAAGCCATAATTGAAGAACATCAAATGTTTGTGTAGAGTCTGCTCTTTTCTTCGAACTGGAAGTGGAAGATAACAAATCAAGTGAAGAGGCAATACGAATTTGGTTAAACCCGTATTTTTCATCCTTAAGCTAAGCTAATGTATGTTTATAAGACCTAAATCATCGTTTCATTTTGGGTTAAACTATAATATTTTTGGTAAGCCTATAATATGGTTAAACTTCGAATGTCTGACCTGGTAATCTTATTAAGATTCCAGTGCCCTTGTTGAGATATGAAAGTACTAGACTTCTATGCACGCTTTGTTCAACCTATCCCTGGTCATCATTCTCCCTTTAACAGCCATCCAAGTAGCAAATTGGTGCTTAGGAACACTTCCTCTATTCCATATCACCTTATCCCAGTAAACCCTGCTACCATGAGGGATCAAAGCATCATATACCTGTTGAATCGAGTATTCCCCCCTATATATGTCAATATGATGAGCCACTAAAGTTGACATCCATGTTGGTATAGAAGAAACATTGATTTACTTTAAAATAGTAATTAAAACACATTTTTAATTCCTTATGAATCCATTTACGTTGCTTGCAACAACAATTTATTGTTAGTACTAAAATCAAAGCTTTGTTTGGGGTCACCATGTAAAGATTTACAAAAAATTAGTATTGATTGAATTTTTAAAAAAATAAATAAAATAATAGAAATATATTTAATAATGCTAGTCAAACTATAATAAGATATTGTATTAAAAAATACAAAGTTATACAAAACACGAAAAAAAATCTTTTTTTTTTTGCATAAAATAACTCATATTTTATTTTATAGAATAAAATATCATGTAATTGATATATTATTGAATTAATTCAAAACATTAAAATTGAATATGATAAAGGCAAAGTTACCTTTTTATTGAATTAATTAAAGAATCAATTGTTTGATTGAAGTACAAATAAGGTAATTTTTTCCATAATTGTTTTAAGTTAAGGATATATAATTATTTTCGCGGGGGAAATCATAGCTCCTCCATTGAATTATATAATAGAGATATATATTTTTTTTATGCACGTTATATGTGCGACAACATTTTTTATATAATTTTTATACTATACTAAAACAAACAACAAAGAAATAAGGTTTGAATATGAATTCTCATCCATTTTTTGATATTATAAAATAGGGGGAAAATATGCATTTTTAATTTATTTCATATCAAAAAATGAACAAAGAAAAAGCTGATCCACAATTTTTTTTTTTCTCTACTACAAATTAAAAGGTAAAAAATTTTATGTCAAAACTTATATCAATATGGGTATCAATTTGTAGAGAATTAAAAAAATATGAATTTACAAATTTTTATTTTATTTTTTTGCACTATATATTTTGTATTATATTTATTTAAAAGAATAAAAAATTTGTAAGAACTTTCCTTAATTACGTAGTTTGTGTTTTAAAAAAAAAAAAAAAAAAAAAAACCAAGGTATTTTAGACTTTTTTAGGGGGAACACCATAGCTCTCCTCTTGTCTTATATAATAGAGATTGATCTTCAAGTTGTTGCTTCCCTGGACATTCTCCAACAGATCTTTGGCGGAGTGTGGTTCACCACAACAAAAAAAATTGGACATAGTAGCAACTGGTCGATACAATCAAAGTTAATTTGTCTCTAAAACCCACTTTTAGCATCACATAAATAGGGTTGCCTCTAAAACCTATTTATTTTGTGTCAAGGATATCGTGTTGCCTCTAAAGATATGTTTTAGCGTTACTTGTTTTATGGCTGTCGCTAAAAACTTATATTTAGCATCACATAAATGTGGTTGTCTCTAAACCTATCGTTTTAGCATCAAATGAATTTAGTTGTCTCTAAAGCCATTTTTTTAGCGTCACATGAAAGTAGTTGTATCTAAAGCATTTTTTTAGCATCACATGAAATTTGTTGTCTATAAAACTGTTTTTTTTATTTTTTTGCATCGCATGAAATTAGTTGTGTCTAAAAACATTTTTTTAGCATCTCATGAAATTGATTGTCTCTAAAGCCATTTTTTGCATCACATAAAGTAAGTTGTCTCTAAAGCCATTTTTTCAGCATCACTTAAAGTTAATTGTCTCATAAATCAATAATTTGTTAGATAATTAAAGTTGACTCATATGCTGAATTTGATGAATAAATTAAATATCAAGTTGTACACTATTTGATAATTAGAAGGAAAAAAAAAATATGAGCATAACTATGTAAAAAAAAAAAAAGAAATTAACAATATTTCATTTTAAAATTAAATCTAAACTAGAAATTAAAAATAAAACGTTCTTCCAAGTGTGAAATACAATCGCACACATAGCGTGCATAATAGACTAGTTTATTCGACATATTAAATGATGAGCTCATCAAAGTCTAAATAACCATCAATATATTATTTTATAATTTTTTTTTTTTGAAAAGAAAACACTCCAAAATTATTCATTGAAAGTAATAAACTCTAAGATTATAACATCAATCACCTCAGAGGGAACTTATTCAAGCCAAACACACATCTCGAAACAAGACTTACTTGTATGAGCCAATTTGCACTACGCCAAAAATCCCTATTAAGCAATATATATGAAGACGGTAACGACCTAACGTAAATTAGTTATGGTAATTTAATATTATTAACTGTAAGCAATATATAAGAAATTCTTAAATCTCATGAAATTAGGCATATGAAAAGAAAAAAATTTGGTATTATTAGCTACCTGTCTGGTCTAGTGTATTTAAGTATTTAACTATGAATGCCACCTTTCTTTTAGGAATATTTAAGTTTGTTAGTATTTTATAAATGGAGTAATTTGTGTAATAAATAGTGTTTAATTCTTAATATAGGGTGCAATTTGTTTGGCATTATTTTTTATTTTCAGTTTTCAATTTTTTTTTTAAACTAAAAACAAGAAACAAGAAAAAGTTGTTTCCATTTTTCTGTTGTCAGTTTAAAAAAAAATTATGATTTTAATAAGATTAACCAATTTTTGATTCAAAACATGATATATATTATATAGTTTTGAAAAACAAAAAAACCAAAAACAGAAAACCATAACGATACCGAAAACACCAAAAATAAAAACAAAACAAAAACCTTGTGTTATGAAATAATTATGGATGTCCATGAAACAATAGTTCACTTGGAATCATTATGTCCTTTGGAATCATTGTACCTTTTGGACATGTATATATATGTAACTTACATATGGAATAAGATATAGACTAATATGGTTTTCCCTCTTTGCATTCTCTCCTTATTGTATTATCTTATTTATAACACCTTGAGATATATATATATATATATATATATATATATATATATATATATATATATATATATGTTATATAGTTTGTCATTTGGCTCTTCCATTTGGTGAAAAAAAAACGGTGTAACACACTAATAAATAAGATGTCAAAAGGCTTTAGTTGGTTACCCGAGGTTTTATTTAAAGCTTGGTAATTTAGCTGGTTATTAAAAAAATAAAAAATTAAGGGATTTCTAACAAGATTTTTTATAGGAGTATTTGGGAAGGTTCAATTCATATGAAATTCTAGACTATAAACAAAGAAATTGAAATGTTGAAAGTTGATTCTAAATAATCCCGTGATAAATAATTTGAATTCCGTGATTTCAAATCGACAAATCCATCAATCATATTTGGGAAGTCATTGGAATTTATATTCAAGAATTGAATATTACAGAGTAGTAATTTAGTATAGGATTATATTCTTTTTGATCTCTTAAAAGGGAAAACCCCCAAATTTTATGTGCAATATATTACAGAGAGAGAGAAAGAGAGGAAAAGCGAGAAAGAGCCACAGAGAGTTCCACCCATTCAACATCCAACCTCACATACTCCGACCTCCAGCAAACCCCCCTCACTCCACCACTGCTATATTTGGCTACTCCGTCTCAATGTTTCCCTGTTCCACCTTTTCCCTTCAAACAGATTCTCACCTCTGATGTTCCTTCCCCAACCTTCCCAACCACCCCCAACCTTCTATCTTTTTTAAAATTCCTCCACCTCTTCCCCCCTTCCATAACCCTACCTCCATCCACCTTAGAGACAATCCGAGCTTCTTGGAGTTCGTCGATTATTTTTAAGGCATTGGCTTATTCCTTCTCTAAAACCATTCTAAAATCTTCACTCCCAAAGTTATGGAAATCTCAACATTCATCCACTTTCATAGGGCTTGGGAAAGGTTTCTATACAGTCAAATTCACAAGCCCTACTGACTGCAACAAAGCTCTTCATGGAGGTCCTTGGTGTTTTCAGGGTTGTTATGTCTATATTGAGCCTTAGTCTCCAAATTTCAATCCTTCTTCTGTTTCAACTTCTGTATCCCCAGTGTGGATCCAACTCCCAGAGCTGCCAATGGAATACCACCATGAATTTTTTTTGGAAGTTATTAGTAACTCACTGGGTATTTTCATCAAAGCTGATTTTTCAGGGGCCATGATTAACCGAGCTAGCTATGCAAAGATCATGGTTCTTAGGGACTGCAACCACCCTTTCCCCCGTTTGTTTGGCTTGGAAATCTCAAACAGGAAATTTCATTGCTCCCATCCCATCCAACTAAATAGAGGAATCCGTCAAAAGAGGCTCGGTCAAACCTAGCTTTGTGCTCAACGACGGAAATGGTTGCTTCTGATGACTGGACTTTGGTCATGAAGAAGAAGAACTCTCGTGCTAATTAGGGGCCCTCCCACCAAAAGAAAGATTTTGAATTTCAAACGTCAAAAAAAAAGTTTGGAGGGAAAAATAAAGAACCAAATCTCAGTCATGTGATTTGGAACCCACCTCCGTTTTTGGCCCATTATCTTTAGACTATGAATCTAATCCTTTTCCCAGCCCAACATTTACTAAGCCCAACTCCACAACACAAAACCCTACTACCCCTTTTGATACCCCCACTACTTGCTCCTCTCACAAAACACTAGCTACTTCAGCCGTTTCTCCCCCCTCCTCCCTCCTCAAACCTCATCCATGTCACACAGAAGAATTCCTCCTTGTCCTCTCTTCTGGGACATTTCAACCCATCTTCGATCACCACCAATGCACCCAATCTTCAACTCACCGGCTCTACCCAACCCTCCTTTGAAACCTCCCCAACTAATCTATATTTACTTCTTAGGGGAATACGAATTAAAGTTATGTCGCTCCCCTCCCTTAGAGACTCTTGCGGAAGTCCCATTCAACTCAATCGAGTTTGGGTACTTCAACAATTCTTAATGGACTTCAATTTTGAACAACGACTTTCGTCAAATTCTTCTGTCTCCTTCTTCTACACAAGAAAAGCTGCTCGAACTCATGACGATTGCTCCCTAGGAGGACAGTTCCAGCAGTACCAGCTCTCTAGTCTATGTTCCAGCACATTTCCTCTATCTTTCACTTATCTGAATCATGCTATGAACAACCAGGCCGATTTGCCCTTGTTGCCACCCAAGTGGGAGAAACTGATGGATCCTTCTCCAGTCCTCCTTCTATCTCGATAAGTTTATATTTTGACATCGATCTACCTACATATGGAGTTCTTGAGTCACACGAATGACCTAAAGATCACCCATATACAACACACTAAAAATCAACTCGGGGTTATAGTGAGAGTGCAGGATGTAAGGGGCAACTAAAGACTCACAAGCATACAAATCGAGGATCAAGTAAAGGATCTGTATAGCCATACCCTGGGGAGAAGGATCAACATAGAGGTTGTCAAGATTCTTGAAGACTGGGAAGCAAGAGACGAGCTGCTGATGTTCATTCCAACATCTCATTACATGTCAGTTCTATCTTGGAATACTAGGGGAATGGTGATGTAACGACCCGACTCGCTTAAATCGGCGCGGAAGAAACCGACGAGTCGAATAGTTAGAAACTACAACTCAAACCTAGGAAATAAAACTAATTCCTCGAGATATTATTAATAACCAAAATGTACAAGTACCCACAAGTTTGTACAGTCTAAATCCAAAAGTCAAAATATATCAGAGTCTTAAACTTCACATATAGAAGTCCAAAAGTAATGTAATAACGTCTATACAATACTACCGCTAACTAATGCTAAGAAAACAGTAAATACATCAGACAACACAAGAAACAACGTCGCTCGCCCAACCCAAAGCTAAGCAAGAGCATCATCATCTGAAGCACCTGAAAAATACAACAACAGTCCACCATCAGTGGCGAGTAACATAACTGACTCACCCTAATGGGAACACACATGTACATAGCATAAATCAAACATCAATAATCACAATTAAATCCCAAAAAGACACGAGAACATCCTCAAACTCGTAATCCCAATCTCGACGCAACTCGACATCCAACTTAACTCTATCTTGGCGCAATCATTCAATTTCTAGACCGGACTGTGCTCGTACGAACGCATCTTACGCGCTCGAACTTTCTACTATGCTCGGATTTGAGAATCTTACTCCCAAACCCCATGAAACCAATCTTACTGGAAATCCATGTCTTGTGAAACCAATCTTACTGGAATTCACAAAGATCACATAGTATGACTCCAACTATCCCAATACCGCGGATGGAATAGGGGCAACGTCTTAACCCGAATACAATGAATCTTACTCAAAGCATCAGGCGCCTAAAAATGAAATCCAGCTAATCAATTAATTAAATCTTTTAATCAACTTAATCATATTACCATCATTATTACTCAACATAACTAAATTAAGTCTAAGAATTGCCTAAAGCCTTGATTCTTGAAATTAACTAGCTAAAACATCGAAGTTATTCTCAAGAACTGCCTCTAGCCTTAATCTTGAGTCTAACCAATCATAATTCATTAATCTTTATTCATTCTTTAATCAACTCAATCCCAATCTTTAACTTTCTTTAACTCCTAATCCTTTTCTTTAACTTTCAAGACTCAACCATGAAACTTAAAGAACTCCTCAAGAACTCATAAAGACTCATCAAGAACTCATAAAGAACTCAAAGAACTCATTCAAGATTCAAGATCTTCAATCAAGAACTCAATCAAGATTCAAGTTCTTCAACCAAGAACTCATCCAAACTCATCAAAAACACACGCATGATCAATCATCAAACCATACGAAAATACTACTTCCAATAATCCAAAATTTATCAAACTTTAACCCAATCTTCATGATTTCAAAACAACGTAAATTAAATCTTAAAATCATAAAAACCACCCTTAAAACATCATGAAATCCATTTAAAAATCAGATTACAAACCACATACAAAATCATGAATAAACATCATCAAACATCCCAAACATGCATTTAATTCATACTATAAACATAGTATACCAATTAAGTTCAGTTAGTATGTTACCTTATTGAAGATTACACACAATTCAACACACAAAAGTTGCTGCCCGGAAACAAGCACCCACACGGCACCAACACGGCACGGCCTCAATCGCACGAGCACGGGCACACCCACACGGCCACTGCACGGCTGCTGCACCACCACGGACCCACTTGGCACGGCTGCCCGCTGCACAGTTCCACACGAACCACCACCCTTGCACGGTCTTCAACACGGCACCACTTGGTCACCACCACGAACACCCACACGAGCACGATCAAAACCCAACCCGAACCAACGATCTTGGATAAAATAGTTGTGTTTAAATTGTGTTTAGGCTACTTAAAGATCAATAGAAGTTGAATCTTTAAGATTGGAATTAGAAATATGGATGAACAATTTGGATGGGTGCAATAGCCAAAAATGGCGTGTGACACTAGAGCAAATAGGAGGGATTTTTGTGCTTGAAATTGATGGCAAGAGCTTATGATGGCAAAAATGAGCAAAGGGCCTCACTAACTCTCCTATTTATAGAGTTAGTTAAGGTGTGAACACAAGGCAAGTGGCAAGCCTTGCCATGCCACATGAAAACCGGCCATGGGCCTTGAATGGGCTCAAAAATGGGCTCTCATGATCCATTGGGCTAATTTACAAAAATCTACACCACTAACCATACAATAATCGATTTAGCCCAAAAATAATAATAAATAATTAATTAGAAAATTAAATAATAAAAATTCTAATTAATTAAATAATAATTAAAATAAATAATAAAAACTAAGAAATAAACATTTCGATTAAATCGAAATTATTCACATAAAATTAAATTAAATAGTTCAAAAAAAAAAAAATTGAACTAGCACATAAACAAACATAAATACACATAAATACCGGCAAAAATACCGATAAAATCTGGGTCATTACAGGTGAGGCCTTCCTTCAAAACAAACTTCACCCATATCTATGACATGCATAAGCTAGATCTGTTCATTCTACTGGAAACAAGAGTGGGGAAGGAAAACATAGAGAAAATAATTGAGAGGCTGCCTTATGATAGCTTTGAGTTTGTGGAACTAGTGGACTTTTCTGGAGGAATTGTTGTGTTGTGGCATTCTTCTTACATCGATAATAAATTGGTGAATAAGGATAGGCAACATCTTAGTGGATTTGTGCAGGTAACTTCTTCCTCAAATTTATTTTTGCTTTCTGCTATTTATGCTAACCCTAAATTCAAGTTCAAAAAATTGCTATGGAATTTGTTGCGTGATATATCTGTTGCAAATTCCTTACCTTGGCTGACTATAGGTGATTTTAATGATGTTCTTTTTAGCCATGTGAAATTTGGAGGAAACCCCCCCCTAAAGAAAGAAAAATGAATGTCTATGCTTCCTGCATGATTGATTGTGGTTTATTTGATTTGGGATTTGTTGGGCAAAAATATACCTGGACCAATAAAAGAAAATCAAATCCTATTTTGTCTAGATTAGATCGAGCCTGGGGTAATCTAAAACTTTTTTATCTTTCCCTAATGCCAAAGCTTCCCATATTCCCCGAGTCCTGACAGATCATAATCCAATCCTTTTTAAACCTGAAATTGATCCCAGTCTTCGTACCCTCAAACCATTTAAGTTGGAACCTTTCTGGAGGTTGGACCCCTCTTTCTATTTTATTGTCACTCGTCACTGGATGGTCAGGCCTTTGGAATTCCCTGCTGCTCTTTCAGCCATCAAAGAACTTGTCTCTGACTGGGCTTCTGAAACTTTCTCTCAACCTCGTGCCCATAAGATAAGACTTCTTGCTCGAATTGATGGTGTCCAAAAAGCTTTGTGTCTTAGCCCTTCCTCCACATTCCTTCTAGACTTAGGTTCTCAACTTGAACAACAACTTTCCTTTCATCTTCAACAAGACCAGGTGTTCTGGATGACCAGAGCTAGGATAAATTGGCTTGCTGAAGGGGAAAGAAACTCAGCCTATACTACTTCCACAAATCTGTCCAACAGAGAAGGAAAAGAAATAGAATTTTATTCCTATCTGATGATTTTGGAAACTCCTGGGATACTCCTGAGTCTATAGAGACTCATGCTATATCCTTCTTCTCAAATCTCTTTTCTACTTCCTTCCTCTTTTCTGTTCCCATCCCTTCATCTTATTCCTTTAATCCTGCCATTAATATTTCAGAAATCCCTTCCCTAGAGGAGGTCAAAAGGGCAGTTTTCTCTTTAAGCCCATTTAATTAAGTCTCCTGGCCCAGACTACTTCCACTCTTTTTTTTTTTTATAGAGATCACTGGGAGATTTTAAAGACTGACTTGGTCTCCTTCATTTCCCACCACTTCAGGTTAGGATGTATCCCTCATTCCATAAACGCAACTAACATAGCACTCTTCCCAAAGATTGAATTCCCTTCAACTCTCTCAAATTTGAGACCCATTAGTCTTTGTAACAATGACTACAAGATCTTCTCTTAAATCCTTGTTAATAGGCTCAAACCTATTATTCATTCCTTGATCTCTCCAAATCAAAGTTCCTTTTTTCCCTCTAGAGGAACTGATACTAATGCCATTGTTGCTTATGAAATTCTTCATTCCATGAGGAAAAGGAAGGAATGGTTGGTTTGATTTGAAGCATGTAGAGAGAAAAGTTGGATCCCTTTCAAAATGGGTAGGAACCAGCTAGCCATTTCCCATCTTTTGTTTGCTGATGACTTGATCCTGTTTGGTCAATGTAATAGGACTACCATTGACATTGTTCTTTACTACCTAGAGCTTTTTACCTCAGCCTCAGGTGAAACAGTAAATTCTGCTAAAAGTGAAGTTACCTTCAGCCCTAATACTTTTGAAGCAGACATCTCCTACTTCCTCTCTTCTTTTCCTTGTAGGAGAACTGAGGACTTAGGATCTTATCAAAAGACACCCTCTAAGGCTAAATATTATTTCATTGTGGATAAGGTTAGATCTAGATTGGCTCAATGGAAGATTAAATTTCTATCAAAAGCAGGCAGGCTTTGTCTTATTAATTCTACCCTCACCTCCATCCCTTCTTACTATATGCAATTTAGTAAGCTTCCTCCCCCAATTATCTCCTCTATTAATTCTATTGTAACTAGATTTTTCTGGGGCTCTTCTCATAACAGAGGAGTTCATTTAGCTTATCTCTCTTCCATCTCCTCACCAACTTGGGTGGAAGCCTTGGGATTAAAAACCTTGACTTATATAACAAAGCCTGACTAATGAAACTTTGCTGGAAACTTATCCATTTCTCTGACAGTCTAACATCCAGGGTCCTTATAGCAAAATACTTTGGTAATAGCTAGAGTCTCTCCCATCTCTTTCAAAAAAGGGTCACACATCTGGAAAGATTGTGGCTATGTTTGGGACCTCTATACAACTGCTTCAAAATGGGTTATTGGACAAGGTAACCTAATTTCATTTTGGTTTGATGACTGGTCCCCTGGGGGAAAGTTAAGACAGTACCTTCATGGACCTATGAATTACAACAACAATGATATCACAGTTGCTGATTGTATTCAGCAAAGGTAAATGGAATCTTTCTAATCTTGATTTTAACCTTCCCCCTACTATCTAAAAATTTGTGATGGCCTCTCCCATCCCTTATCAATCTTCTTCTGATTTCCATTTTTCTTGTTTCCAAAAGAAGGGGAAGTTCTTAATCAAACTAGCCTATAACAATTTTTTTTCAAAAATTTTTGACAAAGATTATGACTTCTTCTTCATTTGGAAATTAGATATCCCTCCAAAGATTAAGTTCTTTCTATGGAAAGTCTGGTGGGATAGGTTGCCTTCCAACAGTACTCTAAGCCTTAGACCTTTTGGTATCAGTGGTTCTTGTACTTTCTGCCAGAATGCCCCAGAATCAGCCTTTCATATCCTTTTCCACTGCCTCAGAGTAGTACAATTCTGGAACCTGCTTCCTTCACTTACTATTCCTTCAATACCTTCCCTTCCTTGGCTACAAGAGCAGCTGTCAATCAAATACCTCTGACTTTAATGGAGTACCCTTCAACCTTTTCTTCTTATGCTGCCTCTTGGGGCTTTGGAAAAGAAGAAATGCTTGGGTATTTAGATGGTATAATTGTTTTGCTAATGATTGCTTAGTCCAAGCTCTCTTTCAATCATGGGAATTCCAAAATGCATTGAATTCTGCTACCCCTCCTATCACCAACTCAAACCCAAACCATTCACTTCTTCACACCACCACTTTAATTCAAACCCATAATTCACCCTCTTCACTTCAGTATTTTATTTCCTCTCATACTTCACCTATCTGCTTCATTGATACCTCTTGGGATGCTACTACTTGGGAAATAATGATTGCCCTTTGCATTCTTAGCAATGGGGTATTTAGATAGTATAGATGCTGGATATTAGGACAATGGGGTCTCTGTTACTCCTCTTCAACCCTCATGGCAGAAGTTTTAGGTATTAGACTCACTTTGTAGTGACTCAGTTCTCCAACCACAAAGGGTGCAGGATTGTTTCTGATTGCAAGAATGCAGTTGAAAGTATCAACAGTAGTGATTATGGCAAAAATTTTATTAATCTGGCTAACTTGTTTTGTGATTGTAGAGTGCTACTAGATCTCTGTTCACCTTCTCAGATTCAATACGAGGGTAGAAGGCTCAACAAACTAGCGGATATACTGGCTAAACATTCAAGGGATGCTTGTAACTTTTCGTTCACTAAT
Source organism: Salicornia ramosissima (assembly GCA_951394345.1). NCBI lineage: Eukaryota > Viridiplantae > Streptophyta > Magnoliopsida > Caryophyllales > Amaranthaceae > Salicornia > Salicornia ramosissima. The sequence continues at coordinate 28,971,109 of OX596236.1, read as the reverse complement.
GATTGTGATCCAAACTTAATTACTCTTTTATCCCCCTTACTTTATTTTTGATTGGTTCAAACCAATTGGGGAGTACTTTGTTTTTAATGATCATGGCTAGAACAATAGTACTTGGTTGTTTAATTAGTGCTTTAGTTGTAATTAACGTTTTATTATCTATCTAATTTACCCCTTTTAACCAAAAAAAATAAAAATTTAGTATAGGATTAAAAACAATTATATCTAGAATGAATGAAAGCAAAAAACTAAAAAGCTAGTAATAGACTAAGAAAAGAAGAGAGTGGATTGTGCGTCTTGGTGAGTTAACTATATATGAGATTACATCGCAGGGGTGGTGTTTGTTGATGGTCGGCGGTGACCGGTGAGATAATGGGTGGGAAACATAATAGGTGTAAAAACAAGGATCGATGAATTGATAACATATGCCCATGGAATCTTACAATGAAATTCTCCATAAACTATAAAACTATTTTCTTTGATCCGTTTTAATCGCAACAAATGAATATTTTGTTTTTCACAAAAAATACCCATTTATTGCGATTAAAATGGATCAGAGGAAGTAGTTGTTTTAATCAAAGATAACCTAACAACAATAATTGAATAAGAAACATCTCTCATAACTATCTTGTTTAATTTTTAAAGCAAAAGCGTTGATAGATTTAATGAAACAATTTGGTATCATATCCATGCATTGGAGGGGGAACAAAAACAAAGTAAAAGCCAAAACAAAAGAAATAACGTAACACTAGGATTTTCATGGCCTACAATTAGCAATTTCCTAGTGCAATGGTTGTACACTTGTACCAGGTTTGACACTAAATACAACCCTATTACAAAACGAGAAAAAATAGATGGATTTTGGTATTTATTTTAAATATAAAAAAAAAAAAAAATTGCAAATTTTGATTGGATAAGAGAAATAGTACCGTTGGAGCTTGCCTAATTGTTATCCAATTCAAATTGATAACTATGAGAATGAAGTACTCAAAGGCATATGACCAACAAACAAGGCAACATGATCCATGAGCTTATCCTTGTTATAGAAACTAGTCCCACAAGAGCAATACCATTTGATTTCACCACAATGTTTCTCATGTGTCTTCAAATCTGAAAGAACTGAAAACTCCTTTGTGTTGCACCTCTTACACACAAACATCTTAGGACAATGGCTCCTCTTGTAGTGGTTTTTCACACACACAATTGACTTCAATGGTTGAAACTTGACATGGTTCTTGTTCCACCTACACCCCTTATGGGGGCATGAATACCTCTTCGGCGCGCTCTTTTCACCATTGTTAATGCTCATCTTCTTATTAGTAATTTTGTCGCTATGGTTCATCCTTAGAGTACTTGACTTGTATTTATCTCCATGAGCCTTCATGTGCATCCTCAAGTTTGCTTCTCTCTTGAACCCTCGCCCACATACTTGGCAATAGTGGGTGTACCTTGTTGTAACAAACATATATCAAAGATTAAAGAGAGAAAAAAAAAAAAAACAATAAGAACATTAAGAGAGCTATATGTTGTTAGTTCACCAACAATTTTCATAGGTAGAATGTCATAAATAATACTACCATTGTCCCTAATTTTTCGCCCCATTCTTTTTTCTCATCTTCCGAGACATAACTTTAAATGAAAATATCTTTAGATATGCGTAATAAAAAATTATACACACTACGTATTAAAAAGTTCACATTGAGCTTAATCAAATGAGATGCCATTGACCATAATTTTCTACATGAAAGATACTGGAGAGAGTCAAAGTAATAGTGAAAAATTTCTGATGGGCGGCACAAAAAGGGGACGAAGGGGGTAAGAAGTTTGGAGCGTCTTCCACCTAGCTAGCTACCATTAATCTTAAGTTGTAATTTTTCTAAATTATATGAAATTGGTATGATTTCTTCCCATATATTGATGTCAATGTGTTTCTAAGCACATAAATTGAGGTAATAGTTTTAGTTGATTTTTATTGTTTACCAATTCTAACATCAATTTTGATTAGGAAAAGTTGTAAAAAAAACTCAACCTTTAAGCGATCTGCTCAAATTAAATCAAGTTTTAGATTAACTAAAATTAAGACAAGCTTGTATAATAGGCCTAAGGGCTTTATAATAATAGGGAATTAATTTTTTTTACAAATAATATAATATAAAAGTGAGATTAAGGAAAATAATCGAAAAAAATAAATTGTGAAGGTAACCTGTTGCAAAATGGTGTTTACCTGTTGTGACACGTTCACCATTAATATGAACTTAAATTGAGCAGATGTGTATACAAGGTTGTTTTAATTTGAGTTAATCCAAAGCTTAACTTAATTTGAGCAGACCGCTTAAAGTTGACTTAATTTTTTCAATTTTTCCTTTTGATTATTAAGGACCAAAATCACCACAAAACCTTTAATGTAGCTTTTCTAATATTTAAATATTGGGTAGGTCACCCTTGATCTAAGACCAATAAGGAAAGAAATCATACCTACTTCGGATTAATCATAGAAAAATAAAACTTGAGACGATTAATGGTGGAAGACAGCTCAAACTTCAATTCAAATTATTTGAATACAAATTCCTACAGGTTATAATTTATTGAGATATTTAGAAGACAAACAAAAGCAAAGGTATAGTGTAACATACCTTGCTAGCAAATCTGCTACATCTAGCTCCACAACTTCATGACCACCCTCATTAGTTCGTCCACCGTCTATGGTGGTGGCTGTGGTTGTCGAACTTGTGGCGGCAGCCGTAGTGGCCGCTCCCAAAATAGGCAACTCATCTTCTCCTCCACTATTATTATGATCATCATAATGATTCATATTATTATTAATACACCAATTGTATATACTATTTCCCTCCAAAATAGGCAACTCATCATCCTCTTGATTATTACCTCCCTTTTCAACAACTCCCTCAACATGTGATGATATCAGTCCAATATTATTCTCATTAGTGGTCGCTAATGTGGTCGTCGTTGTTGTAAAACCGAGAGAAATCTGTTCGCAGCTGAGCATCATAACTGAGGCTGTTTGAAGGATCTCTTGGATCAAATTCGCCATGCTCGAAAACGCCATAGCCGTTGTCAACTCATCTACTGATACTACTAGTTGTTGTTGTTGAGCATCATAATTAATATTATTATTATTATTGTTGTTGTTGTTCATTTCTTTGGCAACAAAGATGTTAAGAAATGACTCAACTTGGGTAATCTTCTCCTTTAACACCATTAAACTAAAATGAAGTGACCTCATTGATTGTGCTTCTATTAGCCCACCACCATTATTGAAGCTACCATCAAAATAACATGGGAATACCCCTTGAATCATCTCTACCTAGAAATCAATTGATTTCACTCCAAATCAAAAATATATATTGAATCTATAATGAATTTAAATGTTATAAAAGCTCTATATATGTATCTAAGTATGGCTCATGCATGATTTTTCATTTCATCTTTGAGGCAAGGCTATCTAAGATAGTTTAGGTCAGTTTAGTTAGGGTTTTGTGTGTTTCATTATTAGAGGATAAACAAATATAGGGGATAACAAAATATATGTATGTAGTTGAATTCCTCCCTAAATATCACCTCCCTTGGATGTCTAGTTGAATATATTTATATATAGGAATCCTTGGAAGTTCACAATATTTTAATTAATTAAGTTATTTATTTATCATTTTATTTTTTTTTAAATGTTAATGTTACAATGAATATAATACAATAAAGACAATAACAATTAACAAGATCAATTGTTGACTGCGTCCACAGACAAAGGAGATGTGGAGTTTTATTGATATTTAAGAATTTTTAAATATATAGTACAAGTTTAGGTTACAAAAATAAAGAGTATATATCTATAGTACTCCTAATAAAGAAATAGAAAAGGCCCAAAAACAAGCCTTTAAAAAAATCTAGCCCTAAAAGCTACCAGGTAATTAATGAATCTATCAGCTCACTAATTATTAATGGATTATGTGATCAACCCTTATACTTCAGGTGGAAGATAAAGGGAGAATACTAATAAAAGGTAGTGATCGAGGAACCGAGGATCATACCAACGGATGTAAGCGTTAGTGTCCGTTTACTTAGGTGTAAAACGTTTGCGATGTAAAATGGTTTTCCATAATAAACATTTGATTTTACCATATGGAAAACTCATTTTCAATTCATAGAAATGAGTTTTCCATTGTTTACTTGCAAGGAAAATACGTTTTACTCCTAGATTTGGGAGAAAATGTTTCCAATAGGGTGTAAAATGAGTTTTCAGCTCAAGTTTTACATTTTATTTTTTGACCCATGCAAAGTAAACAATGTAAAATGGAGAAAACTATTTTTAAGAAAAATATTTTTCGCTCTAATTTTCAGTACTTCCCATTTTAAACGTTTTTTTTATGTCCAAGTAAAGTTCAATGTATCTTTCTAATATGGTGGGTAGAGTAATAAAACTTAATGTTATAAATTTGTTTGGACTATGTATGATTTCCATGTATTGGCCCCATAAAAACCGTATAGATAATTAGTGTTAGTACCAATCTCTTGATATGTGGTTAACATACTATCTATTCTCTTATATCATTTGTCTCTTTCGAAACTTTATACTAATTTACATGTTAAAAAAAAACTAGGCTATTTATCGTGAGCTCACACGTATCATCAGTTTAGTGGTGAAGTATATTAAACAAGGGACATGACTTTTACTTTAAAGTAGAATAGTTTGAAGAAGAATAAAAACCCACTTAGTTCACATGACTTCTCAGTTTTAGGGATAATTGTTTACGGTTATTCTTTTGAAGGTGGATAAGTGGGGTTACATGATCTATATATATATCATCATGTAGGAATTTGGGTATAAGTTGCATGATTCATGCATGCAATTCCAATGGGTGGATTTCACAAACCAATTAATGGGACTAATGACTCGATCATAGTAATTCTTTTGTTTTTAGTTACTTTACTATAGGATCACTACTAATGATTTCATCTTTATTTTTGTTGTAAGTAAGATTATGAGTCCAAATCTTAATATTTTCAGCATATATACTGTCAACATCCAATTTACTTTAAATAATAACAACAACAATAATAACAATAATCCATATTATTATTATTATTATTATTATTATTATTATTATTATTATTATTATTATTATTATTATTATTATTATTATTATTATTATTACTATAAACCCAACTATATTATTATTTACAAAAAGTTGGATGGGAGCCGAGAAACAAGTTGTGCCCACACCCTTTCTGAATACAGAAGCTCAAACGATGAAAAATAAAAATACATCATTATTACCTATTGTTGAGGCATTTTTTGGTACACCTAACAATGGGCCGAGAGCAAGTTCCGCTTCCACCCGATCAAGCACCGTTCCTGCACAAATAACACGTGTGAGCTACCCCCCGGAGGTGTTCCGGGGGAGGCCACTCCGACGCTCAAGTCAGTACAGTGTGGGAGAAATAATTTGAGAGAGAATGTAAGAGAGAGAAAGTGTTTGTGATGTCTCCCTCTTTCTTGTTGCATAGAGAGGGGTATTTATAATACCTTTGGACTGACTTGGTGCCCCTGGTTGGTTGGGCTGGACCTGGTCTGCTGGGCTGGACCTGGCCAGCTGGGCTGGTCCTGGTCAGTTGGGCTGGACCAGGTATATAATGGAGCGTGGACCCTGTGGGGCCAGATTATATGTACTGGGCTTATCTCACATGTGGGCCTGGCCCTGGAGTGGACCTTCCTGTGGTTGTGGTCCCCTTGTTGGTTTAGGACATAGTTGGGCTTAAATAACCGTGGGCTAGCCCAATAGTAGTGGGTGTATTTTACCCCATCAATTTGCCCCCCAAGTCCATAAATTATGTGGGCAGTTTTTATGGATTTATGTGATGGGCTAGCCACGTATGAAGCATTTCCGGGCCACGTCTAATTAACTGACATGTGATTTTGATTTTGGCTCATGGGCGCTTATCAGTTGAGCAGAAGAGGTATTTCTTTTGTGATTTTTAGCTTTTTCCTCTTGGTTGAGTATGTAGTCATGATCAGACCAGGCCTGCCTTGGCAAGTTTTGGCCAGAGGTAGTCTGATTAGGACCACGCCTTTATCTTTTTCTTATGCCTGTTACGACAGCTGAAGATGTAGAGGCGATGGGCTTTGACAAGCTGGGGTTAATGAGTGAACCCCTTTGAAGTGTACCCCTTGAACCTTTAGCAGGGTTGAAGTGTACTACTCTAGAGAATGACCGAAGTTCCACTTATTGCCACATTGCTTCTAGCATTGGGGTGTTGTTTTTTTTTTAAGGATGCATCTGACCTGCCCTTGGTTTCTGGTGGAGATGCTAGGGCCAACACAAGTAGGGCGCCGCCCCCCAGGCCCAGGGCTGACATTGTAGGATCCTCTTCTATTGCTGCTAGATTACTACCAGGGCCTGGTCGGAGATCGAGCAGGAGGAGTGTTGGTTTGTCTCCAGAGAAGTATGACGAGGATTTTTATAGAAGTGTGATACTTCGTCCTTCCTATGACGAGGATTTTTATAGAAGTGTGATACTTCGTCCTGCCTATGACGAGGATTTTTATAGAAGTGTAATACTTACTTCCTCTTTGATGATGTAAATATGCTTGTGTATGACCATGGGTCAAAGAAGCACATGGGCTGCCCTGGAGCAGATGACCAGGCCAGGCCAGCCATGGAGGATGATCAGAGTGCTCCTGAGAACTAGGATAGTAGGGGTCCACCCCTGCCTAGGAAGTTTGGTGATCACCTTGTAACCTGGGGAGTGCCTCTTCCTATTCTAGCACATCTGGTCATGCTTTTGGTTGACCTATTTTGGAGCGTGGTGGTGGTGTTCTCTTGTGCCTTTTCAGCTCATTTTTGCTTTTCTTTAAATTGTTTTGAGCACTTGTAAGAACAATTTCTTTTTTGGCCTCTGCTTGGGCATATTTGGGCCAGGTGGTCGTCGACCCTATTGATATCAAACTTGTATGAATCCCTAACATTTTACCATTCACCATGGGGTGGATGTGTTTTGTGCTATTTTTCAAATATTCAGTTGACACTTTTGTATGAACATGTGGTTTTTGCTTGGACTTTGAATTTTTGTCTCTGCAAATATTTATATTTATATGTGCTATATATATATGTCGTGTCTGCTCTCTACCCCCCTGGTTGGAAGGTGACAGAGTGATCTTCTGACCAGATAAAGGTTGCAGGAGTTCTAACAGGTGGTTGAGCTGCTTGTGCTTGATTTGTAGATCTTGTACTTCTTGCTTTTTGTGAATGCATGTGCTTTTGTGTGACCAGAGGTTAGGTAAATGAGTTTACTTTGGATTTGTAAGTGTTTCGTACCTTTTGCTCTTTTTTTTTTGTGTGATCAACTGGTCACATAAACACATGGACTGGCCAGGGTATATGGGCAGGTGTGCGCTCCGCCTTTTGCACCTGTCCCCCTGTAACCAGATCGTTTGGATCATGCACTCTCGTACGACCTTGGGTCGAAGAGGTGCATGGACTGGCCAGGGTATATGGGCAGGTGTGCGCTCCGCCTTTAGCACCTGTCCCCCTGAGACCAGATCGTTTAAAGCATGTACTCTTGTGTGACCTTGGGTCGAAGAAGTACACGGACTGGGCTAGGAATGAGACCAGGTGTGTTTGCTTAGCAAACCTTTTCCACCTGCCCCCACCAGACCAGATCGTTTTAGGGCACGCGCCTGTGTGTGACCTTAGGCCAACGAGGTGCATGGACTGGCCAGGGTATATGGGCAGGTGTGCCTTCGACCTTTCGCACCTGTCCACCCAAAACCAGATCGTTTAAGGCATGTACTCTTGTATGACCTTGGGTCGAAGAAGTACATGGACTGGGCTAGGAATGAGACCAGGTGTGTTTGCTGAGCAAACCTTTTTCACCTGCCCCCACCAGACCAGATCGTTTTAGGGCACGCGCCTGTGTGTGACCTTGGGCCAACGAGGTGCATGGACTGGCCAGGGTATATGGGCAGGTGTGCCTTCGGCCTTTCGCACCTGTCCACCCAAAACCAGATCGTTTAAGGCATGTACTCTTGTATGACCTTGGGTCGAAGAAGTACATGGACTGGGCTAGGAATGAGACCAGGTGTGTTTGCTGAGCAAACCTTTTTCACCTGCCCCCACCAGACCAGAACTTTTGAGGAGGTGATACTTATAGTTATTTCATATTCAACCTCGTTGTTGGTAGCAAATTGAAACTTGAGGGCATGGCATACTCGTTTAGATGCCCCTTTGGAGAAATCAAGACCACACCTACTCCAGAGTCCTACTGATACAAGTCTGGCCAGTGTGGGAATTGTTGTGAGGTGGTCCCTCGAAAAGTTGTATGTGATCATCTGGGTCCCCAGTACCATCGTACTTGATGTGACCTCGTAACTTCCCCTTATGAGGGACTTCAATGAGGATAGAAGAATGAAAAGGCGGCCTGGTAGGCATCCTGACCCCTGGTCTAGGTGGTCTTCCTGCCCTGTGGCTTAAGGAAGAACCAGCTACCCTGGGTAGGAAAGGTTCCCGACCAGGCCTGTTCTCCTCCGCTGGGACCAGCCTATCACGGCAGGTGCTTGTTCACCCAACCTGTTCTGGATAGATGGTGGGTGCACCCAGCCTTTCGTATTCGGTTGGGACGTAGGAAGACTCCGTGTTAGCTTCCTCCCTTACACGTGAGTGAGATGAAGTATGCTGAGGACGTGGTAGTGTGGTCGAAATGACAAGCCATGTAGTGGTATTTGTCTCTTATGACCAGGCGTGCCACGTATGAGTTGATGCGCTTATGAAGTAGACTAGGTGCTTGATGACCTCCATATAATCGTGGGAACTCGCATCAGTATCAAGCTAGACCCACCTTCTAGGAAGGGTTGCCTAGTTGACTCTTCATTTGCGCGTGTATCCCATCACCATCAACATGTGGTAATGATTGTTGTGCTTTAGTAACCAACTTTATTTGAGGAGCTTTCTGATTGTCGACAGGGTAGTCTCGACTGATAACGAGGGTGCTTGTCGACCGATGTTCTGAGGATCGACCAGGGTGTTGCGAACTAACCAGGATGATACTGACTGACCAGGGCAATGCCGGACGACCATGTTGGTGTTGACTTACTAGGGTGGTTGCTGAAGTATCAGGGTGGTTGCTGAACTACCAGGGTGGTTTTAACCGACCAGGGTGCTTTGACCGACCAGGGCGGTACTGAACTACCAGGGTGGTTTTGACCGACCAGGGTTCTTTGACCGACCAGGGTGGTACTGAACTACTAGGGTGGTTTTGACCGACCAGGGTGCTTTGACCGACCAGGGTGGTACTGAACTACCAGGGTGGTTTTGACCGACCAGGGTGCTACTAACCGACCAGGTTGGTGCTGGGCGACCAAGGTGGTGTTGACCAAATAAGGCGTTGTGGACCGACCCGGATGGACTTGGCAAGTTGGGTTGGTTTTTTCATGGCATGGGAGTGAAAAACATTCACTTGAGCATTTTATCAAACACTTAGTGTGCTACCATTAACTTAGCTATCATATGACCATTATATATTGGATCTAGACTTTTGTACAGGAGAAGTACAAATTAATGGTAAAAAACTAATAAAATTCCCAAAATAAACCAATTTATGCTCAACTAATTAAGAGAAATTATGGACTTTTACAAATAATTTAGAGGAAGTAAAAGAACTTAGCTTTGTAATTTTGGGGATATGTCTTCTCTTTTGAGGATGAACAAGTTGCAATTTGAAGATGAACATGTTTATCTTGCATGCCTTGCCAAGACTAAATTGATAGTACTTCGTCCACCAGGATTGTGGTATTTATATGGACATGATTGAACTTGTATCAGGGGCTACTCCTTTGAGGGTATGTAAAAAATTTCCAGATTGATGTCCCCACTACATTATTGTCTCCTTTGTATTGAGAGAAGCCAGATGTTCATTAAGAGGACCAAAAGCCAAGCTATGATGGGCCCTTTATGTCCTTTAAGAACTCTTACCACTGTAGCATCAACAGTGTTGATGAGCTTGATATTCTCATCATCACCGGCAGCCGCCAACATGCTTCTTGATTTGTTAAATGTAAGTGCTCAAATAAACAATGTAAATCTGGTAATATTATTCTGGAATTCCCCACTTGGGATTTTGTGGAGCTTAACAGTGGATCCATAGATCCAAAAGAAAGACAGGTAGAATTAGGGATAAAAGCCAAGGTGACCTGAACAACGGTACTTGAGGTGGAAGAAAAATCGTAGTGGCGCCTCGACCCTCCTTCTAGCGCCAAATTGTTGAGGCATTTTTTGGTACACCTAACAATGGGCCGAGAGCAAGTTCCGCTTCCACCCGATCAAGCACCGTTCCTGCACAAATAACACGTGTGAGCTACCCCCCGGAGGTGTTCCGGGGGAGGCCACTCCGACGCTCAAGTCAGTACAGTGTGGGAGAAATAATTTGAGAGAGAATGTAAGAGAGAGAAAGTGTTTGTGATGTCTCCCTCTTTCTTGTTGCATAGAGAGGGGTATTTATAATACCTTTGGACTGACTTGGTGCCCCTGGTTGGTTGGGCTGGACCTGGTCTGCTGGGCTGGACCTGGCCAGCTGGGCTGGTCCTGGTCAGTTGGGCTGGACCAGGTATATAATGGAGCGTGGACCCTGTGGGGCCAGATTATATGTACTGGGCTTATCTCACATGTGGGCCTGGTCCTGGAGTGGGCCTTCCTGTGGTTGTGGTCCCCTTGTTGGTTTAGGACATAGTTGGGCTTAAATAACCGTGGGCTAGCCCAATAGTAGTGGGTGTATTTTACCCCATCACCTATTATTATTATTATTATTATTATTATTATTATTATTATTATTATTATTATTATTATTATTATTATTATTATTATTATTATTATTATTATTATTATTATTATTATTATTATTATTATTATTATTATTACTATTAGAAAAAATTGTTCAAAACTACAAAATAAATGCCGACTTTTGAAAAATACATCAACTAAAAAAAGTTGTTATAAAACTACCGAATACATCATTTTCGACCTAGTAGCAATATCACTTTATGTGTTTTTTTTTTTTTCCATTTTTCTGATGTTATGGCCCACCAATTTTGATTTCTCTCTAATTGTTGTCCTAAAAATACTTGATTTTTCTTCATTGATAAGCATACTCAAGCTTCAATAATGGAAAAAGGTTGGATTGAAGAAACAATCAGGTAATTTTGATTCATTTCATAGGTTAAAAGTGTGATATATATATATATATATATATATATATATATATATATATATATATATATATATATATATATATATATTAAAAGAAAAGAGAAAGTTAGAGATAGAGGGTAATCGAACATTTTTGGAAAAAGAAATAGAGGAAAATCAATAGTGATGGACTATAACATGAAGAAAAATGAAAAAAAAAAACACGGAAAGTGGTAGTGCTACCAGGTAAAAAATGAAGTATTAGGTAGTTTTATAACAACTTTTCTTAGTTGGTAGTATTTTCAAAAATCGACATTTATTTGGTAGTTCTAGAAATTTTTTTCTTCTTCTTATTATTATTATTATTATTATTATTATTATTATTATTATATTTTTATTCTTAACAAGGCAATAACCGATAAAAATTGGAACAAGTATCTGCTTTGAAAATAACTATCCTTTAATTGTGGTAAATTTATTATCAAACTACCTTTTTCTTTTTAATTGCAACGATACATCCAATTTACTTTAAATAATAATAACAACAACAATAATAATCCATATCATTATTATTATTATTATTATTATTATTCTTGTTGTTGTTGTTGTTGTTGTTATTATTATTATTATTGTTATTATTATTATTATTATTATTATTATTATTATTATTATTATTATTAGGAAAAATTAGATATATTAATCCGAAATTTGGGTGGTCTCCATCTATTAATCCCATCTTTCATTTATTTTTAAATAATACGAAGTTTGAGGCCAATCTTCAACTATTGATCCAAGCATGTAATCAACCTGTTTAGCAGGTTAAAAATACGTGGGCCCGCATGATAATTATTATTTATTTATTTTTGTATTTCTATACAAAACATATATCTAATACAATAATTAATTTTGTAAATTGTAATCATATTAAATAATTAATCACTAATTGTAGAAATATTTAAAAAAAAACCTCCCAAAATTAAATACCCTGTAACCGCCCACCACCACCACTACCAGCCACCCCTGCCCACAGTGACCACCGTCCACCGCCCACTGCTATAACGCAAAACCAACCCAGCCCAAGAAGAACCACCAGTGGAACAAACCCCACAGCCCACTCAGCCACCCACGAAACCCCTCACGCAACAAATCAACAACTCCGCACCCTCACCGCCGCATAAACCTCCATCACCGCATCCTCTTCTTCCTTCCTCTTCTGTCGCCGCCAATCAACTCTCACCCTTTGCCCCCTTTCTCTTCCCTCAATTTTCTACTTTTCTTCATTCCCACCTCAAATCAACCCAATTGACATTTCCCAAATCTTCGTCGTTAACACAAAACAATGGTTGTTGGTGGCGTTAACATTCAATTCGTCATCTAGAACGCCAACCCCAATCAAATTGGTGTTAGTATTGGTGGCGCCGGCGGCGGCAACGTTGGATTCTTTGATCAATTCGGGGATTATTTTTTCGAGCTGGGGTTGGAGCAATTGATATAGCAGACTAGATGAAGATGTCGATTGTGGCTTGCTTTCAACTAAAAAAAAAAAGTAAAAACAAAAAGAAAAAAAAAAGTAATGGTAGAATGGCTGAATGGTAGAAACGTTGGAAGGAAAAGAGGAAATGCATGTGATGTTTGAATCTGAAATAAAAAAGAAGAGAGAGAGAATATACTCCTAAGTCCTAATTAACAACATTTATACACTTTCGATACGGTATAAAATACCTTTAAAAAAACACTGTATAAAATATGTATTTTGTACATAAATACAGCAAAATAAAAAAGAAAAATGAAAATCAGGTGGGCCCCACATCTTTTTAACCTGTTTAATAAGTTGCTCACCGCCTTGGATCAATAGTGGAAGATTGGCATTAAACACCGGATTATTTAAAAATAAACGAAAGTTCGGATTAATAGATGGAGACCGGCCAAACTTCAGATTAATATATCTAATTTTTCCTTATTATTATTATTATTATTATTATTATTATGTCATTTAATTTACAAGAATTTGGTGTGGAGCCGAGATACATTTGAGGCCCCACATCGTTAGCTAATGCGATCCCGATCCTAGTGAATATATATACAGGTGCATGCGCCCCAATATCCTAAGTGGTAGAAAACTTCTGAACCCTCTTCATTATTGAAATTGCATCGGCCTGCAAGCAACTTCCCCAATGTAGAAAAAGAATGGAAATAAACCATACCAAATTTCCCTACAATTGGCTTCATATTTTGCACGCTTAGTGTGAGGCACTTCAGTTATAACAGACCTAGGAACGAAATCAGACAATCCATTAGATTGTGTCAAAGGTAAGGACCCCGTCAAGATAACATGAACATCACAATATTATATTACCATAGCACTAGTACAAAAACTAGATATATTTTCATTTTTTTATGAATTATTATCAAGTCTTAGTTTCAATCTCCAAAAATCATTAGAATTACAAAAATCAAAACATATAACTATGAACCTAATAGTTACAAAGCCCGTGCATTATGCACGTGAAGGAGGTGTCCTCAATCAAGTATAGCAATTACTAAATATAAAATAGGATTAATTAAGGAGATTATTAATTCGGTTATTTTAGGGGTCGTAGTGTTTTGCTAGAAACTAACTACGGTCTGTAAGCCTATTACATAATGAGTTTGCTGCTAATTATAATCGGATCCTATAAGTTCACACATATAAACACGAGATGAGCAAACACTCAAACGTGAGAGCAAGGGAGGATCAAAGCAAACCAAGCCTAATAAAGGTTTTTAAGTGGATGGTAAGAGAGAAATTAGGGTTATGCAATCCTATAACCTAATTACTACTATATATTAGGCCTTGCATTATGTATGAGATACATAATATATAATTATTGAGTGAAATAAACAACCCTAATATCTCTCATAGCCACACCCCATACAAAGTAAGAGAGTGTAAGTTTAATCTTCCTTCTTCCGTACTAGCATACGTGGGGATCTTTCTCGGGTTTGTGGACCAAGTAGAGGAATCACAATTGAGGTTCTTGATCTCCAAAGAAGGATTATCAAAGGCAAAAGAGGAGTACACGCATCAAAGGTATATCTAACTTCTATAATGTAATTCGTATTAACTATATGCATGAGACCCTGTTTTAGATGTCTAAGAAGTGTTCCTGAAATTCCGCTATCGCATCTAATATATTCCTACAGTGGTATCAGTTAGCCTCTTGCGTATAATGATATGATTACAAATTAATTTCATTATTTTGATGCATATATTGTTAATTTTAATTCAATTAAGGGGAGGAATTGAATTATGGATTGAATAACCTAATTAGAATATGATTTTAATTAATTAGAATTGATTTAATTGCTCAATTAGCATTAACCCTATGAGCCCTAATTAATTTTCGTAAATAATATGTGTTATGAACCCTAATTATTTTTCGATTTTTTATGTGTTAATTTTATATAATTTGTTCTAATTAATTAATTATGCATAAAAGTGTTGTGTGTGATTAATGGAGGATTGAATTATATAAATAAGCCCTAAATTAATTAAAATGGAGATTTTATATTAATTTGAATAATTAGGCATAAAAAATTTCTGTTTAATTATTCCAATCACAAATTTAGCTTTACAAAATTGTAAAATTAATCAACTCAAAAAAAAAAGGGTTTTGAGTGGGAGCAGCCATGGTTGGGTGGCAGAACCACCTACTCGTTGGCCACGGTGGCTGCTCCGGTGGTTGAAGGGGCGGCAAGAAAGTCGGCAGAGGGTGAGCAAGGGCGGCAGTGGCCGGGAAGTGCAGTAGGTGGCAGAACCACCTGCTCGCGGGGCCAAGTTCTCTGATCTGTTGTTGGGCGTTCCGTCTGGCTGCGCGACTGGCCGAAACCGTGGCTAGGGGTTTCGCTTGGCTGCAGTGGTCGGTTTGGCGGCTGGCTACCGTGGTTCGCCGGGAAGTGGGCTCCCGTGGTTTTTTCTGCGTGAGATTCAAAAAAAAAAAAAAAAAAAGGAAATTATTTTATTTTGGGTAAAAATCAGTTTTTATTTTTTTTTGTGTAAATTGAGCAATTCCAATTATGGTTATTTGACTAATGTTATGGGATAATTCCATAATTTTTTTTAATTGACTTAAAATTAGGTGGCTATTTAGAGATGAAAAAATCTTTGAAACATTAGGATTTTCTTAAAATTAGATATGATTTGATTTTATGATTTCTATCCAATTTTTTTAATCTCTTGCCAATATTGAAATATATGATTATATTATTCTTGGTAATCTATAATATGTGATATTATTCTATAACCTTGCCAATATTGAAATATATGATTATATTATTCTTGACAATCTATAATATGTGATATTATTCTATAACCTTGCCAATATTGAAATATATGATTATATTATTCTTGACAATCTATAATATGTGATATTATACTATAACCTTGCCAATATTGAAATATATGATTATATTATACCTGGCAATTTATAATATGTGATATTATTATGTAGCAATTATATATGTGATATTATTATTGCGATGACTAGTATGGCCCAACTTAGGATAGAAAATACGGTCTGCGTACCGTTGATGTATTTTTGTAATTAAATATGGTCTGCGTACCGTTGGTATTTTTGTAAGTTATTTTTTTTAATTTAAATTTCAAAATAAAAGTAAGCAATCACTATCCGGAAGATAATCTAAGGTGAATCAAGGATGAGATCCGCGACGAATCAAGAATGAAGCCTATGAAGATATTTTTTTTTTCCATAGGATTAGGGGCCATACTAGGATCACATTGTTTTTATTGCATTTTATGCTTTATTTTAAGTTTGCTTATGATGCTTTTATTTAGTATGAGTTCCCTAATAAATAAACCAACATAATAGACTTAGGTCCCTAAAAGTAATATTGAGATATATTTTCCCAAACAACACCTATAAAACTCTTGATCATTAGTAATAGGTTCCGCCAAAGCGGGGTGTTACTTGTCATCTCGAGATTATGGGGTAAATTTGCGAAATTGACAAGTTAATGTTTGGTTTTCCTAAACAAAATTAAACTATCAAAAGACAGTTTTGGGTTTTGAAACATAGAGATACAATAATAACCTAATTACTACTATATATTAGGTCTTGCATTATGTATGAGATACATAATAATTATTGAGTGAAATAAACAACCCTAATATCTCTCATAGCCACACCCCATACAAAGTAAGAGAGTGCAAGTTTAATCTTCCTCCTTCCGTACTAGCATACGTGGGGATCTTTCTCGGGTTTGTGGACCAAGTAGAGGAATCACAATTGAGGTTCTTGATCTCCAAAGGAGGATTATCAAAGGCAAAAGAGGAGTACACGCATCAAAGGTATATCTAACTTCTATAATGTAATTTGTATTAATTATATGCATGAGATCCTGTTTTAGATGTTTAGGAAGTGTTCCTGAAATTCCACTATCGCATCTAATATATTCCTACAGCACGGGCCAAAAACCTAGTTTCTATCTATCTATGAATATAATAAAGGGTGTATCTTTGCAAGCACCGTGCCACGTGTCATTGTCACAAGCTTTTCATGATAAATTAATGCACGTTGAATACAAAAAAAGATAGAAAATAATAAAATATGGTTTTACAAAGGAATTGAACTTGAAATCTTAAGTTTCCAAAACTACAAGTCTACAACCACCACCACTTCACTATGTTAGTGTTTATGCATACTTTTGAATATAGAAAAAAAAATTATATTTTTGACAAGCAATATATAATAATAATGTTGATTTAAAAGAAATATTTGTTAGTTGTTGTTGACTTGTGACATTATTGAACATAAATAAGGTGAGGACATAATACATGATAAGAAAGTTGATAAATATTTGTCAAATGTTTATTTAATCAATACTTCTATTAGCAATAAATAGTACGGAGTATAACATATGTTTATTGTTGATGACCCAGGATGTTTTCCGGGTCAATATACCAGTTCCATCATAATTAAATCATTGTTTGAATCAAGTACATTATTGCAAGAATATTTACCTAATTTAAGAATGATCTTATCTTTAGTAAATATGGTTGCATACAAAGACTATCTTGAAAATATTCCAAAGGCTTATTTAAATCACATTGTAAACCTTTGATCAAGAATTTTTACATGATTATATCTATTATATAAACCAAGGCGGGAGCAATGGTGACCCTCTTGAATAAAAAATTATCAAATATAAAACTCATAAAAATAAAATAAATACACTAAAATCTATATTTTTAAATTATCTATAAATAAACACCCATATTGATATAGTTTGTTACATAAATATTTTACCTTTTGATTATCATAGAAATTTAGTAGCGGTAGAATATTGTAAATTAAAATTTTCTTTTGTTCATAGTTATAGGATGACCGGATTAAAGGGAAAAAATTTGTTATGATTAGGTGAATAAGTGTGAATTTTGAAAAATATATCATTTTTTCGAACAAAAACCATTGTTTTTTGTTTGACAAATTACATATACGGCCCGTTTGGTAGCCGGTTATAAATGATGGTAACGGGAATGAATTTATAACTAAATTTGGAAGAGAAATCAAAATTTATTCCCATGGTGGTGCCACCTTAGCTCCAATTTATCTAATTTTCTTCACAAATATTCATTCCCATCAAATACCACCTGTTTATGTGAAATCCCTACTCGGGTATGGGACTAAGCTGGTACAAACCGCAGCTGGATTGTGCAAGGTTGAATATGCGTGTTGATTACTTCTAATGGTGTGAATAATGAAAAACTGATAAAGTGCGAATCAAAGAAAGTGGGGACGGGGGTAACATGAGAGGGTGATGACGCAGCAACCTCGAAGCCAAGGAAAAACTGCGGGTAGTTTTGAGTCTACCAATCCACTATATGAATAATTTGTTGCTTTCTTTTTATTTCAATGGTTGTGCAAATTGCAACTCAAATATGAATAAATGATGAATTTTCTCTCTAAAACAATGTGCAAGTCTTTCGTGAATGATAGTAATCTGCCTTAAAACAACCGGCTTCCTATCTATTTAAACACTAGAAAATACCAAGCTAGCCATTGCCTCTTTTTTAGGAACTAACTCTTATTCCTTAGGTAGCCGTGCAACAATTATGGTGACCACTTTTTGCCACGTCAGCGCACATGTCCTATTATTTAGCCACTCATCATTTGACTTGGAGACTTGATTTGAATTACAACCGGTGCTTTCTTCTAGAATCTTCTAGCGTAGACCTGCATCTCTGTTTCTCGGCTTCGCTTGCTTCTCAGCTTTCAACCTATACTCAGGTTAGGTAAAATTGACCATAACACCACCATCCCCAATGGTAATGGATGGGAATGAAAAGTGAGAAGAAAATTGAAGCTTGGGAATGAAAATTTGTTTACCATGGAGATTATAAGGTTCCTGCTTAATAAGATTACACTACAAATTCATTATCATTACCATAATTCATTACCAGTATATCTTCACACGCAAAACATGCATACAAGATTAATTTTTTAAAAGGCTAAGCTTCCCACAAACCCTAAAAACTCACGAAATTCCCAAACAATTCACCATTATGTACTAAGAGCAAAACTAATCTCTCCACTTAGCTTGTGTGAAGCGTGTTTTTAGAGAGATATATCTCATCGTAATTGAATTGATTGACATCGAGTAAAATGGTTGAGAAAGAGGAACATTTCAAAGGGGAAAAATTTCATGAATTGTTTAGAACTACTTTTTTGTCCCAACAAAGTTTGGTTTACCTAAACAATTTGTTTAGAACTTTATTTATTATCTAATAAATATGTAAAACAATAATTTAAGTTTTAACTAGTTAAAAAAATTGCAAACTTCAAAATTTATTTTAAACCTACTAAAGATATTTAAAATAAAATTGAAAATCTGAATAATTTATTTATATCATGAAAATATATCAATTTTTAATAGGAAAAATGGAAAAGAATAATCCCACTTTTGGATGGTCTGCTCAAAATAATCCCACCTTTATATATCAGTTGTTTAAAATAATCCCACCTTTAATTTTTCTTCTCAAAATGGACCCTATTTTGGGTGATATAGTCCATTTTAAGCAGATGATGTATAAAGGTGGGATTATTTTGAAATAAATTAAAGGTGAGATTATTTTGAGCAGACCACCAAAAGGTGGGATTATTAAATTCCATTTTTCCTTTTTAATATTATTGTTAATTATTTTTAGTCATATTTTTTACATAAGATTAATTGGATTTAGATGAAAATTTAACGATAGCTAACTTTATAAATTTAAATTATTCCGATTTTGTTAGGATTTTATAAGTTTGTTTCAAAATAAATTGATTTTAATTAAAAGAAAAAAGAATTTTGAAGGGAAAAAATTTAACCAAATTGTGACAAGTGTCAATTCTTTTTACTACTTTAGTAGTGTTGAGGTGATTTTGTGGTCACAACAATGTAATTTATATTGGTGGGCTTGAGAGCTAGTCCAAATTCCACGAGATGGGCTTATGAATCTGCACAATGAACAAACGTGAGCTACCCCCGGTGGTGTTACCGGGGAACGGCCCTCCGACGCTCAAGTCAGTAAGTGTGAAAGTATGAGAATGTAGAGAGAGAGAGTAAGGGAGAAGTTTGAGATGTGTTTGGTATATTTTTGGATACCTTGGCATGTGCATGGATGTGGACTATTTATATTACCTTGAGAATATGTGAGGAAAATTGCCCCTGGTAGGTTGAACTGGACCAGGCAGGCTGGGCTGGACTTGGTCAGTAACCTGTACCTGGTAGGCGTTCCTTTGACCTGGTAGGCTGGACCTGGACCAGGCTGCTATTCTCAGGACCTGGTAGATGCGATCTTGACCAGGTAGGTGCTTGAGCGTGGATTTAGGTGGTCAGGTCCCCTGTACAGACTTTGGCCTGTACTCGGGCCTGATCCTTTTTTGTGGGCCTTCCTTGTGATGGATTTCTTTTGTTTGCTGATTGCTGGATTGGGCCTTAGCTTTGCATGTGGCTGGCCCAATAGCTAATGGGTGCATTTTGCCCCATCAATTTGCCCCCCAAGTCCATAAATTATGTGGGCAGTTTTTATGGATTTATGTGATGGGCTAGCCACGTATGAAGCATTTCCGGGCCACGTCTAATCAATTGACTTGCGACTTTGAATTTTGGCGCCTGGTTGCTTATCAATTGAGCAGAAGAGGTATTTTTTTTTTTTTTGACTTTTAACTTTCGCATCTTGGTTGAGTATGTAGTCATGGTAAGACCAGGCCTGCCCTGGCAAGTTTTGGCCAGAGGTGGTCTGATTAGGACTACAACTTTATCTTTTTCTTTTGCTTGTTTCAACAACTGAAGATGTAGAGGCGATGGACTTTGACAAGCAGGGGTTAATAAGGATGGTGAGCCCCTTCGAAGTGTACCCCCTGAAACTTTAGCAAGGCTGAAGTATACTATTTTGGAGAATGACTAAAGTTCCATTCATTACCACATTACTTCCAACACTGGGGTGTTGCTTTCTAGGGATGCGTCTGACTTGCCCACGGTTTCTGGTGGAGACATTAGGGCCAACACAAGCAGGGGGCTACCCCCCAGGTACAGGGCTGACATTGTATGAACCTCCTCTATCGCTGCTAGATTGCTACCCGGACCTGGTCGGAGATCGAGCAGGAGGAGTGTTGGTTTGTCTCTGGAGAATTATGATGAGGATTTTTATAGAAGTATGATACTTTGCCCCGCCTATGATGAGGAGTTTTATAGAAGTGTAATACTTACTTCCTCTTTGATGACGTAAATATGCTTGTGTATGACCAGGGGTCAAAGAAGCACATGGACTGCCATGGAGCAGATGACCAGGCCAGGCCAGCCATGGAGGATGATCAGAGTGCTCCTGAGAACTAGGATAGCAGGGGTCCACCCCTGCCTAGGAAGTTTGGCGATCACCTGGTAACCTGGGGAGTGCCTCTTCCTGTTCTAGCACATCTGGTCATGCTTTTGGGTGACCTATTCTGGAGCGTGGTGGTGATGTTCTCTTGTGTCTTTTCAGCTCATTTTTGCTTTGCTTTAGATTGTCTTGAACACTTGTAAGAACAATTAGTTTTTTGGCTTCTGCTTGGGCATTTCTGAGCCAGATGGTCGTCGACCCTTGACAAATATTTCACTTTGTAATTCCACTAACACTCATTTTTACCATCCACCAGGGGGTGGATGTGTTTTATCCTGCTTTTGAAGATTTGGCTAACACTTGATTTTTATGAATGTGCGGTTTTTACATGAATTTTTGTCTCTGCAAATAGTTGTATTTATATGTGCTATATATATATGTGCTATGTATATAGTTTATACTCTCTGCCCCCCCTGGTTGGGAGGTGACAAAGTTACCTTCTGACCAGATATGGGTTACTGGACTTTCTAATAGGTGGTCGAGTAAGTTGATTTGCTTTGCAAATTCTTTGTACTTACTTCTTTGCAAATTCTTTGTACTTACTTCTTTTTTTTTTTTTTTAAAGGCATGCATTTTTGTATGACGAGGGGTCAAATAAACACATGGACTGGCCAGGGTATATGGGCAGGTGTGCCTTTGGCCTTTCGCACCTGTCCACCCAAAACCAGATCGTTTGATGCACGCACTTTTGTATGACTTTGAGCCAAAGAAGTGCATGGACTGGCCAGGGTATACGGGCTGGTGTGCCTTTGGCCTTTCGCGCCTGTCCACCCAAAACCAGATCGTTTAGAGCATGTACTTTTGTATGACCTTGAGTCAAAGAAGTACATGGACTGGGCTAGGAATGAGACCAGGTGTGTTTGCTGAGCAAATCTTTTTCACCTGCCCCCACCAGACCAGATCGTTTAGGGCATGCACCTTTGTATGACCTTGTGTCAAAGAAGTGCATGGACTGGGATAGGAATGGGACCAGGTGTGCTTGCTGAGCAAGCCTTTTTCACCTGCCCCACCAGACCAGGACTTTTTTATGCATGCACCTGTGTATGACCTTAGGCCAAATAAGTGCATGGACTGGGCTAGGAATGAGGCCAGGTGTGTTTGCTAAGCAAACCTTTTTCACCTGCCCCCACCAGACCAGATCGTTTTAGGGCATGCACATGTGTATGACCTTGGGCCAAAGAGGTGCATGGACTGGCCAGGGTATATGGGCAGGTGTGCCTTTGGCCTTTCGCACCTGTCCACCCAAAACCAGATCGTTTAAAGCATGGACTTGTGTGTGACTTTGCGTCAAAGAAGTACATGGACTGGGCTAGGAATGGGACCACGTGTGCCTGCTATGCAGGCCTTTTTCACTTGCCCCCACCAGACCAGATCGTTTAGGGCATGCACCCTTGTGTGACCTTGGGTCGAAGAAATGCATGGACTGGGCTAGGAATGGAACCAGGTGTGCTTGCTAGGCAAGCCTTTTTCACCTGGCCCACCAGACCAGGACTTTTGATGCATGCATCCTTAGCCTTAGGCCAACGAATGCATGGACTGGGCTAGGAATGAGACCAGGTGTGCTTGCTAGTCAAGCCTTTTTCACCTGCTCCCACCAGACCAGAACTTTTGGATATTTTCAGTACAAGGATTTGTAGGAGCAAACTTGAATTTTTTTATTTATACTACGAATTTTGTTTTTACATAACTGACTTACAGTAGTTGAAATAAAAAGAAAAATCTAGGCATAGTACTTTTTGAGCTGGTCAGCGTTCCATATGCTGTGTAGCTGATTTCCTTCCAGGTCCATGAGACGAAATGTCGATGTGGACAGCTCTTCGTAGACTTGGTAAGGACCTTCCCAGGTTGCTGATAACTTGCCATGAATTTTGTCTTTTTGCACAGCTGCGGTTTTCCTTAAGACCAGGTCACCTGTTTTGACGGGCCTGTTCTTAACTTTTCTGTTGTAGTACCTGCTTATCCTGTTTTGATAAGCAGCTAGCCTGATTGCAGCTTCTTCCCTGACCTCGTCGAGCAGGTCCAGGTTTTCAGAGAGGACCTGGTCATTAGCTTTTGCTTCATAGAGGTGAACCCTTAGAGAGCTGCTTCCAACCTCTATTGGGAGCAGGGATTCAGTACCAAAGACAAGATTGAATGGTGTCCTGCCAGTGGATTCTTTGGAGGTGGTCCTCAGTGACCACAATGTGCTGGGAAGTTCTGTTAGCCACCTTCCTTTTTTATCATCCAACCTCTTCTTTAATGCGTTCAAAATTTGCTTGTTGGCTGCCTCAGCTTGCCATTGGACTGGGGATGACACACTGCAGAATAGGCGAACTTGATGTGAAACTGGGTGAGGTAATCTCTGAGAGGTTCGTTGTCGAACTGCTTCCCATGATCGAAAACCATGCACCCGGGCACTCCATATCTGGTTATGATGCTTTTCCAGATAAACTGCCTGACGTTGCCTTCTGTGATCGTGACCAGTCCCTCTGCCTCTATCCACTTGCTGAAGTAGTCAATGCTCACTATCAGCCACCTCTTCCCCCCCTGGGCAGTGGGGAAAGGACCTAGCAGGTCCATGCCCCATTGAGCAAACGGAATAGGGTTGAGGATGGGACAGAGGTCGTTTGCTGGTTGAGATATGGTTGGTGAGAACTTCTGGCACTTTGAACATTTTTTGACCAGGGCCCTCGAGTCTGCCATCATGGTTGGCCAGTAGTATCCGGCTCTGAGGACCTTGTGGGCCAGGGTTCTTCCTCCCATGTGGTGGCCACAGATGCCCTCGTGAACCTCTCTCAAGATGTAGTTTCCTTCATCATTGTCAACGCATTTTAGCAGGGGCTGGTCTGTGAATGACTTCCTGTATAATTCTCCATCGACCAGGGTGTACCTGGCAGCCTTTCTTCTTATTTTCCTGGCCTGATCCCTCTCAGCTGGGAGCTGGCCTGTAGTTTTGAAGAGGATGATCCCACTCATCCAGTTTACTGGTGAGTCTACCTGGTAGGTGTGCTCTCTTGCTTGTTCTATGGACTTCGTGGGCAGGATTTCCACGAAAACCTTCCTGGTCAGCTCTTGAAGGGTAGAGCTGGCCAGCTTTGCCAATGCATCAGCTTGTGTGTTTTCCTCCCTGGGGATTAGCTGTACCACAAATTCCTCTAACTTAGAGGACCGGTCCTTCATTACTTTTAGGTACTCAATCAGTGCTGGTTCCCTTGCCTCATATAATCCATTGAATTGATTTGCGACCAACTGTGAGTCTGTAAACAAGTGGACCTTGGTGGCTTTCATCGTCGTGCACAGTTGAAGGACTGCCAGGGCTGCTTCATACTCTGCCTCATTATTTGTTGCAGTGAATTGAAATCTCAGAGCATATTCGATCACGTCCCCCTCAGGTGAGATCATGACCACCCCTGCCCCTGAACCTTGTTGCTGGGAAGAGCCATCCGAGTAAACGATCCATGGACCTGGGGTCTCCATGTTCTCCTCGTGGTAAGAGCATTCAGCGAAAAAGTCGGCCAGGGCTTGTGCTTTGATGGCATGGCGTGGCTGGAACTTGATGCCAAAGGCAGTCAGCTCCAGTGCCCATTTAGATATTCGGCCTGACCTATCCAGCTTTTCTAGTGATTTTTCCAGGGGCATGTCTGAGAGGACCACTACTTCATGAGCATCAAAGTAGGGCCTGAGCTTCCTGGTTGCCAGGACCACTGCATAAGCTGCTTTCTCTATCATGGGGTACCT
Organism: Salicornia ramosissima; assembly: GCA_951394345.1. Lineage (NCBI taxonomy): Eukaryota > Viridiplantae > Streptophyta > Magnoliopsida > Caryophyllales > Amaranthaceae > Salicornia > Salicornia ramosissima. The sequence continues at coordinate 28,946,284 of OX596236.1, read as the reverse complement.
AGTCTCAGCTGAAACCAGGGCATGACTTACAAAATAGATTGGTTGCTGGATTTTTCCTTCCTCTCGAAGGAGCACTGCACTGACAGCCGCCTGGCACACAGCTATGTACAGGTATAGAACTTCACCTGGTACAGGCCTGGCCAGGGTGGGAAGTTTTGTGAGATGGCTCTTCAGTTGTTTGAAGGCCTCTTGTTGTTCTTCACCCCAGGCAAATTGTTTGTTGCCTTTGAGGAGCTTGAAGAAGGGCTGTGTTTTTTCCGAGGATTTGGCGATGAACCTGGACAGGGCTGCCATGCGCCCAGTCAGCCTTTGAATGTCCTTGACTGACTTAGGCTCTGGCAGGTCCAGGGCTGCTTTGACTTTATCAGGGTTCGCGTCAATTCCTCGTTGACTAACTAGGAAACCCAGGAACTTGCCTGATCTGACCCCGAATACACATTTTTTGGGGTTCAGCTTCACATTGTGCTTCCTCAAGTTGTCAAAGGTCTCCTGGAGGTCCTTGACATGATCTGCTGTATGTAAACTTTTGACTATGGAGTCATCCATGTATACTTCAAGGTTCCTACCTCTCTGGTCTTTGAAGACCCTGTCTACCATTCTTTGATATGTGGCCCCTGCATTCTTCAGGCCAAAGGGCATCATAACATAGTTGAACACTCCGCAGTTGGTGATGAAGGCCGTCTTGTGTTTGTCTGCAGGGTGCATGAATATTTGGTGGTATCCAGAGTAAGCATCCATGAAGCTCAGCATAGCATGTCCGCTGGTTGAGTCCACCAGCTGGTCTATCCTTGGCAGGGGATAGAAATCTTTGGGGCAGGCCCTGTTCAGGTCTGTGAAGTCCACGCACATTCTCCATGTTCCGTTGGACTTCTTGACCATAACCACGTTGGCCAACCATTCTGGGTAGTCGTAAGGCTCGATGAAACCTGCCTTGATCAATTTGTTGACCTCTGCCTCGACAGCTTTGTTCTTTTCGGCAGAAAAGTTCCTCCTTTTCTGTTTGATAGGTTTTGTTTCTGGGAGCACACTCAGGTGATGGGAGATGAGACCAGGGTCTACCCCAGGCATATCACTTGCCTCATAGGCGAAGATATCATGATTCGTTCTGAGCAGGGTGATCAGGTTGCACCTCTCCTCTCTGTTCATCTCCGTGCCTATAATGACAGTCTTGCCTGCCCCTTCTTCCAACTGAATTTCTTCCGTAGTCTGACCAGGTTGGATAGCCTGGTCCCTGCCTTGTTCCTCAGTTGGCCTGGCTTCTGGGTCCAGGTACTAGTCTGTTCCCAATGATGTGCTGGGGGTATCGTGACTGGTGGTGAGGATTTTGTTTGGTTGGGGCTGCTCATCCCCTGTCAGGCGAACTTTGTTGGGGCTGTTCTTAGCCAGCTCAGACAGCCCTTGAGTCAACCTCCTGGTCCTGGCCACTTCCTCAGGCCTGGATTGCCTGATTTGGGTCAGGTTACAGCTTTTGGCAGCCTCTTGAGATCCCCTCAGGGTGGCTACCCCCCCAATGCCAGTCACGTACTTGAAGCACAGGTGGAAAGTGGATGCTACACCTTCGAACTAGTCCATGAATGTTCTACCCAGGATGGCGTTGTATGGTGAGGGTGCATCTATCACGTGGAACCTCACCATACAAATTCTTTCGGAATTTTCCTGTCCCAGCTTAACAGGAAGGTTGATTTCTCCCCTGGGCACTATTGATTCGCCCATGAAGCCTGATATCGGTCCAGGGGAAGGGACCAACATGTTGTCTTTCAGGCCCATCTTGTGGAAGCACTCCGCATATAGGATGTTGATGGAGCTACCTCCGTCGATCAGGGCTCTTCTCACCAGGCTGTGGGATATCTGAACAGAGCAGATTAGGGGGTCATTGTGAGGGTACGATACTCCCTCACAGTCCCCTGGTCCGAATGAGATGGTGGGTAGAACTGAGGGCCTGGTATTTGGCAGGTTTCTAGCCGAGTATGACCTGTCCGATCCCAAGGCCCGTAGTTCTGCCCTCAAAGAGCTGCTGGAAGGTTGGTCCCCGAAGATGACCGCTATGATGTTGTAGGGTGGTTCTGGGGCCTTTTTCTTTTGTGACTCCTTGTCACGTTTTTTCTCGTGAGCAGGGTCACTCTTTTCTCGTGCTGCCTTCCAGTCTTTGTATTGTTTGAAGTACCCTCTGTTAATTAGGTCTTCAATGTTGTCGCGTAGGGATCTGCACTTTTCTGTCGCATGACCAGGGCAGTCATGGAAGTCACAGTACAGGTCCCTCTCTCGACCTGCTGTTTTCATGGGGGGTGGCTTTCGCCACTTGTCTTCCTTTTTGTGGGTGGCATAGATCTCTGCCACCGACACGGTCAGGGGGGTGTAGGAATCGAAGGTTGGAAAGTCATGTTTCCTTGAGTCCCTTCGTCCTCTTTTCCCTTTGTCTCCCTTCTTCTCTGGCTGTCCTGCTTTCTCACCAGGGGGAGCTCTTAATGCTTTATTGAACTCCTCCGTCCTGATGAACTTGTCGGACTCTTGCATGGCCTCTGTGAGGGTGGAGACGTTTTCCCTGACCAGGTGGTCCCTGTAGGACCCTAGTTGTAAACCATGTTTCAGGGCCATCATTACTATGTCTGGTTTGAGGGGAGACACAGCGATTGCTTCCCTACTAAATCTCGCCAAGTACTCGCGCAGGCTTTCTTCCCTGCTCTGCTTGACGCTCATGAGCTCCATAGAGCTCTTTTCTCTTCTTCGTCCACTGATGAAGTGACCAGTGAACTGCTCAGTGAGTTGATTGAAGTCGTATATGGTACCTGGTGGCAGGCTCTGGAACCATGACTGGGCCAGGCCTGTGAGGGTGGTGGGGAAGTATTTGCACCAGGTAGCGTCTGTGTAGGGGCCCAGATACATGTGACCTTCGTAGAGCTGGATGTGGTCATTGGGGTCCCCTGTTCCGTCATATTTGATATGACCAGGTAGTTTCACCCTCTGAGAGGGCTCGAATATCACCGAGGCATGGAATGGTGACTTCGTGGGTGTTCTCACTTCTGGCCTTGGTGGCCGTCCTGCTCGGAGGCTCGCAGATGGTCCTGGAGTCTCTTGTTGGGTTGACTCCAGACCTGTTCTGGCTGCTGGGGATGGTCCCAACCTGTCCCTGACAGTTATGGGTCCCCCTAATTTGTCATGGACAGTTGGAGGTGGCCCCAGCCTTTGGTGCACAGGTCTTCTCTCACTCAGCCTATCATACACTGTGGTCCGGTGGGAAGGCCCCGTGTTAGCTTCCCCCTGGACAGTAGTATGAGGCGATGGAGATCGCCGGCGGTGTCGTTTCGCCTCCTTCCGAGTTGTTTGGATAGTGTCGTTCACTATTTTCGTTTTGCCCGAGGTTGAGAACCAACTTGGGTGGTTTCTCGCTTCCCTCGTGGTGTCCCATTCACTCTCTCCCCACTTCACTGGAAGGGACGTAGGAGGAGTGGGTCTGTGCTGGTTGGTTGAGACCCTTTGACTGCCTGACCCCTGTGCGTAGCTGAGTTTTCTTCGCACACGGGGTGGCCTTTTGCCCTTCGTTGGAGCTTTCGAGGCAGATGGCCTCTTCGTGCCGACAGAGGAGGACGGTCGTGGTGAGGATACTGCGTAGTCCTCATCCGGCGACTCATCCTCATCCCCTGATCGTCCACTTGCCTCGGGCTCACTCTCCCCCGATTCCTTATTCAGCAAGGAAGCTGCTCGAAGGACCCGAAGTGCTTCCTTGACCTGAGATTTGGTAGGTGCATCTGCACTTCGATCGCTCCGAGATACCCTAGGAGCATGGGCACTCGCGCTCTTCTCTTGGTTTGAGCGCTGTGGTTGTTTGCTGAGATGGTTACCGGAGTTACCTTGTTGGGACATTGTCAAGGTATTTCGGAGGTGGAAGATGAACTGAATATGGCACTCGGACCCTCCTTCTAGCGCCAAATTGTTGAGGTGATTTTGTGGTCACAACAATGTAATTTATATTGGTGGGCTTGAGAGCTAGTCCAAATTCCACGAGATGGGCTTATGAATCTGCACAATGAACAAACGTGAGCTACCCCCGGTGGTGTTACCGGGGAACGGCCCTCCGACGCTCAAGTCAGTAAATGTGAAAGTATGAGAATGTAGAGAGAGAAAATAAGGGAGAAGTTTGAGATGTGTTTGGTATATTTTTGGATACCTTGGCATGTGCATGGATGTGGACTATTTATATTACCTTGAGAATATGTGAGGAAAATTGCCCCTGGTAGGTTGAACTGGACCAGGCAGGCTGGGCTGGACCTGGTCAGTAACCCTGTACCTGGTAGGCGTTCCTTTGACCTGGTAGGCTGGACCTGGACCAGGCTGCTATTCTCAGGACCTGGTAGATGCGATCTTGACCAGGTAGGTGCTTGAGCGTGGATTTAGGTGGTCAGGTCCCCTGTACAGACTTTGGCCTGTACCCGAGCCTGATCCTTTTTTGTGGGCCTTCCTTGTGATGGATTTCTTTTGTTTGCTGATTGCTGGATTGGGCCTTAGCTTTGCATGTGGCTGGCCCAATAGCTAATGGGTGCATTTTGCCCCATCAAGTAGTAATTAAATAAATGATTGTGGAATTGATTACTTATGAGTTAGTGTAATTGGTTGACTATAATCACTTAATTAATTTCGGAGTTGAATAATATGAGTGATTGTAATTTGAGGAACACGCATGCTTATATGACGTCAAACATCCATAAATTTTTATTCTTTTATATTGATAAATTTTTATGGGCTCAACATACACCCAAATGCTATGAGATTCCATCCTAAAATCACATGGTATGTAGTAAGTCGAGTAATCTATCAACTTAAATTATAAGTTGGTCTTCCTCTCTTCAATTATTCGATGTGGCATGTGGGGCACTTGTGGATTATACTATAGTTTTATTTACAAGTCTATTATAAATCAATTAAATCCGAAAAATACAAATAAATTTTAACATATTCAATTCACCCCGCTTAAGTATCGCCTATATTTACAACTTACAAGTGCAACCTAGTAGTAAACCCAGCTTAAGTAGTAAGCCAAAAACGGACGTATTTGATGGTCACCATCCCTGTAACCCAATCTACCTCCCATTCAAGCTGGTTCATGGATCGTCCACCGGCCTTGACTTAGCACGCATCCGAACCATCTCTACTTACAATTACCTCTGTCCTAAATTAAATGATGCATTTTGACTATAATTTTCCATATAAAAGTTATAGATTAGTATTACTATCTAATTTCTTTTTTGTTCGTGATTATCATTATATATCCTCGTTAATATAATTTGTCTCGAGCTTTCAAAAACATTATGCTAATGAAACACTACAAAAAATGTGTTCAAGAAGTACAATTAAAATTGCTCTATTTGATATAAAATTTGCCGTCGTCTTAGGTTATAATGACAATTTTAGTATTTCCCTCATGTTGCCCTTGTAACCCCGTTGTATTATGTTTTAAAGCCAATTTTAGATGTTTGCCTTCTTTGATTCAATTCAAAAAGGGCAAACAAAATTGCCTTCATTGATCATCAACAAACGGCAATAAATTTTGCTTTCCTTGATTTAAACACTTTATTTATTGTCAAATAGGGCAAAGTTTCAAAATTCTAAGAGGGAAAAAAATAATCATATTATATTCATTGTTAATATCAATGAGTGCAAAAATAATTGCCCTTGTAGGCATTGAACTATGATCAAAATCTGATAATTATTGGTTCTAATTATGGTTGTTTTGTATTAGCTTAATTAGTAGTTTTTCTTATGATTATTGTGTAAAAGCTTAATACGTACTTTAGATAGATAGTTTTAGTTACTTTTCAATGTAGTTTGTAATAGTTAGTAATGCTCTTTTGGTTTGATAGTTCAATATGCAAGTAGGTGAACTATGGATCAAATTTGCACAGATGAACCAGTATAAAGTCACGAGGTGCGAGCCTAGGTCGCGAGGTGCGAGCCCAGGGGACTCAGAGGGTCGCGATTCGCGAGTTCCCCCTACTCAGCTCCTACGTAATTCAGCTGTTGCAAGTTGGCTTGTGGGCTTTGTGTGTGGTCTTGCAAGTTGAGTGAGTAGCCTTGCTGCATCATCTACGAGCCTAGCTTGGTGTCATACTATTTGATTGGAGCATGATATAGCTTAGGTGAGTCATGGAATCTACAACAAGCATGAGTGGTGCTGAATTATTTCAATTTGTGCAAGTGGTGCAAGTGGACTATGGTGGCTGATTTTGCTTGATATTTTGGTTGCTTTAAAGCTTTGTTTATTGCTTTGAGTTTATCCTTAGGTTGTATAATACATGTATTGCATTAGATATGTATAGTATCTTGTACGTATTTTGAGTGTATTGTACGAATATACGTATTTTATACGTATATACATAGCTCTAGTTTGTTTTATTTTTCTTTGAATAGCTTGTAGTATGTACTTAGAAAATCAGACTTAAATGAAATTGAATTGAAAACTTTGTTTTCTCTCTACTATTTTAAACTGTGTGTTTAGAAACTAACATTGTTCGAAATTCTTGGATAGTTGTCTAACTACAAGATTTCACCAATTAGATTAAATGAATTAAGAGATTGACCCTCTTAGTTTCATTGTCTAGGTTAATAGATTAGGAGATTGACCCTCTAATTTTGCTAGCCATTCAGAATATTCAGATTTGAGCGTGATTCTGATCTCTTAGCTTTATATTCAATTTAGTTTATTGATTTGAGTGTATTATTTCATCTATTCACTCAAATATCCATATTCTTTTTGTTGTGAGTGATTTAGGAGTGTGAAATGTATAATCTTTCAAGAAATTCTTTCTGATCATTCTTGCTTGAGGTCCATTATATTCCAAGTGGTATCAAGAGCTTATGTTCAAACATGAGTGATGAAGCTGCTGCAAATTTCAAGAGGGACGGAATGATTGAAGCCTTGTCCAAGAAAAATGATGCCTTACATGAGATGATGAAGCAATTGACCCTTGAAGTTTTGAGAAACAAAAAAACAAGTTCAGAAGATGATAAAGGGACGAATGGTGATGATAGAGGTTTGAAGATTGAAGTGCCAGAATTTCATGGAGCCATTGATCCAAAGTTGTATCTTGAATGGGAGAGATCTTTGGAGAGGTTCTTTGATTACAAGGGAACTCGAGAAGATAGGCAATACAAGGTGGCGGTTGTGAAGCTCATCAAATATGCATCAATCTGGTTCGAAAGCTTGAAGAAGCAAAGGGCTAAGGAAAACAAGTCCAAAATCCAAACTTGGGGTAAGCTTAAAAAACAATTAAGAAAACATTTTGTTCCTTCTAATTACAAACAGAGTCAATATGTGAAATGGTCTACATTAAAACAAGATAGTTTGTCCATAGAAGAGTTCATTAAAGAGTTTGAAAAGTTATCCATGGTATGTGATATTGAAGAATCTGAAGAACAAAAATTGGGTCATTTTTTAGGAGGTTTAAATTGTTATTTAAGGGAAAAAGTTGAGGTCTTTCCATACTTAACTTATAATGAAGCTTGCAAATTGGCACAAAAAAATTGAAAAATAAAAGAAAAGGCCATTTGTAAATAAGTTTTATTCAAAGTCTTTTACTACTAATGATGCTAATGTCCATCTTAATGTTAGTAGTCTTGAAAAAAGTTTAAATCTAAGTTCATCAAAAAATGATAAAGGAAAAGAACTAGAGGATAGAGTTCTTAATGTAAAATATTTTAGATGTCAAGGTTATGGCCATGATCAAGCAAAATGTCAAACGAATAGAGCTTTAACCATTCATGATAAAGAAGAGATTGATGAACTCATAAAACTTGAAGAAAAAATTGATTTAGGCATGGTGGAAGTAGAAGAGGAGGAGGACGTGTGTAATCCAGAAATGGAGGGGGAAGTTTTGGTGTTAAGAAGGTCCTTGATCAATAGGGACATTGGTGTAGGGAAGAACAAAGAGGACTGATTTTTCAATCTAAATGTTTAGTCCAAAATAAACTTTGTACTTTGATAATTGATGGAGGAAGTTGTGTTAATGTGGCATCAAGTGAGCTAGTTGAAAAATTAGCATTACCAACCATGAATCATCCAATTCCATGTACTCTGAAATAGCTTGATGAAGAGAAGAAGGTAAGGGTATGACATCAAATATTGCTTTCATTTTCAATTGGTCATTGTTTAGCTGAAATACTTTGTGATGTAATTCCTATGACTGCTTCCCATGTTCTACTAAGGCGACCTTGGCAATTTGATAGGAAAGTCGTTCATAATAGCCTTACTAATGTGTATACGGTGCATAAGGAGGGAAAAATCAAAACATTGTTACCCTTATCACCACCTAAAAAGGCTAGTCATAGGCATAAACAAAATCAGAATTTACTGTGTGAGAAAGTGATTTTGAGTGAAAAAAATGAGAAGGTGATTAGGGATAAACAAATTTTGTTATCCTTAATTAGCAAAAGAAAACAAAAGGGAGTTGTTGAGCTAAAACATGATAAAATCAACTTGGGAAAGAGGGAGAAATCACATAGGAAACTCCCTCGTAGGATGTTTACTTTGTGAATAATGTTCATATGCTAAACTTCTTGAAATTTGTCTTAACTTTTGAAATTTTTATGTGCTAAAATTAAGGAAAATTTCTTTTTGTGATCAAAATCTGATAATTAGTGGTTCTAATTATGGTTGTTTTGTATTAGCTTAATTGGTATTTTTTCTTATGATTATTGTGTAAAAGCTTAATAAGTACTTTACATAGATAGTTTTAGTCACTTTTCAATGTAGTTTGTAAGAGTTAGTAAAGCTCTTTTGGTTTGATAGTTCAATTTTGGAAGTAGGTGAACTATGGAGCAAATTTGCACAAACAAACCAGTAGAAAGTCACGAGGTGCGAGCCTAGGTCGCGACGTGCGAGCCCAGGGGACCCAGAGGGTCGCGAGTCATGACCATAACTCACGAGTCGCGCGCGACTGCCCAACTCCTACGTAATTCAGCTGTTGCAAGTTGGCTTGTGGGCTTTGTGTGTGGTCTTGCAAGTTTAGTGAGTAGCCTTGCTACATCATCTACTAGCCTAGCTTGGTGTCATACTACTTGGTTGGACCATGATATAACTTAGGTGAGTCATGGAAGCTACAACAAGCATGCGTGGTGCTGAATTGTTTCAACTTGTGCAAGTGGTGCAAGTGGACTATGGTGGTTGATTTTGCTTGATATTTTGGTTGCTTCAAAGCTTTGTTTATTGCTTTGAGTTTATCCTTAGGTTGTATAATACTTGTATTGTATTAGATACGTATAGTAGCTTGTACGTATTTTGAGTGTATTGTACGAATATATGTATTTTATACGTATAATTATACATAGCTCTAGTTTGCTTTATTTTTCTTTAAATAGCTTGTAGTATGTACTTAGAAAATCATACTTGAATGAAATTGAATTGAAAACTTTGTTTTCTCTCTAGTATTTTAAACCGTGTGTTTAGAAACTAACATTGATCAAAATTCTTGGATAGTTGTCTAACTACAAGATTTCACCAATTAGATTAATTGAATTAAGAGATTGACCCTCTTAGTTAGTTTCATTGTCTAGGTTAATAGCTAGATTAGGAGATTGATTGACCCTCTTAATTGAAGCTAACCATTTAGAATATTCAGATTTGAGAGTGATTTTCTTAGCTTTATATTCAATTTAGTTTATAGATTTGAGTGTATTCTATCATCTATTCACTAAAATATCCATATTCTATCATCTTTCAAGCAATTCTTTCTGATTATTCTTGATTGAGGTCCATTATAGTCCATGCATCATTAAGTAAAACAATACTAATATTGCCCTCTTTAATCATGAAAAGTTGTCCTCATTGTGTGAGTTTTTTGTAGTGAAAATGTGAAAGCCTTGTGTTTCACATATATCGTCATATCTCACGTATCATCTTGAACGTTTCGATCGACTTGAGTTTGGTGGACTACAAGTCTACAAGAGATGACTACGCTCCTAATTATTTTCACCAAAAAAGTACCATGTGTATGTACTGTTACTAACTATCAGTGACAAAATATAAAGATAAAACTTTTTTTTTTGATCCAAGATAAAACTTTTATAAACACACTAATTAAAAATAAACGAAGCAAGCCTAGCACACGCCAACACACGCCCATTTTATAATGTACTCCGTCCAAAGTGCAACATCAAACAAGGCGTACTCCTTTTTTATTTACATACTTGTATATTAGTGCAAAGTGCCCTTTTTTCAATGGACTTACATATTAACATGTAGGGATTAGGTGGAACAACACTACTTTGGGTCTAAAAAAAAAAAACAAAAACACTACTTTGGGAAATGAGTCATAAGTAGGCATCTATCAACTTAATGTAGTATTCACACTACAAATTACAAGTATAAGCCACAAAAATTGTAAACTCTCTCTTCTTCATTTTGATTGCTAACTTTTTTTAACAAGGTTCATATTAGTTGCAACATTTTTCCCCATAAATTTGGTATTTATTATTCCGATCATCACATGTATTTTATATCTCTATGAATTTTACACTCACAATAAATTTGTCAAGGAACATGTGTGGAACTAACATGAATTGGAGGTAGTAACTTTGTAAGTCCCTAAGATTCTTTTTGCAAGGAAATGAAAACTTCATTAATGATAAGTCATACGACATCTACAGCAAAGACCCAAAACTTCGAATACAATGAATAGTAAACCAAACACCAGTTTTAATTCAAGAACACTACCATCTCATTGGAACATATATTGACATTGTTGAATACTCTCAACTCTGACATCGTTGTCTATTGTAGCCTAACACAATGGGGCCTAGTGATTCAAAGTATAGTTTCTGAATCAAACAACACTTGATTAACATGTTGCCTTCTTTGGTCTGACATTTGATTCGAAGCGGCACATCCAATCATTAACGAAATCATTCCAGCATCAAAAACTCCAAGAACAAGGAAACAAAACCTAAATCTCACTAAAGGGGTACAAAATCTAAATCCCACAAAAGGGTAAAAAACCCTAACAGTACACCCATTCAGGGGGAACTGACAATTATTTGATAAAAACAAGTACATAAGCATAAATATAAACGGGAGAAAACTAAACCGGCGACCTCCATAACCACCCTAGACGGATGGATCATGATAACATTCACTTACTACCAGTGAGGAGCCCACAAAAAATGAAGCCACCAGTAAGGAGCCCATGAAAATCAAAGCCACCAGTGAGAAGAACATCAAAATCGAAGCCACCGGTGAGGATCAAAGCAGCAAGGGCACCTGGCGGCTGGAGAACAACCGTCGCAACCCACACATGCGAAAACAAAAATCCGCGGTGGTGGTTGCCCGGTATCATACGTGGTGGAGCAAGATCGGAGAGGAGTTCGCGACGCTAGGTGAGGCTCGCCGGCAACCTGGTGCGACACCGAAGAGACCCGGTCACCGGCGGCCCCAGAGGAGAGAGGGAAAAGATGAGGGTGAAAGACCTAGGTGAGAGAGAACATAGCAAAAATTTTAGAGAGACGAGATATGTCAGTATATAGTAAATCGCTTGGTATATGCCTAAGATATACTTTCCTTTTTTATTTAATTTACTCAGTTGTGTTTTCCTTTAAGTGCCTAAGATATACTCTTATTTGTAAGTCCGTATTAGAGAAGGTTTTATGAAGAAAAAGAAAAGTAAGAGAGAAGAACTATAATAACAGTCCGTTTAGTTGTTGGTAATAAATTATGGTAATAAATTTATAGTGTAATTTTGTTAAAGATGAACCTTATAATCTCAATGGAAAACACATTCTCATTCCCAAGCTTCAATTTTATTTTCATTTTTCATTCTCATCCATTACCATTGGGGAGGGTGGTATTTGATGGGAATGGATATTTGTGAATAAAAATTAGATAAATTGGAGTTAAGGTAGCACCGTTATGGGAATGGATTTTAATTTCTCTTCCAAATTTAGTTATAAATTCATTCCCATTACCATGTTTTAGAACCGGCTACTAAACGGACACTAAAGTTACTTGAGAATCATAAATTAGTAATCCTAGAAGAAGAAATCTTCTCATGTTCCAATTTATTTGTTAGGTATAATGATTATTAATTTTAATTTGTAACATAAATTCTTTGATTGCGTAAACTTTTAGAGCTTAAGATCATGGTTTTAGTGTGTTTATGATTATTAAACTATAATCATGCAAAATCTAACTCTTTGATTTTATTTGCCTCAAGTTTGAATTTGAAGGTTGATTGAACTGGAAATTACAGGGCTTGTGAATGAATATTGGGTCTTTATGACTATTAAACCATGTTGATGAATTTTGGGATGGAGAGGCTTGGCTCATAAATATCCTCATCTCTTTCCCATTGAACCAGGGTTCGATTCCCTTTGACCCCCTCCTCCTAAATCAGACAATCACTGCTGCTAAATCGGTTAATGCTTAACTTTATTTTTCTAACGTTTATTTTTTAGCTTCTTTCATTAGGGCTATATAGCATTTTCCTACACCAAAATCACTCCATAAAAACTCGTCTATTTTGTTCGCAAAAGATTCAGCCCTGTAAGAAGGAATTCGCCAAGCCACAAGTTTAAACAATCAATATCTAATGATTGAAGGAGGTAGCTTAAATATTATAAACGCTATCAAAGCGATTTGGGAAGATGTATTGGGGAATCGACTCCATAATCCAAGACATTAAGTTAGACCTTCAAAGGTTAAGTAACTACAGCATGTCTCATGGAGTTAGAGAAATTAACCAATTAACAGACTACTTAGCCACAAAGGTTATGTTTATGCCAATTTAATTTGGGAATAATTACGTTAATAGATACCAACTATTGCACTTTTTATTTTATAGGTACCAACTTTTGATTATTCACCAGCAGCACGAACTATTACATAAAGTTGCAATGATAGGTATATGACCTAAATATTGTTGCAACTTATAGGTCATCCATACCTATTTATAGGTCATTTATACTTATCATTACAACTTTATGTAATAGTTCGTGCTGCTGGTGAATAATCAAAAGTTGGTACCTATAAAATAAAAAGTGCAATAGTTGGTACCTATTAATTTAATTATTCCTTTAATTTGTTGGTTCCATCCTCTAGACTATCATTTTTCTTTAACTTTGCTCAAGGATGCGTTAGGATTTTCTTTGATCGGGGATAGTCGTTTTTTTCTTTCCTTTCGACTTTTCTTTATTATTCATATAGAATCAAATAGTCATATGAAAAAAGAAATGTAATAATAGTAGTGTTATTGCCAATTTATTGGCCCATATGGAAGACAAGGCCCGGTCAAATTGGAGGCCCAAAAAAAGGGCCAAGCCTATCAGTCGAAAATAAAGCCCTCAAAGAGCCCCAAGAAGCAAGGCCATGTGGCAGATCATTGCAGGCCCACGTGGCTGCGCCTCACTGGTCCACGTCGAAGGATACTACAGGGCCACGTGGCATTGCCCTACGCAGACACCTGGCTATAAAAGTTCAGCATAGAAAGTTAGGAAAACATCAAAAGTGGGAAAATTTGCATCCCACATTGATAGATTATAAGAGGAGAAAGGAAGATTCTAGTATAAAAATATTAATGCATTGATTGTAAAGGGATTCCAGTGAATGAATTGCTGATTTGACTATATACATAAACTTGTAATTTGTCAATTAACATTAATCTAATCTGATTAACAACAATTTAAAGTTATTATCGTCTTTTGTACCTTTAATTATTTCCACATTTACTTCAGCATTTAATATTGCATTTATTATTGTTTTGGATAAAGTTTGTAGCATTTAATCGGGTAGCTCTCTCCTTATTTCAAAAACCCCTAAAACATTTGGCGCCGTCTGTGGGGAGGGCACGATTCTATGGCAAACTTAGGAGAAAAAACTCCCGAGATTCCAAAAACCACAATAGTAGAAAATGACCATGAGTCGGACGAAAGAGAAACAGACCATGACCGACCTCCTCGAAGGGAGAAGACCGCACAACGTGCGGGTCAGGCCGAGGCCTACTCTCTTGAGGAGGATCAACTAATCTCTGTCTCCCAACTGAAACACATAATGGTCGACCTAAGGAATTTGCTTGTCACGCAAGTGAAGGACATGATAGGCCAGGCCAACAAGACTGACCCTGGGCCATCTAGGCCGACCCCGGAAGAAGCCGGGCCCTCAAGGCCGACCAAGGATCCGGCTAATCCTAAGGGCGACCTAGGAAAGAAAAAGGTCTCTAGCAGCACCAAGAAAAAGAAAACACCTTTCAAATAAACGAAGATTGATTGGAAGAACATCACCCAACGGGTGAAGACGACCAAGGCTCCCAAACTACCAAGAAGGGAGCCCTTGATCAGCGAAACAAATCAAGCCTTCAGAGATGCTCGAGAGTATCTGAAGGCAAAGAGACAACAGTCGCAACAACATTCTCAAGTCGACATCTCTGATACAACATTAACTCCAACTATGAAGGATACCACCTACCGAGGCTCTCTGCGTACCATGTCCCGCTCAACACAAGTACATACTCCTACCCCAATGCCAAAAGGTTCGTTCAAAGCCGAGCCCTTCCGGGAAGATATGCAACCTGCCACTCAGTTTCAACAACCACCTCAATCATACCCTTCTGGAGGGATCGCATGGAAGTCTCCATTCTCGATCGCCATCTTGACAGCCCCGAGGGCCTCCAAAGTCAAGGCGCTCCATATTGAGCCTTATGATGGCACGACTGATCCTGATGATCACCTGGCTACTTACAAGCACCTGATGTATGCTTAGTTGGTAGACGATGCAGCATGGTGCATGTACTTTCCGGCAACACTGAAGGGCGTGGCCCAAAAATGGTTCAGCAGCTTGCTGGACCATTGCATACAAAACTTTACCGAGCTCAGCATGGTTTTTGCACATCATTTTATGGCAAACAAGCAAGAGAAGAAGACGAGCATGCACCTCGGTAAAATCGTGCAGGGGCCGAATGAATCTTTGAGATCATATGTCAAGAGGTTCAACATGGAAATGTTGCAGATACCCGGCCTACCTGAGGGGTGGCCTTTGATAATTTCATTAAAGGGCTTCACGGTTCAAATTCGAGATGCTAAGGAAGAAAGTCCAGTCCTTGCCAGAAATTTTGATGGAAGCCGAGTCTTATATTCACGCTATGGAAATCCGTTCGGCTACCAAGCCCGAAGCAAAAAATACTCCCAAACACGGAGATGGTGGTCAAAAGAAGGAAGACCGTAAAAGAGAGGTCTGGACGGTTGAGAGTACTCATAAGGAGCAAAAGCCTCCCAAGAAAAGCCGCACTTACGAGTCGGCATATGAGTACAACAAAAAACCACATGCCATCCTTATTGAAATTAAGGATAAGTTCAGTTTTGATGCGCCTCAGCCTTTGAGAGGCCCTTCCAAATACAGAAACACCAATAAGTACTGCCAGCACCACAAAGATGTGGGTCAAGACACGGATGAATGCTTCAATCTAAAGCGACTATTAGACAAGTTAGCTGCAAAGGGCATGCTGGAGCCCTACATTGTAAAATCAAAATGTAAGTTTGAGAGGAAGACTGCCCAGAAGACAAGGGATGATGAGGATACAGACACCGAAGTAGTGGCTATGATTTCCGGAGGACTTACCTCTAGGGGTCCAACAATCAAGGGAGCGAAGGATCATCTTCGTAGCCTCTCACAGGTCATGAACACGGAGAAAAAAGAGGAAAATATGCCAGACCCCTCATGAAGACCCATTAGTTGTGGAGTTCAAAGTTGCTAACTTGAAGGTTAGACGAATAATGATTGATACTGGCAGTTCCACGGACATCATCAGCTTTGCTTGTTTCTTGAGAAGTTGAGGTTCCAAGACAATGCCCTCCAGCCTATAAATCATTCCATTATAGGGTTCGGAGGAGGTGTTATTCACCCTATAGGCATTGTCACGCTGCCAATCCGGATGGGAAGCAAAGAGAAGCCCAGGCACATGTTTGCGAAGTTCCTGGTGGTCAAAGAGCTAACGGCCTACAACATCATTATAGGCCGCCCTACTCTGAATGTGTCGAAGGCTATTATTGTGCCACATCTCATGTTAATGAAATTTGTTTGTAACGATGGGAGTGTGGGTGCAATATATGGTGATCAGCAGACGGCACGAGAGTGCTATCTCACCACCATAAAACTCCATCCACACTAGATAAGCAAGATAAAATCCAACCATCACTAAAGAAAAGAAAGAAAGAGCTCAAAGGGGCGAATCAAGAAGTTTGCATGATTGGGTCGGCAAACCCGGATGAACTACGGCCTCAGCCAGTGGGAGAATTTCGTGAAGTTATACTTAACGCCGATCGGCCTGATCGAGCCTTACAGATAGGATCTTCCTTGGGGGAGGATCGGAGTCAGAAGTTGGAAGAACTCCTGAGGGAGTATCAGGATGTATTTGCCTTTACCGTTCAAGAGATGCCGGGTATTGACCCGAGCATCGTGTGCCATGAGTTGAACATCATACCCGGTATGAAGCTGGTCAGACAAAAGAAAAGGAATCATGGAGAACTCCGAGATAAAGCTGCAGTCGAGGAAGTGAAAAAGTTACTGGAGGCTCGATTCATTCTCCCGTGCTACTACCCTGAATGGGTAGCCAATGTTGTTCTGGTCCCAAAACCCAACAAGAGTTGGCGGATGTGTGTGGACTACACAGATTTAAATCGAGCATGCCCCAAGGATGGATTCCCTCTACCAAAGATTGACCAACTAGTCGACTCAACAGCAGGGCACGCCCTCATGAGTTTCATGGATGCCAACTCAGGTTTCCATCAAATTCCCATGCACCCTGATGATCAAGAGAAGACAGCCTTCATCACTTCACAAGGCCTATATTGCTATACCGTGATGCCCTTTGGTTTAAAAAATGCTCCTGCCACCTTTATGGTGTTTCAACACCAGTTAGGGCGAAACCTGGAGGCTTACATTGACGACATTATAGTAAAAAGCAAGGAGTCGGCCGATCATTTGATGGATCTAAGGGAAACATTTGATTCCCTTAGAAAATATAATATGAAATTAAACCCCAAAAAGTGTGTTTTTGGGGTTGGCTCGGGCAAATTCCTTGGCTTTATGATTGATCAGCGGGGCATAGAGGCGAATCCCGATAAGGTGAAGGTAGTGAGTGACATGGCCTCCCCTAGGTCAATCAAGGAGACTCAAAGGCTGACCGGATTTTTGGTTGCGCTAGGCCGATTCCTGTCCCGGTCAGGGGATAAATGTCACTATTTCTTTGATGCCATAAAGAAAAAAGCTAAGTTTGAATGGAATGAGGAGGCCGAGTTGGCCCTTTCCAAATTAAAGGAACATATGCACACTTTGCCCAGGCTGATAAGCCCTACCCTAGGCGAGGTGTTGTATATGTATCTAGCGGTTTTAGAATTTTGTCTAAGTGCCGTGTTGGTGGCTGTACGAGAGGGTGCTCAACACCCGGTCTATTTTGTAAGCCATATATTGAGGAACACGGAACTAAGATATCCCCTCATTGAGAAGTTTGGGCTCGCCCTGTACATGGCCTCCAAAAATCTTCGGCCCTATTTCAAAGCACACCCTCTTGTGGTGTATACAGATCAACCACTCAAGCAACCATTTACCAAGTTAGAGTCATCCGGCCGCATGGTAAAGTGGGAAGTGGAACTTAATGCCTTTGACATCTCTTTTGAGCCCAGGAAAGCAATCAAGGGGCAAGCCCTCGCTGATTTTGTAGCAGAGATGACACGGCCTCAAAATGAGGCCCAGACTGTTCCTACTGGCTGGAAGCTGTTTATTGACGGGTCGTCAACCCAGAATGGATGTGGAGCCGGCATCCTCTGTGTCTCACCTGAGGGCGACGTATATGAATATGCATTACGGTTTAAGTTCCAAGCCTCCAACAATGAGTCAGAGTATGAAGGTCTCCTTACAGGCCTAAAAATGTGTATTGCTGTGGGAGCAGAGGAAATTGAGGCTTCGTCCAATTCACAGCTTGTGGTGAGTCAAGTCAATGGTGATTATGAAGCTAGGGAACCGGCCATGAAAAAATACTTAAAATTTGTGAAGGAAGTCAGTGCTACTTTGAAAACATTCGTCCTCCAGCATGTGCCTCGGTCAGATAACAGTCAGGCTGATGCTTTGTCAAAACTAGCCTCATCGGCCGTAAATGACACCCCAAGGACAGTGTTTTGGGAAGTACATGGATGGATGCCATACTGGACTATAAGTTGAATGGCATTTTGCCAACTGACAAAAAAGAAGTAAAAGCTACCGAACGGAGGGCTGCTTGGTTTGAGATCTTCAACGAAAACTTGTATAAGAAGGCTTATTCTAAGCCATTTCTGAAATGTGTCACACCAGAGCAAGGACAGGAAGTCCTTGATGATCTTCATCAGGGAGTGTGCAGTTCCCATATTGGAGGACGAGCACTTGCGGAAAAGGTCATTCGGACCGATTATTATTGGCCTACGTTGAAGGAAGATGCTATGTGGAAGGTAAGGAAATATGATAAATGCCAAAGGTTTTCCAAGCTTATACATCAAACTTCTAATACTCTGGTTCCCATTACTAGTCTGCTTCCCTTTTCCAAATGGGGAATGGACATCCTCGGCCCATATACCCCAACAACTGGCCAACGACGCTACGTTTTTGTGGCGGTTGACTATTTCTCTAAATGGGTGGAGGCCGAGGCAATGAAGGGCATCAAAACTAGTGATGTTAAGTGGTTCATCTGGAAAATATAATCACAATGTTTGGTGTGCCACAAGCTATGGTGTTTGATAATGGTCCACAATTCGAGACTCCCCAGCTCAAGACTTGGTTGCGAGATCAGGGTATTGCACACTATTTCGCCTCGGTTGGTCGGCCTCAAACTAATGGCCAAGTTGAATCTTTCAATAAAATTATTTCTGAAGGGATTAAGAAAAAACTAGAAAAGGCCAAGGGTTTGTGGGCAGATGAACTTCCAAATGTGCTATGGTCTATCCGAACCACCAACAAGACTTCCACCGGTGAGTCCCCGTTCATGATGGTTTATGGGGCAGAGGCGGTGCTTCCCATTGAAATGTACAAGCCTACCCTTCGAGTCATGCTTTATGATGAGAATGCAAACTGGGAGGCAATGAAGATGAATTTGGATTTTTTACCAGAAACAAGGGGCAATGCCTTGCTAAGACAAGAGGTCTATAAACTTAGGATGGCTCGGGAATACAACAAAAGGGCCAAGAATCGTCCAATAAGAATTGGAGATTACGTGCTCAGAAAAATGGAGGCACAAGGCCGAGCCAATGAAGAGGGTAAACTTACTCCAAGCTGGGAAGGTCCTTACAAAGTCGTAGAAGCGGTACATGATGGCACATACCGACTCGAAACAATGCAAGGAGTAGCTGTGCCACGATCTTGGAACATGGATCATCTTAGGAAGTATTACTTCTAGCTTTGAATTCTTGAAATTTTCAATGTACGACCTTGGGTCGAATCAATTTAATCATGCTCAATATTAATGAAAAAGGGCAGGACTAGAACCCTAAAGGCCCCATCACTTCCCAAGTGAAAATTCTAAAGGCTAGCGTCCACTATTTTATATATAGTAATAAGACCAAATGCCTGTGGTGCTAATCTAGGCACCAAGTTCCCATTCCCCATTAATTGACCCCCCAAAAAAAAGGGGCAATAGTGACCAGCCTCACGAGGATGAAGGGTGGCCACCCATGCACCCTAATGTATTTCCAGGTGTCTCATAAAAAGGGTGCCTCGGCTGTAATTGGTCGAGGCATTCGAAAATCTAAAATGATTCACTAAAGGGTGCCTCGGCTGTAACTGGTCGAGGCATTTGAAAATCTAAAATGATTCACTAAAGGGTGCCTCGGCTATAACTGGTCGAGGCATTCGAAAATCTAAAATGATTCACTAAAGGATGCCTCGGCTGTAACTGGTCGAGCCATTCAAAAATATAGAATGATCCACTAAGGGGTCCTTCGGCCGGAATCGGCCGAGCCATTCGAAAAACCTATGTTATTAACAAACAGGTATCTCGGCGATTTAATGCTGAGCCGCTATGCAAATAATCCAATTGGTAACGACTTAAATAAAGCATAAATCAAAGACTTTTATAAATTCCGAAGTAGTGTGCCATACAAAATGGGCAAGCCTCGTCACTTGCCATAACTTACAAAAAAAATAAAAAAAATAAAAATTAATAATAAAAAGCGCTTCTAACCACAAATACCCTAATCACTCTCGTCCGGGTCGGGTATCACCGGAGTTGAGGGACGAGGCCGACCAGTTCGATCGCACCAGCTCCTCTCGTCGGCCCAGTCAAGAAACTCACGAAAATATCCAAAGTCTTTGTATGGATACGCTCTGTCCCAGGCCAATTCCACCCTTTCCCTATACTCCACCTCCTCAGGAGTCTGTGGGATCATCTCCAGATGTTCCCTCTTCTCCCGTGGCCGCCTCTCTCCTTTCTTGGGGCCAGAGGGACCGCTCTTCTCCTCTTTCCCAGCGAAACCTTCATATTCTTCCATCGGACGCTTGCCCACCTCAGCCGAGCCCTCACCATCCCGAGCACATTTCTCGCCCTCATCCCATAACTTCACCTTCCATTTATACTTTGTGAAATCATCATCGTCAGTAATACCCTCCGGTTTCGGCCATGGAAGCTTGTTACGGCTATCCTCCTCCTTGGGTAACCACTGGTTAGACATTCTTTTTCACAAAGTTAGAAAGATTTTTCAAAACTTCTCTCTCTCCTTTCTCTCTCAAGAAATTGTGAAACAAGTTGTGAAGAATGCAAAGGAAGCAAGTGGTATTTATAGAGGTTTTCAACACTACCATTGTTCCAATTTTACCCCTATAGCATTTATTGCTCCTAAAGATTTGCCTAATTATTTTAGGCCCAAAATAAAGGCCCATTTTTGGAATCAATTTCCACGTGGCAGATCTTGATAAAGACTGTTTCAGGCCCAGTAGGGCAATTTTAATCTTATATTGTTCCCTAAATTAAAAGATTATTCGACCAGGTAGGGCCGAGCCCTAAGTTAGTAAAAGTCACATTGAGCAATACACTCGGTTTAAGGGCAATCAGGTATCTGATTGATTGCCCCTTGACTTATTTGGCAAAACATGATTGCCAACGTAATTCAACGAGCAATCACCCAGACTTGGTAAACCGACTGCATTGCTCAGGGGCATACAAATGATATATAATAAAAAATGCTAAGTACAAAAAATAAATTCAAAAATCGAGTATTGTTTCAAATAAATCTCGTCATATTAATTAAAATTTGTTTATTACAAGGTATGGCGGACCAGCCGCGTACAAAAGAAAAAACAAAAAACTAAACTAACTGATTGCTACAATCAGGACTAGGTCTCATCATCGTTATCATCTCCGTCTTCAGGTTGGCTGGCATCTTTATCCTCTCCTTCTTCCTCAGTATCAGATGGGTATGGAGGGGGGGAACGACCTGCTGTCTGGGCCAGGTCCTTCATGTCCACCCAGTCTATTGCACGACTGAGATGACCGAAGCTATGCCCTTGGTAGGCAACGTCCCAAGCCTCGGCGACCTTCTTTTTGTGGGCTTCCTCGGCCGCCAAGATTTTGGCCACCAACCCCTTCTTCTAGGAAGCGACCTCCTCTTCCAGCTCATTCTTCTCAGTTCGGAGCTGGGTAACCTGCGCCTCGGCCTCTGTAAGGGCCGTTGGGCAGAAGAAGAAGCTTTGTTTGCCTTGTCGGCCCGTTTCTCAGCTTTCTTCTTCTCCTTAGTCAATTCATCCCGCTCGGCAATGAGGGCATTTATCTTGGTCAGATGGGAGGCACATTGAGCCTTCAGATCGACGATGGTGTCGGCCTGTGATTCCATAGTAGCACCAATTAGTTGGTCTTGTCGAAGGGTAGTAAACATAACAGCATCTTTAGTCTCACTAACCTCGACCCTGCATTGTTTAACCTCATTAACCATAGTGGTACGCCATTGTCTGGCGCCGTCCAGTCTCAACATGGCCTGAAATAAAAAAGTTAGTTTGAAACAAATAATTGGCAAAACATTAAAAATTAAAAGCTAACAAAGAAGTATACCTCAGTCAGGTTGTACAAAATGGGCATGATGTGCCCATCAAGAAAGCCCTTCATGTTGTGGGCTACCTCTTTGGGAGCTCCCTTAAGCATCCCACGGAAAATATCAAATTTTTCCTTCCCGGAGTACCCGGGAAGGTAAGAGCCGCCTGCCATGCTCTCGGCCTCTTCTTTAGTGGGCCCTCCTGAAGGGTCAGAAATAAGAAGCACTATTGAGTCTGGATGAGAGGGTGAAGATGAGATAGTTTTCCCTGACACAGACCGAAGGGTTCTAACACGGTGAGGGTAATATTTACCCCCCATTTTGTTCGCAAAATCTCTAATGGATGGCGGAATGTTCTTAGAAACCGACTGATTAATGTCGGCTAAAACGTCTGGCGGAGCCATGACGCCGGGGGTCTCCTTAACCCCAGGTTGATAGACCGACATTGCAGCAGTCGGCCCCTTCCCCAGAATGGGGGTAAACTTGGTCTCCAACTCCTTAAGTTCCTCAGGAGTCATCGACTGCTTCCCTTTATCATCACGAAGCAAGGGAGTCTTAGCCTTCTTCTTGATGCCAGAAGTGCTGACACCTTTTCTTTTTCTCCCCTTTGATGGGGCATCGCTCGCCTGCAAGTGTTACACATGTTACAGCAAGTCCTCTAAGCTCAAGTATCATCCACTCGGCACACATAGTTGCCGAGTGGGGCAATTTCTTCATGTTGCTCACAACATTCCCTCTCGGCCTCCATGAGGCCGAGGGGGGCTGTTGCGAACAACCTACCATGTAGGACCCCCTCGGCACACATAGTTGCCGAGTGGGGCGATTTCTTGATGTTGCTCACAACATTCCCTCTCGGCCTCCATGAGGGCTGAGGGGGGTTGTTGCGAACAACCTACCATGTAAGACCCCCTCGGCACATATAGTGACCGATTAGGGCAATTTCTTGATGTTGTTCACAACACCCCCTCTCAGCCTCCATGAGGGCCGAGGGGGGCTGTTGCAAACAACCTCCCATATAAGACCCCCTCGGCATACATAGTGGCCGAGTGGGACAATTCCTTGATGTTGATTTATAACACACCCTCTTGGCCCCCACGAGGGCCGAGGGGGGCTGTTGCAAACAATCTTCCAAATACTACCCTCTCGGCCCATATATGATCAAATAGAGTAAAACATGGGGCGAGAGGGGGTATTGCAAACCATATTAAAAAAATGACCTACTCGACAAAAAAAAATAAAATATATATATATATAAGTACCTTGGCTTCTTCCTTCCTCTCTGCCCGAGCCTTAGCCTTGACCTGGTACAGTTCGTCGAGATAGGCATCGCCCGTGGCCTCTCCCGTCTTTTCTTTAGTAAGCTTCGACATGGCTCTCTCTAAAAAAAAAAAAGAAATAAAGAAAGAAGAGAGTTAGATAAAATTCAGGAAGAACATAGAAAAATAAAAATTACAAACTACCTCTATCGATTTCCTGACTCAAACCAGCTGCGGACAAGAAGTTATTGTCCTTGAAAAATGTCCAATCCGGCACCCAAAGTACCGGGAACTGGCATTTTTTGCCAGTTGTATAAACAACTCTTGTTTTAAAGTGGTCTCCTTTGAGTACCACGTCGTCCTCATAATGGGTTGGGGGCAAATCTACGTCACGATCACAAAGATAAGGGTCGGTGTTCATACGATTCAGCCTCTCAGCCAGCTCCTCGTCATCAGCTACCACGTAAAGGAACCTATTCCTCCAGTTTCTCCACTTGTTATTCTTTGAGGCAGTCATTTGATAGGAGGGACGAGTGCTCAGAATATACCAAGCATCACAATTGTTTTCAGCTTTGTTCAAGTGATGCATGTGGTAAAAAATGCCGAAGGACATCCTGTAACCTCTCAATTTACAGGTGGCCATGTAACCAAAAATATTTTCCCAAGAATTGGGAGTGAGTTGCCAGATGCTGAGGTCGTACCCCTCTAGTACCTCCTGTATGAAGGGATGAAGTGGGAAACGGAGCCCGAGCTCAAATACAGCCTCATAAACCGGGAAGGCATTCTTAGGCAATGCCCTCACGGTCGCCCCCGATTCCGGCACTACAATCTCAAAACCTTCACAATGAATGAAGGTTGCCCTTGTTTGGGGCAGATTAGAAGCATACAAGTCATGGCAGACCTTTAGCATTCCACACATGATCGGGTTATAAAACTTATCTACTCTCTTTCTACAGGAACCGGGAACGCTGGGCCTCTCCTCTTTCTCCAATTTGGACTCGGCCACTTCGACCTCTAGCCGCTCAGAACCTAAAAGTTCTGGGCCGGTCGTCTCTTCCTCATTCTCTTCCTGGTTAGGTGTCCCAACCGAATCCTCTGGAAGAGGGCTGTATTGCATTGTCTGCTTCAACCTCGCCATAGTACCCTGCATAGGTACAAAGGGAGGAATATTCAGAGAATGGGTCTTAGAGATCGACCAAGAGAAGACGGGTCCGAATACCCTAGATTCGTTGCTACTTGAGGATTCGGCCATACTATTGGGTTTAGAACGCCGAATGCAAAAGATAAAATACAAAGAAAAGGAAGGAGGAAGTGATGAATACCTGGCTGAAAGATTGATGACTCGGTCTGAAGAAAGAACACCTGCAGCTGTCAACAAATAGATCAAAGTGAAGTTCTTCACTAAACTTGAACAACTTCTTGCAAAGTCCTGTTGTTCAATCCAAATCCACGAAAAGTTCCAAGTTTGATGTTTTTGCCCAGAGAATCTCACTCTAACCTCTCTCTAGAATCTCAAGATTTTGAAAATGATTTATGAAAATGATTAGGGGCTATTTATAGACCCCCCAATCATTTCAAAAAATCAAAGACTTATCTTATTTTTTCACCAAAGGCGGGTAATGGATCTTAGTTAAAAAGGAACTGATCAAAAGGGAAAAAATTAGGCTAATCTTCCTCCTTTTAAGGGGCAAATGTTATTGCCAATTTATTGGCCCATATGGAAGACAAGGCCCGGTCAAATTGGAGGCCCAAAGAAAGGGCCAAGCCTATCAGTCCAAAATAAAGCCCTCAAAGAGCCCCAAGAAGCAAGGCCATGTGGCAGATCATTGCAGGCCCACGTGGCTGTGCCTCACTGGTCCACGTGGAAGGATACTACAGGGCCACGTGGCATTCCCTACGAAGACACCTGGCTATAAAAGTTCAGCATAGAAAGTTAGGAAAACATCAAAAGTGGGAAAACTTGTATCCCACATTGATAGATTATAAGAGGAGAAAGGAAGATTCTAGTATAAAAATATTAATGCATTGATTGTAAAGGGATTCCAATGAATGAATTGCTGATTTGACTATATACATAAACTTGTAATTTGTCAATTAACATTAATCTAATCTGATTAACAACGATTTAAAGTTATTATTGTCTTTTGTACCTTTAATTATTTCCACATTTACTTCAGCATTTAATATTGCATTTATTATTGTTTTGGATAAAGTTTGTAGCATTTAATCGGATAGCTCTCTCCTTATTTCAAAAACCCCAAAAACAAGTAGGTATCTGACTTTCTGGTGAGACCATTTCACCATGCTAAGACATGTCTTTTCAAGAAAATTTATTAAAAAGCTTATAAATTCATTGCAAATGTATAAAAAGTTATCAACTAATTTTATACATCTATAACTATTTATATATTTTTTTTGTAAAATTCATAAATTTTTCTTTAGCTTTTCTTAGTGAGGTTTTGTCTTACGGTGAGAGAGTCTCACAAAAAATTTATAATGTAACAAACATTTTGAAACGGACTAAAAAAACAAGTGATGGACGAGTATCTATCTACTTTCAGCATATTCCATTCATACACTACTAGTTCTATTGATAGTCTTCAATGAAGTTTATAGTATTGTCTCGTGTGTAAACAATCGAGGCACATCAAAAGGACGTGGTTATGCATTTAATTTGTGAACTTTTTTAAAGGAATATGAGAACTTTACTTGTGCACTAGTGGGTGCTAATTGCATTTTCACCTGAAGGTCAATTTGGAATGAGCAACCTTACTTTGGTTATAACTTATAATCACAACCACTTATCTTTTCATAAACCAATATATGGTAATTGTTTGTTTTTTTTTTTCTGATCTTCTGATTGGGTCGATCGAGTCGGGTTGGATTCATGTCAACTTGTTTACATAAACGGATTTGTTCCTGATCTGTGTACGTACGTAGTCAAATGTGTTAAATGTGTTTGGATTGAATCTGTACGTTCCTCATCAGGGGTTTGACTTGCAAAACAAGGAAATGTTGCTAACCCGGGGGTAGGATCCGGGAACGCCTCTCCAATTCTTAAGTCAGAGATCGGAAAAAAGAGTCAACAATATGTGGAGTTAAAGAATCATAAATTAGATGCCTGGAAAAGTGATTTGACTGGTCCTTTTATAGACGTATGTTACCTGGCTAGGGTATGAAGTAAGTCAGTCAACTAACGCACGGGCCTAGCCTATGACATGTGTCATCATTTTATTTGCGTATATATATGTGATAAGTACCTAGCCTTAATAAAATTAGGCTTAGGGTGTGATTTGTTATTTTTGGACTAGCCACCATGGTGGGTTGGAACAAGGTTAAATCCCAATGACTCTAACTCGACCTGTTTATTAAACGGGTAAAACTAGTTCCCTTGACCCAAGCAGGTTAATGATAGGTTAATTTCGTGTCATATTGGCGGATCTTAAGTGTTTTTGTATATTAAGCTCACAATTAAATAATCTTGTTAAACGGGCCAAGCCCATCGATCCAAACCCGTTAGTAATAATGGGTTAAGATTGTATCGAGTTAACATGGCATGTATATTTTTGTTGAAGATATTTTCGGATTTATAAGAAAGAAACTGTTTTAAAATCAAACTAGTTTTACCCTTTGCAATATGTTTGATTTTAAAAAGTTGAGTGCATTTTAATTAATTTAACCTTTTCCTTTTCTTAGTATTTTTGAAAATTCTGTTAGGATTTTAATTTAATTTTCTATGACCTATATATAAAAGTCAAATTAAAATAAAATAGAGTAAAGATTTAAAAAATCTCAATAAAGCAAAAATAGTGATCTTAATAAATATGTAAAATTACATTAAAAAAACAAAACAACTTGTAACGTTTTTTACTCTCTTTTTTTAATTGAAGAATGATAATCAATAAGTGAATGGAGTAAAAAGGTAAAAAAACAAAATAGAGTCATATGTGTTTAAGTAAGAGATTGATGTAAATAATCATGAAGGCATTGAGTAGTAATTATATCACCTTAATAGTAATAGCGTATAAAAAATAGTGACACATGGCAAATGAGGTATTAGAGTTGGACATGTGGCACATAAAACATCCTGTTTTAAATATTTAAAGTTTAGATGTGAAAATTTTATTTTATTTTGTTATAGGTTGCTGATATATTAAATGAATTAGTAAATTATAATTATTCTTGTTCTTGATGATCAACATTATGTTTAAAATTTTGTTTTAAAAACTACTACTATTAATTTTGTAAAGGATAAAATTTCTCCCTCTGTTTTTTCTTTTTAATTTTTAAATATAAGTTTTTTTTTTATTATTAATTTTTTTTAATAATTTGCCTACTTTCTACATTAACTAAAGATAGTACATTTTAACAATTTTTCGCACATTATTTTAGCAACTTTCCACGGTCTAATTTTCATACCATCTTTTTATTACTTTTGATTAACTTTAGAAATTTTTTTTTCCATACAATTTCTACTACTTTTGTGCAATAATTTTAACATCATTTATTATTTTTTCTCCATCTCACTACTAGTTTATTATGATATTGATGATAAAAATTCAAGTGAGAGAATAAAAAAAGGAGAGAGTATATAAAAATCTGTTAGCAAAATTTCTTTTTGAAAGTAACAACCAAACGAGGTGTTTGGTAAGCCGCATGGGAATAAGTGTTTGGTGATTTTTGAATGGGACTCGGAGTGAAAATTGATGATTGGGCATAGACTAAAATATAAACCAGGACCAAACATGATTATTATGACAAAGTGATACTTAAGGATTTTGATTAATTCCATTTTGTAATCACTTAGTTAATGCTTTATTTATGTTTTGTACTTGCTTAAATAGTATTTATTTTTGTACTTTTGCTAGTAATTTGTATTATGTCATTAGCTAAGTAGAACTTATGATTAGTTAGTTAGTTAAAACAAGGAGGTGAACAAAGGAGCCAAGGAACCAGCCTCTGGTCACGAGGTATGACACCAGTCGCAAGGTGCAATCGCCCTCTGCTCTATTCTTGCGTTTTCGAGTTAAATCGATTTTGTGCTTGGGCTTTTGGTTAGTGCTTGCAAGTAGGGTGAGTAGCTTTGCTTAAACATCTAGTAGCTTTGCTTAGTGTCATACAAGAAGCCATGCTTGGTCATGCAAGTGGCTTGAAGAGTTATAAATTGAAATGATGATGCTTGAAGCAAGTGGCGCAACTTGATCAAATGGGCAGCCAAGGGGGAAGCTTTTCTAGTACACTTTGCTAAATATGTTTTTCCTTTGCTTTGTTAATGCTCTTAAGCATCTAGTAGTAATATTCTTATATATAGCTTGAACTTTGTTCATCTTTGTGAGTTAACGTAACTTAGCTCTTTTGATTTGAATTATTGGGAGTTTCGACTACAAGTTTTCTAAACCGATTAATAAACATTAAGAGTAAGTGATTCTTCCAGCGAGTTAATCAACCTAGATTGAAGTTAAGAGTGATTCTCCTTGTTAGTTTCGTAGGAAATTTCTCTTAAGAGTGATTCTTTTGAGTTGTTTCATTTTCTATCAAAACTGTAATTAGGAACTTGAATCATTTTGAGTCTAATTATGGTGCAAGTGGTATCAGAGCTAAGGCATTTAAGTCTTCTTAGCACTTAGACGTTCTTAGAGTTAAAAGGAAAAAAAAAAAGATTCAAAGGTCATATTGGTTTGCTCGTATCTCCTTCGTTACAGAAAATTTTGAGGTGATTCTTCTTTCTAAATTAGCTATTTTTATGTGTAGTTTACACATCTAAAATTTTGTAAGATTTTGAGAAGTTTTTCTACTGATTTGAAAACGTTTTTTTTAACATTGCCAAAACTGAGCAAATTTGGACAGTTTGAAAGAAAAGAAAAACTGCAACTAATTGGCTTGGAATTTTTTTGTGATATATTTTTCACATTTCTAGGACATATAGAACTATCATCTCCTAAATTTTAGGGAATTTAGAGTTGATTTACATATCTTTTAAAGGCTAAACTTTTAGTAGCAATTCTGCAAAAACTTAACTGATTTTGTAGCATTTGTGTTGTTTGGTTTCAAATGGATTTTTGTGAGTTACCAATGGAATTCAAGGAAATTTTTTTAAGAATGTAAGAATCCACACAAAATGTTAGGTCTTTCTTGAAATCTTTATGTGAACTTAAAAGAGAGAAGGAATTTAAAACACAAGTAAAGAAAGTAGAGGATAAATTGCTAATGGTGAAATGTTATAATTGTTAATGTTATGGTCATAACCAGTCTATTTGTCCAACAAGTTTTTTCATAACCAAACAGGAAATGGAAGAGGTTGATGAACAAAATAAAAAAGAAGATCCAATTTTAAATCAAGGAGATGAAAAAGTTAGTAGCATTGATAACTTTAAACCTTGCTTCAAAAATTTTTTTAGTTGAGAATTCTCTTTTCACAAATTTATGGAAACAAAGTGAGAAAGAGATACATGGGGAGAGTAAAAGTTCCGATAAGGAATGATTTTCTAATCACCCTCATATCAATAATGATGTTGTCGGATCTACAAAGCAAGGTGCGTTGGATTTGGCACATTTTATGGAATTTGTTCTTATATGTTGTTGTAAAATTGTAACTCATGGAAATCTGTCCTAAGACTTTGAAGATGATGAACTACTAACATTAAGGAAAATTTCTTTTTGATCGAAGATGAAGGGAATGAACCAGGACCAAGCATGATTATTATGACAAAGAGATACTTAAGGTTCTTGATTAATTCCATTTTGTAATCACTTAGTTATTGCTTTATTTATGTTTTGTACTAGCTTAATAATTAGTATTTATTTATGTACTTTTGCTAGTAATTTGTAATATGTAATTAGCTATGCAGAACTTATGATTAGTTAGTTAGTTAATTGAAACAAGGAGGTGAACGAAGGATTTAAGGAACCAGCCCCTGGTCACGAGGTGCGTGTCGCGCGGTGCGACGACCCTTTGTTTTGTTCTTGCGTTTTTGAGTTAAACCGATTTTGTGCTTGGGCTTTTGGTTAGTGCTTGCAAGTAGGGTGAGTAGCTTTGCTTAAACATCTACTATCTTTGCTTAGCATCATACAAGTAGCCATGCTTCATGCAAGTGGCTTGAAGAGTTATGAATTAAAATGATGATGCTTGAAATAAGCGGAGCAACTTGAGCAATGATACGCGTCGTTTAAGGTACAACTTATTGGGAACTAAACTAATATTTAATATATTCACATTATTTACTTTAAATGGGGGGTTTAGATTGAACTAGTGACTAAAACGAATAAAAATAAGAAAATTAATATTAAAATGTTATTTACAAGCAACAATATACTTAACCAATTTAACTCCATAACTTTACTTGATTTAAAATTTTGGTATAAACAAATCAACATTGCAAAATTAACCAAATTTAATTACTAGACTAACTGTAAAGACTTTAGTAACAAAGACTCCCTATCTTCCCTTACTCGAAAACAATCTTGAACTATGCCGAAATTGATTATAAACCAATCTAATTGACACAAATATGTCGCAACTTGCATGAATCAGGATTGGAAGCATTACTATTTAGGAGACCTTATTAGTCCTAATTAATCTAATCACATAAATGTTAGACTAATCAGAAGGAACTTGCTCTCTAATTTAGACCGAACCATTATAGCAGATTTTGTTGAGCCATGTTTGATTTGAATGATGACAAACCAGTTCTCTATACTTGATTGTTGTGTATGATTGTGTATAAATAGATTGAATCAATTCAAGATACTTCAAGGCAAGATTTAGTGTCAAGAACATCAGAGCCTTGAGATACATGAAGATCAGAAGCGAAGAGCTTGAAGCCTTTAATAATTTGTACATTAGGATCTTTTTGTAAAAATGAACTTAGGGAAGTAAGGCTGAGGTATAAATGAAAAGAAGCAAGAAGGGTTGAAGTTTATTTCCATTAAAGAGAACAGTCAAAGAATAGTCCTCTTTATCAGACATAAACTTGGTAATGCTGAGACCACTATGGAAACATACCTAAGTATTACACACGTGTACTTAAGTGACCTGTCTTAATATTTTAGTATCAAAATGTTTTAAAATTCAAATGTTAATATTGATCACTTCGGATTTGGAATATTTGCTATAATAATATATTCAATCAGCTCATTTAATGCAATGTACCACTTTGGATTTTAGCATACCTTCCACTAACCCACTACATGTAGTGGAAGGGAACAAAGTCTGATTTAGTACTATTGTACTTGTGTCCGCTAATTTCCTTGTACTATTTAAGTAACGCTTCCATGCAAAATTAGGGTAACAGTTTTCATTTGCAAAAACGCCAACTTTTGAAAACCCTAAAAAAAACCGTGTTGCTCTCAAAAAGAAAACAAGCCATATTTCAAGAAGTTAATCCTTAGAGAAAAAAACATCTACATATTCATATTCAAGAGATAAATTACGGAGAATTTTATTATTGTATTTTAACCACTTATAGGGAAGTGGTTGGGGAGTGTTCTGTGAACACTGAGTGAACTGTTAGAGTTAACAGTTGGGAATTGTTTCTTACATAGTTGTAGCATTCAATTGCGTGTGTAACCATTGTTATTCTTTAGAATTGATTAATAATATTGGTGAGAGAGTGGAGGACGTAGGCTTATTGAGAAGACGAAACTCGTTTTTACTTTACTGTTCTTTCGTTGTTCCCACAAACTGAAAAAGAATTTTGAAAACGAATAGAAAAACACACATACTCAATTCAACCCCCCTTCTTGAGTATCCTTGAACTTACAATTGGTATCAGAGCCTACTTCTCAAAGGGTTAACTTCCTAGAGGAGCAAGAAGATTAATACTAAAAAATCAATTGGACCCAAACTTCCCAAGTTCAACGATACAAACTACTCGTGGTGGAAAAATTGCTTGAAGAATGTTATCATTGGAATCGACTATGAATGTTGGATGATTGTTAAGAATGGACCCACAAATATATTGAAGAAGAATCAAGAAGGTTCATGTTTCCAATGTAACGACCCGCATTTTAGCAACGTTGATTTCGAAGAAAACAAAAATACAAATCATTAATGAATGAAACTTATATCACAAATCTTAAAGTAAACGGAAGCTCTAACACTTAATTCTTTTATTAATCAATTTTTTTTAAAACATTTTATTAATCAATTTTTTTTAAAACATTTTATTAATCAATTTTTTTTAAAACATTTTATTAATCAAAAGTAATTAAACAAAAACATGGAATTTGTCCAACAATCACTTCAAAATACTAAAATTCTACAAGCTACTAGAATTCAATAACAAGGCTAAGTCTACTAATAGTGGGTAGCTAATACTGCTACGCTTGCTTGCTCCTGAGACCCAACCCTCGTTATAATTTATAACCTAGGTTACTCTTCTTCATTACCTAAAAAGGGAATGGGGGGTCCACAATCAGTTGGGAGTAATTAGAATATCAACATGGTTAACACATTCACATTCATAAATTATTAAAAGGGGTCCACAATCAGTGGGGAGTAATTAAAATCAATTAATCGTAGAACGCAATCAAGTATATAATAGACATAACATAGCACACTCAATTCATAATATCAACATGGTTAACACATTCACATTCATAAATTATTAAAAGGCATCACTCAATCAGATAACACAGCGGAAATACATAATATAACCAACTTTGAATCACAAGCTAGGGTCACCTCTAGACTCTAGACTCTATAGATCTCAGTAACTCAACTTTCAATACTCAATTCCTTACTTTACATCCATTCAATCTTACGAATTACATGTATTCATTATTGTTCCAATGGTCCGACATCCAACATACGACTATTATACTGTACTCCATCTTTCGACATCTAACATACAACAGTCGTACTCCATCATTCCATTGGTCCTCTTATCATCTTTCATGGGTTCAACATCCAACATACAACTATTGTACTCCATCGCCCCAATGTCTCGACATCCAACATACAACTGTTGTACTCCATCATTCGACATCCAACATACAACAGTCGTACTCCATCATTCCATTGGTTTGACATCCAACATACAATATTTGTACTCCATTGTTCCCTTTTCATCATTTTTATTACTTTTACTATTCAATTTATTCACTTTGACTTTAGGTCAACTCATGTCACGCCTAGTTAACTCTAGGTCAAACATTCATCTTAACTTTAACTTCTAGACACTTCACATGACTTGGTCAACTCATCCATATAATCATTCGAAATCCAACATTTAAATTCACACAATACAATTCAACAAATTCATACATCGATTCATGAATCTACATAATTCAATAGTTAAAATCCAAACATCGAATTGATAAAAATAAAAGTCGAATCATAGTTTATAATCACTTCATATCACACGACGTTCATATAATCATCAAACAAAAATCAATCTTTTATAATAAATTTTAATTAACTAATTAATTAAAATACTAAACCTTCAAATTAAACCAGTTATAATAATTCCAGGAATGAGTTCAAACTCTAATCTTTTATCAATTAAATAATAAAAATCAAACCTTAATTCTTCTTCAATTCTCACGGCATTTTCAAGACAAAAATATGTTTCAAGATTTTAATTAATCAATTCTAAACATCAATAATCAAAATATTTATATTAGACTAATTTAATAAAAATTCATGCTTTAATATCAATTCAAGGTTTTCGAACTAAAACTCATCAAGATCACCATCCATTTGACATTCTTGGTTAATAAACAAAAATTAACTCTTTAATTCAAGAACTTATGTAATTTGTGAAATTAAATCAAGATAACCATCAAGAATCATGAATTGAACAAGATTATAACAAAAATCAATTCTTGCATCAAGTTATCACACTCGAAAATCCAAGATCAATCCATAACCATTCAACTTTCATGCAAGAAACTAGTTCATTAAATTATATATCAATATTCATGGCAAGAAACATGCATTGAAAATAAAATCATGACAAAACTTTAAATAAAAACAACATATAAACTCATGATTAGTTCGGACAACGTGAAATAATTATCAAACGTGTAATTTTAATCTATTCTAAATTATTCTAAGCAAATCTAAACTCATTCTATCAATCCTGTAATTGATTGATCCTAAGATTAAGCAAAACATCTAATTATCTTAATTGATGAATCAAGATTCGAAGGTTTTTGCTTGGGTTGGCCGTGTGTGATGCTCGAACAAGGTTGGGTATGGTTCCCTTTGTTTCTTGCTTCAATCTTTTAGGATGGATTGTTGAGAGCCTTCAAGATTCGATGCTTAAATTTTATTGTAGAAGTTGAAGAAAGGAAAAAAAATAAAGATGATTGATGTTTGGTGATGGGTACCGTGAAGAGGAGCAAAAAGGGATTTTATTCTCTTTGCTAGGTTGTTGGGGTGATTTACTAAATTTTAGGGGACCAAGTAAGGAAGTAAAAGTAGGATTTTCAGATTAGCTTTTAGATTAATTAATAGGATAAAACAAATTAATTAAAAGGGGAAAAATAAAAGGTTGGGGCCGTGAGAGGCTAAGGGCTAAGGGCTATTATGGGCTTTGGCCCTAAATTGGCAAAGCAAGGTAAAACGTTTGGCTCAGAAATTAATTTGGGCTCACATGAATCGAATCTTTGTCCATCAAACTAAATAATTAAATAATAATGAAAATTTAAAATAGCCCAAAATTTTGGGTTATTATTTCCAAAGTCTGAGACTGAATATACAAGTGATGACTACAAAAGGTTGGAAAAGAATGCCAAGGCTATGTCACTTGTCCAACAAGGAATTGTAGAATGTGAGGTAAACCAAATCCTAGCTTGTTCATCTGCAAAAGAAATTTGAGATACTTTGGAACTTTCTTATGGAGGTAACTCGGAAGTGAGAAGATCAAAAATCGACATGCTCATGTCAAAATACGAGGTCTTTTAGATGAATAGGGAAGAAAACATTAAAGATATGTTTACAAGGTTTATGACCATTGTAAATGAATTTAAGTCATTAGGGAAGATCTTCTCGAGTGAGGAGTTGGTGAGAAAAATGTTGAGAAGCCTGTCAGGGAAGTGGATGCCCAAGGTTACAGCCATTCAAGAGGCAAAAGGTCTAACCATACTATCTATGGAACAGTTGATTGGCTCCTTAATGAAACATGAGATGTTGGTAGATTCAAAGGCTAAAACCACTTCAAAGAACAAGGAACTTGTTCTCAAGGCAGAAGAATCAGAGGAAGATGAGGATGACACAAGCCTCATGGCTAGAAGATTTAAAAAATACATAAGGACTAAGTTTGAGGGTAAGTTTTCAAAAGGGAGAAACAGCTCTGGACAATTCACGAAAACCAGTTCCAACGTTGGTTGCTTCAAGTGTGGTGAACTAGGACATACACTACAAGAAATAGGTTCAAAGAGGGCAACGAAAATTGCCCTCTTAGACCCAAAATTTGCCCTCTTAGGCTAACGAGGCAACATAAATATTGCCCTCATGTTGCCCTTGTAGAACCGTTGTATTAGCTTTAGAGGGCTAAACTAAAATTTTTGCCCTCTTTGTTTTGAAAAAGAAGGGCAAATATTTTTTGCCCTCTTTGCTTCAACCCAAGCAAGGCAACCCAAATTTGCCCTTTTTGGTCATCATCAAAGGCAATAATTTTTGCCTTCTTTGATCACCAATAAAGGCAAAAAAAATTGCCCTACTTGGTCATCAACCTTTGCCTTACTTGATCATCAACCAAGGCAACAAGTTTTGCCCTACTTGGTCATCAACCAAGGCAACAAGTTTTGCCCTATTTGGTTATCAATAAAGACAATAAATATTGCCCTAATTAGTCATCAACAAAGGCAATTTTTTTTTGCCCTCTTTGCTACAATAAAGAAGGCAACCAAAATATTCACATATTCCCATAGATCCTCCCAAGTATAATTTGTGTATAACGCATCAAAAATTCACACAACATTCAACAAAAATATGGTATATACAAATACAAAAAATGATTGTCCAAAGTTGTAATAATATGGTATATACAAATACAACAAAATTCCTAGAAATGTTGAGCTAGTTAAAGCTGAATACCAAGTTAGACTGTCTTATATGTATGTGTAGACTAACCAAAACTACTATGTAGACTGTCTTACGTGTATACCAAGCTTCTAATTCTGCTTTCCCTTGTCCACTGTCGGATGACATCAAAATTATCGTCTTTAGAAGCAGTAGGATCAGAGGATGATCATCACCTTGAGCCCATCAATTTTCCAGCCAAATCAGAGGATAATCATTTCTTTAGCAACAACTTTTTTGAGGATGATATATATACTCCTGTTGTGTGGGTCAAATCTTTTAAGTTATAACCTGCGCATGGAGTTGATTCAATTTCATCTATGAACTAACAAATATAAAAAGCGACTGCAAATGTAGGGGGACTGGAGCTGGCAGGTGTGGGGAGGGGGCTGGTCTGTAGGGGTGGGGGCTGGGGAGGGGTCTGTAGGGCTGGAGGTAGGGGCAGCAGGGGTGGGGGGCTAGGGAGGGGCTGGGGGCAGCAGGGGTGGGGTCTGCAGGGCTGGGGGGTTGGGGAGCTGGGGAGGGGGTTGCAGGGGGAAGGGGGCTAGGGCAAGGAAGAAAAACAAATAGTAACCCATAACATCAAGAATAGAAATATCAATAAAGGGAAGAAAAGCTGAATACCTGATCAGAGTCAGCAGCAATGCTGAGTGTGGAAGTCTCAGAGCCCTCCTACACATTAGCAAATAGCAACCATAAGAAAACAAGCATCAACCCAATTCACTTATCTTTACAATATTACTTATCAAAATAAGAGAAAATCATCTTCAATCTCACAAATCATCTTACAACCATATAATGTCAAACCTACAGATACACCTATCTCTAAATTAGAGAATACCACTCAAATCTTGTTTTACAACCA
Organism: Salicornia ramosissima; assembly: GCA_951394345.1. Taxonomy (NCBI): domain Eukaryota; kingdom Viridiplantae; phylum Streptophyta; class Magnoliopsida; order Caryophyllales; family Amaranthaceae; genus Salicornia; species Salicornia ramosissima. The sequence continues at coordinate 28,909,122 of OX596236.1, read as the reverse complement.
GAACTTTTTTTAAAAACTAAGGCAGACAAGTTGTTCTTCGGATAAGTCCCATCTTAAGCTTAAAACTCAAAATGAAAAAAACACACACAAAAATGAACCAATTTTTTCTTTCATTAATCCATTTCATCATACATAATAGCAGAGCCTCAAAATTAGACTTCAGGGAGGCTGCAAGGGTGGGGAGGGGGCTGCAGGGGGGAGGGTGGAATTCCAGTAAGAGTTGCATCACTTGCCTCACAAGTTTAGCTTTCATCTAGACAAACACAATATAACATACTAAAACAAAGGACTAAAACATGCAGCCCAATAGACATCAACTTATCATCTCCCAATTGCATCCCCAAACAAAGATCAAAACCCATCAAACTAAATGCAAACTGAGAATATTCTTTTATCCCTTTCCCAGAAGGGGGTTTGAGTAAAATAGAGAGGGGTTCGAGTGAAACAGATGGAGTGAAATAGAGGGAGTGAAATAGAGGTGTGTTTGAGTGAAACATAGGGAGTGAAATAGAGTGGGGTTTGAGTGAAATAAGGAAATGAAATAGAGGGGAAAGTGGCGTAGTTCATTGCTTTTTTAATACCATTGGCAGTGTTCATTTATAAGCGGTGTGCCCTTAAGTAATTTTTTTAATAATGTATAGATGAAAAGGCACTTGAGCAAGTACTGATTCAGCCACACTTCAAATATAGAATATATAAATTTGAAAGACAAACAACATTTCATCAATGTAAAGAAATAAGAGCAGAAGACCATCAAAATACAAATGCATCAAACCACTAGGTGAGTGGTTCATTTGAATCTCTCTGCTTGCTTTGCCAATGTAATCTAATCCATCTCATATCTGGAAAAAAGAAGTAAAAGAATATTAATGCAAGAACGACAACACCAAAAAATGCAAAAAAATATGAATTCATATTCGAAGTAATATGGATCTAGTGAAAGTCAACTGGGAACACGAGTATTAATTACTCTCTGAAAGACCCTCAGAAACTCCCATAGCCTCCCCCCATCACATTCAACAAAGAACATTCTAATTATCTCTTTCTTCCCCTTTATGTATTGCAACACTACCACAAAAAAAGGTCAAAAGAGTTGCAATCAATCTGACAAGCTAAAGAGATCAATTCACTTTCATATCTACACTTACACATGGATTAGTGCATGATTGCATCATAATACCAAAACTTGGAGACACATACAGAGGGTGCACATAATACCAAAGCTAAAAGGAGTATAAGATTTAATATAACGTTGGTGTGAGAAATCTAAAATTCCAACAAAATTACATAACTAACAACTAAATAACAATCTTAATAAGACTTATTTTTTGGAAAATAACATCTCTAGTGCTTTTCTTACACTTATCTTTTGGAAAATAACATTAAAGAAACATAACTCAATGTTGGCTAGTTTTTTTAAATCAAAATTTATGGAAAAAATTATAAAAATTATTGAAAATATATAAAAAGTTATCAAGTTATTATATATATGTTTTCTTTAATTTTTGTAAGTTTTTTCTTTAATTTTTGTAAGTTTTTTCTTTAACTTTTCTCAACTGAGTCTATCACCAAAGAATTTGTATAAAATATAGTTTTATATATTTTTTTTCTCAATTACACTAATAAGGTAAAATGGTACATAGATTACACGTAACAAACAAAATGAAACGAGGAAATTAAATAGTATATAAAAATGGTTTTCGAAAAAGAAAAGTACCTCCAGGTGCTGGTGTAGGAGTAGGTGAGATAGCATCAGCAATGTCATAATTAAACTTGTAAAATAAGCATAGATTACTGAGAATTATTCATAATTAAACTTGTAAAATAAGCATAGATTACTGAGAATGTGTTTGTTGGTTGCAAATGAAACTAGAAAAATCAACATTTAAAATCCAAATTAACAATGAAACCATAATTTAAGAAATAGATCAGAATGAAAACAAAATAAGATCAACATCCAAATATACATTGATTGAAACCAAAACTACAACATAAGAATTTGCACCGAAGTCGTCAGAAAATACGAACAAGAAAAAACCTAAATCCACATACCTTGTGTTCATCGTTGACAACCACCTATAGCTCGAACAAAGAGATATCGACCTGAACCGACGGTGACCAGGACTGATGGCGAGCAAATAATGGTCGAAGCCTCAATGGTGATCTAGAGAAGAGAAGAAGAAAGGGAGATCGAAGAGAGGCGCGATGGAGAAGGAGAAGGGGAAGCAGAGTTTAGGTTTTTTTTTGTTAGATTAGAAATCAGAAGCGTTTTTTTAGTCCAAGTGATCAATAATACAAGTTTATTAACGGTGCGTTCCATACATTGGAACTTATTAGGCCTTATTGGAACTTATTAGGCCTTATTAGAACTTATTAGACTTTAGTGGAACTTATTAGACCTTATTGAAACTTATTAAACCTGATTGAAACTTATTGGAACGTATTTTATATGATTGAATAAAATAAATTAATAATAATAATAATGATGATGATGATGATGATAATATTCTATACATTTGAACCTATGTTTTGTTTTTTTTTATTGTTGAATTAGGTTCAAGAAGGTAATAATAATTAGTATATCTTTTTTCAAACCCATTATTAATTAATATTATCAATTCCAATAACAACTTATCTACATATTTAATTTTTCTTAATTCATTTGTAGTAAAATTAACAAACTAGAACGGATTGAATAATAATAATATGGAGGATGGGTAAAGTTTAATTTGGACCAAAATTAGTAATAATAATATGGAGGATGTGTAAAGTTTAATTTGGACCAAAATTAAATCAAACCCAAAATAAAAAAATAAGTTTTATTTTATAATATAAAAAAATAGTTTAATTCAATCTAACTCTGATTGGTTCCTCTAAAAAATTATAAAACAAGAATGATAAAATAAAATTGGTTTATGTTGTATAAGAGTTCTTTAAGTTAATTATTAATTTAATTAATTTTATTTGATCAATAATTAAAAATAATAATCTAGATCTGATTTGAACTTATTAGACTTGATTGGAACTTATTAGAACTTATTAGACCTGATTGGAACTTATTAGACCTTATTGGAACTTATTGGACCTTATTACAACTTATTGGACCTTATTCGAACTTATTAGAACTTATTAGACCTTATTGAACTTATTAGACCTGATATAACTTATTGGAACTTATCTAAACTTATTAAACCTGAAACTTATTTTTTTAAGGTGAAGAGAACGCACCCTAAAAGGGCAAAATTATAATGTTGTCCTTTTTGTTATTTTTAAGATGACAAAATTATAGTGTTGTCCTATTTGAATATTGTAAAAAATGACCAAAATAATAATGTTGCCCTCTTAAACAATATCAAAGACGGCAAAATTTATAAAGAGGGAAAAATTATAATGTTGTCATCTTTTATTATTTTTAAGATGGCAAAATTATAGTGTTGTCATCTTTTATTATTTTTAAGATGGCAAAATTATAGTGTTGTCCTCTTTGAATCTTGTAAAAAATGGCAAAATAATAATGTTGCCCTCTTAAACAATATCGAAGAGGGCAAAACTTAAACTTTTGTCTTATTTTTATTCATTAGATTAAAAGAGGGCAAAATAATACTATTGTCTTCTTATTTAATGTTTATGGAGGCAAAATAATTATATTGCCATGGTTGTTCATATTAATAAGGGCAAAAAATATTGTCCTTTTGATATCATTAAATAAAGCAATACTAAAATTGCCCTTTTTGGTTTATAAAAATTGCCCTTATTGAATCTATTTCTTGTAGTGATAGAATAAAGGAGTGTCCAACTTGGAAGGATGCTAAGGGAAACCTTGGAGTCCAGACTTAGAAGAAGGATTTCAAGAGGGATATGCTTGCTGCTGTTTGGGGAGATTCAGAATCTGAAGATGAGGAAGATGCAAAAGAAGCAAATCTCTACCTCATTACATTAACTTATACAGACCAGTCTGAGACCTGTTCTAATGAAGAAACTGTTCTTTGTCTCATGGCAGGTGGAAGCTCTTCAGATGATAATTAGGTATGTTTTGATGAAATAAAAGCAAACATGCATAGTCTAGATAGAGATGAATTACTTGATTATCTTAAATTTACAATAGATCAATGCATTCTTGTTGGGTCTGCCTACAATAGTAACAAAAAGAAACTAAAAGATACAATTCGAGATTATCAGATATGTGGTGTGACGACCCGACTCGCTTAAATCGGCGCGGAAGAAACCGACGAGTCGAATAGTCAGAACTAACAAACTAAAATACTTAAAATTTGAAACAATGCCTCAAAATATTGTATTACTAAACCAAAAAGTACAAATACCCACAAGTTTGTACATTACTAGTCCAAAAGTCAAACTACTACTACTAATAAACGTAACTCCAAACACATGTCGGAGTTATAGTAAAGTATACAAGTGTCACTACTATAGTTCAATACTAACTGAAATCATAGAATAACAAAAGTACAACTATATAACTATATCGGCGCTCGCCCAACCCAAAGCTAAGCAAGAACCTCATCATCAGAATTACCTGAAAAATAACAACAGTCCACCGTCAGTGGCGAGTAACATAACTGTCTCACCCTAACGGGAATACACAAGAACATAGCATAAACCAAAAATCCAAATCTTAACATCAAAACATGCGAAACCATACAAGTACATGCTTGACTCAACTAACTTATCCAAACTTATCTTTGGCGCAATCATTCGCATACTAGACCGGACTACGCACGTACGAACGCATCTTACGCGAACGAACTTTCCAACTATGCCAGGACTGAGAATCTTACTCCCAACCCTATGAAAGCAATCTCACTGGAAATCCACGTCAAAGACGACATAGTGGTAATCACTATCCCAATACCGCGGTTAGGATAGGGGCAACGTCTTAACCCAAAAACATAGAATCTTACTCTACGAATTAGGCGTCTAGTAACGAAATCAAGCTAATCTTTAAATCTTTAACTCTTTAATCCGAAGTTTACATTCTTAGTTACTTCTTAAGTTGCATCTTACGCATTGACTTAAGAAAATAACATGTAAACCAAACATCTTACAACATCTTATCACTTTCCTTAACATGTAAGGATCATTAAGCCTTACTAACCCTTCTATTTATAGAAGTGGTTTAAGGTGTGAATGTAACGACCCGACTTCTTAAGCTATCGTTTAACGAAGGAAAACGACTTGCGGATCATTACTTAAGCATTAAATTAAACATTAATTATATATTCAGAATAGAAACATCTTTTATTAACTTAAAAGTCTGAAATTAATCCCAAAAGTCAATAAAGGTAAAATACTTAAAGAATTACATAAACTGAAATAATGTCTTCCCAACATGCTGGGATCATAAATGAAATAATGTAATATTGTCTTATTGAATTCTAGAAAAGAAATACTAAGGTGGAACTAAAACTCTGCCCCAACAAAGCCCAACCAGCGGAAGCCCGACTACGCAGCTGCATCGTCACCTGAAACTGAGGGGGGGTCCACCGTCAGTGGCGAGTAACTAGGCTGTCCCGTTTAAGTAAGGGACCGCTAAACACATAATAGCATAGGATAACACACGAAAACACATGTATACAAATAACATTTCATACACAAGTACATACGGGGTACGTATACAAATACGTACAAAAATACGTATAAAAATACGTATACAATACGTATAATAATACCTACAAAATATGGTTAGAAATACATACACAATACGTATAAAAGTACGTATACAATACGTATAACAATACCTGCAAAATACGGTTAGAGGTATGTACAAAATACGTATACAATACAAGCATACATACGAAATACATTTATACATACATACAATCCAGAGTTATACATATACAGACATACACAGCGGAAGACTTATACCAACCATATTACATTACATCTAATACTTAACTTATACTATATACAATCTTATACTTTAATTATCATAATGTACCTTATATTATCTTAACTTCATAATCATATCATATCATAATCATATCATATCATTCATCTTAACTTTATAATCATATCATATCATTCATCTTAACTTTAAAATCATATCATATCATTCATCTTAACTTTAAAATCATATCATATCATATTATTCATCTTTATTTCTTAACGGACCGGTCATTATAGCTCGTTGTGGATCCCGTGTGCACCACAACTTTCCTAAAACATGCCGGGGTGAACTCATGTATTCAGCCCGTAGTGGATACCGTGTGCACCACTAAGCCTAAGCTATGGCCATAACTCCTAAATAGCAGCTCGTGTACTACTACTTAGACGACTACATATTTTAAGACCCAGAACTGCCCGGGTGAACTCGTGTATTCATCCCATGGGGCAGTGGCATCGACTTAACCCGATCTGATGACTCGTGTATCATCAAAAAGGGCGTCCTATCTTATTAACCCGATTGATGACCTTTGCGTCATCGCAGGGGCGATCTTAACTTATTATCTTTCATATAACTAGAAGTACTAGGTGACCGTAATCGGGAATAAATGTTCGAAGTCCCAGGAAAGAGAGGTGCGGCACGTATATTGACCACCTTAAATACCAAGTCTTTCCTAGCCAGAAATCGAAACAAATAATTACCCTTTTACTCTGTTTCCTTTCCTTCCCTATAATATCTTATTATAATTCCTTATTGTAACTTATCTCTACTGACTTCCTTATAAAAATAATAAATACAACTTATTGTCCAAAATAACTAAGTCCTTTAATCGTATTATTATTACCCTTTCATATTATAACTTATCCCTAATTATAAATATTAATAATTATAATAATAATACTAATTCCCAAAATTGTTCCAATATTATTATAAGCCAAAATAATTAAACTAAAATTGGTCAACAATAACTAACGTACTCGACATTTTAGGGTTAGTTTACTAATTAGATAAATTCATCAACATAATAATTAACAAAATCAGTTCAATTAACAATAATTCGAATAATTAATAATTATCACCAAAAATTGCATAAAACATGATAAAAATTCTACCTTTCATATTTTATACCACTCGAAAATCATGAACAACAATACCAAAAATTACTTCTTTAATTAATTAAATTCAATAACCAATAAATCATAGCGAACTTTATAATAAACATTAAAATTATCCTTAAAACACCATATTTTACACAATCTGATTTTAAAGTATTAAATTAAGAACCACCATTAAAAGGTCTCGAATAATCTGGAAATTTTGATGGGAGCTAGATGTAGGTTCATGGTTTAATGTGCATAAATTTCGTCTAAAAATAACATCTTTTACTATTTTTAAGGAATTTTATAATTAACAAATCAGATTAGGCTGAATTCAGTTTCAGATTTTTCTGCCATATCAAACGATCTTTAAAAATTACGAAAATTTTATACAATCTGTAAAACACTATTATTGACTTCCACCTAAAATTTCATAGCCATCCGAATTGATTAATTATCTTAATAAATTCGTAAACCAAATATGAACAGTTTTACCGGTTTGAAAGATTAAATTATTATAAGCAATAAAAGGACGAATTTTGCCACGAAATAAATCATGATTCATAATCAAACAGTAAAGAAACTGCCACGAAAAATTCATCAAGGAATAACAAGATTTGATTAATAAATAAATTCATACAATTAATTATTCAACAATTAAAGATTTCAAGAAACTACATAAAATAATCAAGAAAAATTCATAATAATTCATAAAGATTACATATTATCATCAAGAAAAATTACATAATATCCTATCATATGATTCGAATTTTTCTAGGTGATCATGACACTAATTCCTAACAATTTTCATGTTTCAATCCTAATTAACTATGTGATTAACTTGTACCGAAATTAAACGAAATAGCATAGTTACCTTTAAACGCTTAAATATCCAAGGTAAAAATATTCACACTTTGGTGAATTTAGTCGGCTATTTGAGAGGAAAGGAGGAGAATATAATTTTTTTGGAGTTCAAAGCTTTAGCAAAAATTAGGAACAAAAGGTTACTAAGCATGTATATATAGAGGAAGGCACAAAAACAAACCCTAGAAAAACCCTAGGGCAGCCGTGTATTAGGAGGGATTGGAGGGGATTAATGGACCTAGCTAATAGCAAAATTGGGCTAGGTTTGAATTAGTATAAAATATTATTAATTTAATTAATTGAATTAATTAATCAAATTAAAAGGAAGGAAAAACAATACTTGGCCCATTTGAACAAGGAGGACCGGCCAAGCCTAAAATAAGAGGAAAAGATTGGGTCATTGGCCAACAGAGTTAAAAGAGAGGGAAATAAAACAAAACAGTCCAATTTAAGTGGGCCTTTTGGACTTAGAATGCAAAAATAGAGTTAATAACCGCGAAATTTTCTGGCCCTAAATTTCGGGTTATTACAGTGAATGCATGGCAAGTGGCAAATCCTTGCCATGAACAAGAGAGGGCCGGTTTTCATAGCTCCAAAATGGGCCAAAATGGGCTCTCGTGATTAATTGGGCTAATCTACAAAAATTGCATGATTAATCATGCTTAAATCGATTTAGCCCAAAATATTAAATAATTAATTAGAAAATTAAATAATAAAATTCTAATTAATTAAATAATAATAAAAATAAATAATAACTAATCAAAATAAAATAATTCGAATTAAATCGAAATTATTCACATAAAATAAAATAAATAGTTCAAAAATAAATTTGAACCATACATAGCAACACATAAATACACATAATCACTTGGCAGAAATACCTATAAAATCAGGTTCGTTACATGTGGTGCTAGATCTGCTGAACTTGAACTTATTTATGAGGAACTTAAAGAAAAATTTTCTGAACTTGAAATAACAGTAGATCAGAAAAGGATAGAACTTGAGACATTAAACTCCGAACCAGTTCCTAAAGAAGATGAATTGTTTGAAAAAATTGAAAAGCGGTTAATGAACTCTAGGAACTATTTACACATGACTCAAACCTTGAATTCCTAAAAGATGCTTGTACCTTGAGTAAATCTGATGTTTTACTTGCTTATGATCATTTAATTGAAAATCTTGAAGATTTACACAGGGAACAAAATGATCATAAGGTTTCTAAGGAAACTGATTTTCCCATTGCCTTTTGATAATATTCTTGATGTTTTACATGGTGAGTTCACTTCCAAGATCTGTGATCTTGAGATTGAACTTACTTTGCTAAAACTAGAGAACATCAAGAAAACCAGTGACAAACCAGATCCCTCCCTGGTTTCAAGACTACAAGATGAACTTCAAAAGACTAGAATTGATCTAAAATCTTTTGAGAAACAAAATGAAGTTCAACTTAAAAGACTTGAAAAAAAGGAGCTTGAACTAACTTTTTTTTATGAACCAATTGAACAAAATGTTAGATGCCTAGAAAACATCCTCACATCCCAACCTGGAAATTCTCAAAGGTTTGGTTTAGGGTATGCTGAATCTAGTTCTACAACTGTTCTAGGCAGAGACAACACATAGTTGAATGAGTTCAAGAAAGGCAAGTATTTGCCAAAGATATGCATGTTTGTACCTATTGTGGTAAAAGTGGTCATGTGACAAATGATTGCCTTACTAAAAAGAAACATGAAAAGAAGAACAAAACCCACACCAAACAGGTGTGGGTTAGGAATATAACATAGATTTAATATTGAAAATATGATTTTATAATATGTTTAAATCATGGATTTATGTATGATTGATTTTCATGTGTTGAATCATGCAATTCTTTATTTTGTGATTTAATTTCCTTCAAAGATTGTTGATTGATTTTATGATGTTAGTGAATTGTATGAATTTAATTCTTGGTCGAATCTTGTTGTTTCTTGATGAAACTTTGGTTGAAGCTTCTATACTGATTATAGTTGATCCCAGATTTATCTCGTGACCAATATCATCCTTTAAGTGCTTAAAACAGTCGAATTTTTGAAACCGGTAAATCTGCCTAGTTTTAGTGTTCGAATTTATTAGTACTTAATCAAGTCCAAGTGGTACGAAATTTTATGTTAACGTCAAAATTAGTATAAAGTAAGTATTGCTAAATTTAATGATTTTTAGAGTTCGTTTTCTATGTCGAATTATTCTGATACTGATCATGGACGAATCTGACCATTTAGTTATAAAATCACTTAAAATTAGTAAATGTTGTTATTTTTGGTTGAAACTCACGCAAGACCATCTTGGTATCCAGTATTAACTATCACAAAAAAACCTAGTACGTTCGAGGTCTTTAAATTGTGATTCTTTAATTTAAATTGAATAAATCAGATTCTGTTAAAGGGTGTAAATTAATTATTAAAAATAGTTGCAATGGAATTTGGGTGAAACCTTTGGAATCGATTGAACCTATAGGAAGGTTTAGGGTTTAGCCTATAACTAAAATTGGTTAAACGAATAAAGTATCTACCTTAATGAATTATGGTTAGTATTTGTTGTTTGTTTGGAATTTTGATGAGTTCTTGATAAGTTCTTTAAATTCGTGAATAAGTATTTTATGGTTTAAATTGTAGCCTTTCAAGTTGAGTTTGAATTAAGTTCTTTCATAAATTTATATTTAAATTTGATTAGTTTCTTTAATCTCGATGATTCTTGGTATTATTTCTTAAATACTCTTGATGAAATCTTGAATTAGTCGGTTTCTTGGAATTTTTGAAATTTTGTACGGTTTTCTTGGATTATCGGACATTTCGAAATGCTTTTGAGATAAGTAAGTTTTGAGTATTGATCTTTACGGTCATGTCAGTATTTTCATATTTTAAGGCGCCTATCTTAGTAACGCATTGGTTGCTATTTTGGGTTAAAGTCGTAGCCGTTGCCCTGTGTTCGATATTTGTGGAGTAGTTCTGGATCCAAGGGTGTGTTGTCGTCTAGGTTGATGACGCATTGGTTGCTAACTTAGGAGTCATGGCCATTACTTAGACATAGTACTCGCATTGGAGTGCAACGGGATTTGGACGCATTGTTTCATCCCGGCATGTGTGAGGAAAGTTGGAAGACGCATTGGTCGACCAACGATCTGAGACTAGACTGTCGGTTGGTTTTCGAGGTCGCATTGGACTCTCGGTTTTTAAGTCGCATTGGACTGTCGATCTGGACTTTCGAGTCTTCGGTTTTGATTCAGTTTTTATTTCAGTTTCGGTTTTTATTCGGTTTTGGAAGGAAACGACAAAAAGTATGAATGATCTGGCATTGTAGTTCCGACTACGGACACCTAGTACTTCCGTTACATTCTTTTAAAGAATTATCTTGGAATGTTTTATTAACTAGTTTTGTCTTATTTCGGATGTTGCATATGATTCGTGTGATTATTGATTTTATTTGTATGATATTAATTGATGTTGCGGTGGAGGATGCCAAGTATGCATTTGTGTGTTAATATGCATTTGTTATCATGTTGTTGAATTGTATGATCAAGTATGTTCATGCGAGTATATGTATGATTGGTTGGTGGCATGATTGTATATATCATATTTTGTAATCGGTTTCCTTTTCTATGTTATGTGGCTTGAGTTCTATATTTATGTGGAACAGCCTAGTTACTCACCACTGATGGTGGAACCTCATATCAGGTGATGGTGTCGAGCAGCTGATTGTTCTCAGCTTCATGTTGTTCTCAGCTACTATGGATAAGGAACTCGTTGAAAGATTTTGGTGTTGAATGTAAATGTGTTCCTATATTTTGTGACAACACTATTGCAATTAATATTCCCATGAACCTAGTACAACACTCCAGAACCAAGCACATTGAGATTAGACATCAATTTCTGAGAGAAAATGTTGAGAGAGGCTTGGTGGAGATGTTGTTTTGTAAAAGTGAGGATCAGATAGAAGACACCTTCACTAAAACCTTAGGTAAAGAGTTCTTTTGTAAATTAAGAGTCATCTTAGGTCTAGTTAAATTTAGGTAGTTTGGCTTTTTCTGTTTCCCTCAAAGATTGGCTAGATAAGTGTTTCCTTGTGTGATTATATGTATATATTTCTGTAGATATCTTCAGGTGATTATGTAAATGCTTACTGAGATGAAAATCTTAAGTAGCATTGTTGTGAAACAATAGAGTAAAATTGGGCTAAGTTGACTAAGTCAGAAGGGATTGGTTCCACACATAGAAACAACATGGGAGAACAACAGTGTAGCAAAGACGTGTTTTTTGATAAATTTTATTTTTTTAAGAAAACAAAATATAGAATATTCGCTTGCCTTCAAGAAAATATCCCATGCAGAGGCAAAATATTTCAATTGTCAAATTATCTGTGACAGTTGAAACAATATTAAGGAAATATTATGTTTTCCTTGATTTGAAATCTTTTGCAAATATCTTCCAAATATTCTCAACTAACTTTCTCTCTCCTGAATTTACTTATGCTCATTTATATTTAAGCTAACCCAATTGCTGTTGTCACTCATCATCATTACCGTCGCTCTAATCATCTCTCTCACCTCACGAATTTGAAATTCGAAGCTCAGCAAAATTCAAAAAGATTAAAAAATGGGGAAGAAATCTGTCGCGAGAAAGCAAGCCAAGAACAGCTCCGACACTCCATCACCAAAAGAAGCTTCATCCACCGAGAAAACCACCACCACCTCCAATCTTCCAACACCCAATCACCCAAAGACACCTCTAAATCAAACCTTCCAACCACTACAACTACATCTCCGTTACCATCTTCACCAAAGCATCCCACACCATCATAATCACCAAAAGAACCCACTCCTCCGTCATCACTTAAGAATTAATCACCCAAACCCATGGAAAAACCTCCTCAACAAGACCGTCATACTCCCAAAACCGACATGCATCATGTAACGACCCGACTCGCTTAAATCGGCGCGGAAGAAACCGACGAGTCGAATAGTTAGAAACTACAACTTAAAATACTTAAGAAATAAAACTAATTCCTCAAAATTTATCATTAATAACCAAAAACGTACAAATACCCACAAGTTTGTACATACTAGTCCCAAAAATCAAACTAGAAATACTAAACACACGAGTAAACTCCAACTACATGTCAGAGTCTTAAACAACGTAAAAGAGTCCAATAACAACGTATAAAGTCTATGTAACTCTATCACTTTCTAAAACAACAGAAAATAGTAAATACAACAGATAACAGAAATAACAACGTCGCTCGCCCAACCCAAAGCTAAGCAAGAGTATCGTCATCAGAAATACCTGAAAAGTATACAACAGTCCACCATCAGTGGCGAGTAACATAACTGACTCACCCTAATGGGAATACACATGTACATAGCACAAATCAAATAATCAATATCAATAATCAAAGTACGAGAACAACCCAAAACGAGAACTCGACTCAAACCATCCTAATCAACTATCTTTGGCGCAATCATTCATATTCTAGACCGGACTGTGCTCGTACGAACGCATCTTACGCATTCGAACTTTCTACTATGCTCGGATTTGAGAATCTTACTCCCAAACCCCATGAAACCAATCTTACTGGAAATCCATGTCTCGTGAAACCAATCTTACTGGAAATTCACAAAGATCACATAGTATGACTCCAACTATCCCAATACCGCGGATGGAATAGGGGCAACGTCTTAACCCAAATACAATGAATCTTACTCAAAGTATCAGGCGTCTAAAAACGAAATCAAGCTAATTTAATTAATTCATTCATTTAATCATCTTAATCATTTTATTCATTATTATCACCCAACATAACTAAATTAAGTTCAAGAATTGCCTCTAGCCTTGATTCTCGAAATTAACTAGTTAAATCCTCGAAGTTATTCTCAAGAACTGCCTCCAGCCTTAATCTTGAGTCTAACCAATAATAAATCATCATCCTATAATCATTCTTTAATCGAATTAAACATATTCTTTAACTTTCTTTATTCTTTAAAACAATTTCTTTAACTTTCAAGATTCAATCAAGAACTCAAAGAACTCATCAAGAACTCATAAAGAACTCATTAAAGATTCATTAAGAACTCATTCAAGATTCAAGATCTTCAACCAAGAACTCAATCAAGATTCAAGATCTTCAACCAAGAACTCAATCAAACTCATACATAACCACACGCATGATCCACGAAAAACATCACAAACTTATCCAAAAATTCATCAAACTTTGATACTTAAATCATGATCATAACATAACATTTAATCAATCATAAAATCATTAAAAACCATCACTAAAACATCATATAAACACATAAAAATCAGATTTATAAATCATGCATAAAATCATGGATATTCATCAACAATCAACCCAAACATGCATTTAATTCATACTATAAACATAGTATACCAAATAGGATGTTACCTTATGGAAGATTACACACAAATCAACACACAAATGCAACCCGGAATAAGCACCAACACACGGCACAACAACACGCACGGCCTCCACGAGTTGCACCCACACGAGCACACCCACACACGGCCTTGCACAGCTTCTGCCCACTGCACCACGCACGGCCACTGCACACCACACGGCTGCACCTGCACGGCACCACCACGCTGCACCACTCGCACACACGGCTGCTGTAATGACCCAGATTTTATCGGTATTTTTGCCGGTATTTATGTGTAATTATGTTTGTTTATGTGCTAGTTCAAATTAATTTTTGAACTATTTATTTTAATTTTATGTGAATAATTTCGATTTAATCGAAATGTTTATTTCTTAATTTTTATTATTTATTTTAATTATTTAATATTATTTTTGGGCTAAATCGATTATTGCATGATTATTCATGTAAATTCATTAATTGGCCCAATGGATCACGAGAGCCCACTTAGAGCCCAAGCATGGCCCATAAGCCTCATGGGGGCCGGTTTTTCATGAGCAAGGAGTGGCTTGCCACTTGCCTTGTGTTCACACCTTAGCTAACTCTATATATAGGAGAGTTAGTAAGGCTTAAGCTCATTTTTGCCATTCTAAACCTTGCCATCATTTGATAGCACTTAAACTCTCTCTCACACTCCATTTTCACACGCCATTTTTGAACTATTGAAGCCTTCAATTGTTCATCATCTTCCTTTGCCCAAAACTTAAAGATTCAAACACCATTGATCTTTAAGCATCCTAAACACAATCCTAAACACATTGTTTCAACCAAGATCATTAGTTGGGTTGTTCCGGGTTTGTTCGTGGGTTTTTGTTCGTGTGTGGGTGTTCGTGTGGTGCTCGTGGTGGTGGTGCAGGCCGTGTCGAGCCGTGCTCGTGCAGGTGAGCCGTGTGCTGCAGCTGTGTGGGTGGTGCTCGTGTGTGTGTTCGTGTTCGAGTGGTCGAGCCAAGCCGTGCAGCAGGCCGTGTGTGGTGCTCGTGTTTGTCGAGTTCTTGGACTGCATTTGTGTGTTGATTTCGTGTGTAATCTTCAATAAGGTAACATACTAACTCAACTTAATTGGTATACTAGGTTTATAGTGTTGATTTAATGCATGTTTGGGTTGATTGTTGATGATTGTTCATGATTTTGAATGTATGTTTATAATCTGATTTTGAAGTATTATAATGATGTTTTAATGGTGGTTTTTCATATTTTAAGATTGTTTCTATGATATTTTGAAATCATGGTGATTGGGTTTTAGTTTGATGAATTTTGGATAAAGTATTGTTGAATTTTGATAAAATAATGATTGAAATGCCGTGTGATGTTGTTGGTATTCATGCGTGTAGATTGTTGTTGTATGAGTTCTTGATTGAAGTTCTTGAATCTTGATTGAGTTCTTGATTGAAGTTCTTGAATCTTGAATGGTTTCTTTTTGAGTTCTTTAAGTAATAGATGAGTTCTTTAAGGTTCTTGATTGAGTTCTTTAGAGTTCTTGTTGAGGTTTGATGAATTCTTTAAGAGTCTTGAAAGTTAAAGAAAGAGGTTGAAAGAGTCTTGGAAGTTAAAGATTTGGGATATGTTGATTTAAGAATGAGTTAAGAGTGATGATATTTGGTTAGTCTCAAGAGTATGGCTATAGGCAATTCTTGGGTTAACTTCGATGATTTAGTTGGTTAAATTCAAGAGTATGGCTTATTCTTGTATTTAATTTAACTATGATGAAAAGATAATAATGATATGACGGTTAGCTTGAATTCTTTTCTAGATGCCCTTGACTTTGTGTATGGCTTATGCTTAGTTTTTGGGTTAAGACGTTGCCCCTATTCCATCCGCGGTATTGGGATAGTTCGGAGTCTCACTATGTTATTCCTAGTACGTCCAGAAAGTTTCTGGGGATTAGGGACACGGATTTCCAGTAAGGATTGGGTTCGTGGGATTTGGGCGTATGGCTTATTCCCGATCCTGACATAGTAGAAGTTCGGTTGCGTAAGATGCTTCCGTACGAGCATAGTCCGGTCTAGAATTAGAATGATTGCGCCAAAGTTAGAATTTGGGATGATGAGGTTGTATGATGATGTCGAGTTTGGATTACAAGTTTGAGGTTGTCTCGTGTCTTCGAGGTTATATGTGTGATGTTATTGGATTGATGCTATGTACCGGTGTATTCTCGTTAGGGTGAGTCAGTTATGTTACTCGCCACTGACGGTGGATTATGTTGTGTTTTCAGGTACATCTGATGACGATGCTCATGCTTAGCTTTGGGGTTGGGCGAGCGGCGTTATGCTTATTTTGTTCCTTTGTATTCACTTTCGTTCATAGTATTAGAACTGTTAGTAGTTGTTTTGGATTTATGGACTCGTATACGTTGTATAAGACTCTAGTATATGGTTAGAGTTGCATTTTACTTTCCGTTTATTACATTTGACTTTTGGACTTAGTTTGTACAAGATTGTGGGTTATTGTACACTTATGGTTTAATAATAATGTTTTGAGGTATTAGTTTATTTTCTAAGTGTTGAAGTTTTAGTTTTATAACTACTTGACTCGTCGGTTTCTTCCGCGCCGATTTAAGCGAGTCGGGTCGTTACAGCTGCACCCACACACGGCCCTCTACACGAGCACGACCAAAACCCAACCCGAACCAACGATCTTGGATAAAATAATTGTGTTTAGGTTACTCAAAGATCAATAGGGTATGAATCTTTAAGTTTTGGGTTAAGAAAGATGATGAACAATTGATGGCTTCAATTGCTCATGAATGGCGTGAGGCAAGGAGAAAGTGGAGGGAGTTTTGGTGATTGAACTTTGATGGCAAGTGCATTAGATGGCAAATGAGCAAAATGAGGTTTAAGCCTTACTAACTCATCTATTTATAGAGTGAGTCAAGGTGTGAACACAAGGCAAGTGGCAAGCCTTGCCATGCCACTTAAGAAACCGGCCAAGACAGCAAAATGGGCCTAAAGATGGGCTCTCGTGATTAATTGGGCTAATTTGCAAAAACCGCATGACTAATCATGCAATAATCGATTTGGCCCAAAATATTAGATAATTAATTAGAGAATTAAATAAATAAAATTCTAATTAATTAAATAATAATTAACATAAATAATAACAACTAAAAATAAATATTTCGAATTAAATCGAAATTATTCACATAAAATAAAATAAATAGTTCAAAAAAAATAAATTTGAACTAACACATAAACACACATAAATACACATAATTATCGGCAAAAATACCAATAAAATCTGGGTCATTACAACCTCCCCTCCTTAAAGAAATTTCGTCCCAAAATTTCAAGGTGCAGGAGATCGCTCTCCATCAAACAACTCCGGGTACTTTTGCCGCATAGACGCTTCCGTCTCCCAAGTCGCTTCTTCATGGTGTTGATTTCTCCACAACACCTTGACAAGCGGTACCTGCTTACGCCGCAGGGTCCTCACTTCCCGATCCAAGATTTGGACGGGTCGATCCTCATAAGTCAGATTCGGCTCGATCACGACCGGATCCGCTGTAATCACATGAGTAGGATCATATACATATTTCCTTAGCTGGGAAACATGGAATACATCATGTACATTAGCCAAACTAGGTGGTAATGCCAATCGATATGCCACCTCCCCAACTCGTTCAAGTATCTCGTAAGGTCCCACATATTTCGGTCGGAGTTTCCCCTTCTGACCGAAGCGTACCACTCCCTTGAATGGAGAAACCTTAAGCAAGACTTTGTCACCTACTTCAAAAGCCGGCGGTCTACGTCGATTATCGGCGTAGGATTTCTGACGACTCTGAGCGGCCTGCATCTTAGACCGGATGACTCGAACCTTCTCGATAGTATCGCGTACCATCTCAGGTCCTAAAGCCACAGCATCGCTGATATCATTCCAACATATAGGACTCCGACATTTCCTGCCATACAAGGCCTCATACGGAGCGATCTCAATGCTGGAGTGATAGCTGTTGTTATAGGAGAACTCTATCAAGCAGAGCATACGTACCCAAGACTGGTGATACTCCAGAGTACATGCTCGAAGCATATCCTCCAAAGTCTGGATGGTCCTCTCAGTCTGACCATCAGTAGCCGCATGAAAAGCGGTGCTCAACTTCAGCTTCGTCCCAAAGGCTTCCTGAACTGACTTCCAGAAACGAGACAGAAATCTCGGATCCTGATCAGAAACAATCTCCCTCGGAACTCCGTGAAGTCGGATTATGTCCTGAGTATATGCCTCAGCTAGACGCTCCATCGACCAGGTCATCTTCATCGGGATGAATCTAGCGACCTTAGTCAACCTATCCACTATGACCCAAATAGCATTTAAGCCATTGCAAGTGGGTAAGCTCACCACGAAGTCCATAGATACCGACTCAAACTTCCAGGTCGGAATAGGTAGTGGCTGCAATAGACCTCCTGGTCTCTGATGCTCAATCTTGACCTTCTGACAGGTCAAACACCGAGCAACAAACTCCGCTACATCCCTCTTCATCTTAGGCCACCAGAATTGGCCCCTAAGATCCTGGTAAAGCTTATTACCACCGGGATGAATAGAATAAGGCGAGTTATGTGCCTCGGACATGATCCTGTTCCTAAGATCAGAACAGTCCGGTACACACCATCTCCCTCGAAAGCGCATACCACCATCAGAAGGGATCTCGAAACCTACAGCTTTACCTTGCCGTATAGCCTCTCGAATCCTAGCAAACTGTGGGTCGTTCTGCTGACCCTCGCGCATCTCCTGAAATAAATCAGGCTCGGCACTCATAGAAGTCAGACGAAGTCTGACGGAACCACGACTTCTACTGAAGTTCAAGCGATGCTTGCGACTCAGCGCATCCGCAACTAAGTTCGCCTTGCTTTCGCAATAGTTGAGCGTCAGGTCGTAGTCCTTGATCAACTCAAGCCACCGTCTCTGCCTCATATTGAGGTCTTTCTGAGTAAAGATGTACTTGAGACTCTTGTGATCCGTGAATACCTTACACGAACCACCATAGAGATAGTGCCTCCAAATTTTGAGCGCGAACACTACAGCCGCTAACTCTAAGTCATGCGTAAGATAGTTACGCTCGTGCACCTTCAGTTGCCTCGATGCGTAAGCGATGACCTTCCCACCCTGCATGAGCACACAACCTAAGCCACACTTCGAGGCATCACTATAGACCTCGAAGCCCTCTTCATCGTTCGGAAGAGTAAGAATCGGAGCAGAGACTAATCTCTGTTTCAACTCCTGAAATGCTTGCTCGCAAGCCTCTGTCCAAACGAATCGAACCTCCTTCTGCAGGAGACTAGACATCGGTCTAACTATTTTGGAGAAGTCCTGGACGAATCGTCGATAGTATCCGGCCAAACCCAGAAAACTACGAACCTCCGCCACATTTGTCGGGCTACTCCAATCTACCACAGCCTTAATCTTAGCTGGGTCTACTTTAATGCCTTCTTTGCTGATCACATGACCTAGGAAGGCTACTTCGCGAAGCCAGAACTCACACTTGGAGAGTTTCGCGAACCACTTATGACTCCTCAATATCTCGAGTACCATCCGGAGATGTTCCGTATGCTCGGACTCATCTCTAGAATAGATCAAGATATCATCTATAAATACTACGACGCACTTGTCGAGTAAGTGGTGAAACGTCCGGTTCATCTGGTCCATGAACACGACTGGCGCATTAGTGAGGCCAAAGGGCATCACCTCGAACTCGTAATGGCCGTATCGAGTACGAAAAGCAGTCTTCGGGATGTCTTCTTTCTTGACTGGAATCTGATGATATCCAGATCGAAGATCTATCTTCGAAAACACTCCTGCTCCTCGCAACTGATTGAACAGGTCCTCAATCCTAGGCAATGGGTACTTATTCTTGATAGTTACTTGATTCAACTCTCGGTAGTCTATGCACAGACGCATACTACCATCTTTCTTCTTCACGAAGAGCACAGGAGCTCCCCACGGAGAAACACTTGGCCTAATGAAGCCCTTATCGATCAAATCCTAGAGTTGTGTCTTTAACTCCAATAACTCAGATGGTGCCATCCGGTACGGTGCCTTCGAGATCGGCGCTGTCCCGGGTACTAAGTCGATATGAAACTCGGCGTCGCGCTCAGGTGGAACGCCCGGTAGCTCATCAGGAAATACGTCTCTGAAATCCCTCGCTACAGGTATATCGTCCAACAGAGACTCATCAGTCAAGTCTCGTACCTGACAAAGATACACCAAATCGCCCTTCTGGCGATGTTTCCTCATTTTCAAGGCAGAGATTACCTTTACTCCTTTCTTAAGGACGAACCCAGAGTAGGTAACTCGGTTGCCCTGAGATCCTCGAAATGATACTGACTGATCTTGGCAACGAATTATCGCTCGATACCTTGATAGCCAGTCCATACCTAGTATGACATCAAACTCCATCAACGGAAACTCCTTCAGATCGGCCGTCGCTTGCTTCCCAGCTATCACGATAGGCACTTCTCGGAATTCACGCTGACAAACAAAATCCTCTCCGGAAGGGAGAGTAATAATTGAACTAACAGGAAGGCTGCCTCGAAGATTAGACCTCGAGACAAAACTACTAGCCACAAACGAAACAGTAGCACCAGAATCAAACAGAACTAAAGCTAACATACCAGAGACAAGAAATCTACCTGATACGACGTCAGGCTGAACCTCGGCCTCCGCCTCGGTCATACAGTAGACTCTGTTCTTCACCGGTGTCTTCGGCGGTGCTGGAAGCTGCTTAACCTCAGAATATGGCTTCCTCTCGGGGCATGTCGACGCCTTATGGCCTACCTTCCCGCAAGTAAAACAAGTGATCGGAGAACCGTCGCACTTCTTCCCTGGGTGGAAGTCTCGGCCGCAACCTCTACACTTCGAGCCATCATTACCCTTACGCGAACTCGTGGTCGGAGGGGTAGTGCTAGATGTGCCAAACCGGGGCTTCTTAAACGAAGCTGTAGTCGTCGGAACCGGAGCTCTCTTCTTGCTCGAATCCTCCTCGGTAATCGATGCCTGTATCTCGAGTGCTACCTCGTAGGCCTGCTGGAACGTCGTCGCTCCACTACTGATCACGTGAACTCGAATCCTCGGATCTAGCTTTTTGATGTAGCACTTGACCCAATCCTTCTCTGACGGAATCACAGATGTAGCGAATCTCGACAACTCCGTAAATCGTTCGGTGTACGCCTGGACAGTCATCTTACCCTGTGCGAGAGTAAGAAACTCCTCCTGTTTCTGCCACCGCAACTCGTCGGGGTAGAAACGCTCCTGGACCTTATCGATAAAGTCGGTCCAAGTCATCGCATGCAACGGCTGGTACGCGTCCTTCGCTAACGTCCACCAGTTATCAGCTTCTCCACGTAAGTAATATGCGGCGATCAGCACCCTCTCGTGATCGGGACAAAACGTCGCGTCGAAGAGCTTCCCCATCTCGCGGATCCAGCTCTCCAAAGTAGTGGGGTCGGCAACCCCGTCGTAAGTCGGAGGTCGATGACGTGCGATACGATCGAACGTCGACTGCATATTCGGCGGATGACGACTATGGTGTGCTAACGTAAGGATCGCCTCCTCGAGTGCCCGCAACCTCTGTCGTCCAGTGCTCAACCGGCGAGGTGTAGACATGCTGCCACGCATCTCAACAAAAGACATAACGAGAATATAATGTTAGTCAATCACCCCACCAAAGTAAAGTAAACAAAATAAAGGAAGAAAAGAAATAGAAAAGGTCTTATCCTGGTCTTTCTACCCAACTCTTCTCCCTTTACTTAAACTAGAATTTGGTTAATCACTCGGGAATAGTAAAGCTCTCAACTCCCGGGTTTAACTCAAATCCTAAAAACTTCATTTAGAACCTATTCGGCTCTGATACCAACTGTAACGACCCGACTCGCTTAAATCGGCGCGGAAGAAACCGACGAGTCGAATAGTTAGAAACTACAACTTAAAATACTTAAGAAATAAAACTAATTCCTCAAAATTTATCATTAATAACCAAAAACGTACAAATACCCACAAGTTTGTACATACTAGTCCCAAAAATCAAACTAGAAATACTAAACACACGAGTAAACTCCAACTACATGTCAGAGTCTTAAACAACGTAAAAGAGTCCAATAACAACGTATAAAGTCTATGTAACTCTATCACTATCTAAAACAACAGAAAATAGTAAATACAACAGATAACAGAAATAACAACGTCGCTTGCCCAACCCAAAGCTAAGCAAGAGTATCGTCATCAGAAATACCTGAAAAGTATACAACAGTCCACCATCAGTGGCGAGTAACATAACTGACTCACCCTAATGGGAATACACATGTACATAGCACAAATCAAATAATCAATATCAATAATCAAAGTACGAGAACAACCCAAAACGAGAACTCGACTCAAACCATCCTAATCAACTATCTTTGGCGCAATCATTCATATTCTAGACCGGACTGTGCTCGTACGAACGCATCTTACGCATTCGAACTTTCTACTATGCTCGGATTTGAGAATCTTACTCCCAAACCCCATGAAACCAATCTTACTGGAAATCCATGTCTCGTGAAACCAATCTTACTGGAAATTCACAAAGATCACATAGTATGACTCCAACTATCCCAATACCGCGGATGGAATAGGGGCAACGTCTTAACCCAAATACAATGAATCTTACTCAAAGTATCAGGCGTCTAAAAACGAAATCAAGCTAATTTAATTAATTAATTCATTTAATCATCTTAATCATTTTATTCATTATTATCACCCAACATAACTAAATTAAGTTCAAGAATTGCCTCTAGCCTTGATTCTCGAAATTAACTAGTTAAATCCTCGAAGTTATTCTCAAGAACTGCCTCTAGCCTTAATCTTGAGTCTAACCGATAATAAATCATCATCCTATAATCATTCTTTAATCGAATTAAACATATTCTTTAACTTTCTTTATTCTTTAAAACAATTTCTTTAACTTTCAAGATTCAATCAAGAACTCAAAGAACTCATCAAGAACTCATAAAGAACTCATTAAAGATTCATTAAGAACTCATTCAAGATTCAAGATCTTCAACCAAGAACTCAATCAAGATTCAAGATCTTCAACCAAGAACTCAATCAAACTCATACATAACCACACGCATGATCCACGAAAAACATCACAAACTTATCCAAAAATTCATCAAACTTTGATACTTAAATCATGATCATAACATAACATTTAATCAATCATAAAATCATTAAAAACCATCACTAAAACATCATATAAACACATAAAAATCAGATTTATAAATCATGCATAAAATCATGGATATTCATCAACAATCAACCCAAACATGCATTTAATTCATACTATAAACATAGTATACCAAATAGGATGTTACCTTATGGAAGATTACACACAAATCAACACACAAATGCAACCCGGAATAAGCACCAACACACGGCACAACAACACGCACGACCTCCACGAGTTGCACCCACACGAGCACACCCACACACGGCCTTGCACAGCTTCTGCCCACTGCACCACGCACGGCCACTGCACACCACACGGCCACTGCACACCACACGGCTGCACCTGCACGGCACCACCACGCTGCACCACTCGCACACACGGCTGCACCCATACACGGCCCTCTACACGAGCACGACCAAAACCCAACCCGAACCAACGATCTTGGATAAAATAATTGTGTTTAAATTGTGTTTAGGTTACTCAAAGATCAATAGGGTATGAATCTTTAAGTTTTGGGTTAAGAAAGATGATGAACAATTGATGGCTTCAATTGCTCATGAATGGCGTGAGGCAAGGAGAAAGTGGAGGGAGTTTTGGTGATTGAACTTTGATGGCAAGTGCATTAGATGGCAAATGAGCAAAATGAGGTTTAAGCCTTACTAACTCATCTATTTATAGAGTGAGTCAAGGTGTGAACACAAGGCAAGTGGCAAGCCTTGCCATGCCACTTAAGAAACCGGCCAAGACAGCAAAATGGGCCTAAAGATGGGCTCTCGTGATTAATTGGGCTAATTTGCAAAAACCGCATGACTAATCATGCAATAATCGATTTGGCCCAAAATATTAGATAATTAATTAGAGAATTAAATAAATAAAATTCTAATTAATTAAATAATAATTAACATAAATAATAACAACTAAAAATAAATATTTCGAATTAAATCGAAATTATTAACATAAAATAAAATAAATAGTTCAAAAAAAATAAATTTGAACTAACACATAAACACACATAAATACACATAATTATCGGCAAAAATACCAATAAAATCTGGGTCATTACACATCAAGTAGACAAAACCCCTGTACCCACTAATCTAAACTCTACACCAACCTAGGGGGAACAAAAGGAGAAATCCTTGAAAAAAGTTCTCAAGGTTCCCTTCCTTGACCCAGAAGATGATATTCAAGTTCTTAGCTATTAGAAGGGGTTACCCTCAGCTTCTAGGAGGGTACACATAACGTTTACAAGGTCTGTTGTAAAGGGAGGCAACACCAGAGGTATCTGAGAATGTTTCAACAGGTTCTGTCAGGGGAACCAAGAGGAAAGGAGGTCCCTCAAGATGTTCACGAGATGTGAAAGGTAAAAATTCTGAACCACCCACTACTGGTTCCACTCCTCTTTTCAATAGAACTATTTTGCCTGGTTTTAGTGTTGAGGAAGGATATCTTGATATAGCTGCATTAGGTTAATTTAATGAATTGTTGGAATATCAGGGTTGGGTTGATATGTTTAAGATTGATGATGATACATGTGTTATGGGGGTTAGGGATTTTTATGTCAATTTGAAATAGATGCCTGACACATCTCTCAAATCTGTGGTTAATGAGGTTGAGATTAGCATGTCTGTTTCTTCTCTGTCTATTGTTTTAAGTGTTCCTAGGGATGGTTTTGATAAGTATTCTGGTGAGGGTTGTCCTGCTTTGATAGGGGTCACTGCAGAGGAAATTTATGAGTACATGTTTGGGGGTAAATTGACAAAGAAGTCAACTTACAAGACAATCAATCTGAAGGAACAAGTTATGCTGGTTCTGCATTTTCTATGTAACAAGCTATTAATTCCAATGGCACAGGGTAGGGGGTTGTGAGATTTATGGAAATGGTTTTTATGTATTTGGTGATAAAAAGATTAAAATCAACCTCCCAAAAATAATCCTTGCCCACATGATGCACTGCTTCCAGTCATCCCACCACTCTCTTCCATATGGTTCTCTAATTACCTTTGTTCTTCACCAGCACATTCCTCATCTTATTGGTGACATGATACCCATCCAAGTCTTCATAAAGACTATCCTTAAGAAAAAGGGCTTGGATGTGGAAAATGAGGAACTCAGTTTCAGAGAGGATCCATGAGAGGATGATCCTAAACCTGCTATGAACAAGAAGAAGACAACAGGAACCAGCACAGATTCTTACTTGATGAAGAGGTTGGACACCCAAGATGCAACGTTGAACAAGATGAGGAATCTACTCATAGAAGTCTCCACCAGTTATCAGAAGAGGGTGTCTTCACTGGAGAAAGAATTGGCTGAGGTTAAGGCCAAGGTCCCTGATACTGCTGGTTCCACCAAGGATGAATCTGATGATGAAGAAAATTATGAAGATGACGTGTCTTCAAAAAGCAAGAAGGATGATTTAGAGGATCCTGAGGAGGAAAAGTACGAGGATGAATGATGACTTTGTCTTTTCTTTGACTGCCCCCAACCTTACTATTACTAAAACTCTTTTATAACTGCTTCCGTTACACTGTTTTCCCAGTCCCTGAACAAATAGTTTGTATGTTTTTAGATTTTGTTTTCATAACTATGCTGTGTGTGTGTGGAAACTTTCTGAACTTTTGGTTTACGGATAGTGAGTTCCTTAACTAACTCTGTTTTGTAGCATGGTTTCCTGATTGATAGCTTATACCATTCTTTTGGATTACTCTAATAACTTGTGCATAATTTTTATGCTTTGAGACACTTTTTAATGATGCCAAAAGGGGGAAGTAGTTAGGAGTTGAAGCCTATATCTAATTAGTTTAAGATTAAGTCATTAGTATGTCATTAGTATAGTTTTAGTATAGTATAGTTTTTTTTTTAAGTAGTTAGGAGTTGAAGCCTATGTCTGATTAGTTTTAGATTGAGTCATTGGTATAGTTTTTTTTTTTTTAAAAAAAACAAAGAGTTCTTTTTAGTTTTAATTTAGTAGTTTAAAGTTTAATTTATTACAGGGAATTTATTACTATTTTCGAAATTGAATTTTGAAACGACCAAAACCACCTAATAATCTAAACGCAAAGCACGGGGTGTTACAGCTTGTGTAGGCAGTTGTACAAATAGGCACTCCTAAAGCACTACTTAACCTACTTAGTGAATCCTCAGACCAATGGGCAATTGGAAAATTAGGAAATCTCACACAAACCCTCATCACTTTCGATTGAAAATCGAAGTTTGCATTCTATTGTTTTAGGACAACTGGTTTTTCTAGCAAACATGTAGGTTCCTCTATCCCTAATCCCATTCATCACATTACTAGCATACCTAAGTATAAAATATCCATCTTCATGTAGAACAATACTAGGCGTAGAAATTTTACTCCATTGTCGATGAATAAGTTTCATTTCTCAATTTCAATTTACAATTCAGAAGGTTGCATTTGAAAACAAATTTTCCCCTCTTTCACCATTGGAATAAGATACATGTAGACACCAAAATGTCTCCCCAAATGTAGAGACTAATGATGAAAGTATTATTGTAACGACCCGACTTTTCTAGGCTGTCAATTTACGAAGGAAATCAACAAATGGATCATTACCAACATAAAACCTAACAATAATATTATAATTAAAATCTAAAATTCCTTTTATTAACTAATACTGAAATAATAATCCCAAATGTAAATAAATAAATACCTAAATTACATAATTCTACTGATCCATCCCAACAAACTGGGGTAGCTCATCAATAAATAATAGAACGAAAACATAAAACAGACTACGGGTTCTCTCTGTAACTAAACAAAACACACAGCCCGATCCAACGAAAGCCCATTCTAAGTCTCGGTGTCTTCACCTGAAATTGGGGGGGGGGTCCACCGTCAGTGGCGAGTAACTAGGCTGTCCCGCTTAAATGAGGAACCATTAACCATATAATAGCATAGAACCAAACGAGGAAAACATACCAAAAATACATACGAAATACGTACAAAAATACATACGAAAAACATACGAGATACGTACAAAAATACGTAGAACAATACGTAGAAAATACGTGGAAAATACGTATAAAAATACATGTGAAATACGTACAAAGTACGTACAGAAATAGGTATAAAATACGTATACAATACGTATACAATACCTGCAGAATAAGGTTAGAAATACTTACAAAATACGTATACAATACAGATACAAATACGTACAACATACGAATACAAATACGTACAACATACAAATACAAATACGTACAACATACAAATACAAATACGTTCAATATACATATACTCAGAAATACACTTATAAAATACAGAATTACTAGACGTATGCAGCGGAAGACTTAATATTATCAAATTAATACATATATACACGAAAATACACATATACACATAACCCTTCCCGTGAACTACTTATTTATCATATTACCCTTAAACCCTCTTTTAACCTTCTTATCGGACCGGTCATAATCCTCGTTGTGGATCCCGTGTGCACCACAACTTTCCTAAAACATGCCGGGGTGAACTCGTGTATTCAACCCATAGCCCTCCATTGTAAGAACTAAGCCTAAGCTATGGCCATAACCCCTAAGTAGCAGCTCGTGTACTACTACTTAGACGACTACATATCTTAAGATCCAGAACTGCCTAGAGACCGCAGTAGGGCAGTGGCTTCGACTTAACCCGACCTGATGACTCGTGTATCATAAAATGGGCGTCCTTACGTATCTTGTCTTTTCTAAAGGCCATCGTGAGACCACTAATTAACAATCATCATATCTAGAGGCCATCATGAGACCACTAATTCACATCATCTTTTCTAAAGGCCATCTTAAGACCACTAGTTCATATCATATTATAACTTTCCTTCATATTGCAACTTATCTTTATTAATTCTTTTTATTCCTTTTATCATATTAATTCCCTAAATTACAAACTAAATTAATATAAGCCAACAATTAAATTAAAATTGATCATTTATTCCATAGACCACTCGACAATTGCCCAAACAAAACGATAATTAATTCAATTCTTTAGATAATCAAATAAACAATTTAATAAATCAATTAAATAATCAAATAAGCATATAAACTGACAATTATCAATAAGTATTGCATAAAACACAATAAAAATTCTCTTTTTCATGTTGTGAACCACTCGACATATATATATATATAATAGCCAAAATTGACACTTTAAACTAATTAAATACAATTATCATGAATTAATCATGTAACTTATTAATAAATACTAAAATCATAATTTAAACATAGAATCATCAGACATGGACCAAATTAAGACCAAAATCAATTCCTTTGGATACATATATCACACGGTTTTATAAGGCTAATAATAATATCAAGATTAGATTCAAGAACATAATATAACATAATTAAAGTAAAGATTAAATTAAAGATTATCAAGAACAATTCAAGAAAACAAAATCATTCTTTATTCCCACTACTCGCCTGATTTCAAGAAGATAAAGAAAGAGTTCAGAATAGTAAATCAACGAAGCAAAAATTGTATAGATTCAAGAAGTCAACCATGCATAAATACGTCAAGCATAAACAATCAATCATCGTGATGAATTATCCAAGCAAAACCAAATTCAAGCTTTTACCCAAAGTACAATTGCAGACCTGCTACCTCCAAACAATGGTCAACGAAATCAAGATTGAACAATTTCATTAATCAAAGAAATAGTAATGCATGATCATAAAGACTAAACTAGATACACGAAAGAAAATAGGTTAAAGTTCCCTAAACAACTCGGCAAGGCATACACGAATAACAACAACAACTTCTAATCGGTCCTATAATCCTATGCAACTTAATCCTATTCCTAGCATGATAATAATTCTATCAATTTTCTTAGTTTAATCCTAAACAACTATATGGAAAACTTGTTCCAGATTTAAGAAGGAAAGTCTAGTTACCTAGATTAGGAAGGAAACAAGAAAAATTCACCCTTTAGAACTTTGGAACTACACAGCCACCATAGAACTTTTTAGGGTTTTTGTGAGTTTTTGAGAGCTTTTGAACTTAGGGTAAAAGGATTAAAAGTGTTGTTCCTATAAATATTTTATAAGAGCAAAAGAATTAATAAAAGAAATAAAATAGGGAGGGGGGCCGTGAAAATGGAGAGAAAGTAGGGAAGGGAAGTGGTTTTAGTAGACTTAGTAAAGGGTAGTTAAAAATAAGGTTTTTACTTAAGTAATTAGATATGGGCTTACCTAAATAAGAATAACCCAAAAACAAAAAGAAAAGAAATAAATTGAAGAAAACCCTACGGGGCCGTGAAACAAGAGAGAAGAGGGGGAAAAATTAGAGTTGTTACTTCAATTCAAAAGTCGGTTGAGAAGTATGAGAAGACCGGGTAAAAGTCAACCGATCAGAAATAAATAATTAATTAAATAATTAATTATCTAACTGAATAAAAGGAAATAAAATATACCTTTTACTAATATAAGGGCCGGCCAAATAGGAGAAATAAATAGGTTATGGGACCCGGTTCCCAGATAAGATTGACGAAATAAAAGTAAACAGTCCAAATATGCGGGCCCTTTGGACTTAGAGTAATAAAATAATATTTATTACCGCGAAGTTTTTTGGCCCTAAATTTCGGGGTATTACAATTATATTGCCATGTGGTCCAACTAAGAGGAATTGACGATGAAAATACACAATATACTTCAAATAATTGCATAAACCATGATTGAACTACCTTGTCAACGGTTATTAGGATTCACAATGACTACGGGATTTATTTATAATTTTCCATCATTTTTAGGGATTTTTCATATTTTTTCCATGCATTTTTCCATACTTTATATTCATAAAAATTGTCTATCTGTATCATAAAACATTTTTAGCATCATATAAATAATTTTATAATTCATTCATATTTTCCATATTTTTTAAAGCTTTTTCTAGATTTTTTAGGTTTTTTGCATTCTTAGGGGTATTTTTGTCATTTTCGAATATTGAAAATTGTTCCACAAAGCATATTAGTATTTGTTGAGTCCCTTGAGTTTTGAATGATAACAAATACTGAACAAGGAACAGTTGATTCTTACAGAGTTATGTAGTTGGTTAAAACCAGCTAGGATTAGTTCCTATGGATGTTGTATAATAAAGACTATTCTTGGTTGTACAACATGGCTGACTTGTAGGGAACATGTTTTGTGATTCATTGAGTTCGTTAACTGTTATGGAACCAGTTATAGTTTTCCCTGGGCTGTACTGAAACAACCTTGCATACTTGCTATGCTTTAACCTTGATAATTGTGCAGTAAGTATGAGTGTGTTCAAGTATTGAAGTCAAGAATCAAAGATGAAGATACTTAAAGAAGACCTTCAAGACTTTGGATGTACATGAAGATAGATTATGATCTTATTTTGAGAACATTAGATCTTCATGTAATGTTTGTGTATATGCTTCATAGACCATATATATGTTTGTGTGTGATTAAAGTAATATTATGAGTATTAGAACCCGAAGGTAATATATTCATAACACTATTCAATAGGGAAACAGGTCTGGGGACTAGTTCCCCTACGAGCTACTGCCAGTTTTCGAAAAAATAGGATTTTGTCCCATATTATTCGAATGGGTGTTAGAGTTTTAAAATTAAATGACAGCTGATGAGTTGTTAAGTAATTAAAGGTTATTTTCTAAATAATAGGAAAATCTTTTATTATAACAAACTTTTAGAAAGTTTGTTAGAAATAAAAAGATATTCTTTTATTATTTTGGAGAGAATATTTGCAAATAATATCCTCACTAAATCTGGCGGAATTATGAGTAAATCATAGGCCTATAAATACTTGACTCTATACATCAAAAAGCTTATGCATCTCTTAAGAAAGATTGAGAATTATTTTTCAGAGAAAAAATCACACCGCGCATAAAGTATTTATCGAGCAAGAACACAAATCTTTACAGCTTTAAACTTTACTTTTTAATCTTTGTGAAAAAGAAAATCACAGTGAAAAATATTGTAATCCGTCTTTAACAAATGGGTTGGATATTGGGTGTGTATGAGAGTTCAAACACTTGAGGATCCACTCAGAGTTGAGTGTGGGGACTGATTTTTTTAGTAAGGGACAGTCGAGTGTGTAATCTTGTTATTTCTGAGTTGATTTAATAAGATAAATAGGGTAGGAGGACGTAGGCCTTAGTTGGGCCGAACCTTGTTAAATTTGGTGTGTTTTTTCTTACTATTTACTTTCTTTACAACCAGCCCAACTGGTTCCTCCCTAAAGAAACAGAAAAAATTTAAAATTGTTAACCAATACGCCAAATACTCAATTCACCCCCTTCTTGTCTATATTCAACCCTTCAGTATTTTTCATAATTTTTCTTTGATTTTTAGAGTTTCAGGAGGTTTCTAGAACATTCTGAAATGTTTGGGGATATTCTGGAACATTCTAGAACATTCCGGGACATCCCGGAGCATCCTAGAACCTCCCGGAATACACTAAAAGAGCAAAGATTACGGTAATCAATCAATGATTTCCGTAATTAAATCATAATCCCGTAAATCACGCGCGAAATTACCAAAATCGTCTACAACAGACCTGGAAGGACCTGCGCCTAGACGCAGGTTGCCTTCGCCTAGGTGTAGGTCTGGCTTTCTCCCGGGTCTTCATTACAGCTTTGGCCTATAAATACGAGACCTTCTAAGCATTTTGGACAGACGCCAGTAGCACCGAGCATCACCCAACATTGCATACTTCTATCCCACACCTTTATCTTTCATCAAACACCTCTCAAAACTTCTCTAGACACATCATAAATCATCAACTCAATCAACTTTAAACAAGCACTTGCATTCATCATCGTTCATTTTTCCTTGGTTGATTTGATCAAGGCATTACAAGGTACATCTTTTTGAAATCTCTACTTAGTTTTTATTCATTTCTTTGCTCTTATATTAATGATTATTAATGACATGATTTATGATAGTGAAAGTATTGGGTCAGACGGCTGACCCATATAACCAATTATAATATTGAAAACTTCGGGAGGCTATAACTTTGCGCTCGGGTGTCGGATCGGGGCATATAATATGTCGAAATTGATTAATTTTTCGAGACGAACGCAACTGCAAATGCCCGGAGGGGATTTGTCCACCGGAAATTGCTAAACGAGGCCTCTAAAGGCCTCCAAACGCAAAAAAAACGTATTTTGTCCAAGTTAGTTACAAAATGTGTCCATGTTTTACAATATGTGTCCATGTTTAAACAATATGTGTCCAGGTTTACAAATAGGTGTCCAGGTTTACAAATAGGTGTCCAGGTTTACAAATATGTATCCAGGGTTAAAAATATGTATCTAGGTTTGTACAGGTGTGTTCAGATTTGTTCAATATTTGTCTAGGTTTGTTCATATTTGTCCAGGTTTGTCCACATTTGTCCAGGTTTGTCAACAGTAGTCCAGGTTTGCATGTCCAAGTGTGTCCAGATTTATCCAGATTTATCCATGTTTGTCTAGATTTGTCCATGTTTGTCTACATTTGTCCAGGTTTGTTCATATCTGTCCCGGTTTCTCCACATTTGTCCAGGTTTGCATGTCCAGGTGTGTCCAGATTTATCCACATTTGTCCATGTTTGTCTAGATTTGTCCATGTTTGTCGATTTGTCCATGTTTGTTCATATTTGTCCAGGTTTGTCCACATTTGTCCAGGGCTGGGATTGTGTGCGAGCTATTTTAGTAGTTTATTTAATGCTGCTGACCATTTCTAGCCTTTATATCTTTATTAGTGGACTTTTCTCTAATTTGTAGTATTGTTGGACTTTAGAATCTTATTTATTTTGGATTATTTAATGGTTTTAATTGAATAATATGGACTAAGTTTAGAGCTTCCGCTGTAATTAATGAATCTGACAATAAAGATTTTTAAATAATAATGATCTGTATTGTTAAAATACGGGTCGTTACAGTTGGTATTAGAGCCGAACCTTAGGATTACTTCATCATAAGTAACCCGAAAGATTGTGCGCTTTATGATCCCGAGAGTTAACATAGTTAGCTTTACCACAAGAACCTAAGTGAGTGTTGACTTGGGTAGAGCTATGGGATAAGTAATTTTTCATTGCTTGCAAAATGTGTGCTTCCTTTTGAAAAATTTCGTGGACGAAATTTTCTTAAGGAGGGGTGACTGTAATATCCCGAAATTTCGGGATATTTTAAATTTTTCTTAATTAATTAAATATTTAATTAATTAATCATTTAATTGATTATTATTTAATTAATTATTAAATTTGTGTAGCAATCTAATCCTGGCCCGAACTGTAATATCATCTTGCCAAAACCCAAGCCCAACTGATCCCTCTTCTTTACCCTACATCACGGCCCCCTCCTTATTTCTTTCCCCTTTAATTGATTTATTTAACTTATCTCCACCAATATTACTAATCTATATCTATTTTGACCAATCTAAAAATTGAACCTTTGCTTACCTATTCTCCCTACTAAATTATAGGAAACTAAAACCCCCTATTACCCCTCTTTTCACACGGCATCAAGAAGAATAAAAGGAACAACAATAACAATTTAACATATTACCTTTTCCTTCCAAAAACAATCACAAGAAAAATCCTAAATTCTTTACTATTCATTCAATCATCAAGATTGCACCAAGAAGCTTAAAGAACCCCAAAGAAGCCGTGATATTTTGGTTTGTTCGAACCCTTTCTCTCCAAATCAAAGGTAATTAGATTGCTTTATTTAATCTGTAGAATAGATTAGTTATATAATTTTTAGAATAGGTTTAATCATATTTAGAATTGTTTAGAATTACTTAGAATTATTGTTGAATTGATAGAACTTACTTGATGATTTATCATGATGGCCAAACACTTTTACAATGTTTTGTTGAATTAATTTTACGTTCTTGTATAAATCTATGCATGTTCTATGATTTTTGCCTTATAAACTAGAAGATTGAATGAAAGAATTGTGTAACTTATGAATGTCGAATAGTAAACCAAGGTGATATGAATTTTTTCGAGTGGTTCAACTCTTCAAGAATCGATCTTTATGCTATATTCTTGATCTAACTTTAATCTTTGATAATAATCTTGAACTCAAACTTTAATTTAATTATGATAAGAGAGTTTCTTGAATTTAATCTTGATATGAATATTTAGCCATGAAGCCGTGTAGTATATGTATTAAAGTAATTGATTTTGATCTTATTTTAGTCCATGTTTGGTGATTTAATGTTTAAGGTATAATTTTATGATTTATTATTAAGTTTATATGATTAATTGTTGATAATTGTATTTGAATAATTTAAAGTGTCAATTTTTGGTTGCTTCACTCAAAATGTCGATTGGTATACAATAATAAAAAGAGGATTTTTATCATGTTTTAAGTAATATTGGTTGATGATTCTTAGTTTATATGATTATTTGTTTATTTAATTGATTGATTAAATCGTTTATATGATTATTTAAGAATTGATTTAATTATTGTTTATCTGGGTGAATGTCGAGTGGTACAAGTATTGGACTAGAGTTTTGAGTCAAGTTAAGTTGGTCTAGAATTGATTAGAAGTCAAAGTTGTGTCAGTAAAGGATTGAATTGTGAATTGGAATTGAGAACAGAATTGTAATATGGAAAAGATGATTAACTATGAAGTGACCGCCTATTTAGTGGCTTAAGTTGCCATGAACATAGGTATAGTCAAAGCCACTGTCCTATCCTCGGATTTGGGACAGTTCTTGATCCCAGTGCCCGGGAAGTAGATGTTCGTGGTTGACCCGACATGAGCAAGGAAAGTTGGGGAAGAATTAAGGTTTCCCCTACGAGCATATGACTGGTCACGGATTAGCACCTGAACTGAATAGAACTGAATAGGTTAATCTGGAAGGTCTTGGTTTAGCAGGTCATTATGATGTTTTCCGCTGCGTACTTGAACGTTATTGTCTATGAATGCTTTTCTGGATGATATGTTTGACTGTTTAGTTGACCTGTTCTGATTATTATGTTTCTAATTGTGTTCTACTGATTAAGTAGAGAAATCTAATTACTCACCACTGACTGTGGACCCCAAAATCCTTTTTCAGGTACAGGTGATGACTGATTTGGGTCACGCAAGGGCTGGGATTGTGTGCGAGCTATTTTAGTAGTTTATTTATGCTATTGACCATTTCTAGCCTTTGTATCTTTATTAGTGGACTTTCCTCTAATTTGTAGTATTGTTGGACTTTAGAATCTTATTTATTTTGGATTATTTAATGGTTTTAATTGAATAATATGGACTAAGTTTAGAGCTTCCGCTGTAATTAATGAATCTGACAATAAAGGTTTTTAAATAATAATAATATGTATTGTTGTTTTCTCCGAAAACAACGCTGCTAAAATACGGGTCGTTACAGTCCCTACCGTGACACTTCCGTTAGATTTAACGGTTTAAGCTTTTTTTTTTGGCTTGATTTATACATATTCTTTTACGTATTTTAATGTTCATATATGTATTTTTATGCATATCAAATATGAATACGTATTTTTATACACATCTTATATGAACTATGTATAAATATATTTTTTAATGAAACGCAATTCGAGGCTCAAAACAGATCCTTTAAGAGTGGGGTTTAAACGATCGAGATAACTAGGGAATGCAGTTTTGGGCTAATTGGGTTATTTTTTGCAAATTTCGACATCGAAACAGACCCCTTAAGGGTGGGGTTAAAATGACCCGTAAAACCTTGACCCGTAAAAAAAGTCCGTTCAAGGTTTTACGGGTCATTTTAACTCCATCCTTAAGGGATCCGTTTCGAGGTCGTAATTTGCACAAAACGACCCGATTAGCCTCGAAATGTACTCCCAAATAGCCTCGAAATACGTATAAATCAAGGTAAAAAAAAGCTTAAACCGTTAAATCTAACGGAAGTGTCACGGCGGAAACCAAACACAAATTACAATGGTACCATGTGGATAAAAAATTAAAATTGGGTACCATATAGAAAAGACAAAACCACAGTGGTACCAGGTAGAATTTTCCTACAATCCCTTGTTTCTTTAAAAAAAAAAGCAGAAATGTTGGTTTATATTTATTTGTCGCACTAAATAGTTATTGTTTTTACTTAAAAAAGAGATTATATTAAATGCATGAAAGAATTCCATCAATTGATGTGGTTTTTGTCTTAGGAATAATGTCTATAATTTGTATAATACTTCACTCTAAATGTTTATCCCATAATTAGTCTAAGGCCGAAATAAAGAAGAAAGGAAAAACTATTACTCATCTTTTTTGCCTTTGAATGTTTACCACTTAGGTATGAAGTGAAGTTGAAAATATCACAAAATAGAAGATGTATACCAAATGGATAACAATAAAGGTATTAAAACTAAGAAAAACTATTAAAATTCCTTTTTTTTCTTTTGGTAAAGTTTTAAAATTTCTTGTTTACATTGGTTGTGCAATGTACTCGTCAAGACAATGGATTCGATTGTGGCTACTATGTGATGAGGTACATAAGAGAAACTATTTCTTACCGGGCCACTAGGATTCCTGAAAAAGTAACTATTAAGTTGTTAATATTTTTTTTGCTTTTTATATATTTAGTTGCTTTTTATATGACCAAAATCACTAGATTTTGTTCTAGAATGACCATTGACTCTAATAAGTCCTAGGTTGATAATATGAATTTTATATGACATGATTACAACCTGGAAACATGAAATACGCTGATTGACTTGAAGTTGGGAATGAAAACACCTAAAAACAATCAAAAAATGACCAAAGCATGACAACATGGATGTTATATATTATGATTTTGTTCCGGAATGACCCTATTGTCTCTAGAATCACGCAAACAAGTCCTAGCATGACAACATGAATGTTATATATTATGATTACAGATTAGAAACATGGAATAGGCTAAGTGGCTCGAAGTTGGGTACGAAAATATCCAAAAACAACCGAAAATGATCAAATTCACTAGAATTTTTCCTGGAATGACCTTATTGTCTATAGAATCATGCAATTAAAAACCTAGATTAGTACGTAACATGAATGTAATAGGACATTATAAACTTGAAATTAGTTGAATGGTGTAAAGATGGTAAGAAAAACGCCCAAAAACAGCAGAAAAATGATCAAAGTCGCTAGATTTCGTTCCAGAACGACCCTGTTGTCTCTAAAATCATGAGAATAAGTCATAGGGTGATAACATGAATGTTATAAGACATGATTACAACTTAGAAACATGACATAGGTTGAGTGGCTCAAAGTTGGGAATGAAAACACCAAAAAACAACCAAAAAATGACTCAAGTCACTAGATTTTGTTCCGGAATGACCCTATATTGTCTTTAGAATAATGAAAATAAGTCTTAAGTTGTAGCATGAATGTTATTGGACATGAATTCAGCTTGAAAAAAATAATATATGCTTAGTGGCTTGAAGTTGAGAACTAAAACACCCTAAGTTAGTGGATTTTGTTCTGAAATGACCCTATTGTTTCTAAAATCATGGAAATAAGTCCAAGTTTGATAACATGAATGTTATAGGACATGATTATTTCTTGAAACATGAAATAGCCTGAGTGGCTCGAATTTGGAAACCAAAACACCCAAAAACAACCAAAAAATGACCAAAGTCACTAGATTTTGTTCCAAAATGACCCTATTGTCTCTAGAAAAAATGCAAAATATGTCCTAGGTTGATAGCATTAATGTTATAAGAGAAGATTTCAATTTAAAAAAATAATATAGGCTTAGTGGCTCGAAGTTGGGAACAAAAAAACCAAAACATTTACCTAAGTCACTTGACTTTGTTTTGAAATGACCATATTGTTTCTAAATCATGCAAATAAGTCCTAGGTTAATAACATGAATGTTATAGGACATGATTACAGCTTTAAAACATGAAATAGGCTGAGTGAATCAAAGTTGGGAAAGAAAACACTCAAAAACAACCAAAAAAGTACCAAAGTCAATAGATTTTGTTCCGGAACGACCCTATTGTCTTCAGAGTAATGCAAATATGTTATAAGACATGACTGAAATTTTAAAAAGTAATATAGGCTTAGTGGCTCGAAGTTGGGAACGAAAACACCCAAAAACAACCATAAAAATAACCTAAGTCACTAAATTTTGTTTTGAAATGACCCTATTGTTTCTAAAATCATGCAAATAATTCCTAGGTTAATAACAATAATGTTATAGGATATAATTACAAATTTTAAACATGAAAAAGGCTGAGTGGCTCGAACTTGGGAACGAAAATACCAAAAAAAAACTATAAATTAAAAAATGTACTAATTGTGTTCCCGAATGAACCTATTCTCTCTAGAATCATCCAAACAAATCCTAGGTTGGTAACATGAATGAACTAATTTTGAGGACTCATACCCATTGTCTACTACCATATGGGCTTTGTAAGCCGCTAAATTATCAGTGGGATCTGTATTTCCTTGAAAAGAGTCAATGGGAGGTACCTTGACCTTGCTCGGGTAAGATACTTCCACAATTTCCCGACTAAATGGAGTTTGGCAAGAAAGTTCGACTGATGGATCAGTTCGTGGAGCATTCCTCCTAGATGTGCCGACTTTGTCCTGTATGGCCGAGCATGCCCGCCGGTCAAAAGAAGACCCATGATGGGAGTGCTTTCGGATCGTTGGCTCGGGGTGCTGACCTGGGTCAGGAAGATTTGGTTATCTTTGATTATCTCGCGGAGCATTATCTTGTGGTGGCTCTCTTCTTTGCTCAATTATCCACCGAGCATCCTGATGTCATCTTCAATCTATAACCTCCCAAACGTCCATAGACCCATTGTGGAGTTTTCTGTTGTTGAGAAGAGTTCTCGTATCAGTTGGTCCATTGATTCTCGACTGAGGAGGGAATATGTGGTGGTTGTGTGGTGGCTCAACCAACCTTTCCCAGCTGGATGGCCAACGACCCGGAAATTGAGATTTTTCAGCCTTCTTCCCATTCCGTGGTTCCTCCAGGTAGATCACGGTTCGTGGCTGAGGCTCAACACTCCTTATGACGGGAGTTTGGCTTTGAGATGTTCGAGTTGTACGGCTCCTGAGAGTTCCATCTGGAGGAGGACGAGAAGGTTCGCCTCTCAACAACACCCTTGGTTCTTCCTTGGGAGCTTTTAATTTGGAAGGAGCCTTGCCTTTGGAGGGCGGGATTATCAAGTGTGGGGTCTGGCTACTTGGTGTGTATGAGAATATGGCATGGAGGTTTGCCTAAAGTCTTTTGGATAGTTGAGTGACAACTTGATCAATGTCCCTTCTTGTGACTAACTATTGTTCAGGAACGTTCTATGATGACACTTCCCGCTCAGCTTCTTTCTCAAGCTCAGTTCCTAAGCCGCGTGTGTCTTGTTTGACGAGAGCCAGCCCTGCTGCCCCCGTGGACTCCCAGTTATTAGCTAGAGGCTGAGCGGGGGAAGGCCCCGAGCGACGAGCAACATGAGATCTAGTGTATCGACCCGTTTTTCGAGCAGCGACGTTTACAATATTAACGTCGTAAACAGGCAATTACCAATTGATTCTAAAATGAAATAGTAACTAAAACTCATGGATAAATGGAAAAACTTATTATCAACATTGAATCCAAAAAATACTTGAGGCCAACTAAAAGACAAACAAAATAAGAAGTTTACAACTAAGAAAAGAAAAACAACTACTACAAAACTACAGGAACAAAAGTGAAAATAGAAACAGGAGCCTAAGACAACGCTCATCACTCAACCCGTCTGTACTCCTCGACTTACTCACCTGAAACATAAAACAACAGGGGTCCACCGTCAGTGGCGAGTAACTAGACTGTCCTACTTAGAAGTAGAACCAAAAGACATAAGATAACAGGGGTCCACCATCAGTGGCGAGTAACACCTCAAATCTTTATGCTTCCAAAAAATATCATCAAAGAAATAGAAGCCAAATTCAGAGCCTATCTATGGACAGGAAGTTGTGCTCAGACCAAAAAAGCACCTGTGTCTTGGGACCAGATTTGCTTACCCAAGGTAAGTGGAGGGTGGAATGTTCTGTCCTTAATTGATTGGAATAGGGCAGCCATCTGCAGGATCCTTTGGGATCTAGCACATAAATCTGACAGCATGTGGGTTAGATGGGTGAGCCTATTATTTCAAAAAACATGATTGGTGGCATAAGGAGGCCCCCCCTAAGTGCTCTTGGAACCTAAAAAGAATCTTGAAATGCAGGGAATTAGTGGATTCATTTGGTGGATGGCAGCAATTTGAGAGTCATGGCAAATTTAAAATACACAAGATGTATAGCTCTCTGAGGCCACAAATAGAAAAAGTCCCATGGAGGAACCTGATCTGCAATAGAACCGCTACACCGAAAAGTACCTTCATCCTATGGCTTGATTTGCTAGTAGACTAGCAACTTATGATAGACTTTTGAGTTGGAATGTCCCTTGCAACCCAATGTGTGTTTTGTGTAAGCAAGCTGATGAAACAATGGCTCACCTGTTCTTTGAGTGTCATTACAGCGCCAATATTTGGAAGCATCTCCAGGACAGGTTGGATGTGAAAATGGGGTTCAACTTTGCAGAGATAAGCCACAAGCTACAAAATAGCAGTAGTTAAAGAAGGCCGAAAGACCAACTTATTAACATGTTTTTTGCAGAATCGATCTATGCAATCTGGCTCGAAAGGAACAGCAAGGTCTTCAATGGTAGTTGCAAGACTCCAAATGTGCTCATTAGGAATATCATTTTTAATGTTGCTTGTAAGTGTAATGAAAATAGTATATTATTACTAGTTAGGTAAGGCATTTTCAGAGCAAGTTAGAGTTGCTCCTTTTGAACTTGTTATTTCACCATAGGTTATATTTTGGGTTTGCCCTTTGTATTGGTGGGATGTTAGAGCAGGTTGGGTTGGCTCAATGAGAGGTCTATCTCCATTGAGCCACCTGCAACTAGTTGGGGTGGCTGCTGTCACTGCCTATAGGATGTATTGAATCCTATTCCTTTGGTATATACTACACACTTACCAGAAAAAAAAAAAAAAAAAAAAACAGGCAAGAAAGCAAGAAACAGAATGTTACAACATCAGTCATATAAACCAACAAATCCAAAATCTGGAACAGTAGCGGAAACTCAACATTCATGAAACATATACAAGTTCACAATTCAACAACAAGACTCAACTCGGTCTACAACCAATAACATGACCCGCTCAGTTTATCACCGATAAACCAATAAACATGCCCCGCTCTGTTTATCACTGATAAACCGATAAACATGACCCGCTCAGTTTAACAACGGTAAACCAATAACATGACCCGCTCTGTCTTCAACTGATACACATGACCCGCTCAGTTTATCACCGATAAACCGATAAAAATGACCCGCTCAGTTTACCACCGTAAAACTGATAAACATGACCCGCTCGGACTTCAACCGATAAACACAACAAGACTCTGACCAAGACCCAAAAGACGCCAATCAAGTTCAAAACGTGAAACCACCACAAGTCACACGCAATTCCATCAACATGCAACATCATACCAACATACAACATCAAGTTCATCAATCATGCTGTTAAAACACAGAAGATCAGGCAATATGAAAAAGGCTACGTTCATTGGGTTTCAAACTTGACCCATTAAACACGAGCCTCACGGTTTCTATGGGCTCAGTTCAAAATGTCAACGACAGGAGCACGAACACATTTGAAACAAAGGATTTAAGAACTCAAGCAATAACATACAACGATTATCATTATTTATAAAACCAAATAAAAGTTACAACAGAAAATCAGAGTTTAAAACAAGATAAATAAAAAAGGTCCAATCTTGGTCATCAAGACCAAGTTGGCGAGTGAAAACAAAACATAAGATTTGATTTTTAAAATGTTAAAACGCAACATGGATTCAAGATCTTCAAGAAGAATGCTTTCAAACAAGAATCAATGACAAAATAATAGAAAAATCAATCCTTTATACATCAAGCATACACGCACCATGATGAACAAA
Organism: Salicornia ramosissima; assembly: GCA_951394345.1. Classification (NCBI taxonomy): domain Eukaryota; kingdom Viridiplantae; phylum Streptophyta; class Magnoliopsida; order Caryophyllales; family Amaranthaceae; genus Salicornia; species Salicornia ramosissima. The sequence continues at coordinate 28,866,661 of OX596236.1, read as the reverse complement.
GAAATAACAAGATTCTATAAGATTTAAACTAAAAACGAATGCAATCATCATGAAAGGTTAAAACTTTAATCAAGAACAAGATATAATAAGATCCAACATGATTGAAATAACAAAACAAGAAATTAAAATCAAGCCTTTGATCATCATACTACACGCATAAAAGAAGAAGGGAAACCAATTCCACAAATCACCAATTTGCTTCACGATTCACGAGTAACACTGAAAAGGTTCAACAATAATAATAACTTGAAAGGTTCATCAAGATTCATGAAGTTCATGCATAAAACTAGATAAAAATTCATGCTTTAAAACACCATACATACACGCATGAAACTAGAAAAGAATCGAACATGAAATCGTAGATTTACAAAGATAATCATACAAGAAATTCAAGGCAAGATCATAGAACGACATACCATGAAAAGATTAGTCATGAACCATCACAGAACAAGCAAGAAATCGAAAATAAACACCTCATAACACTCAGTTTTTACACGCATGGCAACAACAACAACAACATCAAACTATCTAACCTTATTATCCTATGAGATTCAATCCTAATCCTAAGTAAATCTAGTTGCCTGATGAAGGAACACACACAAAATCATGCCCAACACTTGCTCTCACTCGTCACACATGCACGGCTCAAGGAACGAACCACACACCCTCTACACGATCTTTGTTGAAATGTTCAAGAAGGTTGATGATTGAAAGAACTTTGAACCTTGGATTGAATCGAAGAAGAAAGGTGAAATTTTTGGTCTAATGGCTATGGGAGCCGTGAGGTTATCAAAGGGATGTGGGCGTTGTTCCTTGTGTTTTGTTATTATGAATATGGGGGGGATAAGTGTGGACTTTAGGGGTTTATATAGAGTAAGGGTATCAAATAATAGGATGGGGTGGGTTAAAGTAAGCAAAATATGGGCAAAGGCAATAGGGAAGGGCCGGCTATGGGAAGTCAGAGCAAGGTCTTGGGCTCGATTCTGAACACAGATATAGAATATAAGTTCGTTGGCCTAAAATAAGGAGTTTGGGCTCAAAAGGCTTAATTCTAACAAGAAATTTTATGGCCCAGAATTTAGGGTCATTACAGTCTCCCCTCCTTAAGAAAATTTCCTGCTGAAATTTCTTAAGAAAGCACATATAAACACGTAGACAAGCAAATACGGCATGCTATACGCTAGAAATATCACCAGTGATGACTTCGAGTTGGGCTAGAAAACGCGGTTATGCTCGGCAGCCCTGTAGTTAAAATCAGTCCCTTGCTTCTTTGGGCAGCCAAATGACTTGTGACCTGGTTGCCCGCACTTGTAGCACACTATGGGAGTACCATCACATCTCTTTCCAGGGTGCAAAACCTTCTTGCAGTCGTTGCACAACTTCTGGTCTTGACCTTGAGTGGGTTGGCCAAACCGTTGAGGATCATTGCTATCTTCATAGCGTGGCCTCTTGACTGCAGATTGAGAGGAAAACCCATAAGACCTCTTCTTTGCTTCATCTTCCACTGCTGCCTGAATCTCCAGAGCTACTTCGTAAGCTTGTTGAAAATTCTTAGCACCGCTTCTGATTACCTGAACGCGGATGCGGGGATCCAACTTCTTGACGTACCACTTTACTCTTACGAACTCTGACGAGATCACTGATGTGGCGAACCTGGAAAGTTCGGTGAACTTATTCGTGTAAGCCTGCACAGACATCGCACCCTGAGTCAAGGTCATAAATTCTTCTTGCTTCTGCCATCTGAGCTCATCCGGATAAAATCGCTCCTAAAGCTTTTCCACAAATTCTGGCCATAGAAAAATCAGTCCCGGCTCGAGCTCTGCCTGGATAGTGCACCACCAATTGTTCGCTTCTCCCTTGAGATAATAGGTGGCTATTGGCACCTTCTCTGTCTCTAGACACCCCGTGGCGTCAAAGAGCTTCCTCATCTCTCGAACCCAATTCTCTAACACAATTGGGTCAGCAGTACACTCTTAGGTCGGGGGTCGATGATGAGCAATTTGGTTAAAAGAAGACCGTTGACTGGATGGTTGAACACTGCGTTATGCCAAAGTGAGGATTGTATCCTCTAATGCACGATGGCGGTCTCGAGAGTTTACAAATCGAGTTGGAGATGCCATTCTGAAAAAGAGCCAACAGGTTAGGATAATCAACATAAACATCAATGAAGCCTAAGAAAACTAAAAGAAATAAATTTATTCCTAACCCAAGTCACTACCCAAGTTTGCTCACACTACAGTTTAAGGTTTTGTGATCTAAATTACTCCCTTGGTTACATAAAGCGCTCAAGTCACAGTTTTCTTATGAAGAAGTAAACTCAAGGGCCAACCTAGTGCTCTAGTACCAACTGTAATTACCCATTTTTCGAGCAACGACGTTTACAGTATTATCGTCGTAAACAGGCAATTACTAATCGATTCTAAAATGAAATGGTAACTAAAACTCATGGATAAATGGAAAAAATTATTATCAACAATGAATGCCAAAAATACTTGAGGCCAACTAAAAGCCAAACCAAAACAGGAAGTTTACAACTTAGGAAAGAAAAATAGCTACTAGGAAATTACAGGAACGAAAGTTAAAATAAAAATAGGAGCCTAAGACAACGCTCATAACTCAACTCGTCTCTACTCCTCGACTTGCTCACCTGAAATATAAAACAATAAGGGTCCACCGTTAATGGCGAGTAACTAGACTGTCCTACTTAGAAGTAGAACCAAAAGACATAAGATAACAGGCAAGAAAGCAGGAAACAGAATGTTACAACATCAGTCATATAAACCAACAAATCCAAAATATGGAACAACAGCGGAAACTTAACAATCATCAACATTCACGAAACATATACAAGTTCACAATTCAACGACAAGACTCAACTCGGTCTACAACCAATAACATGCCCCGCTCTGTTTATCATCGATAAACATGACCCGCTCAGTTTACCACCGGTAAACCGATAAATATGACCCGCTCTGTCTTCAACCGATAGACATGACCCGCTCAATTCATCACCGATAAACCGATAAACATGATCGACTCAGTTTACCACCGGGAAACCGATAATCATGACCCGCTCGGTCTTCAACTGATAGACACAACAAGACTTTGACCAAGACCCAAAAGACACCAATCAAGTTCAAAACGTGAAACCACCACAAGTCACGCGCAATTCAATCAATATAGAACATCATACCAACATACAACATCAAGTTCATCAATCATGCAGTTAAAACATAGAAGATCAGGAAATATGAAAAAGGCTAAGTTCATTGGGTTTCGAGCTTGACCCATGAAATACGAGCCTCACGGTTTCTATGGGCTCAGTTCGAAATGCCAACAACAGGAGCACGAACACAATTGAAATGAGAGACTAAAAAACTCAGGCAATAACATACAACGATTATCATGATTCATAAAACCAAATAAAAGTTACAACAGAAAGTTAGAGTTTAAAACAACATATATAAAAAAGGTCCAATCATGGTCATCAAGACCAAGTTGGCGAGTGAAGACAAAACAAAAGATTTGATTTTTAAAACGTTAAAACGCGACATGTATTCAAGAACTTCAAGAAGCATGCTTTCAAACAAGAATCAATGACAACATCAAAGAAAAATCAATCCTTTCTACATCAAGCATACACGCACCATGATGAACAAAGAAATAACAAGATTCTACAATATTTAAACTAAAAACGAATGCAATCATCATGAAAGCTTAAAACTTTAATCAAGAAGAAGACATGACAAGATCCAACATGATTGAAATAAAAAAACAAGAAATAAAAATCAAGCCTTTGATCATCATACTACATGCATAAAACAAGAAGGGAAACCAATGCAAAAAATCACTAATTTACTTCAAGATTCACGAGTAACTTCGAACAAGGTTCAACAATAATAATAACTTGAAAGGTTCATCAAGATTCAAGAAGTTCATGCATAAAACGAGATAACAACTCATGCTTTAAAACACCATACGTACAAATCATAGATTTACAAAGATAATCATACAAGAAATTCAAGGCAATATCATAGAACGGCATACCATGAAAAGATTAGTCAAGAACCATAATAAAACGAGCAAGAAATCGAAAATAAACACCTCATACCACTCGGTTTAAGTAATTAAGAAAAGGAAATATAGGCAAAGGCAATAGGGAAGGGCTGGCTATGGGAAGTCAAAGCAAGATCTTGGGCTCGATTCTGATCACATATATAGAATATAAGTTCGTTGGCCCAAACTAAGGTGTTTGGGCTCAAAAGGCTTAATTCTAAAAGGAAATTTTATGGCTTGATTTATCGATTGATCGATGCCTTCCCACAGACAGCGCCAATCTTTTTATGTCTCAAGAAGCATATATATAAAAAGGTAAAAAGTGATGAGTTGGGGAGTGCCTCAATGTATGCTTACTATATCTCTTGGTGATGACTTGGTTGTGGGTGGACTGATCCTTGATATTGATTGGACTCCTCTGAATGAGCTCGGCCCTAGCTGAGTGAATCCCGCAAAATGAACAAGGGTGACTAACCCGTGGGTGGACCTGAGAATTCCCGTCCGATGCTTAAGTCAACAAAATAGTATGTGTGGAAATGTGGACTGAGAAAAACAAGGTTTGGGGGGAGAGAATGTATTTCTATCTTGGGAAATGTATTCTCGTATTGGGAATTGTGTCTTGGAAAAGTTGCCTCAAATGCCATAAATGTTGGGTATTTATAGATGAGGTTTTTGGAGCTTATTGACAGTTATTTTGGTAGTTGTCAATCAGCTGACATAGGGGAATTTGTGACACCTGTCCTTGGCTGTCCCGATGGTGACATCTGTCCAAAGGGTGTTAGGAGTTTATAGGAATTCCGGGGGTATTTTGGGGCCCAAACACCCGTGTTTATATAGATTAAGTTTTTTTTAAAAACATCGACAATTACATGTTTTTGTAAAAAGTGGAAATTTAAAAAACTTTATCCACTACCTACCCTATTCTTATTTCTATAATAGCTTTCCACCATTTACCAATCCTCCATTAAAAACATAGTTTGCCCCCATTTTTATGAGTAGGTACTTCAAATCTTGTTAATCACATTTTAATTCACATATAAATTTCTTAGGATATAGGTACGATATCATGGTTATGATCGATCTAATATAAGTGCTTGTACAATGAAATAATATACAATTTCTTAAAAATGATGATTTTAACAAAATTTAAAAGATTAATGATATTTTTTAGTAATTTTTTTATTGATATCAATTCAATAATTGTTATACTTAATATAATTTAAAAATCAAGATCATGCATAAAAAAGAAATAAAAGATTATTAATTATTTCTTCAAATTATTGTAACATATGGATAAGAATAAGAAAAATTGTAGGAGATGTCAACGAAATCTACAACAAAAAAAATTACTGTATAAGGTGATACATTATATTTAATATAAAATGGTGAATTTTAAGGTAACAGGAAAAAAATTTGAAGTAAATTTAAATCAATTTTGGAACCAACTTTAACCCGCAATAATCGTTATTAAACTTTAGCTAGTTATTGATTTTTTAAGGATATTTTTGATAAAAGAGAATATAATTACTTTTATACAGTATGATATTTTTTTTAGATATATCTCTTATTAAAAGAAAATTTTAAGGCTTAAAAAATCTAAAACATGAAGTTTTATACTATAATAAATTTTCTTCTAAATGCTTCTCTTTTAGTATTTTTTATATATAGATCAATTATGCCATACAATTGTACCGTACTAAATAAACATATAACAATAATATAGATTCAATTTTAAAAATTTATTTTCTCGTTTATTTCCTCTAAACATTAAAGTCATACATACAAATAAAAAAATAATTATAATACACTTTTTTTTTAATGGAATACACTTAAAAATTTATATATAAAAAACAAATACATTAAGTTAAAACTTATTTTTATCACAACTATTGGGAAAAAAAACTAAAATGTACATTGTTTGTTGATTTTCTAATTATTAGAATCCTAAAAAAAATTATAAGTTAATACGGAGATCCTTCGAATTATATAAAAAGGTCATTTTATGCATGTCAAAATAATAAATCAATAATGATACTTATTTCTGTCAAAAAGAGTACTGGAATTTTTATTATGAGAATACGTATAGGTAATAAATGTATAATGGAAAGAAAATTTTCATCATAAGAATATATAGGATATTAATATATGATCAAAACTAAATTACTTATAATAAAAGAATTAAGGTAAAAGTATTATTTATATTAATTAAATCAAATAACTAGTATTTCTAAAGTTATGTTTGGTTATATATAATGTTTATTAAGGTAGAAAATATATTAAGAAAGAATAAAAAAAATTGCTTTTTTTAGGGTAAGGGAAAAGGGAGGGAAATATTTTAATGAGAGCGCGACACGTGACAAGATGTGGTTCTACTTGCTTCTCTTATAGTATATACTAGGTTAGCACCCGTGCGGATGCACGATATTTAAAAAAAATAATTGATAAAGTTTTGTTTCAATAATGATAATCTATATTGTGTAAGGAAAATTCGAAATAAAAGAAAAGAGCAATGCAAATTTGTAAATAAGCGCAATATGTTGTTATGGTTAGTTCTAATAGTAGAAAGTAATTGTGTTGTAATTTATCCTATATCAATTTTTACTTATTCAACGTATTCATAAAAACTATTATTCTTCCTTAAAAAAATTAAGTATTATTCTTTAAAATTTAAAAATGAATAAAAATAGGCAATTTTGATGAAAAAATGAACAATAATGCCCATATCTATAATAAATATTGTTATTGTTAGCAGTTTCCATTTTATTCTGTAGCAAGGTAACACTTGAAAATGTACAATCTTGACAAAAATATTTCCTTTTTATATTACACTTATACAATTTTAATTTTATCGCGATTAAATTATATACATGATTTTAAAAAATTAATGCAACAACTTTGTGTTATGAAAATTTTAGTATGATTGAATAGTAACAAATAAGGCGCAACAAAGGCCTTAACAAATTATTTGTTGCGGTTATTAGGATAGCCCCTAATAACCGTGACAAATAAGGCGCAACAACATATATTTTGTGTACTATTATAAGTTGTAACTAAAAACAAATATTTTCAATTTAAACACAAATAAGGGTGTGTTTGATTCAACTTATTAAGCATTATAGTAGTTTTATTTTTTATTTTTTTTAAAAAAGTTCATATTAGATAAAATAATTCAGAGCAGATTATTTAAGTTTAGAAAAATTCAGATAAGATCATACCAGATAAAAAAATTAGACCATGTCAGATTAGTTAAAACTATAACTACAATAAAAAATAGCTCAGATTAGAAAAAATTCAATTTATTGATCAAATGATAAAAGTTCAAATTAGATCAAGAAAGTTCAGATAAGATCCGATCATATTAGAAATGTTAAGTTCAGATCATATTAGATCAAAAAAAAAATTAAAAGGAAAATATTGAAGGAAAAACATACAGAGAGTTTTTTTTTTAAAAAAAAAAAAAGTCAAATGAAAGTTTGGAGGGATATTTTTTAATGAGAAGGTGACATGTGGCAGTTGATGATGTCAACGGTTTTTGTTTTAGTAATAGTTATAGATAGATATAATTTTACAACTTAAAAAATCTAAAACATCAAGTTTTACACTATAATAATTTTTTTCTAAATTCTTCTCTTTATTTTTTATACATAGATCAATTAAACCATATAATTGTATTGTTCTAAATAAACATATAGCAATAATATAGATTCAATTTTAAAAAAAATTCACGTTTATTTTCTCTAAAAATTAAAGTCATACATAAAAATTAAAAAATAATTATAATACACTTTTTTTAATAGAATACACTTAAAATTTAAATATACAAAATAAATACAATAAGTTAAAACTTATTTTTATCACAACTGTTGGGGGAAAAAAAAAACTAAAATGTACATTGTTTATTGATTTTCTATTTATTAGAATCCTAAAAAAAATTGATAAGTTAATATGGAGATCCTTCGAATTATATAAAAAGTCATGTTATGCATGTCAAAATAATAAATCAATAATGATACTTATTTCCCTCAAAAAGAGTACCGGAATTTTTATTATGAGAATTTTTATAGGCAATAAATGTATAATGGAAAGTAAATTTTGATCATAAGAATATATAGGAAATTAATATATGACCAAAACTAAATTACTTATAATAAAAGAATTAAAGTACAAGTATTATTTATATGAATTAAATCAAATAGTATTTCTAAAGATATGTTAGGTTATATATAACGTTTATTAAGGTAGAAACTATATTAAGAAAGAATAAAAAAAATTTGCTTTTTTTATGGTAAGGGAAAAGGGCGGAAAATATATTAATTAGAGCGCGACAGGTGGCAAGATGTGGTTCTACTTACTTCTCTTATAGTTTATATATTGATTTCTCTGAGAGATATTATCAGTCCTTTGATAGCGGTCACAAAACTGAACATAAGCATTAACCTCCTTGATATAGTTGGCCAATAAAAGCCACATTGAAGGATTTTCGCAGCTGATTTTGTAGTTTTAGCATGGCCTACAAAAATTGAATCATGACAATGAGAAATAATGAAATTTACCTCACCTCGGGGATGCATCTTCTATTAACTCCATCCGCACATCTTCTATTAACTCCATCCGCACATCTCTTTAAAGAATTTCTTCTTTTGTTGCGAAGAATAGCCATGAGGGAGAGTACCACTAGCTAAATAGTTGGCTATATTAGTATACCAAGAGAATTCCGTACAAAGGACGGAAAAAAATTGATTATCGGGAAAGGAATCATCAATCGGGAGCCCCTTGACAATTTCATCATGAAGGACAAGTCGTGATAGATGATCAACAACAACATTTTCCGCACTCTTCTTGTCCTTAATTTCCAAATCGAATTCTTACAGCAATAGAATCCAACGAATCAAACGCGGCTTAGCATCTTCCTTGGTCATCAAATAGTTTAATGCCGCATGATCTGTATGAACAATCACCTTCTACCCCACAAGATAGGATCGAAATTTCTCCATAACATACACCACTGCCAATAGTTCTTTCTTAGTCCTGGCATAGTTCATCTAGGCCGCATAAATAGTCTTGCTTGTGTAATAGACAGAATGGAGCTTTCCATCCTTCCTCTGACCCAACACTACACCTATAGCATAGTCGCTTGCATCACACATGATTTCGAATGGAAGATTCCAATTTGGTGGTTGTATGATAGGTGCAGATATAAGAGCTTAATTTAACCTGTTAAAAGCCTTAAGACAAGCATCAGTGAAAACAAAGGGAACATCTTTGCCTAAAAGTAGGGGGTGGCTATATGACCAAGAAAACTCCTCACCGCCTTTACAGAAGTAGGGGGTGGCTCAATGACATCTACCTTAGCTTTTTCGACTTTGATGCCTCTATGAGAAACAATATGTGCGAAAACTACTTCTTCTTGAACCATAAAAAGGCACTTTTCCCAGTTGAGGATAAGATTAACTTCTTAACATCTATGAAGCACCCTATTTAAGTTCTCAAGACAACCATCAAACGATGCCCCATAGACGGAGAAATAATCCATTAAAACATCCATAATATCTTCAATTAGACTTGAGAAAATTGTCATTATACACCTTTGAAAGGTGGTAGGAGCATTACATAGTCCAAATGGCATCCTTCGATAAGCGAAGGTGCCTTAAGGGCAAGTAAGAGTAGTCTTTTCCTGATCACTTGGATGGATTGGGATTTAGAAAAATGAATATCCATCCAAGTAATAGAAAAAGGAATGCTTCGTCAACCTTTCTAACATCTGGTCTATAAAAAGTGATGTTTTCAAGTGACCTTATTAAATTTTCTATAATCTATACATATTCGCCACCCTGTTACAGTTCTAGTAGATATGTCTTCATCCTTGTCATTCTTGATAACGGTCATGCATCCTTTATTTGGAACAACTTGAACTGGGTTAACCCACATACTATCAGAGATAGAGTAAATTATACCAACATCAAGCAATTTTAGAACCTCTTTTCTAAATACCTCCATTAAGTTTGGATTGAGCCGTGTTTGAGGTTCAATAGAAGAAGCATGATCGTCCTCAAGAATAATTTTATGCATACAAAATGAAAGTTTGATCCCCTTAATATCATCAATGTTCTACCCTATAACATTTTTATATTTTCTCAAAAAAGTGAGTAATTGCAAAATTTGCATGGCATCAAGTTAGGAGCTAAACATACATACTTCAAAGAAGGGGGGGAAGGGATTTCAACTCTACCTCAGGAGACGTAATACTCTCCTTAGATTCTCCATGTCTCAACAACTCCTTGGCATGCTCATCATTAGTTAGTGAATGTGATTCCTCCAAAAGCTTGTTGTACACCCTAGTCTCCCAATCCTCTTCATCAACATTTCCCAAGAGAATGGTTTGTAGTGAATCATCAAGATGTGTATTTGGAGTCTTCACTTCGATCACCTCATCAAGAGCATCCACTCTATAAATAATTTCTCCCATAAAAGGAGCCTCAATGGAACTTGTGAGATTATACTCCATTTTTTCATTACTTACTTCAAAGGTAATCTTCCCATTTTTCATGTCAATGATGGCTCCAGCAGTTGCCAAGAAAGGTCTCCCACGAATGATAGGGACATGCGCATCTTCATCTCCATAACTGCAAAATCTCATGGAATGAAGAACTTTCCAACACGGAGAGGAACAACTTCAAGAATACCAAATGGAAACTTCACAGTCCTATCGGCCAATTGCAAGGAGATGCGTGTGGGTTTTAGTTCACCCATATGAAGCTTCTTGCAAATAGACAAGGGCATTAGACTAACACTAGCCCCAAGATCGCAAAGCCCCTTTTTGATTTCAATATCACCAAGCTTGATAGGAATATATTAACTACTAAGATCACCACGCTTCTTTAGAAGCTTGTTTTATAATATAGCACTACACTCTGCCATAAGTGAAACAGTTGTATTCTCCATGATTTTGCTCTTGTTTGAGAGCATGTCTTTCAAAAAATTTGCATCAGAGAGTATCTCAGAGATAGTATCCAAGAATTGTATGTTTATGTGCAACTTATTTAGTATGTCAAGAAACTTGCCATATTTCTTTTCTAGCTTTGCTTGTGCGAACCTTTTTGGAAATGGAACTGGTGGCTTGTATGGCTCAATGGGAACAGGAGTGGACCCCTTTATTTCAGGTTCAACAATCGCATTCTCTACCACCTTCTAAGTCTCAACTACATCTTCCATAACTCTTTTTTATGGCTCCTTAACCGGATGATCTTCTAACTCTTTTCCGCTCCTTAAAGTGACAACATTCATTTGACCCTTAGATGATTGTTTAGTATTTACTGGAAATTGACCTGGAGGCCTTGAAGATTTACCTACGTTTTGAGCAATTTGGCTTACTTGATTTTGCAAGAGTTTATGTTGAGCTTTCATTTCTTGAACTGATTAGGTCATGGTGGACATAAAATTCTCCATCATAAACCCAATCTAATACTAACTTAAAAATGAAAAATAATAATAATAAATTAATTCCTAACTATACTGAAGCCCACCTTCCTAAAGGCTAATACCCACGAAAATCCATACAGTACAAAACCCATGCAATTCTAGCCTAAAATCTTTCATCACGCATCATTTTTCTTCATCTTGTAAATCTTTCATCTTCTGCATATCACCATATCTCATATATGTCTCCACCATATCACATTATTACTATCATTTACATCCATATCCCATCCATATTACACTACCCTCATCATAATCGATTCATATCACTACAACAAATATGGGTTTAGGTAACACCCTAAAAGTGTTACTTAAAGGACTAAAAGTGTTACATTAGACTATAGGTAACACTTTTGATATCACTTTTAAAAGTGTTCCTTGAAATATTTTAGGTAACACTTTTGATACGTTATGTAACACTTTAAAGTGTTACTTTTCATATCTTTAGGTAGCACTTTTTATGTTACTCATCATCTATTGTAGCACTTTTTAAAATATTACGTATCACTTTCCATCACTTGAAGTAACACTTTATTGAAAATTAGGTAACACTTTCCCTTAATTAGTAACACGGTTGTAGCACTTTAATTTAAATAATGTATCACTTTTCAATTATTTTAGGTAACACTTTTTGTAATATAATAATAATGAATATAATAATAATAATAATAATAATAATAATAATAATAATAATAATAATAATAATAATAATAATAATAATACTAATACTGAAAATGATAATAATGAGAATGATGAATATGCTAATAATAATATAAAAAAATGATAATAATCCATAACAACATTAAACAATGATAACAATAATATAAAGAACCAACAAAGACAAGAATAATGTACATATACAAATAATAATGTAAATGAATTCGAATACAAAGTAGTCCTAATAATGAAAAAAATTAAAAACAACTCATTCAATTCAAAGTAGTCCTAATAAATGCTAATTCAACCTAAAATAACCAACATCTTTCATGACGTCTAGTTATTTTGAGAACTTAATTTATATCTTTTTCTCCATGCTTGTGTGTGACTTCATATATGATATCACTATTCTCATAAATCATCATTGTCCTGGCCCTGTAAAAAAAGGAAAAAAAAAATTAGTTAGTATAAAAACTTTACAAACTAAGAAATGGAGTAGCACAAAATTTAGTCATGAAAATCAATCCCTTCATGCTAAAAATACTTCTGTTTTTTCATTTAAAAAGATTTTATTAACCATCAAAGTAAAAAATAAAAATAAAAGTACCAAGTTCCGCAAACATATCTAAAGCGCAGTAGCAAATAGATATATTAATTAAAGTAACATAAATCAATCAATTAGTCATAGCTATATCTGTAGCAAATACATATTAGCAGAAGCAACTAAATCTAACATTATACAATAGCAATATTAAAAAAATTACGAAAAAAGATTTAAAAACCGAAAATTGATTAATTGAAAAAATTGAATTTTAAAAACTGAAAAAAAATGAATTGAAAAAACGAAAAGGAAAAGTTGCATACATTAAGATGAAATAAGATGGATGATGATGATGGTTGGAGAGTTGAAACCTACAAAATTTCAGAACAGAAAGAACTAGAATGGAAGAGAATAGGAGAGAGTCAGACTGGAAAGAAAAAACGCACAAAAACAAGTTAGGGTTCTCGTCAAAAAAAAAAAAGTTAGGGTTTTGATATGTTAAGGAGAATAGGAGATGCCTCACACGGATGGACAGTTGGAGATTTGTGAGTTTGGGCCTTTCCAAAATATATATGGGTGCGTTTGATTTCTTGGAAATTTTTAGCTGATCTGATCTGATTTTTTCTGAATGTGGTAATTATTATATATAGTTTATAATTTTTTGAATTTGATCTGAACTTTTCTGATCTGATTTTCTGAACTAATTTGATCTGAATTTTTGTAAATAAGTACAATAATGTTTATTTAAGTTGAATCAAACACGCCCTATGAAAATTCCTAATCTATTTACTTTATGCTAATGGTGTCGGTTTATCGGTGCTGCTGAATCCAATATCGAGTACCCGGTGCCAAAGATTTTTTCCATGGTCCAAAAGGCAATACTCATGTTTTCTGCTCATCCTAGAATATGTTTATGATGATTTAACTTGATATTAAAGTGGCAAATTATTTTTTTTTTCTAATTCTTGTATAAGTATTTTTAGTTGTTGAAATTTTAGCAAATAATTAATCCACATTTTCTTATCAGAAAGCAAATAATCTACTTAAGGATTTATCCTTCAATTTTTGCTCTTTTATCATAGTTATTTTAAGTGTATAGTAACTAGAGCTGGGTGTGGGTCGAGTTCGCACATACGATGCCCCAATGGGCGTGACACAAGTTGGGTCCGCCCTAGTATGAATCTAGTATGAATCTGCTAGTGGTATGACACGACATGAGGTATGCTCAAGGGGCACGAGTCGTGCATAGAAAATACTTAATATTTTATATTTTCAAAACTTGGCATGAGTATGACAGCATCCCACTAGTTGGAAAACTTATTAATTATGAGAAAGACATTTGCCAAAACCCGCAGAAAAGAATGACCAATTGCAGCCATACATACAGCTCACACGCAAGCAGTTCAAGAGCACTTTGACGGATTCGTTTCGACCGCGACGATTCGGTATTATTTATGAGGACCCTAACTCTTTATAATCATATATGTATGTGATTTTGAGTGATAATTATCTTATTTATGATAGTGTCAAGTTATAATTTGAATAGTATATCTTGTTTCATCAACTCTGTTTTGTTCAAAGCTTCAACTTTGACGTATTTTACAGATCAGTTAAGAGTCGTGTGAGTTGTCATTTTGAAGCTGATTACATCTAGTTTTACAGGAAAATATCAGAAAATTTATAAGAAATTGTCTTCTAGACTTTTTATGGGTTCGGACACAGGCTGGTCGCTACTTTGATGTGTTGATTTCGTTATTTTTAGATTTGATCCTCTAACTTTTCTAAATTTTGCAGGATTATTGGAAATGAATTAGAGGTCGTCTGAGTAGTCGTTTTAAAGCCTATGATGTCTATTTTTATGGAAAAATATCATTTAAAATTTTGAAAAATATTCTTGCAGGTGATTTACAGGTCTAAAGTTAGGTTGGTCAGTGCTGGTTGTGCTGCAATATTTTTGCATTCTCAATCGGCATTGATTACATTGTTGTTGATATTTACTTTGTTTTGTTTTTTTAGTTTTCTATTCTATATTATTTGACTTTATTTTATTTGATATGATTATTTGATAAGATATTGTTTGATTTAGTTATTTGTTATCTCACTTGATCTTTTTATAATTCCATTAGCTTATGTACATATTTTTTTCTCATGTATATATATTAATTTTGGACCAATTTGATCTTAAGACCTTTGATAGTCTGTATTTAGTTAGTATTTTTCGTAGTTTTTATTAATTTATTTTCTATTTTTATTTAGTTTTTGTTAGCATTTTTAGGCTTTTTAGTTTAGTTTTGTTTCGGTAGTCCCCTTCTCCTTTTCTAGGATTTCCTCTTTTTTTTGCCTTGTTTCTGCGTTTTCTTCCCCTTTTGCAGGTCTCGAGTCGATTTCAGAACCCGAGGAAGCGAGCCGGGAACCTCGAGGAAGCCACAGAGTCCTTATGCCATGCCATGTGAAAAGAGGGCCTCAGCGGGCGCTGGAAATCCCTCAGCGCCCGCTGAGATGAGTTTTGGGCATGAGCATTTTTAGGCTGAAGGCAGTAGCATTTTGATGACCTTTCAGCGGCAGCTGATGGATTCCCAGCGGCCGCTGATCATGAAGCTGCAAGCACTTTTGAGCACAAAGGAGAAGACAGCAGCCGCTGACCTCAACTCAGCGCCCGCTGTCCCTCCCCTGTATTGAGGCAGTACCTTCACAAAGGGCTGGCAGCGGCCGCTGACCCCAACTCAGCGCCCGCTGCCAATTTTCCTCCCAGCCTGCAAGCCTAGGAATATAGGGTTCTGCGGGCGCTTTCATCGCCTCAGCGCCCGCTGAAGTGCTTTTCTGTATTTTTTTAATTAGTTTTCTTTTGTTTTGCTCGACTTTTTGGGCCATTGTATATATACTCTTTCTTCCCTTTTCTTCAAGGTAGCTGATGTTAGAAGCTCAAATTAGGGTTTAGGTTAGTTTTAATGCTTTGTTCTTCATTTCTCTTGTAATTTCTACTCCATTTCCTTCTTAATTTATGAAAAGTTCTTGTTGTTCTTCTTCTCCTTCTTGTTCTCCTTCTCAAGGTATTTTATAGCTTCATTTATTGCTTTGATTTCTTACCTTTTTGTTGTTTAATTGTTGGTTTTAGTTGTTTATGTTTGTTATTTGTTTGTTGTTCTATTTATTTATATTTGTTTCTTGTTGATTTAGTTTTTAGTTTAGTTTTAGGTTTTAATTGTTAATTTGTTTTGTTCTTAGTTTTAGGTTTAATTATGTTTTTAGTTTTAGTTTTAATTATGTTTTATTTATTTATGTTTGAGTAGTTAATTTCTAGGGTTTTGAGTGAAACTTCTCAATTCCTCCATGATTGTGGTTTAGTTGTTTTTAGGCTTGGTTGTGATTTTGTCAGTACCTTAGGATTCGGTAATGTTGAGTCATGTGTTTAGCTAGCATAGGATTCATTGAAGAATCCCCACCGAAGGACCGAAAGGTGAACGTGGATGATGACTTCCTTTGCCCGATTGATGGAAGCACCACGAAAGTTGGGCCTTCGATCAAGGGAAAGTTACCGGTCTTCGTGATTTTGTGCTTAGGACTTGTTAGATGTGTCGCTGCACGAAAGTGAGTTGTATATGTCTTTCCGGTCATCGTACTAGCTCGAAAGAGTGGTACGATCATAGAACGACCTCCCCTTATCCACGACCTAAGTCTAAGTTTCGATTGATTCATAATTCATGGTGGCGTGAGTTGTGGATCTCTTACCCTAGTCCCTTTTGTTCTTGTTTCCTTAGTGTAGTTTTAGTTAGTTCCCTTCGCCTCTCGTGACCATTATTTGACCTAGCTTGTTCGACGCTCACGCCTAGGCTAGTGCGAAGTACCTTCCCCGTGTTCGACACCCCCACTCATACTACGACGGGGGTTTTTATTTGGTAAGAAAACCCCTCCTATCAACCTTCTTAACACAGACTTAATAAAAATTGATCACAATAAATGTTCCAAATTTGTAATAAAATAAACCCACCTAGTAATATTCATTTTTAGGATATAAGTTGAGATATCTTTGAATTCGGGAATATTAAAAGTACGACCACAAAAAGACCTAGTAGAGATCGCTTACAGGGGACGGGCCCAAACCACGATTGGCTCTTAATAACCTATCTCCGAACCCATACTCTTATGCACGTCCATATGGGGCCAATTTCCCCTGGCATTGGTATTTCATCGGTGACCGTGGACCGTATAAATGCACGGTGGCGACTCCTAATAGACCACATTCACTTGCAGTGTGACGTTAACGATAATTCAAAACAACTCGTGACGTAGGCGACCGGAAACGACCCCTACAACCTTGATTAAAAGGTGCCTTGGCTTGAAATCCTGGTGGAGAGTTGAAGTTGTTGCGAGGTGGTGGAGATGGATTGAGTTATGCTTGAGTGTTCTTGTGTGAGAGCGCAGGATTATGCTTCCACCCTACATTATATGTGTTAGAATAAAGATCAAACAGCCGCCTTGGATTGGAATTATAGAGAGAATTGGCTTGCTCAATAGACATTCTATCATTGTTGGTTTGACATTGATTAGCAGCATGACCTTGTACTCCACACATTTGACATGTAACCGACATAAAGGTTCCAATTTGGAATTTATCAACCCTATGAGATAGTGCCTGCACAATACTAGCCAATGAGGTTAATGCATCAACATCATATTTACCTCCCTTCTTAACACTGTTTCGACCACTTGGATGATAGTTATCATTGGTCGCCATTTTGTCAATCAACTCCTTTGCTTCAACGAGACTCTTTGACATAAGGGAACCGCCCGATTCAACATCAATGTAGATACAAAACTCATGAGTAAGACCATTGTAATAGTTTGTATCAACATCCATTCAGGGATCCCATGATGGGGGCATTGTCTTTGCAATCTTATGAACATTCTCCATGCTTCATATAATGATTCATCATCTAATTGCTGGAAGGTTGCTAACTCATTCCTCAGCTTCGCATTCTTTTTTTTTTTGCCCCAAATACTTCATTAAGAATGCCTTAGCAAGTTTGCCCCATGTATCAAAAGTACCAACACCTTCATCTGTCAACCACTTCTTTGCCCTATCTCGAAGAGAAAAAGGAAAAAGGCTTAGTCGAATAGCATCCTCACTCACATTGTTGATTTTCACAGTGTCGCACTTCTCCAAGAAACTGGAAATATGGCTTACATGACATTCATTGGCTAATCCTGCAAATGACTCGTTGGAGATGAACTAGATGAATTAAGGATTGAGTTAAAAATTCGCAGAATTGACGATCGGTCGAACAATGCTAGATAGTGCACCAGTTGCAGTTTCTGGTGCATCATAGTCCCAAAGAGTTTTAGTTTGTTGATCACCCATGGCTTCCTTTTTAATTTTATTTTGTCTCTTCTTACTTCCTTGCTTGCGTGTAGTAGCCTCAATTTCAGGATCTAAAGAAATCAAAATATGTGGATCTATACGTCAAGTTTGCATGCAAGAAAGGTAACAGGAAACAAAAGATTAAATAAACAAGAAATAATAGACGAAGTAACAAACTAAATAAATTTAAAAAAAAATTAGCGAAAATAAATCAAACATAACTAAGATAAACACCGTTAATCCCGACAACGTGTAGCAGCCCCGGAAATTCGGGCCTTTTCCTTTCCTTATAAAACTTACATTTTACCAAAAACCATAGCTCGAATTTCTAGAGTTGCTACTCGTACGTACGCCCACCTCTGATAAGAAATGGGTATACGAATAAGCAAGAGAAGGATCGTAATGTTTTCAAATTCCAAAGCGGATTTTATTCATAATACCAAAGTCGTACAAAGTTTAAATCCAAAACATTAAAAGTTAAAATAACTCATTACAAGTTGTTCTACTAAAGCATAAAGCCTATGATCAAATGGTTTAGCGCAGCTAATTCCAATAAGGGTTCCTCATCAGCCTCAAACAAGTAAGCCATCCCTACTACTCACCTGCACAAAACCCCGAAGGAAAACAACAAACAAACAATAACATAAAAATCAGAAAAACTGAGTATGATCGACTCTACTGCGTAAAACGGGTTTTAGTTTAAAAAAATAGTTGACACAAAAGAAACATCGAACATTAACTGAACCATAATTAACCAGTTTAAAAAAGTGAACGTGATAGGGCCTCTTTCATCCTGTCTCGGACTTTTCGGCCTAGCTTGCAGGTTGTTGACAGAGTGTCCCGAGTGTATACACCCCTCACAGAACTGATGCGCATCCGCAAGTGCACGCCAAAAGTTCAGGAGGAGGACGAAAGCAGATTAAAAAAATTTCAATGATTGTTCAACACATGTCCGACCTATTGCGTGTCCGCCACAACAATAGGCCCACATTAGGTATTGCCCAATGAGACACCATTCATCACCCTAATAGGTCGTCACCGTTCGGGCTACTTTCCCTTTGAAGATTGTTTCACTTTAAGTTTAGGTTCATTTTGTTTTGAAAGTCATTTGAGCGAGAACAATATCTCAAAATAAATCAATGAACCAAAATTCCGCACTTTAAGAATTCTCCATGAAAAATCAAACCATCACTACCAAAAAACTCATACAACGAGGGCAACTTATCATGATTAAAGAGGTCAATATGGGTATTGTTTTACTTAATGATGCCTAGAAAGGCAATTATTTTTTACTCATTGATATTAATAATGAAGACAATATGATTATTTTGCCCCCTTAGAATTTTGAAACTTTGCCCTATTTGACAATAAATAAACTGTTTAAATCAAGGAAAACAAAATGTATTGCCTTTGTTGATAATTAATGAAGGCAATTTTGTTTGCCCATTTTGTAACGACCTGTATTTTATCAACGTTGTTTTCAGAGAAAACAACAATACAAATCATAATTAACTAAAAGTTTTCAAGTTTAATTTAAATAATAACAGCGGAAGCTCTAAACTTATTCAATTTAATTAATAAACTTTAAAATAATCCAAAACAAATAAAATAACAAAGTCCTTTATTAACATTCAACTACTAAAGTCCATAAGAACAATACTAATAGGCTAGGATTTCTAATGGGTAGCTAGGCTATTGAACTTGCTCGCTCTCAATCCCAACCCTTGCGACACCCAACTAATCTTCATCAGTACCTGAAAATGAAATATTGGGGTCCACAATCAGTGGAGATTAATTAGATTGTTCTACTTAATAGTAGAACGCAATTAGAAATATAATAATGAGAACAAGTCACAAGAAATTCCAAAAAAGATAACAAGGTCAGCATTATGATACAACATATACAATTCATGAAACACGCAGCGGAGAAATACACACGAGCAAGTTACTACCAAACTTTCCATCTAAGCTAGTACTGACTCTAGACTGTAGACTCTTATTCCTTAACTTTCACATTCCAGTTCTTCTTATTGTTCTAATCTGTGACACGGTCATATGCTCCTAGGGGAAAACCTTAAATCTTTCCCCAACTTTCCTTGTCTCACGCCGGGTCAACAACAAAGGATCTACTTCCCGAGCGCTGGGATCCAGAACTGTCACCATTCCGCTGCGGGACAGTGGCTTCGACTATACCCATGTTTGTGGCACTTTAGTCACTAGATGGGCGATCACTTCATAGGTTATTATTCTTTCATTAACTTTCCAGTTCACAACTTTGACTTTTTCAACATATCTTTACCTCTAGTTCACTCTAGTTCAACTCTACTTGACTCAAAACCCTAGACAATACACATGATTCACGACACAACTAGCATACAACATTCGAAAATTCCCATGCAACCATTAATACATCAATTTAACAAGTTCATACATTAAGACATGCAATTAACATAGTTCAACAATCATAATTCAATCATCAATAATATCACACCAAACCTTGTCCCTTAATTCTCCATCACGCACGGCCTTCCTCATAAGTTAGTCACAATATTCAATCTTTCATAACTAAATCATTAAATCAAATAACTAAATAAAATACAAGTCTTAATTAATCAATGTAATTTTAGGAAAGTGTTCAAAATCTAATCTTTTTTATCATAAAACAATGAAAAATTAATCCTTTTTATTCTCTATATCTGTAATGACCCAGATTTTATTGGTATTTTTGCCGATAATTATGTGTATTTATGTGTTAGTTCAAATTTATTTTTTTGAACTATTTATTTTATTTTATGTGAATAATTTCGATTTAATTCGAAATATTTATTTTCAGTTTTTATTATTTAATATTTTGGGCTAAATCGATTATTGCATGATTAATCATGTAAAATATGTAAATTAGCCCAATGGATCACGAGAGCCCATTTTTAGGCCCATTTTTACCCCTTGGCCGGTTTTTAGCAAGCATGGCAAGGCTTGCCACTTGCTTAGTTTTCACACTTAACCAACTTCTATAAATAGGAGTGGTTAGTGAGCCTTAAGATCATTTTGTCCACTTTGCCATCTAATGCTCTTGCCATCAAATTCAAACACATTCCCTCTCAATTGTTCTCATTCACACGCCATTTTTGGCATCGATCATCATCTAATTGTTCATCCATCTTTTGAATCCCAAACTTAAAGATTCAAAGTCTATTGATCTTTAAGTTCTAAAACACAATCTAAACATCAACAATTTCTTTCAAGATCACTTGGTTGGGTTGTTTCCGGGTTGTTCATGCTCGTGTGGGTGTTCATGGTGGTGACCGTGTGGTGCCGTGATTGAGGCCGTGCAAGAGGGGTGGTTCGAGTGGTGAACCGTGCTGAGTTGCTCGTGTGAAGCCGTGTGTGCAGTGGTTCGTGGTGGTTCGTGGTGGTTCGTGGTGTCGTGCTGGAAGACGTGGTGCCGTGTTGAAGGCCGTGTGCAGCGTGTTGTGTGACCGTGTTTGTTGTGTTTCCGGACTGCACTTTTTGTATTGATTTTGTGTGTAATCCTCAATAAGGTAACATACTTTCTCAACCTTCTTGGTATACTATGTTTATAGTATAGATTAAATGCATGTTTGGGTTGTTTGATGGTGAATATCCATGATTTTATGTATGGTTTATATTCTGAATTTTTATGTGGTTTATATGACGTTTTTGTAATGGTTTCCATGATTTTATGATTGATTATAAATTGTTTTATGATCATGATAATTGTGTTAAAGGTTGGTGAATGTTGGATAATTGGAAGGATAATTTTCGTATGAATTGATTGATGAATATGCGTGTGGATTGAATGGGTTTGGATGAGTTCTTGATTGAGTTCTTGAATCTTGATTGAGTTCTTGATTGAAGATCTTGAATCTTGAATGATTTCTTTATGAGTTCTTTTTGAGTTAATTGAGTTCTTTAAGAGTTCTTGATGAGTCTTTATGAGTTCTTGGTCGAATCTTGAAAGTTAAAGATAATGGTTTAAGAGTTAAAGAAAGTTAAAGATTGCGTCTAAGATGATTAAAGAATGGTTAAGGAATGATGGATTATGGTTGGTTAGACTCAAGATCAAGGCGCAAAGGCAATCTTGAGTATAACTTCGATGTTTAACTAGTTATTTTCGAGAATCAAGGCGCAAAGGCAATTCTTCAATTTAATTTAGTTATTATTGAGATATTAAGATGATTAAATGATAATTAATAAGTTAGCTTGATTTCATTTCTAGACGCCTAAAACCTAGAGTAAGATTCTTTGTTTTTGGGTTAAGACGTTGCCCCTATTCCATCCGCGGTATTGGGATAGTTGGAGTCTTTCTATGTTATCCTTTGAATTTCCAGTAAGATTGGTTTCACGGGACATGGATTTCCAGTAAGATTGGTTTCATGGGATTTTTTGGGAGTAAGATTCCCGGTCCTAACATAGTAGAAAGTTCGAATGCGTAAGATGCGTTCGTACGAGCGTAGTCCGGTCTAGAATATGAATGATTGCGCCAAAGATAGTTGGTTAAGTTGGTTTGAGTCGAGTTCACGTTTTGGGTTGTTCTCGTACTTTGTTTATTGATGTTGTTTATTTGATTTATGCTATGTGCATGTGTATTCCCATTAGGGGGAGTCAGTTATGTTACTCGCCACTAATGGTGGACTGTTGTTTGTTTTTTTTCAGGTATTTCTGATGACGATACTCTTGCTTAGCTTTGGGTTGGGCGAGCGACGTTTTATGTTTTTGTTATTTGATTTATTTTCTATTTCTGTCGTTTATAGATAGTGTTGGTATATTGTATGGACTTTATACGTTATCGTTGGACTCTTTATACGTTGTTTTAGACTCTGACGTGTGGTTGGAGTTACTCGTATTTTAGTGTTTCTAATTTGACTTTTGGACTAGTATGTACAAACTTGTGGGTATTTGTACGTTTTTGGTTTATTAATAATATTTTCGAGGAATTAGTTTAATTTCTTAAGTATTTTGAGTTGTAGTTTCTAACTATTCGACTCGTCGGTTTCTTCCGCACCGATTTAAGCAAGTCGGGTTGTTACAATATCACACGGCTTTTATATAGATAATATAAACAAAATTTAATCTTTTCCTTTAATTTAAAACCTTAAGATTAAATCAGTGTTATTTTCGAGTAGAACAATTACCAAAACGTAATCAATACACAGCGGCATCATCAACAAATCAAGACTCAAACTTTATTTTTCAAGAACTTAGTTAATTTAAGAAAAAAATCAAGAAATTCTTCAAAGAACATTAATAGAACAAGATTATAACAAAAAGATCAATTCTTGAAAAGAATAAGTCACTCGAAAATCATGAACAGTTCGGTTTTCACAGGTCAGAAATAATTCATTAGATTAATCATCAAATTCATACAAGAATTAAAGAAAATGAACAAATTCATATCAAAACTCTCTTAGAATAACACGGCTAACACACGGCTAGATCAATACGCAACTTTCATAAATTCAAAACTAGTTCTAAGCAATTCTAAACATGTTCTAAACTTATTCTAAAGATTATAAGACTAATCTATTCTAAAGATTTAGGAGAACAACTAATTACCTAACAATGAAGGACAAAGGGTTCGAAAATACTTAGGGGTGGCTGAGTGGTACACGACTCGTTGGCTTGGTTTCTTTGAACTTCTTGCTTCAGTGTTTCAGTTGTTGATCAGTGAAGAAATATTAGGAGCGTTTTGTAGTTTTTTGTGATTGATTAATGTTTGTAGAAGGAACAAGAACTTTTGATCATCATAAAAGAATAGGGTCATGAGCTTCAATAATAGTGAGGGTTTGGTGATCCTAAAATACTTCCTCTGTAACATATTAATGGGAACAAGTCATTTTGCACGCATTTTAAGAAGAGAAGGTATTGTATCAGACATGTCTGACAAAAATATTATCGTCATACCACTTCAATTGGGTTTTTGTTTTTCTTCAGGTTAGTGTAATTTTCATCAAGGTTATAGTTGTTTCCTCCAGGTTAGTGTTTTTTCATCCAGGTTAGAGTCGTTTGTCATCTAGTTGACCTGATAAAAAATACAAACTAACATGGACAAATAGAAACTAACCTGGAAAAAAATACAAACTAACCTGCACAAGTATAAACTGACCTGGAAAAAAAATACAAACTGAACTGAATAAATAGAAATGAACCTGTACAAAATACAAACTAACCTGTAAAAAAATACAAATTGACCTGGACAAATATAAACTGACCTTGACAAATAGAAACGAACTTGGACAAATAGAAACTAACCTGGAAAAAATACAAATTGACCTCTAAAAAAAAATACAAACTGACTTGGACAAATATAAACATACCTGGACAAATATAAACTAACCTGGAAAAAAATACAAACTAATTTGGACAAGTATAAACTGACCTCGAAAAGAAAATACAAACTAACCTGGAAAGTTTAGCAACTGACCTGGTTTCTTCACTATCTTCATAAGTTAGGCCACTCTTATTAATCATCATCACCGTCATATACTTCCAGTTAGTCCACTTCTAGTATACCATTCATCATCATATACTTCCAATGTCTTTTGAATCAACATCTCACTCTTTCTAATATCCGTTGAATCATCATCGAAGCAACCACATTATAATATCACGATCATCATCATCATCATCGAAAAAAATCATCTTCAGATCTTCATTAATGCTCGGTGTATGTTGGAATCTGGGGCGGTGGTGATGGGATTTGGTGGATGACTTGCAGGGTTTTAATTATTGAAAAGATGAAATTGTCTTTTTACCAAAATTTTCATCTCGTTGCGATTCGCAAATTGATCGATGGATCTTTTTAAGTTAAGGAATCATTTATAGAGAATCAATTCATTGAGGGAATGAAAATTTACAATTAAACATGAAAACTGGTCTAAATTCCTTGAGCACGAATTCGTTAAGTTGTGGTTGTTTGTGTAGGGGGTTTGGCCTCAGCCTATCTGACAGTAAACATTGGGTTAAACAATCTGACCCAATACTTTCACTTTTAAGAAAGAGATTTAAGGGTGCAAATGAACAAATTGATCAAAAATAACTTTAAGATTAGTAACTTATGATCTCAATCTTACTTGTATTAAAACTATTTTGATTAATTTGTTCATCTACACCCTTAAATCATTACCTTAAAGTACGTGCAAAATAACTTGTTGTCATTAACATGTTACGGAGAGAGTAGGATAGTTAGGAGATAAATGTTGGATTTTTAGGTTAAGTCAAAATAGATGTAGTTTGCTAATTATGGTTGGAAAATAGAATAAAATAAATAAAAGAAAACGTTAGAGGGGGCCGTGAGGCTTGGCACACATAAGGGGGTAATGGGCCTCGATTTGGCAAGATGAGAATGGATGGTTTTGGCTTACCCCAACATAAATCCTGACTATACTTACTAAATAATTAAATAATTAATTAATTAAGGAAAATTTAAAATAGCCAAAAGTTTTGGGTTATTACACTTTTTGAATTGAATCAAAGAGGGCAAACATCTAAAATTGGCTTTGAAACCTAATACAACGGGGTTACAAGGGCAATACTAAAATTGTCATTATAACCTAAGAAGATAAATTTTGTATCAAATAGGGCAATTTTAAATGTCCTTATTGAACAAATTTTTTGTAGTGCATAAGGCAAACTTGCCAATCCAATTCACCACTCGTAACTCATCGTTCATTCATAGACAACACTTATACTTCTTGAATCAAAGCAAGTTCTAATATTCACCAATCCATACCCAAATTCTATGACGTAAATACTTCATCAAACAATAACAATCAAAGAATTACTAAAGAGCGTCATACTTTTCGACAACATAAGCATAGAAGAAATTTTTTGAAAATAATATACTTATAATCATGCTTTTCGAAAATACATATGTATATATATACCAAATAACTTTTGAAAATAGTAAAGTAAAGTTACATAAAGCATTTTGAACTTTTAAGTTGCAAAAATCACAATATAATACATAGTAAATTTTCGAAAATTGGAAATAATATTTCCAATTTATAAGAAAATATTTTCAAAAATTTCAGAATTTGTAAATGAAATAATTAAGCTTCTTTTGGACTTCTAATGGGTATTTGGTACACAAATTATATGATCTAAAACACATGTACACAACCCTTAGTCCAAAAATAAATTTTATTTTGATTTTCGAAAATAACGAAAGCATAATTAAACCATCACATTAGCACTCTAAAATACGCTTAAAAATATCCCTTGAATGCCCATACATCCACAAGAAACACTACTACTTTGTACTACAATTAATCATAATTTTACGTCATCAAAACAACCTTAAAAAATAACTAAAACAACTACTTAAGCATGCATATAACTTCTACTAAAGCATAAATAAACATAATTTTAAAACATTAAAACTAAGCTAGAAAATAATACTAAGCATGCTAAAACAAAAGAGTAAAAATAACTAAGCTAGACTAAGCACAAAAGAACCTAGGGGCTAAAGAAAGCGGTAGACATCGAAGCATACCTCAAAGTCTGGAAGGCTACTTTAAGTTCGCTCCCTCCTCAGAAAAACAACTCAATTCTCTCAGTTATTCTTCCGTGAAAACTTTTCACTTGTTACTCCTCTTTTCTTAGAGGAGAAGTGGAAGAAAGGTAGAGAGAATTGTGAGGAGTCATGGATGGGTGAAGAGCTTTATTTATAGGGTGGAGAGGTGGAGGAAAGTGGTAATTTTTTCGATGTGGGACAAAGCGTGGGTGGTGGTGGTGGTGTGCCGTGTGGGAAGGGAAGGATAAGGGGGTGAGTGGTGGTGAGCTTGCCTCGGGAGTTGTATTGTCAAGCACTGATGAATGGATGACTTCTTGACTAAGCACTCTAATAATGCAGCAAGTAAAATACGGCAAGCATAAAACGGCCTTTAAAAACTAAAATTCTAAGCCATAAAAATATTTTTATTCACCAAAATATTTTTCCATGGAAATAATTTTTGGCAATACATATATATTATTTTCGTAAATACATATTCATGTTTTTTTTATTGTTAAAATATTCCAACTTTAAAAATAAATTATTATTTTCCGAAAATAATATTACGGCAAAATACTTAGTTTATAATAAATTACTTTTTGAAAAATAATTCAAAAAGCTCTTTTTAAAAAATATAAAAGCTCTTTATAGAAAATATTATTTTTGAAAATCCTTGAAAAATTATGGGTATTACATCTACCCCCACTTAAAATCAAAGTTCGTCCTCGAACTTACGGAGCTAGTACTACATCCTCTCTCCCTTAGAAAATTTCGTCCCGGAACTGTTACATACCTGGCAGAAAAAGCTCTGGGTAACAAGTCCTCATATCGTCCTCGGATTCCCATGTTGCTTCTTCCGTTTGTTGGTTCGTCCATAGGACTTTCACCAACTTTACTTGCTTGCTTCCAGTATCCTGCGTTTTAGAATCGAGGATCCTAACGGGTCATTCTTCGAAAGAAAGGTCACTTTCAAGTTGGACTGACTCGGGTTGAAGAACATGGCTTGGGTCATGGACATACTTCCTAAGTTGTGACACGTGGAAAGCATTGTGGACTTTCTCTAACTCAATGGGTAAAGTTAGTCTGTAGGCTACGTCCCCAACTCGCTCTAGTATCTCATAGGGTCTAATATACCGAGGGCTTAGCTTTCCTTTACTCCCAAATCTCTTCACTCCTTTTGTTGGTGATACTTCTAGCAAAACCTTCTCTCCAACCTCAAACTCCAATATTCTTCTGTGCCTGTCCGCATAGGACTTCTGTCGATCTTGTGCTGCTTTCATTTGATTTTGAATAAGTCTCACTTATTTGCTCATTTCCTCGATCATCTCTGCTCCGATAGTCATTGACTCACTGATGTCACTCCAACATAACGGACTTCTACACTTTCTCCCATAAAGTGCCTCATACGGAGCCATTCCAATACTGGCATGATAACTATTGTTGTTGGAGAACTCAATCATTGGTAATCTTTCATCCCATGCTCCACCGAAATCTAGTGTCCATGCTCTCAACATATCTTCGAGTGTTTGTATTTGTAATACCCCAAAATTTTGGGATATTTTAAATTTTTATTTATTTATTTAATTAGTAGTCAAGTTAGCCTTTAATGAGCCTCATTTTAATCTTAGCCCAAATCTTCACCTCATCTTGACAAAACCCAAGCCCAATATTTCCCTCACCCTCCTCACCTCACGGCCCCTCTTGCTATTTTCTTTTAATTATTTTATCCTATTTTTAACCTTAATTAGTAATCTATATCTATTTTTTACCAACCCAAAAAGTCTAGCTTTTGACCTCCTATTTTCACTACTAAAATTTAGGAGACCAACAACCCATACTCCTTGAAAAACTCACGGCCCTCCAAAGAATTGGGAGAGTTTTATAATCTTTTTCTTCTCTTTAATTATCAATTCATCACACAATTCTTTACACTTCTAAAATTGTTTTATCAATTACTCAACCCCAAGATTGGAGCAAGAAGATCAAAAGGAACCATAGAGGACTTGTTGAACCACATAGCCACCCAAGAGAATTCGAACCCTTGTCATCATTTAGTAGGTAATTAGATTGCTTTGCATAATTAATAGGATAGATTAGTTATATAATTCTTATAATAGGTTTAGAACTACGCAAAATTGTTTAGAATTATGTTGATTAAATTTTGAATTATATGTTGGCATAAAACCGTGCATATCCAGTGGTGTTACATTATTTTCATGATGTTTTGAAGAGTTTATTTACATGTTTTAGCATAACCTATGCATTATAATTGTTGAATAAATTATTGAATAAAATATGAATGTTGGACGAATGCATGCCGTGAGCCACCCCTTTGGTCGAATGATTTGAGTGTTCAAAACTTGATCTTTTTGTTACAATCTTGTTCTATTGATAACCTTTAATGATTTTCTTGAATTAATTCTTTATCTAGTAAAGTTCTTGAATTATAAAAATTATAATCTTGACATTTATTAATAAGTGTCGTGTGATAATCATGGAATAACAACATTATGGCTCGAAATTCTTGAATAAAAACTAAGTATAAATTTTTATTATGTTAATCTAGTATTATTAATTTAATCTTGATATTTCTACAATTATAAAAGAAGGAATTAAACTTGCTTATTTCACCCAAAAACCGTGTGGTATTTCAATATAAAAAGTCTTGATTTTTACTTGTTTTAAAGATAAAAGATTAGACTTTGAACCCGTTCTTGAAATTGTTTAAGTAATTAAAAAGGCTTGTATTTTAACTAGAATAAAATATGAATTCTTGCTAATCTTTCTTGAAAATGCCGAGTGTTATGAATAATAAAAGGATTGATTTTTCATTGTTTAATTAATTTAAAAATTGGATTTTGATTACGTTCTTGAAACTATTTTAATCAAATAACGCTTGTATTTTGTTTGATGATTGATATAATCACGTGAATATTGAAGATGAATTATTGTATTATTATGGTATGATGGACCGCGTACCTTGGTGAGTTATAGGTAAGATTTCGATTTCTAATTTGTACATTTGAATGAATTATATTGTTGAATTATGATTATTGCATGCCTTTACGTATGAACTTGTTGGATGGAATAGTATTGAAGCATGAGGAATTTGCGCATATTTGTGTGTGTCAACTGTCGAGTATATCAAGTCTTAATCTAGAGTTTTGGGTCAATATTAGTTGAAATAGAATTGAATAGAAGTCAAGTCTGGTTAATGAAAGTCAAATTGTAAACTAGAATGTTGAACTTGAAAAGATAATAATCTATGAAGTGACCACCCATCTAGTGGCTTAAGTTCCATGAACATGGGTATAGTCGAAGCCACTGTCCCTTTCTGCGGTTTTGGGACAGTTCTTGATCCCAGTGCTCGGGAAGTAGATCCTTTGTGGTTGACCCGGCATGAGCAAGGAAAGTTGGGGGAAGTAGATCCTTTGTGGTTGACCCCTTACGAGCATAAGAATGTGTCTTGGGAGTCTTGTTATGGTATTCTAAAGTGTCTTGATTCCGCTGCGTACTTGACTTTTAATGTTTATGAAAGTTATTTCTGTTGACTTGTGTGAATATTTTGTTGACTTATTCTGATTATTATATTTCTAATTGTATTCTACTGATTAAGTAGAACAATCTAATTACTCCCCACTGACTGTGGACCCCAAAATCCCTTTTCAGGTACAGGAGATGAATGATTGGGTCACACAAGGGCTGGGATTGTGAGCAAGCGAGGATAGTAGTTTAGTTAACTTATTGTCATTTCTAGCCTTTGTAATAAATTTTAGTGGACTTTCCGTTATTGTTAGTAATAATGGACTTTTGTATTTTAATTAATTTGGACTATTTATTGGTTTCATTGAACAAAATGAATTAAGTTTAGAGCTTCCACTGTCATTAATAAATTCACTATTGAAAGTTTATGGTTAATAATGATTTGTGTTGTTGTTTTCGCCAAAAACAACGTTGCTAAAATGCGGGTCGTTACAGTATTGTTCTTTCAGTTTGGCCATCCGTGGCTTGGTGAAATGATGTGCTGAACTTCAGTAGGGTACCAAATGCTTGCTGTAGTTTTCCCCAGAAATTTCATAGAAATCTTGCATCTTTGTCAGACACAATGTCCTTTGGAATTCCATGTAATCTGACTATCTCTCAGACATAGGCGTCTGCCAACTGTTTCATACTCCATGTATCCTTCATAGCGATGAATCTAGCGGACTTGGTTAATTTGTCCACTATCACCCATATGCCATTCTTCGAGGTCTTCGTGATTGGTAATCCCATGACAAAATCCATTGATATTGATTCCCACTTCCAACTTGGAATCTCTACTGGTTGCAACTTTCCTCCCGGTCGCATGTGTTTAATCTTAACTTTCTGACAAGTTAAACATCTTGATACAATTTCCGCAACTTCTCTATTCATGTTTGGCTAACAAATATTCTGTTTGAGATCTTTGTAAAGCTTGTCTCCGCCTGGATGCACTGAATACAGCATATTATGTGCTTCTTCCAAAATTTTCTTCTTAAGACCTTCGTCCTTTGGAACGCACCATCTTCCTTTGTACTTCACCATATTAGTATTGTTGACATCGAATTTTGTAGTTGTCCCCCTCTGCCTTCATCATTCTGACTTTATTTAACCTTTCATCAGTCAATTGCTTCTCTTGGATTTCATCAAATATTGTTGGTTCCAAGGTGAGTGCATTTAGTTGAACTTCTACTTGTCCAAGCTCCACGACTTCCAAGTCAAGTTTCTGAAATTCATTGCAGAGCTCTATGGTCATCACCATGACGCATAGTGAATGACTCGTCTTCCGACTTAATGTGTCGGCGACTTTGTTTACCTTTCCCTCGTGATACGCAATCTCCAAATCGTAATCCTTTATAAGCTCCAACCATCTTCTCTGTCGCATGTTCAACTCCTTTTGAGTGAATATGTACTTCAAACTCTTGTGGTCGGTGTAGATCTTACATCTCACACCGTCAAGATAATGTCTCCAAATCTTAGAGCGAAAACTACCGCTCCCAATTCCAAATCATGGGTTGGATAATCCTATTCATACTGCTTCAGTTGTCGTGAAGCATATGCTACAACTTTTCCATGTTGCATGAGTACACAACCTAATCCCTTCTTCGATGTGTCGCTATGAATCTCAAATCCGTCACTTCCAGAAGGAAGCGTCAATATCGGTGTCGTAGTCAACCTTTTCTTTAACTCTTGGAACGCTTGTTCACACTTCTCGTCCCATTGAAATTTCGTTGTCTTCTTAATCAGATTGGTCATCGGTTGTGCTATTTTTGAAAAATCTTGCACAAACCTTCGGTAATAACCGGCCAATCCTAAGAAACTTCGTACTTCCGTTGCAGTCGTTGGTTGCGGCCAATCAAAAACTGCTCTAATCTTGGATGGATCTACCGAGACTCCTTCTCTCGAGATCACATGACCAAGAAATGCAACTTTATCCAAGAAAAATTCACACTTCGAGAACTTCTCATACAACTTCAATTCTCGAAGTACTTATAACACCTTCCTTAAGTGTTCCTCGTGCTCCTCATTACTCCATGAATACACCAGGCTATGGTCAATAAAGACGACCACAAAACTATCCAAATAGGACTTGAATATCCTATTCATGAGATCCATGAACGCGGCTGGGGCATTAGTGAGTCCAAATGGCATTACGGTGAACTCATAATGTCCATACCTTATTCGGAAAGTTGTCTTGGGAATATCTTCCTCCGAAATCCTCAGCTGGTGATATCCCGATCACAGATCGATCTTTGAAAATGTAGTGGCATCCTTTAATTGAACGAAAAGATCATCGATCCTAGGCAATGGGTATCTATTCTTTATCGTGACGTTGTTCAATTCACGATAATCGATGCACAACCTTAATGTGCCATCCTTCTTCTTAACGAACAACACTGGTGCTCCCCAGGGTGAAAAACTGGGTCTAATGTACCCCTTCTCCAATAATTCCTCCAATTGCACCATTAGTTCCTTCATCTTTACTGGTGCCATTCTGTAGGGCGCCTTTGAGATCGCTCCCGTCCCCGGTACTAAATCTATCTTGAACTCCATCTCCCTTACCGGTAGCATCCCCGGGATTTCTTCTGGAAATACGTCTTGGAATTCCCTTACTACTAGGATTTGATCAATGGTTTTCTCCTCTAGGCTTACGTCATTGACATGACACAAATAGACAAGGTGTCCTTTCCTGGCATAGTTTTGAATATCCATTATGGAAATGATTTTGACTCGGGGTCTCGAGGAAATTCCTTGATAAGATATTTGGTTCCCCTTAGGACCTCTCAAAGAATCTTTCTGGTTGTGGCACTCAATCCTAGCCTTGTACTTACTTAACCAATTCATCCTTAGGATAACATCAAAGTCACCTAGGTCGAATTGAATGAGATCAGCGGGTAACTCTGTTCCAGCGATGTTGACTGGAATATTTTGGTACAAGATACTACAATTCACAACATCTCCCTTAGCTTGGGAAGACTTATGTTCAATTGACATGAAGTTGAGGTTTTCAAATTGAGTTTTGTGGCAAAAGGCAAGGAAATAAATGAATGAGACCAGAATCAAAAAGCAAGTAGGCGGGTGAGGAATTGACAAGAAAAGTACCAGTCACTACGTTGCAATAGTTGTCTGCCTCATTTTGATTCATAACAAAAATTCTCCCATTGTTGACTCTCCCATTCCCATTCGCATTACCATTGCCGTTATTATTCCCATTCCCATTTCTTCCATTGCTCCCATTCCCATTTGCACCTCCAAGCTGATTGTTGTTACCATGATTCCCATTTCCCTGAGGCGTGTTGTTATGATAGAAGCGGTTGCCATTCTGACCACCATTCCCATTACCATTCCTGTTGAATCCCGCATTGTTGTTCTGTCCACCATTCCCCGGAAGATTATTTTTGTTCTGGTGTAATTAACTGCCTTGTGGCCTGGTTCCTTGCACTCATAGCAAAGGGACAAGTTTCCCAAACAGTCATGACCTGGGTGGCTCTTGTTGCATCTTTGCAGACATAGAAATTATTCTGCCTTTGGTTTCCCTGGTATCTGATGTTGTTGTTGTTATTATTATCATTGTTGTTGTTGAACCGATTCTGTAGCTTAAAATCCCCACTGGTTCGAGGCTTCTTGTCAAAGTTCTGAACTTAATTGAGAGTTCTGGCTCTCCTTCCTCTTGTTTCTTCCAAATACTTCTTCCTCTCGTTTCAGAATTCTCTCCATGTTTGAGGACTTAGCATACGCCTCCGCAAAAGTCTCCGAGGTACCTCCTAACCTATTTTGAAGTTGAAAAGCTAAACTATCTTCAAACTTTAGAACCTTGGCCCTCTCGTCAGGTACCACATTAGGACAAAGCTTGGCCAACGCATTAAATTTGTCGTCATATTCTTGTACGTTCATTGACCCTCCTTGAGTCAATCTACAAAACTCATTAAACATCTGCCTTCGAATGTGCTCTGGAAAGAAACGTGCTCTAAGAGCTGTTTTGAATTCCTCCCAACCAAAAGTCTTCTTTGGCTCTCAACGCTACTCCCTCACTTTCCCACCAAGTATCTGCTTGCTCCCTCACATAAAAAGTGGCTAAGTCTACTTTTTGGTTTTCAGGAGTTCCAACTGCGTTAAACATCTTATCAAAGTCCCTAATCCAGTTTTCAACCAACATTGGGTCCTCCTTCCCGACAAACAAGGGTGGTTTAAGGGCGGAAAGCTTTTTGGCCATTGCGGCTTGAGGATCGTCATTGTTGTTTCTGGTTTACTTGGTTTTGAAGGAATAGACCAAAGTTTTGGGCTAACTGTTCAAGTGAACGGAGTTTGGCTGCAAGTTGTTCGGGTGTTTCGGCCATTGGTCGGTTTTGTCGGGTCCTTGATCGAGTATTAGCAACGTTATTCAACATAGACTGCGGTACTAATAGAGAAGGACGGTGTTACCACCGTGGAGAGCAAACGCTTATGAGGAGTATAAGGAAAAGAAAACTTGAAATAAACACACCAAACACGCATATATTCCTAATCATTACAGTTTTAGGTCAAAACGACCTTACACACCAAAAAATTTACCCTGCCGAATTTGGTCTACTGACCAATCACACATAATTACAACACACATCAAAATTTTGCCACGCCGAATTGGTCTACTTACCAATCACACATAATTACAAAAGTACGAAAATACAGAAAATAACAACATAATAAGGTTCAAATGACAACTCATAGACTTCTAATTACAAAGATTCTATCCCCTGTTGCTATCCTCAAAACTTGGGCTTGACCCTTGCTGTTCTCCTATCCGTACTATTAGCTTGGGTGGATCAAAGTTGTACTCATGTTCTTGTATGGCACCAATCATTTGCTTCTCCAAATAGTCAAGCATGAGAAACCACTCGTCCTTGTAAGAATAGAGAGCAAAATTGGGTTCATCCTTGGAGATCATAATGTTGGGGTGCCTATTCTTGACACGAGATAACGCTCCTTTTGTTGGAAGGGTTTCAATGAGAACATGTGCTTGCCTATATGCTCTGTTATAGTCTGATATCCTGTGCATATGGTTGTAATGATAGCTTTTAAGACATAGAATCGGACGGTGAGCAAAAGACCGAACATCCTCTCCATCTCTAATGCAAAGATGATAAGGTGAGTCTGGATGGGTATAGACCACTATTCTAGGGGGGAACTGCATTCTTCCTAGCTGAATGATACTCATGCACCATCTAGAAAATAAGAAAAAGCACGAAATCAAATAGAAGTACTTTTAAGAAGTACTTGCAAATACCACATAACCCCATCATCGTAATCCTACTCTCACGAGTTAGTTCTAACTCTAGGGTTTAAAGGTTTTCAAAATCTATTTTGCAATTCATTTTCGAAAATATCGGCTCTGATACCAACTATAACAGCTCCGAAAATTCGGACCTTTTCCTTTCCTTATAAAACTTAAATTTTACCAAAAACCTTAGCCCGAATTTCTAGCGTTGCTACTCGTACACCCACCTCTGATACGAAATGGTTATACGAATAAGTAAAAGCAAGATCGTAATGTTTTCAAATTCCAAATCGGATTTTGTTCATAATACCAAAGTCGTACAAAGTTTAAATCCAAAACATTAAAAGTTAAAATAACTCATTACAAGC
This sequence comes from Salicornia ramosissima, assembly GCA_951394345.1. Classification (NCBI taxonomy): domain Eukaryota; kingdom Viridiplantae; phylum Streptophyta; class Magnoliopsida; order Caryophyllales; family Amaranthaceae; genus Salicornia; species Salicornia ramosissima. The sequence goes on along the minus strand of OX596236.1, from coordinate 28,830,916 downwards.
TGTTCTGCTAAAGCATAAAGCCTATGATCAAATGGTTTAGCTAATTCCAACAAGGATTCCTCATCAGCCTCAAACAAGTAAGGAATCCCTACTATTCACCTGCACAAAACCCCGAAGGAAAATGTTGACATATTCCTTTTATGTTTTGATGATGACATAAACCTCAAACTTAATTACTAATAAGTATCTTTGAGTTCTTGGAGAATTTTAGATCTTGAAGATAAAATAAGCATTGAAGATTCACGCATGAAGGTTCAATCATTTGAAGAAACAAGATGGTGATTCAAGTGGAGGTTCGAATCATGAATCAAAGATGGTGCTGTCAAGTGAGGTTTCTTGAAGCTTCTTGTAGTTTTGATTGCATGGATGACTTCTTGTATTCCTCTACAAACTGCCGGTTTTGGAACCTTAAAGTAGGCTGCCGGTTTTGAAGATGTGGCTGCCATCTTGAAGATGCCATCTTGGATTTTAAGACTGCCGGTTTTAGGCTTCAAAGCTGCCGGTCTTGGACTTCACATGCTGCCGGTTTATGCTGCCGGTTTTACTTCACAAGCTGCCGGTTCTATGCTGCCGGTTATAATGTAATGTTCTAGGGTAAATGTAAGTATATTAATGCATTTAAGTCTGGTTGGAACTTAGTTGTGTCTGTCAGAGGAACTCTGGGTCATGTTCCCAGAGGAACTTGTGTCGAATCTGTTAGTTACTTTAGTCCACGACAGTTGCTATTTTTTAGGGACTGTTTAAATCACTCCTTGACTGTTTTAATCTGTTTAAAATGGTCAAAGACTGACTGGATTAGTGCAGCCCATTTTTAGGAATAGTGGGTAGGTGTTTTTGAATTAGTTAGTAGTCAAATTAGTGTCCTTAATTTTAGGATTAGGTTAGTTGTTTTTTAATTCTGATTTCCTTTTATTTTATTAGTTTATTTTTAGTTTTAAAAATTAATTTAAAGTTTGAGATTTTAAAAAAAGATTTTTTTTACGGAAAAATTAAAAAAAAGAAAAAACCGGTTTTTAGTTTTTATTTTTTAATTAATTAATTAATCTATTTTTTAGGTAAATTACTTAACTTATTTCTGATTTATTAGGTTAATAATTAAGTTAGGGGGTTGTTTAAGTTAGTGAGTCAAAGTTAGTGGTGTGTGAGGGAGAGTGGTGGACGTGTAATGGTAATATGGGTGGTTAATTAGGCTTTTCTCCAAGCAATTGATATAACCATTCATTTATAAATATACACACATATAATTCTGATTAAACACACACACAACAAGAGAGCACACTTTCAGATTTATATTACTTAGAGTTTGTGTCAAAAGTTCCTAAGTTCCAATCCAGTTTTACATGCATTTCAATATACTAGAGTTATTATTTGAGTTGTAATTGAGAGAAAAGAGAAGAGAAGTGTGTGAGAACTTAGAGAGAACAGAGAAGAAAGAGTCGTGAGAAAGAGAAAGAAAAAGAAAGAGAATAGAATCGTAAGTTCCTACAGGAACTCACGAGGTCCAGAGAAAAATTAGGGTTGTAATAGTTTACAAGGCCTTTATATAAAAGTGGAGTTTTTCTTCCGTGGGCCAGGAAGTTTTTCTCGTTGAAATTTGACTCTTTACATTTTGTTTTTCTCAAAGTTCCTTTAGGTTTTCAATTCTGACAAAAATCTGTGCTATAAGTTCCACACAGCAATTCACCCCCCCCCTCTTGCAGTGTTCCTACGGGAATAACAATTGGTATCAGAGCAGGAACTCAGACCGTTCAAGACACCTTGACGAGAGATCCGGGCAGTATGAACACTTGCGAAAAATTGGAAGAAGGGTACTCATCTCAGAGACCTCCCATGTTTAATGGGAAATTCTATGCATACTGGAAAAATCGGATGGAGATCTACATCAAAGCCGAAAATTATCAGGTATGGAGAGTCGTAGAAGTCGGTGACTATCAGGTAACCAAAACTAATGCTAATAATGAGATAGTCCCTAAGGAAATTTCTGAATATGAACGTGAAGACTTTGAAAAAATGGAAATTAATGCAAAAGCCATAAAATTGCTTCATTGTGGTCTTGGACCCCATGAACATAATCGTATTATGGGGTGCAAGAGCGCAAAACAAATTTGGGATTTACTACAGATAACTCACGAAGGTACTAATGAAGTTAAAAGGTCTAAAATTGATTTATTGATCTATAAATATGAAAGGTTCGAGATGATGCCTAAGGAATCTATTCAAGATATGCTTACTCGTTTCACTAACATCATAAATGAGCTTGTTTCCCTTGGAAGAGAAATACCTATTGATGAACAGGTTAGAAAGATCTTAAGGAGTCTACCACAAGACGATAGATGGAGATCTAAAGTAACAGCACTTATGGAATCAAAGGACATGACGAAGTTCAACATTGAACAATTAGCGGGTTCTTTGCTAACCCATGAACTACATCTGGGAACCAGCGAAGAAGGTTCCAAGAACAAGGGGTTAGCATTAAAGGCAGAAGAGAGTGATACTGAAGAAGATGACGAGACTGCTATGCTTGTTAGAAGATTCAAAAGAGCCTTCAACAGAAACCGAAGTTCCTTCAGGAACTCTGGAAAGAAACTGACGAGTTCCAAAAAGGACTTTGGATGTCACAAGTGCGGCTCCACTGATCACTTCATCAAGGAATGTCCACAATGGGAAAATGAGAAAACCAAGTCCAAAGGGAAGGAATCATTTAAGGAAAAGAAGGATTACAACAAAGAAAAATACTACAAGCCTTCGTTTTCCAAAAATGATGTTCGAAAAGCGATGATAGCTGCATGGGGTGATTCTGAATCAGAAGAAGAGGTGGAGGAACAGCCTGAAGAGGAAACGGCCCAATTGTATTTAATGGCAAGATCTGATAGGAACTCGACGAGAAGGTAAGCCTAAATCCTTATTATTTAAATTCTCTGCCTAAACAAAAACTTGTTGATTTAGTTATTGATTTTCATAAAAACTGGATGACTGTTAAGAAAGAAAAGAATGAGTGTGAAAACGCACTCAAAGTAAGCAGGGAACATAGTGATTGGTTTAAGGGTAATACAGTTGAAACTGAAAATAGATTCTTTGACCTATTTGATAAAAACAATGTTTTAATGACTAAGGTTAAAAATCTTGAAAAAGAATTAAGCCAAACAACAATGGAACTTAACTGCTATAAGTTGATTAATCTTAGTTTGAAATCTGAAAATTCGAATGAAAGTTCCTCTAGGGTTTCTGATCTGAAGGAACTCAAGACTGATCTGGAAAAGGTAAAATCTGATAATAAGAAATTGACAGAGGAACTTACTGAAATAAAAAGGGATAAAGATAATCAACGAGAAGTTCCACAATGGATTCTGAATGCCCAAGCAAAGAGGACCGAAGGTCTAGGTTTTAATTATAAACAAAAAGGAAGCAATCAGAAAAAGTATGTGGAACTTCCAAGCAGCAAAGTCTGTCTGTTCTGCGGGAACTCAGGTCATGTGAAAGACCAGTGTTCCAAGAGGAACAACAGCTTGAATCAGAATCATAGACATATTAAATGGATTGAAAAAACTTATGATGATATGTCTACAAAGGAACCCAAGGAAACCTGGGTTCCTCAACCTAACCATTAATTATTCTTGCAGGAACTAGTGAGGGGGAACACCACATGGTACCTCGACAGTGGATGTTCCAAGTACATGACTGGAGACAAATCAAACTTTCTCTCACTAGTAGCCTACTCAGGGGGAACTGTGACGTTCGGTGACAATCAGAAAGGTAATATTATTGCCGTAGGTAAGGTAGGTAAGTCAAGTTCCCATAGCATAGATAATGTCTTTCTTGTAGATGGTTTGAAGCACAACTTGTTTAGTATTTCGCAATTCTGTGATAAAGGAAACTCTGTACATTTTACTAATGAGTGTTGTAGAATCATCAACAATGACACTAATAAAATCATTCTTGAAGGGAAACGCAATGGGAACACATACACTGTGAACCTTGAAGCAATTCCCAAAACTACTCTTACTTGTCTAAGTACCATTGAGGATGATCCACTACTTTGGCATAAACGAATGGGACATGCTAGCCTTTCTCTACTGGATAAATTGAGAACAAAAGAACTAGTTGTTGGTTTACCAAACATCAAGTTCCAATGCGATAAATTGTGTGATGCATGTGCTAAAGGCAAGCATGTTAGAAGTTCCTTTAAAAGCAAAAAGCTCGTGAGCACCACAAAACCATTGGAACTTATTCATATGGATTTGTGTGGGCCCATGAGAGTCCAAAGTAGAAGTGGAAAATTGTATGTCTTAGTCATAGTTGATGATTACTCAAGATTTACTTGGACAATGTTCCTTCATAGCAAAGATGAGACTTTTGAAGAATTTGTTTGCTTTGCTAAGAAGATACAAAAGTCGAGTGGTTATCAACTAATTCACTTACGATCTGACCATGGAACTGAATTTGAAAATCAAAATTTTGGTGAGTTTTGCAGGGAAAATGGTATGGATCATAACTTCTCCGCTCCTAGGACACCACAGCAAAATGGTGTTGTGGAGAGGAAAAACAGGACTTTAGAAGACATGGCAAGAACAATGCTCATTGCAAGTGGATTACCTAGGAACTTCTGGGCTGAAGCCGTTAATACGGCATGCTATATAATCAATAGAATCATGTTAAGACCCATCACAAACAAAACTCCCTATGAACTAATGAAAGGAAGAAAACCTAACATTTCTCACTTGAGATCTTTTGGTTGTAAGTGCTTCGTGCACAATAATGGTAAAAGGAACTTAGGGAAGTTTGATGAGAGAAGTGATGAAGCCGTGTTCCTAGGATATGCCACTGATAGTAAAGCATATAGAGTCTATAACAAGAGGACATTAAGTGTCGAGGAAAGTGTACATATTTTATTTGATGAAACTAACCCTTATGTAAATAGTGATACTAACATTTTGCAGGAACTTGAGGATTTAGAAATAGGCTTGGTCAGAAAGGATCCAGATGAAGAAGAGTTAACATCCAATAATAAAGAAAGAGCAAATATCCCAGAAGAACAACCTCATGTTGAAAGACAAGAAGAGCCAGTTCCTGAAGGAACTCAGGGGGAAGTTCCAGAGACTGAGGGGAACTTAGAAGAAGAGATCAGAGTTCCTGAAGAGACTGTAGAAAGACCAGTTCCAATCAGAGACTTTGAACCAAAACCTTGGAAATATCAGAAGTACCACCCTCTTGATCTTATCATAAGTGATATAGGGAAAGGAACACAGACCAGAACTCAGATCAGGAACTTCTGTGCCCATAGTGTGTTCCTATCCATCATTGAGCCTCGAAATCACATAGAAGCACTTGAGTGTTGAGTTATGTATGGTTTTGATGATTATAAACAAATGATGATTATCTAACTAACTTGTGTGTTGAGATGTGCATGAACAAGTGATGAAAGGTTGATCTTGATGTATAAAATTGATGTATACAACAATAAATGAAGCTCCCAAGGAGGAATCTCAAAAGAGAAGAAATGAAGTTTCCAATGCAACTTAATAGGCTAGTTCCTGTAGGCAAGTTCCTGAGTGAGTTCCTATATAGGAACACAAGTTCCAGTGTTGGAGCAAGAGGAACAAGCTCTAGCTAAGGTTGGAACAACGACCTAATTAATCAAGGAATGAAGACATTCTGCATACTATTTAAGGGAGCTACATATGAAGTTCCAAATAGGAAACTAGGTTCCTATGAGGGAACAAGGTATTGCAGTTCCAGAGTTGGAACATCTACATTGCAGTTCCTAAGTGGGAACATTAACAGCATTGTTCCTGAGAGGAACAACCACCAAGAAGCTCCAGAGTTGGAGGCACCAAAGAAGAAGTCTGATTGTATGAGTATACTGCTAGGCTTCATGTAAGGAACAAGGTAACAAAGTATGGTAGGAACTGTGTTGTTCCTTTGGGTTAAGGAACTTGAGTTGTTCCTTAAGCCAAGGGAACTGTGCTTATGGAATTATGTGTATGGTACTGTGTCAGTAAGGAAGTGTTATCATAATATGAAAAGAGAACATAAAAGTATGTGGTTATTGTTCCTTCGGGTTAAGGAACTTTAAGTTGTTCCTTTAGCCAAGGAACAAAGGAACAACTAGCTTTACAAGTCTATAAATATTACGTCAGTTAATATAGATGAGTCTAAGTAACATGCATTTTAATTAGTTAGAATATTAATGATACAGTGGCTTAAATAAATTAGCTTCCTAGTTTTAAGGAAATTTGTTAGGTAGTTAGAATTAATTTAGAATAAAATCTGAATAAGATTTTATAAATAAAAGATTTTTTTTTAGAGTCTTTAGGAGTGGTTGATTCTTTTTAGGAGTGGTTTTTGGAATCAGCTTAGGATTCTTAATTTAATTTTAATTCATTAGGTTAATTATAAATTGCACGTTTACTTTTTGACATCATTCAAATCCCACGTTCATCAGTTAGTAGAGTTAGTGGTCATACTTGGTTCCATGTAAAGGAACATGGTGTTAGTGGACTATTTTGTAGGAGTCACTGTTAGTTATTGGAGGAGTGTCCAATACAACCTTTTCCTATAAATAGAACTCTAATTCTAGTTTCAAAAAGTGTCTGACTTAGTGAAAATGATATACAAAGCTAAAATCTTTAGTTTCACAAATTAAGTCAGTACCATATTAATTCCATAAGTTCCATTGTTCCTTCATCATACTTATGATTGTTCCTATAAGTATTATTCTGTATTTGAGAGTTGTGCAACGGTTTGAGTAAATTCTTGTAAAGGGGAAATGATCTATAATTTGAGTGAATTCTAGTATTATGTTTAGAGTGAAAACTCGAGTGAGTTCCTTTTGTATTACAGAATTGTAATTTGGGTGAAGGGTTTGAGTGAACCTTTATTGTGAGACTTAGAGCTAAGTCTGAGAGTTGAGAGAGAGGACTTCAGAGTTGAAGTCGAGTAGCACAAATTGTTAAGGGGAACAATTGTGGGGAACTTGAGTTTGTAGAGGAACTCAAGTTAGGTCCAGAGTCTATAATAGGTTGTAATGATTGTTGGCCCTATTATAGTGAAGAGTTTAGAGAAATCCCTAGTGGGTCGAGGTTTTATTTCCAGTTGGGCCCTGGAAAGTTTCCTCGCTAAATCTCTCGCCTTTCTTGTTTTATCTTGTTCCTGTTCCATTTAGTTTAATTTCCGCAAAATTTAGAATAGGAACTAGATACTACAATTCACCCCCCCCCCTTGTAGTATGTCATCCAAATAACAATTGGTATCAGAGCAAGTTCCTCCAGGAATCAGGCAACCCTGAGGAGGAAGTTCCTGGAAGGATGAATACATACAGGAACTCGACCCTGCACTGTTAAGGAACTCAAACTGCTTTACTCAGAGGAACTCACGAGAATACATGTTTTCTTGAAAGGTAAATGTAATTCAGAGACAAATGCTTATAAGGTCAGTATTTTATCTTTCATATAATATTTATATATTTGCATTGAATTTATCATACTCCATGTATTATTTCTATAAACTTTATTTTTTATTTTTTTTCGATTTTTGATTTTATCAAATATGATTTTTTGTATGTTTGAATATCAAACGTATTCTTTTCAAAATGATTTGAATTTTTTTAATTAAAAAATAAAACAGTTTATAAGATATTTTACAAGGAAAATTATTTTAGAAAAATACTTTTTACAGACTTGGAACTCAAATTTCCAACAGCTTGGAACTTGATTTTTTTTTGGCAATATAATGAACGTTTATTACAATTCTTGCCAAAGAATAAGTTGTTCATGCCTTATGAGAATCTTGAATAATATTTTTTTGTAAATATATGTTGTTCCTTACTAGTAGCATTTATTTTTTTTGTGCACTAAAATTGGTTGAAAAATAAAAATTCGTTAATGTTACTAACATGAAAGGACCCGAAATTTTGGGTACCAATGTCCAAGGATAGAAGAGTTTTTTTTTTTCAGGGTTTGAATCATGATTGAAATATATTTATTTAAACGACAACATTAGAATCATGCAAGAAAAGAGAATAAAAGAATCTGGAGTACCCGTTGGAACAAGGTTGAGGAACTCAGCAGATCCTGAAGGAACTTGACAGGCTGAGATGCGTAAATCATTACAAGTTCCACTGACAGGTAAGTTCCTTTGAGTCAGAATGAAAACCAACGTATTATATCATATGCACCATGTTGAGAAATAGTCTCTATGATATTTTTTATAGAAACTTAATTAATTATGATATGATTTAAATTCTTTGTCTCTTTATTTTAAGTTATGTTGTTTACATTTAATTCATGATAAAATTAATATCCCTTCAAGTTTGTGCAAATCTTGCTGGTCAAAGTTAAATGTTTAGTAGGTTAAGCGTGTGAGATTATTTTGTACAAATTGCATAAAGACTAGTTCCATGGATAAAAGGAACTCAACCTGTTCCCAATGGAACTGATGATGAAACTAAGAATATATTGGATTATGGCACATGAACAAATCAAGACTTATAAAAGTTCTTGTTCTTACTCTGATTGAACCTAGTTTTGATGAAGAAAACATAAACTTCATTCCATATTTTCCTTAAAGAATGTTAGAACTATACAGGTGGAACTACATTCTAAGGGAGTATTTTTTTGAAATTTATGTTTATTCTTCTTTATGCTTTAGTATATTATCTCTTTCTACTAACCTACTAATCTTGAGATTGCACAAAAGTTTTCTTTGGGTTTTGAATTTCAGAAAACATTTATATACAACCTAAAATGGAAATAACGACTGAAGGGACACACCTCATATATTCGTGACATGGCTAATAATGAATTTAAGATTGGTTCGACATATTCCATAGGAACTGATCTCTAGACCAGAATGATGATTATATTTGAGGAAAAGAAAAAAGCATGACAGAGTTCCTACTGAAAAGGAACAATAACATTAGGAACAAGTTCCAACAGAAAATGAAGCTCTAAAAATCTAAAGGAACTCGGACAGATTCCAGAAAGTATGAAAGGAACTAGCAGCACCCAGTGAGGAGGAACATCTCGAAATATCTCAACGAGTGTTCTAAACATGTTGAAAGTCAAATAAAATTAATCTCACTAGAGGGTGATGGTGGAGGAACTTTAAATTTTTACAGCAACACAAAAGATTAAATCATTCCATGCAAGGTTGGTAAGTTAGGTTCGATTCACCATATATTTTGTCGAGTGATTCAATCACATTTTGCTTTTAAATATTTTCAATTTTGAATTGTAACCTTGAACCTAGTTCTACAAAAGTTTTATGTTCTTACAGGTACAAGGTATTGATCAAAAGCTTTCAAAGTTAAAATTTTATGATAATGTGCTTCACAAACAGTGAACATATTTTTAGTCTAATGTTTGTACCCAACAAACAGGTTGGAATAATTGTAAAGTTGCAAGTTCCTATGGACCAAGTCCCTAAGGAATCAGCAATGCTTTAATGAAAATATGTCACTTATGAAAGGCAACAGAATAAATTACAATATCTGATGGTGAGGAACTTGAGGATGATGATCAAGTTCCAATACATGAAGCAAAATTTAAACTCAATCAATATCCACAACCAAGTTCCTGTTAAGTTCTCAAAGTTGAGGAAGTTCATATTTTTCAAATTTGGATCTCAACTAAAGAAATTTTGTGCATTCTTTGCATATATATGTTTATTATTGTGATTAACAAGTTTTATGCAGAAGGAACTCAATAAGCTCGAATGGAACAAGGTGTGAAACCTTGGACCTCTTCTAGAATACCAAAAATCATGAACTAATATGGGTATTCAGGAACAAGTTCATTGAGCACGGCACAATGATAAGGAATTTGGTAAGCTTCAAAGGATATATACAATATGAAAGGTATTGAATTAAGAAAAGTTTTGCTCCATCCTAAAGGTATTTGTATTATTATTTTTGTTGCTTGTATGGGATATAGGTTGTACTAAATAAACGTCAAAGTTTTTAAATGATGTCTTGATTAAGGACGCTTATGAGGAACAACCTATCTAGGATTTAAAAATCCTACATTTCCTTTTCATATCCATGAGCACAAGTTCCTCGGGTATGTTATAGGAAATTTTCTAAGTTCCTTCTTGAAAATACTTTCAAATCTAACATTTTACTTAGAAGGAACTGATTTATTAGTTGTGCATATTAGTATTGATAATATTTTATTTGGTTCAACTAATAAATTTCAATGTAAGGTTCATTAACCTTATGTTGTGTTGCATACATGAGCATAAAGGAGGAATACAACTTTCTTGGTTTATATGTCAACGATTAAGAGAAAGTTGAAAGACCAATGATGATGTATGATATGAACCTCCAAAGAAAGGAACAATATCAAGGAACTCATGATGAGAATCGAATTAGAAGTGGGAGGTTGCATCAGATTTGAAGGCATCAAAAGGATGGAACAAGCACTTCAGGAACTCGAAATTACAACAGTCATTAATTTAATATATGTGGTGAAAAAATCAGTAAGGTATGTGGTTCATGTTCAGAATTTAGTATCTTTGATAATTTCATAAGTAATGAGCATTATTGTGAAGCTTATGATATTTTATGTGAATTCCATGAATCAATTTGCCTTTCTAATTTTTACCTATTCATGCATATGGACTGTTAAAAGGAATAAGATTAGACTTGATGAAATATGACTTGAGCATTAAAGAATTCTTTCTCCAAAATATTTGTCTAATCGGGTTATAGAAAAATTTTTAAATTAAAGTATTTTATGTACATTTAAAATCAATATGTCACACTTAATTTTTGTGTCATAAGATGACATACTCACTTGCCTTAGAGTATTAGAGGTTTCTTAATAAAACAATGGATGCTATGAAACATGGAAATCCTAAGTTGCCAAAGGAACAATGAAAGAAACTTTGATGGAACAAGATAGGTAAGTTCCCACATAAATTTAACCCTTCTTAATATCTTAGAGGGAACAAACCTATACTTGAGCCAACTTTATTAACCCACTTTACATCACTTAATTATCCTTATCCTCATAATTCCTTATTTCATTCACATCCTCCCATTCTACTTTTCGATTTCCCGTATGCTCAAATTTAATAAATTTTGTCCTTTTATGGTTCGATGATGCATAAAGAGTTTTCATTAAAAGGTGAATATAAATTGAGGGGGAATACAGAAGGTTTTAGGCATAATCTTTCATAAGAAAAGATGTCACCACAATAATAAGTTACGTTTAATACATAGTCATGAGTTAAAAAGTTATTGATGACTCACTGATGTCTTTGTAATATTACCCTTACTGTCCATACTGCTAACTGTTGATCGAAAATAAGTGGAAGCCAAATTCACATGTTTTAGCTTCTATAACTAGATCGATGTATGCATGAGGATGGCTAATATTACTAGATTGATGTTTGAGCTAGTTAATATCTTTACAAAAATTCATGTTATATGTTGTTTGTGGTGTGGTGTCAATTGAAGAGTGGAGGAAATAAGAAGCATATATATATTATTGCATTTCTATGTATGCTTCTGAAAAAAAGTTATTTATTGAGACTATTCTTCTAAGTTCCAAAAGGAAGAATGATAAGGAATTCAGGGAAAATAAGGAAGGAACAAACAAGATAATTTATATATTTGGTGGTGGAGTTATTAAAAGTGGAGAAGTAAGTTTAATCTTCTATTGGTTTTTGAATTTCTAGGAATCTATATCTACATGTAACGACACCCTTCCAAATAAAAAAGTTGAAAAGAAAAAAAAAAATAATAAAAAAAAAAAAACAAAAAACAAAAAAAAAAAAAACGAAAAAAAATGAAAAAGATGAAGGGTAGTCAAAATTTTATTTTCCTAGAAAGTGGTTGATGGTTTTGAAGATTATTACTTATAAACGTGGATGGAACAACAACAAAACATCAAAGGAACTTATGTATGAAGCTGAAGATTTTTCAAGTTCCATTGATGAATCTGTTCGATCTTTATTAAAGTTGGTTGTTGATGTGAAGGGAACCTGGTGGATACATGTCTAGGCGAATATGTGTTACATTTGGCTGCAAATTGTGAGGTGTACGTGGATAGAAAAACTCTAATGATTGTTGAGAACCTCGATTAAAAGGCTAAACTAAGAGCACAATACCCGTCTTATTATCATAGTTCCCTCTACTCAAATGTTTCAAATAATTTCTTTCATATATCTTTTGAGCCTAATATTTTTGTTCACAAATCTTCAAGCTAACTTTAAAACCTATTTTTGCTTGACTTTTATTTACTTATTTGTCAAGTTCCTTCACTGGTTTTGAAGTTGCCCTTTGGATGGTGAGTTGGAAATTTGTGGAGTAGTAGCATTCTAGTTAAAATCTGAGGCCTGGAGGCTTTAAAGGATAAACAAGTGTTTTACCTTAATGGTGCTAAGAGTGACATATGTCTTTATGTGTGCATAATTTTACCGAAAGCAAATATGTGGCAATATACCCTTTTAGATAATGACAAAAAGGGGAAGAATATGTAAGATGCTTATCGTCTAAATAATCAAGTCTAAGTCCTCATGATAACAGCGTTCCTTTGTGATATATGTTCTTTATTATAAAGAAACTTCTAATATGTTCCTCATCATGCATTGTATGCATCACTTGTTTAATTGTTCTTACCTTACTTAATTGAGGGGGAATAAATGTGCATCAATTTATTGTTTAATGTGTGATAAGCATCATTTGTTTGTCATCATCAAAAAGGGGGAAATTGTTGAGTTATGTATGGTTTTGATGATTATAAACAAATGATGATTATCTAACTAACTTGTGTGTTGAGATGTGCATGAACAAGTGATGAAAGGTTGATCTTGATGTATAAAATTGATGTATACAACAATAAATGAAGCTCCCAAGGAGGAATCTCAAAAGAGAAGAAATGAAGTTTCCAATGCAACTTAATAGGCTAGTTCCTGTAGGCAAGTTCCTGAGTGAGTTCCTATATAGGAACACAAGTTCCAGTGTTGGAGCAAGAGGAACAAGCTCTAGCTAAGGTTGGAACAACGACCTAATTAATCAAGGAATGAAGACATTCTGCATACTATTTAAGGGAGCTACATATGAAGTTCCAAATAGGAAACTAGGTTCCTATGAGGGAACAAGGTATTGCAGTTCCAGAGTTGGAACATCTACATTGCAGTTCCTAAGTGGGAACATTAACAGCATTGTTCCTGAGAGGAACAACCACCAAGAAGCTCCAGAGTTGGAGGCACCAAAGAAGAAGTCTGATTGTATGAGTATACTGCTAGGCTTCATGTAAGGAACAAGGTAACAAAGTATGGTAGGAACTGTGTTGTTCCTTTGGGTTAAGGAACTTGAGTTGTTCCTTAAGCCAAGGGAACTGTGCTTATGGAATTATGTGTATGGTACTGTGTCAGTAAGGAAGTGTTATCATAATATGAAAAGAGAACATAAAAGTATGTGGTTATTGTTCCTTCGGGTTAAGGAACTTTAAGTTGTTCCTTTAGCCAAGGAACAAAGGAACAACTAGCTTTACAAGTCTATAAATATTACGTCAGTTAATATAGATGAGTCTAAGTAACATGCATTTTAATTAGTTAGAATATTAATGATACAGTGGCTTAAATAAATTAGCTTCCTAGTTTTAAGGAAATTTGTTAGGTAGTTAGAATTAATTTAGAATAAAATCTGAATAAGATTTTATAAATAAAAGATTTTTTTTTAGAGTCTTTAGGAGTGGTTGATTCTTTTTAGGAGTGGTTTTTGGAATCAGCTTAGGATTCTTAATTTAATTTTAATTCATTAGGTTAATTATAAATTGCACGTTTACTTTTTGACATCATTCAAATCCCACGTTCATCAGTTAGTAGAGTTAGTGGTCATACTTGGTTCCATGTAAAGGAACATGGTGTTAGTGGACTATTTTGTAGGAGTCACTGTTAGTTATTGGAGGAGTGTCCAATACAACCTTTTCCTATAAATAGAACTCTAATTCTAGTTTCAAAAAGTGTCTGACTTAGTGAAAATGATATACAAAGCTAAAATCTTTAGTTTCACAAATTAAGTCAGTACCATATTAATTCCATAAGTTCCATTGTTCCTTCATCATACTTATGATTGTTCCTATAAGTATTATTCTGTATTTGAGAGTTGTGCAACGGTTTGAGTAAATTCTTGTAAAGGGGAAATGATCTATAATTTGAGTGAATTCTAGTATTATGTTTAGAGTGAAAACTCGAGTGAGTTCCTTTTGTATTACAGAATTGTAATTTGGGTGAAGGGTTTGAGTGAACCTTTATTGTGAGACTTAGAGCTAAGTCTGAGAGTTGAGAGAGAGGACTTCAGAGTTGAAGTCGAGTAGCACAAATTGTTAAGGGGAACAATTGTGGGGAACTTGAGTTTGTAGAGGAACTCAAGTTAGGTCCAGAGTCTATAATAGGTTGTAATGATTGTTGGCCCTATTATAGTGAAGAGTTTAGAGAAATCCCTAGTGGGTCGAGGTTTTATTTCCAGTTGGGCCCTGGAAAGTTTCCTCGCTAAATCTCTCGCCTTTCTTGTTTTATCTTGTTCCTGTTCCATTTAGTTTAATTTCCGCAAAATTTAGAATAGGAACTAGATACTACAATTCACCCCCCCCCCCTTGTAGTATGTCATCCAAATAACATTGAGGATGCAGATTGGATACTAGCCATGCAGGATGAACTCAATCAGTTTGAAAGGAACAAGGTATGGCACCTTGAACCAAAGCCGGAACACCAAAAGGTAATTGGATTGAAGTGGGTGTTCAGGAACAAGCTAGATGAACATGGCACAATCGTCAGGAACAAGGCCAGGTTAGTTGTAAAAGGATACAATCAACAAGAGGGAATAGATTATGAAGAAACATTTGCTCCGGTAGCAAGGTTAGAAGCTATTAGAATTTTAATTGCTATTGCTTCTTTCATGGGTTTTAAATTATATCAAATGGATGTTAAATGTTCTTTTTTAAATGGATTTTTAAATGAGGAAGTTTATGTGGAACAACCTCCTGGTTTTGAAAACTCTAAATTTCCTAACCATATCTACAAGCTTGACAAGGCTCTTTATGGGTTGAAGCAAGCTCCTAGAGCATGGTATGAGAGGTTGTCCAAGTTCCTTTTGGAAAATGAATTTAAAAGAGGAAAAGTTGATAAAACTTTATTTCTAAAATCTAAAGGAACTGATCTTCTCATTGTCCAAATCTATGTAGATGATATAATATTTGGTGCTACTAACGAATCTTTGTGTCAGGAATTTGCAAATTTAATGAGCGAGGAATTCGAGATGAGCATGATGGGTGAGTTAAATTTCTTTCTTGGTTTGCAAATAAAGCAAACTGAAAAGGGAATTTATATTCATCAACAAAAATACATAAAGGAACTTCTAAAGAAATTTGGGATGGCAACATCCAAAATAAATCACACTCCTATGGGAACTAACACCAGATTGGATGAAGATCCCAAAGGAACTAGTGTGAGTGAAAAGCAATATAGAGGCATCATAGGTTCCTTATTGTATTTAACTGCTAGTAGACCAGATATTTCTTTTAGTGTTGGTGTATGTGCGAGGTTCCAAGCAAATCCAAAGGAGTCACTGCAGTCAAGAGGATATTGAGATATTTGAAAGGAACTGATGATCTAACTTTGTTCTATCCTCACAATGACACGTTTGAACTCAAGGGATTTGCTGATGCAGATTATGCCGGTGATTTGGTGAATAGGAAAAGCACTTCAGGTATGGTTCAGTTCCTTGGAACGTGTTTAGTTTCTTGGAGTTCCAAGAAGCAAAACACAGTTGCTCTATCCACTGCAGAAGCCGAATATGTAGCAGCTGCTGCATGTTGTTCACAACTTCTTTGGATAAAATAACAACTAAGGGACTTTGGTATTAATTATAATTGTATTCCTATATATTGTGATAATACTAGTGCCATTTATATATCAAAGGATCCAGTTCACCATTCACGTGTGAAACACATTCACATACGTCATCATTTTCTAAAGGACAATGTAGAAAAAGGTCTGATAAAACTTGAATTTTGTCAAACTGAAGATCAAATTGCTGACATATTAACTAAGCCATTGAATAGAGAAAGATATGAGAAATTGCGGATGGAACTTGGGATGATCAAATTAAAGTAAGTTGCTAAGAAGTTCCTCCAGGTACGTCAACTCAATTATTAAAGTTCCTAGAATAATTTTCATTGCAATTATGGTGCGAAAGCATGTTCCTGATGGAATTTGAGATTTATACTCGTAAATGTCTATCAATATTACTCTTATTTTCATGACTGCTATTTGGATGATAAATTAAATGTGTGCATTAATATGTTCCAATAATTCTTATTTTCTTTCTTTCTTCTTTTTTATATAAATTAATTTATTCCTCAAATTAATTTATTTTCATTTTATTTTCCACAAATTAATTTATTTTTTCCACAAATTAATTTTATTTTCCACAAATTATTTTTCTTTTGTAGCTAAAGAAATCTACCCATTAGGAGAGTCAATTTAGAAGAGTCATCATGTTCAAAATTTTATAACTGATTAATTCAACCTTGTTTAAACCTCTACCTAAAAATAAGGAGAGTAAATGGGAGAATGTTTTACTAGCTAAACAAATTACTCTTATTCTCCTCAAGCCATCCACCTATTCCTCTCTCTCTCACTCACGTCATTTTCTATCTATCTCCAAAACCACATTCATTTTATCCATTTTTTAAATTAAAAAAAAAAAAAAAAACTTCATGAACCTTCAATTATTTTTCCTCTACTACCAACTCTTCCAATCAAACCCAAAGAACCTACACAACAAGATCAAAACCCTAGCATCATCTAAGGGGGAATCCAAGCACAGAAAAGAAGTAGATGATTCAACTATTAAGCTTTAATGTTCTACTCGAGATGTACGGGAATTGAAATTAGGGATGAAAAAAAAAAACAAGGAACAATGTATTTAAAGATCAACCCTTGATGAATTGAAGTTGGGTTTGTTGGACAAAAAAAAAAAAAAAAAAAAAAAAGGAGAGGTCCATACTGTGAATTTAGATGTTGATGATGATAGGAGTATAGTAAAATTACTTGTTCTTAGTGCTGAAAATTCTGAAGGAACAAGTAGAGGAGGAAGTCCTTCTGAAAATTCTGAAGGAACTTGAGATGTTAAAGGACTATTAAGAAGATATTGAGGGGAAAACATTCATGTTAAGATAGCCTTTGAGTGGCATGGTTACTACTTCGTAGAAAGGGAATGAATGAAATCATGGGGTGCCTCCAAGAGCTAAAGTTGCTGCTGGAACTTCACCTGATGATACTACAGGAACTTCTGGAGCATCTGCTAATGTTCCCCCCACGAAAGTTCCTGATGATGCTTAACCTGCCACCTAGCCTCTTCTTACCTCATTTACATTAATTCTTTTGCACTCACTTCGTTTTGGTTATAATTTATGAACATGGTTTAGGTTTTATTTTATTTTCTTCTTTGACATTTTCTTTCTTTCTTTTGCGTCTTAGTAGTCGGGTAGTAGCTACTTTCTATTTTTCTTTTGTCCTTGGAACATATATATATATGCTATATTTTGCAATTTCATCCTTGATGCTATTATGATGACTAATATTGCTAGATTGCTACTTGAGTTGTTTTCTTATTCTAGAGATCAGGTATCTGCCATTACTGGTTTAATGGTGCTGTGATGAAAAATGTTTGAGGCATGATGATTTTGATTTTGATGATGCCAAAAGGGGGAAGAATAATTGGCAAACTAACTTTATTCTTTTTCGTCTTATTTTTCATCTTATTCTCATATGAAATGAAGTTCCTAACTTGTGAATAATTTACTCACTTGTGAATAGTTAACTAACTTTCTTGATTCCATGTGGAGTTAAGATGTATATAACTTTTGTAGTATAATTTAGTTCTTAATTAGTTTAATTTTAAAAATTGAAAATTCAAAAATATTTAATTTAATGTTTTTATGTTTTATAAATTTGGAAAAATAAAAAAAAAAATAATAAATCCTTTTTTCAACGAGTATATTTGGTTTAGTTTTAAATTAAGTTTGCTTTGGTTTGTCATCATCAAAAAGGGGGAAATTGTTGACATATTCCTTTTATGTTTTGATGATGACATAAACCTCAAACTTAATTACTAATAAGTATCTTTGAGTTCTTGGAGAATTTTAGATCTTGAAGATAAAATAAGCATTGAAGATTCACGCATGAAGGTTCAATCATTTGAAGAAACAAGATGGTGATTCAAGTGGAGGTTCGAATCATGAATCAAAGATGGTGCTGTCAAGTGAGGTTTCTTGAAGCTTCTTGTAGTTTTGATTGCATGGATGACTTCTTGTATTCCTCTACAAACTGCCGGTTTTGGAACCTTAAAGTAGGCTGCCGGTTTTGAAGATGTGGCTGCCATCTTGAAGATGCCATCTTGGATTTTAAGACTGCCGGTTTTAGGCTTCAAAGCTGCCGGTCTTGGACTTCACATGCTGCCGGTTTATGCTGCCGGTTTTACTTCACAAGCTGCCGGTTCTATGCTGCCGGTTATAATGTAATGTTCTAGGGTAAATGTAAGTATATTAATGCATTTAAGTCTGGTTGGAACTTAGTTGTGTCTGTCAGAGGAACTCTGGGTCATGTTCCCAGAGGAACTTGTGTCGAATCTGTTAGTTACTTTAGTCCACGACAGTTGCTATTTTTTAGGGACTGTTTAAATCACTCCTTGACTGTTTTAATCTGTTTAAAATGGTCAAAGACTGACTGGATTAGTGCAGCCCATTTTTAGGAATAGTGGGTAGGTGTTTTTGAATTAGTTAGTAGTCAAATTAGTGTCCTTAATTTTAGGATTAGGTTAGTTGTTTTTTAATTCTGATTTCCTTTTATTTTATTAGTTTATTTTTAGTTTTAAAAATTAATTTAAAGTTTGAGATTTTAAAAAAAGATTTTTTTTACGGAAAAATTAAAAAAAAGAAAAAACCGGTTTTTAGTTTTTATTTTTTAATTAATTAATTAATCTATTTTTTAGGTAAATTACTTAACTTATTTCTGATTTATTAGGTTAATAATTAAGTTAGGGGGTTGTTTAAGTTAGTGAGTCAAAGTTAGTGGTGTGTGAGGGAGAGTGGTGGACGTGTAATGGTAATATGGGTGGTTAATTAGGCTTTTCTCCAAGCAATTGATATAACCATTCATTTATAAATATACACACATATAATTCTGATTAAACACACACACAACAAGAGAGCACACTTTCAGATTTATATTACTTAGAGTTTGTGTCAAAAGTTCCTAAGTTCCAATCCAGTTTTACATGCATTTCAATATACTAGAGTTATTATTTGAGTTGTAATTGAGAGAAAAGAGAAGAGAAGTGTGTGAGAACTTAGAGAGAACAGAGAAGAAAGAGTCGTGAGAAAGAGAAAGAAAAAGAAAGAGAATAGAATCGTAAGTTCCTACAGGAACTCACGAGGTCCAGAGAAAAATTAGGGTTGTAATAGTTTACAAGGCCTTTATATAAAAGTGGAGTTTTTCTTCCGTGGGCCAGGAAGTTTTTCTCGTTGAAATTTGACTCTTTACATTTTGTTTTTCTCAAAGTTCCTTTAGGTTTTCAATTCTGACAAAAATCTGTGCTATAAGTTCCACACAGCAATTCACCCCCCCCCCTCTTGCAGTGTTCCTACGGGAATAACAATTGGTATCAGAGCAGGAACTCAGACCGTTCAAGACACCTTGACGAGAGATCCGGGCAGTATGAACACTTGCGAAAAATTGGAAGAAGGGTACTCATCTCAGAGACCTCCCATGTTTAATGGGAAATTCTATGCATACTGGAAAAATCGGATGGAGATCTACATCAAAGCCGAAAATTATCAGGTATGGAGAGTCGTAGAAGTCGGTGACTATCAGGTAACCAAAACTAATGCTAATAATGAGATAGTCCCTAAGGAAATTTCTGAATATGAACGTGAAGACTTTGAAAAAATGGAAATTAATGCAAAAGCCATAAAATTGCTTCATTGTGGTCTTGGACCCCATGAACATAATCGTATTATGGGGTGCAAGAGCGCAAAACAAATTTGGGATTTACTACAGATAACTCACGAAGGTACTAATGAAGTTAAAAGGTCTAAAATTGATTTATTGATCTATAAATATGAAAGGTTCGAGATGATGCCTAAGGAATCTATTCAAGATATGCTTACTCGTTTCACTAACATCATAAATGAGCTTGTTTCCCTTGGAAGAGAAATACCTATTGATGAACAGGTTAGAAAGATCTTAAGGAGTCTACCACAAGACGATAGATGGAGATCTAAAGTAACAGCACTTATGGAATCAAAGGACATGACGAAGTTCAACATTGAACAATTAGCGGGTTCTTTGCTAACCCATGAACTACATCTGGGAACCAGCGAAGAAGGTTCCAAGAACAAGGGGTTAGCATTAAAGGCAGAAGAGAGTGATACTGAAGAAGATGACGAGACTGCTATGCTTGTTAGAAGATTCAAAAGAGCCTTCAACAGAAACCGAAGTTCCTTCAGGAACTCTGGAAAGAAACTGACGAGTTCCAAAAAGGACTTTGGATGTCACAAGTGCGGCTCCACTGATCACTTCATCAAGGAATGTCCACAATGGGAAAATGAGAAAACCAAGTCTAAAGGGAAGGAATCATTTAAGGAAAAGAAGGATTACAACAAAGAAAAATACTACAAGCCTTCGTTTTCCAAAAATGATGTTCGAAAAGCGATGATAGCTGCATGGGGTGATTCTGAATCAGAAGAAGAGGTGGAGGAACAGCCTGAAGAGGAAACGGCCCAATTGTGTTTAATGGCAAGATCTGATAGGAACTCGACGAGAAGGTAAGCCTAAATCCTTATTATTTAAATTCTCTGCCTAAACAAAAACTTGTTGATTTAGTTATTGATTTTCATAAAAACTGGATGACTGTTAAGAAAGAAAAGAATGAGTGTGAAAACGCACTCAAAGTAAGCAGGGAACATAGTGATTGGTTTAAGGGTAATACAGTTGAAACTGAAAATAGATTCTTTGACCTATTTGATAAAAACAATGTTTTAATGACTAAGGTTAAAAATCTTGAAAAAGAATTAAGCCAAACAACAATGGAACTTAACTGCTATAAGTTGATTAATCTTAGTTTGAAATCTGAAAATTCGAATGAAAGTTCCTCTAGGGTTTCTGATCTGAAGGAACTCAAGACTGATCTGGAAAAGGTAAAATCTGATAATAAGAAATTGACAGAGGAACTTACTGAAATAAAAAGGGATAAAGATAATCAACGAGAAGTTCCACAATGGATTCTGAATGCCCAAGCAAAGAGGACCGAAGGTCTAGGTTTTAATTATAAACAAAAAGGAAGCAATCAGAAAAAGTATGTGGAACTTCCAAGCAGCAAAGTCTGTCTGTTCTGCGGGAACTCAGGTCATCTGAAAGACCAGTGTTCCAAGAGGAACAACAGCTTGAATCAGAATCATAGACATGTTAAATGGATTGAAAAAACTTATGATGATATGTCTACAAAGGAACCCAAGGAAACCTGGGTTCCTCAACCTAACCATTAATTATTCTTGCAGGAACTAGTGAGGGGGAACACCACATGGTACCTCGACAGTGGATGTTCCAAGTACATGACTGGAGACAAATCAAACTTTCTCTCACTAGTAGCCTACTCAGGGGGAACTGTGACGTTCGGTGACAATCAGAAAGGTAATATTATTGCCGTAGGTAAGGTAGGTAAGTCAAGTTCCCATAGCATAGATAATGTCTTTCTTGTAGATGGTTTGAAGCACAACTTGTTTAGTATTTCGCAATTCTGTGATAAAGGAAACTCTGTACATTTTACTAATGAGTGTTGTAGAATCATCAACAATGACACTAATAAAATCATTCTTGAAGGGAAACGCAATGGGAACACATACACTTTGAACCTTGAAGCAATTCCCAAAACTACTCTTACTTGTCTAAGTACCATTGAGGATGATCCACTACTTTGGCATAAACGAATGGGACATGCTAGCCTTTCTCTACTGGATAAATTGAGAACAAAAGAACTAGTTGTTGGTTTACCAAACATCAAGTTCCAATGCGATAAATTGTGTGATGCATGTGCTAAAGGCAAGCATGTTAGAAGTTCCTTTAAAAGCAAAAAGCTCGTGAGCACCACAAAACCATTGGAACTTATTCATATGGATTTGTGTGGGCCCATGAGAGTCCAAAGTAGAAGTGGAAAATTGTATGTCTTAGTCATAGTTGATGATTACTCAAGATTTACTTGGACAATGTTCCTTCATAGCAAAGATGAGACTTTTGAAGAATTTGTTTGCTTTGCTAAGAAGATACAAAAGTCGAGTGGTTATCAACTAATTCACTTACGATCTGACCATGGAACTGAATTTGAAAATCAAAATTTTGGTGAGTTTTGCAGGGAAAATGGTATGGATCATAACTTCTCCGCTCCTAGGACACCACAGCAAAATGGTGTTGTGGAGAGGAAAAACAGGACTTTAGAAGACATGGCAAGAACAATGCTCATTGCAAGTGGATTACCTAGGAACTTCTGGGCTGAAGCCGTTAATACGGCATGCTATATAATCAATAGAATCATGTTAAGACCCATCACAAACAAAACTCCCTATGAATTAATGAAAGGAAGAAAACCTAACATTTCTCACTTGAGATCTTTTGGTTGTAAGTGCTTCGTGCACAATAATGGTAAAAGGAACTTAGGGAAGTTTGATGAGAGAAGTGATGAAGCCGTGTTCCTAGGATATGCCACTGATAGTAAAGCATATAGAGTCTATAACAAGAGGACATTAAGTGTCGAGGAAAGTGTACATATTTTATTTGATGAAACTAACCCTTATGTAAATAGTGATACTAACATTTTGCAGGAACTTGAGGATTTAGAAATAGGCTTGGTCAGAAAGGATCCAGATGAAGAAGAGTTAACATCCAATAATAAAGAAAGAGCAAATATCCCAGAAGAACAACCTCATGTTGAAAGACAAGAAGAGCCAGTTCCTGAAGGAACTCAGGGGGAAGTTCCAGAGACTGAGGGGAACTTAGAAGAAGAGATCAGAGTTCCTGAAGAGACTGTAGAAAGACCAGTTCCAATCAGAGACTTTGAACCAAAACCTTGGAAATATCAGAAGTACCACCCTCTTGATCTTATCATAAGTGATATAGGGAAAGGAACACAGACCAGAACTCAGATCAGGAACTTCTGTGCCCATAGTGTGTTCCTATCCATCATTGAGCCTCGAAATCACATAGAAGCACTTGAGGATGCAGATTGGATACTAGCCATGCAGGATGAACTCAATTAGTTTGAAAGGAATAAGGTATGGCACCTTGAACCAAAGCCGGAACACCAAAAGGTAATTGGATTGAAGTGGGTGTTCAGGAACAAGCTAGATGAACATGGCACAATCGTCAGGAACAAGGCCAGGTTAGTTGTAAAAGGATACAATCAACAAGAGGGAATAGATTATGAAGAAACATTTGCTCCGGTAGCAAGGTTAGAAGCTATTAGAATTTTAATTGCTATTGCTTCTTTCATGGGTTTTAAATTATATCAAATGGATGTTAAATGTGCTTTTTTAAATGGATTTTTAAATGAGGAAGTTTATGTGGAACAACCTCCTGGTTTTGAAAACTCTAAATTTCCTAACCATATCTACAAGCTTGACAAGGCTCTTTATGGGTTGAAGCAAGCTCCTAGAGCATGGTATGAGAGGTTGTCCAAGTTCCTTTTGGAAAATGAATTTAAAAGAGGAAAAGTTGATAAAACTTTATTTCTAAAATCTAAAGGAACTGATCTTCTCATTGTCCAAATCTATGTAGATGATATAATATTTGGTGCTACTAACGAATCTTTGTGTCAGGAATTTGCAAATTTAATGAGCAAGGAATTCGAGATGAGCATGATGGGTGAGTTAAATTTCTTTCTTGGTTTGCAAATAAAGCAAACTGAAAAGGGAATTTATATTCATCAACAAAAATACATAAAGGAACTTCTAAAGAAATTTGGGATGGCAACATCCAAAATAAATCACACTCCTATGGGAACTAACACCAGATTGGATGAAGATCCCAAAGGAACTAGTGTGAGTGAAAAGCAATATAGAGGCATCATAGGTTCCTTATTGTATTTAACTGCTAGTAGACCAGATATTTCTTTTAGTGTTGGTGTATGTGCGAGGTTCCAAGCAAATCCAAAGGAGTCACTGCAGTCAAGAGGATATTGAGATATTTGAAAGGAACTGATGATCTAACTTTGTTCTATCCTCACAATGACACGTTTGAACTCAAGGGATTTGCTGATGCAGATTATGCCGGTGATTTGGTGAATAGGAAAAGCACTTCAGGTATGGTTCAGTTCCTTGGAACGTGTTTAGTTTCTTGGAGTTCCAAGAAGCAAAACACAGTTGCTCTATCCACTGCAGAAGCCGAATATGTAGCAGCTGCTGCATGTTGTTCACAACTTCTTTGGATAAAATAACAACTAAGGGACTTTGGTATTAATTATAATTGTATTCCTATATATTGTGATAATACTAGTGCCATTTATATATCAAAGGATCCAGTTCACCATTCACGTGTGAAACACATTCACATACGTCATCATTTTCTAAAGGACAATGTAGAAAAAGGTCTGATAAAACTTGAATTTTGTCAAACTGAAGATCAAATTGCTGACATATTAACTAAGCCATTGAATAGAGAAAGATATGAGAAATTGCGGATGGAACTTGGGATGATCAAATTAAAGTAAGTTGCTAAGAAGTTCCTCCAGGTACGTCAACTCAATTATTAAAGTTCCTAGAATAATTTTCATTGCAATTATGGTGCGAAAGCATGTTCCTGATGGAATTTGAGATTTATACTCGTAAATGTCTATCAATATTACTCTTATTTTCATGACTGCTATTTGGATGATAAATTAAATGTGTGCATTAATATGTTCCAATAATTCTTATTTTCTTTCTTTCTTCTTTTTTATATAAATTAATTTATTCCTCAAATTAATTTATTTTCATTTTATTTTCCACAAATTAATTTATTTTTTCCACAAATTAATTTTATTTTCCACAAATTATTTTTCTTTTGTAGCTAAAGAAATCTACCCATTAGGAGAGTCAATTTAGAAGAGTCATCATGTTCAAAATTTTATAACTGATTAATTCAACCTTGTTTAAACCTCTACCTAAAAATAAGGAGAGTAAATGGGAGAATGTTTTACTAGCTAAACAAATTACTCTTATTCTCCTCAAGCCATCCACCTATTCCTCTCTCTCTCTCACTCACGTCATTTTCTATCTATCTCCAAAACCACATTCATTTTATCCATTTTTTAAATTAAAAAAAAAAAAAAAACTTCATGAACCTTCAATTATTTTTCCTCTACTACCAACTCTTCCAATCAAACCCAAAGAACCTACACAACAAGATCAAAACCCTAGCATCATCTAAGGGGGAATCCAAGCACAGAAAAGAAGTAGATGATTCAACTATTAAGCTTTAATGTTCTACTCGAGATGTACGGGAATTGAAATTAGGGATGAAAAAAAAAAACAAGGAACAATGTATTTAAAGATCAACCCTTGATGAATTGAAGTTGGGTTTGTTGGACAAAAAAAAAAAAAAAAAAAAAAAGGAGAGGTCCATACTGTGAATTTAGATGTTGATGATGATAGGAGTGTAGTAAAATTACTTGTTCTTAGTGCTGAAAATTCTGAAGGAACAAGTAGAGGAGGAAGTCCTTCTGAAAATTCTGAAGGAACTTGAGATGTTAAAGGACTATTAAGAAGATATTGAGGGGAAAACATTCATGTTAAGATAGCCTTTGAGTGGCATGGTTACTACTTCGTAGAAAGGGAATGAATGAAATCATGGGGTGCCTCCAAGAGCTAAAGTTGCTGCTGGAACTTCACCTGATGATACTACAGGAACTTCTGGAGCATCTGCTAATGTTCCCCCCACGAAAGTTCCTGATGATGCTTAACCTTCCACCTAGCCTCTTCTTACCTCATTTACATTAATTCTTTTGCACTCACTTCGTTTTGGTTATAATTTATGAACATGGTTTAGGTTTTATTTTATTTTCTTCTTTGACATTTTCTTTCTTTCTTTTGCGTCTTAGTAGTCGGGTAGTAGCTACTTTCTATTTTTCTTTTGTCCTTGGAACATATATATATATGCTATATTTTGCAATTTCATCCTTGATGCTATTATGATGACTAATATTGCTAGATTGCTACTTGAGTTGTTTTCTTATTCTAGAGATCAGGTATCTGCCATTACTGGTTTAATGGTGCTGTGATGAAAAATGTTTGAGGCATGATGATTTTGATTTTGATGATGCCAAAAGGGGGAAGAATAATTGGCAAACTAACTTTATTCTTTTTCGTCTTATTTTTCATCTTATTCTCATATGAAATGAAGTTCCTAACTTGTGAATAATTTACTCACTTGTGAATAGTTAACTAACTTTCTTGATTCCATGTGGAGTTAAGATGTATATAACTTTTGTAGTATAATTTAGTTCTTAATTAGTTTAATTTTAAAAATTGAAAATTCAAAAATATTTAATTTAATGTTTTTATGTTTTATAAATTTGGAAAAATCAAAAAAAAATAAAAAATCCTTTTTTCAACGAGTATATTTGGTTTAGTTTTAAATTAAGTTTGCTTTGGTTTGTCATCATCAAAAAGGGGGAAATTGTTGACATATTCCTTTTATGTTTTGATGATGACATAAACCTCAAACTTAATTACTAATAAGTATCTTTGAGTTCTTGGAGAATTTTAGATCTTGAAGATAAAATAAGCATTGAAGATTCACGCATGAAGGTTCAATCATTTGAAGAAACAAGATGGTGATTCAAGTGGAGGTTCGAATCATGAATCAAAGATGGTGCTGTCAAGTGAGGTTTCTTGAAGCTTCTTGTAGTTTTGATTGCATGGATGACTTCTTGTATTCCTCTACAAACTGCCGGTTTTGGAACCTTAAAGTAGGCTGCCGGTTTTGAAGATGTGGCTGCCATCTTGAAGATGCCATCTTGGATTTTAAGACTGCCGGTTTTAGGCTTCAAAGCTGCCGGTCTTGGACTTCACATGCTGCCGGTTTATGCTGCCGGTTTTACTTCACAAGCTGCCGGTTCTATGCTGCCGGTTATAATGTAATGTTCTAGGGTAAATGTAAGTATATTAATGCATTTAAGTCTGGTTGGAACTTAGTTGTGTCTGTCAGAGGAACTCTGGGTCATGTTCCCAGAGGAACTTGTGTCGAATCTGTTAGTTACTTTAGTCCACGACAGTTGCTATTTTTTAGGGACTGTTTAAATCACTCCTTGACTGTTTTAATCTGTTTAAAATGGTCAAAGACTGACTGGATTAGTGCAGCCCATTTTTAGGAATAGTGGGTAGGTGTTTTTGAATTAGTTAGTAGTCAAATTAGTGTCCTTAATTTTAGGATTAGGTTAGTTGTTTTTTAATTCTGATTTCCTTTTATTTTATTAGTTTATTTTTAGTTTTAAAAATTAATTTAAAGTTTGAGATTTTAAAAAAAGATTTTTTTTACGGAAAAATTAAAAAAAAGAAAAAACCGGTTTTTAGTTTTTATTTTTTAATTAATTAATTAATCTATTTTTTAGGTAAATTACTTAACTTATTTCTGATTTATTAGGTTAATAATTAAGTTAGGGGGTTGTTTAAGTTAGTGAGTCAAAGTTAGTGGTGTGTGAGGGAGAGTGGTGGACGTGTAATGGTAATATGGGTGGTTAATTAGGCTTTTCTCCAAGCAATTGATATAACCATTCATTTATAAATATACACACATATAATTCTGATTAAACACACACACAACAAGAGAGCACACTTTCAGATTTACATTACTTAGAGTTTGTGTCAAAAGTTCCTAAGTTCCAATCCAGTTTTACATGCATTTCAATATACTAGAGTTATTATTTGAGTTGTAATTGAGAGAAAAGAGAAGAGAAGTGTGTGAGAACTTAGAGAGAACAGAGAAGAAAGAGTCGTGAGAAAGAGAAAGAAAAAGAAAGAGAGAAAGAGAATAGAATCGTAAGTTCCTACAGGAACTCACGAGGTCCAGAGAGAAATTAGGGTTGTAATAGTTTACAAGGCCTTTATATAAAAGTGGAGTTTTTCTTCCGTGGGCCAGGAAGTTTTTCTCTTTGAAATTTGACTCTTTACATTTTGTTTTTCTCAAAGTTCCTTTAGGTTTTCAATTCTGACAAAAATCTGTGCTATAAGTTCCACACAGCAATTCACCCCCCCCCTCTTGCAGTGTTCCTACGGGAATAACAATTGGTATCAGAGCAGGAACTCAGACCGTTCAAGACACCTTGACGAGAGATCCGGGCAGTATGAACACTTGCGAAAAATTGGAAGAAGGGTACTCATCTCAGAGACCTCCCATGTTTAATGGGAAATTCTATGCATACTGGAAAAATCGGATGGAGATCTACATCAAAGCCGAAAATTATCAGGTATGGAGAGTCGTAGAAGTCGGTGACTATCAGGTAACCAAAACTAATGCTAATAATGAGATAGTCCCTAAGGAAATTTCTGAATATGAACGTGAAGACTTTGAAAAAATGGAAATTAATGCAAAAGCCATAAAATTGCTTCATTGTGGTCTTGGACCCCATGAACATAATCGTATTATGGGGTGCAAGAGCGCAAAACAAATTTGGGATTTACTACAGATAACTCACGAAGGTACTAATGAAGTTAAAAGGTCTAAAATTGATTTATTGATCTATAAATATGAAAGGTTCGAGATGATGCCTAAGGAATCTATTCAAGATATGCTTACTCGTTTCACTAACATCATAAATGAGCTTGTTTCCCTTGGAAGAGAAATACCTATTGATGAACAGGTTAGAAAGATCTTAAGGAGTCTACCACAAGACGATAGATGGAGATCTAAAGTAACAGCACTTATGGAATCAAAGGACATGACGAAGTTCAACATTGAACAATTAGCGGGTTCTTTGCTAACCCATGAACTACATCTGGGAACCAGCGAAGAAGGTTCCAAGAACAAGGGGTTAGCATTAAAGGCAGAAGAGAGTGATACTGAAGAAGATGACGAGACTGCTATGCTTGTTAGAAGATTCAAAAGAGCCTTCAACAGAAACCGAAGTTCCTTCAGGAACTCTGGAAAGAAACTGACGAGTTCCAAAAAGGACTTTGGATGTCACAAGTGCGGCTCCACTGATCACTTCATCAAGGAATGTCCACAATGGGAAAATGAGAAAACCAAGTCTAAAGGGAAGGAATCATTTAAGGAAAAGAAGGATTACAACAAAGAAAAATACTACAAGCCTTCGTTTTCCAAAAATGATGTTCGAAAAGCGATGATAGCTGCATGGGGTGATTCTGAATCAGAAGAAGAGGTGGAGGAACAGCCTGAAGAGGAAACGGCCCAATTGTGTTTAATGGCAAGATCTGATAGGAACTCGACGAGAAGGTAAGCCTAAATCCTTATTATTTAAATTCTCTGCCTAAACAAAAACTTGTTGATTTAGTTATTGATTTTCATAAAAACTGGATGACTGTTAAGAAAGAAAAGAATGAGTGTGAAAACGCACTCAAAGTAAGCAGGGAACATAGTGATTGGTTTAAGGGTAATACAGTTGAAACTGAAAATAGATTCTTTGACCTATTTGATAAAAACAATGTTTTAATGACTAAGGTTAAAAATCTTGAAAAAGAATTAAGCCAAACAACAATGGAACTTAACTGCTATAAGTTGATTAATCTTAGTTTGAAATCTGAAAATTCGAATGAAAGTTCCTCTAGGGTTTCTGATCTGAAGGAACTCAAGACTGATCTGGAAAAGGTAAAATCTGATAATAAGAAATTGACAGAGGAACTTACTGAAATAAAAAGGGATAAAGATAATCAACGAGAAGTTCCACAATGGATTCTGAATGCCCAAGCAAAGAGGACCGAAGGTCTAGGTTTTAATTATAAACAAAAAGGAAGCAATCAGAAAAAGTATGTGGAACTTCCAAGCAGCAAAGTCTGTCTGTTCTGCGGGAACTCAGGTCATCTGAAAGACCAGTGTTCCAAGAGGAACAACAGCTTGAATCAGAATCATAGACATGTTAAATGGATTGAAAAAACTTATGATGATATGTCTACAAAGGAACCCAAGGAAACCTGGGTTCCTCAACCTAACCATTAATTATTCTTGCAGGAACTAGTGAGGGGGAACACCACATGGTACCTCGACAGTGGATGTTCCAAGTACATGACTGGAGACAAATCAAACTTTCTCTCACTAGTAGCCTACTCAGGGGGAACTGTGACGTTCGGTGACAATCAGAAAGGTAATATTATTGCCGTAGGTAAGGTAGGTAAGTCAAGTTCCCATAGCATAGATAATGTCTTTCTTGTAGATGGTTTGAAGCACAACTTGTTTAGTATTTCGCAATTCTGTGATAAAGGAAACTCTGTACATTTTACTAATGAGTGTTGTAGAATCATCAACAATGACACTAATAAAATCATTCTTGAAGGGAAACGCAATGGGAACACATACACTGTGAACCTTGAAGCAATTCCCAAAACTACTCTTACTTGTCTAAGTACCATTGAGGATGATCCACTACTTTGGCATAAACGAATGGGACATGCTAGCCTTTCTCTACTGGATAAATTGAGAACAAAAGAACTAGTTGTTGGTTTACCAAACATCAAGTTCCAATGCGATAAATTGTGTGATGCATGTGCTAAAGGCAAGCATGTTAGAAGTTCCTTTAAAAGCAAAAAGCTCGTGAGCACCACAAAACCATTGGAACTTATTCATATGGATTTGTGTGGGCCCATGAGAGTCCAAAGTAGAAGTGGAAAATTGTATGTCTTAGTCATAGTTGATGATTACTCAAGATTTACTTGGACAATGTTCCTTCATAGCAAAGATGAGACTTTTGAAGAATTTGTTTGCTTTGCTAAGAAGATACAAAAGTCGAGTGGTTATCAACTAATTCACTTACGATCTGACCATGGAACTGAATTTGAAAATCAAAATTTTGGTGAGTTTTGCAGGGAAAATGGTATGGATCATAACTTCTCCGCTCCTAGGACACCACAGCAAAATGGTGTTGTGGAGAGGAAAAACAGGACTTTAGAAGACATGGCAAGAACAATGCTCATTGCAAGTGGATTACCTAGGAACTTCTGGGCTGAAGCCGTTAATACGGCATGCTATATAATCAATAGAATCATGTTAAGACCCATCACAAACAAAACTCCCTATGAACTAATGAAAGGAAGAAAACCTAACATTTCTCACTTGAGATCTTTTGGTTGTAAGTGCTTCGTGCACAATAATGGTAAAAGGAACTTAGGGAAGTTTGATGAGAGAAGTGATGAAGCCGTGTTCCTAGGATATGCCACTGATAGTAAAGCATATAGAGTCTATAACAAGAGGACATTAAGTGTCGAGGAAAGTGTACATATTTTATTTGATGAAACTAACCCTTATGTAAATAGTGATACTAACATTTTGCAGGAACTAGAGGATTTAGAAATAGGCTTGGTCAGAAAGGATCCAGATGAAGAAGAGTTAACATCCAATAATAAAGAAAGAGCAAATATCCCAGAAGAACAACCTCATGTTGAAAGACAAGAAGAGCCAGTTCCTGAAGGAACTCAGGGGGAAGTTCCAGAGACTGAGGGGAACTTAGAAGAAGAGATCAGAGTTCCTGAAGAGACTGTAGAAAGACCAGTTCCAATCAGAGACTTTGAACCAAAACCTTGGAAATATCAGAAGTACCACCCTCTTGATCTTATCATAAGTGATATAGGGAAAGGAACACAGACCAGAACTCAGATCAGGAACTTCTGTGCCCATAGTGTGTTCCTATCCATCATTGAGCCTCGAAATCACATAGAAGCACTTGAGGATGCAGATTGGATACTAGCCATGCAGGATGAACTCAATCAGTTTGAAAGGAACAAGGTATGGCACCTTGAACCAAAGCCGGAACACCAAAAGGTAATTGGATTGAAGTGGGTGTTCAGGAACAAGCTAGATGAACATGGCACAATCGTCAGGAACAAGGCCAGGTTAGTTGTAAAAGGATACAATCAACAAGAGGGAATAGATTATGAAGAAACATTTGCTCCGGTAGCAAGGTTAGAAGCTATTAGAATTTTAATTGCTATTGCTTCTTTCATGGGTTTTAAATTATATCAAATGGATGTTAAATGTGCTTTTTTAAATGGATTTTTAAATGAGGAAGTTTATGTGGAACAACCTCCTGGTTTTGAAAACTCTAAATTTCCTAACCATATCTACAAGCTTGACAAGGCTCTTTATGGGTTGAAGCAAGCTCCTAGAGCATGGTATGAGAGGTTGTCCAAGTTCCTTTTGGAAAATGAATTTAAAAGAGGAAAAGTTGATAAAACTTTATTTCTAAAATCTAAAGGAACTGATCTTCTCATTGTCCAAATCTATGTAGATGATATAATATTTGGTGCTACTAACGAATCTTTGTGTCAGGAATTTGCAAATTTAATGAGCAGGGAATTCGAGATGAGCATGATGGGTGAGTTAAATTTCTTTCTTGGTTTGCAAATAAAGCAAACTGAAAAGGGAATTTATATTCATCAACAAAAATACATAAAGGAACTTCTAAAGAAATTTGGGATGGCAACATCCAAAATAAATCACACTCCTATGGGAACTAACACCAGATTGGATGAAGATCCCAAAGGAACTAGTGTGAGTGAAAAGCAATATAGAGGCATCATAGGTTCCTTATTGTATTTAACTGCTAGTAGACCAGATATTTCTTTTAGTGTTGGTGTATGTGCGAGGTTCCAAGCAAATCCAAAGGAGTCACTGCAGTCAAGAGGATATTGAGATATTTGAAAGGAACTGATGATCTAACTTTGTTCTATCCTCACAATGACACGTTTGAACTCAAGGGATTTGCTGATGCAGATTATGCCGGTGATTTGGTGAATAGGAAAAGCACTTCAGGTATGGTTCAGTTCCTTGGAACGTGTTTAGTTTCTTGGAGTTCCAAGAAGCAAAACACAGTTGCTCTATCCACTGCAGAAGCCGAATATGTAGCAGCTGCTGCATGTTGTTCACAACTTCTTTGGATAAAATAACAACTAAGGGACTTTGGTATTAATTATAATTGTATTCCTATATATTGTGATAATACTAGTGCCATTTATATATCAAAGGATCCAGTTCACCATTCACGTGTGAAACACATTCACATACGTCATCATTTTCTAAAGGACAATGTAGAAAAAGGTCTGATAAAACTTGAATTTTGTCAAACTGAAGATCAAATTGCTGACATATTAACTAAGCCATTGAATAGAGAAAGATATGAGAAATTGCGGATGGAACTTGGGATGATCAAATTAAAGTAAGTTGCTAAGAAGTTCCTCCAGGTACGTCAACTCAATTATTAAAGTTCCTAGAATAATTTTCATTGCAATTATGGTGCGAAAGCATGTTCCTGATGGAATTTGAGATTTATACTCGTAAATGTCTATCAATATTACTCTTATTTTCATGACTGCTATTTGGATGATAAATTAAATGTGTGCATTAATATGTTCCAATAATTCTTATTTTCTTTCTTTCTTCTTTTTTATATAAATTAATTTATTCCTCAAATTAATTTATTTTCATTTTATTTTCCACAAATTAATTTATTTTTTCCACAAATTAATTTTATTTTCCACAAATTATTTTTCTTTTGTAGCTAAAGAAATCTACCCATTAGGAGAGTCAATTTAGAAGAGTCATCATGTTCAAAATTTTATAACTGATTAATTCAACCTTGTTTAAACCTCTACCTAAAAATAAGGAGAGTAAATGGGAGAATGTTTTACTAGCTAAACAAATTACTCTTATTCTCCTCAAGCCATCCACCTATTCCTCTCTCTCTCACTCACGTCATTTTCTATCTATCTCCAAAACCACATTCATTTTATCCATTTTTTAAATTAAAAAAAAAAAAAAAAACTTCATGAACCTTCAATTATTTTTCCTCTACTACCAACTCTTCCAATCAAACCCAAAGAACCTACACAACAAGATCAAAACCCTAGCATCATCTAAGGGGGAATCCAAGCACAGAAAAGAAGTAGATGATTCAACTATTAAGCTTTAATGTTCTACTCGAGATGTACGGGAATTGAAATTAGGGATGAAAAAAAAAAACAAGGAACAATGTATTTAAAGATCAACCCTTGATGAATTGAAGTTGGGTTTGTTGGACAAAAAAAAAAAAAAAAAAAAAAAAAGGAGAGGTCCATACTGTGAATTTAGATGTTGATGATGATAGGAGTGTAGTAAAATTACTTGTTCTTAGTGCTGAAAATTCTGAAGGAACAAGTAGAGGAGGAAGTCCTTCTGAAAATTCTGAAGGAACTTGAGATGTTAAAGGACTATTAAGAAAATATTGAGGGGAAAACATTCATGTTAAGATAGCCTTTGAGTGGCATGGTTACTACTTCGTAGAAAGGGAATGAATGAAATCATGGGGTGCCTCCAAGAGCTAAAGTTGCTGCTGGAACTTCACCTGATGATACTACAGGAACTTCTGGAGCATCTGCTAATGTTCCCCCCACGAAAGTTCCTGATGATGCTTAACCTTCCACCTAGCCTCTTCTTACCTCATTTACATTAATTCTTTTGCACTCACTTCGTTTTGGTTATAATTTATGAACATGGTTTAGGTTTTATTTTATTTTCTTCTTTGACATTTTCTTTCTTTCTTTTGCGTCTTAGTAGTCGGGTAGTAGCTACTTTCTATTTTTCTTTTGTCCTTGGAACATATATATATATGCTATATTTTGCAATTTCATCCTTGATGCTATTATGATGACTAATATTGCTAGATTGCTACTTGAGTTGTTTTCTTATTCTAGAGATCAGGTATCTGCCATTACTGGTTTAATGGTGTTGTGATGAAAAATGTTTGAGGCATGATGATTTTGATTTTGATGATGCCAAAAGGGGGAAGAATAATTGGCAAACTAACTTTATTCTTTTTCGTCTTATTTTTCATCTTATTCTCATATGAAATGAAGTTCCTAACTTGTGAATAATTTACTCACTTGTGAATAGTTAACTAACTTTCTTGATTCCATGTGGAGTTAAGATGTATATAACTTTTGTAGTATAATTTAGTTCTTAATTAGTTTAATTTTAAAAATTGAAAATTCAAAAATATTTAATTTAATGTTTTTATGTTTTATAAATTTGGAAAAATCAAAAAAAAATAAAAAATCCTTTTTTCAACGAGTATATTTGGTTTAGTTTTAAATTAAGTTTGCTTTGGTTTGTCATCATCAAAAAGGGGGAAATTGTTGACATATTCCTTTTATGTTTTGATGATGACATAAACCTCAAACTTAATTACTAATAAGTATCTTTGAGTTCTTGGAGAATTTTAGATCTTGAAGATAAAATAAGCATTGAAGATTCACGCATGAAGGTTCAATCATTTGAAGAAACAAGATGGTGATTCAAGTGGAGGTTCGAATCATGAATCAAAGATGGTGCTGTCAAGTGAGGTTTCTTGAAGCTTCTTGTAGTTTTGATTGCATGGATGACTTCTTGTATTCCTCTACAAACTGCCGGTTTTGGAACCTTAAAGTAGGCTGCCGGTTTTGAAGATGTGGCTGCCATCTTGAAGATGCCATCTTGGATTTTAAGACTGCCGGTTTTAGGCTTCAAAGCTGCCGGTCTTGGACTTCACATGCTGCCGGTTTATGCTGCCGGTTTTACTTCACAAGCTGCCGGTTCTATGCTGCCGGTTATAATGTAATGTTCTAGGGTAAATGTAAGTATATTAATGCATTTAAGTCTGGTTGGAACTTAGTTGTGTCTGTCAGAGGAACTCTGGGTCATGTTCCCAGAGGAACTTGTGTCGAATCTGTTAGTTACTTTAGTCCACGACAGTTGCTATTTTTTAGGGACTGTTTAAATCACTCCTTGACTGTTTTAATCTGTTTAAAATGGTCAAAGACTGACTGGATTAGTGCAGCCCATTTTTAGGAATAGTGGGTAGGTGTTTTTGAATTAGTTAGTAGTCAAATTAGTGTCCTTAATTTTAGGATTAGGTTAGTTGTTTTTTAATTCTGATTTCCTTTTATTTTATTAGTTTATTTTTAGTTTTAAAAATTAATTTAAAGTTTGAGATTTTAAAAAAAGATTTTTTTTACGGAAAAATTAAAAAAAAGAAAAAACCGGTTTTTAGTTTTTATTTTTTAATTAATTAATTAATCTATTTTTTAGGTAAATTACTTAACTTATTTCTGATTTATTAGGTTAATAATTAAGTTAGGGGGTTGTTTAAGTTAGTGAGTCAAAGTTAGTGGTGTGTGAGGGAGAGTGGTGGACGTGTAATGGTAATATGGGTGGTTAATTAGGCTTTTCTCCAAGCAATTGATATAACCATTCATTTATAAATATACACACATATAATTCTGATTAAACACACACACAACAAGAGAGCACACTTTCAGATTTATATTACTTAGAGTTTGTGTCAAAAGTTCCTAAGTTCCAATCCAGTTTTACATGCATTTTAATATACTAGAGTTATTATTTGAGTTGTAATTGAGAGAAAAGAGAAGAGAAGTGTGTGAGAACTTAGAGAGAACAGAGAAGAAAGAGTCGTGAGAAAGAGAAAGAAAAAGAAAGAGAGAAAGAGAATAGAATCGTAAGTTCCTACAGGAACTCACGAGGTCCAGAGAGAAATTAGGGTTGTAATAGTTTACAAGGCCTTTATATAAAAGTGGAGTTTTTCTTCCGTGGGCCAGGAAGTTTTTCTCGTTGAAATTTGACTCTTTACATTTTGTTTTTCTCAAAGTTCCTTTAGGTTTTCAATTCTGACAAAAATCTGTGCTATAAGTTCCACACAGCAATTCACCCCCCCTCTTGCAGTGTTCCTACGGGACTAACAGAAAACAACAAACAGACAATAACACAAAAATAAGAAAAACTAAGTATGATCGATTCTACCCCGTAAAACGGGTTTTAGTATAAAAAAACAGTTGACACAAAAGAAACATCGAACATTAACTGAACCATAATTAACTAATTCACAAATTTTAGAGCAATTATTATTATTATTCAATGGGAAAGTGAACGCGATAGGGCCTCTTTCATCCCGTCTCGGACTTTTTGGCCTGGCCTGCAGCTTATCGACAGAGTGTCTCGAGTGTATACACCCCTCACAGAACTAATGCGTATCCGCAAGTGCGCGCCAAAAGTTCAAGAGGAGGACGAAAATAGATTATAAAAATTACAATGATTCAAAGACTGTTCAACATATGTCCGACCTATTGCGTGTCCGCCACAACAATAGGCCCACATTGGGTATTCCCTAATAAGACACCGTTCATCACCCTAATAGGTCGTAACCATTCGGGCTACTTTCCCTTTGAAGATTGTTTCACTTTACATTTAGGTTCATTTGGTTTTGAAAATCATTTGAGTAAGAACAACAACTCAAAATAAATCAATGAACCAAAATTCCATACTTTAAGAATTCTCAATGAGAAATCAAACCATAAGTCAAACTTGCCAATCCAAATCACAACTCGTAACTCATCGTTCATTCATAGACACCACTTATACTTCTTGAATCAAAGCAAGTTCAAATATTCACCAATCCATACCCAAATTCCATGACGTAAATACTTCATCAAACAATGACAATCAATTAATTAACACTACTAGAATAAAAGATTAATGAAACGCTTATATCTAATGCAACATTTACTTATAACGGTTTAGTTTAATGCAACAATTTTATGCAACATCTTAGGCTAATGCAACGATTTTGTGCAACAAGTTTGGCTAATACAACGGTTTTTGCAACAATATGTATTAAGTGCTGCTTTAGCCTTTAATATGCAATAGTCATAATGTCTAATGCAATGGTTTTAAAAAATTTCATCTAACCGTTGCATTAGGGGGTGTATACCCAATTAAAAAAATATGTTATTAAACCCTTGCATTAGGGGGTCCTAGATATTAATATATGTAGAGAATGAAGTCATAGCCCAATGGTTAGGGCTTCAAAATTCCAGGGACGAGGTCCTGGGTTCGATTCTCACCGCACACATTTGCGAGGATTCCTTATTATCCCCCTTACAGATGCATGTGTTGGCTAAAATTAGGCCGGGTGACCTACACTAGGGCCCGGTTCCAAAGCCTAGTATCCCACACATTATCCTATAAAAATAAAATATAAATATATCAATATATGTCAATGCAAAAAACTGATACAATACACACGAAGACAGAGATAAAGAAAGGGTGAAAGGCAGCAACGCAGAGGCAAAGTGAAGAAAGCGGCGACGCTCCGACTCCGACGTCCCACCAGTGGCCACACTATAACAAGTCGACGAGCCGACTCTTAGTGACCCACAAACCCTAAGGTATGTTCACTACAAGATTATGTGTTTCTAACATCCACCCATGGCAGACGTTAAATTAGCGGATTGCGGACACTAATTAGATTAACATCCGCCAACGGACGTTAAACAATTGTCGGATATATTTTGGTCGTTAATGACTTAATTAACGTCCTCTTGGCGGACGTTAATTAAGTAGCGTCCGCCAAGCGGACATTAATGAAGTAGCGTCCACTTTGTAATGGTAGTGTCCGCCTAAAGACAGAAATTAACGTCCGCTTACGTTAAAATGACGGACGTTAATTCCCAACAGCAAAAATAAAAAAAAAAGAATAAAATTGGAACCAAAGGATGGTCCAATTTTATTCATTTTTTAAAAATTCAACAATAAATAAATTATAAACAATACAATTTTATTCTACTTTTTCATGTTCAACTTACATAAAAAACAATTACATAAATACAATTTTATTAACTATCTAGGAAATTCAACATATATGCAAACAACTAAAATCAAATACACTTAAACAAATTTAACTAAAATCCACAAATTTTGATGAAGAACAAAAATCTACAACCAAAAATCATACAAAAAAAACGAAGTCAGAACCAAAAAATAAACATAAACGAAAAAAAAAAAAAAATCTAAAACAGGCAAAAAAAAATACAGAGATACCTTTTTTGAGTACCTTAGTTACATTTCTAGAATCATCTTCTTGCCTAAAAAAAAAATAGCAACCCAAGAAAATTTAGACCCTTAAAAACCAATCAACCCCATAACACAATTAGCAATCCATAAAAATTAAAACCCTAAAATACCAAGTAACCCAGGAAAAAAAACAAAGAATAATTATAAAAAAATGAAGTTGAAAAATAAAATAAATAAGTGAATAAAAACTTAAAAACCAATCCATAAATTCCAAAATTCCCAAAAATCAAATATCCAAATTAAAGTAAACAAAATGAAAATAAA
The DNA here is from genome assembly GCA_951394345.1 of Salicornia ramosissima. Classification (NCBI taxonomy): domain Eukaryota; kingdom Viridiplantae; phylum Streptophyta; class Magnoliopsida; order Caryophyllales; family Amaranthaceae; genus Salicornia; species Salicornia ramosissima. The sequence goes on along the minus strand of OX596236.1, from coordinate 28,791,514 downwards.
TCTGAAAAATGAAAACCGAAATTTGATATTTGAAAACCAAAAAAACTAAACAGAAAAAAACAAGAAAAAAACCCAAATCTGAAAAAAAATAAAATAATAAATCCTCAAAAATCAACATCCTATCTAAAATCCCCAAAAAAATCACAAAAAAAAACCAAACTGAAAGAGTGAGAGAGTAAACTTGGTGGTGTCGTTCCTTTATAGTTCCATGAATGTCATCTTTGTACTTTCAAGAGAAATTGGGAGAAAGAATGAGAGAAAGAAAGAGAATTGAAAGAGACAAAAGAAAGAGAGACAGAGAGAGGAAAAGACACGGCAAATCAAAAGAACAAAAAGGGTTGCATCCTTTAATTTGCTCCGTGTTTTTAACGTCCGTTTTGAGATGGACCTTAATCACAAAAATATGGACGTTAATTTCATGACCCATAATTTAAAAACCCGTGTTTTTAACGTCTGCCTACGACGGACGTTAATTTGGTAAAAAACGGACGTTACTTGAACTTTTAAATTATAAACGTTGCCATTATTAAAACGTCCGTTTTGACAGACGTTGAAAAAAATAGGCGGACGTTAATTGTAATTTAACGTCCTCTTATTTGACGGATGTTAAAAGACAGACAGCAGAAACACGGAATGCTGTAGTGGTTTTCAATTCTTGAACACTCAAAGCCTATCCCTAATTTGTCTGTTTACAGATTTGAGATTAAGACAGTATTTGGTCTCAATTTTTATTGCTTTTATAATGTTTCTATAATCATCTATGTATGAATTCTCAATTTGAAACTTCGAATTGGATGAATTTATAAATTCACTATTGATTCTGTTCAATTTTATTTTTAGTTTTTTCTAATTTTCTTCCTCTGACTCTAACTCTTTAAGCATTATATGGCTACTCCTTACTCTCTAATCTATGTGATTATCAGTGTTCTCATCCCACACTGTTTATCAGTTTCTCACTAATACCCAAAAATTAGGGTTTCCAACTTCCACTCCCTTCTTACCTAATACGGCTCACCGACACCACACAATTGGTCTCCTTCCTCCACACCGGTGCATCGGCACAAGCACTAGCACCGCCACCTCTTATTCCACGAGTAGTGCGCATCTATTCTGCAGGTTAGCTGTTTTTTGTTATCTTTTTTAGATTCTTAATTTTTTCCAATGTTTGCTGTTGTTTCTTTTTTCCAATGTGTTTATTTTGGATCTGTTTGCTGCGTGTTTATTTTCGATTTGTTTTATTCTTTTGTCGTTGTTTGCTGCTATTGTTTATTTATTTTTGATCTTTTATAGCCTCTTAATCATGGTCTCCCTTCTATGCCTTTTTTTAGTCTAATTTTTGTTGTTTAAATTAAACCTAATTAAAGTAATTTATGAACATAATTTAATGAAATCAAATTTGGAAAGTTGAACTAATTTCTGTTATTTTATAAAAAAAAAATTATTTTCGAATTTATTGTTTTGTTCAGAATTCAAGTGGGGGCTGGGGGAGCTGGAGGATAGTGTTTAATTTCTAAGAGCAAAAGTTCATGTGCTTGTTTACATCATATTATATTCAGTTCAGTTCATCTCTATTTAGTTCAATTAATACACTTTTATTTATTTCAGTTCATCTCTATTCAGCTAATGTAAACGGGTCCTTAGGAACACTATGGTTTTCACCCCCTTTTATTAGTATTTTTTTAGAGGTAACACTTCACTTTTCACACTTGTCGAGACACAACTTAGACTCGTTTTCTCTAAATATATAATTGTAAAAATTATATATTTAGAAAGTGTATTTCAAGATGAATCAACAAGATCCACATAGTTATGTTTTTCATTATATTTAAGCAACAATTAATTGTCAAAGTGAGTCGGATAAATAGTGCCAAAGTCAAAGTGTTAAATAGTTTTCGTAATAATTGATTTTGTGGAGTTTGCAGTTTCTTAGTTCAGGGTATGTCAGTTGTTTATATACATTGGGACATGACCAACTTTATACATTTTTAATGGTTTAGTTTATAGAGTAATTTTTGGTATTGATGATATCATGAATATTTGGAATACTAATTGATCGATGGTTTTTGATATATAATTTTGGTTTTTTAGCTAATTTTTTAGCTGGCTAATTTTAGTTTTATTTTTTTAAATCATGATATTGGCTATTGGCTCTCATGATCTCTGATTTTATGAATTTTTTTGATTCTTTTTTATGGCTAAAAAAATACATCTTAGAGTAATGAAATGGTTGAGTTGATGTTTTGGTGTCCCTAATTTAGGATTTATATGCTGGTTGTTTATGTCATCGAGATTGAAGAAGTTTTTTTTTCCTCTGTTGTTTATGTGTAGGTTATTTATGCATTACTAACTAAATAATACCCGAGCAAATGCACGATTTATTTAACTAAGGTAAGTGTCTAAATCTAAATTAAATCATTATATATAAAAATTGATAAAAATTTATTGTAGATGGAAAATTTATCTAAGTGCTTTTCTTTTATATTTTATTCGAAGGGGTTTCTTTTAGTTACATTAGACAATAGAGAATAAGTAATGTCCGAAATATGCATAATTTTCAAATTACTTAAAATTAGCTCACTAAAATGATTTCGATTTTGGGTTGATATCAATGAAATTACTTTATGTTCATAAATTTCACGTCTTCTAATGTTGACAATGAAAATTCCTACTTTTTTTTTATCAAGATTATGTATTTAACTATTTATTACTTGTAATACAAAATTGCACTATTGCAAAAAAAAAAAAAATCACGCACAAAAAAAATAAAAAATAAAAATAAATATTTCACTTTCATATATTTGTATCCATAAATTTCTCTTTCATATTTTGTTAATGGTAAAAATAAGTACTTATTTCCAAATATATTACGACCTCTATTTTTTAAATACAAAGATTTGATATGAGGTAGGAAAAATTAATGACAATCAAAGACTTATTTGAAACTTTATATACAAAAAACAAAAAACATATTTAATATAATGGTTCATTTCGATTTAGAAGATTTTTAAAAATTTAACATGTAAAAATAGGGAAAAAACTAAGATGAAGAAAATCAAGTTTAATCGAAAAATATACAATTACTAACGGAAAGAAAAATGAGCACTTATAATATACAATTACTAACGGAAAGAAAATAATATAATTTTTTTTTGTGGAAAATAAAGTAAAAGTTAATATAATTTTTTTAGTAAAAAACTAAATGCATAGTAGAAAAAAAGACCAAACAATCAATGTTCAATAATTAATGCAACCATTAGGATTGACTTGATAGTCCATTTTCCTATTTCTAATATAATGGTTTTTTTATTGTTTTCCCCCAAAAAACATAGCATAATTATTAATGAAGGGAGAGGGAGTAGGAAAATTTGGGTGATTGGGAGGGAAATGAACTTTTTGTAGTGGCAAGAACTTTAGTAGTATGGAAAGATACTTTGTTTCGTCATTCCTTTTTGTGAGAAGGCACACTAATATACTTCTATGGTTTTAAATGTACAGGTACAAAATGGATTTGATATGTTAAACAAGGGAGCATATATTCAAGATGAAGCTATGGATCGAAAATGGAGCTCGGTTAATTAGCACACACATGCACATAGTATAATTATAATGTAGTAGGGGTTTTTATATAATAATTTATTTCTATAGTCATGATGGATGTGTAAGTTAATTAGTGATGAATATTTTTTTGGTTTTTTTTTTGGTAGATTGTCCTAATAGTGGGAGATATACTATATTGTAATTAATTAATTTTACGTGTACAAATTTATTTTTTATTCAAATGGAGGTGTCATCACATTTATACATTATTGTACCTTACTAGCATCTACATTGTACTAATAGTAATATTATGAATAATTAGTAAATAATAATAATAACAATAATAATAATACAACTAATTGGTTAGTTATTTTTCTTATGTATCGTTGCATTAGGTTTAATAACAATTGCAAAAGACCTAATGTAACGCTTTATATTTTATTTGAAAACCGTTGCATTAGCCTTCATATCCATTGCAAAAGATCTCATGCAACAGTTATATTTTCTTTAAAAACCGTTGCATTAGGCTTCTTAAGCATTACAATGGACCTAATGCAACGGTTTATGCTTTTGTTTATAAAGCATTGCATTAGGCCTTCATAAACGTTGCATTAGATCTAATGCAATGGCAACAAATGCAACGGTTTATAAAGTGTTGCATTAGGCCTTTTGCAACAGTTTAAGAAACTTAATGCAACACTTTTTAGGTGTTGCATTAGACTTTTATTGTAGTAGTGTACTAAAGATCGTCAAACTTTTCGACAACATAAGAATAGAAGAAAATTTTCGAAAATAATATACTTATAATCATGATTTTCGAAAATACATAAATAGTAAAGTAAAGTTACATAAAGCATTTTGAACTTTTAAGTTGCAAAAGTCACAATATAATACAAATTACATTTTCGAAAATTGGAAATAATATTTTCAATCTATATGAAAATATTTTCGAAAATTTCAGAATTTGTAAATGAAATAATTAAGCTTCTTTTGGACTTCTAATGGGTATTTGGTACACAAATTATATGATCTAAAACACATGTACACAAATTATAAAAATCTGGACATAAACTATATTTGGCATAAAATGCCTTTAAAACCATCACATTAGCACTCTAAAACACGCCTAAAAACAACCCTTGAATGCCCATACATCCACACGAAACACTACTACTTTGCACTACAATTAATCATAACTTTACGTCATCAAAAAAATCTTAAATACAACAACTAAAACAACTACTTAAGCATGCATATAACTTCTACTAAAGCATAAATAAAATAATTTTAAAACAATAAAACTATGCTAGAACATAATACTAAGCATGCTAAAAGAAAAGCCTAAAAAGAACTAAGCTAGACTAAGCACACAAGAACCTAGGGGCTAAAGAAAGCGGTAGACATCGAAGCATACCTCAACGTCTGGAAGGATACTTTAAGTTTGCTCCCTCCTCAGAAAAACAACTCAATTCTCTCAGTTATTCTTCCATGAAAACTTTTCACTTGTTACTCCTCTTTTCTTAGAGGAGAAGTGGAAGAAAGGTAGAGAGAATTGCGAGGAGTGATGGATGGGTGAAGAGCTTTATTTATAGGGTGGAGAGGTGGAGGAAAGTGGTAATTTTTCCATGTGGGACAAAGAGTGGGTGGTGGTGGTGGTGTGTCGTGTGGGAGGGGAAAGATAAGGGGGTGAGTGGTGGTGAGCTTGCCTCGGGAGTTGTGTTGTCAAGCATTGATGAATGGATGACTACTTGACTAAGCACTCTATTAATGCGGCAAATAAAATACGGCAAGCATAAAACGGCCTTTAAAAAATAAAATTCTAAGCCATAAAAATATTTATATTCACCATAATATTATTCCATGAAATAATTTTTGGCAATACATATATATTATTTTCGAAAATACATATTCATATTTATTTATTTTGAAAATATTCCAACTTTAAAAATAAATTATTATTTTCCGAAAATAATATTACGGCAAAATACTTAGTTTATAATAAATACCTTTTTTAAAAATAATTCGTAAAGCTCTTTTTAGAAAATATAAAACCTCTTTATATGAAGTGGGGCCACATAACATCAATAAACAAACGGTAGTTCAAAATGGGGGTGCAATGCTAACGTTTGAGTAGATAATGGGGGTTTAATAAAATAAAAAAAGTTCTTGGGGGTTATTTTAGAAACTGGGATGCATGTTGGGGGTTAAATAAAAAAAATCCCTGAAAGAAAATATTAATTTTGAAAACCCTTGAAAAATTACGGGTATTACACAACGGCGGCAACATTTGAAAGGTGTGTCGCGTACCTATAAAAAATAACCTAACTGGACCTCCTATTAATAATGTAGTAGGGCAAGTAAGGGTCGACTCCACAGAGACTAACAATTGAGTTAGAATAGTTATAATGACTTCAATTTATGCTAAGCAGGTAACCAAAATAAGTAGAAAAGAATAAATCTACTTAACTAACTAATTAACTAGAGTGACCGAAATTAACAAGAATTATTAGGAATTAAAAGCAATTCTAGGTCTAGGATAGATTTCCCTTTTCCCTTAATTAAGCAATAAATAATTCATAGGATAGATGCGCCCTAATAATACTAAAGATTTCTTTCGATCAATCAATATCTTCCCTAAAATTGCAATCCAACCAATTTTCATGGATTAATGCAAATTAAAGACCTTAAGCATAGCATCCTAAAATCCTAACAAATTCCATCCATACTAGGATTCATCTTAACCCTAGAATTTGAGGAAACTACTCACGCATATTAAACAAATAAACTAAATCAATAACAAATGAAGAATAATTAATAATAGCAATGATAAAAGTAAAAATTGAGATGAAGAGATAATACTTGAATTAATGGATGAAAATTCCAATCTTAAACTTGAGAATGGTGTAAATAACAAAATCTAGAGAAAACAAAAACTAAATCTTCTACAATATATAATTAAAAATGACACTAAAAGATGATGGGGTGGTAATACTCACTAAACCTATTTTTATGCTACTAGGAAAATGATGGAGTTTTAACTAGGTTTTACACTATAAATTCTCCAAAACTCTATGAGAATTGTAGACCGCCAAAGGCTTGCGGGTTGTTGGATTACACCGTCAAACGATTGTGGTTCTTGCTGTCTTTTCACCTTATTGTTAGAAAAATTCAATTTATCGTTTCATAGGCACTGTAATAACGGGTTACCAATGTCTTGTTGCAATAGGATCTCAAAGGCATCACAAAATAAGATTAAAAATTTATCCGAATGCTCCGCAATCATCCAAGCCTTTGCGCAAATTCAAAACAACTTTAATAATACTACGAATAAACATCAAAATCCCACAAAAACAAACAAAACACATCCATGAAGAGCAATAATGAAATATGAAGAATAATAGCTCTAAAAGATTAAATATATGGAAAAAATAATATGAAAACACACAAATATAACATAAAAATATGAATATAAAATGGTGTTATCAATATGTTTCTTTGAATCAAACGATAATGCACGAGCAGTAGAAATGCTAGCAATTTTAGCCCAATTATTCAAGAAAACAACTAAAACACAACATTATTAAACTAAACCATGAAGTAAGCTAGTTTTACACTGAAAGACTAAAATTAATAAACTAAAATCTAAAAGGCCTGAAAGACAAGCAAAAAGAAGCCGAAAAATGGGTCAAAAATGGACCAATCATTTGGCTTGGGGTGATTGTAATAACTCAAATAAAGGAGTCGTTACCGTGCTCTTTGGGGGAGCATGGAACCCATTGATCTAGCCCGTAGGACAAAATATAACCCTAATTTTAGGTCGTTCACCAGACAAAGGGGTAAGGGGATAAAGGTTAAGAACAAAATTGTAGTTCAAACTGAAGCCCTTTGAATAAGGAATCTTATACAAGTACTTTAAAATGAAAAGATTTTTAGATAAAAGGATGATTCTTTGAATCAAACCGTAATGCAAAAGTAGTAGAAATTTCTACAAATTTTAGCCAAATTATTCAAGAAGAATCTAAAACACAACATTATTAAATGAAACAAGAAGTAAGCTAATAAACTAAATTCTAAAAGACCTGAAAGAAAAGCAAACAAGAAGTCGAAAAATGGGTCCAAAATAGACCAATCATCTGGCGTGGGGTGATTGTAAAAACTCAAATAAAGGAGTAGCTACCGTGCTCTTTGGGGGAGCATGAAACCCTTTCATCTAGCCCGTAGGCCAAAATACAACCCCTATTTTAGGTCGTTCACCAGACTTAAGAATAAGGGGATGAGGGTAAGAACAATGTAGTTCACAATATTTCCTTACACCTAGCGGCTTTTAATTACTTGATCCTAATTCAATTTCAATGTTATAATTTCTAACAACATAGGTATTTCAATATTAATATCCTAAGTAAAAATAAATAATTACTAGGCGGGTTTATTTATAATTAATGCACTAATAAGGCTATGATTTTTAGTGATCACTTTGATTAATATTTTTTAAGGGTCCCTAAACCGGTTGTCTAAAATTACCTAACTTTAATGCGGAGGAATAAAATTCAGGTCTTATTTAATAGGAATCAAAAGTGATCATGTAAATAAGAAGGCAACATAATAATACTTGCAAGGCTAAAATGGAGGAAGTAATAATTAAACCATAATATGATACAGGAAAAATGAATAAAACATGACTTTTATCACTAGTTCCAGAAAATAAATAAGTATAATCATGATACTAAAACAAAAAGAACCTAATATGACACTAAAAGGTAGCTAACATGATATAAAACAAGCACATGTGCATAGAAATACTGACATGATATAAAGGATGTTAAGTTCTCTTACTTTTTAAATACTGACAAGTCGACTAATGAAGACTTTAATTTATGGAGGGAAACAGTTGGGAAAATTGAGAGAAAAGACGAGTTTGGGAAACGGAAAATTGTGCGAGTACTCGCACCTAAGCCCGTGCGTGTACTCACACAGTGCATGTAGTCGCACAAGTTCAGTTATGTTTGCGAAATTCCCTGATTTCAAGCTGGTCGATTTTTCTAGTATTTTTTTTTGGGGGGTGGTGGCGGTTAATTCCTATGTCCAATATAAATGTCCATTTTGGGAAATTATCTTCTAAAAATAATTATCTTCTAAAAATAATTAAAGAAAAATATTTAAAAAATGAATTAATTATTTACTGAATAAAATTATTTTTAAAAAATTATTTTATTTTGCTAAATAAAATCATTTAAACAAGCATTTAGAAAATAAAATAACTTTACAACATTTAACTAATTTCCAATGCTTATGATATTTTGGACGATCACCGGACTATTTTTTTTCTATTTTATATGTATTTGTATGTTATTGTGAAGTCGAGATAAAAATTTAGTGAAAATTAATATTATCATACCATGATACACCAAATAAAAGATGTTCGAAATGGATCATATCCAACCACGAGAAAGGAAACTAATTAACCTTCACTCTCCGACCCGGGATCACTAAACAATATTTGCTAGTATTTTCAATTCCCAACCCAAAATTTTTGTTTAATTCATTTCAAATTCATCTCCATGTGATTCATACAAAATTGACATTCAGCACAACACACGGCTAATTTTAAATATAAGACATCGATTTTTCGGACATAAGTTAATATGAAATGAATTAAATGAAATCTGACTCATTAAGAGGGGAAGTAAATTAACCTAGAATTTAAACCCAATAAGAAGAGTGCGAAATTGTCTAAGAAAATATAGTGAGACTAGTCTAATTGTGATCAAGGAACCTCTATAATCTTAAATAAGAAACATTACAAATTTGAAGAAAAAAAAAACCCTCGAATATAATCATCACCAAGAGGAGGGTAAATGTTGGAAGTGAAATTGTGCTTGTTTATGAAAATCAAGCTGGTAATCACCAAGAGGCCAGAGGGTTGACAAGAGGAGTATGTCCAATGAACAATGCAACATGGCCCATAAGCTTATCCTTCCTAGAGAAAGTAGTCCCACAAGAACACTGCCATTCCCGATCACCACAATGTTTCTCATGCGTTCTTAAATCCGACAACACCGAAAACTGCTTCTTATTACACCTTTTACACATGTACATCTTAGGGCAATGACTTCTCTTATAATGGTTTTTAACACATATTATTGACTTTAGTGGTTGAAACCTTACATGGTTCTTGTTCCACCTGCACCCTACTTGCGGGCAAGAGTACTTCCTTGGATGATTGCTTGCTTCTTGTGGCACGGCTTCTTCCTTCTTCAAAGGGTTACTGAGGGCCGTGCTAGACTTATACTCATCCCCGTGCGCACGCATGTGCATCCTCAAGTTGGCATCTCTCTTGAACCCTTTTCCGCATATTTTACAATAGTGTGTGTACTTTGCTACTAGATCCTCCGCTTCTGGCTCCATCAGGTCGTACGTCTCTGCCGTCAACGATGCCTTCTTGCCACCGCCTCGCCGCTTCCAGGCACCATTTTTGGTGGATGTCACGGCCGTGCGGTTTTTGCTGCACGTTCTTCCCTCATCATCTTCGTACCATGTGCTATAGTACGACCCCTCATTATTATTGTTGATGTCATTGCTTTCCATGATATTATCATTATTATTGTTAGGATTATTATATATGGTGTTGTTATTATTATTACCTGTTTGTGGGGGTGAACCAAGAAGGTTCATTTGTTGGCAATTGAACATCATTGAAGATGCGGTCACAACGATCTCCTGGACCAAGGTGCCAACAGTGGCAAAAGGCACGGCCGTGTGAGTGGGTACAGGCATATTAGGGCATTCTTGTGAAGTAGTAAATATGATACTACTTACTAATAATGACTCAACTTGATCAACTTTTTGCTTTAGACTTGAAAGGCTGTAAAGAAGGAACCTGAGCTGGGGTGCTGACCCCGTCGCACCACCACCAAAGCTAGCCTCCAACACATCATCGTACAGCTTGCTAGGGTGGTGGTCGGCACTATAACCACCCTCATCCACCACCTCTGCCTCCACCACGGAGGTGGTGGGATAACAAAGGACTGCCTCAGGAATCATTTAATTTGATGAATAATGGATCTTATCGGATAATATACATACACCAGTGATATATATTTGATTGTATATATATATTTTTTTTGGTGTATGTTTGGGTTATGGGATCTTTTCTGGATTATTGCTGAAAATTATGGGGGTATAATTTTATGCGTTTGAATTTTGCTAATTTGCCTGTTTATAGACCGTTGTGAACGCAAGCCAGGAGTATGTATTATGAATATATACTTATACACCTGACGATATGACACAAATAGAGGTTCACAAGTCAACTATATTACTACATAATAGGCACGAACAGTCAAGCTCATCCCTAAATGCTACCTCCCTCGGATATATGTAGATCGATCTAGTAAAGGTAATATATATGATTATGCATTTGACAAATTAAATTCTAAATTATATCATATGCATACCAAGTTATTATTATTCTATAACAAACTAAAATTTAGGTTCAATACTTGAATCTATATTTATTCAATTAAAACACACCCCACAAACATATACAAATTAAATGACAGTGCATTTTATATCACAATAATAGTATTTTTCCATATCATCATTAAAAAAGTGTTTCATTTCCCTTTTTTGTAAGAAAATGTTTTTCTTTTCCAATTGCAATTAATCTTTATAATTTATTTAAATTTAATAAAACTTTATAATTTATCTCATACTCACCTGAAAAAAAAAACCCTGTAAAAAATAACCATATACCTGAAGAAAAATAAACACTCACCTGGGGAAAAAAAACTCCCTGGAAAAAATAAACATATACCTAAAGAAAAATAAACACTCCCCTTGAAAAAATGAACACTCACTTGGACAAAATAAACACTTACATGGACAATATAAACACTGGCCTAAAATAAATAACACTGAATTAGGAGAAAATAAACACTCATTAGGAAAAAAAAAAAAGTTACCTGAAACACAAAACAACCCACACCTGAAAAAAATAATCAGTAACCTAAAAAAATACTACGTAGAAAACAAGATAAAGCCTACCTCCGAAAAAAAAACAACCTATGTAGAAAATAATGTCTTGCTACCTGGAAAAAATAAAACCAAACTGAAAGTCGCTCTACAAAATGAAATCTCATTTGCTTCGCAATGAACGCCCGGAACACTTCGCTTCTCATTCCATCTTCTGCAACAATCTCTAGTGCTTCATTACCTACATGTTGAACTTTATCCTTTTTCATAAGTTGTTCTGGGCCCACCAAAGTGGTCACCCCAAGATAAACGGACCCAAACCCTAAACCCGATTCTGTTAGGGTTAGGGGTACATCAAATATGCAATCACAAATGATCTAATGACACGTGTTATGGGCCAGACCCACATATCAATACGGCAGACTCAGTCTAAACCATAGTTGGGTAACCTAGGCCTATAAAAGGATCACTCAAACTACTTTTCAGGTACGCAATAGAAAACACACAATTCATAATACTGTTTTGCAGGACTAAGTCCTAACGAGGAGCACATGGAGTCAACCTCAGCACATTAAAGAACTTTGACTATACTTAAGAAGTTCCAGAACGGGAACAGATTAGCGCCGTCTGTGGGGACCCGTAACAAAAAACATGGCAAACACTAGAGCTAGGACAACTCGATCTAGTCAACCCAACGGGAATCCCCGTGAATCGCCTAACCGACAATCAGTAAATGTCAATGACGATAATTCATCGAACTGAGCAAGTGAAAGACATCGACGAGGCAATCCTGAACAAGTGATCACTCGAAGAGACCTTGAGCAAGTAGTCGCTACCCTCACTGCAGCGCTCGAGAAGAACATGAATGATCTTAAGAAAGACCTGCCCAAAAAAAGCAACATAGAAGTCACCCCTAGTCGGGGCGTCGAGAAGTACTCGAGGCAAATCCCAAGGGAGTAGCCTCGACAGAATTCTAAAGCATATGTCAAACTTCGAGGGGTCGATGCAAGGACCCTCATTGAATCTCGACGAATTGCTAGAAATAGGGTTGATGCAAGGAAAATCATTGAAAGTCGAAGACAACAGAACCCAAGCCATCCCCGGGGTTCACCTGAGAGGTCTCATCACACGACTGCAAGAAATCAGGGGTCGATTGTTGTCCCTATCATGGAAGGTAATCACATAAGGCGACCCCTAATAGGAAACCAGGTGCGACCAATAGCGACACTCACTTACTAAACACCCTTCAGTCGAGAGATCCTAGACACGATCGACTCAAGGAACATAAAGGTCCCCCATATTAAATTCTTCTCAGGGACTACTGATCCCGCAGAAAACATTGTCGCTTATAAGGCCCAAATGGCAGTATAAACTGGGCGTGAAGCTAGTTGGTGCCGCTATTTTCCTACCACCCTGAAGGGTCTGGCCTTGACATGGTTCACAGAGCTCCCATCAAGCCTTATCAGTAGCTTTGCTATTATAGAGGCTATGTTCCTTAGTCACATTGTAGCTAGAAAAAAGCAATGAAAGACAAGCATTCATCTCATTGCATGTCAACAAGAGGAGCACGAGCTATTGGGAGACTACATCAAATGTTTCAATGCAGAGCTCCTGGAAATACCCAATGTCGAGGAATCAGTGGCATATGCAGCTTTCATATCTGGACTGAAATGTAGCAAGTTTAAATTTTCTTTTCTAGAAAACGAGGTCTCCTGATACACCGAGGCCATTGACAGAGCACAGAAGTATGTGCAAGCTTCAGACATTAACAACCCTGTTGAGAAGTCTGAGAAATAGAAAGATGGAAAAAGGAAAGAACCTCATCAAGGTGGAGGTCCTAACCGGACAAGAGACTCAAAGAAAAATGTTCGCGACGGTGGTATTGATCCTCGGTAAAACACCAACAGGCGAGATATTCTCTTGGATATCAAAAGCCAAGACATCCTTCCCAGACCACGTCCTGTTCGTACATCAGCAAACAGAAGGAATCCAAAAGTATGGTGTGAATATCATCGTGATTGTGGTCACACCACACGATATTGTTAAGAGTTGAAGAAAGCACTTGGCCAGTTAGCTGATGAAGGAGAATTGAATTAGTATTTAAACAAACCTGATAGTTCAAAAAGGCCAAAACGGGAAGAGGCCAACAGCCGAGATACGGACGACATGGTTGGGATTATATCCTAATGTGTTTGTAATTTCCAAAATTACAATCAATGTAATTAGGGGCATGTTATGAAGGCTGTATTAAATTACATGCTTGTAATTCACTTAACTAGATGATAATTTTCTTCGAAATACAATACAATAAGAGTAAAAAACTCTTTCCGGGAAAACGAGTGTTAAAAAATTCCTCGACAAAAGAAATGAAATAAGCCCTACTCAATGTAGGCACCCATCGAAAAGAATGGTAAGGCTGGACAGGTATCTCATCGACTAGTTAGGGCTCAATTTTAGCCTCAAGGTCCTTGATAGCGTCACCTTAGGCTAACACTAAGCCCTCCTCAATGTAGGCACCCATCAAGTAGAATGGGGAAGGCTGGATAGGTATCCATCGAGTTCTTGGGACTCATTAGCCCCTGAACCTCAATGGATCACCTTAGGCAAAAACTAAGACCTACTCAATTTAGGCACCCATCGAGGAGAATGGGGAGGCGGAACAGACACATCATCGAGTAGCTGCGGCTCATTAGCCCCAGGGTCCTTGATAGCGTAACCTTAGGCTAACACTAAGCCCTACTCAATATGGCACCCATCGATGAGAATGGAGAGGCTGGACAGGTGCCTCATCGAGTACTTGGGGCTCATTAGCCACAAGGTCCTTGATAGCATCACCTTAGGCTAGCGCTAAGCCCTACTCAATGTAGGCACCCATCAAGGAGAATGGGCAGGCTAGATAGGTATCTCCTCAAGTAATTGGGGCTCTTTAACCCGAGGGTCATTGTTATTGTCACCTTAGGCCAAAACTTAAGCCCTACTCAACGTAAGCACCCATCAAGGATAACAAGGAAGGCTGGATAGGTATCCATCAAGTTCTAGGGGGCTCATTCGCCCCTGAACCCCTAGATCTCCTTAGGCTAACACTTAAGCCCTACTTAATGTAGGCCCCCATCAAGGAGAATGGGGAAGGCTGGATAGTCATCCATCGCATTCTTGGGGCTCATTAGACCCTGAACCTCGATGGATCACCTTAGGCCAACACTTAAAGCCCTACACATGTAGTCACCCATCGAGGAGTATGGGAAAGCTGGACAGGAACCTCCACCGAGTTGTTGGGGCTCATTAGCCCCTAGATTTCGATGGATCACCTTAGTTCACCACTCAAATCCTAACCAGGTTGACCTTCATCGAGGTAAAATTATGAATCCTCATCACCAAAAGCATCTACCGAGGTAGATAGACCCTCGAGGTAACAAGGGAGGTCCTCCTCCATCACTCTCATCACAGTCGAGGTACAAAGATCCTCGAGGTAACAAGGAGGTCCTCCTCCAGCACTCTCATCACATTCGAGGTGGAGTGTGACCCTTAAGGACGTAGGAGTACTAAGATGGGATTGAAAACACCCAAAACAAGCCAAAAATGACCTATTTGGCTTGTTTTTGTTCCAAAACTCTATAACTTTGCCCGAAATCACACAAGTGAGTCATAGAATGTTTATTTCAATGTTATAGGACATCTATGAATCTTAAAAACATGATCTAGGTTGATTAGTGCTAAGATGGGATTGAAAACACCCAAAACGACCCAAAAATGACCTATCTGGCTCGTTTTTGTTACTAAACTCTCTAACTTTTTTATGTTAATATATATATATATATATATATAAATAAATATATATATATATATAAATATATATGGGATTGAAAACACCCAAAACGACCCAAAAATGACCTATCTGGCTCGTTTTTGTTACTAAACTCTCTAACTTTTTTTTTGTTAATATATATATATATAAATGTACTTATCTCTTGATGTGTTTGTGTGTTATGTGTATGTATATTTATTATTCGAGCTTACGATACTAAGTTAATTATATAATCTATCCGACGATGTTTAATTTAATTTAATTCGTTTTATTATTAATTATTAGGTGTTATCCACATCGGTTCAAGAAGGATCATTCACCGCTGAAGAAATTGGCGAGGTTCGAGACAAGCTTGCCAAATTCTTGTACACGCATGGTTTGTGTTGATACTTGTACAAACAATTTCTCAAATTTAGTAGTTGATTAAAATTCAACATTTAGTATTAATTAATGTCGTCTTATGAATAATGTAGTAATTTATTGTATTCTTGTACAATCGGTAAAATTAAGCTGTATGTATTCGATTATTAGTATTTATTCCAAAACGTTCTAATTATTACGATTTAATGTTATTTATATATTAATTGCAAAAACCCAAAAAAATCCTCAAAATAACCTGCAATTTGCTGCGGTTTTTAGGTATTATGCTTTGTTTTTAACATCCATTTGCTGCGGTTATTTATAAAAAAGTGCTGCAAAAAACATCAATTTGCTGCGGTTATGTATAAAAAAGTGCTGCAAAAAACATCCATTTGCTGCGGTTATTTATAAAAAAGTGCTGCAAAAAAAATCATTTGTTGCGGTTATTCATCAGAACCGCTGCAAAAAGGTACACTATTTGCTGCGGTTATATTAAAACACCGCAGCAAATAGCATACCTTTTTGCTGCAGTTGAACCGCAGCAAATGAGAAAATGGGAATTTGCTGCACCTTTGATTTAATACCCCTAAAAAAACCGCAGCAAAAGGGGTTTTTTCCACTAGTGAGTGCTCTCCAATCAACTAAACCCTTATCACAAGGATAAGAACCTCGAGATAACAAGGGAGTTCATCCTCCATTGGCCGCATGATAGTCGGGGTGGAGCGTGATCCATAAGGAAGTAGGAGTCGTCCCCAATTAAACCCTTATCACAGTCGAGGTGATGTAAGATCCTCGAGGCAATATAGGAGGTCCCCTTATATCGCCCTCATCACAGTCGAGGTGGAAAGTCCCTCGAGGTAACAAGGAGGTCCTCCCCCATTATCCTCATCACAGTCGAGGTAGAAAGACCCTCGAGGTTACAAGAGAGGTCCTCCTCCATCGGCATCATCACAGTCAATGTGGAAAGACCTTTAAAGTGACAAGGTTTTCCTCCCTCACCCTCATCACAATCGAGGGAGAATATGTTCGTGGAAAATCATTATGGAATAACACTTAGAGAATTTTCAGGAGTTAACCGTCATCCTTTGTTGGGGTCGTTATCACAGATGAGGTTAACAAGGGAAGTAGAAATGGCTATTCCCAAGATCCAAGGATCTCTTCACGGTCGTGGATAGCATGATCGCGGTCGCGAAGTATCCCTACCAGAATTACCTCGTTGGTTATCCCAAGGGAATTCTAGAGCTCAGAAAAATGAGCCATGCTTCGCTCGACTGAGATGAAACTCTACACTTACCATCATCTCAGTCGAGGTAAAACCAAATTTTGAAGATAGCAAAAATTTCCTTATCCCATCTTTCACAGTCGAGGTTGGTAAGACCCTCATCACAATCGAGGTGGGCGTGACCCTCAATGTAATGACCCAGATTTTATTGGTATTTTTGCCGATAATTATGTGTAATTATGTGTATTTCTGTGTTAGTTCGAATTAATTTTTGAACTATTTATTTTTATTCTATGTGAATAATTTCGATTTAATTCGAAATATATATATTTAGTTTTTATTATTTACGATTATTTATTATTTAATTAATTAGAATTTTATTTATTTAATTTTCTGATTAATTATTTAATATTTTGGGTTAAATCGATTTAGGCATGATCTATCATGCGGTTTTCGTAAATTAGCCCGATGGATCACGAGAGCCCATATTTAGGCCCAAGTGACCCTTTGGTCGGTTTCTCATAGTGGCATGGCAAGGATTTGCCACTTGCCTTGTGTTCACACCTTAACTAACTCTATAAATAGGAGAGTTAGTAAGGCTTTGGCTCATTTTTGTCATCCTTGATTTAAAACACAAATTGCCATCAATTGCTCTAGCCATCAATTCAACACAAACTTCCTCTCATTTGCTTTACTTCACACGCCATATTTGGTGATTCCAAATTGAACATTTGTTCATCAATCTTTCCAACCCCAATCTTAAAGATTCAAAGTCTATTGATCTTTAAGTATCCTAAACACATTTTTAACCCATTTGTTTCGATCAAGATTGTTTGTTCGGGTGGTTTCCGGGATTGGTTCGTGTAAGTGTTCGAGTGGGTGCCGTGTTGAAGGACGGGGTGCCGTGTGTGAAGCCATAGCCGTGCAGCGTGGTTCGTGGCTGGGCAGTGAAGACCGTGCAAGTGCAGCGTGGTTCGTGGCTGGGCAGTGAAGCCGTGACTGGGTGCAGCAGCCGTGCTGCAGTGGTTCCAGTCGTGGTGGTGGTGCACCGTGCAAGTTGGGTGTCCAATCGTGTGTGTTGGTGTTCGGACCGTGTGGTGTTCGTGTTTGACGTATTTTCCGGGCTGCGTTCTTGTGTTGAATTTGTGTGTGATCTTCAATAAGGTAACATACTAACTCAACTTAATTGGTATACCTTGTTTATAGTATAGATTAAATGCATGTTTGGGTTGATTGTTGATGATTATTCATGATTTTATGTATGATTTTATAATCTGATTTTTATGTGTTTATATGATGTTTTAGTGATGATTTTTCATGATTTTATGATTGATTATACATTGTTATATGATCATGATTAATGTGTTAAAGTTTGATGAATTTTAGATAAGCTAAAGTTGAATTTTCGAATGAATAATGATGATGATATGCGAATGGTGTATGGTTGGATGAGTTCTTGATTGAAGATCTTGAATCTTGATTGAGTTCTTGATTGAAGATCTTGAATCTTGAATGAGTTCTTTATGAGTTCCTTATGAGTTCTTTGAGTTCTTTATGAGTTCTTGATGAGTCTTTATGAGTTCTTGATTGAATCTTGTAAGTTAAAGAAAATGGTTTAAATAGTAAAGAAAGTTAAAGAAGGTGTCTAATATGATTAAAGAATGAGTAAAGATTGTTGGATTATGATTGGTTAGACTCAAGATTAAGGCTAGAGGCAGTTCTTGAGTATAACTTCGATATTTCAACTAGTTATTTTCAAGAATCAAGGCTAGAGGCGAATTCTTGAATATAATTTAGTTAGGTTGAGATAATTAAAATGAATAACTTGATTAAAAGATTAATAACGATTAGCTTGATTTCGTTTCTAGACGCCCTAAACCTAGAGTAAGATTCTTTGTTTTCGGGTTAAGACGTTGCCCCTATTCTATCCGCGGTATTGGGATAGTTGGAGTCATACTATGTGATCTTTGTGAATTCCAGTAAGATTGGTTTCACGGGACATGGATTTCCAGTAAGATTGGTTTCATGGGGTTTGGGAGTAAGATTCTCAAATTCGAGCATAGTAGAAAGTTCGAGCGCGTAAGATGCGTTCGTACGAGCACATTCCGGTCTAGAAATTGAATGATTGCGCCAAAGATAGAGATTGGTTGGATGTCGAGTTGGGTCGAGTTGGGATTACGAGTTTGAGGATGTTCTCGTTCTTTTTGGGATTTAATTGTGATTATTGATGTTTGATTTATGCTATGTACATGTGTGTTCCCATTAGGGTGAGTCAGTTATGTTACTCGCCACTGATGGTGGACTGTTGTTGTATTTTTCAGGTACCTCAGATGATGATGCTCTTGCCTAGTTTTGGGTTGGGCGAGCGACGTTCTTTCTTTTGTTACCTGTTGTATTTACTGTTTTCTTAGCATTAGTTAGCGATAGTATTGTATAGATGTTATTACATTACTTTTGGACTTCTATATGTGAAGTTTAAGACTCTGACATGTAGTTGGAGTTAACTCGTATTTTTAGTAGTTTTAGTATGACTTTTGGATTTAGACTGTACAAACTTGTGGGTACTTTTACATTTTGGTTATTAATAATATCTCGAGGAATTAGTTTTATTTCCTAGGTTTGAGTTGTAGTTTCTAACTATTCGACTCGTCGGTTTCTTCCGCGCCGATTTAAGCGAGTCGGGTCGTTACACTCAAGGTGATAAGACAAAATCTCCGATCATGGTCGAGGTAAGGGGATAACCCTTGAGCTAGGAAGGATATGAAGACTAGATTAGGTCACCACTCATGACCGAGGACCCCTCATGGTCGAGGAAGCCATCACCATCGAGGTGGGCATCCACAGTATTGCAAATCATCACGGTTGAGTTGAGGCCCTTACGGTCGAGGACAACACCCTCGAGGCAAGCCTAGAGGAGAGACCTCGTAATCGAGGTATATACCCTCGAGTTGGAACCTAGCCTCCTACACTAAGGTTGCCAAAACATCAAGGAGGCACCATGGTCGAGGGTACTCTCACGGTCGAGGAACCCCCCATCACAATCGAGGGGACCCCCACGGTCAAGGCAAGCATTTTTTAGGCACATCTAAGCGCTTCATGTCACCACGGCCTAGGTAATCTCCTAATGATCGAGGATGGCCTGTCACGGTCGAGGGAGCCACCTCAGTAGAGGATAGTACCCTCGAGGTGAACCCAGATGCATCTAGTATGCTCTCACGGTCGTTGAATGCCCTCTAGTCGAGGCACCACCAAGCAGTGAAGGGTGGACAATGGCCGAGGGGTCACCTCACGGTCGTGGATCCCGTATCACAGTCGAGGATCCCCCACGGTCGAGGTGACCTTCTTCAAGGCACATCTCCGAGTTTCATATTGTACGCAATGGCTCGTTTCAAAAATTTCTCTTGGCATCCAACGTCCAATGATTCCTATTCCACGCCAAGCGTGGGGATAATTGTTACGGGCCCACCAAAGTTGTCAGCCCAAGATAAACGGACCTAAACCTTAAACTCGATTCTGTTAGGGTTAGGGGTACATCAGATATGCAATCACAAATGATCTAATGACACGTTTCATGGGCCAGGCCCACATATCAATACGGCAGACTCAGTCTAAACCCTAGCTAGATAACCTACGCCTAAAAAGGATAACTCAAACTACTTTTCAGGTACGCAATAGAAAACACACAATTTATAATACTGTGACTCGTTACTCCCGATATCTGACTTAAGCATCGGAGGGGCGTTCCCAGGTTCCACCCCCGGGTTAGCGACGTTTTCACTATTTTGCATGACTACGTCCTAACGATGAGCACATGGAGTCAACCTCAGCATACTAAAGACCTTTGACTATACTTATGAAATTCCAGAACAGGAACAAGTGTTTATCACCTACAACAATCATTCATGTCTAATTGTCTCCGATCATCGAAGTTTAGCTTTTTTTCTCCAATAAAATCATTTCCATCTCAATTATCTAGAATTTTTATTGAGGTTTGAATTGATGATTCTTCCGAATAAAAGCAATGAGAGTAGCGGTTTTTATGGCGGTGGTACTTCAGTTTGTTTTGTTTATGGCGTGGTTTCGTTGGTTTATTTTTGTTTGAATAATTGGGGTTTAATTGGGTTTAAGGCCATCTTTTGTGTTTATGGGATGACAATAACAACGGAGAAGATAAATATTGCAGAGTAGAAATTAAAGAAAAAAGAGTAATAGAAGGTGACAATATTAAAGAAGATGAAAATGAAGCTCAAGTAAATAAAGCGGCTGGAGAGATTAGTTTGGAGGCCGTCTAATCATATGTTTTGGTCAGACGGTCAAACCTAATACTTTCACTTTATAAAAATGGGTGTACTATACATATATATTTCGGTGTATGAAATCTGACTTGAGCTTAACTAAAAATCAGTTTTATCTAATTATTTTATATCTGAACCTAATTTATGTCCGACTTCAAATTAACTTGCACCTACCTTGAAACCAATAATTTGTCATCCGACTGATGTTGCATCCGACCCAAATACAATGGAACATGATAGTAATTTGCTTAATATCCAATATAATTCGATGTAAAACAAATATATAACATAATCAATGCCACTTATTGTTAATCTTAAGTATTATTAATGAGGAGCAATTATTGATCTGATTACTGTCACGTTTGATTCTATTTTGGTCGTAAGGGTTAATATTGTTAGATACAAATATTACAATATATTTTTACTCAAAACTTATTTTCTCACAAAGTATGAAGAGCCATTTTTAATTTAAGCATTAATGATTATGTGTGTTTATTTAGCTCAAATGGATCTCACATATTCTCTCAATAATTTTTGCTGGAATAAAATCTGTGAGGGGCGTCCGAAAATATGTGAAGGCAATGGTGAAGTATATGTAGTTAGGCTTCAATGCATTCCAAAAACCCTAATAATTTTCAGAATTAATTTCAGAGAAAAGCTTACTAAAAATTAGGTAAGAATATCTTTTATTTTCAACAATTTTTTTCAAAACTAAGGAATGTTGTTGAAATCAATAGGTTTGCCTAATTCTGTGGAACCTAACCATATATTTCATAATTTCTTTCGGTGCCAATATAATTATAATAATCCTAAAAGATCTATTTTAAAGAAAATCCTTTTCGAAAAATATGGCAACGTACTCAAAATGTAAATGATCAATTGACCTGTTACACCCTAGTCATTTTTTTTGTTTTTTTGGTAAAAAAAGGTAAGCATTTTAATTCACCATAATGCATATTAAGCACCTCAATGCCCACAACGAACTAGGTTAAACACAACTAATAAAACAGAACATACAATCATAAAGCAATTAATACAAGCTATTAATCCAAGTAACCTTCCTAGTACTTCCTCCGTAACATAAAAGTGGAAACAAACTGGATTTTCACGGACTCCTAGGGAAATTTACTTAATTTGAATTTAATACATAAATCATACCCTAATCTAACACTACTAATCAGAGCATCTTCTCACCATTCACCACCCAAGCTCACCATTCACCACCACCATCGCCATTGCTCACCAACACCAACACTAATACTACGTACTCACCATTCACCACCCCAGTTCACCAACACCATCACCACCACACCATTGCTCAGCATTCACCACCCCAACTCACTAATCAAACCAACATCACCACCATCACTACTCACCAATCGACCAATTAAACCACTTCTCTCTCCTCTTCCGTCGAACCAATCGGCCAATTAAACCACCCCACCCGCTCCCCAAAACCTAGATCCGATTTTCCCCTATCCTCTTTCGCTGCCACCTCTTTGTTTGACGAGTTTGAGGGGTGGTCAAAGGGTTGTTGATGGTAACGGGTAAGTTTTGACTAATGATGGGTAGTGTTGGAGTGGCTGGGTTTGGAGCACTGGCGACCGGCTAGGTGCGAATGGTGGATAGGGTTCGATTTGGTGGTGGTTGGTGGATGGGGTTCGATTGGTGGCTATGGTTCAGGTGGATAGGGTTAGGGGGGTGGTTGGGGTTTGTGTTGCTGCGTTGAGGTGGTGGCTGGGGTTCGAGTTGCTGCGTTGGGGTGGTGGATGGGGTTTGGGTTGCTAGGTTAGGGCCTAAGGTGGTTTTGGTTATGATTAGGTGTTTGTTGGTGTGGGGGAAGTTGAATGGCGGTGGGTTAAGGTAGTGTTCATCATGTAGTGTTAATATTAATTAGAAATTATTTTTGATAAGTAATGGTAGTTTGGTAAATTTTATGATTTTTTTTACCATAAATGAAAAGTTTGATATTTATTGACATTTTTATGTTATGAAGGGAATACTAGTTTTCCTAGATAAAAAATGTGTTCAATTCTAGTGAAATAAACAACTTGGCTAGAATACCTTCATAATAGCTTTTGGCAAGGATAGATACAACATGATTCAATAAAGAGTTAGTTCCTCTTTTGCTTCAAAACATTGTAGATCAGGCTAGCTAATTAATAAGCACCCTATCACATTCCTTAACCTCCCTTGAGTACCCTGATGACTCTGCAAGCAAAAAGGGAAAGAAAACTTAGACAATCCTTGGAAGAAGGTCATTGCAACCTAATCAGTAATTTTACGAATATTCATCCTACTCAGGAACTTTTTTCTTAGATCGAGTGTGTTTGTTGTTTTTGAGTTGACTTCGAGGGATCTTCTTCGAGGGTTTAACCTGCAAAACAATGAAAGGTTGCTAACCCGGGGGTGGAACCCGGGAACGCCCCTCCGATGCTTAAGTCAGAGATTGGAATGAGAAGGAGTCAAAAGTATAGAGTTTGTGAATAATGAATTGGATGCCTAGCAAGTGGTCTGACTAATCCTTTTATATGCTTGTAATTCCGATAATATAGGAATGTTGAGTCAGCGACAGCTGGTATGGGCTTGGCCCATGACACGTACGTGTCACTTTGCTGTTGCTTCTGCACAATAACAAACCCTACTATATTGGGGTAGTAGCTGCCAAGGCCTATGGGTCTGTTGACTATTTCCATGTTCTGGAACAAATATTATAACCACTGTTCTAATATTCAATATGTTCATAACCCTACACTTCGCGAAAAACTACTTTTGAAAATCCACCAAGTTCACACGTATAAACATTACAAGAAGATCTAAAATGCTCAAATTAATTAAAAACCATAACATATCTTCATGTACTTCAAGACTTGGAAGCTTCTTTGAATGACTTTGTTGAATAATAGACCTTCCAAGTTAACCACGTGCAATTTTTCCACATTGAAAGATTAGAGAGAAGATTACTAATATATAAATTTGGTAGTTACTCCTTATATCAGCAATTGGTTTTATAATGGAACTCATCGAGCTTGTGTATGGTTAGACTCTCTCTTTGTTGCAGGTGTAGTCTCGACCCGTATTTAACACAGTATCAAGAGCCAAAGTGATACATAGGTCACGGGTTCGAATCTCATCCACCCCTCATTTGCAAAGTGGAACTAATTAGCACTATGTATGGTGGGTCTTTGTTGCATCTACAATTTAAGCCCAAAGGGTATTTCATATGAGAGGGGGTAATTTGGTTTTTCTCTAGTAAAAATAATTCTACTCAGATGATTATTCTATGCATAAAACACATGTTGTTAAACAAGAATTAACTTATCATAACAACATTCATGTGAAACAGTTCTAATTTGGTTTTGACCAACTACATAACACCTGTGTTATACAATTGTTCCTACCAGTGTTTTCCATCTTTCAAAACATAAAGAACTCAACAAGTAATGTGATATATGTGGGATGACACGTGTCAAATGTCAACCTTAGTTGAATGTTTTGATTGAATGTATTTGAATGAGAGATGACAAAGTTTCCAATTTCATATTTTTAAATAGATAATAAAAAAAGTTTTGCCACCTATGTCTCTCCCATTGTTTTCATAATTCTCTTCCAAGGGTTTCTCCTACACTCGCAAGGAAAATAGCATTGTAAAAACAAACTAAACTAACAAAAAAAAATTGATGAAATTTTTTAATCAAAAACCTTATCTTTAGTCACCTCTCGTCTTGATTGTCTCTTTCAAAGACTTTAGATTAATGAATAATTGTAAACACATAGGTTAATAAGCGTCATCTCTCACGTATTACAACTATAATTTATTAATTAAACTTTCAACTTGGCCGTCATCAAAGAGATTACACATCAACATTAAAATATGCTAGTTGACATTTTTTTATTTTTTTATTTTCTTTTTTTGGAACTAACTAATAAATTAAATTGAGCAATAGAAGCATGCACTCATGTTAAATTGTAGATCACACCACACAGTATCTAAAATGCTGGCCAGGACTGATGAGCACCTAGTATTTTTTTCAGACAAGGGCTTTACTCCAATTAATAGTTTAAGCAATGTGACATTAATTGTTCTACCTCATTGAGTATATTCGTTCGGCAGATTCACACGCACAATAGTACTCTGTCTGTATTTTTTTTAGATGTAATATATCACTTTTTAGATTTGTCAACACATAACTTGGACTCGTAATATCTCTAAATATATAAGTGTAAAAATTACATATTTGGAAAGTGTATTCCGAGTTGAATCCAACAAGATCACACATGACTATATTTTTCTTTATATATAAGTAATAATTAATGGTCAAAGTGAGTCGGATGAATAGCGCCAAAGTAAAAGTGTTACATCTAAAAAAAACGGAGGGAGTAATACTTATCTTCGATTAGAAGTAATGTGGTTTAAATTAATATCTTTGTACTTTGAGAAACTAAGGGTACGTTTAATTGGGTGTAAAAGATTTTCGATGTAAAATGATTTTCCATGAAAAATATTATATAACAGAAAACTCATTTTCGTAGAAATTTTCCAAATTTGGGAGAAAATATTTTGAGGGTGTAAAATGAGTTTTAAGCCCAAGTTTTGCAGTTTAATTTTTCACACAAAGTAAACGATGTAAAATGGGGAAAAGTATTTACAGGGAAAACATTTACCGCTCTAATAAGCGTAGCCTAAAAGCATGTATGAGTTAGTCAACTGTAGATTGGGCCTAAATATTTGCACAATGAGTACACATAAACTGGATCGAAGGTTTATTCGAGATAACGCCACTCTAATGCCTAATTCAGAGTTCATATAATATGAATATATATGGTTATAAGTTATTATTTACTTAAGGCTTTAGAATTTGAGAAGGTATTGTGTCAGACTAGTCTGTCAGACAAGTTGTGTCAGACGAGTCCAACTGACCTGAGAAAATAACTTGGATAAAATTGACCTGAACAAAATCCAAGACTAACTTGGAAAAAATTTTAAACTTAGATGGAAGAAACTGATACTAACCTAGAAAAAAACAAATCTTTGCCTGCAAAAAAAAAATGAAGAAGAATACCTGGACAAAATTTGGAAGGATATGGACAAAAAGATTAACTAACCTGGACAAAGATACCGTAATGACCTGGACAAAAAACCGAAATGACCTGGACAAAATCAAACATTAACATGTACTCTGTGTAAAATTGAACTTGAAAATTTGAACCTCAAAATTCCATTTTGAAACCTGAAATCAAACATTACAATATAGACGACGACGTTCCTAGGATTCTTTTGACCGTCTGCAAACCCTAAACAATACACATCATCGCCCAAGTAGGCGAAGGAGTTAGTGCCCATATCGACCAAACGACCTTTTCGCTCTGCAGCACCAGGGGAATATCCGGCACCACCGGCCCGATTCTGAAGGAGGGGACTTGGTCGTGGCAGAACTCAAATGGCGTAACTGCTTTTACTCTTCTACGTAAGTGTTCAAATGTTTGTGTCCTTAATTGCTTGTCAAATTCAGTGGTAATTGCTTTGAAATAAAATAGATGTGGCTTGGAGTGAGTGGTGACTTGGGTTGGTTGTGTTGTTGTAAGTTGCTACTGCGCCATTGTTGCTGTTATTGTTAGCGTGAAGAAGATGAAGCAGGCTTGGCTCAGCCGGTCTGACAGTTTGCATTGGGTCAGACAATCTGATCCAATACTTTCACTTAGGATTTAATATATACATGTAAATGTAGATAGTTGACTTGTAATTGTAACAAAAGCACTTCAACCTAATTGGGATCTAATATAGCTTAGCCATGGGATTGAAAGGATCCCCTACCAAGTGGCCGGCGTTTCGTCATGGCTTGGTCGTAGAATAATTTCGTGGGTTTCATGTTTTGTGGTTACTTAATTGGGCTTTGATAATAACGACGCATTTAATAATATAAACCATTTCTAATGCTTTGTTTTTCCCATACTTGCCATTTATGTAAAACTTTACAAATTCTCTGACTTCATTGTTCCAAATTCTCTGACTTCAACGTATTACAACTAAAACCCAAGTAAAAATATTGGTACTTTGGCTAGCTAAAGGACTTCATAAACACCATCATTCTTTAAAAGAACATAAACGGATAGTGATTTAATTTTGGCACTCCAAATTTCATTTTCGCACTCCACTTTATCTTCATGTTTTCAACTAAAAATTTTTAAAAAGTAGAGTGTGTAAATGAATTTTGAAGAGCTAAAATCACTATACAAAATAAACATATAAGCTCTTTAACATTGTTTCTCCTCTTTGTCGAATATAATATAACCACTTTATTGCAAAGATAAATATGAAAAATCAGAGAGTAAAAGAAGATATGGCAAGAAGAGGAATTCTCAAGAAAGAGCCATGTGGCCCAACAAAGCTCTCATGCCCAGGGATTCAACATCAGCTCAATCATAAAAAGTCCATCAAGCTCCACCCCCACAGGGATAGCACGTGGCATCGCTCTAGAGAGACACGTGACAACTCCCCCCCCCCCCCACACACACACACCATGTGACACGTGGTAGCTTCCTGATAATGGCTTGAGCTTGGAGGTTGATAGAAAACAAGAGGAGACTTGAAAACATTTAGTTATCTCACAGATTGCTTGACAAGACAACACATCTAACTATCTTAATTGTCATTAATATTAATCTCATTGGTTAATTGCAATCGAAGTCAGTATTATTTTGCACTTAATTTCTTTTACATTTACACTTATTTATTTCAGTTTACTTTTCTATTTATACTTGGGGAAAGTTGTGTCATATTTTTGTTAGCCCTCACCTAATTAAAAATCACCCAAAACATATAATGTTGTAACTCTAAATTGATTTGTGTTTTTGTTTTTTTTAAGTTAGTTTTGTACAATGGATGAAATTGTGACACTGAAATTTTGGCATGCTGTTATGTAGAGTTGTTCAAAACAGTAGTAGAAAATAATTTAAGTGCTGTGGTTTTTTTAATGTAAATGATGCGGTTTTCAACCGCAGCATTTATAGGCGTATCATTTGAAAGTTTTCTAAATGTTGCGGTTTTTCAACCGCAGCTTTTAATTTTAAAAAAATTATTTGCAAATTAAAACCGTATCTTTTTATTGAAAAAACCGAATCTTTTAAAAGAAAAACCCCATCTTTTGGTTTAATAAGAACACTGGGAAGCTATGAAAACCGCATCTTTTTGAAATATTTTTTCAAATAATAAATTTAAAATTTATATTATAAATACATATATTTAAATTCAACGGTACAAGGGTGATTCCTATTGATAGGGAACCCCATTCTCACCCATCTTCGAGGATGCTATTCGATGATCATCACCACGTCAATACGCGGGGTCGAAGTAGAAGAAATAATTAAAAAAAATTCATATATATATATATACATGAAAATTTCATATAATAAATAACGTTTAATAATAACAAAGAAGTAATAATATACAGGAAATCACAAATATGTATCAGTAATGATAGTTGCACACCTGTCTCGAACTTCATTGAGCTCTGTAGATGTTAATGACCCTTCTCTTGGTGTATTGAAAATCTGAGAAATACATAACACAAATGATGTGATTAGTTTTCGCCACACTAAAAGCAAGAATTCTGGACCAATCAAACTATTTTATATTTTTAAGTGTCATTCACGTCCTATAATATTCATGTAAACTTTATATGACTTATTTGCATGATTTTGGACAAACTTAGAGCGTTTTAGAACAAAAAACGAGCCAAATAGGTCATTTTTGGGTCGTTTTTGGTGTTATAGTGCACATCTAGGCATTGATCAGCATAGTTCATGTTTTTAAGGTTCATTCACAACCCATAACATTGATCTATACATTTTATAACTTATTTGCATGTTTTTGGGAAAGGTTAGAGGGTTTTGGAACACAAAACAAACCAAATATGTCATTTTTGGCTCGTTTTAGGTGTTTTAGTTCCCAACTTGGCACCGATCAACCTAGATTGTGTTTTAAGGTTCATTTACCTCCTACAATATTCATGTAAACATTATATGACTTATTTGCATGTTTTTGAGAAAAGTTATAGCTTTTTGGAACCAAAACAAACTAAATAGGGTATTTTGGACTCGTTTTGGTAGTTATAACTTTTTGGAACCAAAAAAACTAAACATATGATCTAAAAAAGTATATACTTCCATATTATTCCACTATGCCTTCCATGTGATCTACACGCATGTAACTTATATCCTCAACACCATCATTAGCTACAATGATAGAAGGGCATGTGAAAGTCGGGACATCCTCAAATGCATCATATTCTTCCTCATTGTCAACATCGCCAATCCCAAGAGTACTCCTTTTGGCTTGTAATACAATGGACCATTTCTTATTAGCAGGGTCGGAAACATAGAAAGCTTGCTTAACTTGGGTTGCTAGAATTAATGGCTCCTCACCCTCACGCATACGACCCATTTCAACCAAAGTAAAGCCACATGTTTCATCCTTTTTTATGGAACGTCGATTGTTCTCAACCCAGTTGCAGCCAAAAAGACCAACCTTGAAATCACAATAGTCAAGCTCCCAAATTTCTTGAATTCGCCCATAGTAGAAATCTTTATTAGTAGCGTACATTGTAGATGAAGCCAATACACAGAAACCACTATTTTTTACTGACGATGACCTATTATCATGACTCTCGGTCCAAAAAGTGTATCCATTCACATCATAACCATCATAGGTGTTAACACCTTCACGAGGACCATAAGCTAGCCACTTAATGGTGGATGATACAATATCATCAAGTCCATTCATTATCCGGTTATGAAACCAATCAACAAATGTCTTGTTATGCAACTGCATTAATGCATCACTTCCCTTTGTAGGATATTGAGAACGTAACTCATTCCTATGCTCATCCAAGTATGGGTGAACTTCAATAACATGATGTAACACAAACAAGTGAGCCTTTAATAATCTATCTCTAGAAGGTGTGATCAATTTTGACCCAAATGTCCCCTTGCCTTTAAGTCTCCTGTCTTGTTGAGATGTTTGCAGTCAAATAGGCTCGGTCGTATGCAAATGATTTGCTATGAAGTTACCAACTTCCTCAGTCATTGTTCCTTAAATCATACTACCTTCAGGTTGTGCCAGATTCCTGACTTTACCTTGTAAGCTATGCATTTCTCTGTCAAAAGGGTAACACCACCTCAAAAAACAGGACCACACAAGATGAGGCATTATATCAAATAAGCTAGGTGGAAAAAATATTTCAAACATACACAAGGTCTTTACCAAATCGGCCTGAAGAATATCAAGTTTGTCGGGGTGAAGCACTTTGCTGCAAATTGTGTTGAAAAATAAACACATTTCAGTGATAGCTACGTACGCTCACATGCTTTGGCAATATCGAACGTATCGCAATGGGTATGAAAGCTTGCATCATAACATGACAATCATGGGATTTCATGCTTCCTAATGCCAAGTCACCACTTAAGGAAACAAATATCTTCATATTTGAGCAATACCCAGTTGGAACCTTAATGCCGTACAGAAACTCACAAAATGCTCGCTTTTCTTGTCTTGACATTGTGTAGCAAGCTGGCGGCAAAAAGCTACCCTTCTTAGCTTTTTCTTCAACCTTACGTTTTGTTTTCCCCTTTCTCGTTCCCTTATCTTTACCCTTACCCTTACCTTTACCCTTACCCTTCAGTTTGGCCTTACCCTTTCACTACAAGAAATGGGGTGCTTCTACGGCGAAAATTAACGACTGTACGGAATTCTCGTCGTAAAATATAACCAATTACGACCACGTGCCAAGGACGGTTGTAAATATTCAAAACTTTTTACGACAAGGTGACAGTATGGTGGTAATCAATAAAAAAACCCGTCGTAAAAACACAAAAAATCACCCAAAAAATTGAGCGGGATGAATTCCCGGTCTTATAATATTAAAAACAAAAAACAATTGAATTTTTTGTTTTCAAAAGTCTACAAAAAAATCCCAAAACCCAAATTAAACGACTTCCTTCTCCATTCAACTAAACCCATTCAACTTGCTGCTGATTTTCGACTTTCTCCATTCAACTAAACCCCTAAATTTCATTCTCAATCTTGCTTCATTCTGATTTTCGACTTTCTTCCCCATTCAACTAAACCCCCAAAACCCACCCAGAGCTGATGTTGAAATAAACCCCATAATTTTGTTATGAATTTCGAATGGGTTATTACTGTTGGATTTCGTTGTTGTTCCATAGCTCCATTAGTCACTGAATTTCGCTGGGTTTTCTTCCATTAATTGCTGAATTCTGCTGGGGTTTTGCTAGGGTTTCGTTGCTCAAATGTAAGTGTCCAAAATTACCCCTTGTTGTTTTGTTTATACGAATTTGTTGTTTTGCTGGGGTTTCGTTGCTTGGTTATTGTCCATTACATCTTATTGTTTTGTTTTGTTCAAATGTCAGTGTTGTTAAGTGTAGGTGTCGTGGATGATGAATTACTTGCTGTAAGTGTAAGTATTAGAGTTAATTAATTAGTTTAATTAGTTTTTTTAGTTAGTGGTTCTTTAGTTAATGTGGTGTCTCTTTTTATCTCTATTTGGCTATATATAGCCTTGTATTTGTCTGTTGATGGCTGTAACTTCTTTTGCTAATAATAATAATAAGAATTCATTCACTCTCCATTTCCTCTCTGACTTCCTTGCTGATATATGGGATTGGGGATTTTCTAATTATAGATAATTCTTATGTTGGTTATTATTAAGGTACTCTTCAAAAACACACTTAACCACTAAGCTTCATCATCTTCTTATTTTGACAAAGATAAGTTATTTTTTTGAAAACTTGCTGATGTACAGGATTGCTCTTAGATTTAAGTTTTCAATTTTTTCTGAAATTATTTTTGGTTCTGAAATGGTATGTATAACCTTTTTTGACAAAGATAAGTTATCTTTGAATCACAAAGGATGGATAGAAGAACCAAAAAAAGACAGAACAACGTAATAAAAAACTTCCCATTTAATAGGAAAAGTGATGAAGGAAAGACTTAAATTAGTTAAGTGTTATTTCTACGATTGGCTTTTTTGTTTGATGAAAGCCTTAATCTTGGTGAATTTTGTTCTTTTTTGTGTGGTGCTTGTTAGTAGACTTAACATGAATAAATGGTGCTTGTTAGTAGACTTGTAATTGTTGCTCTTATTTACTACTCTTAGTTGAGTACTAAAATGATGTCATCTTGCTTAGTTTGGGATATATGTTTGAGTAAAATAGAACTTAGGAAGCTTAGAGGATATATTTTGAACCCGTAGAGGTTATATTTAGAAAATACTAGTCTAGTCTAAGTATATTTAGCTTATATGTTTTTAGGCCGCTTTTAATAAAAAGTAACTTATAGGTTTTACATAATAATATTATTATTATTTTATTGAGTATCATATTACCGTTTCTTAGCTTATTGTTCAGAAATTAATGGCGCCTTGTAAACAATGGATGAAACTTGGAGAAATTGATCGTTTAAGTAAAGAATATGAAAGAGCTGTTGAAATGTTTATTAAATATGCATTCGAAAGGACGGGACAAAAAGATAAAATTAAATGTCCATGTGTGAAATGTAAAAATTCATCATTTGGATTCCCGGATATGGTTAAGGATCATTTATTAGTTTATGGAATCATTCAGAGTTATACTTTTTGGTATCATCATGGGGAAAGAGTGGGTGATGATGGACATGAGCCACAATCTTTAGAAGGTCATGATGATGATGATAATATGGACGGAGTAGAAAATGAACATGAGTTGGAGACATTGTTGAGTGATTTTTTTCCTGATCATAGTGCCTCCAATGAAATTGACATGCATAGTGATAGACATGGGCCTCAAGATCCTAATTGTGATGCAGAGAAATTCTATAGATTGTTTGATGATTTTCAAAAGCCATTAATGAAGGTTCCAAATCATCAAGGTTGTCTGCAATTTTAAATCTTCTTCACATCAAAACTCTTGGGAGGTGGAGCAATGAGTCCTTTACGATGTTGCTCCAATTTTTGAAAAATCAATTACTACCAAATGATTCAACCCTTCCTGATTCCTATTATGAAGCAAAAAAGACCACTAAAGATTTAGGTTTGTCATATGAAAAGATTCATGCATGTGTCAATGATTGTATACTTTTTTGGAAGGAAGATGAAGAATTAGAAAACTGTAAGGTTTGCAATGCTTCTAGGTGGAAGCAAGGTAAGCATAGTGGGGAAACTAGGACAAAGGAAAATGGTAAGAAAATACCTCAAAAGGTGCTTCGATACTTCCCACTTAAGCCAAGACTTCAACGATTATTCATGTGTTCTAAAACAGCTTCTAACATGAGATGGCATCATGATAGGCCTGTCCAAGATGGGGTAATTAGTCATCCCGTAGATGGAAAAGCATGGCAACATTTTGATGGAGAACACAAAACTTTCTCTTCAGAACCTTGGAATGTTAGGTTGGGGCTCATAAGTGATGGATTTAATCCATTTTCTAATGTTTCACTTCCATATAGTATATGGCCTATAATGCTAGTTCCATATAATTTGCCTCCATGGATTTGTATGAAAGAATCTAGCATGATGTTGTCAATGCTTATTCCTGGTCCTAGAGGTCCAGGTGATGCTATTGATGTGTATTTTCAACCTTTGATCAACGAATTGAAAGAATTGTGGGAAGTGGGTGTCGAAACTTTTGATGCATCAAAAAGAGAAAATTTTAACTTGCATGCTGCCTTGTTTTCAACTATTAACGATTTTCCTGCTTATGGAATGTTGTCTGGATGGAGTACAAAGGGAAAATTGGCTTGTCCTTGTTGCCATAAGCATACTTCTTCCTTATGGTTGAAAAATTCCTTTAAGCATGTGTATATGCGACATCGACGTTTTCTTCCTCCTAATCACCATTGGAGAAAGAAGAAAGACGTTTTTGGAAAGAAAGAAAAAGGAGAGCAACCACAACCATTGTCGGGGGAAGAAGTTCTTGAACAAGTAAGGGATCTTGAAAATATTTGTTTGTCAAAAGATCCAACTAAGAGAACCAATGTATCACATAAGATTAGAGGAGATAATTGGAACAAGAAAAGTGTGTTTTTTGAGTTGCCTTATTGGAAAACACTTCTATTAAGGCACAATTTAGATGTAATGCACATTGAAAAGAACATATGTGATATTATTTTGGGAACCATCATGAACATTAAAGGAAAGACAAAAGACATAGCTTACTCTCGGTTTGATATGGAGAATTTGGGCATTATGTCACAACTTCATCCTATTAAAAAAGGTGACAAAATTGAATTGCCCCAAGCACCATATACATTAACAAAGAGTCAAAAAGAGGTGTTATGTCGATTTTTAAAAGAACTAAAAGTTCCAGATGGGTTCTCTTCTAATATTTCCCGATGTGTAAATGTGAAAGATTGCAAGATATCGGGGTTAAAGAGTCATGATTGCCATGTTTTACTACAAAGTATTCTTCCTCTTGTGATACGTGGTTTGTTGGTAAAAGATGTTTGTGAGCCTTTGATTGAGCTATGCCATTTTTTAGTGTGTTATATGCTAAATCGGTACAAGTTAAACATGTAGAACAAATTAAGGCTCAAATTCCATTTACTCTCTCCAAGTTAGAGGCATGGTTGCCTCCTTCTTGTTTTGATGTAATGCTCCATTTAAGTGTCCACTTAGCTGATGAAGTAATGCTTGGTGGGCCTGTTCATTTTCGTTGGATGTATCCCGGGGAGTGGTATCTTCATACAATCAAGTTATATGTTCGTAATAAGGCTCGTCCAGAGGGCTCAATAGCTGAGGGCTATATTGTGGACGAGTGTATGACTTTATGTTCGAGGTACTTGGATGATATTGAAACAAAATTTAATCGGCCTGAGAGAAATTATGATGATGATAATGGTCATGCCAAGTTGTCTATTTTTTCTCACCCCGGAAGAACATTAGGAGCTGCAAAGTCCAACACAATGGACGTGTATGAAAGGCAACAAGCTCATATTTATGCTTTAAAGAACAACAACGAAGTTGAACCTTTCTTAAGGTAAGTATCCAAATTAAAAATGCTCAATTATTTTGGATGGTAATATATATTTTCTAATATATTCAATTTCTTGTGCAATATAGAGAATTTAAAGAGATGTTAGCAACTGAAGGAGTTGCGCTTTCACCTTATGACCAAGATATTAAATTTTCTCAGTGGTTTAAAAAAAAGGTAAGTTTAATCCTTATGTTAGTGGAAGAGTAAAACTAGTCTTTTTCAATTTAAAAATATATTTTCTAATAATCATATTTAATTTATATCTATCAGGTTGAAAAGTTGCACAGAGATAAAAATTTTCCTTATGGAGATGAGCTTATGTCATTATCACGTGGTCCCATTCAATATGTTAAATCTTTTAGTGCTTATGTAACAAATGGTTTTCGCTTTCATACATTGCAACGTGATAAAAACTTAAGAACACAAAACAGTGCCGTTGTTGTTTTGGGAGAAACGGGTAATGGCAATCAAACACATGATTTCTATGGTGTGTTGAAGGAAGTGATCAAATTGGAGTATTTAGGGGGCAATTATATTGTCCTTTTTCGATGTGATTGGTATGATGTGCTCAATTCTAAGAGAGGAATACACGTGGACAAATTTGGATATGTTAGTGTTGATACTCAACGTTTCTTAAAAACAAATGAGCCATTTGTGCTAGCTAGCCAAGTGTCACAAGTGTTCTACGTAACCGACGTTGTTAAAAAAGGAAGTTGGCGTGTTGTAGTGAAGACAAAGCCTCGTGGAACATATGATGTGTCAACAATTGATGTTGATTCTCAAAGCTTGGAAACTTTGGTTGATGTAGAGGATGCATATCAACAACATGAATCATTTGACTTACATGTTGATGGTAACTCCACATACACTCATAATGAGATGAACTATGAAGAGAGGACAGATGTTGAGCCTGAGATCATAGATCCGTCTAGCTTTGTGAGAAAGTGCAAAAAAAATGTTTAGGAGATGTTTAGAAATGGTGAACAATTTGTACTTTTTTTGTCACTTAACCCTTGTATATGTGACGATAATTTATTCTTACTTTTATTGGTTTTTGTTATTCTGTTATATTTAAATGTTAAATTTATTTTTTTATTATGTATATTGTTTTGCTACTAACATTTTGTAAAATTGAAGATTCTATTTAAATGGCGCCATTTGGTAAAAAGCTACTTATATTGCACCTGGAAAAATTGGCTCAACTCGTGCACAAGGCTTCAAAGCTACATTCCTACCGGGTGTAGTATCTAAAGAAAAACGTTCTACTCCAAGTGATGATCCTAATATGAGCAATTCAAATGAAGGAGTTACTAACAAGGCACCTCGGAAAGAAATGAATCCCTTACCTAGAAGTCTCATAGAATCTCTCAATGAAGATATCCATGAGGATGATATGGTTCAGAGGTCAATTAATAATGCTGAACTTAGTAGATTCATTGATGAAAATGCTTCTGAAAATGACCCGAATATGCTTGAGGAAGGTATTATCTCAACTCTTATGTTTTTCTTGTAAGAGCATTAGTCTTTTAATATATTTGAATTATTTTCTTGTGGTTTATTATTTCAAGATGCAACTGTTGCTGTGGCAAAAGTGACTCAAAAGAGAAATCGCAAACCTGATGCAAAGTCGAGAGGTGTCAATAAGTGTAAGAACGTGGCAAATTTAAAACAAGGTGAAAAGTTGCAGGTTGACTTTTATAATGGTGGTCCGGTAGGAAAATATCAAAGGGATTTAACAAGGCACATGGGTAAGCTTGTTCGAGATCGCACCATTTGCCCTGTTAGAATTCATTCATGGGATGAAATTGAACAGGATGCATTGGAGCACATGTGGCAATCTGTTTTGGTAATGCATTTTTCCACATCATCTTTATTGGAGCTTTCTTGTTGGTTTTTATAAGCGTATGTGTGTTGGGTTTTTTAAGTTGGTTTGGTAGTATGTTTGTAGGTTTATTGGAGCAAGTTTTTTAGTATTTTTGAGCTGATTTAGCAGCTTTATTGAGTTGGTTTGTTGATTTTTTTATTTAGTTTGGCAACTTGATTAAATAAAGTTATTTTGTGTTTGTATTAACTATAGAACAAATTTGATGGGAAAGGCATACCATTGGATCGTAACTCAACCATTAAACATATGAAAAGATTATGGCAAAATTGGAGAGGAATATTGATGCAAAACTCAATTAAAAAAAAGGTGGTCCCGAAAATGCGTTGAAAGAAACACCTAATGACTTGACTCCAGAAGATTGGCAATGGATAGTAAAAGAGCATTTTATGAAAGACGAATTTAAGGTATCTTAATTGACCTCAGTTTGTTTTAATTATTTTCCTTTAAATGAAAAAAACGTGTAATGCATTATTTGTTGGGTTGACAGAAAGTGAGTTCTAGAAACTCTGGTAATAGAGAAAATCTCACAATGCCTCATCGCACGGGCAGCATGCCTCTCAGACAAGTAATTTGGGAGGATATGGTAAGTTTCTAGTGAGTTAGATCTTTGCTTGTCTTTATTATAATCTTTTTTACATTTTATTTAATTACATGTGAAAGGGAGTAAAAGAAGGAAAAGATCCGCCTCCAATTTCAGCCATCTTTAAAAGGACCCCGGAAGGGAAATCAAGAAAGTTAGCTGAAATTGATGCAGCAAAATATGTAAGCTAAGGCATTGCGTAAACCTCTTCACAATAACCATATTGTACATTTTATACATCATTGTTTTTGCATAGGATGAAATAGTTGCTGTTGAAAAGGATAACCCGTCGCTTTCTACTTTTGATGTTGTCGAAAAATGCTTTGGAGAACAAGATCGCGGAAGTGTCGTTTGCTTTGGGTTTGGTGTTAGACCAATGGATGTAAGAGGACCTTTACCTAGTAGGGCTGATCTAACTTCACGTCTACATGAAAAAGAAAGGGAAAATGTCGAGCTTCGAAGATACATGGAAGACATAGAAAAGGCTCGTCAAGAGGAGCGTGATGCTGACGCAAAAAAGATCAATTTCTTGTTTGAAAAGATAGACTTTCTCTTGAATGCTTATCATGGATTTAATGGTGGGAACAATGCTAACTAAAATATGGTAAGATATATTCTATCCCTACTTATATATCTATATTCACCTTTTAAATCTTAAATCGCATATTCTTATTGTGGAACTTGGCAATGATTTTCTTGCAATAAAACACGGGATTGAATTAATTTCCATATCCTATTAGGTAATTGTTATGGAGTGGGTGAGGATGGTGTGGGGAGTTACTGTAGTTGGTTGGGTTGGGGGAATGTTGGTTGATGCAAGTGTTTTTAGTGCTTTAGCTGCATCTGCGAGTAGGTGTTGGGCTGTAGTTGGGTTGTCATGTGTGTAGTGCATGAACTAGTCTTGATAAAATAGCATTTATGAGAATATGATGATGATATTATATTGGTTAATCAAGTAAAGGCTATATCAAGTGACTTAGTAGTTCATGTAAAACTAGAAGAACATTCATTGACAGATGATAACATATATATTGTAATTTTCCCCTCTAAAGCAACATATAGTGAAATGTTTGCTTTGGAACTAAGAATTTTTATTTTCTAATCTCTGACTCATTATTTTGTTTTATAAAGTCTCACCCTTGTTATCTGGTATATCAATTACGTACTAGTTGGGCTTTGCATTGTTTTTCTTGATAATAGTGTTTTTTGGTTGCTAACTATCAATGCCTAAGTAGGTTTGTGGAAACATAATACTTCTTTTATCTTTATGATTGTAGGTGGTATTCGTACAAGCATTTCAGACTCAGCGATAGGATCAGTAATGCGTATATTAGTTGATTTTCAGGCCGGATGATTTCCGTTTCTGTCATTTTGGTTGTTTAGCTGAGTTTGTATTTGTTTTGGATTTTTTTTGGAATAACATGAAGTATATATTATGCTTTAGTCTTTTTGTAATTGAAATGGTTATTTATGAATCAAAGCTATTGTTTTGCTTTATATATGTTTGGTACCATAATGATATATATTTTGGTTGCCATTGGCATTCATAATAAATATTCCGACGATTTTATGGTTGGGAATTACAATGAGAATTAATACTTGTGACGATATTGTCGTGGTAAAAGTATTCCAATTACAATGAGAATTAAATATGATCGTCAATAATTACGACAGGAAATCTGGTCGTAAAAGGTAATATATGTGGTCGTAAAAAATCTTTAAAAATTTCTAAAATTACTATTTGCGACCAGATTTTGGTCGTAACTGATAATCAATTGCGACGAGAAGTGCGTCTGGTCGCAAAAAATGTTTACGACGAGAAATTAGATCTCGTCGTATAATTATTTACGACGGAGCCTATTGCGACCGTGGACGACCGTACGGAAAACTCGTCGTAAAAGTCCTTTTACGACGAGATTTGCCCTTTTTACAACGGTAAATCCGGTCGTAAAAGGCATATTTTGTTGTAGTGTTTTTTGCGCCTTTTCCCTCAAACTCGATGCCCTCTTATTCAGTGCATTCCTTTCTTTTTCTTTTTAGTTCCCTTTCTTGAGGCCAAAGTTCTTGACGGAGCCCGGTTCTCTTCAGATAATTTCTCGTCCTTTTGTCATCCTTTGTCTTGTTTGGAATGTTCAAAAGTGACCCAAGAAGCGAATCACACACATTTTTTCTATGTGCATAACATCCAGACAATGTCTCACTTGTAGATCTTTCCAATAAGGAAGTTTCCAAAAAATAGACTTCTTTTTCCAAAGACTTAATTTCTCTTCATTTTTATTATGAATGACAATCTCCCCTTTACCAAAGTTCATATCAACATCTTTAACGTTGTCATAGACCTCACTACCTGTCAATGGTGCCCGCATTCGATGCTCTTCAACACAACCATCAAATGCCTTCTTTTTCTTTCGGAAAGAGTGATTGGGGGGGGGGGGAGGTATCTTCGATGAGGCATGTAAACATGTTTACTCCACTCTTTAATATACACCTCACTCATATCATCCATACAAATCGGACATGCTTTCTTACCTTTGGTTTTGTACCCTGATAAGTTACCATAAGCTGGAAAGTCGTTGATAAGTTACCATAAGTTACCTTTGGTTTTCTTACCTGTAATGTAAACATCTCATTCTTATATGCATCGAACACGCTAACCCCCTCATCCCACAACTTTATCAAATCATCAAGGGGTTGAAGCTAAACACATATGTCATTTCCCGGTTGTCTGGGCCCAGATATAAGAAGAGATAGCATGATGTACTTGCGTTTCATACACAACCATGGAGGCAAATTGTATATCATAAGAAGCACTGGCCATGTACTATGCTTACTACTGAGACGTACGAATGGATTCATCCCATTTGTAAACAATCCAAGCCTCAAATTCCGATCATCACTCGCAAATGTCTTATGCAGCCTATTGATGTTCTTCCACTCGAGAGAGTCAGCGGGATGCTTGAGCAAACCATCTTTTTTCCTTCCATCAGCATGCCATCTCAAATTCTTAGCATCTTTTTTTAATGAAAACATGCGCTTTAATCTCGATATTATAGGAAGATACCACAATACCTTATCAGTGGGGCCTTTCTTATCACCAGCCCCTTGACTCTTGTAACGCAACTCCCTACACTTAGGATACTTGTCCAAATTTTCATATTCATTTTGGAACAACACACAATCATTTGGACAGGCATGAATCTTTTTATATTTTATGCCAAAGGGGCACATCAGTTTCTTGGCATAATAATTTGACTTGGGAAGCTCATTACCTTCGGGAAACATTTCACTTAGTTCTTCCAATAAAGCAGTGAAACCAGTGTCACTAAAGTCATACCTTAACTTGATATTATACAATATGATTATAGCTGAAAGTTTGGTAAAATTTTCGCACACCCAGCATACAATGGCTTCTAAGAAGCCTTATTCAAAGACTGGAAAACACGAGGATGTTTTCCCAACTCATCCTCAACCCCTTCCATCATCCCTTCAAGATAATTTCTTTCATCATCATTTGATTGCTCATCGGCATCATCTTCACAATCATCATTACCAAATTCATTCTCAATGTTCGTTACAATCTTCCTCATGTACTTGAATCATGCATTCTTGCTCATGACCATCAGTCAAAGAGCGGTTCCCTTCATAAACTCCCTCCTCACCATACCACA
Source organism: Salicornia ramosissima (assembly GCA_951394345.1). Classification (NCBI taxonomy): domain Eukaryota; kingdom Viridiplantae; phylum Streptophyta; class Magnoliopsida; order Caryophyllales; family Amaranthaceae; genus Salicornia; species Salicornia ramosissima. The sequence goes on along the minus strand of OX596236.1, from coordinate 28,750,166 downwards.
CCCACACTTGGTATTGAGGCCTAAACCCGTTGTGAATCACATGCTCCCTAACAATGTAAATTGAATTGACCTAGCCCACATTGTCACACTTGGCACAGGGACAATAAAACCCATCAGCTCTCGTCTTAGCTTGGTTTTCTAAGGCTGAATTAGAAAATTCAGCCAACCCATTCAATAATTCATCTGATGTGGTAGACCCAACATACATCAAACTACGATCTTTTCCCATGCAAATTAAATGACCTCGAACTAAACACATGTTAATGTTGTATCAATCAGTAGAACATATATATAGACACATCACACAAAAATGCTAAATATGGATGTAGTCCAAGGGTCCTTATCACTCCAACCTAATCCATCCTTGGACATCTAATCCCACTAGTGAATGTATTTATTTTCTTATGCACAAACTTCTTATTTACACAATTATTTTCTAATATAGCAAAAAACAAATATATTAATCTAAAACCAAATTATAACCAAAGATTTGTGCTACTACTTATTTCGTATGCTTTTTAAAAAAAAAATTATTCAACAACTATATTACAAAAACTCTTACTTTAAAAACTAAACTTTACTACTCAAATCTGTACAATTAATGATGGCATCATACTAAACACATTCTTTCAACAAAAATATTGTTTGCATATAACTACATCCAATGAGATCTTCAAACACATTAACAAAACTATCCTAGTTTGTGCATCAAATTGTAACCTAAAAAAATAGGGCATAATTTATAACAGTAACAAGGCTAAAATGCTAAACAATGAAATTATAAAAACTCATCAAAATAGAATTTTAAAAATTAGGGCAAACAGATTGAAAAAAATGAACAGAGAGAAAGCAAGTTTGCAGCAATTATAGCTTAAAGGTTGAAATTATACCTTAATTCCAATGGGAGAGAGCTGCAGCAACGAATTGAAAAAGACGAGCAACAAGTTCGCAGCAATGATAGAGAAAGTAGAGAGTAGCTCGATAGAAGCAGAGAGTAGCGCGACAGAGGGAGAAAGCAGCGACAGAGAGCAGACAGGAGCGGCGGCGCAGGCGGCAGCAACGATGGCGGCCGGAGGGATTGATGGTGAAGGATTGGAGATGGAGAAGCGTCTCGCCGAAGAGGAAGAGAGGGAAAACTGAACTTAGGTTTTGAATTTTTTTTAGAGGGTGTATACGACCTGCTATAAAAAGTCGAGGAGTATCATTTTTTATTTGAAATGATGCGGTTTTTAATAAACCGCATCTTCTTAAGCAATTTTTTTTGGGATTTTTGTATGTAAAAGATACGGTTTATCAAAAAATCGCATTATTTGATAAAAGAATTTTTTCTACTAGTGAAATGATCTTATCCGCGATCTGGTTGATCCGGTACATTTTTCCGAATATCCGATCCAACTTTTTGAGTTTTGGATTCTGATAGGATATCCAAAAAATTTCGGTTCGAATTCACATCATGGATTGTAAAATTTCGGATATCTAAAATGATGTATATGAATAACAACTACAAGAGGGGGGTGAAATGTAGTTATGGGAGTTTTTGAACTTTTTGCGGAATTTAAACTAAAACACGAATGAAGAAATAAACAGAAATAAAGAGACAGAGATTTTAACCTACAAGGAAAACTTCTTAGGCTCAATTAGGAAGAAAAACCTTGACCACGAGGGATTTTGACTCTTGGACTTTCTCTTATTAATTATAGGCCAAACGACTCTGTTTCAACCTATAAAAGGACATTCTCTTTCTCTCAGTTCCACTAGGAACTTGTTCCCCTTGACACCTGTTCCCCCTGCACTAATGCCACAATCATACTAAAGATCGATTTTTCTCACTCTTCGATTTCAAATGAAATATTATTCTCTTTCTTTTTTCTTCTGTTTTTAATCAAATATTCTCTATGATTTTTCCACTCACCCAACCCTTTCTACAATTGATTACAAATGATTGAAAAACTAAAATATAAAACTCAAAGAACACTTGATGAAATTTACACTTGAAAGCTTGGACTTTGAATTTTCTCTTGATTGTGGTTGGTGCATTGAAAACTCTGATTGTATTCCTATTTATAGTAGAGGACTTGTCTTGATATGTCTTGTCTTTGAGGAGAAGAAATTCCACATGACAAGTAGTGGAGTGATGACCATGTACTAAGCCTTATTCATGACCTACAATTTAGGTTCACCAAAAACAAAACAAAAACCAACTAAAGCCTGATCCCAAGAATAAGACTACATTCATCCTAACCTAGTCAAGCCCACTATCGTACTAATTACGTTTGACTGATTAAAAAAAAAACAGATTTTTAATTTACAAAATAAACCCCACTAACAACTTAACAACTTTTACTAAGTAAGCATAACTATTTCCTAATTACTCTAACCACACGTATGACTTGGATTAAAAATAGAATTTTTAATTTTCAAAAATTAAAATCTACTAACTACCTCTAACCACTACCAAAAAAACTCTAACAAAAATTGACTAAAAAAAACACGGTTTTTATTTTAATTAACAACTCACTAATCCTAGATACTAGGTTACTTAACAACTAACATAAAATACTAAAAATTCATATTAGTTACCCTATTTTGAATTAAAAGATATGACCATAAAATAAGTTAGGCTTATACTAGTGGACAAATTAAGATCATACTTATCTCATACCTGCACCAAACATCAACATTAGTTTTTCAACATATATATAAATTAACATATAGAAAGAGTTAGGATTATATTTATTGAAATGAAATATATTTAATAAAATTACACTCATCTAATTTATTCTCCATAAATATATCGCATAAAATACACAAGGTATAAAATAAATTTAATTTCAACTAAAAATACTTTTAGTCAATTCTCCATAAATTTATTTTATACACACACATTAAATTATATTGTCATCATCAAAATTAAGGTTCAACAATATTCCCCCTTTTTGATGATGGCAAATATAATGACATGTATAAAAATAAGCATATTTTTAAATTTTCAATTTTTTTTTTAAAACAAGCAAGACTAATAATAGCATAGATGATACTTAAATATAATTAACCATTAACTGTCATTTTCTTCCCCCTTTTGTCATCATAAAATGTCTAGGATAAACCTGCAGGACTTAAAAATAATTCAACAGTTTTTCTAGGGTTAAATAAATCTCAAGCAATTAATCTAACAATATTAGCAATCCAAACTAATAGAATATGCAAGCACAAATTAAAAGATGAGCAAAATGAATAAAAATCTAGATATGAAGTTTTCGAGTCATATAGACCCAAGTAGCAAAATATTAAAAATATTCAGAAGATTAAAAATGAAAGAGTAAAATGGTCGTGAGGACCAAATACCCGAGAGCAGTTTTTTTTTTATCCAGCAAAAATTAAACAGTATTAGTTACAGACCAAGATTTAAATAAAAATAATTAACCAGAACGAACAAAGTGCGAAGTAGTTTTTTCAAAATTTTCCTCCATTTGAAGCTGTTTCAAACGAATGTTGCTGATGATGTCAGCTTTAAGTCCATCCATCCGTTCTTCCAGCTTGTTCACCCGAGCGTCCATTGCTTCGACTTTGTTCATAGCACCCTTCACCAATTCCTTCATTTGTTGTAGCTCACAACCAATCATGCCCCCACATGTGGATAATATCCAGTCAAGATTTGGAGCTGCGGTGACAGGGTCAGATGGACCATCATCTGAAATGTCAACCAAATGTGAAGTTGTACGAGCCAACCTACTCTCTTCCTAACAGATAGGTCTTCCCCTTTGACGTCCATCCCCTCTTTCTAATCAACCCCTAGTCCTAACACAGTTGGAACCAATTCGACTACTACCCCATTCACTATCTTAACCGAATTCCTAGTGAGCATCCCATTATCTAAAATGTTTTCAGTTTGAAGCACAAAAGTGGGGTTGGATGGTAATTTGATGTTGTTATCCTTAAAAATTCGGGTCATTAGATTTCCATACCCGATTACATTGTTATGGTCAAGGCTGTGAGACAGATGGGACATCATGAGGACGGGAAAGTTTAGAGGAATGTATTTGACCAAGCAAAACATGAGAGAAAGGTCAAACAAATTGGCTCGATTAGGTTTTTGGGAACACGATCGAAGAAAACGACGCACAAATTGGAAACTGATTTTGTGAAAAGGAGAAAAGTTCTTTTGTTCGATGGAGCATGCAGTGGGTTTTCCACTAAAAAGTTTTAAGATGGAAGCATTTATGCTACCTTTAATGTTCAATTTTGTCTTTCCCACAAAATACTCCATATACCCCTCATTTGGAACCTTAAACCATATGCTAAGATCCTCAGCATTAAACATCACAAAATCATCATTTCCTTGCCCTATTAACATTTCCCCTTTTTTAGCATAAGATTTACAGAATTGATTTAATTCATCCTCATATAATCCTTCATTTGCACACTCATCAACTAAGAATTCCCATTTTTGTTTTTTGATTATTTTGAAAAACTCATCCCATTCATCCTTTACCCATGCTAAATCTACCTGACACCCTATTAAGAACAAATAAGATTTTCGTTTTGTACCTTTAGGAAGATCCGAGTCATTGTCTCCATCTATGTGAATGTCCGAATTGACCTTGGTGGTGACCTCCATTGAAAGCGGTTTTGAGATGGATTCTTGAAAAGACACAGAGTGAACCTCTTCCTTCGAGTTTCGGTCCTCATCATCACTCGTGATGATGTGTTTTCGTTTCGAAGCTTTTGATATGGGAGAGGGGGATTTGGATTTTGGAAGTGGAGCTTTCCTTTTGGGAGTCCTTTAATGAGGTAGAAGGTGAAGGAGGAAGAAGGTGGAGAATTGGAGTGGTGAGATGGAGAGATGAAATTTTTTCTGAAATGTGGAGGTAAAAAGGGGAAATGAAAAGTGAATGAGGAGAGAGAGAGGACGGTTGGGGAGAGTGAGAGAGGGAGTATTGGGAAGTGGTGTAGAGTGTAATAATGAGGGATGTGAGAAAATGTGAGGTGAGAGAAAAGAGGGAGTAAGAAGTGAAGGTTGAGAAGAGAGAAAAGGAGTAATGGTGATGGGATGTGTGAGTGGTGGACTGTAGAAGTTGTTCAGTTTTAATGGGAAGTTGGAGAGAATATGAAAGATAAAATAATTTTGGAGATTGTTGAGAGAATATTTGTGCATGAATATAGGAATATTTGTTAAGAGTTGATTTTATTTCCTACTTTCATGCTCCACTCATTTGACCATTATTCAAATGTAAATATGATACTATTACTGTTTTAATGTTTGCTGGATGTTTTTTTTTTTTTTAATTTAATAGTAAATATGGCAAAAGAATTATTTTTGCCACTAAATAAAACAAATGAAATAAATAAAACGAAACTGCTCATCAATTTACCCATACACATCATTATCAGCTATTTGGAACATAAGGGTAATATTATAAAGATTTTGCGAGTTCTAAATAACTCATAAATTGTTATGAATTTAGAGTTCACATTTATTTTGCAAGTTTATACTAATCAATTTATTTCATGACAAAGAAAATAGTTAATGAATTTTAAGCATCCCTAGCTCTAGTTGAATGCTTTCAAATTTTTCTCTTGGTAACGGTTTAGTAAAGATATCAGTTATTTGTTTTTCAGTTTCACAAAATAATACTTTTACCAAACCCTTTTCAACATATTCTTTTAAAAAGTGATGCCTTATATGAATGTGCTTCATTCTAGAGTGATGCACCGGATCTTTTGAAATATAGATTGCACTTGTATTATAACAATAAATAGGGACACACTCAAATTTTATACCAAAATCACGTACCTATTGTTTGATCCATAATACCTGAGAGAAACATGCAGCTGCTGCTACATATTCCGCTTCAGTTGTGGACAATGCCACCGAACTTCAGGATATCAAATTGTTCCCGAAAAAATTGTGCAATACCAGACGTGCTTTTTCTATTTACTAGATCTCCTACATAATCTGCATCTACATAACTTATTAGATAAAAAATGTCACTTCGAGGATTGAAAAGATATAATTCATCGGTTCCTTTCAAATATCTAAGTATTCTCTTAACTACAGTTAAATGAGATTCTTTTGGATTTGATTGAAATCGAGCACACACACCAACACTAAAAGCTATGTCAGGTCTACTCCCAGTTAGATATAATAAAGATCCAATCATACCTCGATACATTTTTTCATTTACGGACTTACCATTGGTATCTTCATCTAACCTCGTACCTGTTCCCATTGTTGTATGATCTATTTTTGAATTTTCTAGTCCATATTTTTTTCAAGAGCTCCTTCACATATTTTTGTTGAGGGATCATTTTTCCTTTCTCTGGTTGCTTAATTTGCAAACCGAGGAAGAAATTTAGCTCGCCCATCATACTCATTTCAAATTCACTGCTCATGAGACTTACAAATTCCTTACACAAAGAGTCATTAGTAGCTCCAAAAATAATATCATCTACATGAATCTGAACTACTAAAATATCAGTTCCTTTTGATTTTAGGAACAAGGTTCTATCAACTTTTCCTCTAATGAAATCATTTGACAACAAGAATTTTGACAGTCTTTCATACCACAATCTAGGGGCTTGTTTAAGTCCATAGAGCGCTTTATCAAGTTTAAAAATAAAGTCTTGAAATTTAGGATTTTCAAAACCGGGTGGTTGTTCCACATAGACGTCTTCAATTAAATATCCATTAAAAAATGCACATTTAACATCCATCTGATACAACGTAAAACCCATGCATGCTGCTAAAGCTATTAAAATTCTTATTGCATCTATTCTCGCTACAGGTGCAAAAGTTTCATCAAAGTCTATACCTTCTTGTTGGTTATAGCCTTTGACGACTAATCTAGCCTTATTTCTTACTATTGTACCATGTTCATCTTGTTTATTTCTAAAAACCCATCTAAGTCCAATTACCTTTTGTTTTTTAGGTTTAGGTTCAAGATGCCATGCCTTATTCCTCTTGAACTCATTTAGCTCTTCTTGCATGGCTGTTACCCAATTGGGCTGCTTCATGGCTTTTGGGCTCTAAAATGGAAAGGAATGCATGGAATGCACAAAAGTTTCTCATTTGAGATCTTGTTTGTATTCCTTTTTCCATGTTTCTCATTATAAGGTCCAATGGATGAGAGCTTTGATGTTTCCACGGCTTAGGTTCAAAGACTCGACCAGTAGTTTCATTTTGTACCTCAGCGTTGTTTGGATCAGGAACTTGTTCCTCTTCTCCTTCAGCATCTTCTGACATATTTTCTTCTTGAGGAACTGGTTCCTCTGGCACTTGTTCCTCAGGAACATGTTCTTCAGGAACTGGATCCTTTTTCTTATTTGCATGAGTTTGCTCCTCGTCTTCCTGTTGAGACTCGTCTGGTCTTACCAGTGCAATCTCGAAGTCTTCTTCAACGCTTTCTTCCTGCAAACTGTTAGTCTCATCAAAAATAATATGGACACTTTCCTCGACACACACTGTTCTTTTATTATAAACACGATATACTTTGCTATTCAAGGCATATCCTAAAAAGACTGCTTCATCACTTCTTTGATCAAACTTACCAAGATTATCTTTTCCATTATTATGAACAAAGCACTTATAGCAAAAAATGCGAAAGTAAGAAATATTAGGTTTTCTTCCTTTAAAAAGTTCATAAGGAGTTTTATTTGTAATAGGTCTAATCATAGCACGGTTAATAATGTCACAAGCCGTATTCACGGCTTCTGCCCAAAAGTTCTTTGATAGACCGCTAGCTATTATCATTGTTCTAGCCATGTGTTCCAAAGTACGATTTTTCCTTTCAACCACTCCATTTTGTTGTGGAGTCCTTGGGGCTGAGAAATTATGATCAAGAACTTGTTCTCTGCAAAGCTCATCAAACTGTGAGTTTCCAAATTCCTTACCATGGTCAGATCTTAAATGTTTAATTTTAAAACCACTGACTGTTTGAACTTTAGTAGAATAAGCGACAAACTCATCAAAAGTTTCATCTTTGCTAAGAAGAAAAATAAACCAGGTAAATCTAGAAAAATCATCAACTATTACAAAGACATATTTCTTACCTGATCTACTTTGAGTTCTTATTGGACCACACAAATCCATATGAAGTAGTTCCAACGGATTTTGTGTGGTCACCATTTGCCTTTGCGCATGCATCACAAACTTCATTCATTGAATATTTCATTGTAGGCAAACCCACAACTAAATTCTTTGAATTTAATTTGTTTAGAACAGTAAAACTTGCATGTCCACACCTCCTGTGCCATAGTAGTGGATCCTCTTCGATCACGCTTAAGCATTTTAAACTATCTCGAGGAACTAGATCCAGGTCCACAACATACGTGTTCCCTTTTTCTGGTTCCTTCATGTACTCCCTGTTCGACTATCACTAACTACACAATTATTTTGTAAAACTTACATTGTTCCCTTTATCACAAAACTGAGAAATACTAAGTAAATTATGCTTAAGACCCTCGACTAGAAAAAAAATTATCAATGGAGTTCGTATGTGACTTTCCAATCTTGCCAATAGCTACAATTTCTCCCTTCTGGTTGTCTCTAAAATTCATAGATCCTCCATGGTAGGCTGCAAGTGCAACGACCCGTATTTCGAGCAACGACGTTAGCGGTGATAACGTCGTAAACAGGTAATTACCAATCGATTCAATGACAAGAATATAGCTAAACTCATGGAAAAATAGTATTTATTATTATTAATAATGAAACTCAAATGTTATAAGAAATTAACCTAATAAACCAAACAAAATTCAAGTACTACAACTCAAGAAAGAACTATAACTACTAAAAACATAAAAATAAACAGGAGCCTAGAACACTCGTCTAACTCTCAACCCGACTCTAAACTTCATTCTACTTACCTGCAAAATGAAAATGGGGGGGGGGGGGTCCACCGTCAGTGGCGAGTAACTAGACTTTCCTACTTAAAGTAGAACCACATTACATAAAACAACTGATTAGTAACACAGGAAGCATGACGTACAACAATGTTCATAATAGTCAACCAAATTCAACATCAGAGTTAAGCAGCGGAACACAACTTTCATCATAATTCAATAAACATAACAGAATCATAACATAAACATCATAGATCCACACTCACGAGTCTCTAGCTCAATTCATAATTCAACAACAAGACTCCGCTCGGTCTACAACCGATAACATGACCCGCTCGCTCGTCAACCGATAAACACAACATGACCATCAAACAAACAAACATGCCCCGCTCAGTTCATCACCGATGAATCGATAGACCCGCTCAGTTTATCACAGATAACCGATAGACACGACTCGCTCGGTCTTCAACCGATAGACACAAAATGACCATTAAACAAAGAAACATGCCCCGCTCAGTTCATCACTGATGAACCGATAGGCACGACTCGCTCGGTCTTCAACCTATAGACACGACAAGACTCTGACAATACTCAGAAGACGCCAAACAATAATCCAAACCACATCATTCACATTCGGCCATCAAGGATCAACATCAAAATCAAGATTAACTTCACCAATTTGCATAAAACAATCATGACAATTTCATAAATTAAATTAAGACTTCAAGAATAAACAAGAAACAACATTAAGATTCAATCTTGGTCACAAAACCAAGATTGACGCATGACATGAAATAAGAACACAAAATTTATACAACTAATATAATTCATGAATTCAAGAAATTAAAGATTCAAACTTTAGCCAACAAACTATGCATAAAATTCATCAAAAACTCATGCTTGAATAAAGGTTTCATATGCACAAAACTAACAAGTAATAAATTCAAGATTTCAAAGATCAAAGATCATGCTTTAGCCATTAAAAACAAGAACTAAAACAAAATAAAAATTCATGCTTGACACAACCTAATTACACGCATAGAACAAAGCAAGAACGATTCAAGAACTAATCAATATGCATCAAGATTCACGTGAAATCACCATACAAGATTCAATAAGAAAATAACTTGAAAAGATTCATCAAAATTGTTGAAGTTCAAGCATAAAATGAAATAAAAATCCATACTTTTTATACACATACGTACACGCATAATTTTAATCAAGAATTGAACATGGAATCATATCTTTACAAAGATAATCATACAAGAATTTCAAGGTAAGATCATAGAAAAACAAATCATGAAAAGATTAATCAAGAATCATCAAATAACAAGAAAGAAATCGAAACTAAACACCCTATACCATTCGGACATTCACGCATAACATCAACAATGATACCGACTCTATCTAACCCAATCATCCTATGTAATTCAGTCCGATCCTAAGTAGAAAAGCTAGTTACCTTATGAAAATCAACACACAAAAACACACGCCCAACCTCACGACACTCGTCACCTAGCACCACAACATGAAAATAAGCCTCGGCTGACCGCCTTTTCCCGACCGTTAATGGTCGGTAATCATATTTATCGACCGCCTCCGGTCGATCAAAGGAGGTCGGTGGATAATTAGTCGATAAATTTTTTTTACTGACCGACTCTCTATCGGAACCAATTTTCCGACTGTGTACCGACCAAATTAAAAAGTCAACAAAAAAACCTTGAGGAGGTATTTTCCGACCGCCTATCGGTCGGTATTACCGACCACTAGGCGGTCAGAAAATGGGCTATTCCAGCCAAATTTTTTTGGCGCTAAATAATTTACCGACCGTGTGTCAGTCGGTATATTAATTTTCGGGGTTTTTTTAATTTTAATATTTTTCATTTTTGCGGTTTTTTCTATTTGGATACCGACCATTTGTCGTTCGTTAAATTGTTATGTCTATTTTTTTTTCCTTTCATTAATTAACAAAAAACCTTTACAAAAGAAATTAAATTATTTTTTACTGAAAAACTCATTAAATATACGAAATAATATTTTATATTATTTATATAAATAATTCGTAATACAAAAGACTATGCAATACAAAAGCAAGACTCGAATCAAGGTTTTCAACATCGTTCTTGATGCAATATGAAACAGGAACAAGATCAATTAGATAAGAAAGGATTGAAAATTGAAACGAATAACTTGAATGATTATGGCAAAAATGTCGTGTGAAATAAGGAAGGAAGGTTTAGAGTTATACTTTGAGTTTTCAATGTGAACTTTGTGGGTAAAAGGTTCATCCTTTGGTGTCTTTTATAGGCAAAGGTTTACTAAAAGTTAGGAAGGGTTACTAGTTTTTAGGAGAGAATTTAGAAGTGAAGTTAGGGGAAAAATAAGAGGGAGGGCCGTCCAAGTGGTCTTGTGGCAAGTATTGGGCTTGCTTCCCAATTACTAAATTAAGTCTTTCGGCCCAATTTAGATAGTTTGGGCTTAAAGGCTTAATTTTACACGAAATTTAACGGCCCAAAAATTCGGGTCGTTACACCAAGTCAAAGGAATTTAGATTTGTCTCCCGTCATGTGCTTCGAACAACCGTTGTCGAGGTACCACTGGTTGTTCCCCCTCACTTCAGCCTGCATCCACAATCAAACGTTAGTATGAGGAACCCAGTCCTACTTCGGTTCCTTTGATAAATCAAAAATCAGTTTTTCATTCCATATCTTTTTAACAAAAGTAGAGTTTTTCTCCTCTTGTTCTTTCTTAGTGATGCAATTGATCACAAGGTGACCAATTTTACCACAGTAGGAACTGATCTTATGACTGGGCAGATCTACATACTTCTTTCTCTTTTTTTTTTTTTTTTTTTGATATCCCAGACATTCCTTTCCTTTGTTGTGATATTTATCGATTCAACTAACTAAATATGGGAGTTTCTTTTTATGCGGATTCAGATTCTTCTTCAAAGAATGATTTTCTTTTAAAATTTCTTCATAATCGATTTTCAGTTTTTCAAATTCGAGTCTCGTCTTTGAAGAGGAACATGTTCCTTCGGGAACAAGAAGTTGTAGTTCTGTCAGTTTCATATTCAAGAGATAATTTTTGTTTTTTACCTTTTCAAAACTCTCTTGAATTTCCCTATTTTTGTCAAATAGATTGAAAAATTTAGTTTCTGTTTCTGATCTATGTGTTCTCAACCAGGTTGTATGTTCCTTGGAAACTTCCAAGGCTTTTTCAAGTTGAACTCTGTTTAAGCACATTTCTTTATAGTCCTCTAGAGTTTCAACAAGTAATTTTGAGATTTTATTTTTAGACAATTTATTTAATTCATTATCAATTGAAAGAAGACTTACCTGAGAGTTAGATGGTTCCTCATGTTCCTCGTTCCTCGCCATCAGACATATGTGAGCAGTTTCTTCTTCTTCCTGTTCCTGTTCCTCGTCTGAGTCGGATTCACCCCATGCAACTATCATGGCTCTTCTTATGTGCCTTTTTGAGAAAGGTTTATGAATCTCCTTGCCTTTATCTTTCATTTTTCCTTTTCCTTTCTCATTTTCCCATGTTTGATAATCTTTGATGAAGTGGTCAGATTCACCGCATTTGTGACACTTGAATTTTGTTGGCTACTTCACTTGCTTGTAATTCTTTGTATAGAATTTTCAAAATTTCCTTACCATCATAGCCGTTTCTTCATCTTCCGAATCAGATTCTTCTTCACCTTCAGCCTTAAGGGCAATTGCTTTGTTTTTGACTGGCTCAGCTTCATTGGATCCAAGATGTATTTCATGAGTCATCAACGAACCAGCAAGTTGTTCTATGTTGAAAATGGTGAAATCCTTGGTTTCTTGTAATGCAGTGACTTTCGCCATCCATTTCTCATCTTGAGGCAGACTTCTCAGAACTTTTAGATTTTTGTTCCTCTGGAGTAATTTTCTTGCCTAGTGAATCCAGTTCATTGATTATGTTAGAGAACTGAGTTAACATATCATGAATGGACTCCTTTGACTTCATTTGGAACAACTCGTACTTATGCATAAGCATACCAATCTTGGCTCGCTTGACCTCGCTTGTTCCTTCATGTGTAACTCGTAAAAGCTCCCACATTTGCTTTGCAGTCTTGCAGCCCATGACACGATTATGCTCATGAGGTCCAAGGCCACAATGGAGAAGCTTCTTAGTGAGATTATTCATTTCCATCTTCTCATAATCATCTTTGTTGAATCTTTCCACAAGTTTGGGAACCACCTCTCCTTTCTCATTTGTTGTTGTAACTTCGAAATCACCTATTTCAATTACCCTCCATGATATTTTTCTCCTTTTATAAAGATTTTCATCCTGTTTTTCCAGTATGGATAGTGCTTTCAATTGAACATAGGTGGTCTATGGGCTGAGTAACCTTCATCGAGTTTTTCTCCCGTAGTATTCATATTTTCAGGAACTGCTCCTCAGTGTTACCTATTCCTGGAGGAACCTGCTCTCATACCAATTGATGTATATAAATAACAACTACAAGAGGGGGGTGAATTATAGTTATGGGAGTTTTTGAACTTTTTGCAGAATTTAAACTAAAACACGAATGGAGAAACAAATAAAAATAAAGAGACTAAGATTTTAACCTACAAGGAAAACTTCCTTGGCCCAATTAGGAAGAAAAACCTTGACCACGAGGGATTTTGATTCTTGGAATTTCTCTTATTAATTATAGGCCAAACGACTCTGTATACAACCTATAAAAGGACCTTCTCTATTCTCTGAGTTCCACTAGGAAGTTGTTCCCCTTGACACCTGTTCCCCCTGAATTGATGCCACAATCTTACTAAAGATCGATTTTTCTCTCTCTTTGTTGACATATTCCTTTTAAGTTTTGATTATGACGTAAACCTCAAACTTAATTACTCATAAATGTCTTTGAGTTCTTGGAGAATTTTAGATCTTGAAGATAAATAAGCATTGAAGATTCAAACATGAAGATTCAATCATTTGAAGAAACAAGATGGTGATTCAAGTGAAGGTTCGAATTATGAATCAAAGAAGTTGCTGAAGAGAATTCAGCAAGGAACATGAGAAGAACTTCAAGTATTCCAACTAATCACCTGATGAAGAGAAGAGAAGCATCCAGAATGTTATAATATAATGTTTCAGGGTATATGTAAGTATATTAATGCATTAAGTCTGGTTGGAACTTAGTCGTGTCTATCAGAGGAACTTTGGGTCATGTTCCTAGGGGAACTTGTGTCGAGTCAGTTGGTTATAGTGGTCCACGTCCTTTGCTATATTTTAGGGTCAGTTTGAACAAACTTTTGACTGTTTTAATCAGTTTAAAAGGTTCAAAAATTGACTGGGATTGTATGCCCTTAATTTTAGGCACTATTAACTAACATTGTTGACCTTGCTACTAGTCTTAGTGTGTCCTATTTTATAGGAATAAGTTGAGCAACTTATTCTTATAAAATTAGTGGTCAAAGGAAGTTTAAAATTCTGATTTTATTTTTTTTTTTAAAAAAATAATAAAAAAAAATAATAAAAAAAGGAAAAATTCGAAAAATAAAAAAAGAGAAAAAACGGTTTTTTTGTTTTGACTGAGCTTTTTTTTAGGTTAGTTATTAAACTTTTTATTTCTGATTTTTTGGTCAAAAATAATTAAGTTAGTGGGTTGTTTAATTATTGAGTCAAAATTAGTGGTGTGTGTGTTAGTGGTGGACGGTTAGAGTGGTAGTGTGGGGTGGTTGTTTAGGCTTTTTCTCCAAGTAATTAATACAATCATTCACCCATAAATACAAGTATAATTCATACATTTTAATTACACACAACAAGAGCATACTTTCAGATTTATATTAATTGAGTTTTGTGTCTAAAAGTTCCAAAGTTCCAATCTAGTTTCTTACATGCATTTCAATATACTAGAGTTATTATTTTGAGTTGTAATTGAGAAAAAGAAAAGAGAAGTGTGAGAAATTAGAGAGAACAGAGAAGAAAGGGAAGTGAGAATAGAAAAGAAAGAGAAAGAGAAAAGAAAGAGAGAAATAGAATAGAATCGTAAGTTCCTACAGGAACTCACGAGGTCCAGAGAGAAGTTTAGGATTGCAATAGTTTACAAGGCCTTTATATAAAAGTGGAGTTTTTCTTCCGTGGGTCAGAAAGTTTTTCTCGTTGAAATTTGACTCTTTACATTTAGTTTTTCTCAAAGTTCCTTTCGTTTTTTAATTCTGTCGAAAATTTTACTATAAGTTCCTCACAACAATTCACCCCCTTCTTGCCGTGTTCCTACAGGAATAACACTCTTCAATTTCAAATGAAATATGATTCTCTTTCTTTTTTATTCTGTTTTTAATAAAATATTCTCTTTGATTTTTCCACTCACCCAACCCTTTCTACAACTGATTACAAATGATTGAAAAACTAAAATACAAAACTCAATGAACAATTGATGAAATTTGCACTTGAGAGCGTTGACTTTGAATTTTCTCTTGATTGTGGTTGGTGCATTGAAAACTCTAATTGTATTCCTATTTATAGTAGAGGACTTGTGTTGATATGTCTTGTCTTAGCTTGGAGGAGAATAAATTCCACACGACAAGTAGTGGAGTGGTGACCACGTACTAAGCCTTCTTCATGACCTACAATTTAGGTTGACCAAAAACAAAACAAAAACCAACTAAAGCATGATCCCTGGAATAAGACTACTTTCGTTCTAACCTAGTCAAGCCCACTATCCTACTAATTACGTGTGACTAATTAAAAAAAAAAAAAACAGATTTTTAATTTTCAAAACAAACCCCACTAACAGCTTAACAACTTTTACTAAGTAAGCATAACTAATTCCTAATTACTCTAACCTCATGTATGACTTGGATTAAAAATAGAATTTTTAATTTTCAAAAATTAAAACCTACTAACTACCTATAACCACTACCAAAAAATAACTCTAACAATAATTCACTCAATAAAAACACGTTTTTTATTTTAATTAACAACTCACTAATCCTAAATACTAGGTTACTTAACAACTAATATAAACTACTTAAAATTCATATAAGTTACCCTATTTCGAATTAAAAGATATGACCATAAAATAAATTAGGCTTATACTAGTGGACAAATTAAGATCATAATTATCTCATACCTGCACCAAACATCAACATTAGTTTTTCAACATATATATAAATTAACATATAGAAAGAGTTAGGATTATATTTGATAAAATTATACACTCATCTAATTTATTCTACATAAATATATCGCATAAAATACACAAGTTATAAAATAAATTTAATTTCAACTAAAAATATTTTTAGTCAATTCTCCATAAATTTATTTTATACACACACATTAAATTATATTGTCATCATCAAAATTAAGGTTCAACATAAAATATCCGAAACTTTAATTAAAACAAAAAAAAATTCCAGATGTTGTTTGTTCGTCATGTGTATTTGCTAGTGCTGTTAAAAAAAATATGTATGTACTCCACCAAAGGCCATTAAACATTAGAAACATAAAAACAAAAATAAAATGAATTTTGGAATAATTTATTTTCCTTATAGTCCTCAAATATAACCTATTTTTTAGCACACTCATCAAATAAGCCAATTTTTCCTTTTATGCAATTTTTATCTATGCCCCTCCAAATGATGCCTTTAAAAATGAATTTTGGAATAATTTAGTTTCCTATATCACATCTATCTCAAATTCACCCTTTATTATTTTCGGTGATTTCAACGAAATCTCTCAACACTTAGATAAGTAAGGGGGAACTTTACCCCATTCACGTGGATTTCATAGAATTAGTAGCTTAATTAATAATTATGAAGTAATAGAACATCCATATATAGGATCCACTTTCACTTGGAGAAAGAAGAAATATGGCTCTGACAATATACTAGAACGATTAGATAGGGCAATAGTTAGCTCAAACTGGCTTCAACAATTCCCCTATGCATTTGTTAAGCATCATAATTTTACTGGTTTTGATCATTGTCAAATTATAGTAACCTTAAAGCGCGATGTCCATAAAAAGGCACTCCCTTTTAGATTTGAACAAATGTGGGCTTCTTTGAGAATCATGTTAGGAAATCCTGGGAAACAATATTCTCAGAGTACCACATGTACTGCATAATAAAAAAAATTAAGTCCCTAAAAAGGCAATCAAACTTTGGAACAAAACAAAATTTGGTAATATTTTAAGACAACTCAGAGAAACAGACACAACGCTTTACCAAACGCAAACTGCTTTATTTACACGATAAGCTTCTCTCTAAAAGACAGGATCTTCTCGATTTTCAACATATATTGGAAACAGAAATCTAAAGTAAAGCATATTCAAGAAGGTGATTACAATACTAAGTGTTTCCATAACCATGCTACCATCCATAAAAATAAGAATTTCATAAAAATTCTAAAAGATTCACATAATATTATTCATGAAAATCAAGATGATATCGCTCATGTATTAAAAGAAGAGTTCACCTCTAGATTTGAATCAAACCCTCATAGCCTCTTCACTGACCAATATCTCAACCAATTCTCTCTATTCCTTACTCTACAAGACAAGTATGAACTAACCAAGTAAATATTAGACGTTAAAATCAAAGACGTAGTTTTCAACCTAGAAGGACTTAAATCACTAGGCCCAGATATTTTTTCCCTTTATTTTTTCAAGAAATACTGGCATATTATAGGAAATTCCGTAATGAAAACAATAAAGTGTTCTTCCACTCTAGAAAACTATTAAAAGAAATCAACCACACCTTTCTAGCACTTATCCCAAAAGTTGAAAACCCTGAGCAAGCTAACCAATTTCTCCCAATTAGTCTATGCTCCACCTTGTATAAAATCATCTCGAAAATTCTAGTAAACCGTCTCAAACATATCCTAGGTAATTAAAATCATTCACCCATTTCAAGGAGCTTTCACCCCTAAAAGAATCATTCAAGATAACATTCTCATTGCACGTGAAATTTTTCATTCATTTAAAAAATAAAACTGGATCAGGAGGTTGGATTGTTATAAGACTAGACATGAAGAAAGCTTATGATAGGCTTGAATGGAAATTCATTTATGCTACCCTATATCACTTAAGCTTCCAAGAAAAATGGTTAAAGTGGATTAAAGAATGCGTTGAAACGGTATACTGTACAGTTTTAGTCAATGGATATCCTTTTACTCAATTCTTCCCCACTAGAGAAATTAGGCAAAGAGACCCCTTATCCCCCTACCTATTCATCCTTTGCGCTGAACTTTAATTTAGCTAGACTTCTTCAAAAGGCAAGTAACGACTGCAAACATGGCATAGGTGTATCCCCAGGGAAATCAGGTATGAAAATCCCATTCCTTATTTGTGCTAACGATACTATGATATTTGCAAAAGCAACTCCAGAAAGCTGCTTCATCATCAAACAAGCTCTAGAAAACAACTGTAAAATATTTGGCCAACTAGTAAATTTTCATAAATCTACTTTTCAATTTACTAAAAATGTCCCCCCCCCCCTCGCGATCAATTAGCTCTCTTTGAAAACATCCTAAATATGAAACCTTCCTCTTCTTTGGAATCTTATTTAGGATGTCCAATTATCGATAAGACAGTAACTAATCAAACATTCCAAAAAGTGATAGATTCTACAAAGGCTCAACTCCCCAAATGGAAAGGTAACACCCTTTCTCAAGCTAGGAGGACTTTATTAGCCCAAACAACCCTCTCCTCTAAGGCAAGCTTTCAAATGATAACCTTTATGCTACCCAAACACATCAATGGTGAACTTGACAAAATCTGTAGAATCTTTATCTGGAACAAACCTCCTGACTAAAAAAAACCTAATTTAGTGGGATGGTAAAAAAATCTGCGAGCCTAAAAAATTTGGAGGACTAGGCTTGAGAAAAGCTAGTATCACTAATAAAGCATTTCAATTAAAACATCTTTGGAAACTCCTTATAAATCCAGACACTAATTAGGTAAAACTAGCCACAAAAAAATTTAAAATGTTATTCCCTCTTTAATTTCCCCATATAATCTTCTTCTTCTTGGAAATGAAAAAACCTTATGAAACTAAGACCCCTTTTTAAAAAAGGACTTAGATGGCAACTAGGAAATGGCCAGCACATCAATTTTTGGGAAGACAATTGGGCTTTCCAATATCCTATCTACTCTCTTATAAATTTATCTGACTACAAACCTTATCAAAAATTTAGTGACTTTATTAGGGTTGATCGCCAATGGAATCCATAAAATTAAATTCAATCTTGCCTAATTGGATCACATCCATAATTAACTATATCCCTATTCCCACCAACAACATTCAAGACAAGCTTTTCTGGGGCCTTTCCCCTAATGGTGAGTTTTCTATCAAATCTGCTACTCAACTGATCCAAAATCCTCATAATAATCTTGACACAGTCCCCTTCAATTTGATGTAGCAGTTCCACAATTTTGTCAATTTTTCGACCACCGTTGCGAAAGTCTGAACCATATTCTTTTCGGTTGTTCCTTTACCAAAGTTATGTTTCACTCCCTACATAACAATCACTGGACTAATTTCTCTTTGGACTACAACCTATCCATCACAACTAACATTTATCTATTAAAACATAAGATAGGGTAGACTCGTTTGCAACCATAGCAACTGTGACGACCCGACTCGCTTAAACCGGCGCGGAAGAAACCGACGAGTCGAATTGTCGATCTAACAAACAAACTTACTAAAAAATTAAAACAAAACCTCAAAATTATTATTAATAAATCCCAAAAGTACAACACCCACAAGTTTTTACAATACTAAACCCAAAGTAATCAATACTAGAAGTTAACCCCAAATACTATCAGAGTTAGAATATACAAAGTACATATACTAAACGTCCAAACTAGAAACATAATACAATCTAAGATAGGAAAACAACGGCAGTCGCCCAACCCAAAGCTAAGCAACACCGTCATCATCAGAGTTACCTGAAAAATTAACAATAATCCACTGTCAATGGTGAGTAACATAACAGTCTCACCCTAACATAGATACACATAATCATAGAATAAGACAAACAAACACATCAGGCAAAACATACCAACATGCGACATATCATCATAATAACAAATAACATAAACTTGACCAACTTTTAATTATTCAAACTTATCATTAATTAATCTTTGTTGCTACCATTTACATTTTAGACCGGACTATGCACGTACGAACGCATCTTACGCGAACGAACTTTCCTACTATGCCAGGAATGAGAATCTTACTCCCAAACCCATGAACCCCATCTTACGGAAATTCATATCAAAACACAACATAGCAAGTATATTCTATCCCAATACCACGGTTAGGTTAGGGGCAACGTCTTAACCCAAGTTTTAGAATCTTACTCCAAGATTAGGCGTCTAAAAGTAAACTTAAGCTAATTTTTACGTACTTACAACTTTGTTATTCTCAAGATTGCTTCTTACGCCTTTTCTTGAGTCTAACCATAAACATTAACATAATTTTGAACTTCTTTAATCAATCTTTATCGATTTTTAACTTTCTTTATGCCTTTCTTTAACTTTCTTTAGAAAACTTTACTAATCTTTAATAAACTTTGATAAAACTTTAATAAACTTTACACTTAAGATTACATGAATTACTTCAAGATTTCAAGATTCAACCAAGAACTTCATCAAGACTCATCAAGAACTCATCAAGAATTCATCAAGAACTCAACAAGGACTCAATAAAAACTTATCATCACACGAAAATCCTCACCAATAAAATCATCAAAACATGCTTCAAAACTTCACATGATTCATACATAAACATGATCAAACTTAAGACTAACATAGGAGATCATAACATGCATGAAAACTCAACAAATTATAATAAAAAGAACACCCAAATCAGCCCTATAATTCACGCATGAAATGGCCAACAATCATCAACAATTCATCCTCACATGATCATTTAATCTACCCTATAACCATAGTATACAAATTAAGGTAGAAAAGCATGTTACCTTAATTAATTGAACGCAAAAGCGATAGCAAAACTTGCTGCTCGGAATACCAAAATTACACGGCCCAACCACGCACAACCACACGAACACGGCACGAACACACGACATAGCCTCTTGCATGGCCCGGTTGCACGCCACCACCGCATGGCCTTCCACACGGCTTCACACGAACCACCCTTCGAACACGAACCCAATGAACAACCCCAAAACCAAACCTGAACTAGAGGTCTTGAATGAAACTATAGAGGTTTAAATTGTGTTTTGATACTTAAAGATCAATGGAGGTTGAATCTTTAAGTTTGGGTTTGAAAAGATGGATGAACAATAGTTAGTGATGAACAAGCCAAAATGGCGTGTGGAATAGGGAGGCAATGGGAGAGAGTGTTTTGCTTTTGAATTGATGAGCAAAGTGTTTAAGATGGAAAATTAATCATAAGCCTTACAACCCCTTCTATTTATAGAAGTGATTAAGGTGTTAATATGAAGCAAGTGGCAAAATTAAGCCACTAATCAAGGGGGCCGGTTGTAGCATGCTTAAATGGGCTTGATGATCACTTGGGCTAATTGCACTCATGCATGACTAATCATGGTTAATTTGCATTTGGCCCAAAAATTAAATAAATAATTAGAAAATTAAATATTAAAATTCTAATTAATTAAATTAAAATAAATAATAAAACAACCATTCATAAAATAAAAATAAAAATAATCGTAATTATTCAAATAAAATAAAAATAAATAGTTTATTTGGACCATACATAAAATAACATAAATACACAAATAAACCAAAGCAGAAAATACCAATAATCTGGGTCGTTACAACCTCCCCTCCTTAAAGAAATTTCGTCCCGAAATTTAAGGCAAAGGAGATTGCTCACCCACAAACAACTCTGGGTACTTCTGCCTCATGGACGCCTTTGTTTCCCAAGTCGCTTCCTCATGATGTTGATTTCTCCACAACACCTTGACTAGCTGGACTAGCTTACGTCGGAGGGTCCTCAAGTCGCGATCCAAGATCTGAACTGGTCGCTCCTTGAACATCAGATTCGGCTCAAACGTGGCCGATTCCACTGGAATGATATGGGTAGGATCATGTACATATTTCCTTAGCTGGGAAACATGGAACACATCGTGAACATTGGACAAACAAGGTGGTAATGCCAAACGATATGCCACCTCCCCAACTCGTTCTAGTATCTTGTAAGGTCCCACGAACTTCAGTCGGAGTTTCCCTTTTGGCCAAAGCGAGCAACTCCCTTGAATGGTGAAACCTTAAGCAAGACTCTGTCACCTACCTTAAATTTCAGTGGTCTACGTAGGACTTCTGACGCCTCTGCGCGGCCTGCATCTTAGACCGAATGACTCGGACCTTCTCTACGGTATCTCGTACCATCTCAGGTCCCAAAGCCACAATATCACTAATATCATTCCAACAAATCGGACTCCGACATTTCCTGCCATACAGGGCCTCGTACGGAGCCATATCAATGCTGCAGTGATAACTGTTGTTATAAGAAAACTCTACCAAGCAAAGCATTCGCACCCAAGACTGATGCTACTCTAGAGTACATGCTCGCAACATATCCTCCAGAGTCTGGATGGTCCTCTTAGCCTGGCCATCCGTCGCCACGTGAAAGGCGGTGCTCAGCTTCAACTTCGTCCCAAAGGCGTCCTGAACTGATTTCCTGAAACGAGACAAGAATCTCGGATCACGATCAGAAACTATCTCCCTCGAAACTCCGTGAAGCCTCTACCAGGCACTCCATCGACCAGGTCATCTTCATCGGTATGAATCTAGCGACCTTGGTCAACCTATCTACTATTACCCAAATAGCGTTCATACCATTACAGGTAGGTAGGCTAACCACAAAATCCATAGATACCGACTCAAATTTCCAAGTCGGAATCGGTAGTGGGTGCAAAAGACCTCCAGGTCTCTGATGCTCGATCTTAACCTTCTGACAGACTAAATATCGAGCTACGAACTCTGCTACATCCTGCTTCATCTTAGGCCACCAGAACTGGCCCTTCAGGTCCTTATACAACTTGCTACCTCCAGGATGAACAGATTAGGGCGAGTTATGCGCCTCAGACATGATCCTGTTCCGAAGATCAGAACTGTCTAGTACACACCACCTCCCTCGAAATCGTAGACTACCGTCGGAAAAAATCTCGACGCCAACGGGTTTTCCTTGCCGCAAAGCGTCTCGAATCCTAGTCAACTGCGGGTAATTCTTCTAACCCTAGTGCAATTCCTGAAATAATTCAGGCTCGGCACTCATAGATGTCAGATGAAATCTGACGGAGCTACGGCTTCTACTGAAGCTTAATCGATTCTTACGACTCAGTGCGTCAGCGACTAAGTTCGCCTTGCCTTCGCAATATTTAAACGTCAGGTCGTAGTCCTTAATAAGTTCAAGCCATCGTCGTTGCCTCATATTGAGGTCTTTCTGAGTGAATATGTACTTGAGACTCTTATGATCCGTGAATACCTTACATGAACCACCATAGAGATAGTGCCTCCAGATCTTAAGCGAGAAAACTACAGCTGCTAGATCCAAGTCATGCATGGGGTAGTTACGCTCGTGCACCTTCTGCTGCCTCGATGCATAAGCGATGACCTTCCAACCCTGCATTAAAACACATCCTAGGCCACTCTTAGAAGAATCACTGTAGACCTCGAAATCCTCCTCGTCGTTCGGAAGGGTAAGAAGAGGAGCAGAAACTAATCTCTGTTTCAGCTGCTGAAATGCTTGCTCCCAAGCCTCCGTCCAAACGAATCGGATCTCCTTCTGTAGGAGATTAGTCAATGGCCTAGAAATCTTGGAAAAGTCCTGGACGAATCGTCGATAGTATCCGGCCAAACCCAGAAAACTACGAACCTTCGCCATATTTTTCGGGCTACTCCATTCAACTACAGCCTTAACTTTTGTCGGGTCCACCTTAATGCCTTCCTTGCTAATAACGTGACCCAGAAATGCTACTTCGCGAAGCCATAACTCACACTTAGAGAGCTTCGCGAACCACTTATGTTTTCTTAATATCTCTAGCACTATCTGGAGATGCTCTGCATGCTCAGACTCGTCTCTCGAATAGACTAGGATATCGTCTATGAAGACTACGACACACTTATCGAGTAAGTGATGAAAGGTCCGGTTCATCTGATCCATGAACACGGCTGGTGTGTTAGTGAGGCCAAAGGGCATCACCTCAAAATCGTAGTGGTCGTATCTCGTACGAAAAGCGGTCTTCGGGATGTCTTTTTTCTTGACTAGAATTTGATGATATCCAGATCGAAGATCTATCTTCGAGAAAACTCCCGCTCCTCGTAACTGATCGAACATGTCCTTAATCCTAGTCAACGGGTACTTATTCGTAATAGTTACCCGATTCAATTCTCAATAGTCTACGCACAGGCGCATGCTACCTTATTTCTTCTTCACAAAGAGCACAGGTGCTCCCCATGGAGAAACGCTTGGCCTAATGAAGCCCTTATCGATAAAATCTTGGAGTGCGTCTTTAAGTCTTGCAACTCCGATGGTGTCATCCAGTAAGGTGCCTTCGAAATCGGCGCTGTCCCGGTTGCTAAGTCGATGTTAAACTCGGCATCGCGCTCGGGTGGAACTCCTGGTAGCTCAATAGGAAATACGTCTCTGAAATCCCTCGCTACAGGTATATCGTCCAACAGACTATCCTCAGTCAAGTCCGTTACCTGACATAAGAACACCATATCGCCCTTCTGGTGAAGTTTTCTCATTTTCAAGGCTGAGATTACCTTTACAGCCTCCTTCAGAACGATCCTAGAATAGGTAATCTGATTGCCTTGCGATCCTCGGAATGTCACTGACTAGTCTCGGCAACGAATAATCGCTCGATACCTTGATAGCCAGTCCATGCCAAGAATGACATCGAACTCCATCAGCAGGGAACTCCTTCAGATCAGCCGTCGCCTACTCTCCAGTTATAACGATGGGCACTCCTCGGAACTCTCGCTGACAAACAAAATCCTCTCCAGAAGGGAGAGTTATGATCGAACTAACAGGGGAATTGCCACGAAGATTAGACCTCGAGGCAAAACTACTAGCCACGAAAGAAACTGTGGCAACAGAATCAAATAAAACATAAGCTAAAATACGAGAGACAAGAAATCTACCTAATACTACATCTGGCTGGACCTCTGCCTCTCCCTCAATCATACAGTAAACTCGGTTCTTCACTGGAGTCTTAGCCGGTGCTGGAAGTTGCTTGGTCTCGGTGCCTGGATTCTTCTCGGGCCAAACTGACGCCTTGTGGCCTTCCTTCCCACAGATGAAACATGAAATGGGCGTCCCGTCGCAACGCTTCCCTTGATGGAACTCCTTGCCACATCCTCTACATCTCAAACTCCCTGATCCCTGATACGAACTACAGGTCAGAGGGCTACTGCTAGGAGCACTGAACCGGGGCTTCTTAAATGATGGCGACGTCACAGGGGTCGGGGTCCTCCTCTTGCTCGCATCCTCCTCGATAACAGACGCCTGGATCTCAAGTGCTACCTCGTAAGCTCACTGTAATGTCTTCGCTCCACTACTGATCACGTGACCGCGAATCCTCGGATCTAGCTTTTTGATGTAGCGCTTGACCCACTCCTCCTCATATGGCACTACCGATGTAGCGAACCTCGATAACTCGGCGAACTTATCGGTGATAGGCCTGAACTGTCATCTTACCCTGAGCGAGAGTAAGAAACTCCTCCTGTTTCTGCCACTGTAACTCGTTGGGGTAGAACCTCTCCTTGACCTTAGCTACGAACTCGGCCCAAGATATCGAATGTAGGGGCATACACGCGTTCCTAGCTATGCTCCACCAGTTATCGGCCTCTCCTCGCAAGTAGTACGCGCCGATCTGGACCTTCTCGTGCTCGGGGCAAAACGTAGCGTCGAAGAGCTTCCCCATCTCGCGGATCCAACTCTCCAACATCGTAGGGTCGGCAACCCCATCGTAAGTTAGTGGTCGATGACGAGCGATACGATCGAACGTCGACTGCGATCCCGATGGCTGACGACTATGGTGCGCTAGCGTAAGAATCGCTTCCTCGAGCGCTCGTAATCTCTGTCGTCCCGAACTTGTCCGGCGAGGTGTGGACATGCTGAAATCATCGCAAGAAAAAGACAAACAAGAGAAGCAATGTCAGTAAAAAATCCACACTCAAGTCAAGTACACAAATAAAAAAGGAAACAAGGAAAAAGAGTCTTATCCAGGATTCTTCTACCCAACGCTCTTCTCCCTTAAACTTATTCTAAATTGGGTTTATCACTCGGGAATGGTAAAGCTCACAACTCCCGGGTTTTACTCAAGTCCTAAAACTTCACTTAAAGTGTTAACCTATTCGGCTTTGATACCAACTGTGACGACCCGACTCGCTTAAACCGGCGCGGAAGAAACCGACGAGTCGAATTGTCGATCTAACAAACAAACTTACTTGAAAATTAAA
Organism: Salicornia ramosissima; assembly: GCA_951394345.1. NCBI lineage: Eukaryota > Viridiplantae > Streptophyta > Magnoliopsida > Caryophyllales > Amaranthaceae > Salicornia > Salicornia ramosissima. The sequence goes on along the minus strand of OX596236.1, from coordinate 28,723,891 downwards.
ACAAAACCTCAAAATTATTATTACTAAATCCCAAAAGTACAACACCCACAAGTTTGTACAATACTAAACCCAAAGTAATCAATACTAAAAATTAACTCCAAATACTATGAGAGTTAAAATATACGAAGTACATACACATAATTATAGAATAAATCAAACAAGCACATCAGGCAAAACATACCAACATGCGAAATATCATCCTAATAAAAAATAACATAAACTTAACCAAATTTTAATTATTCAAACTTATCATTAATTAATCTTTGTCGCTACAATTTACGTTTTAGACCGGACTATGCGCGTACGAACACATCTTACGCGAACGTACTTTCCTACTATGCCAGGAATGAGAATCTTACTCCGAAACCCATGAACCCCATCTTATGGAAATTCATATCAAAAGACAACATAGCAAGTATATACTATCCCAATACCGCGGTTAGGATAGGGGCAATGTCTTAACCCAATTCTTAGAATCTTACTCCAAGATTAGGCGTCTAAAAGTAAAATTAAGCTAATCTTTACGTACTTACAACTTTGTTATTCTCAAGATTGCTTCTTACGCCTTTTCTTGAGTCTAACCATAAACATGATCGAACATAATCTTGAACTTCTTTAATCAATCTTTATCGATTCTTTAACTTTCTTTAGAAAACGTTTCTAATCTTTAATAAACTTTGATAAAACTTTAATAAACTTTACTCTTAAAGATTACATGAATTACTTCAAGATTTCAAGATTTCAAGATTCAACCAAGAACTTCATCAAGACTCATCAAGAACTCATCAAGAATTCATCAAGAACTCAACAAGAACTCAACAAAAACTCATCATCACACGAAAATCCTCACCAATAAAATCATCAAAACATGCTTCAAAACTTCACATGATTCATACATAAACATGATCAAACTTAAGACTAACATAGGACATCATAACATGCATGAAAAATCAACAAATTATCATAAAAAGAAAACCCAAATCAGCCCTATAATTCACGCAGGAAATGGCCAACAATCATCAACAATTCATCCTAACATGACCATTTAATCTACCCTATAACCATAGTATAGAAACTAAGGTAGAAAAGCATGTTACCTTAATTAATTGAACTCAAAAACGATAGCAAAACTTGTTGCTCGGAATACCCAAATTACACGGCCCAACCACGCACAACCACACCAACACGGCACGGCTGCACGACACGACCTCTTGCACGGCCCAGTTGCACGCCACCACCGCACGGCCTTCCACACGGCTTCACATGAACCACCCTTTGAACACGAACCCAACGAACAACCCCAAAACCAAACCCGAACTAGAAGTCTTGAATGAAACTATTGAGGTTTAAATTGTGTTTTGATACTTAAAGATCAATGGAGGTTGAATTTTTAAGTTTGGGTTCGAAAAGATGGATGAACAAGATGGTTAGTGATGAACAAGCCAAAATGGCGTGTGGAATAGGGAGGAAATTGGAGAGAGTGTTTTGCTTTTGAATTGATGAGCAAAGTGTTTAAGATGGTAAATGAATCAGAAGCCTTACAACCCCTTCTATTTATAGAAGTGATTAAGGTTTGAACATGAAGTAGGTGGCAAAATTAAGCCACTAATCAAGCGGGCCGGTTTTAGCAAGCTTAAATGGGCTTGATGATCACTTGGGCTAATTGCACTGATGCATGACTAATCATGCCTAATTTGCATTTGGCCAAAAAATTAAATAACTAAGTAGAAAAATAAATATTAAAATTCTAATTAATTAAATTAAAATAAAATAAATAATAAAACAATCATTCATAAAATAAAAATGATCGTAATTATTCAAATAAAATAAAAATAAATAGTCCAAATAAATTTGAACCATACATAAAATAACATAAATACACAAATAAATCAAAGCAGAAAATACCAATAAACTGGGTCGTTACAGCAACTATATGGTGGTATATTTGGTATGCTCGCAATTCGTTAGCGTTCAATGATAATCACATTTCCTCTTACCAGCTCACCCTTCAAACACAATGCCACATTACTAATTGGCATAAACTCCTTGATTATGATCTAGCCCCGTCCTTAAATAAGCATACCATCCTTAAAAAGACTTCTCAATTTATTAATTGGTCCCCTCCTATCCCCAATAGTTATAAACTAAACTTTGATGTTTCCATGTATGCCAACACTAGCACCGCTATAGGCTTTATTATTGGAAACCATGAAGGCAATATCCTCAATTCAGGAGCAATGCAAATTCATAATTTTTAGTCTATTTTGTTTGCAGAAGCTTTACCTTTACGAGAGGGTGTGAAATACACCATATCCTTAGCTATTGAAAATATCCAAATTGAAGGGGAAAATCTTGTAGTTATAAATGCGGTTAGCAAAATCTGGCAAATCCCTTGGGAAATTCACAATTTGGTCCAAGACACTTGTCTAGATCTCAATAAATTTGAATATTACTTAATTCAACACGTTTATAGAAAATCTAACTATGCAGCATATTACCTAGCCAATCTAGGACATAAATATCGTAATATGACCTTTTGGTATTACCCGTTTGATTATAATCTTTCTCTTATTGTCTGAAAGGATGCATGTGGTTGGTATTCCGAAAGAGGCTAGTTGGTCTTTCTTTCCTTATAAAAAAACAAAAAAATAACGCTTTCCTCCCAAATATGATACTGGGTATTCAAATTTTAAACTCAAGAAACTCTATCTCCGTTGTGCTCACCGTCGGGTACCTCATGCTCGCTGTCGACCCATTCTACTTTCTGTCTACCTCTCCTACTTGCCGCCAACCCCCATCGACCACCTTGAGAAGTTAAGAGTTGAGACAAATTCGTTTGCTTGTAAGATACAAGTATATAACCTACTGTCCATATGACCACTGTAAATTGCAATGGTGTAGTTGCTTGATTATTTGCTAATGGAGTAATATAATGGTTTAGTGATTTGATAAATGATCAGGCACCCTACCCCTACACTAGTTCCCACAAGTTGTTTGATACGAAGTAGTTTATATATACTACGTAATATTTAATTAATTACTTTTTTTTACAAAAGAAAAACCCATAACAGATTGGATATTCGGGTATCCGATCCGAAAATTCGAATATTCGCAAAATTGGGTATTCGATTTTTTCGGATCAGGATTTTGCCGATCTGAATTTTTCAGTTACCCGACATTTCGGATCGAATCGATTCGAATGAACAGCCATTGGTATGTTTTGTATGAACAACCATTGCCAAAGGGAGAACATTCACAGTAGACCCTGATGAGCTTTGTAGTTTTTACCTGAAACAAGTAATAATGAGTGTAATGAGGCTACGGATATAGTGAAGGAATTGACTCAAAAATTTTTGGACCTTGCTAAGAAGCTTAAAAAAGATGCCAATAGAATGCAATTTAGCTGCACAACAGGGTGGAACTTCCAACTACAATGATAATGTTTTGTCATAGGACAACATTGACACAGCACCAGACAGTGGAGATGAGGAAGCTCGGAGTAGGATGTTGAATAGCAAGTTGTTAGTTGAAAAAAGAACTGGCTTTTCTACATTTTATTAAAGAACTGGACATAGATTTGGTACAATTAAAAAAGGATTTTACGAAAGTTGTAGTAAAGTATGCACTTTTACAAGATAGGAATGTGTTCATACACATTAGTGACAAGAGAAGAGTACACAGAGGTTAGGTGTGCAGAGGGTTGTGAAATTATGGGCTAGTTGGGACGCTAGAAGGTTCACATATGCAGTGAAGACTCTTATTTCGGAACATAGTTTTTCGAGGAATATGGAGAGAAACATCAATGCGAATCTTCTTAGATGGATGAGCAATTACTAGAGGCATTTAAAGCAGGGACTCATTGGCCAGCAAAGGAACATTGAGTGCGTTAGGCACGTATATTTGGTGAGAGTGAAAAAAGATTTTCATACAAGGTAAAGTATAGGGCATATAGAATGCTTGATAGCTCAATGATAGAACATTATACAAATTAGGTTGAAAGGTACGTGGCAGCCTTAAAAGCTGCAAGCCCTGGAAGTAATATGGAGCTTGTCACATAAAAGAAAAATAGATCTTCTGAGCCTGCATGTTTTTCAGAGATTGTACATGTAGTTTGGGGTGTTATGAAAGGTTGGATTGAAGGTTGTGTTGACAACGCATTTATTCCCCTGTCCCGAGGAAAAGGTTCAATGATGATGATAACATACGTTCATTTCTCCAAAAAAATGCACACTTGAGTATACATGAACAACATTGTGAATAATTTAATTTTCTAAATAATCCGAGCCCAAAAGAATTTCAAAATAATAAGAAAAGGCTGGCCTAAAATAAATAAAAAATAAAAGTTTGAATTTCCAAATCGCGTTTCATTTATTTTGTAAGAATTTTTTTGAAAAAAAAGTAAAAAAAAGTAAATAAAATCCTCAGCGAATAAATCTTCATTGCGCTGACTTATTAGCGCGTTGTACTTTATCACGCTGAACCAATTAGTGCACTAAGGAAACTACGCTGACCAATCTACGTGAAATGCTCAATTGTGTTGACGTGTTCAGCGATTCCTAATTGCTGGCAAATTGATGCATGCTAATTGAGCATAATTAATTTTAATTGATTTGACAACGATACCAATTGATTTACGTTGATGTGTCAGCGCGTTTAATTGGCTTTCACTTATATCATCAGCGTGGATTGCTGATTTGCGTCGATTCAGCACCATAATTAGTGGAGATGCACCGATCCTTCAATGTGTTTCCCTTTGAAACGCTGGCATTTCAAAAATAAAAAGACACATTTTCTTTGTGTTTAGGGGGGATTTTTGGACAGTGAGAAAGAAAAAAAGGGTTTTATTCATTATTCAAATCACTATCTTACAAAACTTCTAATAAAATACTTCAAAGTTGCTTTTATAAAAAATTTTAAAAAAGGGTTTTTGCATTCATACAAAAAAGTGGCTGCAATTTCTAACGGAAATAATTCGACGCAAAAGTACTATCCATAACAATACTCATAAAAGGCGTTCTTCAAAGGAGAAGTGTAACAACCCCGTCCTTATAGACAGAGAATCTCAGCGGAAGATAGAACATTGGACGGGAGTGCCACTAAATTCTAAGTCCAACAAGGTAATGATCAAAGACCACTATGAAAGAAATTTCAAAGGAAAACCTGAGTCAACTAATAAACTCGTTAAATTCATAATTTTAGGAAATACAAACCATAAAGAAGTATACAAGTCCAACTACAGTAATCTAAACAGTCCAAAAGTTCAAACTTTTAGAGGTACATCCACATAACTCTAGAAATTAACTTAAATAGAAAATTATTAATTTAAAAGTCTTCCTTAAACTAGTTGCGTTATAGAAATCCAGGATGGCTAAAACAACGGGAAGGACCCTAAATTCGAGTCTCACACACCCAGCCCAAACAATTATAATTCTGCAGTCATTCGGCATCTGAAAAAAAATGATAACAACTCCACAGTCAATGGCGAGTAACTAACAGTTCTCCCCAACATATAGCAAACACAAGCTTAGAACCATAGATCAGGCAACCAAATTAATATCATCAAGCAACAAGATACAACAAAACTAATTAACTTAAGATAACCATTTACTTACAACAATTACGTCCATAGTCCTCCTGCAATATCAGTTACATTCAACACAATGCCACGACCAACATAGACATAAACCATAACGTGAAATAATTAGCATCATTTAAGAAGACGAAAAAACCACAACTAGAACCCAATTCACAAACAAGCTGTATGAGTAAAATTACTTCCAACTACCCAACTTAAAACACATGATTGGAGATGGAACGAACACTAATACTATAAGTAGATGCCCAAATTATGGACTTACACTACCGACACTAAGATACTATAAGTAAATGCCCAAAATATGGACTTACACTACCGACCCTAAAATATGGAGTTAAAAAACAAGGCAAGTGCCCTAAGCAAAAACAATTTACTTCATGCTTTCAATCTTCTAGTTGATGATGCACAAGATTTGCTTAAGGCATCTGCTGAGGGCACTGCTGAGGCAACTCCTACTATACTCTGTAATCATGATCCAGAAACTCAGAACTTAATTGATGACTTTGACTGTAAAGTCCTTGATCTTGAAACTGAGTTATATCATCTAAAAAATAGTAAAGCAGTGGCTACTGTTGACAGAGGTTTTGAATTGCTCTCCATAAAGTTAAGGGATGACTATGGAAAGTTAAACCTGGACTCTTTCACAAGCAGTTGATGATGTAAACTTTGTCACTGGTCTTAAGCACAATTTGCTCAGCATATATCAGTTGTGTGACAAAGGTAATAAAGTGGTCTTTCAAAGTGACAATTGTCTCGTACTAGATGCACAAACAGATGAACTGGTCTACCATAGAACCAGAGAGGATGATGTTTACATCACCTGTTTGGAGGAAATTCCTAAATACATGTCCATATGTTTGAAAGCTATCTCTGAGAAAGACCAGTGGTTGTGGCACAAAAGGTTAGGACATGCTAGCCTGACACTCCTAAACAAACTTAAAACCTTGAGCTTAGTTGAAGGATTTCCTGATATCAAGTACGAGGTTGATAAAGTTTATGAAGGATGTGTAAAAGGAAAGCATGTCAAAACTTCATTCAAACCAAAGGGAAATCAGTACCACCAAGCCACTTGAACTTATTCATTTTGATCTTTGTGGTCCAATGAAAGTTCAAAGTAGGAACGGTAACAAATATATTTGTGTGGTTGTTGATGACTTTTCTATATACACCTGGACATTATTTTTATCATCCAAAGATGAAACTTCTGAGGAATTTCAGGTATTGATTAAACTGGTTCAAAACAAGATAAGTCATCAACTAATGGCATAATTTACAATTTTTCTGCTCCAAGAACACCACAACAAAATGGTGTTGTGGAGAGGAAAAACATGACTCTTGAGGAGATGGCTAGAACAATGCTGATTGAAAGTGGTCTCCCTAAGAGTTCTGGGAAGAAGTTGTTAGTACTGCAAACTACATTCTCAACAGAGCACTCCTCAGACCAAAAGTCAGAAAGACACCTTATGAACTCTTAAGAGGTAGAAAACCCAACATTTCACACTTCAGGGTTTTTGGTTGCAAATGTTTTGTTCACATAAATGGAAAAGAACAGTTGGACAAATTTGATCCTAAGAGTGTTGAAGGTATCTTTCTTGGGTATTCTCCACAAAGCAAGACCTACAGATTCTATAATAAAAGGACCTTGAAAGTTGAGGAGAGTATCCATGTTATCTTTGATGAAACTAACATGTTTTCTGAGACTCCACAGGTACATGAAGATGAAGAAATTGGGCTTTTACATTTCCCTTAACTAGAAGCATCTACATATCCTGAAGGAGAAGATCTTGATTAATTTCCTACTCATCCAGATGATTCTGAAAATGAGGAAGAGCATGATCAAGATTAGCAAGGTAAGGAAGGTAATATAATTTCAGAAGAGGTAACTGAGTTAGAGGGAACAGTTGAACCAGTAGTAAATATTCCTGAATCAAATGATGAAGGTGATTTCTCTAACATTTCAACTGCTCCTCCACCAGAAATATTCGAAAGAAACACATTCAAATAAAAATCTTCCCATCCCACTGATAAGTTCTTAAGAGACATTTCAAAAGGTGTTCAAACCAGAAAATCAGTGTATGAGAATTTTTGTGCATTTTCTATCTTTCTTTCCACTATTCAACCAACTGACTACAAAATGGCTTTAAAAGAACCTGATTGGGTATTGGCTATGCAAGATGAACTAAATCAGTTTGAAAGAAAAAATGTCTGGCACATAGAGCCAAGACCCAAGAACAGGACAGTCATTGGTACAAAGTGGGTATTTAGAAACAAATTGGATGACCTATGTACCATAGTAAGAAATAAAGCAAGATTGGTGGTTCAAGGGTACAATCAACAAGAAAGAATTGACAATGATGAGACCTTTGCACCAGTAGCTGATAGTCTGTTTTTAGTTAGTATTTTTCGTAGTTTTTATTAATTTATTTTCTACTTTTATTTAGTTTTTGTTAACTTTTTTTAAGCCTTTTAGTTTAGTTTTGTTTCGGTAGTCCCCTTCCCCTTTTCTATGTGATTTCCTCTATTTTGCCTTGTTTATGCGTTTTCTTCCCCTTTTGCAGGTCCCGAGTCAATTTCGGAACCTGAGGAAGCGAGCCGGGAGCCTCGAGGAAGCCACAGAGTCCTTTATGCCATTGCATGTGAAAAGAAGGCCTCAGCGGACGCTGGGAATTCCTAAGCATCCGCTGAGATGTATTTGGGCATGAGCATTTTTTAGGCTGAAGTCAGTAGCATTTTAAATTGCAGTAGCCGCTGATGGATTCCCAGCGGCCGCTGATCCTGAAGCTGCCAGACCCCTCACAAGTACCAAGTGAAGACAGCGGCCGCTGACCCCAACTCAGCGCCCGCTGTCCCCCTCCCCTGTATTGAGGTAGTGGCATCACAAAGGCTGGCAGCGGCCGCTGACCCCAACTCAGCGCCCGCTGCCATTTTTCTTCCCAGCCTGCAAGCCTAGGATTATAGGTGTCAGCGGGCGCTGTCATCGCCTCAGCGCCCGCTGAAGTGCTATTCTGCATTTTTTTTATTACTTTTCTTTTGTTTTGGCTGACTTTTTGGGGGTTGTATATGTACCCCCTCTTCCCATTTTCATTAGGAGGCTGATGTTAGAAGCTCCAAGTTAGGTTTTAGGTTAGTATTTAGAGCTTTGTTCTTCAATTCTCTTGTAATTTACATTTTGTTCTTCAAATTTATGCAAGTAGTATAATTCTTCTTCTTCTTGTTCTTCTCTTCAAGGTACATTTTAATGCTTTGTTTCCTTTAGTTCCTTTTCATATTTTGATGTTCTTGTACTTAGGTTTAAGTTCTTAGCTAGTTTTATTATTGTTTTGATGTTAGTTTAGTTGTTGTGTTAATTTTATGTTATTTTTTATAGTTAGTTTATCTTGGTTTAGTTGATAGTTTTAGTTGATTTAGTTATGTTTTCATTAATTAGTTGTGAGTAGTTAATTTCTAGGGTTTGAGTGAAACCTCTCAAATTCCCCATGATTGTGGTTTAGTTGTTTCTTAGCTTTTGGTTGTGATTATGTTGGTACCGAAGGTTCAATAATGTTGAGTCTCGTGCCTAATTAACATTAGACTCATAGAAGAATCCCCACCTAAGGACCGAAAGGTGAACGTGGGTGATGACTCCCCTCGCTCGATTGATGGAAGCACCAAGAAATTTGGGCCTTCGATCAAGGGAAAGTTACCGGTCTTCGTGATTTCGTGCTTAAGGCTTGTTAGACGTGTCGCTGCACGAAAGTGGGTTGTATATGTCTTCCCGGTCGTCACACTAGCTTGAAAGAGTAGTGTGATCTTAGAACAACCTCCCCTTATCCATGACCTAAGTCTAAGTTTCGATTGATTCATAATTCATGGTGGTATGAGTTGTTAAACTCTTACCCTAGTCCCTTTATTCCTGCTTTCGTAATTTAGTATTAGTTAGTTCCCGTAGTTCTCTTCGCCTCTCGCGACCATCACCCGACCTAGCTTGTTTGATGCTCATGCTTACACTAGTGCAACGTACCTTCCCCGTGTTCGACACCCCCACTCATACTACGACGGGGGTTTTTATTTGGTGAGAAAATCCCTTCTATCAGTAGCTAGATTGGAAGTAATTAGAATGTTAATTGTTGTTGCAGCTCACTTTAATATGAAGCTCTTTCAAATGGATCGGATATTAAAACTGCATTCTTAAATTGCTATTTGAAAGAGGAAGTATTTTTTGAGCAACCACCTGGTTTTATAAACAATGAGTTCCCTAATTATGTGTTTAAACTTGATGAGGCATTGTATGATCTGAAACAAGCTCGAAGAGCTTGGTATGAAAGGCTTTCAAACATCCTAATTAAAAACAACTATAAAGGGGCACAGTTGATAAGACCTTGTTCATCAAAACTAGGAGGAATGATTTACTAGTAGTACAAATCTATGTTGATGATATTTTGTTCTGTGCTACTAACCCTTCTTTGTGCAAGAAATTTGTTGATCTTATGCAGAGTGAATTTGAGATGAGCATGATGGGGAAACTTGGATTCTTCCTTGGACTGCAGATCAGGCAAACAGATGGAGCTATTATGATTCACCAACAGAAGTATCTCAAAGAACTTCTAAAAAGGTTTGATATGGGAAGTGCTAAAGCCTATGACACACCTATACCCACCTCCTCAAAGCTGGACTCAGATGAAAAGGGTAAAAGTGTTGAGGCTTCTGTATACAGAGGTATGATTGGTTCCCTACTATACTTAACAGCTAGCAGGCCTGATATAGTCTTTGTTGTAGGACTTTGTGCTAGATTTCACTGTAATCCAAAAGAATCACACTTGAAAGCTGTTAAGAGAATTTTAAGATACCTCATTGGAACTGTAGATCTGTGTTTGTGGTTGTAACACCCCGAAAATTCCACCAAATGCCTAGGAATACTCATATAAAATGGAGGGGAATTATGGACGTGTTACTGCCACGTGTGATAGCATTACAACTTATTCACAATTTTGCAGCGGAAACAAACATAAAATAAGTTCATAGTCTTAAAATCCTCAAACCAAAAAAATTTAAAATTTTACAAGTTGGAACCATTTAAGGCCCTTTATTCAAAATCAAACCAAACCAAATCAAATGAATTTACTTTAAGTTTACCAAAACTAAAGCCAAACCATACAAAATCCAAATCTCAATGACAAATAATAATATTAGTTTGAAATGACAATGATAACGAGAGCTACACTCGATAACACCCATGTCCCGAAGATGCATGGGAACAATTTGAATCATTCATCTTTAAGAACACCTGTATGATCTGCTCACCATAATTTCCGAGTGAAATTATAGGTTATCACCGGCCCAACAAAGAAAGAAAAGTGGGCAATGCAACCATAATACATGAATCAATAATGCTGAGTACATACCTAACTATAAACTATGCAATGCCCTATAACTAACAACAATGATCATGCAACAGAATAACCTGGACATGACTCTAACATAATAGTTTAATCAACCCATTCATAAGATCTCTTCACTTCTTTTATAATTACAAAACATCCACTGACTTATTTATTAAAATTAGAATAGCAATAGACCGCGAGTTTCCAAAATGAACCAACCATAAATAGCGCAATGAACGGTCAAGGGCGTGACGCCTCAATCGCGAACCTGTTCTGAGATGTCATGAACTAATCAGGGTAGGGACTTATTCTAAGCACCACTACCGAGCCAATAAAGAGTACGTTAATCAGACGACTCTAAAGAAGGGAACCTACTCCCCATCCCGTACTAAGTAGTCAATAATCCAGACGTGCACTCATCTAGAGTTTTATTGCTATTACGTCTTTCACTTTAAGTGATTAGTAGCTTAATAATTGAACCAACCATAAAATGCCCAACAAAGACCATATACACAATAACACAAAGAAAACTTCATATGAATAATCCCAACTATTGGAGGTCTTTTAATATAAATCCCAACTATTAGTTATTACAGTATAATCCAAACTTTGGGAGTTATCGTATAATATTAGTCCATTCACTTAGTTAACCTATTGTAATTGGTCACAAATTCAAAAATTAATCGTTATCTTCTCTATTCCCTTATTTATTGTACTTTACTATATCTTCCTCCCTTTTTATGAAGGGAATCGGAGCCGGACAAAAGTTCATATGGACTAATATCATAAAACTACCCTTATAGTTTGGATTATAGTGTAATAACCTATAGTTGGTATTAATATTGGAAGACCTTCAATAGTTGGGATTATTCATATGAATTTTTCCATAACACAATAACCAAATGTTAATATATTTAAGACAAGATGATCAACAAATTAACTGACACCTTATTAAATTATTCCAAAAAATTAACCCAGAGGTTGAACCTACTCAACCAACTAATTATCCAAAATTCCTTCGCAATTAATAAAATTAGAACTTTTTCTTTCTGCTTCATTAGTTTGTAGTAAGAGTTAGTATTTTAGTTAGAACTTTTTTTATCTCTTTTTTTTGGATTAATAAAGTGCAATTAATAAAATGCTTAAGTGTTAGAGCTTCCGCTTTTATTTTAAGTTATTTTCATAAGATTTTGGAATAATGATGATTCATATTGTTGTTTTCTCCGAAAACAACGTTGCTAAAATATGGGTCGTTACAGTTGGTATCAGAGGTTAGGTTAAGACCCTAAAGTTACTTCTGCATAAGTAACTTGAAAAATGAGCGCTATATGTTTCCATGAGTGTAAACTAGATCACTTAACCTTGAACCTTAGTGTGAGTTGAATTGGGTAGTGACCTGGGTTAGGACGCGTTTATTTTAATTGTTGTGCTTTGTCTATTTCTGTGCTTACTTGTGATTCCTTATGTAAATTTCGAGGATGAAATTTATTTAAGGAGGGGTGACTGTAATAACCCGAAAATCAGGGTTAGAAAATTTCGTTATTAATTGTTATGATTGCTTAATTCTAGGGCTCGAATCTTGGATTTCGGGCTGAGTTTTCTTAAATCTATCCTCATTTTAAAATTGGGCACAATGGCCCAATGACACTCTACCTTGGCCAGCCCTTTAGTTTTCATGGCCAAGGGATTTATTTTGTTTTTTAAGCCCATTAATTAGTTGGAAATTTCCATATCTACAATTCTATTTTCATTCTTACTAATTATCTCACCATCTAAAAAAGTCTAATTTTTCACCCATAGTATTTCACTCCTAAAAATCCTCAACAACCTCCTCCCTTTGCTCTATAATTCACGGCACCCCCTTCCCTTTTATTTTATAAAATCCTACATTGTTCTTTATAATTATATAAGGAACAATAATCCTAATCTATACTATTTTCTCTCTAAAACTCTCAAAGAACAAAGTTGTGTTATGTGTGCCGTGTGGAATTCGTGCCGAGCAAGGAGTTTTTCCTTATTTTTTTTTTCCAAATTCAAGGTAACTAGACTTACCACTTAGAATTAGGATATTTAAATTGCATAATTTGATAGAATAGATTGCTAGTTATAGAATTTTGATCATGAAAACTTGGTGAAAATTTCGAACCATGCATATTATTATATGAATTTGTTATTAATGATTTTCCTGGGGTTCAAATGCTAAAGATTGTATTTTTTTATGTTTGAATTATTATTATTGATATTAAACAATTGCATGATTATAAGTACGTTGTTGAGTGTATGAATTTTATTTCTTGAACAAATATTGTTATTTCTTGATGAATTTTTCGTGAGAGTTTCTTTACTGGTTGATTATGAATCAAGATTTATTTCGTGGCAAAATTCTTCCTTTTCTTACTTATAACAATTTAGTCTGTCAAACCGGTAAAACATTCAAGATTTAATTTACAAATTTATGAAAATACTTATTCAATTCTAATGGCTACGAAAATTAAGGAGAAATTCCGAATTACTATTTTATATAATGTTCTAATTTTTAGAGTTCGTTTACTATGGCAGATAATTCTGAAACGGATTATAGTCTAATCTGATCTGTTAGTTATAAAATCCCTTAAAATTAGTAAATGATGTTATTTTTGGACGAAACTTATGCAACTTAAACCTTGAACCTAGATTTAGCTTTCATAAAAATTTCCAGAACATTCGAGACCTTTAAACAGATTGTAATCTCTTCGAAATCTTCTCAAGGTCTACTTATTGTGATATAGTTTTTATAATTTTTAGTAAAAAAAAAATTACTATTTCAAACAATAATTCTAAAAAAAAAATTCTAATAGCGAATACAAATTTTAAAACATAAATTATACATGTAACCAAATATAATCATGTGTGATCTCTTTGGAGTTGTATTAATGTGTACTTTATTGTGATCTAATTTTTATATTTTTTCTCTTTGGAATCGTCTAAATGCGTACTTTATTGTGATCTAATTAAACATAAGCACAATAAAAAAATTAAATTAAACCACCAAACAAAAGGAAAATCTTTACCCCACTTTCCTTTTGTCATTAGTTTTATTGTTTACCATATTATAACTGAAACCAACACACCATAATAAAATAAATTAATGAAACCATAAAAAAACTTTGTAACATACTTCATCCATTTTTAAACTTTTGCAAAAAAAACATTTTCGCGTATGCTGAGATAAAAATATCTCTAATGATTAATATCTCTAATGATGTATTTGGAAAGATTGCAAACACTAGATGATAATAATAAATTACAAGTTGAAACGAATTTAACGAGACCGCACATGAGTACATGACTATATTTTTTTTTTATATAAGTGATAAATTACAGTCAAAGTGAAAATTGTGAATAGTGTCAAAAGTACAATTGTTGTAAGAATTTGAAATCAGATGAAATATAAGTTTTTTCCTTATAACTTTTTTTTGGCAACAAGTTCCTAACATATAAGTATATAACTACCAAAACTACCATCACACAAAAAAAATAAAAATTAATATAAACCAAAAAACTATCAAGAATAAACAAATTAACTTAAACTTATAAAGAAAAAAAATGCAAAAACGTATAAAGAATAAAATGCAAAAACATTAAATTAACATATATAATATAATTTAACCTATAATAATTACTCATTATCCACAATAACTACGTGCGTTTTCATAATAAATTCACATGCTAAAAAGATGAAAATTAAATAATAGACAAAATGGTATTCTATATTATTTAATGATCAATATAAAACTAAATATATTTCCATATATTTTTTTGAATTTTTAAAATATAATAATATAGAGTGCATGCTTTTCTAAAATAACATATTGTTTTTTAAAATTAAATTAATTTCTTTAATTTAAATTTCCAGAACAACAAGAAAACCGCGTTCGCCTGACCGATTTTACCGACCAACATTGTCGTAGTCGAAAAATACCGACCGCTCCCGACTGAAACCAGTCGGGAACTTTTTTTCGACCGCAAAGACAGTCGAAAAAGTTTTAACGACCGACATAACGGTCGGTAAATTCCGACCGTCTATGTGCGGTCGGAATTTACCGACCGGTATGTCGATCGGAAAATTTTCGACTATCTTTAAAACTTCAGAGTCGTGATTTTGAACACAATCCCAACGTTCGAAACCCTTACTCTATCTCTCTCCTCTAACGTTCGAAACCCTCTAAACCCTTTCTCTCTCTCGAACCTCCGGCCACCACCTACGACCGGCTCCTACCGTGCTCCTGCCTCATTCTTTCTCCTTCTCTTTCTTTCTCCGGCGTCCTGTTCTGCCTCCGCTGCCGGCCCTCCTATGCCGCCGCCGTCCTCCTCTGCTTGTGGTTAGGGTTTTTTATTTTTTTTGTTTTTGAATTTATTAAATTGTGTGTATTTGTATGTATTTATATGTATGTGTATGTATGTGTATGTATATGTATGTATGTGTATGTATATGTATTATGTATGTATGTGAATTTTTTTTTTTTTTTGTTTTTGAATTTATTGAATTATGTGTATTTGTATGTATTTGTATGTATGTGTATGTATATGTATTATGTATGTATGTGAATTTTTTTTTTGTTTTTAAATTTGTTGAATTATGTGTATGTGTGTGTATTATGTATGTATTTGTATGTATTATTTATGTATTGTTTTACTTTGAATTTATTAAAGTTTTATTGATTTTTTTGTCCAAAAATTTCTATGCATATGTATTTATTTATGTATTTGTATGTATGTTAATGTATTATGTATTTGTATGTATGTTAATGTATTATGTATTTGTATGTATATCAAGAAATATGATTGTTGGTTGAAAGTTGAGTTGTATTTATTTTCAAATACAAAATTGCCTCTATATTTGATTTATTATGAATCTTTGTAATTGTTGTGAATGAATACAGTTAAAGTAGAAGTAAATATGACTTAAATATATATATATATACATGTGCATTACATAAGAAAGCTTTAAGAAGAATTAAGAAAGGCTAAAATAAGATAGGAGTGAAAACATTGAAGGATGTTTGAATGCTTTGAACTGATATTTGTTAATGGCTTAGAATAGGCATAATCGAAATGAAAAGGAAGGAGCGTGATTGGATGGATGTACAAGAGACACGATAAGGACCATAAACTTCGGGATGATTTCATCCAAGGGGTGAATGAGTTTGTTGCCTTCTCTCAGCAGCACCCCGAGCTTAATGATAGGGACAAGATAAGATGTCCGTGTGTTCGGTGTAAAAACTTGAATTACTTGGATGTGTCCAACGTAAAGGTACATTTGTATAAGAAGGGGTTCATTCCGAACTACTATGAATGGTTATGTCACGGTGAAAGGGTGAGTATACGGTCCACCTCGATGTTCTTAAGTATATTAACGTTGATTGTTTAGTTTTGTATGTATGAATTTTATTATTCGCGTTTGTTAATGCTTGTGCATGTTCAGGGCAATATACATTATTAGTTAATTGGGGTATGTTTTCATACCATCATTTTGTGATTGTGATTTTTGTCAATAACTATTAATCGTGCAAATAATTTACTCATTACTTTATGCAGGAACATGTCAGATTCGGAGGCTCAGAGTCAGAACTCCCAGACCCGCCAGCATTCTCCCTTTCAGTCTTCGGTACGTCCTAATGGGTCTAGGCCGATATTGCGTCCTGGTGACCTTCATCTTCGTGTTGAGTTGTCTAGGAGACGGTCGGCGAGTTCATCTTTCGGTCCAACTCAGCCTACGTTTACCTTACCTCCACCACCACAGTTGGGGTTACCTCCGATACCACAGCTTCGGCCTCGGCATCGTCCTCTTCCTCCTCAGCCATATGTTTCTCAGGCTGCCTGAGCCTACTCCTACGTCTGAGCTCACTCCTTTGTCTCAGCCTACTCCATCCTCGCTGCCTTAGGTCACTCCTTTGTCTCACTCTACTCCTCCACCTGAGACTACTCCGACGCGAGAACCCGAGAGACAAACTGGTGAGGTTGAGGGTGGAGACAAGGATCAGGGAGAAGCTTCTACATCCACAGCTGGGGTTCGAGAATTGGACCCCGATGGCCTATGGTGAGTTTTTGTGTAATTTTTTAATGTTTTCACTATTGAAATTAAGTTGTATTCATATGTTGTTTAATCTTACAATGTTTTGTGTGCAAGGTTTGACAAGGGCGCTGTTGTTCGATCAATAACACACGTCATCAAGTCCTACTTCCATCAGCCTTGGAAGAACTACACTGAGGTAGATCAGGCGACCAAGGTACATTGGTTGAACATGTGGAAGGTCAATAAGACGAACTATGTAATTTGATACAATATTTTTTTAAATATAATCTCTTACATTAACATGTTTGATTGTCTTTGGTCTAATGCAGAAACAGTACACTTGGAGGCCTGAGCTCGAGGGCACTGTGCGGGATGCGTATGATACCAAGGCTGGATTACGGCTAAAGGACATATTCAATGACACAGTGCACAAGCGGAAAGATCGACCAAATTGGCTTGGTGATGAGATGTACCAGGCAATGAAGGGTAGGCTCGATGACAAGGTATTCAAGGAAAGGTCAGCTGGAGCGAAGGCAAACAGGAGAGGCGGCGACGCTAGTGGCAAGGCCCAGGCCTCTCACTGCGCAGGATCATTCTCCACCACTCAGCGAGCTAAGCAATTGGTTAGTCTACTATTTCATTAAATTATTGTAATTAATGCTCGTTCGTTAAAATTTGATTATATATCCTACCCTTACGCACATTTGTTTGTGTTGACTACGGCGAAAGGACGGAAGCTGCCTGATGCTGCGGATCTCTTCCTTGATACTCACCTCAAGAAGCAACCAGGCAAGGATCCGGTTCCGATTAGCCATAAGGCCAAGGAAGTGATGGTAATGCTTTCTTCTTTACTATGAATTTGATTTTTAGAGCGGAATTCCAGCTTCAAAGCCGAAGAGTACGAATAGGATTGATTTTTTATTATTTGGAATTGATGTTTAGAGCGGAATTCCGGCTTGAAAGCCGAAGAGTACGAATAGGATTGTTTTTTAATTATTTGCAATAGAAGGTCTATAATAATGTTATGAGTTGTGAATTAAGCTTTAAAACATGATCTACGTTGATCGGTGCGAAGTTGGGAATGAAAACACCAAAACGAGCCAAAAATGGCCTATTTAGTTTGTTTTTGTTCCAAAACCCTTTAAACTTTCCCAAAAACATGCAAATAAGTGATAGAATGTCTATATTAATGTTATGAGTTGTGAATTAACCTATAAAACATGATCTACGTTGATCGGTGCGAAGCTGGGAATGAAAACACCAAAACGAGCCAAAAATGGCCTATTTGGTTTGTTTTTTGTTCCAAAACCCTCTAAACTTTTCCAAAAACATGCAAATAAGTGATAGAATGTCTATATCAATGTTATGAGTTGTGAATTAACCTTAAAACATGATCTACGTTGATCGATGCCAAGTTGGGAATGAAAACACCAAAAACGAGCCAAAAATGCCTAAAACGGTGTAAAGTCATTATAACCAACGCGATCAGCCCCTAGTAAGCATAATATTGTGTTATAGGACATGTTTAAGGCTTGAAATCTAGCAATCGATAGACAAGTGACAAGTTAGGAGCGAAAATGCCAAAAAAACCACCTAAAATAGTCTAAAATGACAAGTGTTCTTTTATTCATAATGTCAACTTTATTGTTCTTTTATTTTGAATTGTTTAAACTAACTCCGCCCATAATTTGCAGGAACAATATAACCAGAACCTTTTGGAGTCTCAGGCTAGTGGCTTGGAGACGGATCCCAACCAGGTCTTCTTTGATACGGTTGGTGGCTTCCGGAAGGGCGAGGTTCGAGGGTTCGGCAAAGACGGAGCTTCTCTCTATTATGAGAGAACCTCACGGCGGCACGTTGGATCTGCCTACTCTCCATCAGTTTCCGCTCAACTGGCAAAGATGACCGAGCGTTTGGAGGAGTCCGATCGTGCGAGGACGGAGTTAGAGGAGCGAGAGCGCCGTCTGGAGGAGCGAGACCGTCAACGGGAGGAGCATCAACGTCGTCTGGAGGAGGATCAGAAGAAGCAAGCGGAGTACCTCAAGCAGATGAAGGCGCAGATGGACGCTTTCATGAGGCAATTCGGCGATCAGTCTTCCATTCACCGACGACCCCCCGACGATCGCACAGATAGTTCTGGCGGTTCTGGAGCCTTCGTAGTGTAGTTGTTTGCTATATTTCGGTTTATTAGTTTACATTTTTGGAAACTGTAATATATATTTCATACTTTTGTGTATTACGAATTATTTATATAAATGATATAAAATATTATTTCGTATATATAACCTGTTTTTCATTAATAAATAATTTAATATCTTTTGCAAAGGTTTTTTGTTATTTAATGAAATGAAAAAAAAAGACATAACAATTTAGCGACCGCCAAACGGTCGGTATCCAAAAAGTCAAAACCGCGAAAATGGTTAATATTAAATTTAAAAAACCGCGAAAATTAATATACCGACCAACACACGGTCGGTAAATTATTAAGCGCCAAAAAAAATTAGCTGGAAGAAGCAACTTTGCCGACCGCTAGGCCAGTCGGAAAATAGCTCCCAAATTTTTTTTTTAAGATTTTTATTTAGTCGGTAGACGGTCGGTAAATTATTTCCGACTGAGAGTCGGTTAGTGAAAAATTTTTATCGACTAATTTTACACCGAACTCCTTGTACCGACCGGCGACGGTCAGTAAATTACAGTACCGACCGTTAACGGTCGGTAAATGGCGGTCAGCCGAGGCTTATTTTTTTTGGTGTGTTAAATTGCATAATTTGATAGAATAGATTGCTAGTTATAGAATTTTGATCATGAAAACTTGGTGAAAATTTCAAACCATGCATGTTATTATATGAATTTGTTATTGATGATTTTCGTGGGGTTTAAATGCTAAAGATTGTATTTTTTATGTTTGAATTATTATTATTGATATTAAACAATTGCATGATTATAAGTATTTTGTTGAGTGTATGAATTTATTTCTTGAACAAATATTATTATTTCTTGATGAATTTTTCGTGAGAGTTTCTTTACTGGTTGATTATGAATCAAGATTTATTTCGTGGCAAGATTCTTCCTTTTCTTGCTTATAACAATTTAGTCTGTCAAATCGGTAAAACAGTCAAGATTTAATTTACGAATTTATTAAAATACTTATTCAATTCTAATGGCTACGAAAATTAAGGAGAAATTCCGAATTATTGTTTTATATAATGTTCTAATTTTTAGAGTTCGTTTACTATGACAGATAATTCTGAAACGGATTATAGTCTAATTTGATCCGTTAGTTATAAAATCCCTTAAAATTAGTAAATGATATTAATTTTGGACGAAACTTATGCAAGTTAAACCTTGAACCTAGATTTAACTTTCATGAAAATTTCCAGAACATTCGAGACCTTTAAATGGTTGTTCTTTAATTTAAATTGGTAAAAACAGATTGTGTAAAATAGTGTGATTAAATTACTAAAATAATTTTACAGTATATCTTGTCGAATCCTTTGAGAATAATTTCACTTTAAGTAAAATCAGAAGGTACGTGATGTCTATTCTTGATTTCTTGATTTAATTTACGAAGATTCTTGATTGTTCTATGTGGTTTGAAAATATAAAAATCGAATCTTTATTTTATTAGTTTAATTGCATGATCCTTTAAAAATATGATTTTTATGTGCATGATGATTTTCTTGTTGAACATGCATGATCTTCTTGTTGCTTACTTTTTTATGCATGGCCGAGGGTTCCATTTGATGAAAGATTGAATTTTTATTTCTTATTTGTGTTGCTATGCATGATTACGTGATGATTACCTGATTACATGTTTACTAGATGATTTACTACGTGGCTTTAAGTATTATATGAACTTTTTACGTGGTGGAGTCAATTACGTGCCTTGCATGGGTTCGAATGATAAGTTTCATGAATACTTATCATTCGTCTCTGAAGCAGTATATTTTAAGTGAACAATTTACGTTTTTAGACTTAAGAAAGAGCCTATTATGTGTTATCAACTTCGTTTGTGGCGATTATGTGTTATCGACTTCGGCCGTGGCGATTATGTGTTATCGACTTCGGTCGTGGCGATTATATGTTATCGACTTTGGTCGTGGCGATTATGTGATATCGACTTCGTTCGTGGCGATTATGTGTTATCGACTTCGGTCGTGGCGATTATGTGTTATCCACTTCGGTCGTGCCGATTATGTGTTATCGACTTCGGTCGTGGCGATTGTTTGATTAGATTAGGAGTTGACTCGAATGTATGATTAGAATTCAGTTTAGTCGGTTGATCTTGTGGAATTTCATTGGGGTAGTTTATGATTATTATTTTCAGTGGAGTATTGTTAAGCATGTTATTTTATGACGTTATGATTATTAGTATGTCTTGGTTGTTAGGTCTTCCGCTGTTCTTCCAATGATTTGATGGAAGCATGTTTGGTTGATGTTTTCAGCTGCGTGATTCTGATTTATGAGTTGAATTGTTATAATTGTTATGCTATGATTGCTTTGTTCTCTCTTAGTATGTATTTTATGGTTTACTTCTAAGTGGAACAGCCTAGTTACTTCCCACTGATTGTGGACCCCCCATTCCCTTTTTCAGGTATTGATGGAGAATGATTTGGGGTTATTAGCGAGGGTTGGATTTCGTGAGCATGCAAGCGTGACAGCTTTTAGCTACCCAATTAGTTTAGTAGTCCTAGCCTTACTTTCTGTTTCATTAGTTTGTAGTAAAAGTTAGTATTTTAATTAGAACTTTGTTTACCTCTTTTGTTTTGGATTATTAAAGTTCAATTAAAATGGCTAAGTGTTAGAGCTACCGCTTTTATTTTAAGTTATGTTCATAAGATTTTGGAATAATGATGATTCGTATTGTTGTTTTATCTGAAAACAACGTTGCTAAAATACGGGTCGTTACAAACACTAACTTAAATATTTGGAATATTGTTTTAGTGTGTTAAAACTAAAATTCAAGCCTTTACAAAACTGTTAAAAAGCCTTTTAAAAATATCCCAAACGCAAATTTAAAGTTCTAACGTTACCTGATAACTAATAGATACTACCGCAAATAGGTATAACCTTATACTTATCATAAATCTTCAAATTAAGCCATTTTAATAAAAATCACACCAACTCAAAACTCTTTAAAACCCATGAAAAACATTTTAAACATAAATTTTAATAAATACTTTACATATAATTTAACTATAGATATTGTAAATTAATTTTTTACCCATAAATAATTTGATCTCACTAAAACATACTAATTTTAATAAAAAGACAGATTATAAAATTAAATAAAACATCTTTAGAAACATCAAAAATTCATACTTTATACCTTAACTAACATAAAATCAAGCCCTAATATACCCAATCAAGATTAGTACAAGATCTCTCCATAAAACTTGTTAATTTTTTTTTCCTTTTCGATTTTTTTTTAAAATTCCGAAATTCAATCATTAACCCCACAAAATCAGAATTTACAATATCAAATGAATTCAAAACCATATAAGAATCATGATCTAAAAATTAAAGAAAAGAAAGTTTTTTTAAAAAAAATAGACAGCAGTACCGCAGTAGAGGACCGGCAGCGGCGGCGGCTGGGCGTCGTCAGGCGTTGGCGTCAGGGCGGTGGTTGCCGGCGTTGTGAAGGCTGCGGTTCGGCACGCAGACAGAGACAACAGTAACAACAGAATTTTTATTTATTTTTTCTTTTCTCCTATTTCACGAGAGTGAGAGGAGGGATTTCCTTTCTCTTTCTTTTTTTTATTAAATTTCTTGTTTTCACGTGAAAAGGAAGGAAGAGAGATTCTGTAGGTTTTTTTTTTCTCTTTTTCTGATTTAGGGTTTTGACCTATTTTGGTTTACGCTTATAGGTATATATATAGATTGGGTCTGACTTGTGTTTCCCGCTGGGTTGGGCTGGCGACAGTGGAAATAAAACTTTTAACCTTTTTCGAATCAGAATATTTTTTTTTTGTAAACCACGCCCAAAACATATAATTAAAACCTTTAATATTATTTTAAATATGATTTTTATAAAATTCCTTTATAAATATATAGAAATTATTTAAATACCCAATTAATTATATTTTTGTAAATATTGACTTAAAACCATTTTATTAATCCTAATTTGTACAGCACATAAAATATTCATTTAGGCATATATAACATGTGTTCAGGTGTATGAAATACGTATAAAAATACATATATAAATGTATAAAAATACTGGGTATTACAGTGGTACCCCAAAGACAGTACACTTGAACTGGTTGGGTACACAGATGCAGATTATGCACGATTCCTTTTTTATAGGAAAAGCACATCAGGTATGGCAAATTTCCCAGCCTCTCTAAAACAGTTGGATCAGCAAAAGGTATTTCTAAATACCTAGGCTCTAGAACTGTTCTATCTAGTTATACTTATGAGGTTGGTTATTGGGATATTACTGCATTATCTTAAATTAAGGGGTTACTGGAATTCCAAGGATGGTTGAATCTTTTTGAATTTGATGAAAGTGCTTGTTGAGGTGATTTTTGGTTCACAACAATGTCGTAAATGTAATTTATGGGCCGAGAGCTAGTTCAAATCCACGTGAATGTGCTTGTTGATCTGCACAAAGAACAAACGTGAGCGACCCTCGGAGGTGTTCCGGGGAAAGACTCTCCGACGCTCTAGTCAGTAAAGTGTAAGAATGTAGAGAGAGAAAATGAGGGAGAAGTTTGAGGTGTGTTTAACATTTTTTGGATACCTTTGCATGTGCATGGTCATGGAGTATTTATAGTACCATGAGAACGTAGGAGGAAATTGCCCCTGGTAGGTTGAATTGGACCTGGTAGGCTAGGCTGGACCTGGTCAGGTACCTTGGACTTGGTAAGCGTTCCTTGGACCTGCTAGATTGGATCTGGACCAAGCTACTGTTCCGTGGACCTGGTAGAAGTGATCTTGACCAGGTGGGTGCTTGAGCGTGGACTTAGGTGATCAGGTCCCCTGTACAGACTTTAGCTTGTATCCGGGCCTGGTCCTTTTTATGGGCTTTCCTTGTGGCATGCCTCTTTCATGTGTTGATGGATGGATTGGGCCTTAGCTTTTTAAGTGGATGGCCCAATGACTAATGGGTGCATTTTGCCCCATCAATTTGCCCCCCAAGTCCATAAAAATTAAGTAGGAATTTTTATGGATTTTGTCTAGTGGGCCCTGGCCCTGGTAGCAGGACCTTAGAAACAGTCTTCTTCTTCTTCTTTTGTATTTGAGGAGTTGTTTTTTTTTTTTACAGTTGAGAAACGTGGAACAGCAGTTATGGCAAATTTAATTGAGCCACTCGCCATCGTGCTTAGTGGGTTGGAGAGGAGGAGTGTAGTATTTAAGAGAGGAGTTGAAGGATTTTCAAAATTTCATCCAGAAATCTCTTCACTCTCCCTTTCTCTCTCTTTCCCAAATTCTCAAAATCTTTCATCTTCCTTCCATTTACTTCCTTCGAAAACTCAATCTTCTTTCTTAAAAATGGCTGAGCAACCTTCGAATTCTGATTTCTCCCTGACCCTGAACGAGCCTGGGGATGAGATTTTTGCGGAGCCCTAGTTGTAAGGAACGACGCCATTATTGCGGAGCAGCTTCAGAGATGGAAAGGGAACTCCCTGAGGAACCTGAATAGGGGAGGGCCCTAGTTGTAAGGAACGAGGACCACAAGGTCCAAATCAGAATTGGGGGTCCAGTGGACAGGGACCATTATTTGGACGCTGAGGGGTGTTGGACCACGGTGAGGTGGGAGGACCCCGAGGCTCTCTCTGGGGTTATGCACATCAGGCCCTCCACAGCATTTCTGGGGAAGATACATCAAGCTAGCCTGGTGACTAGGGCAAACATTTTGGCCCTAGCCCCTGGCCTGGACGGGTACCAATTCTCTGCTACTTCTTCTGATTCTTGTGCCTGGGATCCTAAACCAGGTCACATCCCTGTCTCTCTTTCCCACCTAAACTCTGGAGTCATGTTCCCTCTGCACCCTTTCATAGTTGAGGTGTTGGAGGTCTGGAACGTGTGCTTGTCGCAGTTGGTGCCCAACGCCATACAGAGGCTGATTGGGTTCATATGGGTATGTGAATTCAGGGGTTTTCTTCTGAGTTCCAGGGCTTTTAGGACCATGTATAGGATCAAGCCATACAAGGGGTCAAATGTGCCCAAAGGCTGGTGGACAGTGGAGGTCCTAAGGCAGGACAACGAAACCTATGCTACCACCTATCCCAAGCCCAGGGAGATGGGGCATTGGTATTACGAGTTCTTGTGGTTGGGGGTCCCGTTAGAGAGCAGTGACCCCAATGTATACCTTCGCAGGACTGAGTGGAGCAGGCCTCGGAACACGAAGTGGGTTGGCTTCGAGACACTGACTGTTGCCGAGCAGGCTGTTGTTAGGGAGTCTGCTGCTTACCCCTCCACCAGCAGCACTGGGAGCGCCACGCCTATTGTTTGGCTTCCCCTTCTGGATCTGATCAGGAATGAGGCCTATCTGGCCTTATGCAACCTCAGCTGCAAGATGACCAGAGGTACTTTCTTTTAACCATTTTTTGTTGCATGGTCTCTTTATTCAAATTTGTTTTGGTTGTGTTTGTTTGCTTTTTTGAGCCCTGGTCATTTTGACCTGGGTCATCTTAGGTGTATCCTTGGTCTTACCATCTTTTGACCTATTTTTGGCAGCTGAGGCCCAGGTGGTGGTGGACCACGAGAGGCTGGGAGTGGATGATAAGGGGAAGCCTTCTAAGGTTATCCCTTGGAGCCCCCAGCAAGGATGAAGTTTGTCCTGCTGGAGAACAATAAGAGTCTCCCTCTTCGTCTTGGTCCCAGGTTTGTGCCATTTGACCCTGAGACTGTCAGGGCTGCTTCGAGCAGGTCGCCCCCCAGGCCCAAGGCTGATGCTGATGCTCCCTCTTCCATTGCTTCAAGGCTGGTGACTGGACCAGGTAGGAGGTCCAGGAGGAGTTTTGGGTTGGCTCCTCCTGTGGCCGGGAGTGCTAGGGCGGCGGAGACCAGGCACCAGGGGTCTTCCTTGGTCATTAATTAAGGTGGGGCCCTAGCAGGTAAGAGGTCCAAGTCTCCTGGTGATGAGGAGGCGAGCAGGAAGGGGAAGGAGGTCGTTACCGTTGATGATGACGATGATGATGAAGATGAGGAGCCCTTGAGGCTGAGAAGGAGGAGGAGAGTCCAGGAGGAAGTTGGACTTTGTACTGCCATGGCCATCCATGAGGATGACCTGGCTCAAGGGGACCTGGGCTCTCCCACTTGTGGGGATGAGTTCCTTTTGGGGAGCCATCCATCTGATAGGGCAGGGCTTTCTAGCATGCCCTCTTACTCCCAGCTTTCAAATTGGAGTGGGAGGTCTGTTGAGATGGCTGGCCCTAACAGTTCTGTTACCCCTGCCCTCAATGTGGGGGCAGAGAAGTTAATCTTAAGTGCCTCCAGAGCTGATAATCAAGCAACCACAACAACTGCAACAACAACAACAACAGCAATCCCAACAAAAACAATAACAACAACAACAACAATTCCAACAACAGCAACAACAATAATAACAACAGCAATTCCAACAACAGCAACAACAACAACAACAACAGAAATCCCAACAGCAACAGCAACAGAAACAGCAGCAGCAGCAGAGCAAACATCAACACCACCAGCAGCAGAGCAAACAACAACACCACCAGCGCATGACACACTTCCATCCTACAACATGCCATCAGAGCTGGCAGCCCTATTCCGCTCAAAGTTCCCTGTTCCTGAGGAGGGGAGATTTGATGTTGCCCCTGGTGTATCCTCTGATAGATACATCAGGGGGATGTTACATCGTGCTCTGGGCCCCCCCCAGGATGGGCCCTCCAGCTCCGTGGAAGACCCTGGGATTACCCTGAGATGGGTGATTGGTCTGGTATGAAGTTTTCTTGCTTTCCTTTTATTTTGATCAGTTTGCTGTGCTTTTTGTCTGAAACTTGTAAATTGTTGTCTCCTTGCTGGTGGTGAAATATGGGCTTGTGGCCAGTGAGTTCTTGACATTTGGCCTGCCTTATCTGACCTACGCAGCGGACAAGTTACGTGGCCTGTAGGATGAAGTGCTCTCCAACAAGCAGAAGTATCTGGCCATCCTCGGTCAGCAGACCCAGGCCTTTGAGGCCTTCCATGAGAAAATTGCTGACATTAAGAAGGCCAGGGATGAGGCTTTGGATCATCTCAAAGAGGCTCAGGAGCAACTTGTAGGGGCCAGGGAGCAGATAGAGCAGGCCAGAGTCTAGGCTGCTGAAGAGAAGATCCAGGCTGACTAGACCAGGGAGGGCCTTCACACCAGGGTTGAGGACCTGGAGGAGGCTGGTAGGAGTAAAGACGAGAAGCGTGGAGCTTGAGGAGAACAATTAGGCCCAGGCTGAGGAGGTTCGGGCCCTTAGAGCCAGCACAGAGAAAATGAGGACTCAGCTGGCAGAGCTTGAGGAGGAATTGGAGTCCAGGGCTCACCTGACTAGGACTGACCATGAGTTCACTGATTATTTCTTTGATGTCTGGTTGTCTACTTTCAGGTGTGTCAAGCATAGATACCCAGATGTGGACTGGAAGGTGGTGGAGGAGAGCTACAGAGCTGGCCAGGGTTCAGTGCCCCTAACTGGTGAAGTGCTTCCTTCCTCCATCCTGGAGTACTTGAATCCTTTAACCCCTGGTACACCTGCCACTCCAGCACCTGAGGATGCTCCAACTCCTTCCCTTGCTCAACCAGCTGTTGCAGAGGAACCTGCCCAGCCTGAAGTCCAGGCTGTTGATCCTGCTGTTGCCCAATCTGCACAAGGGGATGCCCACCACAGTGCAGCTCACAGTTCAAATGTCCCTACTACTGAGGTGGAGGTTGGTTATGGAGCTGGCAACCAGGGCAGGTTAGCTCTTGAGGGTGATCAGAGTGCTCCTGGACACAAAGATAGCAGGGGGTCTCCCCCTGCCTAGGAAGTTTGGCGATCACCTGGTAACCAGGGGAGTGCCTCTTCCTGTTCTAGCACATCTGCTCATGCTTTTGGCTGACCTGTTCTGGAGCATGTTGGTGGTGTCCTCTTGTGCCCTCTAAGCTCTTTTTGTTTTTCTATTTAAATTGTCTTCATTTATTGTAAGAACAATTCTTTTGGCCTCTGCTTGGGCATTTTTGAGCAAGGTGGTCGTCGACCCTGTTTGTATCAAATTTGTATAATGTTTGTTATACTCATTTTACCATCCACCAGGCGCTGGATGTGTTTTAATTTGCTTTTGAATGTGTGGCTGATATTTGACTGTTATGAATATGTGGTTTTTACAAGAATTTTTGTCTCTGCAAATATTTATATGTGATATATATATGTTGTGTATACTCTCTGCCCCCCTAGTTGGAAGGTGACAAAGTGACCTTCTGACTAGATATGGGTTATAGGAATTTCTAACAGGTGGCTGAGTAAATTGATTTGCTTTGCAAATTTTTCTGCTTACTGCTTTTTGTGAATGCATGTATTTTTGTATGAACAGGGGCCAAATAAACACACGGA
The DNA here is from genome assembly GCA_951394345.1 of Salicornia ramosissima. Lineage (NCBI taxonomy): Eukaryota > Viridiplantae > Streptophyta > Magnoliopsida > Caryophyllales > Amaranthaceae > Salicornia > Salicornia ramosissima. The sequence goes on along the minus strand of OX596236.1, from coordinate 28,695,352 downwards.
CTGGCCAGGGTATTTGGGTAAGTGTGTTTGCTGGGAAAACTCTTTGCACTACCCTACCCAGGAACAGGTCATTTGAAGCATATCCCTTTGTAAGACCTGAGGCCAAATAGGCATATGGACTGGCCAGGGCATTTAGGTAAGTGTGTTTGTCAGGCAAACTCTTTGCACTACCCTACCCAGGACCAGGTCGTTTAGAGACATATCCCTTTGTATGTCTAGTGGTCAAATAGGCATATGGACTGGACAGGGCGTTTGGGTAAGTGTGTTTGCTGGGCAAACTCTTTGCACTACCCTACCTAGGACCAGATCGTTTAGGGCATGAACTTTTGTATGACTTTGAGTCAAAGAAGTGCATGGACTGGGCTAGGAATGGGACCAGGTGTGCTTGCTGAGCGAGCCTTTTTCACCTGTCCCCACCAGACCAGAACTTTTGATGCATGCATTCTTGGCCTTAGGCCAACAAATACATGGACTGGGCTAGGAATGGAACTAGGTGTGTTTGCTGAGCAAGCCTTTTTACCTGCCGCACCAGACCAGGACTTTTTGGTATTCCCTTGGACAATGAGTTGTAGCAGCAAACTTGAATTTTCATTGATATTTGAAATCTGTTTGTACATGTTTACAATGGTTCTTTTGAAATAGTACTTAGGAAAAAATTCTAAGCATAATATTTCTTGAGCTGATCAGCAATCCATATACTGGGAAGCTGATTTCCTTCCAGGTCCATTAGACGAAATGTTGACGTGGATAACTCTTCATAAACTTGGTAAGGACCCTCCCTGGTTGCTGATAACTTCCCATGAATTTTATCTTTTTGAACAGCTGCAGCTTTCCTTAAGACCAGGTCACCTGTTTTGATGGGCCTGTTCTTAACCTTCCTGTTGTAGTACCTGCTTATCCTGTTCTGATAAGCAGGTAGCCTGATTGCAGCTTCTTCTCTGACCTCGTCAAGCAGGTCCAGGTTCTGAGAGAGGACCTGGTCGTTATTTTTAGCTTCATAGAGGTGGACTCTTAAAGAGCTGCTTCCTACCTCCACGGGCAGTAAGGATTCAGTTCCAAACACAAGATTAAATGGTGTCCTTCCTGTGGATTCCTTGGAGGTGGTCCTTAGTGATCATAGTGTGTTGGGGAGTTCTCGTAACCACCTTCCTTTTTTGTCGTCCAGCCTCTTTTTCAGGGCATTCAAGATCTGTTTATTGGCTGCTTCAGCTTAGCCATTGGACTGGGGATGACACACTGCAGAGTAGGAAAATTTGATGTGGAATCTGAGAGGCTCGTTGTCGAACTGCTTCCCATAATCAAAAACCATGCACCTGGGCACTCCATACCTGGTTATAATGCTCTTCCAGATGAACTGCCTGACATTGCCCTCTGTGATAGTGGTCAAACCTTCTGCTTCTATCCATTTGCTGAAGTAGTCAATACTTACTATCAGCCATCTCTTCCCCCCTGGAAAGTGGGGAAAGGACCTAGCAGGTCCATGCCCCATTGAGCAAACGGAATAGGGTTGAGGATGGGACAGAGGTCGTTTGTTGGCTGTGATATGGTGGGTGAGATTTCTGACACTTTGAACATTTCTTGACCAGGGCCCTTGCATCTGCTAACATGGTTGGCCAATAATACCTAGCTCTTAGGGTTTTGTGGGCCAGGGTTCTGCCTCCCATGTGGTGTCCACAAATGCCCTCATGAACCTCTCTGAGGACGTAGTTTCCTTCATCTGTGTCAACACATTTACTCTGGATATTTCACTTTTATCTCTTATGCTTTCTGCCATTTACAAAACTCTTATTTGGTAATCTTTTGGACTTGTGTATGTGTGGTTAAACTTGCTAGGTAGATGGTTGCTAGAACAGGATTGTGAGTTGCAGTTCATTAGACTCAATTTCTCTTAGCTGCAATTTATGTTGAACTGAATTCATATGCTTGTTGTTTACTCTAACTACCTTATTTATGGGTGATACCAAAAGGGGGAAGCATAGAAGAACATTGTCCATGTCTTACTTATCACTGTGCCTACCAGATCTTGATGCAGGTGTTACTCCTAATTAGTTAAATGACTAATATAGTAATAGTAAAGATATCAGCTGCAGTGTTCTGGCAAATGTTCTGGCAATTTTTTTAATTTTACTTGGCTGCACAGAGCCAAAAATATTAATATTACTTGTGCTGACTTGCAGGAACATTAAATGTTTTTCATCATCAAAAAGGGGGAATTTATTGATACTTCCCTGGTTTTGAATAATGACAAACCATAACAGTTTAGGGATCAGTTATGTCTCAGGAACAGTTTGGATGTTTGCCAGAACAGTTTACAGTCTTGCTAGACTGTTTAGTATAACTTGTTATATTGTTCTACAAGAATTTATATTTAGCAATAAGTTAATGATGAATTCAAGAGAACCTTGGTTGATTCAAGTCAAAATGAAGAAAAAGTAAGCTCTCTTGAAGATCATGAAGAGACTATTTGAAGGAGCTTAGTTTACATAGAATATCTTGTACTTAGTCTCTTGTATGTGAAATGTTCTTACTGTGTAACAACCCGAATTATTGGGCCATAAAATTTCGTGGGAAAATTAAGCCTTTAAGCCCACACTATCTAAATTGGGCCCAAAGACTTAATTTTATATTTGATCAAGCCCAAACCGAAGCCATAAGCTCCCCATGGCCTGCCCCCTCTTGTCCTTTCCCCTTAGATTCACTTCCTAAACTAACTCCTAAAATCTAGTAAACCAACTCCTAAAATCAAGTAGCCCTTCTCCTATTATCTAGTAAACCTTATTCTATTTAAAACCAAAAGACTACCCTTTATCCCTCATTCATTATATGATCAAACTCAAAACTAAACTCCTCCTTTCTCCCTCAATCTCACGGCACCCTCAAGAACACCAAACCAAACAAATCCTTTCCATTCTTTCCATTAAATTTATGAAATCATTCAACCAAGCAAGCCCTTCAACCTTGATCATCAATTCAAACTTAGTTTTGGCGTGACTTTGGACGTGTGAAGACCGTAGGTCTTCGGCGAGTTGTACGCGGTGCTTGAGCGTGATTCGCTTGTTGTTCTCCAAAGGTAACTAAACCTTCTACTTAGGATTATGATTAGGTTGCATAGAATAATAGGGTTAGAATGTTATTGATTGTCGTTGTGGTGTCATACGTGAAAACAGAGTATTATAGTTGCTTAGTTATGATTTCTTTCTTGTTCAATGTATGTTCTTGATTAATCTTTACATGTTATTATATTCTTGGATCTTGTTTTGAAGACTTGCATGATGAGTATGATTCTTTGTTCGATTCTAGATCAGGTTTTGTGTGCATAAAGTAATGATTGAAAGCTTAGATTTTTATCTTGTTTGATGATTGCATTATTGAATCTTGTTTAATCTTTAAAGCATGTGTTGTTGTTGTTAATTCCACGAAAAACTTATGATAATATGTTGAATTCTTGATCCGTTCTTGGCCTCGTTCCATGTGTGTACTCTAGTGTATTAAAGTATCGATTTTTACTTCGTTTTATGAACTGATTTTACAAGTCTTGATAAACAATTTTCAAGTTATTGCTATATTGAATCTTGCATAATCGTTTCATGAATTTTGGTGAAATCTTGATCCATTTCTGTCTTGTTCATGTGTGATAATTTGGTGCTTTAAAGTTTTGATTTTTCTTGCTTGTTGTTATTTTATGCGTGAGGTTTTGATGAAATAAAGGTTCGATTTTTATCTTGTTTGTTAATCAATCTTTTTTAATTTGGTTGTTCGAAGTTGGCTTGATGATTTATTGGAATGTTGTTGCGTCATGATTCGTTTGGATATTTTGTATGGCGTCTTTTGAGTCCTTATTGAGTCGTGTCGTGTCGAGCGGTTGAAGACCGAGCGTCTATTGGTTTATCGGTGATAAACTGAGCGGGTCTATCAGTTCATCGGTGATGAAATGAGCGAGGCAATTTTTGTGTGATTGTTTGAGAGTCAGAGTCGTGTCGGGTCGAGCGGTTGAAGACCGAGCGTCTATCGGTTCATCGGTGATGAACTAAGCGGGGCAAGTTTGTTATTGATGGTCATGTTATCGGTGGTAGACTGAGCGGAGTCTTGTTATTGTACATGAGAATTGTGCGTGATGTGTATGTGCTAGCCTGAATTGATTCATAATGTTGTTGATGACTGATATGTTTCCGCTGCTATCTCTGACGTTGAATTATTTGTAATCTGTGAACGTTGTTGTTTCCTGTGTTCTAAAACTGTTATTCTATGTGATGTGGTCCTACTTCTAGGTAGGACAGTCTAGTTACTCGCCACTGACGGTGGACCACAATTCTATTTTGCATGTAAGCAGGAAAGAGTCTAGAAGCGGGATGAGTTTGGCGAGAAATCTAGGCCCTGTTTTATTTTCCTGTCATTAGGAGTTAAGATTTATTTTGTGTTTTAGAACCTTATTTTTGGTTTAGAATAACTTTGTCTTTGGGATTTCATTAATAATAATATTAATTATTATTTTCCATGAGTTTTAGTTATATTTTTCGTTATTGAATCGATTGGTAATTGCCTGTTACGACGTTATCACCGCTAACGTCGTTGCTAAAAATGTTGGTCGTTACAGTTGGTAATCAGAGCTTTAGGTTAACCTTGAGCTTACTTCTTCACAAGTAAACTGTGAGTTGAGTGCTTTATGTAATCAAGAGTGTAATTTAGATCACAAAACCCTGAAACCGTAGTGTGAGTAACTTTGGGTAGTGACCTGGGTTAGGATCCGTTTATTATTTTTATGCCGTGTTTGCTTATGTGTTATATGTACTTCCTTAGGAAATTTCAAGGATGAAATTTTCTTAAGGAGGGGAGATTGTAACGACCCGAATTTTTGGGCCGTAAAATTTCGTGGGAAAATTAAGCCTTTAAGCCCAAACTATCTAAATTGGGCCCAAAGACTTAATTCTATATTTGATCAAGCCCAAACCGAAGCCATAAGCTCCCCATGGCCGGCCCCCTCTTGTCATTTCCCCTTAGATTCACTTCCTAAACTAACTCTTAAAATCTAGTAAACCAACTCCTAAATTCAAGTAGCCCTTCTCCTATTATCTAGTGATAAAGGGGGTTTTCTCACCAAATAAAAACCCCCGTCGTAGTAAGAGTGGGGGTGTCGAACACGGGGAAGGTACGTCGCACTTGTCTAGGCATAATCATTGAACGAGCTAGGTCAATGGATGGTCGTGAGAAGTGGAGGGAACTAAGGGGACTAACTAAAACTAAACTATGAAAGCAAGAATAAAAGGGACTAGGGTAAGAGATCCACAAATCATACCACCATGAATTATGAATCAATCCAAACTTAGACTTAGGTCATGGATAAGGGGAGGTCGTTCTAAGATTACACTACTCTTTCAAGCTAGTGTGACGTCCGGGAAGACGTACACAAACCTACTTTCGTGGCGGGACATCTCACTAGTCATAAGCACAAATCAAGAAGACCGGTAATTTTCCCTTGATCGAAGGCCCAACTTTCGTGGTGCTTCCATCAATCGAGAAAAGGGAGTCATCACCCACGTTCACCTTTCGGTCCTTCGGTGGGGATTCTTCTATGAATCTAATGTTAGCTAGACACGAGACTCGACATCACCGAACCTTCGGTACCGACATTATCACAACCAAGACCAAGAAACAACTAAACCACAAACATGGAGGATTTAAGAAGTTTCACTCAAACCCTAGAAATTAACTACTCACACATAATTAATAAAAACATAATTAAACTAATAATTATAATTAAAACTAAAACTAATAACATAAACTAAACCTAAAATCTAAGAGCAACAAACATAAACAACTAAAAACCTAGAAAATAAGAACACCAACTAAAATCAACAACTAGAAAGCAAAGAAACAAAAACTACAATTAACTACAACAAGACAAGCAAGAACAATTACTAACAAGAACAACAAAAGAAATTAACAAAGCTATTAAAACAAAGATAACAAAGCAAGAAAACCAGAAAATACCTTGAAGAAGATGAAGAACAAGCAAGTAGAGAAGAAAAAAACAAGAACTTTATATAAATTAAGAACAAAATGAAGTAGAAATTACAAGAGAAATGAAGAACAAAGCTCTAAAACTAACCTAACCCTAAGTTTGAGCCTCTAACCTCAGTTGGTTGTGAAGGGGGAAGAAGGGGTATTTATAATTCCCCAAAAAAATACACGAAAAATAACCTAAACCAGATTAAATGATACAAACAGGGCCTTCTTCGCGGGCGCTGGACAAAGGTCAGCGGGCGCTTAGCCTCTACAGCGGGCGCTGGAGAGGTCTCAGCGGGCGCTGCAACCAAAAAAGAGCTACTGTCTGTTCTGGCCAGTTCAGCGGGCGCTTGGAAATCTCAGCGGGCGCTGTAGAGGCCTCGGCGGGCGCTGTAGTGGTATCAGCGGGCGCTGGAGCCAAAAAATGAGCTACTGTCTGTTCTGGCCAATTCAGCGGGCGCTGGAGTGGTCTCAGCGGCCGCTGGAAAGTTTGACAGTCAGTATTAAAAACATCATAACTCCTTTATTTCTTATCAGAATTTAGCTTATGACCAGGAATTTCGAAGATATCGGAACGAGATTTAACCTCCAACTTAAATCACCTTAAATTGATAAGTATGTAAAAAGTTATGCCCTTTCAAAGTTGACCTATGCTCCAAAAGTGGTGAATGTGGTCTTGGCTTTAATGCGGAAACTTTTCAAAGCTTCTCAGGACCTCTCACGACCCTTATCGGCTTTTATGAATTGATCGAAAACACACAAAATACCTACATGAATGAACGCAAGGCATTAGTAACGCAAAAGTGCTCAATTATTAGCAAAAATGGCAAGAAAAGGCATTATTCAAGGAAAACGCAACTAAGACCTAAACTAAGCTAAAAAGGCCTAAAACTAATAAAACTAAGCCTAAAAAAACAAAAAACAAGTTAAAAGAGTCCAGGAAATCGGTCCTAAAATGGACCTATCATCTAGTAAACCTTATTCTATTTAAACCCAAAAGTCTACCCTTTATCCCTCCTTATTCATTATATGATAAATTTCAAAACTAAACTCCTCCTTTCTCCCTCAATCTCACGGCACCCTCAAGAACACCAAACCAAACAAATCCTTTCGATTCTTTCCTTCAATTTTATGAAATCATTCAACCAAGCAAGACCTTCAACCTTGATCATTAATTCAAACTTAGTTTTGGCGTGGCTTTGGACGTGTGAAGACCGTAGGTATTGGGCGAGTTGTACGTGGTCCTTGAGTGTGATTTCCTTGTTGTTCTCCAAAGGTAACTAAACCTTCTACTTAGGATTATGATTAGGTTGCATAGAATAATAGGGTTAGAATGTTGTTGATTGTTGTTGTGGTGTCATACGTGAAAACAGAGTATTATAGTTGCTTAGTTATGATTTCTTTCTTGTTCAATGTATGTTCTTGATTAATCTTTACATGTTATTATATTCTTGGATCTTGTTTTGAAGACTTGCGTGATGAGTATGTGATGAGTTATTATGTATGGTTTTGATGATTGTAAACAAATGATGATTATCTAACTAACATGTGTTTTAAGATGTGCATATTATATTCCATTGGACAAGTTATATACAGTTGATCCAGCACGAGACGATGTATACGACATGAATAAATGAAGTTCTTGAGTGAGAACTTCAAATAGAAAAAGTCTAAATTATATTAGGCTTATGAGAAGCTTTGGAGTAGAAGCAAATGGAGAAGACGTTTCATAATCGGGACAAATATATTGAGGAGAGAAATAAGAATTTATTTTTATTCACGTTAAGATATTAGAATAAGTAAAGGAATACTTAAATAAGGAGAAAGGACACATTAGTATGGCAAACATTGATAAAATTAATATTAGTCTAATTTAATATGGGTGAATAAAATAGATTTACGGAGAATCGACTAAAAGTAAATTTAGTTGAAATTAAATTTAATTTATTATTGATATATTTTATGTTATATATTTATAGAGAATAAATTAGATGAGTGTCTAATTTGTATTAATATATTTCATTTAATATATACGTATTATTTTGTAGAATATATTTATTGGAAACAAAATTAGAGGAGTATCTAATTTTAGGTAAATATATTTTATTAAATATAATCTTAACCCTTTCTATATATTAATTTTATATGTGTTGAAATACTAATATTGATATGGTGCAGGTATTTTGGTTGGTCCACTAATATAAGACTAGACTACTAATATAGTATATTATACTTAAACTAATATTGGTTTTTATTTTAGTTTTGGTATAATATGTAAGTAACTTATTATTAGTAGTAATTAATTTGTTTTATTTTAATAAAAACCGTGTTATATTAGTCAAAAATAAGTTAGAGTATTTTTAGGTCCATTAGTAAGTTGTTAGTAGAATAATTAATTGAAGTTAAAAATTCAATTTTTATTCCTATATGTTTTGCAAGTCTTACGTGTAAGTAGCTTCTTACTTACTTGTTAACTGTTTTCTTAGTTTCATTTTCAATTATTAGAATTAACTTAGTTATTGGTCAAATCCCATGATAATAGGATTGGTTAGTGGTGGTTAGTGGTCTTTACTTCTTCCTATATCTATGCGTGTAGTTAGGAGTAATATTAGTTAGTTTTGAATTTTAAAACTTAAAATATGTTAGTCAAACCCACTATAGTAGAGGTTGTTAGTGGATTCCATATTAATTAGGAATTAGTTAATGGGTCTTGTATTCTCTTTGTTGTGAACGTGTGGTTGGAAGAATTAGTCAACAATTAGTTTGTTATTCAAATGCAAGTGCTTAGTGGGTGGTTAATTTACTAAGTCATGCTAGTGTAACAAATTATATATTTTGATTTTTGTTTTTCTAACTTACGTATAATTGAAAAAGGCTTCATTCTTATTTTAATTCTTATGTTGGATTTCACGTAAAACCTAGGGTTAATATAGTTTATATTTCTTTGTTAGTTTTTGCAATTGTCTTGGTCAAGTTTTTGTAGGTAGTGGATGACGTGGCACCACTCCAACACACTACTCCATGCACTACCCCATGATCGTATGCAAGAGAAAATGGACATGACTCTTACTCCATTATGCGTGTGGATGTCGTGCTTTCCAAGACAAGGAAATTGATGACAAGACTTCAAATATATATACAAAGTGCAACCTGCATTTCTAAGAGCTACACACGGCTTCACGCTCCAAGAAACAAAAAAGATATATTCATCAAAAGGAGAGAGTTTCAATGTAGTCCTTCCAAATGGAGTATGATTTTTAAGAGGCTAAGCATCCATTGTTAAATCTACATTCTCTTGAAAATCATCTCCTTCTCCTATTCCTTTATGGTTTTCTATTATTAGGTTCAATGTATTTATAAGTTTCGATTTATCAAACGACTGTATTATGTACTTCTAGTGGAGTAGGCAAGAATTTGAGTGAATTCTTGTATGGGGGAATTGTAAGGGTTTGAGTGAACTCTTGTATTTGGGGGAAGGAAAATTTGAGTGAATTTTCTATTAGGTTCTTAGAGAAGAGAGAAGATTTCGAGTGAAATCGAAGAGAGAGAAAAATCGACTTTTAGTGAAGTCGTGTCACGGGTTCAAGGGGAACAAGTGACAGGGGGAACAAGTTACCGAGGAACAAGTTCCTAGTGGAACTGGGAGAAAGAGAAGGTCCGTTTATAGGTTGTAAAACAGAGTCGTTTTGGCCTATAATTAATAAGAGAAGTCCAAGAGTCAAAATCCCCAGTGGTCGAGGTTTTTCTTCCTATTTGGGCCTAGGAAGTTTTCCTCGTAGGTTAACTTGTTTGTGTATCCTGTTCCTTGTTGCTTTATCTTTTCTCTACTTTATCTTTACTTGCTTTAATATTCGTCAAATTCCGCAAAAATCGAAAAGCGAGTCCCATACTACAATTCACCCCCCCTCTTGTAGTATACCATCTAAAATAACAGTATGATTCTTTGTTCGATTCTTGATCAGGTTTTGTGCGCATAAAAGTAATGATTGAAAGCTTAGATTTTTATGTTGGTTGATGATTGCATTCTTGAATCTTGTTTAATCTTTAAAGCATTGGTTGTTGTTGTTAATTCCACGAAAAACTTATGATAATATGTTGAATTCTTGATCTGTTCTTGGCCTCGTTCCATACATGTACTCTAGTGTATTAAAGTATCGAGTTTTACTTCGTTTTATGAACTGATTTTACATGTCTTGATAAACAATTTTCAAGTTATTGCTTTAATCTAATCTTGCATAATCTTTTCATGAATTTTGGTGAAATCTTGATCCGTATCTCTCTTGTTCAAGTGTGATATTTGGTGCTTCAAAGGTTTGATTTTTCTTTCTTGTTGTTATTTCATGCGTGAGGTTTTGATGAAATAAAGGTTTGATTTTTATCTTGTTTGTCAATCAATCTTGTTGAATTTGGATGTTGGAAGTTGGCTTGATGATTTATTGGAATGTTGTTGCGTGATGAAGCCACTAGTAAAAAAATCATTTATTGTAACTCCCTTATTGTAACTTGCCTAAAATTTGTTAGTTACATTAAATGTTTTTGTAACGGGCATTTGTACTGCCCGTTACAATAAGTCATTAATATAGCAAAGCAAAACTGTTGTTGTAACAGGCCAAAAGCTGCCCGTTACAAAAAAAAAAATTCTAACGGGCAAACCTCATGCCCGTTACAAATTATTGTTTGTTGTAACTGACAGATTTAAGCCCGTTACAATAAGTGATGATTCGTTTGGATGTTTTGTATGGCGTCTTTTGAGTCTTTGTTGAGTCGTGTCGTGTCGAGCGGTTGAAGACCGAGCGTCTATCGGTTTATCGGTGATAAACTGAGCGGGTCTATCGGTTCATTGGTGATGAACAGAGCGGGGCAAGTTTTGTGTGATTGTTTGAGAGTCAGAGTCGTGTCGGGTCGAGCGGTTGAAGACCGAGCGTCTATCGGTTCATCGGTGATAAACTAAGAGGGCAAGTCTGTTATTGATGGTCATGTTATTGGTTGTAGACCGAGCGAAGTCCTGTTATTTTACTTGAGAATTGTGCGTGATGTGTATGTGCTGGCCTGAATTGATTCATAATGTTGTTGATGACTGATATGTTTCTGCTGCTATCTCTGACGTTGAATTATTTGTAATCTGTGAACGTTGTTGTAACGCCCCGACTTCTAATATATTTTATTTGGTTAATTAATCTGTAATTAGTAGCGGAATCCTAATTAGTCGGCGCGTCACATGCCGTGTTTCTTAGTTAGAAACACAAGGCGCATAAAATAACATAACTTAATAATATTATATTAAGAGAATATAAGTCTTATAACAAGCTAAAATATTCGGTTACAAACAAACAAAATTAAGTAGTTCAAGTTAGATTTAATACAATAATTAAACTTGTCGAGTTCACTTATTTGATCGAAGGGTGACGACTTTATTTGTACTCCTCACACTAATTTGACCCGTTGTCCTCTTCGGTACCTAAAACCAAAAAAAATATCATGAGCCGAGGCCCAGTAACATATTACCCTGACAATGTTAATTCATTTCAATTCATTTTATTTGCAAACAGAGAGGAGAGTTTAGAATAATATAAAAGCTCTTTTATAAAAACATTTCGTAAACGTTTTATAACATAATAATTAAGACTAAATAAAAGAACATAAATATAAGATTAATATAGTCATTTCCGATTATCTTTTTCATTTATTCAATTTTCTTTTTTTTCGATAACTGGCGAGTATAAACAGGAATACAGGACGTAGGACAAAGCCTACCAGGCGTACCATAATACAGGAAACAGGTATTACCCATAAGGGGTAATATCGAGGTACGAAGGTACGCGCATGACCGGAACAGGAAAACAGCAGTCATATAGACAATAACAGGATACTGCCAGGACCGAGTCTTTCACTTTTGCTTATCATGTTTCATTTCTTTTACGGGAACGTGTTAAACAGGATATCATTTTATATATCATAGATTCATATTGTGAACTTAATGTTATTTCCAGAACACATTTCCAAAACGATATTTTATAAACATTATAAAAGCTCATTAAAATAACTTCCATAAACAGTTAGCAAAATACGGGTTAAAAGTGTCAGCAATAATCGTTACCAAAATAATACTTTGAAAATATAATACTAATATGTAAAGGTCATTAAGATAAACATAGAGTTCGAAGGTGTCAGCAATATTTGTTACCAAAATAATACTTTGAAACATAATATAATAATGATTTGTTAAAGTCATGAAATAAACATAGAGTTCGAAAGTGTCAGCAATATTTGTTACCTTAATCCGTCGTTAGTAGAAAAGTTCATTTCTTTCAATGGATTGTTATTGTCGAGCTCCGAGGAACTTTTTATTTAAAATATGTAAGTAGAATAAAGTAGCTCAGTTGAAAAGGGTAAGTTAATAGTTTATAAAAAATAATTTAAAGAATTTCAAAAGGGTTTTACTAAAATAACTTTTGTTAGTAAAAATATTTATACTTAGATGTTGGTAATATTATTGAAAATAATGTTAATGGCAAAATAATGATAGTAGTAATAGAAATCAGATAGTAGAATCAAAGTAGAAGTTAATTGGGTCCTTGTTTGTTAATTAGGACCAAAGACCAAAGTTCGGTCTTTGAACAACAACAACATACGGCAGCATAAGAAGGCAGGGGAGGAAGGAGAGAGAGTGCGGGTGGGTGAAACTGAACCACCAGCACCGCAGCAAGGTGGCGATAGCTAGATGGGTCATCGGCGGAGGTTGGGTGGTGCTCCGGCAGGCCAGGCAGGCGGCAGAGGAGAGGGGGAAAGGAGAGAGAAAGTGGGTGAAATCAATTGAGTTTTATTTAACAAATTGATTTGGGGTTTTAATGGAAAATTAAGCTTAAAAATTGTGAGTTGAGATTGGGATGAAGAAATCAGAAGAAACGGGTGGTATTTATAGAAGAATTAGGTGATTAATTTAACCAAAATACCATTGTTGATTGGGCAACAATGAAGGTGAAGGTTATGTAGGATAAAGCTTGATGATGGTGTTTGATGGCATGTAGTACAAGTGGAATGTTGCCCTATAAGGTTTTGATGATGACAAGCAAACTTGGTTTCTAATGATTTCTTGAGAATTTGTAGTTTTGAAAGCGAGTTCCTGAGGAGGAGCGTGTTCCTGAGGTGGAATTGAGAAGAGATCAAAGCATGCAAGTTCCCAAGCTCATATCAATATGGAAACCAGTAGTGAAGATCATGTTCGTGTTCACATGAGCTCAAGTTCCTATTTCTAAGCAATTTGAAGAATACGAGTTCCTGTGAATCAAGACTTAGTTCCGTGAGTTTGGAGCTAATTGAAGTTCATAAAAGTACTTCAGAGATGCTGAGATATTCTAAAAATTATGAGTTTAATTTTTAGGATTTATGTAAGTATTTTTGGGCTTATATGGTTTAGGAACAAAGGAACAAAATCACAGGAACTTGAGAACATTATGGTTCTGCGTGAGTAATGGTTACTGGAAAGAAGTTTTTGTAAATAGATAAAAATTATTTTGGGAAAACACTTTTTAAAAATAAAAAATAATTGCCAAAAGGATTTCTTGTTTTCCAAGAGAAAAAAAAACTGACTTTCCTGATTTCTAGCTTTGGCAGTATTTTTCCCACTTTCTCACGTTTACTCTATTGACATTTTCAACAAGTCATGGGCCATGTTCCTAAGAACAAGGAAACATGACTGTTGTACAACGGTTGTAAACTTGGAGAAAGGGTAAAATGTGCCTATAAATAGAGCACCTTCACTTCATGTTTTTGTACGACTAACAAGCAATCAGAATATTCAGAAGCAACCAAAGTTAGTCAAGTTCCTAAAGAGTTCCAAGTTCCTAAATTCCTAAAGTCCTTCTAAATACTAGTGTTTTATTTTACAGAGTTGTAATCGGGGTGTGTGGAATTAGAGTTAATTCCTTTGAGTGACTTAGAGTTAAGTCTAAAGCTTTGAGAGTTTGTGAGCCACTTAAATCAGAGGGGATTTAAGTGTGGGAACTCAAGTTCATTGAGGAACTTGAGAAGAGTTTTGTAACAGAGAAGTTGCATAAATAAAAACGAGGTTTTTCCTTCTTGAGGAGTATCAAGAAGGTTTTAAAAATTGTTCCTAAAGTCTCATTTTATAGCTTTCAATTTTTAAACTTCCGCAAAATAGTCTACACACACAATTCACCCCCCCCCCTCTTGTGTGTTCCTCTTATAACAACACTTGGTATCAGAGCCAGTGCTCAAAAATCACGTCAGGAAACCCTGATTTGAGCTGAGTTCCTAGGAACAAGATGAATACTCAAGAGAAACTCGAAGAAGGATATTCTACCCAAAGGCCTCCAATGTTCAACGGTAAGTTCTATTCTTATTGGAAGAATAGAATGGAAATCTTCATCAAGGCTGAGAACTACCAAGTCTGGAGGGTAATAGAGTATGGAGATTTTGAAATTACCACCACAAATGCTCAACATGAGGTTGTTCCTAAACCCATTTCTGACTTTGTTGAAGATGATTTTCATAAATTAGAAATGAATGCTTTGGCAGTTAAACTCCTTCATTGTGGTCTTGGACCTCATGAACATAATAGAGTCATGGGGTGCAAGAACGCAAAACAGATTTGGGATTTACTACAAATCACTCATGAAGGAACTAACGAAGTTAAAAGGTCTAAAATTGATCTTCTTATGTCCAAATATGAAAGGTTTGAAATGAATCCAAAGGAAACCATTCAAGAAATGTTTACACGATTTACTAACATAACAAATGAGTTAGTTTCTCTTGGAAGGAACATACCAGTTGATGAACAGGTAAGAAAAGTGTTGAGGAGCCTTCCTCAAGATGAAAAGTGGCGCGCTAAGGTCACTGCACTTCAAGAAACCAAGGACTTCACACAATTCAATATTGAGCAGCTTGCTGGATCCCTCATGACTCATGAATTGCATTTGGGAACTCACAACATTGAAAATTCCAAAAGTAAGAATCTTGCTCTTAAGGCTGAGGAACATGAGGATTCAGATTTGGATGAAGAAGAGGCTGCTCTACTGGTCAGGAGATTTAAGAGGTTTTATAAAAATATGAAACCTGGAAGCCAAAAGGGGAGGAATTTTGCCAAAAAATCCTCAAGTTCCAAAACTGATCCAGGATGCTTCAAGTGTGGGAACACTGATCATCACATACGTGAATGTCCTCAATGGGATATTGAAAAGGGCAAAGGCAAAAGCAAGGAACAGGCTAAAGATAGACCCATCAAGTCCACCTTTTCAAAGCCTGATTACAAAAAGGCCATGATAGCCGCATGGGGAGACAGTGACTCGGATGATGAAGTGGAGCAACCGAGTGAGGAAACTGCCAACCTTTGTCTGATGGCTAAAATAGATGATTCTGTTTCATCTGATGAGGTAAATTTCGAAACTCTTCAAACTTTAGGTAAAAATAAGCTTATTAATTTACTTTTGGAAACTTTAAAGGATTTTAAGGAACTTAGTTTGGAAAAGGAACATGCTGACAAAGCTCTTGAAACTAGCAAAAATCACATGAATTTTTACAAAGAGCTTAAGTCTGATGTGGAAGATAAATTCTTCAACTTGTACGACAAACTCACTTTTCTTAAAAATGAAAATGACAAGTTAAAGAATGAGATTGTTCCACTAAGGGAGGAACTTAAACATGCTAAAATGTTGAATGAGACTCTGGATCCACAAGGAACTTCAAAAACAAACATGGAAATTTTTAATAATGAATTGGAAAAATTAAACAAGGATTTCTGTTTGTTAAAAGAACAAAAAGAAAATTTGGAAAAGGAACTTAGTAAGTTTAAACCTTCAAGGAAAAACCTACCAGTTCCTAAGTGGATCCAGGAAGCTCAAACTAAAAGAACAGAAGGTTTGGGTTTCTCCCATAAAAGGAACAAAGGTAAGAAAAATAAGTATGTTGATCTTCCTAACCCAAAAATCTGTTTTTACTGTGGTAAAGGCAACCATACTCAGAGTATGTGCCCTAAGAAAAAGGAAAAAATGATAAAAAATGAAAAATATGCTGAAAAAGTTTGGGTTAAGAAGGTTGTTCCTGTAATTGAAAAGGAACCCGAGGAAAACCGGGTTCCTAATTCTAACCCCTAAATGATTTTGCAGGTCCTAGTGAGGGGGAACAACTCGTGGTACCTCGACAGCGGGTGTTCCAAGCACATGACAGGAAATAAACTTAAGTTTCTCTCACTAGAGGCCATTGCTGGAGGAACTGTGACCTTTGGAGACAACAAGAAAGGAGAAATTGTTGCTGTTGGTAAAGTTGGAAGGTCAAGTTCCCAATCAATAGATAACGTGTTCTTGGTCGAGGGATTGAAGCATAATCTGTTAAGCATTTCACAATTCTGTGATAAAGGGAACTTAGTAAGTTTTACTTCAGAAAAATGCAAGATCATCAGAGATAACACTGGAGAAACTATTTTAGAAGGAACTCGCAAGGGGAACACGTATGTTGTAAACCTTGATGATGTTCCTGAAAACAATCTTACATGCTTAAGTGTTATTGAAGATGATCCTCTTTTATGGCATAAGAGATTAGGACATGCTAGCCTTTCACTGATTGACAAATTAAGGTCTAAGGAACTTGTAAGAGGGTTACCTTCCATCAAGTTCCTAATTGATAAAATATGTGAACCATGTGCAAAAGGAAAGCATGTCAGAAGCTCTTTTAAACCTAAGAAAATGGTAAGTTCCACTAAGCCTTTGGAACTCATACACATAGATTTATGTGGACCAATGAGGATCCAAAGTAGAAGTGGAAAAAGATATGTGTTAGTAATTGTTGATGATTATTCACGTTTTACTTGGGTGATTTTCTTAGTCAGCAAAGATGAGACCTATGAGAAATTCATTGCCTTTATTAAGAAAATTCAAAAATCAATTGGTCATCAACTAATTGCTATTCGATCTGATCATGGTACTGAATTCGAAAATCATAAAATTGATGATTTTTGTAAGGAACTTGGGATTAGTCATAATTTTTCAGCCCCCAGGACTCCACAACAGAATGGAGTTGTGGAAAGGAAAAATAGAACTTTAGAAGACATGGCTAGAACTATGTTAATTGCAAGTTCCTTACCTAAAAATTTTTGGGCAGAAGCCGTTAATACAGCTTGCTACATCATCAATAGAGTAATGATCAGAAGTATCTTGAATAAAACTCCCTATGAACTTTTGAAAGGCAGGAAACCAAATATTTCTTATTTAAGAGCCTTTGGTTGTAAGTGTTTTGTTCACAACAACGGTAAAAGGAACTTAGGGAAGTTTGACGAAAGAAGTGATGAAGCCATATTCTTAGGATATGCCAGTGATAGTAAAGCTTATAGAGTCTACAATAAAAGAACCTTGAGTGTGGAAGAAAGCATACATGTGATTTTTGATGAAACTAATATTTTCAATAATGCACAGGAACATGATGATTTCGAAATAGGACTAACCCATTTTGCAGGGCATGATGATGAAGAAGTTCCAAATAAAGATAAAAGGGTAGTCCAGGAGCCAAGAAATGATGAGATTGATGAAGTTCCAAATAATTCAAGTCAAAATCATGTGGATGTTCCTAATGAAAATGAGGAACATCCTCTTGATATTGAGCCTGCACCTGAAAATAACGAAGTTGAAGTTGTTCCTGTTTCACAATTTCAACCCAAGCCATGGAAGCATCAAAGTTCCCATCCCTTAGACTTAATCATAAGTGATTTAAGTAAAGGAACACAAACTAGATCTCAACTAAGGAACTTCAGTGCGTTCCATGCTTATTTGTCTATTCTTGAACCAAGGAATCATGAAGAAGCTTTGGGTGATGCTGACTGGATAAATGCCATGCAAGAAGAATTAAATGAATTCAAGAGGAACAAGGTGTGGCATCTAGAACCCAAGCCAGAGAACAAAAAGGTAATTGGTTTAAAATGGGTGTTTAGGAACAAGCTTGATGAATATGGAACTATCATCAGGAACAAGGCTCGTTTGGTATTAAAAGGATATAATCAACAGGAAGGTATAGACTTCGAAGAAACTTTTGCTCCTGTAGCAAGACTTGAAGCTATACGCATTTTAATTGCCTTTGCTACCTTTATGGGATTTAGGTTGTATCAAATGGACGTCAAATGTGCTTTCCTTAATGGATTTTTAAATGAAGACGTTTATGTGGAACAACCACCTGGATTTGAAAATCCAGAGTTCCCAGACCATGTCTATAAGCTTGACAAGGCCCTGTATGGTCTCAAGCAAGCTCCAAGATCATGGTATGAAAGATTGTCCAAGTTCCTTTTGCAAAATGATTTTAAACGTGGTAAAATTGACAAAACATTGTTTTTAAGGTCAAAAGGAACTGACATTCTAATTGTACAGATTTATGTTGATGATATAATTTTTGGTGCCACAAATGAACTTTTATGTAAGGAATTTGCAGATTTAATGAGTAGTGAGTTTGAGATGAGTATGATGGGAGAACTAAATTTCTTTCTTGGCTTGCAAATCAAGCAAACTGAAAAAGGAATTATGATCCATCAACAAAAATATATAAAGGAACTACTCAAAAAATATGAAATGGAAACAGCCAAGACAAACCACACTCCAATGGGAACAGGAACAAGACTAGAAGAAGACATAAATGGAAAAAGTGTGGATCAGACAAAATACAGAGGAATGATTGGATCACTTTTATATTTAACTGCAAGTAGGCCAGATATTGCTTTCAGTGTTGGAATTTGTGCCAGGTTCCAATCAAATCCAAAAGAATCTCATTTGACTGCTGTAAAAAGAATACTAAGGTATTTAAAAGGAACTGAAGATTTGTGCCTTTTCTATCCAAGAGGAGAAACCTTTGACTTAAAAGGTTTTGCTGATGCTGACTATGCTGGTGATTTAATTAATCGAAAAAGCACCTCAGGTATGGCTCACTTCCTAGGTTCCTCTTTAGTATCTTGGAGTTCCAAGAAGCAAAATACTGTTGCCTTATCCACTGCTGAGGCTGAATATGTAGCTGCTGCTGCATGTTGTTCCCAAATGCTTTGGATAAAACAACAGTTAAGAGATTATGGAATTATTTATGATTGTGTTCCTATTTATTGTGATAACACTAGTGCAATATGTATTTCAAAGGATCCAGTTCATCATTCCCGAGTCAAACACATTCATATTAGACACCACTTTCTTAGAGATAATGTAGAGAAAGGTCTAATAAAATTAGTATTTTGTCAAACAGAGAATCAAATTGCTGATATTTTAACTAAGCCTTTGAACAGAGAAAAGCATGAGAAAAATAGGCTGGAGCTTGGAATGATTAAACTCCATTAAATGCAAGCAAGTTCCTCAAAAGGCAAAGGTTCAAAGGTCAGTAAGTTAAATATTGTTCCTGCACAACTATGGTGTTATAGCATATTAAGAGTTCCTTTATGTGATTGGTTCCAAACTTGCTTCTTACATGTGATGCAATATGTACATTAAAGTCATGTGATTATAGTCTAAGATATATTCATGCATTTTTGTCTTGCCTCAAGTTCCAATAATTCAATAGCAAAATAATTCTCGTTTATTTATATATAAAAAAAAAAAAAAAAAAAAAAAAAAAAAACCGTATCCCTGCTTCTCGGTTTTTCTCCTTCTTTTTCTCCAAGTTGTTATTTTGTTCCACTTCAAAATAAGAGAAACCATTTTTTTAATTAAAACCCCACACCCTCACTCTCTCTCCTCTCCACCGTGAAAAACAAAAAACCCCAAAAACCCAATTTTTTTCTTCTTCATCTTCAACCTCTTCCCATCTCCATTAAAGTTCCTCTTCTTCCTTCAAAAACAACAATGGTAAAAACTAGTCTCAACACAGAACTTAAACCCACAAGAAAAAGGAACTCCTCTTCACCTATGGACATCTCACCTTTGGAAACCCCAACTCCACTTCAAATTGAAATCGCACCACCACCTCTTCTTCTTCAAGGTAACACTTCTACTGCAATTGAGAAGGATGAAGAGCCCAACACTCGAAAACCAAAACGCCCAAGACTCGTGGGCTCAATTGAGGGGGAAGAAACAGTGTTGACAACGAAGGAACTTGAAGCTAAAGCGAAGGATTTGGTTCCTGGGTTTGCCGTCGACATTGAATGGTGCCAAAGTAAGTTTACCGCCTTTCTTGAACTTTTGGAACATCAAAAATGGGTCAAATTGGTTAGTGATTTTGCCACATATCACATTTACCCGGATGCCATTAAAGAATTTTGTAATTCTTTCAAATCCGAAAATGGTGAACATTCGAGTACTGTTAATGGCAAAAATCTGACGTTTAATGTGGATTATGTGGCTAACTTGCTTGAAGTTCCAAATAGTGGTTTTGATGTGTATTTTCGGGGCAAATATAATGTGGACCTTGGTCATGCAAAAACTGCTGATATTCTTGCATCTATAGGTGGGTCGACATCTTCCATTGTTACTAGTCAAGAACATTTTTCTCCTTTGCAAAAATTGTTGTTTAATCTAGTTCGTAGGTTGATAATTCCTCGAACCCAAAAAAGAAAAGAGGCTAATTTGAGAGATGCGACATTGATGTATTGTTTGGAAAACAAAATCAAAATTAATTTTCCAGCATTAATGCTTAAGCATCTCAATCACTGCATACCTAATCTGAAAATTGGTTATGGCTCTTTACTCACTTGCATTTTTCATCATTTTGGAGTTGATCTATCTCAATATCAGGCTCTCCCTCTCAAATCTGACCAAATTCTTGATCAAACTTTTCTGCTTGGTATTGGGTTGAATGTTGATAATGGTGATGTTGTGTTTGGTAAAGGACATGGAAAGACTGTGATATGTGAAAAAGAGGGAGTAAAAGAAAAAGAAAAAATGGAAGAAAAAGAAGTAGAGGAAGAACAGAAGAAGGGAGAAAAAAGCAGAAACTTATACTGTTCGAGTTCCTAGAAAGAAAAGAAAAGGGGAAGTGAAAGAAAAAATCAATGTGGAAGTGCAAAGAAAAAGGAAGAGTTCACGCCTTGCCGCAAAATCAGTGAGCATTCCAAAACCTCCTGTGTTTCTGGACATAAGTGAAGAAGAGGATCCCTTGAAGGATGATGGGGTGGAACTCATGGAGCAGGATACTCCACAAACTGACTCTGCTCCTCAAGTTCCTTCCCCTGATCCTTCCTTTTCCAAAGGAACTCCAGGAGTTCCTTCAGGTTTTGGTGGCTTTGGCTCACTTGGTGGTTTTGGAACTTTTAGTTCCAGTGAGAGATTTCAGAAGTTGGAGAAGGATGTGCAGTTGATCAAAGAAGTGGGTGCTTCTACTCTCTCCTCTCAAGAAGGTTTGGAAAGAAAAGTGGATAAGCTGCAAACTTCAGTGGATAACATGCTAACAATGATGGCAGACTTGAAGAAGGAATTTCATGAGCTCCATGGGCATGTTGCTAGTTCTCACGGTGAAATTCTGAAAAGAATTGAAGAGGCAGCTTTTGAGGTGGTGGAAGAAGAACAGACCAACCCCACAGACCAAGCCTCCTAATTCCTACCTCTTTTTTTTTCTTTGCTAATGATCTTCTGTTTCTCCTTTGTTTTGTAATTAACACTTGGATTTTCTTTTGCTCCTTTTGCTATGTTGGAACTCTAATGGTGCATGATCTATCTAGCCTTTATGAACTGCTTTATGTATATACTTCGTTGCATGTTAATCGTATTTTGGAACTTTCCTTAGAGCATAACTCTTTTTAACCTTCACTTGTTGATGGTGCTGTGTATGGAACAATGTTTGCTATTGCTTTTTGCTAATGCCAACAGGGGGAAGGAGAATGCAAACTTTTGGAGTAAATCTAACTAGTCTTTTGCTCTATTTTACTCATGTATCTGCTCATTTTGGTTAAGTTCCTAATTCCTCATTACTTTACCTTTGTGGTTATTGTCACTGTCATGGTTGATAGGAACTTGGTAGAAGTTCCTTTTCATAAAACAGAGAGAATGATTTTTGTTCTCTGTGGTCAAGTGGTATTAATAAGTTTTGTAATTTTTATTCCTTTAATTTAGGTTTTTTTTTATTCTGCTTTTATTTATTTTAATATCTTGATTTTATATATTTATTTAGCTTTATAGTAAAAGTTTGCTTTAGGTTGTCATCATCAAAAAGGGGGAATTTGTTGCCCTATAAGGTTTTGATGATGACAAGCAAACTTGGTTTCTAATGATTTCTTGAGAATTTGTAGTTTTGAAAGCGAGTTCCTGAGGAGGAGCGTGTTCCTGAGGTGGAATTGAGAAGAGATCAAAGCATGCAAGTTCCCAAGCTCATATCAATATGGAAACCAGTAGTGAAGATCATGTTCGTGTTCACATGAGCTCAAGTTCCTATTTCTAAGCAATTTGAAGAATACGAGTTCCTGTGAATCAAGACTTAGTTCCGTGAGTTTGGAGCTAATTGAAGTTCATAAAAGTACTTCAGAGATGCTGAGATATTCTAAAAATTATGAGTTTAATTTTTAGGATTTATGTAAGTATTTTTGGGCTTATATGGTTTAGGAACAAAGGAACAAAATCACAGGAACTTGAGAACATTATGGTTCTGCGTGAGTAATGGTTACTGGAAAGAAGTTTTTGTAAATAGATAAAAATTATTTTGGGAAAACACTTTTTAAAAATAAAAAATAATTGCCAAAAGGATTTCTTGTTTTCCAAGAGAAAAAAAAACTGACTTTCCTGATTTCTAGCTTTGGCAGTATTTTTCCCACTTTCTCACGTTTACTCTATTGACATTTTCAACAAGTCATGGGCCATGTTCCTAAGAACAAGGAAACATGACTGTTGTACAACGGTTGTAAACTTGGAGAAAGGGTAAAATGTGCCTATAAATAGAGCACCTTCACTTCATGTTTTTGTACGACTAACAAGCAATCAGAATATTCAGAAGCAACCAAAGTTAGTCAAGTTCCTAAAGAGTTCCAAGTTCCTAAATTCCTAAAGTCCTTCTAAATACTAGTGTTTTATTTTACAGAGTTGTAATCGGGGTGTGTGGAATTAGAGTTAATTCCTTTGAGTGACTTAGAGTTAAGTCTAAAGCTTTGAGAGTTTGTGAGCCACTTAAATCAGAGGGGATTTAAGTGTGGGAACTCAAGTTCATTGAGGAACTTGAGAAGAGTTTTGTAACAGAGAAGTTGCATAAATAAAAACGAGGTTTTTCCTTCTTGAGGAGTATCAAGAAGGTTTTAAAAATTGTTCCTAAAGTCTCATTTTATAGCTTTCAATTTTTAAACTTCCGCAAAATAGTCTACACACACAATTCACCCCCCCCCCTCTTGTGTGTTCCTCTTATAACAACATGGAAGGAAGATGGTGAACAAGTGGAAGGAAAATGATGAAGAAGCTTGGAGGAAGGTTTTGTTTTGTGATTGGAGGAGGCTTTGATGATGATGGTGGATGATGATGGTGATTGGTGAACTTGGTGAAGGAGGAAGATGATGATGGGGTCTTCACTTTTTTTTTTTTTTTTTGGAAATAAAAGATGGAATACAAATTTGTGGGATTTGGATGAACTTAATAGTGGGCTTGAACATGTAGAAAGCTTATTTGACCCAATTACACAAAAGTTTCACAAAATATTTTTTATACACAAAATGATTAATTATTAAAATCCGTTTAGTAAGAGTAAAATAATGTTTACGAAAATATTTACACTTTGAAAATAATTTTACGTTTAAAACTTTAAACCGAAAAAGATTTATGTAAAACCCAATTTAGCTTTGTAAAAATAAATAAATAAATATGACGATATTAATCGAATAAGAAAATAAATTTGAAAACATAGATTAAAATACGCTCGTAAAATAATTAATAATAATAAATTAGATTTTGAAATTTCGGGGCATTACAGTTGTTGTTTCCTGTGTTCTAAAACTGTTATTCTATGTGATGTGATCCTACTTCTAGGTAGGATAGTCTAGTTACTCGCCACTGACGGTGGACCACAATTCTATTTTGCAGGTAAGCAGGATAGAGTCTAGAAGCGGGATGAGTTTGGCGAGAGATCTAGGCCCTGTTTTATTTTCCTGTCATTAGGAGTTAAGATTTATTTTGTGTTTTATAACCTTATTTTTGGTTTAGAATAACTTTGTCTTTGGGATTTCATTAATAATATTATTAATTATTATTTTCCATGAGTTTTAGTTATATTTTTCGTCATTGAATCGATTAGTAATTGCCTGTTACGACATTATCACCGCTAACATCGTTGCTAAAAATCCTTGAAACTAATGATTGAAAACTTGGATTTTTATCTTGTTTGATGATTGCATTCTTGAATCTTGTTTAATCTTTAAATCATTGGTTGTTGTTGTGAATTCCACGAAAAACTTATGATAATATGTTGAATTCTTGATTCGTTCTTGGCCTCGTTCCATGTGTGTACTCTAGTCTATTAAAGTATCGATTTTTACTTCGTTTTATGAACTGATTTTACAAGTCTTGATAAACACTTTTCAAGGTATTGCTATATTGAATCTTGCATAATCTTTTCATGAATTTTGGTGAAATCTTGATCCGTTTCTCTCTTGTTCATGCGTGATATTTTGGTGCTTCAAAGGTTTGATTTTCTTACTTGTTGTTATTTCATGTGTGAGGTTTTGATGAAATAAAGGTACGATTTTATCTTGTTTGTCAACCAATCTTGTTGAATTTGGATGTTGGAAGTTGGCTTGATGATTTAATTGGAATGTTGTTGCGTGATGATTCGTTTGGATGTTTTGTATGGCGTCTTTTGAGTCCTTGTTGGGTCGTGTCGTGTCGAGCGGTTGAAGACCGAGCGTCTATTGTTGATAAACTGAGCGGGTCTATCGGTTCATTGGTGTTGAACTGAGTGGGGCAGGTTTTGTGTGATTGTTGGAGAGTCAGAGTCGTGTCTTGTCGAGCGGTAGAAGACCGAGCGTCTATCGGCTCATCGGTGATGAATTAAGTGGGGCAAGTCTGTTATTGATGGTCATGTTATCGGTTGTAGACCGAGCGGAGTCATGTTACTGTACTTTAGAATTGTGCCTGATGTGTATGTGCTGGCCTGAATTGATTGATAATGTTGCTGATGACTGATATGTTTCCGCTGCAATCTCTGACGTTGAATTATTTGTAATATGTTAACGTTGTTGTTTCCTATGTTCTAAAATTGTTATGTGGTCCTACTTCTAGGTAGGACAGTCTAGTTACTCGTCACTGACGGTGGACCCCAATTCTATTTTGCAGGTAAGCAGGATAGAGTCTAGAAGCGGGATGAGTTTGACGAGAGATCAAGGCCCTGTTTTATTTTCCTGTCATTAGGAGTTTAGATTTATTTTGTGTTTTAGAACCTTATTTTTGGTTTAGAATAACTTTGTCTTTTGGATTGCATTAATAATAATATTAATTATTATTTTCCATGAGTTTTAGTTATATTTTCCGTTATTGAATCGATTGGTAATTGCCTGTTACGACGTTATCACCATTAATGTCGTTGCTAAAGATGCGGGTCGTTACATACTGGATATGATTTATGGCAAGTTTTTTAAAATGATTTGGAAAATATTGTTGTCATATTTATTGTGATTCCTACAGTTATTAACTGCTATAATTGTAACGACCCGTATTTTAGCAACGTTATTTTTGGAGAAAACAATAATGTGAATCATCATTATTCCAAAATCTTATGAACATAACTTAAAATAAAAGCAGAAGCTCTAACACTTAGCTATTTTATTAATTGAACTTTAATAATTCAAAACAAAAGAGATAAACAAAGTTCTAATTAAAATACTAACTCTTACTACAAACTAATGAAATAGAAAGTAAGGCTAGGACTACTAAAATAATTGGGTAGCTAAAAGCTGTCACGCTTGCATGCTCACGAAACCCAACCTTCGCTAATAACCCCAAATCGTTCTTCATTACCTGTAAAAGGGAATGGGGGTCCATAGTCAGTGGGGAGTAACTAGGATGTCCCACTTAGAAGTGGAACCATAAAATACATAATAAAAGAGAACAGAGCAATCATAGCATAACAATCATGATAAAAGGGAATTCCCACAATTATAGCAATTCAACTCATAAATCAGAATCACGCAGCGTAAGACATCAACCAAACATGCTTCAATCAAATCATTGGAAGAACAACGGAAGACTTAACAACCAAGAGATACTAATAATCATAACTTCATAACATAACATGCTTAACAATACTCGACTGAAAATAATAATCATACGATAACCCAATCAAATTCCAAACGATCAACCGACTCAACTGAATTCTAATAATAAATTCGACTCAACTGTAATCTAATCAAACAATCGGCACGACCGAAGTCGATAACACGTAATCGCCACTACCGAAGTCGATAACACATAATCGCCACGATCGAAGTCGATAACACATAATCGCCACGACCGAAGTCGATAACACATAATCGCTACGACCAAAGTCGATAACACATAATGGCCACGATCGAAGTCGATAACACATAATCGCCACGACCGAATTCGATAACACATAATCGCCACGACCGAAGTCGATAACACATAATATACTCTTGCTTAAATTTAAACATATAAAATCTTCACATAAAATATACTGCTTAGAAAACGAATGGTAAGCATTCATGGAACTTATCATTCGAATCCCATGCAAGGCAAGTACTTGACTCTACCTCGTAAAAAGTTCATATAATACTTAAAGGCACGTAGTAAATCATCTAGTAAACATGTAATCAGGTAGTCTTCACGTAATCATGCATAGCAACACAAATAAGAAATAAAAATTCAATCTTTCAACAAATGGAACACTCGGCCATGCACAAAAAAGTAAGCAACAAGAAGATCATGCATGTTCAACAAGAAAAGTCATCATGCAAATAAAAATCATAATTTTAAACGATCATGCAATTAAACTAATAAAAGAAAGATTCGATTTTTATACTTTCAAACCACATATAACAATCAAGAATCTTCATAAATTAAATTAAGAATTCGAGAATAGAGATCACATACCTTCTGATTTAACTTAAAGTGAAATTAGTCTCAAAGGATTCGACAAAATATACTCTAAAAGTATTTTAGTAATTTAATCACACTATTTTACACAATCTTATTTTACCGATTTAAATTAAAAAACAACCATTTAAAGGTGTCGAATATTCTGGAAATTTTCATGAAAGTTAAATAAGGGTTCAAGGTTTAACGTGCATAAGTTTCATCCCAAAATAACACCATTTACTAATTTTAAGGGATTTTATAACTAACCGATTATATTAGACAATAATCAATTTCCAAATTTTCTGCCAAAGAAAACGAACTCTAAAAATTACGAAAATTAGCATAAGCTATGAAACACTAATTCAAACCTTCACCTTAATTTTCGTAGACATTAGAATTGAATAAATATTTTAATAAATTTGTAAATTAAATCTAGACAGTTTTACCTGTTGGACAGATTAAATTGTTATAAGCAAGAAAAGAACGAATTTTGACACGAAATAAATCTTGATTCATAACCAACCAGTAAAGAAACTCGCACGAAAAAGTCATCAAGAAATAACAGGATTTGATCAAGAAATAAATTCATACACTCCATAACATACTTATAATCATACAATTGTTTAATATCAAAAATAATAATTCAAACATCAAAAATACGATCTTTAGCATTTGAACCCCACAAAAATCATCAATAACAAATTCATATAATCACATGCATGGTTCGAAAGTTTCAACAAGGTTTCATGATCAAAATTCTATAACTAGCGATCTATTCTATCAAATTATGTAAATTAATAATCCTAATTCTAAGTGGTTAGTCCAGTTACCTTGAAATTGGAAAGTAAAACTAAGAAGAAACTCCTTTCTAGGCATGAGTTCCACACGACACACACAACAATAGATTTTTGAGAGTTTGAGAGTTTTGAGTAAGAATAGGATGATTTAGGCTTAATGCCCCTTTTACAATTATAAATAATAAAGGAAGAGTTAATGAAATTAAAGGGGAGGGGTGCCGTGAGATAGAAGAGAAAAATAGGGAGATGGTTGAGAAAGTTTAGGAGTGATTGCTAAGTTGATAAAAAGATTAGACGTTTAGATTGAGCTGCCACCCTTTGATGGTGTCGATGCCGCCTTCGACCTGATGCTGCTACCGCTGCTTGGTGATGCTGTCGATAATACCACCAATCTTTCTTGTTTGTTCTTTATAAAGTTTTCGTCTAGTTGTTGGACTATACTTGTATTATACTTGGATTATACTTGTATTACACTTATTTTTTAGTTTAATTAATGAAAATTCAAATTCAAGATATCTTTTGGAGGTTGATTGTGATAGGTACCTAGATTGCTCCCAGGCCAGCCTGTAAAGTTGATTATTTTCTAATAACAACTAATGTAATGATTAATTATTTTCTTGTTAACCGTTCCATTATGCTTAGTAATAATTGCAAAAGATCTAATGTAACGATTTACATTTTGTTAATTTGGAAACTGTTGCATTAGCCTTTATAAACATTGCAAAAGACCTAATGAAATAGTTATGTTTTCTTTAGAAACCATTCCATTAGGCTTTGTAACTATTGCAAAAGACCTAATACAACGGTTGATATTTACTGTAGAAACCGTTGCATTAGACTCATTTAACCATTGCAAAAGACCTAATACAACGGTTTATACTTTTGATTATAAACCATTACATTAGGCCTCAATACCGTTGCATTAGACCTAATGCAACGGCAGCAGTTACAAAGGTTTATAAAGCGTTGCATTAGGCCTTTTGCAATGGCTTAAGGAATCTAATGCAACGCATTGTAGGCGTTGCATTAAGCTTTTATTGTAGTAGTGATCACATATTATTAACTTTGTATTAGATTAAAAATTGGCTCAAATCTTATTATTGTTCTTGTGCTAGATATTGCTACTACTATTATTGTCATTATATTATTCATATATATCAATCACCATCATCATCGTTATCATCAGTATCATCATCAATTGATTGTTGTTGTTGCTACTAATTGTTATGATCGTTGTTATTGCCAATTCAGTATCACCCATCACCATCTTGACCGTCATTTACACTCAATATTAATACTTGATACACGCTTACACATTTACATACACCTAATATTAGTACAAGGATAAATTTATGTAAATATAAATTGATACATAATAAATAACATTAACGTGAACCTTAAATAAATAAACAAATAAATCAACCCGTTGTACGACAAAACACTTCAACGGCTAAACTGAATACGATCCGACCATATTATTTGGGGGAAAAACGCAAGAAAACTCGGGTAAACCCATTAATATTCGATAACTGCCTCGATCAGAACCGTTAAAAGATGTCTTTACAAAACTAAAAATAACCATAATGTAAATGAATATAATCATTTACAATTAACTGATAATAATTGAAATCGTACGGTTAGAACTGTATTTAACCATAACATAAACTTAATACAATCAAAACAGTTATATCAACCGTTCACAATGAACTGACAACAATTGAAATCGTAAGGGTAAAATCGAAGACCAACCATAGCATAAACTGAATACAATTCGAAATTGTTATGTCAATCGCTCACAATGAACTGACATCAACTAAAATCGTACGAGTAAAACCATAACTGAACTGATTTGAACTAAAAATTAAAATAATTGTAACGATTGGAATTGAAACTGAAAAAGTTAAAACCGATTTGGTTAACTTGAAAAAAATTAACTGAAGTCAACCAAACCGTTTGGGCTCAACCATAACTGAACTGATCTAAAACCCCTATGTAAGCTATCATGTATCTGCCACATGTCCCACCACTTCAGCTAGGTAACAAACCCAGTGGATAAATAAAATTATTCTCATAATAAAACAATGATAATTGCGGTTACCAATAGTAATAAAGATAATTCAGGTTAGGTTACCATTTAAGAATTTTCCATTATAAAAGCTCACCTACTATAACATTAATGCATTTTGGTATATCACATTAAAATTTAGCTCAAAAAAGGGGGGGTTTGGGCAAAACAAATACGAAGTACAACATAAAATAAAAAAAAAAAGATATATTAAAAAAAAAAGAAGATTCAATGCTACTATATATATTTATATCAATATTCATTTTCTTAATTTGTAATATTATCCTAGCTAGACCGACCAAATTCTAAATTCCCACACCCAAAAAAAAAAAAAAAAAGAAAAAAGAAAATTAATAAGTGATTCATCTATTTTAATTAGCAAGTGATAGATGATAGACATGATGATGAAATGATATTATGTTGTGGATGATGATTGATGATCATGGACCGACTTTACCTTCATTTCCAGCCAACATCAAGTACTTATCTTTTCGAGTAAGAGTAGTACACTCAAAGTCCAATGCATTAGCCAGTTGTCTTTGCAAATTGTTAGCCACTTCAAATCCTGATTTCCCTCCACAACAGCTCATTTCCTGTGGCAATTTCCCCAGCACATGAATATAGTAAGTGGGCCTTGGGTTCATTAAGAAGAAAATTGGGTCCAAACATTTCAGCCCACTTGCTGTTGTCCCATAAAACATGCTCACTTTTGTGTCCAATGCAACCGGCACTATTTCCTCAGCTAACTCTGCAAACAATGAGCTAAACCTTAGTAAGTAGGGTTCCCTACATGTGGTCCCCTCAGGGCAAACAACTAGGTCTCCTTCCCCTAGTAGCCTCGCCATCGTCCGGCCGTCGGTTTCCCGGTCACGTGTTAGCCGCACCGTCTTTATCGGGGCGATCACCTCAGATGTCTTGCTCAGACTGTACGTGACCGCCGTCAGCGGTTTCTGAAGGCATACCCCTAACATTACCGGATCTAAAAGCGTCCTGTGCGTACACACGTACAGGACCCCTTTTTCACGTCCGCCGCCCCCCTTTAAATTATTATTATTATTAGGGCATGATGATGATGATGATAGTGAAATGCCCTTGGTCCTTAGCCTAATGCCACTTAATTGACCTAGTAAAGTGGACAACTTAAAGGGCAAGTAAATACCCACAAAAAGTCTAAAAATTGCAAGAAAAAGTCCCAAAGGAAGCCAAATGAACATGCAAAGACTAGCTGAAGGGGTGGGAAGAAAAGCTAATCTGCCGTCATGGAATATTAGAGGTTTTGGATATTTATCTCTTGGCATTTTTGCGGTGTTAACTTTGTTTTTGCAGGTTTTATTGTCATCTTCTTGTAGGTCCACTACATATGCCTCCTGCAACGACATAATTCAATTTCAATTTAAGAATCTACATGCATTAACTACCATGCATTTATTCTCATATCTACCATTAAATGCTTTCTGTGTGATCACAATCTTTTTTTTTAATTACTCTATACTCTATACCATTATTCAAAATTGACACAAAGGCAATTAAGCATGACTTGATTAATAATAGTTAATTTTGTTACGCATGCATGAACCACCATTGACATTGCATGATAAAGTTTCCTTGGAAATATAACATGTTTTTTTGTTTTTCTTCTTATTTATTATAACATGTTTTATTGCATGTAAAAAAAGAAATCAGTTGGTAGTATTGACGATTTTTTTTAAGAAAAGGGAAAAAAAAATCTTGTTTAAATGGTATACAATAAATAAATTAATGTACAAAAGACTAAAAATTAACCTAGTAACTGTTTTTATCAAAGGAAAACTATTAATGCAACAACCCATCAAAAAAGAAAATGCACTATTAATACGACAGAGGTAACTTTTGGTCAGTATATTCTACCTTTCTATATGAATTTGTCTTGAATTTTTTTTTTTAGAGAAGCTAGTTCATGATGTATTTTTTTGACATAATCTTAGGAAAGACCATAAATAATTTCAACTCTAAAAATACTTACAGTTAATAACTTAAAGTTAGATACAAATTGAGAAGAAGAAAAAATTAAGGTTAAAAGATACGAGTAACTAGTTTGAACAAAATTTTGTTTATTTATTTTCTCTTATATTTGAAAATAATCAGAAAGTCACCCAAAGTTTTTATTTTCCTCCTTTAATTCATGCATGCTTAATGACAATTTTTCCTGCATTGTTTATAACTTACAAAAGCGGGAGAAAAAGATTGTTGTTGTGGGCATTGTATTTTGTACTTGCGCTGCAATTCTGTGACATTACCTAACTTTGACTATTATTAAGATTTTACTCCATTCTTAAAAACAAACAAATAAGGAAACTAAACTAACAACAATTATTAAGTTATTAACTAACTAAACTATTTACTTAAATATAAAAACCCATTTTGTACATGCAAGGTATTCAATTTAGCCAAAACCATTATATACTCTTAGTTTTTCAAAGATAATATTTGAGATGTATAACAAAAATTCCAATCTCTAAGCATAATTAGGGACGAAATTTAATGCATAATTCAGCAAAGTGTCTCAAATTTGAGACTAAATTCTTAAATTCATTTCAAGCTTTTTTATAACGACTCGTCTATAGAGATGAAAAAATCTCTAATCAAGGTAAAAATTAGAATTTTGCTTATTTAGAGGCAATATTGTTGTACTCCATAACTAATTAGGTTTTTTTTTTGTAGTGACATATTAATAAATTATATATTTTGGTATGTGAATTTTGGAATAGTCATGTGTTATAATTAAAAGGGGAAAAAAAAAAGAAACAAATGCATGTATGGTATGTAGAATGAATGATAATAAAAGGTAAATTAAGTAGAATAATAATAATTACCTTACAAAAAGACATGAAGAAATGATCAAAGAAGGTTGAATTTCCAATTCCAAGATCAGGAGTAGTTAGATCAAACTCGATGAGTGAGAGATGGTTAACGAGTAGTAATTGAGAAGAAGAAAGAAGGCCAGAAAAGTAATTTCCAAAGGTATGCAATTCAGTACCCACGACATGATCAACCTTCAAATACTCCTTAACAAAACCTTCCACCATAACCCTAGGAACCCTAGTGAAAACAGCCTTAGATTTGGACCTACTCAAGGCTTGAAAAACATGGTAATTAAGGTATTCAAGGTAAAACTTGGGTAAAACTGTCCTTTCAACACATTCCATATTCTTAACCCTTAACCCACAAAATGTTATAAAAATCATAACCCTAAGTTGAAAACTATAGTCTAAAACACATAATAAAGGGTATGATAACAGCAACACAAAAGCCCTTATTAAACTCCCACCTTCAAATGCAACCAACATGAAGAAAGGGAAGAAAGATTGTGACCTAATTATTGTCCCATTAAAATCACAAACCATACTGTTATATTGTTGCCCCATTATTTTATGCAACTCCTTTGACAAACTTGGGTATGATGATGATGATGATGATGATGATGATAAATTTTGATGATGATGATGATGATGATGAAGAGGTTGTTGTTGTTCTTGATGGGTTGTTGATTTGAAAGAGGGAGATTTTAAGAGGTGGAAACTGTAATTTCTCATCTTTTTTGCAGCTATGAAACAAGAATTACCTAAGAGCTGATAAACTAGCCATTCTACTATTCTGCATACTACTGCTGGGAACAACATGATGAATATAGAAGCTAATTAAGACTTGGGTTGAAATTAATATGAAAATATATACTATACTATACTATAAAATAAAAGTGAGGTTTTTTTTTTTTTTTTGGAGAATGAATAATTACTGCAGTAAAATTAAAGAGAGAGATGGCGGCCTGGTGAGGTAAGAAAAAAGAGGCAAGTGAAGTGAAGAAGAATAGTGAAGAAAAAATGAGGATATATAGAAGAATAAGGAGAGGTGAAAGAATCATAGATAACTCAAGTTGACTGCCAATATTTGGTTACCCACACCGCATGCATTAATTGCTGATTTTTTTATTTGACTAGTGTTTTTTTATTATTATTCATGTTTTTTTAACCGTTCTATGTCTAATTCTTTTGTTTTGGCTTTGAATTGGTTTTATGGCATTGGTATTCCATGCAAGAGTATTTTTTATACACCGTCCATAACATATTAATGGCAACAAATCATCTTACACACATTCTAAGGTAGATCTAATGGTGTAGATGAACAAATTAATCAAAATGGTTTTAATACAAGTATGATAGAGATCATAAATTACTAATCTTCAAGTTATTTTTATCAATTTGTTCGTTTACACCCTTAAAACGCTTTTTTAAAGTGCGTGCAAGATGATTTGTTGTCATTAATATGTTACAGAGGGAGTATTTCCATTTATTTTTTACGATTTGAATTCTACATATGAATTAAGTAGACTAATGAGTAGAAATGTAATATATTTTGAAATTTATTGGATGTTGTAGTTAAAATGTTTTCAAACTGAAATTACTTGGAACTACAGTAGTATACAACTAATAAGTACGAAGTACTTTTTTATTTTTGGTGGAAAATTAAAGTCGGTAGTTGTTTAGCTAATTGAATTGACGCCTCGTTTGGTAGCCGGTTATAAATTATGGTAATGGAATAAATTTATAACTAAATTTGGAAGGGAAATCAAAATCTATTCCGATCCCATGTTGGTGCTACCTTAGCTCCAATTTATCTAATTTTCTTCACAATTATCCATTCCCATCAAATACTACCCTCTCCAATGGTAATGGATGAGAATGAAAAATGAGAAAAAAATTGAAGCTTGGGAATGAAAATTTGTTTTCCATGAAGATTATAAGGTTCATCCTTAACAAAATTACACTATAAATTCATTATCATTACCACGATTTATTACCAACAACAAAACGGGCCGTGAGTGTAAGAGTGTTTTATGGTTAGGTAATGTAATTTAGCAAAATTAATAAGGGATGGTTAGTGTTTTAGGGTTTTTTGAAATTAAGGAGACTAACACTTCTATGCTACACACTTTTCCAAAGTAATAATAATAAAATGAAGAAATAAACAATTAAATGTGCAAAAGATAATAATAACTCAAATAGCTGCTAATCAGGATTCATTAAGGTTAATTGATAATTACAAGTATGTGTTGTCAAATCAGCCAATATTGGGATCTGTATTGCAATCATTGCATTAATACTTTTACACAAGAATCTTCATACTTTCTCTTATAAACTATCAATGTGGGATACAAGTTTTTCGACTTTTGATGTTTTTCACAACTTTCTATGCTGAACTCTAGCTAGTTAGGTGTCTTCAGGGGCGGATCTAGTAAGGAACAACCGGGTACAGCCGTACCCCCATTTTAAAAAAAAAAAAAAAAACAAGTTCGAAAAATTAAAAAGAATTGAAAAAAAAATTACCGATCGCCAAACATAATTACCGACCGTTTGGTGGTTGGTAATTAATTTTTTTCAATTTTTTTTATTTTTTTTTCAATTTTTTTTAAAAAATGGGATAATTGTTTCTATTAATTGTTTAATTGCCCTTCCTTGTTTTTTTTAATTATTTCGAATGTTGATTTTTTTATTATTTGTTTTTAGTTATTTCTATTTTTTTGGATTATTCAATTCCTAATGGTATACATAAGTTCTTAAAAAATCTAAAAATATACTTAAGTTGCTAATAACCTAATATAATTTAATTAACACTTCTATTGGTTATTATCGACCAATTAACCACCATGAATAAGTCCTTAGTTAAATGTAGTTAGTGTATTTTGGGGGGAAATTTAAAAATTAAACATAAGATAAAAAAACATTAACTTTTTACATTTCAATTAACGCTAATATACTTCCTTATGGTAGGTGTAAAAAGTTAATAAATTGTAATTTTTTGTTAATTTTTATTTTTTTCCCTAAATAAACTAACTATAATTAACTAAGGACTTATTATTAAGGATACTTCAAGATAATACCCTTGACTTGTTTGATATTGATTCTCAATCAATATCCATTTACGGATATTCAGCATATATATTAGGCCATAATATTTGACTTTAGCTAGGTTGCTTAATTCTTGGAGAATATATCTCTTTATTTTTGTACATTATATTTTTCCTTTCCTTTATTACCCCATGTATAGCTTTTTATTTTCCTTTAGGCTTGTAATATATATTGGTGTAATCTCCTTGTAAATAATATAATTTTACCTTAATCTTTTTACTTATTAGTGGCGCGGTTAATTGGCCAGAAACAAAGCATTACTTGAATTATATTAGCAATCTAAGTATATTTCTGAGATTTTTTTAAAACTCATCAGGAATACCATTGAGAATAATTTTTTTTCTTGTTTGTTTAGTTGATTTTGAATTTCCAATTTTATTATTTCAATTTATTTAGTTTGATTATAATTTTAGTCTAGTTTTGATCATTTAAAATTTTTGAATGTTTGATCTGAGTTTTTAACTTATTTTGGTTTTATTTTGTCCTTATCTTTGAGTCTAATTTCGATTGTTTTTAGTTTATGATTTTTTGAGTTTGTAACTTCTAGCAGAATGCTTTTTTAAAAATAAAATAAAATTATGGCTGAAGAGTGTATTTTTTTTTTTGTTTTTTCAATTTGATTTTTTAATATATGTATCATTTTCTGTTTATTTTTTTAGTTTCGATTAATATAATAGCTTGGTTGTTTTAGTTAGGTGGATAAAATATATATGCTATTTTTTGTTTTATTTGTAAATTTTTGGTATGATTTTATCTTAATGTCCAACAAAAGTAATTTGTACCCCAATTTTTCAAATCCTAGGTCCGCCATTGGGTGTCTTTGTAGGGTATCGCCACGTGGCCCTATAATGTCATGACATGTGGACCAATAAGATGCTGCCACGTTGCTTTAAGGTCTTCTGTTGGGCTTCTCTCTTGGGCTGATGTGCTTGGGCCTTACGTAATCAAGTGGGCCAAGAATTTTGGCTATAACATTTGCCCCTCAAAAGGGGGAGAATTAGACTATTTTTTCCTCTTTTGAACAGTTTTTCTCTAATTAGATCTCTTAACCATCTGTGGAGGGAAAAAAAGGGAAGTATTTGAAATTTGGAATGATTGGGAGGTCTATAAATACCCCCTATTCATTTTCATAAACATCTTTACACTATCACCCCTCTAGAGAGAATTTTTAGAGAGAGAGTGTCAGGGCAGAGACTTGAAGAATTCAACTTTTCTCCTCTGTTTTGAATTGAAGTGAGACTTTGGACCTTTTTTTTCTTTTAAAAGAGGTTCGTGAAGAACTTTGTGTTGATCTTTGCTGGGCGTGAAGCTTCCTTCAAAAATTGTTTGTCCGAGACTTCCATCATCCCACTCAGGTATACCTTTCCTCCCTTATTGTTGCTTTGGTTATTTGGGGTCGGTCGTCTTCTTTTACTTTTTAGCAATAAAAATGACCGGGTCCTCCAGTAGCAAAGAGTCTAGAATTTCTGGACCTAGTTGGTCTCTCTGGTCGAGTTCGGAATTTTCTTATTCTCCTCTAAAAGCTCTCACCTTCGTACCTTTGCAGGGTACAATGGTAAGGGTGAAACAAACTGCGAGACTTTGCAGTCCTTCACCTGAGGACTCGGTCAATGAGCCGGGTCAGACTGAGGTGTGTGAGAATTAACAGACCGGCCCGGGGCCTTCAGGTTCCACTACAACATTCCGTATTTTTAACGTCCGCCATACGCGGACGTTAAAAAAGCGGATAACGGACGTTAATCTGTTTAACGTCCGCCAACGGACGTTATACAACTGACGTAATTTTTGGTGTCGCTAATCTGGTGTTTAACGTCAGCTTGGCGGACGTTAAACTTTTAACGTCCGCCTTATATGAATAACGTCCGTTTATAGCGGACGTTATTATTGCGTCCGTCATTAACGGACGTTAAAAAATAATTAACGTCCGTCTACGAAAGCAGACGCTATTTAAAGATTAACGTCCGCTTTATTTAAACAAAGCGGACGTTAAATATCCTAGGCCCCACTTGCAAATTCGCTTCTGAGGCGGACGTAATATAACAATTGACGGACGCTAAATTTTTTTTTAATTAATTTGAATTAATAATATTCAATATTATATTTAAATATAATTATTTCATTCATAATTTATAATTATTTGCTACTTCCATCCAATTCACACGTTTTTTCATTCGTTGACTATCTATCTGCTTCATTCATACAAATACATGTTCCATTGCATGTTATAAATATCCATACACAATTTTTCATACAAAGTTTTTACTAATTAATATTTCATATAATACCAATCCAATCTAATACAATTAATATTTATACAAAGTTGTTAGTACTGTTTTTCAAATACTAATTAAAAATAGTAAACCTAGCTAGGTTGCACATGTTCCGCTGGCCCCTGAGCCGTCCTCTGGGCTGCCGCCTGGTGGCCGCCGAAACTGAGACATGTCTACACCGCTACATTGGCTTAAGACATTGCCGTACAACTCTAACAACTTTTGCATCTCAGCCACCTTCTGTTTTTCCTCATCTCTCTCCCGTTCTATATCAGCTAGTCGGTTACTCAATTAATCTATTGCGGAAGGAGTGTTTGAAGGGTTGTTCGCTCGACTTTGTCTCTTGTAGTACATGTCTGCACTACTCCCCAATCCAGAGACTTTGCCCTTTTTCCTACCACCAACTGGGTCAAAAAAAACCTCATTGGGAGTCTTTTTGACACCACTTGCTTCACATTCAGCAAGATTTTTTTCATAACTCTCCTGCAAACATTGAGATACACGCAAAACATATAATCAAGTCATTTCATGATTTCAAGATACATGCATATTCCAAAACATGTAATTGAATAGATCAACACTCATTGGCATGGTTTAGGTCAAGTTAAAGGCATTTCGGAACAATAAGGAGCCAAAACGGCCATTTTGGGTCGTTTTGAAGCGTTTTATTACCCAACTTCAATCTAATCAAGTCATTTCATGATTTCAAGCTATATGCATGTTCTAAAACATATAAGTGAATAAATCAACACTCATTGGCATGGTTTAGGTCAAGTTAAAGGCATTTCGGAACAATAAGGAGCCAAAACGGCCATTTTGGGTCGTTTTGAAGCGTTTTATTACCCAACTTCAATCTAATCAAGTCATTTCATGATTTTAAGCTACGTGCATGTTCTAAAACATATAAGTGAATAGATCAACACTCATTGGCATGGTTTAGGTCAGGTTAAAGGCATTTCGGAACAATAAGGAGCCAAAACGGCCATTTTGGGTCGTTTTGGAGCGTTTTATTACCCAACTTCAATCTAATCAAGTCATTTCATGATTTCAATCTACATGCATGTTATAAAACATATAAGTGAATAGATAAACACTCATTGGCATGGTTTCGGTCAAGTTAAAGGCATTTCGGAACAATAAGAAGCCAAAACGACCATTTTGGGTCGTTTTGAAGCGTTTTATTACCCAACTTCAATCTAATCAAGTCATTTCATGATTTCAAGCTACGTGCATGTTCTAAAACATATAAGTGAATAGATCAACACTCATTGGCATGGTTTAGGTCAGGTTAAAGGCATTTCGGAACAATAAGGAGCCAAAACGGCCATTTTGGGTCGTTTTGGAGCATTTTATTACCCAACTTCAATCTAATCAAGTCATTTCAAGATTTCCAGCTACGTGCATGTTCAATAACATATAAGTGAATAGATATGACCTGAACACTTACCAGAACACGCTTTGCTCGATCACTTACTACTACCTTCCCCTTGCTAACTTCATCTCGAGCATGCGTATCTAGGTACAACTCCGCAGCAGTGGGTAGTCTTCCTCCACTTTTGGTGGCCTTCGGAAACATATACATAGAATTTGATTAACTTTTGAAGAAAATGATACTACTTTACGTTATTTTAGCAACATACTTACCAATTTACGTGCACGCAGCGCTGATGACATAGATCCCTGACAATGAGAGGGGGGTATGGGCTTGCTCAGATCACCACCTACCCTATTTTTCTTTGCCTTTACAGACTTTTCCTGGTAGGTAGGATCCTTTGCATTCTCCATCATCTCCTTGTGGACGTCCAAAGACATCCACCCAGGTGGGATTCCTTTCTTCTTCTTCGTGACATAGTTGTGTATGTCCTTCAATCGAGTTCCGGCTTTCTTACCAAAGCCCCTCCTAACCTCAGCTTCGATCTCTGGTTTCCATTTGTAATAATCCTGCAAAATCATAAAAACAAATAAGTTTTAAATGAATTATAATACAACTAATTAAAAGATTTTTTCGATCGTACCTTGAAAACATTGTACCACTTATCTTTGGTCGCGTTATCGACCATTGAATAGTTCCTCCACGGTTTCTGAAAATACTTCTTGATGCCTTCTGTGATGGATCGTGCTACTGTGGAATCATTAAACCTTGCAAACAAAATATCATGTTTTCAGCAACAATATTACATATGCAAACTAAAACTAACTAGACAAAATATACTAAACTGTACTAACCAAAGTCCTTCGGGATCCAACTCCTTCTTGCCTTGCGAAGGAGGTGTATCCTCACCCAAGGACTCGTGATCGTTGCCATCATCTTCTTCTTCCGCCCCCAAACCAACTTCTTCTTCATGAGATATAGATGTAGATGCTCCTTCTTCTGTAGATGTAGATCTACCTCCACCACCCTTAGGTCTACTACCCCCGCCTCTTCTTCCACCTCCACGAGAAGACATCTGCATGCAACATGTTATAAAATAATAAATTATTAATATTAGAACAATGTTATGAAATAAGAACAAATATTATTATCATGATATGAACAATAAATAAATTATTTTAAGCTATATTAAATGACATAATCAGAAAATTACAATAAAAAATTTTTAATATATATTAATAAATGAAATTACAATAAGTTAAATTG
The DNA here is from genome assembly GCA_951394345.1 of Salicornia ramosissima. Taxonomy (NCBI): domain Eukaryota; kingdom Viridiplantae; phylum Streptophyta; class Magnoliopsida; order Caryophyllales; family Amaranthaceae; genus Salicornia; species Salicornia ramosissima. The sequence continues at coordinate 28,654,665 of OX596236.1, read as the reverse complement.
TCATTACAATGTAAAATGTTTAATGAAACACATAACACAAAATAACTAAAATGTCTGGAACACATCAAAATCATCCTCCTCCTCTTCGTCATCGTCAATAAATTCATCACCCGCATCGCTGCTGTCATCAGTGTCCTCTTCAGATTCAGAACTTGAAGCGTCGAATACAACTATCTCATCGTCGCTTTCGTCATCAACACCATCATATTCAGGAATCTCATCCGGAGCACAAAGTAGAGCGGGAGCATCGATTGTTTCCTCTTGCAATACTTCCAAATCCACCGGGGCATCAATATCTGACCGAGCCTTTGTTTTAAATACAGCCCACCATTGCATTTTATCCCTCTTCAGACTAGAATAAGGTGCATAGTACACTTGACTTACTTGATAGGACAAAACAAAAGGGTCATATATAGGGTATCTCTTTGTGTGATTGACTTCTACGAGTTTGTATTGTTCATGAATGTTCATACCCTTATCAGTGTCCATCCAACTGCACTTAAACAAAATTGTTTTGTACACTCCAAGATTACCGTGATAAACCAATTCCAAAACCTCCTCCAAGATGCCAAAGTAATCACTTTCTTCATGACTTTGTAAGCACACTCCGTAATTCATGGTTGACTTGTTCTTGCCATATTCAAATGTGTGGAAGTTGTATCCATTGACATAGAACTGACTCCAACTCCTCACTTGTGTAGAGGAGCCCATTGCAAGCGCACGTATAACATCATCAGTTGCAACATCATCAGAACTTCGCATTCTCTCAAACACCTAGTATTGTTGATTTAGTTAGTAAATAAAAATGTCTTATTTATTTTTCATTTTAATAATTTGACAAAACTCACATGTTCCTTGAACCATTTAGGGAAATCAGCTTCGCATTTGCTCCATACTTGATCCCTAACTATATTGGGTTTTGAATGAACAATGTGCTCCTCAAATTGCCTTTTCATAATAATATATATCCAATTCAAGTCAGTCATAAAACAATAAATGTTAATCAATAAACCTCTTGTATACGTTTGAGCAACTTACCTTTCATAATCATTTAGGATGCCACTGTTTGCAAGCACATAAAGATGTGCTCTATCATACTCCTTGTCCAACAACCAGCGTTTCTGACCATTTGTTGTAGGTCGACCACAATCTTCCCTAAACATCTCGGGGAGATTAGGATCATGTTGGGTATCCACATCTGGATTGACATTTCTTCCTAAATCCCTTGATTTAGTGTCAACGCTAGGTTGAAAGTAATTGGAGCAAAAGTTTGCTATCTCCTCAATTAGGTAAGCGTTGCATATTGAACCTTCAACACGTGCTTTGTTTCCCGCTTTACGCTTCAAATGGTTAAGAAACCTATCAATGACTTAAGCATAGTTAATTTGTGTAAAAAAATAATAGGTTCTAGATAAAAGTTAATAAAGTTGAATTACCTTTCGAAAGGGTACATCCACCTATATTGAACGGGACCAACAATTTTTGCCTCATAAGGCAAGTGAACCGGCAAGTGCTCCATTGAGTTGAAAATTGATGGAGGAAAGATTTTTTCAAGCTTGCATATGATCTCAGGTATGTTTTTATATAAGCGTTCCATCTCGCTCACTTTGATAGTGGGCGCACACAAGTCCCGAAAAAACTGACTGATTTCCGTCACTGCCTTCTACACATGTAACGGAAGCAACTCCTGCAAACCAACGGGCAATAGCCTCTCCATGAATACATGACAATCGTGACTCTTCATTCCATGCAGCTTACATGCTCGAAGATCTACACACCTACTTATGTTTGATGCAAACCCATCTGGAAACTTCAAATCTCGTACCCACTCACATAAGACCTTCTGATTCTTGTCAAGTGTATAAGGTGCTTTAGGCATTGTCTGCTTACCATTTGTATCGTCAACCGGCTCCAATGGTCGGCGTTTACATAAACGTGCAATGTCCTTTCTTGCATTTATGTTGTCTGAAGTTTGTCCTTTGACGTCCATGAAAATGTTAATAAGTTGTTCAAAAAAGTTCTTCTCAATGTGCATGACGTCTAAGTTGTGACGAATAAGCAAATCCTTCCAATATGGAAGTTCCCACAAAATACTCTGTTTAAACCATCCCTTTTTCTGCTTCTTGATCATGTTTAGTGCCTCGGGACTATCAGTTGCTTTGGGCAAGTCTTTCACACACTGCCACAGTTCGTCACCAGACATTATATGTGGAGCCAGGTCATTTTCAACTTTGTTTTTACAGAAAGCAGTCTTGTTCTTTCGAAATGAGTGATCGGAAGGGAGAAATTGTCGATGACAATCGAACCATGTCACCTTACCACCATGATCAAGCCAAAATGCCTTGCTTTTCTCCATACAGTACGGACATGCCTTTTTTCCAGCGGTAAACCACCCAAACAACATGCCTTTTCTCCATACTGGAAAATCATTCACAGTCCACATGAGGGCCGCATGAAGGTTAAAATTTTGCTTCCGTGACGTGTCATATGTCATTGACCCAACATGCCAAAGATGCTTCAACTCTTCAACTAGAGGTTGCATATATACATCTAAGTTTCCCTTTGGATTTTTAGGACCGGGGATGAGCAAAGAGAGAAACATGCACGGCTTCTTCATACACATTGATGGAGGCAAGTTGTACGGTGTAAGAATGATAGGCCAACATGAATATTGTTGTCCAAATTTACCATGTGGAGAAAAACCATCGGTGCACAGACCAAGTCTAACATTCCTAGGCTCGGATGCAAATTTAGGAAAAGTTTTGTCAAAGTGCTTCCAAGCCTCACTATCACTTGGATGTGCTAAAGTGACTTCCACTCGAGGATTCTTGGCGTGCCATGTCATTTCCCCGGCAATGTTCTTTGTTGCAAACAACCTTTGCAACCTCCGTGTGATGGGAAAGTATATTAGCACTTTTGCGGGAATAAGATTGCCCTTGGAAGTCTTCTTATACCTATCAGCTCCACATACACTACACTTATCTAAAACATCATCGTCCTTCCAAAACAACATACAACCTCTAGGGCATGTGTGTATCCTCTTATGAGGAAGTTCCAAGCCCTTAAGAACCTTGTTCGTGTCATAAAAGGTTCTACCCATTATATTGTCTTCTGGCAATGATTCATTCAACAAAGAAGCAAATGCGTCCACACACCTATGTGGCAAATTGTATTCACACTTCAAAATTATAATTCTTGAAGCCATTTCCAGCACGGACATCTTACTCCCTTGAAACAAAGGATCCTCAGCTGCCTTAAGAAGGTCAAACAACTTCTTGGCTTCATCATTCGGTTCTTCTTCAATTGAATTTGGTCCTTTCGACCACGTGTCATCTTGTTCATTTCCAAGAGCATCAACAATCATATCTCGATATGGGTTTGATTGAACCGAAGAGGAGGGCCTTATATCCGACTCAGCATGGAATTTCCATTCATAGTAATTCGGAGTAAAACCCTTACTATACAAATGTACTTTGACCGTGTCCACATCCAAATAACGCCTGTGATGACAACGAAAGCAAGGACACCTTATCTTATCATTGTCATTATAAGCGGGATGTTGTGGACAAAAGTCGACGAACCCATCGACCCCTTCTATAAATTCATTTCTAAGACGATGCCCATTTAATCTTTGGTACATCCAATGACGCTCATTCCTTCTCATGATTAAAAAATTCTACACAACTAAGATTAAGAGTCATTTAAATTGTATTATAAAAGCTACTTGAAGTGATGAATTACAAATAAACATATACTTTTTAAAACCGATTTGTATAAATAAATTCTATTATAAAATTCTTTCAAATAATTAAATTAATTTATTTAAGCTGATACTTATTATGTAGTTAAAGTTGGATTAGAATAATTTAGTATGCCACTAGCCGCAGCTCAATTATTATATGCTTCGCATAACATCCCATACAAAAGTTTATTATAAATTTTTTATAAACAATAACTTATACATCTAACACCAATTCCAAATAAAATTAAAGCCAAAAACAATACAACAACCAACAACATTAAACAATCATCCATCTATAGAATTCTACCAAAAACTCTACAAAAAATAAGCATAACATTAAAACACCTAAATTCTAAACAAAAGAAGCATATATTCAACCTAAAACAATAAATAAAATAAGCATAAAATTCACAAATCTAAACAAAGCAACCATAAAAATTAACCTAAAACTCTAAACAAAATCAACATAAAATCAACCTAAAATTCTATAAAACTCTACCCAAAACTCTAAACGAATTAACCATACAATTCAACATAAAAATCAAAATTCAACATAAAATTCAAAATTCAACCAAAAGTTCAACCACAATTCAACCCCAAAATTCAACACCTATTTTCAACATAAAAATCAAAATTCAACATAATATTCAAAAAAATTCGTACATTTACCTTCAAAATAGAGCTAGGGTTTGTCTTGTAATTCTTTTAATCAAATTCAAACTTCAAATCAACCTTAATGCATGGAATTTAGAATTAGAGTAAATTTTTACATAAAAAAAAAATACAAGTAAAGAGAGAGTTAGGGTTTCAACCTAGAGAAGCAAATGCAGGTTACAGCGTCGGCGAGGCGGCGTGCTAGTGGTTGGGTTGGTGCTCGACGTTGGCGAGGCGGCGTGCTGGGCTGGAGATGGGCGGTCATCGGAGAGAACACGGTAAGCAAAGAGAGAGACTTAGGTTTTTTTTTTGGTTTGTGAACAAATGTGAAGGGATTCTGATTCTGAAAAATACTTCGAATTTTAACGTCCGCCTGAAGAAGGACGTTACCTCTTCTTTGGCGAACGTTAAAAAAACGACTTAAATATATTAATTTTCCGTGTTTTTAACGTCCGTCTACAACGGACGTTATTTCTTAAAAGGCGGACGTTAAGTTAAATTTTAAATTAATAACGTTACCAATTATAAGACGTCTGTTATGACGAACGTTAAACTTAAAAGCGAACATTAAATTGAATTTAACGTCCGTTCAGAAGGCGGACGTTAAAAGGCAGACGACAGAAATGTGGAATCTTGTAGTGTTCTGAAAGGCCAGAGGCTGAAGAAAAACACGAGCCGAGCCAGGAAAGAGATCAGCAGGGCGAGGTTGGTCAATCTTCTAGGGTTCCGTCCAAGAGGGCTGACCATTTTTATGACCCAATGATGTGTGAGCAGGAGGAATCTTGTTATAATCTTTACTCGGCCAAGCTGGAGACGATGCAAAAAGAGTGCGCCTTTGGCAAGGGGTATACTCTAGGGGTTCCCAAAGTGGGAACGAATGTACGAATCGTCCCTAGGAGGGCTATTCCTGTTTACGAGGCTGTGATTGACCAAGGCCTCAGATTCCCTCTTCATCCCTTCATTTTAGAAGTGTTAGAGAGATATGGCATAGGCTTGTGGCAGCTTACTCCCAACACTTTGGCTAATATCCTGGGATACATAGCCCCTTGTAAGATCATGGGATACCACCTGTCCTTTCCCTGTTTTGCCAACATGCATTATTTGAACAAAGTCGAAAATAACTGCGACTCCTGGTACTTTCTTTCCACCAGACCTTCTTACCAAATGACATTCTCTAAAAATAACAAGTGGAAGAACTGGCAAAAGCGCTTCCTTTACGTTTACTTTGACAACCAAGAGTTTGTCAATAAACTGAATTGTATCAACACGGCTCCCTACTTATGTGGCCGAGATGTTGATCTGCCTCCTACTCATCAACGGGACGATGAGATTTTAAGGAGTGATGCCTTCAAAACCAAAGTTAAATTTTCCGGGAATAAGAAGAACTATGTCCCGAAGGTTTGGGTCCCTGATTGGATTTTTTCCGGGACCCAAGATTTTTGTCTGCAGTTGGACTAGGCCTTGCCATGGAGCCAAGTAATATAAGATCTTCAGTTTCATATGTAAAATAGTATCTTGGTCATTATCTAATCGGCTCTTTTCCTTTTTTTTTTTTTAAAGCTTGCCATGGCTGACTTACCACCCAACAAGAAGGGTGAATTGACGGGCGATGCATGATTACTTAGACGCCTTGTATAAATTGAAGATGCAGTCCTGGAAGGACCATCGTGACGAGACTGTAAGTCCTTTGTTCATTTATTTGCCCATTTTATGAGCGGAGAGATTCGTTAATGGTAGGTTGCTTGCAGCACTCTGTCTCGCCCTTAAAGAGGGCCGAGAGGGTTTATTGCAAGCAACATTTAAAATTCACCTCACTGGGCCATAGCTTGACCGAGGGAGTGGTTGATGGTAGGTTGCTTGCAACCCCCTGTCTCGGCTTTAAAGGGGGCCGAGAAGGTTTATTGCAAGCTACTTTCAAAATTCAACTCACTCGTCCATATCTTGACCGAGGGAGTGATTAATGGTAGGTTGCTTGCAACCCCTTATCTCGGCTTTAAGGAGGGCCGAGAGGGTATATTGCAAGCAACTTTCAGAATTCAACTCACTCGTCCATATCTTGACCGAGAGAGTGATTAATGGTAGGTTGCTTGCAACCCCCTATCTCGGCTTTAAGGAGGGCCGAGAGGGTATATTGCAAGCAACTTTCAGAATTCAACTCACTCGTCCATATCTTGACCGAGAGAGTGATTAATTGTAGGTTGCTTGCAACCCCCTATCTCGGCTTTAAGGAGGGCCGAGAGGGTATATCGCAAGCAACATTTGCGATTGCCCCACTACCACCAACGTGGCCAAGTGGGAATGCTAGCAAGATCTTAATATTTTTATCTTTCGTACTTGGTGAATGTATATTGAATCTTTATTTTTGCTTTAGGTAAGTGAAGCCCCTTCAAAGGGTGCAAAAAGAAAGCAGGGTGCCGGATCAAGCGGTACCTAGAGAAAGGCCCCTAGAGACGGGGGAAAAAAGAGTAAGGGAAAGGAGGTTGCGGTCTCCGAAGAGCGGGTAATCAAGAAGAGAAAGACTTTCCCGGTCAAGGAGGAAGAGAAGGCTCTGGTTGTTCGTCAGCCAGAGGTGGGTGCCCCGGTTGTTCAGCCTCCTGATGACGTGTTTGCAGGTATGCCCACATCAGTTGCTCAAAACATTCCCTCGCCCATCAAGAAGATGGCGAGTACAATGGGAGGTAAATACTATACCCACCGAGTAAGGACAGTGCGATCTGTTTCAGGTCGTACTATTTCTTCATCCCCCTCTCATCCGGACTCGATTGTTATTCCCATTTCAGACCCCTCAGGAGGACCAACTGAGTAAGAGGCCAAGAGCTCGGCCCCAGGCCCCCCTTTTCCCGGTTATTCGGGTAAGGAAAAAGTGGTGATCGTCCGAGGGATGGTCAAAGGGGCGGGCAAGGACGTTGCCCACAACCTTAGAGGTTTCTCTGATGGGCACATTGCCCCCATCTAATATGCCTTAGCTGAGGTAAGTAAACATACGTTGTGCTTTTGCTTGAGTTATTTTTGAAATTTAATACTCTGACTGTTCAGACGTGATGTATCTTTCAGGCTATGCTATGGCTTGAAGGGGCCAAGAGTTGGCGATCCGCTCAGGTAAATGTTGTCAAACAATCTAGGGCGGAAGTTAGTGAAACAAAAGACATTGCATTGTTCACTACCCTTCGCCAAGATCAACTAACAAGTACTACCATGGAATCGCAGGCTAACACCATCATCAACCTCAAGGCTGAGCTTTCCAAGCATCTCACCAAGATCAATGAACTTCTCACTGATGCCAAGGAGAAGGAGGAGGCTGTCCAGGCTAGGGACGAGGCCTTTGCAGCCAGAGACGAGGCTGCAAACCAAGTGACCCAACTCCAGAAGGATAAAGAGGAGTTGGAGGGCAAGGTCACCTTTTTGGAGAAAGAGACACTCCGGAGGGTCATAGAAGCCGACATGGCTTATAAGAGAAAGGTGACCGAGGCCTGGGAGTTGACCTACTCGGGCGCCGACTTTGGGCATATGAGCTGCTTTTTAGACTGGGTGGACATCAAATCTGTCTGCGACAAAACAGGCCGCGATCCTCCTCCTCTTCCTGAAATATCCGAGGGTGAGGATGAAGAAGAAGAAGAAGAGGATGATGAAAATGATGCTAAGGGCTAGGCCACTCTCCCCTTGTATAGTAGTTTTAGCTAATCTTAGCTTTTGAGCTAGTTTTTAGTTTTTGCATAGGCGGCTGGTCCGCCATAACTTGTAATAATTTCAGATTCAAATGAATAGGACAAGTTTTTATATTTAACAAGTCTCGGCTTTCAATTTTATATTCCATCACTTAGTATTTATGATATGTTGATGTTATGCCCCTGAGCAATGCAGTCGGTTTACCAAGTCTGAGTGATTGCTCAACAAATTATCTTGGCAATTGTACTTTGCCAGATAAGTTGGGCGCAATCAATTAGATACCTGATTGCCCTTAAACTGAGTGTATTGCTCAATGTGACATTTACACATTTAGGGCTCGGCCCATCCTGGTTGAGTTATCATTTTTCTTAGGGAACGGGGTAAAAATTGCCCCTGATTGGGCCTGAAGCAGTCCTGATGTGGATCTGCCAAGTGGAATTCAATTTCCAAAAATGGGCCTTTGCGTTGGGCCTAAAATAATAAGGCAAACTTTCAGGAGTTTTTATAGAAAACCACTTATATTGGGCCCCCAACTTGGTTTTAGGAGCAATAAATGCTATTGGGGTGAAATTGGGGTAGTAGAATTTGTGGAACTCCTATAAATACCACTTGCTTCTCCTTCATTATTCACAATATAAATTGCAATTCCTTGAGAGAGAAAGAAGTAGAAAGATTGGTTACCCAAGAAGGAGGATAGCCGTAACAAGCTTCCATGGCCGAAACCGGAAGGTACTATAGATGATGATGACTTCACCAAATATGCCTGGAAGGTGAAATTATGGGATGATGGAGAGAAGTGTGCCCAGGGGGGGTGAGGGTTCGACTCATATGGGCAAGCTGCCAGTGGAAGAGTATGAAGGTTTCATAGATGAAGAGCGCTTCCTAAATATGAAGTATGAAGCGCGTCTGAAGAAATGGGAAGAGATAAAGAAACGCGACGGTGAGGGCTCGACTCGCGCTGGGAAAGAGAAGAAGAGTGGTCCCTCTGGCCCCGAGAAAGGAGAGAGGCGGCCACGGGAGAAAAGGGAGCATCTGGAGATGATCCCACAAACCCCTGAGGAGGTGGAGTATAGGGAAAGGGTGGAATTGGCCTGGGACAGAGCGTATCCATACAAAGACTTTGGATACTTTCGTGAATTTCTTGACTGGGCCGACGAGAGGAGCTGGTGCGACCGAACTGGTCGGCCTCGTCCCTCAACTCCGGTGATACCCGACCCGGACGAGAGTGATTAGAGTATTTACGCTTAAAAGCGCTTATTATTATTAATTTATTATTATTATATTATTACTTTTATGTAAGCCTTTTGGTAAGTGCCGAGCTTTGCCCTTTTGTATTGCACGCTATATTTATAATAGACTTCATTTTACGGTTTGTTTGAGTCATTACTTATTTGATTATTTGCATAGTGGCTTGGCATTAAATCCAGCCGAGATACCCCTTAGTGAATCATCTTAGATTTTTGAGTCGCTCGGCTAATTACAACCGAGGCACCGCTTAGTGAATCATTTTAGATTTTCGAGTGGCTCGGCTAATTACAGCCGAGGCACCGCTTAGTGAATCATTTTAGATTTTTGAGTGGCTCGGCTAATTACAGCCGAGGCACCGCTTAGTGAATCATTTTATATTTTCGAGTGGCTTGGCTAATTACAGCCAAGGCACCGCTTAGTGAATCATTTTAGATTTTCGAGTGGCTCGGCTAATTACAGCCGAGGCACCGCTTAGTGAATCATTTTAGATTTTCGAGTGGCTCGGCTAATTTCAAGCGAGGCATCGCTTAGTGAATCATTTTAGATTTTCGAGTGGCTCGGCTAATTTCAGCCAAGGCACCCCCTCTATGAAAACACTTGGAAATGTATAAGGGGGCATGGGTGGCCACCCTTCATCCTCGTGAACCTGGTCACTATTACCCCTTTTTTGGGGGTCAATTAATGGGGAATGGAAACTTGGTGCTTCTATTAGCACCACAGGCATTTGGTCTTATTACTATAAACAAAATAGTGGACACTAGCCTTTAAAATATTCACTTTGAAAGTGATGGGGCCTTTTGGGACCTAGTCCTGCCCTTTTCATTAATTTTGATTTTGATTAGATTGTCTCTAACCGAGATCTTACATAGAAATACTTAAAAATAATACTTAGGACCTCCTATCTTATCTCGACTGCTTAGATCTTTCTTTTCCTCCCCGACCTCTCATCAGTGACTTCTTTTGGGTTGTCAGAAACCTTAACCTTGAGTGTTGTTAGATAACACTCCCTTGCTGTTTGTTGGTCACCGTGAACCGTGCCAATTTCTCCATTGTTGCACACATATTTCATCATCATTAGATGAGGGACTATAACAGCCTTGGTAATGTTCAGAGTTGGTCAGCCTAATATAATGTTGTAGGCGACCAATTCCCGCACTACTGGAAATTTGACAAACATGTGTCTGGGTTTGTCTTTCGTCCTTATCCTTATCGGGAGAGTAACTATCCCCACGGGGTGAACGGTCCCCCCTCCAAACCCTACGATTGGGTGATTGATTGGCTCTAAAGCATCATCTTGGAATCTCAGCTTCTCCAGGCATGCAAGACTGATGATGTCGGTGGAACTATCCGTATCAATTAGAATCCTTCTGACTTTAAGGTTCGCAACTTTGAATTCGACCACTAAAGGGTCATCATGCGGAGTTTGAATGTTAGGCCGATCCTTCTCGCCTATTAGAGCTTCAGGGAATATTTTCTCCTTCTCCGAGACCATTACTTGGGAGAGACTTCGGAGATGTTCCTTAGTCCCTCTGATAGTTAGACCTCTGGAAGAAAATCTTCCTGAAATCATGGCCACAACCTCAGTGTCGGTCTCTTCGTCTTCCCCATCCTTTCGTGTGGTCTTTCTCTGAAATTTGAACTTGGATTTTACTATGTAAGGTTCCAACATACCCTTTGTTGCAAGCTTGTCTAGCAATCCCTTCAAATTGAAGCACTTGTCAGTATCATGCCCCACATCCTTGTGGTATTGGCAATACTTGTTGGTGTTTCTATGTTTGGACGAGCCTCTTAAAGGCTGCGGAGCTTCAAAGTTGAACTTATCCTTGATTTCCATAAGGATGGCATGAGGTCGTTTGTTATACTCATAGGTCGACTCGTAAGTTCGACTTTTCTTGGGAGCGTTTTCAACCGTCCACACCTCTCTCTCTTATGGTCGTCCTTCTTCTGACTAGATTCTCCATGTTTCTGCGCATTCTTTGTCTCAGGCTTAGTAGCTGAGCAGATTTCTGTGGCGTGGATGTAAGACTCGGCTTCCATGAGGATTTCTGGTAAGGTCTGGACCTTCCTCCTTACCATCTCAAACTTGAATCTCGACTGATGAAGCCCTTTGACAAAGTTGTCAAAGGCTACCCCCTCGGGGAGGCCGAGTATTTGCAACATCTCTAAATTGAACCTCTTGACGTATGACCTCAGAGATTCGTTCGGCCCTTGTATGATTTTGCCGAGGTGCATGCTCGTCTTCTTTTCCTGTTTGTTGGCCATAAAGTGATGCGCAAAGACCATGCTGAGTTCAGTGAAATTTTGGATGCAATGATCCGGCAAGCTGCTGAACCATTTTTGAGCTACACCTTTCATGGTGGCTGGAAAGTACATGCACCAGGTCGCATCATCGACCGACTGGGCGTACATCAAGTGCTTGTATGTGGCTAAGTGATCATCAGGATCAGTCGTGCCATCATAGGGTTCGATGTGAAGTGCCTTGACTTTGGAGGCCCTTGGGGCTGTAAAAATGGCAACGGAGAAAGGGGACTTCCATGTGATTCCTCCAGGAGGATATGATTGAGATGGTTGTTGAAACTGAGTGGCCGGTTGCATATCCTCTCTAAAGGGCTCTGCTTTGAATGAGCCTTTGGGCATTGGAGTAGGAGTATGTACTTACGTTGAGCGAGACATAGTCCGCAGAGAACCTCGGAAGGTGTTATCCTTCATAGTTGGGGTTGATGCTGTATCAGAGATGTCAACTTGAAAATGTTGTTATTATTGTTGCCTCTTTGCCTTCAGATACTCTCGAGCATCTCTGAAGGCTTGATTTTTTTCGCTGATCAAGGGCTCCCTTCTTGGTAGAGTGGGTGCCTTGGTCGTCCTCACCCGTTGGGTGATGTTCTTCCAGTCAATCTTTGTTGACTTGGAAGATGTTTTCTTCTTCTTGGTGACGCTTGAGACCTTTTTCTTTCCTAGGTCGCCCTTGGGGTTATCCGGATCCTTGGTAGGCCTTGAGGGCCCGAATTCTTCAGGGGTCGGCCTAGATGGCCCAGCGTTGGTCTTGTTGGCCTGGCCTATCATGTCCTTCATTTGCGTGACAAGCGAATTCCGTAGGTCGACCATTATGTGTTTTAGTTGGGAGAGAGAGATCAGCTGATCTTCCTCAGGAGAGTGGGCCTCGGTCTGACTCGCACGTTGTGCAGTCTTCTCCCTTCGAGGAGGTCGGTCATGATCTGTCTCTCTCTCTTCCGACTCATGGTCGTTTTTGACCGTTACTATGGTGTTTTTTGGAAATTCGGGAGTTTTTTCTCCTAAGTCTGCCATAGAACTGTGTCCTCCCCACAGACGGCGCCAAATATTTTAGGGTTTTTTGAAATTAAGGAGAGGACTAACACTTCTATGCTACACACTTTTCCAAAGTAATAATAATAAAATGCAGAAATAAACAATTAAATGTGCAAAAGATAATAATAACTCAAATAGCTGCTAATCAGGATTGATTAAGGTTAATTGACAATTACAAGTATGTGTTGTCAAATCAGCCAATATTGGGATCTGTGTTGCAATCATTGCATTAATACTTTTATACAAGAATCTTCCTACTTTCTCTTATAAACTATCAATGTGGGATACAAGTTTTCCCACTTTTGATGTTTTTCACAACTTTCAATGCTGAACTCTAGCTAGCCAGGTGTCTTCGTAGGGTATCGACACGTGGCCCTATAATGTCATGACACGTGGACCAATAAGATGCCGCCACGTTGCTTTAAGGGCTTCTGTTGGGCTTCTCTCTTGGGCTAATGTGCTTGGGCTCTTCTTTGGGCCTTACGTAATCAAGTGGACCAAGAATTTTGGCTATAACAGTTAGGACTCAGGAGTATGAAAATTTTAAAATTAACTTATTATTATATTTTTAGCAAAATTAATAAAGGACAGTTAGGTGTATGAAAAAAAACTATGGCTAGTGAATGCAAAATTTTAAATAAGTAATAAATGTTTGATTTAAAATTTTCTTTCTATTTTTAGCATGTTATAGATAGCGGCCCTTTTGGTTGTTACTAATAAAATTATTATAATGTCAATCAATGTATTAAATGTAATAAGTGTAATTTTATTAAGGAGAAACCTTATATTTCTTATGGAAAACATATTTGTATTTTCAAGCTTGAATTTTGATCATATTTTCTATTACCATACACTACCATTAGGAAGGGTGGTATTAGATGAGAATTAATATTTGTGAAGAAAATTAGACAAACGTGAGTTAAATTAGCAGCACAATGGAAATGAATATTGATTTTACTTCCAAATTAAATTTTCGCATAAATTCATTCTTTATCATGTGCATTGAAAATTGTGCAAAAAGTAAACGTAAAGAACAAACTGGAACAGAGATAATATCTTTTTTTCATATGATGCGTGTGTGAACTAAATAATACATATATAAATTAGCATAAGAAAATTCATTATTAATATTATAAAATTATTATAGATCCCGATACTTAATGATATTAATTTTTCATATTAAAATTTCAAAAGTAAAACAGGGAAAAACATAATTTAATATCTTTGAATGCTTATAAATTAAGATTATTTGTCCACCCTCTAACTTTTATACATTAAGATTCAACTATTACAAATTTTGGAGATATTTAAATAGGGATATGCAGTGCAGTTGAAAATAAGCAACAAATTATTTAGAAAGATTAGAGAGGATTATTACGTATTTGAAAAATTCTCTGTCTTCCACATAATCATACAATATTTTTTTTCTCTTTCATCTGATCATCCCACAATGCAATAATGAACAAAAAAAAATTATTCATTATATTCTATCGATTATCAAACTTCTACTACAATCAAAATTTAATGTTGTTGTGATAAACTATATTAATATAAGTGTCTATTTATAAAGAATTCAGTATTTTAATTTTATTATTTTATCTTTACCAATTATATTCTGTAATATTTTTAATTTTAGAAAAAGTTTAACTTGTAACAAATTTCCTTAATAATTAGAAGTAATGTTTGTTGAATTTTTATAAATGTTTGGAGGGCAAGGAGCCAAGGATGAATTCCCTTGATTATATACATACTAATAAAGATTGATTGTATTAAAGGTTATAAACTTATAATGATTAAGATTAGTCAAAAAATTATGATTGATACTCCCAATGATGTACATTAGTAAAAAAAATTAAGTAGTAAGTAGGGCTATAAGTATAAAGTTGTATGTGGGTAACGCTATAAAAAAAATATAGAACAGTTATTTTGAGAAGGATGAAAAGATGAATGGAGATTTTTTTTTAAGAATGGTAGTAATTTTTTGGAAAATTCTACTTGGTAACCCTCAACTCTTGCAAAATCTACACGGTAACCCTCAAGCTTAAAAATTCTACCAAATAATCCTAAACTAATGAATTTGTTCACACCTTAATCCAATTGACTAAAACCGTTAGTTTGACCGTTAGAAATAAGAAAAAAGAGGGGAAAAAAATTTGAAAATTCAAAAGAAAAAAAAGGGGAAAAAATATGAATTTTTTTTAGAAAAGGAAAAATAAAAAATCGGAAAATTGAAAAAATAAAGGAAAATTTTTTTAAAAAAATCTGTAAATAAAAAAAACGAAAAAAAAAACTGAAAAACTAAAATATTGATTATTTTTTTCTATTTCCTGATTTTTTTTTAAAAAAATTCTGAATTTTTTTTTTCATTTTTTATTCAATTTTTCATTTTTTTTTAAAAAACTAACGGTCAAACTATTGTCAAACTAACCGAATTTAGCAATTGGATTACGGTGTGGACAATTTAATTAGTTTAGGGTTATTTGGTAAAAAATTTAAGTTTGAGGGTTGCCGTGTAGGTTTTGCAAGAGTTGAGGGTTACCAGGTAGAATTTTCCTATTTTTTTTGGGTTTTTCTCACTTATACCCCTGAACTTTTGGGATTTTTAAATTGTACCCCGCATTTTATTCTTTGTCATTCGTGTCCTTAATATTTTTTTTCCTCTCCCACTCATGCCCCTAAAATTTAAATTATTAATTAATTTTCATTCTGACCACCCTCCATACTATCTATTAACCCTGTTAAGTTAACATTTATTAAATCCTTAATTTTATATTTTGTATTTTACGAAATTAAGGGTTATGTTTTAGATTTTTATTTTGAAATTAGAGTCATAATTGTAATTGGGATATATATATAACGCTCAGTCAAGGAAAAAAAGGATTTTTTTTGTATATTACTTTCGTAAGATACAAAAATAAAAATAAAAAAATTAGAGGATTTACTTAACGTAAACTTAACAAGATTAACGGGGAGTATATATATGTGAACTTTATCACTAATTAACAACCCTACATTTAGGGACATGAGTGAGAATGAAAAATAAAATTAAGGCACAAATAAGAAAAATAAATAAATTAAGGGCACAAGTGAGAAGGGAATAAAAAGTTAGACACAATTGAGAAAACTCAAAAGTTAAAAGCTATAAATGAGAAAAAACCATTTTTTTTATAAAAAGTGTAAATTTATTTATAAAGATGGTGGTAGACAAGAACATATATAGTTAATACAAATGTCGGAAGTCAAATTTATACTCATCTTAACTTAAGTGGAAATTTACATGAAATTTATTTTCAATACTTACTCAAATTGAACTACTTATATCACTTTCCATGAATTATAAATTTCTTGGTACTGGAACTGTTTAAGTTTTTATATTCAACCAAACAGCTACTTGTATCTTTTTTTGTAAATTGTTAGTGTCTTCTTGGCATGACACGGGCTAGGTTAATCTTCTTGTACTGCTTCAATTTATTTAAAGCTTGATCAGGTAAAAAAGGGAAGTTAATTCTCATAAAAAGTCTTGTTTTATAGAAAATAAATTTTCTTATCAATTTCCTATGAATTGGCTATTTGTGCTTGGTTGAGTTTAGGAAATTAAAAATTAGCACGAGAATTTTCATTCATCAAGGCAAAAGTAAGTGATTAATTTCTTACACTACATAAAAAATTCAAATTCCCTTGAAAATTCAATTTCATGCGCTTGTGTTATTTTGTGCTAACCAAACTCAAAAGCACTTAACTAATTCCTAGAAATTTGTATTTTGAAGGATATTTTAATGGTTTAAAATGGGGTGATCAAATAATTTGTGGTAGAGGCAGCAAAGAGCAATGTGCAAATAGCAGTAGTGCAGCACATAGCTAGAGATCAATAAACCCACAAAACTACGTCCAACAATAACTATTCTTTATGGCAAAAGCAGATTGCACAAGAGTTTAATGATGATCCAGGTAGGTTCAATTCACAAGTCCTTTATTTATTTTATACTCACTCTACCTTGTATTTTTTTTTTTTCTTTTACTACCAAAAATCTTTCACAAAAAAAAAAATAAAAAAACTTTCACAAAAAAATCTTTCACAAAAAGTAGGCCTACAAGTAAAGATTATGGAATTACAAAAAAAAAAAAAAAAAAAAAAAATTATCTTTACTCATAAGTCATAATAAAATGTAAAGAGTATTTAACAAAGGTTTCCTTATCAAAAATACTAAATTCAACCCTAAAGGTTGTTGTTCCTGTTCTGGAACTTCTCTTGAATAGTCAACGATCTCGGGTGTGTTTGATCTGGACTCCGTACGTTCCTTGCTAGGGTTTTGACCTGCAAAACAGTCAAAGGTTGCTAACCCGGGGGGTGGAACCCGGGAACGCCCCTCCGATGCTTAAGTCAGATATCGGGAGTAAGGAGTCAGAGTATTGTGAGTTTTGTGAACTATGAATTGCGTACCTGTAAAGTGCTTGGACTGATCCTTATATAGGCATTAGGTTACCCAGTTAGGTTTTGCTGAGTCAACTAGGCCGACGCGTGGGCCTGGCCCATTACACGTGGCGTCATATCATTTGCTGTAGGATATCTGAGGTGCCCCTAGCCCTATCGGAATTGGGCCTAGGGTTTGGGCTCATCCATATCGGGTTGACCACCTGGGTGGGCTTGGAACAATTGTGTTTACGCTGTCAAAAGAGAAAAACTCACTCCGTAGGATACAAGAAGAGAGAAAGTTAAAAAAAGAATAAAGCTTCATTATATACAAGAAAAAGAAAAATTATATTAATATGACATGTGATCTAGTTGGATTCGTCTAAATTTATATATAGTTTTTCAATATATATATTTTTTAATTATTTCTTTATAATGAGTAGCAATTTCTTTTAAGCAACAGAGATATAATTAGTTTAATTATGTTGTAAATTTCTTGTTAGAATTTCAACAAGGAGTATTTACTTTTTTATTCCAATCTTGAATGTAATATCTGGATGAGTGTAATAACATTAATTCTTTTCATGAAATTATATTGTGCAATTATGATTTACGAGTCCAAATTAGCTATGAAATTGGTTCACTCAATATAATTAGTAGAATTTTTATATATGCTAATAAATAATTTATACTTTAATTATGCTTACGAATGAAATTTTCATAGTTGATATTAGCTACGAATTGAGATTTTTCTGTAGTTAACTAAATTAACTACACCAATTTTAGCTACAACCTGCTTTCCGTAGCTAGGTTATTTTGCTACGGAATTTAAGGGATTAGCTAAGAATCATTCCATAGCTAATAAAATTTTTTCTTATAGTGAAAGTAAAACGTAAAAAATAAATCAAAATAGAGAGATTAACAAATCAATAGAGATGTGGAGGCATGGATATTAATGTCTTAATCAATCTAATATGTCGACATCTATTACCAAAACATTACTTCTTGTAATTCCAATTCTCAAAGCATTTTAACTACAAGTTACAACTAATTTCAAAATATGTTACACTTTTACTCATTTTTCTCAATTCAACTAAAAGTCAAAACGTCTCCTAAAAAAACAAGTAAATTTACTAAATTTTTTATTTTAATTTATTTTTTGTCCAATTTCCAATGCACTTATTTTTTTAAAGGAAAGGAAAACTGAATATGCTCGATCAAATGATAAGCCTAGCACATCCTTGCACAAATCCCTCCAAAGTTGAAAAGATAAATGCACGCATTTAAACGTTAGTATTTTGTACTTGATAGAGTATGTAACATAATCATGGGCCTCAATTATTAGCAATAGTTGAGGCTCGAGAATATGTTGCATACTCTATCACTCTCTCTCACGTGAAAGACCATTTGGGCTTGAAATGTGGACGTAGCATAGACCCCATCATACCCTGTGCGAATTAATTACACCTAGAAGGGAGAGGAAATTGAAGAGAGATTTGAACCCGTGATCTTTGTGTCAATTGGCTCTGATACCATGTTAGAGGACCATCTCAGCCAAAACCCTAAACTGATAGTTGAGGCTCATGAATTTATTACGTACACTATCGGTAATATAATACACTTAAAAAATCACTTAAAATACATATAAAAAACTAAGCATTTATGGCCCGTTTGGTAGTCAGTTATAAATGGAAATAATGGGAATGGATTTATAACTAAATTTGGAAGGAAAATCATAATCCATTCCCATGGTGGTGCTAGCTTTACTCCAATTTATCTAATTTTCTTCACAAATATCAATTCCCATCTAATACCACCCTTCCACATGGTAATGGAAAATAAGAAGAAATTTCAAGTATGGGAATGACAAATATGTTTTCCATAAAGATTTTGATGTTTTCCTTAACAAATTACACTTTAAAGCTATTACCATTACCACAATTCATTACCAACAATAAAACGGACCGTTAGTTGAATTATACAAGATTTCATATGAATACAATTTTCTTGTATATTGTGAAAAAAAATGAAAATATATCTTTTTCTTTAGTAACTTTTCGTGATTTCCTCTCCTTATTATATATAAAAAAAACAAATGTAAACAACAAATTCAAACCGGTGGAACAAAGTGTTGAGTAACACACTAAGAGATAAGTGGAGGGATGAATGTGTTAGGACATGTTTATTGGTAGTCTGAATTAGAGTCTGAATGTAAGTTTTGTTTTAGTCTTTAGGGATGATTTTATACAAACTGGGTCTGAGTCTGAATGCAAGTTTTGATTTTCAAAACTCTACTCAAGACTCGTGGGCCCCACAGAAATCATTTAATTTATTACATTTTGGATAAATGAGTACTCAAGACTCGTGGGCCCCACATTTTTTTATATGGATAAATGAGTTTGTATTATAATTTTTGGGATAAAGTATAAAAACTTGTATTAGTCTGAATTGGTAAAAATTAGTGAAAATTTGATGTGGCAGAGTCTTAATTATAAAAGTAAATTTGATGTGGCAAAGTCTTAATTATGAATCTAGTGAGTAATGAGTTGACATCTATTCGGGTGAGATCGAGACAGCTGTGGTTTCGAGGCCATATTATATTAACAAAAAGTCAATGCTTGGTAGTTGGTACAACCATACTTACTGTTGTAAAGTCAATTCAATTCAATTTATGCAAATAAGTACTGTACAACTATTTCCCTATATGCATGGGATATTGACATCTCTTTTTTGGCTTTTCAAGGTCAAAATCTTCTAATATTAGTTGACTATTTGCTACTTATGAATTATGATACATACGACTTCACTCGATTCATCAACTTTTTTTACCGAATTTATTTATTTTATTTTTTTTGGCAAAGGACTCTACTGAATTTAGGGCATTGTTAACAATGAATCCAAAAAAGATTTGCTCATAGACAAACCTTTTTTTTGGCTCTTATCAACAAACACTAAATGGTTTGTTTGCAAACCATTTTCCAAAAGTTTGGAAAACCAAACTGGTTCGCAAACTTACCAACCAAAAAAAACAAAAAAAATAAAAAAATTAAAACATCTTGCAATAACAAGCTGACACGTAGAGGAGAGAGGGAAGGAGAGAGTGAAATTGTTGAGAGTAGGAGAGAGGGGAGGAGAGAGAAAAGGAAGAGAGAGGTAATTTCAACTAATAATTACCCCTTTCTAATTAAAATAACTCATTATGTATATTTAAAAAAAAAAATTTAATTACACCAAAATTCATATTTTTAAATTCTCTACAATTTGGCACCTATATTGATATAATTTTAAAATATATTTTTTTCCCAACAGCTCAAATTGAAGATAAACAAACTCATTTGTCTCTTAAAAAAGATCTAGTGGAACATATTTGGAATAAGTTTGGAGGAAGTTCCAATGAGTAGGATGAGAATCGTTTTTTTTTTTCCGTATTAATGTGTAGTTTGGTTTGTTTAATTAGTGTGTGTTTGGAAATTGCAATTGTTAATCTGCATTTGTATTTTAAATTGTTAATTTGTATTTGTATTTTAAATCGTTAATTTGTATTTGTATTTTAAATTGTTAATTTGTATTTGTATTTTAAATAATTAGCAAATTTGTATTTTAACTTGTTAATTAAAATTAAATAAATTAAATGCACATAAACATGTCAATTAAAAATATGTGGTGGGAGAAAGTAGGAGAGAGAAAATATGATGAGGTGGGAAAAAGTAGGAGAGAGAAAAGGATAAACTTTTTTTGTGTGGTTTGTTGTTAAGAGGTGAATTGTAAATGGTTTGGTTTGGGTGATGTGGATGACCGAGAAATGAAGAGAGAAATATGTGAACCTTTTTTTGTTAGTTTGCTGATAATGATGCTCTTAGTTATAGGCGTTCAAAGTTTGCTAAGTCTAAATCAATTTAAAAAGATCTCCCACCGTAAAGATGCACAGACATCGAAATTAACGAGGTATTTCATTATTGAATCCATTCTCTTGGAGTTGCGCTCAAGTATGTTTTTATTTAGTTATATTGGATGTGAATTTTGTTTCTGTATTTTAGATATTCTTGAGTTATGTTTTCATATTCGATGTAGATGCCGTATGGCTATTTATGAATGGATTTTATCTTTCTGTCAAAAAAAAAAAAAAACAAAAAACTTGAAAATGCGATTGCGAACTAAGTCCATAAATTTTCATAGACCAAACTGATTTGATCCAAATAAAAATTCTTAATTTCATATCTAATTTAGTCGAATCAAAGAATTTTTTGTCATTCAACTATTTATATCCCTTTTTTAACATTATGATGCCATATTAAAAATTATGATTGATTAGTCTCACACTATGTATATGGTGAGTGGAATCCAACTCGCATGTTTAATTAGTTTTTAATTTAATATTTTTTAGTAGTGTTTCAATTACCCATCGTACCGGATAAATAATGAAACGTAACAATGTCTCCAACACCCCTTTCATTATTATAAATTTTTCAACCCCATAGATGGAAACATTTTCCTCCCAAAATCAAAGAAAAACGGTTTTTTATTCTCTATTCTCATTACCTCACAACATAATCTCCCTCTTCATCTACATCTTTTCTCTCTCCTCACCAACCATATAACTCAATAATTTTCTCTCTCCTCACAAAAACTTTCTCTCTTCTCACGAACCCTTAGGTTGGAAAATAATTTTTCATTCAACTAAACAACGAAAAACTCATTTGAAAATGGAAAACCATATTACATTGAAAATGTTTTACGCCTTATCAAACGAACCCTCAATGAATAACACATTATCAGATGATATTAATAACCAACTTTATGTTTCTGCTGTATGTCCAAGTATACTCAAGTCAATGGATTGTCGCGTCCTTCATCAACATTCTAGTCAATGAGATTCGAGAACAATTGACGAATGTAGTCGTTTAGGCTAAATTTTTTTATTGTCATAAATTTAGTGTTTTATATTATTATGTTTATTAGTTAGTAGCTTTCTATTATTTTGTTATACTAGCCGCATGTAATTTCATTGAAAGTTGTTTTATTATTACTTTTTTTTTATTTTTTTCCCTCTTGAATAGGTTTTTTGTTCGTTTATGGGTTGCGGTGTTTTTGCACAATTTATTCTCATTGTCTACCTTTTTCATTCCTTTTCAACACTAAATCGTAAATTTCATTTTAATTTTATTTTATATTCCAATAGTGAAAAATTATTATTCAAGTATTGTTTTGCCACTCAAAAAACGAAATGATATATAATATTAAATTAATTAATATAATGACCATAGAAGTTTACTTGCGTATTTTTTTAGATGGAATTGGAGAATTCAACTTCATATACACAACCCGGGCATCATTGGCCGCAAACCAAAAAAACTAGTGGGAAAGAAATAAAGATTTTTTAAATATACACAAATAAAATGTTATATATCCTGGCGGGCTTCAAATTAAGTATTTTGTATTATACTCACTCCTTTTTTTTTAATACCAATAAATTATTAGAAGTAGGAGAAAAAATAAATGATGATTAAGGGTGTGTTTTCTTCAACTTATATTAGATCAAATAAAAAAAATAAGACGAAGAAAATATACCAGAGAATATGTAAAAGAAAGAAATGAAAGTACTTTTATTGAAATTAGTCAAAAGTAAAAGAGATGATATGGAAAATGCACTTAAAAATCATAAATTAATAAATGTAAGAGAATTAATGTAAGAAGTGGATAAATTAAAAAAATCCAAAAAAGCAAAATGAGTAAATTAAAAAAGAAGGAAGGGAGTATTATTAATTAATTAGAAATATAATTTTATTCCCTCCGTCCCAATTTAGCTGCTACATTTACTTTTTCACATCTCCCGCGACACGACTTTAAAGAAAAATGTCTTTAACTACACATAATAAAAAATATATATTTGAAAAATATATGTTGAGATGAATTAAACTAGATCCATCATAATTATATTTTTCCTTACGCTTATGAAACTAGAAGCAGTTAAAGACCACATGTGAACAGTGCTACGAGTCAAAATATAGCAACTCCATTAAAATTTATTTTATCTATGAAATTTAGGATGATATATTTTTTTACTTAAAATTTATTTACTTAACCCCAATAAAATTTATAAAATGCATTTTAACTTCATTAATTAAATATTATTTCTGAATCCGCTATTATAAGCTTGGGACAATTTAGGGTCATAGCATAATGTTGAACATTTTAATTAGATAATTGCATATGGACCATATATATGTGGTTATGCAATTCTAGTTAAATGCAAAAACATACTCATCTGATGTTGATGTGCAGGTGTTGCTATGGAGTATTGACTGACAGGACTGTATAGTAGTGATCACACAGTCCTCCAACAATTTATATGTAGCTAGATATGACATAACTTTGGTCATTCTCACGCATATAGTGCATCTTTGACGTCTTTCATTCATTTATAATCTTTTTATTGTTTATTTTCATTTATTTTTCTTAAGTTGTTGGTGGAAAGTATACAGATTTAATTTCAACAATAAACAGATGGAGGTGCTTTGAATGACCATGCATGCACACCAAGGATGCGAAACTTTTAGTGAATATTTTCACTCAGTTGAAGTTGATTCACACCAAAAGAGCAACATACACAATAATAACATAACATAAAACATAACAAATCCCCTTTTGACCTTTTCTTGATGATTTTCTAATATAGGGCTTTCATTATTTGTAGTTTAGTGTTTGATTTAATTATTATTGGAATTGAATAATCACTTAAAAGATGCATGGTATATAATGCTGCATCATAGTGTACAAGTAGGGATGTAATAAAAACGGGTGAAATGGTCCGTAATAAATCGGTTAAAAATGAGTTCGGTCAAAAACAAGTCATATGAGCCATTTCGATAGCAGTCGATAACGGTCGGTCTAATTCAGTAATTTTCTTGGCGGGTGTTGGTCAGTTTCGGTCCGGTCATTTTTGGAAACAAGTCGCATTCGGTCAGTCACAAGTAGTTTTTTACGGGTCGTAATTGGCTTACGGGATCAGTCGGTCTTAAATGATCGGTCACAATACAATCGGTCAATTCAAATCTTCGGATCAGATGTCAGTTTTTCGAGTTAGTTGGGCCGAAATGTTTTGCTTATAATAAATTCGAGATTGGAAAATGTGGTCACAAACCTGTTTGACCGACCATTTGCCCAAGTACTTTGGCCAATAGTGGGCCAAGAATTATTGAATGGTGATGTAGGGGGAGGTTTCTGAGGAATAAAAATAATCTCTGGGTTTTTTCAGATTTGGCGAGCATCTGGAATAACTAGTGAATTACAACTTTATTGTACCGCAATTGGCGCATTGGTCTTTGCAGCATTAATGCGTTTTGCGGGTTTGTTCCATTATCACAAAGCTGCTTCAAAATTGGCTTGGTTCCAAGATGTAGAATCTATGTTGAATCAACATTTACCAGGATTACTAGGACTTGGGTCTCTTTCTTGGGCAAGGCATCAAGTCCATGTATCTTTGCCGATTAATCAATTTCTAAATGTTGGGGTAGATCCTAAAGAGATACCGCTTCCTCATGAATTTATTTTGAACCAGGATCTTTTAGCTCAAGTTTATCCCAATTTTGCCGAATGAGCAACTCCATTTTTCACTTTGAATTGGTCAAAATATGCAGAATTTTTTACTTTTCGTGGAGGATTAGATCCAGTAATTGTGGTCTGTGGTTAACTGATATTGCACACCATCATTTAGCTATTGCAATTCTTTTCCTTATAGCGGGTCACATGTATAGAAGGAACCGGGGCATATGTCATAGTCTAAAAGATATTTTAGAGGCTCATAAAGGTCCATATAGGCCAAAGTCATAAAGGCCTATATGAGATCCTAACAACGTCATGGCATGCTCAATTAGCTCTTAACTTAGCTATGTTAAGCTCTTTAACCATTGTTGTAGCTCACCATATGTATGCGATGCCCCCTTATCCATATTCAGCTACTAACAATGGTACCCAACTTTCATTGTTTACACATCACATGTGGATTGATGGATTTCTCATAGTTGGTGTAACATCCCGAATTTTACAAAAGCAAACTAATACGAAAATAAAGTCGGAATTCCACTAAAATAGCAAAATATTAAAACTTAAACATAAAACCCAAATGATTATTATTAATACTCTATAATCAACATATGTCAAGTAACCCAAATATTTATACACCACAATCAGCTACAGTACCACCAAAGTCACTAATCAACATACAAAATAAAACTAATACTAACTACATCCTTACCAACACACATGCCCGAGCCTGGAAAAATAGAAACCCAACTTGTAACGATCGGTATTTCGAGCAATGACGTTAGCAGTGATAACGTCGTAAACAGGCAATCACCAATCGATTCAATAACAAGAATATAAGTAAAAATCTTGAGAAAATGATATTTATTAATATCAATAATGAAACCCAACAACAATTGAAGGGAACTAATAAACTAATCCAAAACTTAGAATTCTACAACTCAAAATAAAACAACCTAAACTGCTAGAAACAGGAATATATAACAGGAGCCTAGAACACACGTCTTTGACGACCCGACTCGTATAAACCGGCGCGGAAGGAACCGACGAGTCGAATTGTCGAACTAACAAACAAAACATACTTAATATCTAAAATCAATACCTCGAATTATATTACTAAAAATCCCAAAACGTACAAATACCACAAGTTTGTACAAAACTAAAACCTCAAATAGTCATTACTAAAGGATTAACTCCAAATCCGTAGTTAGAGTTAGAATATACAAACTACAACTACTAAAAGTCCGAATTCTAATAACAGAAAGTAAACTATGAAAGTAAACAATCAACGGTGCTCGCCCAATCCCAAAGCTAAGCAACACCGTCATCATTAGAGTTACCTGAAAACATAAAGGATTATTTTCTTTTAATAATCCAACCTTTCAACTTTTGGTAACAAATAATCCAACCTTTTGATTATTAGCAAATAATCCAACTTTTTATATACTTTCCCAAAAATGAACTTTAACCTGCTACAACAGGTTACCCTTGATGGTAGTTGGGTATATTTATTTTTGCTTTATTTTTTTTCTTTTTCTTCACTATCTCATTCTAACTTGATACCCTTCATTTTCGTTTTTTCCACTCTTCTCACAAAACGCACCATTTTCATTTTCTCCTACCTCCATTTTCATGTACCTCCATTATCGTCTACCTCTATTTTTTATACCAGAACCCTACATTTTATTCTACCTCCATTTTCTTCTAACTCTCGCGCAAAACCCTAAGTTTCGACGCCCATGGTGAAGTATTTTAGGTGCATTTGGACATAATCTGAAGAAGAAGTGTAATTTCGTTCAAGAATTTTGCTTTTTCAACGGCTAATTAGGTCTTGGTAATTGTTAAAACCCTAACTTTCTGTTTTCTATTATTTTTGGTTAACGATGTTGATTGTAATTTAGGGTAAAATTTTTGTTGATATTGTTTGTAATTGTTTATTTTTCCTGCTTTATTAGGAGTTCCAATGTTACTCTTAAGTTTATGCATGGGGGTATGTTTAAAGGGGACAAAAATGGTGACTATTGTATGTGGGAGGGAAAGCAAAAACCATGACAGTGGATATTGATGAATTATGTGTATTTGATTTGCAAAGCTTTGCCAAAACATGTGGGGACTATGAGAAAATTACTGCAATTTTCTACTTGAAACCTGGGCAGAGGTTTGGGAGTGGTTTGAGGTTGATAACATGTGACAGTGATGTGTTGGAGTTGAGTGCATTAGCTTTGGAGTATAGGACCATGGATATTTATGTGTGTCATGACTATAATTTGCCTGATGTAGTACCCATTGATGCACCTATTTATCAATGTTACTACCAACCACTTACACAAACTAAGCCCCAAAGTCTAGACAAGAAGTTAACTCCTAAGAGAAGGCCCACCCAAGACAGTCAAAGCCCTTTAAGAAGGAGTCCAAGGGGAAAGAATATTCCACCTCAGCCAGCACCTTTTCAGTCATCTAAAGGTCTTGCCACACCACCATCATCATCCAAAAAGAATCATCTACCTCAGCCAAAGACAAGGCAACCAAAGTCATCCAAACATACTTCTACCTCACTAAATTCATCTCAAAATAAACAACCAGCAGGACCACAACACCCTTCTACTTCAGATGCACCACCACAGACTTCAGAAACACCACCACTTACTTCAGAAACACCACCACCACATACTTCAAAAACAACACCACCACTTACTTCAGAAATACCACCACCACATACTTCAGAAACCCTAAATAAAGAACAACAGCCACAAACTAAAACCCTAAACCAAGAGAACTCATTTGAATGGGATCTTCATGTAAGTGATGTGGAAGATGAGGATGATCTAACAGAAGGTGGGGATGAGGATGATGATTCTTCACATGAAAGGGTTGAAGTTCTTGAAAGTGAGTTTGTTGAAGATGTAGTTGAGTTAGATAATAGTGATGATGAATACAAAGAGAGTAGAGACAGGGTAAGGCTTTGTAACTACAAGATCCAAGAGATTGCTTCAAAGCTTCAGAGGGAGATAGAAGAAGGGAGGTTGTTGGTTGAGAAGGACCATAACAGGTCAGACATTAGTCAGCTAGGGGAGGGGGCATCTTCTGGTGGGTATGCTAGTGATTATGATGTTTCAGATGATGAAATTAATACTCCTCCACATAGGGATGATGAGGACTTGACTGTTGGCAAGAAGAAAAAGGTTGGTGAGCTAGTGAGCAGGTCCACAGACTTCAAAACATTTAAATGGCAAGTTGGACAAAGGTTCCCTTGTAGGCAAGAATTCAAAGATGCTGTTGCCAACTATGCCATTCAACAAGGGAGAAATGAGAGAGTTGCTGTAAGTGATGAAAATAGGCAACAAAGGATTGGGATTAAGTGTTTAGAGGGTTGTCAATTTTGGTTGTATGCTGCCTGGGATAGTAGAGAGCCACACTAGTAGTTAAAACAGTGAAGGATCCTTAAGCCTTACTAACACCACCTATTTATAGAAGTTAGTTAAGGTGTGAACACAAACCAAGTGGCAAACCAAGCCACATCATAGACGGGGGGGGGGGGGGGCGGTTAGGGAGTTCTTAGACATGGGCTAAAATTGCTAATGGGCCACTTGCACCTAAGCATGGTTAATCATGATTAATTTTGGGCTTAACCCAAAACCAATTAATTAGCAACTTAATAATTCTAAATAATTAAAATAACATAACATAAAATTAAATAATATAAAATAAAATAATCATACTCAAGCAACAAAATAGCCCAAATAAATTTAGACCATGCACATAATTAAATAAAAATCCAACCAAAATAATCAAAGCAACATATACATAAATCTGAGGCGTTACAACCTCCCCTCCTTAAAAAGAATTTCATCCCGAAATTCAAAGCAAAAGAGAGAGCTCACCTGCGAACAACTCTGGATACTTCTGCTTCATAGACATCTCAGTCTCCCATGTCGCCTCTTCATGATGTTGATTTCTTCACAACACCTTGACTAGTCTGACTTGCTTGCGGCAGAGGGTCCTCCCTTCTCGATCCAAGATCTGGACTGGTCGTTCCTCGAAATTCAGGTTCGGCTCAATGGTGGCTAACTCCACTGGGATGATGTGGGTAGGATCATATACATATTTCCTTAGCTGAGAAACATAAAACACATCGTGAACATTAGATAAACAAGGCGGTAAAGCTAAAGGATACGCCACCTCCCCAACTCGTTCAAGTATCTCGTAAGGTCCCACGAAATTCGGTCGGAGCTTCCCCTTCAGGCCAAATCGAGCAACTCCTTTGAATGTTGAAACCTTAAGCAAGACTCTGTCACCTACCTCAAACGTCAGTGGTCTACGTCGGTGATCGGCGTAGGACTTCTGGCGGCTCTGAGCGGCTTGCAACTTTGATCGGATGACTCTGACCTTCTCCACAGTGTCTCATACAAGCTCGGGTCCTAAAGCCACAGAATCACTGATATCATTCCAAAAAATCGGACTCCGACATTTCCTGCCATAGAGGGCCTCGTACGGAGCTATATCAATGCTGGAGTGATAGCTGTTATTATACGAAAACTCAACCATGCAAAGCATCCTAACCCAAGACTGATGATACTCTAGAGTACATGCTCGCAACATATCCTCTAGAGTCTGGATGGTCCTCTCAGTCCGACCATCCGTCGCCGCATGAAATGCGGTGCTAAGCTTCAACCTCGTCCCAAAGGCCTCCTGACCTGATTTCCAAAAACGAGACAAGAATCTCGGATCTCGGTCAGAAACTATCTCCCTCGGAACTCCGTGAAGTCGAATGATGTCCTGGGTATAAGCCTCTGCTAAGTGCTCCATCGACCAAGTCATCTTCATCGGTATGAATCTAGAGACTTTAGTCAACCTGTCCACAATTACGCAAATGGCATTCATCCCATTACAGGTAGGCAGGCTAACCAAAAAATCCATAGATACTGATTCAAATTTATAGGTCGGAATCGGTAGTGGCTGCAAAAGACCTCCTGGTCGCTGATGCTCGATATTAACCTTATGACAAACCAAATATCGAGCCACGAACTCTGCCACATCCTTCTTCATCTTAGGCCACCAGAATTGGCCCTTAAGGTCCTTGTACAACTTCTTACCTCCCGGATGTACAGAGTAGGGCGAGTTATGTGCCTCCGACATGATCCTGTTCCAAAGATCATAACTGTCCATTACGCACTATCTCCCCTGAAAACGCAGACTACCGTCGGACGAAACCTCAAAGCCAACGGCTTTTCCTTGAAGCAAAGCCTCTCGGATGCTAGTCAACTGCGGGTCATCCTTCTTCCCTTCGCGCAATTCCTGGAAAAACTCGGGCTCGGAACTGATAGATGTCAGACGAACTCTGACGGAACCACGACTTCTATTGAAGCTCAATCGATTATTGCGACTCAGTGCATTAGCAACTAAGTTCGTTTTGCCTTCACAGTAATTAAGCGTCAGGTCGTAGTCCTTAATCAGTTCAAGCCATCGTCGTTGCCTCATGTTGATGTCCCTCTGCGTGAAGATATACTTGAGACTCTTATGATCCGTGAATAACTTGCACGAACCACCATAAAGATATTGCCTCCAGATCTTAAGCGCGAAAACTACAGCTGCTAGCTCCAAATCGTGCGTGGGGTAGTTACACTCGTGCACCTTCAGTTGCCTCGATGAATAAACGATGACCTTCCCACCCTGCATCAGCACACATCCTATGCCACTCTTAGATGCATCACTGTAGACCTCAAAATCCTCCTCATCGTTCGGAAGGGTAAGAATAGGAGCAGAAACTAACTTCTGTTTCAACTGCTGAAATGCTTGCTCGCAAGCCTCCGTCCAAACGAATCAGATCTCCTTCTGTAGGAGACTAGTCATTGGCCTAGCAATCTTGGAGAAGTCCTGGACGAATCGTCGATAGTAACCGGCCAAACCCAGAAAACTACGAACCTCCGCCACATTTCTCGGGCTACTCCACTCTACTACAGCCTTAACTTTGGTTGGGTCTACCTTAGCGCCTTCCTTGTTAATGACATGACCTAGAAATGCTACTTCTCGTAGCCAGAATTCACACTTGGAGAACTTTGCAAACCACTTTTGCTTCCTCAATATCTCTAGTACTATCCGGAGATGCTCTTCATGCTCAAACTCGTCTCTCGAATACACTAGGATATCATCGATGAAGACTACGACGCACTTATCGAGTAAGTGGTGAAATGTACGGTTCATCTGATCCATGAACACCGCTGGAGCATTAGTGAGTCTAAACGGCATCACCTCGAACTCGTAGTTGCCATATCTAGTGCAGAATGCTGTCTTCTTTTTTGACTGGAATCTGATGATATCCAGATCGAAGGTCTATCTTCGAGAAAAATCCCGCTCTTCTCAACTGAGCAAATAGGTCCTCGATCCTAGGCAACGGGTACT
Organism: Salicornia ramosissima; assembly: GCA_951394345.1. NCBI lineage: Eukaryota > Viridiplantae > Streptophyta > Magnoliopsida > Caryophyllales > Amaranthaceae > Salicornia > Salicornia ramosissima. Next base: position 28,623,676 of record OX596236.1, on the reverse strand, counting down.
TGTTCTTGACTGTTACCCGATTCAACTCTCGGTAATCTATGCATAAGCGCATGCTACCATCTTTCTTCTTCACAAAGAGCACTGGTGCTCCCCATGGAGAAACACTCGGCCTAATGAAGCCCTTATCGACCAAATCCTGAAGTTGCGTCTTCAGCTCTTGCAACTCCGAAGGTGCCATACGGTAAGGTGCCTTTGAAATCGGCACTGTCCCGGGTGCTAAATCGATATTAAACTCGACATTGCGCTCGGGGGGAACTCTTGGTAGCTCATCAGGAAATACGTCTCTGAAATCCCTCGCTACAGGTATATCGTTTAACAGAATAACCTCAATCAACTCCCTTACCTGACACAAGAAAACCGTATCGTCTTTCTGTCGAAATTTCCTCATCTTCAAAGCCGAAATTACCTTCACTCCTTTCTTCAGAACGATCCCAGAGTAGGTAACTCGGTTTCCTTTCGATCCTTGGAATGTCACTGACTGGTCTCGGCAATGAATGATCGCTCGATACTTCGACAGCTAGTCCATGCTAAGAATAATGTCGAACTCCATCAGTGGGAACTCCTTAAGATCGGCCGTCGCTTGCTCTCCAGCAATTACGATGGGCACTCCTATGAACTCGCGTTGACAAACAAAATCCTCTCCAGAAGGGAGAGTTATAACAGATCTAACAGGGGTACTACCAAGAAGACTAGTCCTCAAGGCAAAACTACTGGCTACAAAAGAAACGGTTGCACCAAAATCGAACAACACATAAGCTAAAACACCAGAAACAAAAAACTTACCTGAGACTATGTCTGGCTGGACCTCTGCCTCTGCCTCAGTTATACAGTAGACTCGGTTCTTCACAGGAGTCTTAGTCGGTGCCGGTAGTTGCTTGATCTCGGTGCCTGGCTTCTTCTCGGGGCAGACTGATGCCTTATGGCCTTCCTTCCTGCAGATAAAACACGAAATGGGCGTCCCGTCGCATCGCTTCCCTGGATGGAAATCCTTTCCACAGCCTCTGCACCTCGAACTCTATGTACCCTTAGACGAACTAGCGGTCGGAGGGGTACTACTAGGAGCACTAAATTGGGGCTTCTTGAAAGATGGCGACGTCACCGGGGTCGAGGTCCTCTTCTTGCTCGCATCCTCCTCGATAACAGACGCCTGGATCTCGAGTGCTACCTCGTAAGCTTGCTGGAATGACTTCGCTCCACTGCTGATCATGTGAACACGAATCCTCGGATCTAGCTTCTTGATGTAGCGCTTAACCCGCTCCTCCTCGGATGGTACAATAGATGTAGCGAACTTCGATAGCTCAGCGAACTTATCGGTGTAGGCCTGAACCGTCATCTTACCCTGAGTGAGAGTAAGAAACTCCTCTTGTTTCTGCCACTGTAACTCGTCGGGGTACAACCTCTCCTGGACCTTAGCTACGAACTCGACCCAAGACATCGAGTGCAAGGGCATGCACGCGTTCCTAGCCACGCTCCACCAATTATCGGCCTCTCCTCTCAAGTAGTAGGCGGCGATCTGGACCTTGTCGTGCTCGGGGAAAAATGTAGCGTCGAAGAGCTTCCCCATCTCACAGATCCAGCTCTCCAAAATTGTAGGGTGGGCAGTCCCATTGTAAGTCGGAGGTCGATGACGAGCGATACGAACGTTGACTGCGAACTAGGCGGCTGATGACTGTGGTGCGCTAACGTAAGAATCGCTTCCTTGAGCGCTCGTAACCTCTGTCGTCCCGAACTTGACCGGCGAGGTGTGGACATGCTAAAACGTAGCAAGACAATAACAAAAAGATGTGTCAGTCAAAAGTCCACTACCCTAGTCAATCACACATAATCAAAATAAAAGAAAAGAGTCTTATCCCGGTTTTCTACCCGACACTCTTCTCCCTTATACTTATTCTTAATTGGGTTTATCACTTGGGAAAGGTACAGCTCACAACTCCCGGGTTTACTCCAATTCCTAGTACTTCACTTAAAGTTTAACTATTCGGCTCTAATACCAACTGTGACGACCCGACTCGTATAAACCGGTGCGGAGGGAACCTACGAGTCAAATTGTCGAACTAACAAACAAGACATACTTAAAATCTAAATCAATACCTCGAATTATATTATTAAAAATCCCAAAACGTACAAATACCACAAGTTTGTGCAAAACTAAACCTCAAATAGTCATTACTAAAGAATTAACTCCAAATCTGTAGTTAGAGTCAGAATATACATACTACAACTACTAAAGGTCTGAATTCTAATAATAAAACGTAAACTATGAAAGTAAGCAAACAACGGCGCTCGCCCAATCCCAAAGCTAAGCAACACCGTCATCATCAGAGTTACCTGAAAACATAAATCCACCATCAGTGGCGAGTAACATAACATTCCCACCCTAAAATGGATACATATGAACATAGAATAAACCAGATAAACAAATCAGGCACCCATACTTAGAAACATACAAGATTTAAATAACAATAATGACGTCAAGAAAAAGAACTCGCTCGACTTTACTTAAACTTTACTTAACTTTACATAATCTTTGTCGCTATCATTTACATATTAGACCGGACTATGCTCGTACGAACACATCTTACGTGATCGAACTTTCTTACTATGCCAGGAATGAGAACCCATGAACCCATTTTACGGAATCCATATCACAAAGACGACATAATAAGTACTAACTATCCCAATACCGCGGTTAGAATAGTGGCCGCATCTTAACCCAAGTCTTAGAATCTTACTCTAAGATTAGGCGTCTACTATGCAAAATCAAGCTAATCTTTACGTTCTTTACATCTTGGTTATTCTCAAGTTCACATCTTACATCTTTACTTGAGACTAACTATGTACATTACAATGTTAGAACCTCTTTAGCCATTCTTTACACTTTCCTTCAACTTTCTTTAACTTTCTTTAATTATCTTTAATTATCATTACACAATCTATACTTAAAGAATACATGACTATAATAAAGAAATTCAAGATTCATCATAGATTATAAAGAAACTTCAAGAAACCTCAAGAATCATCAAATATACATCAAGAACATATTCTTAAACTGAATTCATCAATTATCAATTCAAGAATCATATAAAACCCATCAAGATTAATCAAGAACCATCATCATCAATCATCCATAACACCCGAATATTATTCACCAAAATTCAGCATTATAATCCTCATTGTTATGCATCAAAACCTCATATAAACTTCATGAAAATTGAACATAAACATAGCCAAACATGAATCTATCATAAGTAATCATAACATGCATGAAAACTAAGCAAGAACATCACGAAATCGACTCCCAAAACTGCCCAGAAATTCACTCATAAAACGGCTAAACTCATCAACTTTCGGTCTAATTTGGTCATCAAATCTACCCTATGTATCATGGTATTCAAATTAGGATGAAAAGGCATGTTGCCTTAATGAAGATTAATCACTAAAATATGAAAAACTTGCTGCCCGGAACTTGACTCACACGGCCCAATCACACGTACCACACGAGTTTCAACACGATTTCAACACACGAATACGGGCTCCACCACACGGACCACACCGCACGGCCAGCCACGATCCACCACTCGAACACGGCCTTCAATCCACACGAACACGAACTCTCTTCGAACCACTCGAACCAAACCCAAAACCAAAACCCGAACAATCTATCTTGATTGAAATTAATGAGAATTAACTTTGTTTAAACACTTAAAGATCAATGGAAGAAGAATCTTTAAGTTTTGGGTTAAAAAGATGATGAACAATTTGAGGGTAATTAAGAGCCAAGAATGGCGTGTGGAAATGGGAAAAATGGGGAGTGTGTTTGAGTTTTTAATTGTGAGCAAGAGATGGTTAAATGAGCAAATGATCCTTAAGCCTTACTAACACCACCTATTTATAGAACTTAGTTAAGGTGTGAACACAAAGCAAGTGGCAAACCAAGCCACATCATGGGGGGGGGGGAGGCGGTTGGGGAGTTCTTAGACATGGTCTAAAATTGGTAATGGGCCACTTGCACCTAAGCATGGTTAATCATGATTAATTTTGGGCTTAACCCAAAATCAATTAATTATCAACTTAATAATTCTAAATAATTAAGATAACATAAAATAAAATCAAATCAAATAATATAAAATAAAATAATCACACTCAAGCAACAAAATAGCCCAAATAAATTTAGACCATGTACATAATTAAATAAAAATCCAAGCAATATAATCAAAGCAAAATATACATAAATCTGGGGCGTTACACTCTTCTTCTCCCTTTTTGACTTTTCTGTCTATTTTCTATCTTCAATTCTATCCTATTTTCGTGTGTAGAAAGAGCCATACTTGCACCACAAAATTGGTATCAGAGCTGGTTCGATTAATTCAGCCATCAAAACACTTCAAACACCCCAGTTCTTGGTCACCTATCCTTCATTTTAGTGCACACCAGGTGTTTGTTATCAGTAATTTGATGGAACTAATCCAAGATTGTGGACCAAGAAATGTAGTAATTATTTTGAATTATGCAAAATTCCTGATGAAAACAAGGTAGACCTTGCATCTCTTAATATGATTGATAAAGCTGAACATTGGGTCACTAGTTACCTTTATATCAAGAGTAATGTTAAGTGGGATAAGTTCATTTGGGATTTTTCAATCAGATTTAAGGCTGAAAATGCTAGTACAGTTGTAGAGCAATTTAATAAATTGACCCAACATGCTACATTAGAGGATTACATTGATACTTTTGAGCATTTAAAGTCAATCCTGTTGCAAAATGGCCATAGCTTGACTGAGTCATATTTGCTTGATAGATTCCTTGGAGGGTTAAAACCCAATATCAAATCCATGGTCAAAGCCTTTAAACCTACAAGCATTACTGATGCTATTGAACATGCTAGGCTCCCAGAGCAACATCAATCCTTCAATATCCAACCAAAACTTATAAACCAACTGATCAATTTATTTACAATCCTAAACCATTGCAATCTTTACCCCCAAACTCCAATAAACCACCCCTCCTCCCAACACCACCACAAAAATTACCCCAGTCGACCATAGCCAAATACAAGCAATTGCCCTTTATTCCTGCTAACATTAATACACAAAAAATTGCCCAAGGATTATGTTATTATTGTGATAAAAAATGGGAAAGAAAACACAAATGTTCCCTTTAAAGAACCAAGATTGTTCATGGTAGAAATTCCTTCAATTGACTCTTTTCCTGAATCCAATATATCTCCTAAAAACACTAAATCTAGTGAGGATTTTTTAGAAGAATCTAGCCATGAACCCCAAATTTCTATGAATGCCCTATCAGGAAACCAAAATTTTTCCACAATGAGAATTGTAGGGTGGGTGGCCAATACCCATATACATATCTTGATAGACTCTGGAAGTACCCATAATTTTCTGGACCTAACAATAGCAAAGAAACTGAAATGCTCAATTGAATCAATGAAGCCTCGGGCTTTAACAGTAGCTGATGGCAATAGTATATCATCCCACCTCAAATGTCCCAATTTTCAATGGACGATAGATCAGAAATACTTTAAGGCTGATGTGATGCTTATAACTCTTGGGGGTTGTGATATGGTCTTGGGTGTGCAATGCTTAAGTACATCGGGGAAAATATATTGGGATTTTCAAAAACTGCTAATGGAATTTGAATTTCAAGGCCAATCAATATTGTTGAAAGGGGTTTCTCTTAAAAGATTACAAGTTTTTAAAAAAGAACCAAGCATTAAAATGATCCAGCAAGTAGCCCAATTGTGTCTAATGCAAGTAGTTCCAACAGCATCACAGTTTTCTTTGTTTGACCTTTCTTGTCCTGAGTCTTCTGCAGCAGAGCTACAACAACTCAAAGATAGGTACCACATGATCTTTGCAGAACGGGTTGAATTGCCTCCCTTGGGAGGGGTACATGACCATAGGATCCCATTAGATCCAAATGCATGGCGCATTAACATAAGACCCTATAGGTATCCATTGAGGCAAAGAGATATCATTGAGCAGCTTGTGGATGAAATGCTTCAAAGACGGGTCATGCAGAATAGCTCTAGTCCTTATGCTTCCCTAGTTGTTCTAGTAGGGAAGAAAGATGGCACTTGGAGACTCTACGTAGGCTATAGGGAATTGAATAAGAAAACTATAAAGGATAAGTTTCCTATACATATTATTGAAGAATTGATTGATGAGTTAGCAGGGGCAACAATCTTCACCAAACTGGATCTTAGAGATGGTTACCATCAACTAAGAGTCCATCCAGATGATGTCTTCAAAACTGCATTCAAGATCAACTGTGGGCACTATGAGTTCTTAGTTATGCCGTTTGGCCTAACTAATGCTCCAGCCTCATTCCAGGCTTAGATGAATCTGATTTTCAAACCCTTATTGAGGAAGTGTGTTTTGGTATTTTTTGATGATATTTTGGTTTATAGTTGAACCTTAGCTGATCATTGGCGTCATCTAGGGGCAGTGCTTGAGCTTATGAAACAACATAAGATGTTTGTAAAAGAGAACAAGTGTTCTTTTATTATGTAGAGATTAGAATACTTAGGCCACTTTATTTCTGGAAAAGGAGTTGAGACTGATCCAAGAAAGGTAGCAGCTATCACAAATTGGCCAAGCCCCAATACTATCCAAGAGCTTAGAAGCTTCCTTGGTCTAACTGGATATTATAGGAAGATTATAAGGAACTATGCTTTAATCTGCAAGCCACTTCATGATCTTATGAAGAAAGGAGCCTTCACCTGGAACTCTACTGCCTAATCAGCTTTTGATTCACTCAAGAAGGCTCTTGTGACGTGTAATGACCCAGATTTTATTGGTATTTTTGTCGATAATTATGTGTATTTATGTGTGTTTTTGTGTTAGCTCAAATCTATTTTTGAACTATTTATTTTATCTTATGTGAATAATTTCGATTTAATTCGAAATATTTATTTTCAGTTTTTATTACTTCTGTTATTTATTATTTAATTGATTAGAATTTTATTATTTGATTTTCTAATTAATTATTTAATATTTTGGGCTAAATCGATTTGTGCATGATTAATCATGCGGGTTTTGCAAATTAGCCCAATTGATCACGAGAGCCCATTTTAGGCCCATAATCTTCCTTTGGCCGGTTTTCTAGTGGCATGGCAAGGCTTGCCACTTGCCTCATGTTCACACCTTAACTAACTCTATAAATAGGAGAGTTAGTAAGGCCCCTTGCCCATTTTGCTCATTTGCCATCTAATGCACTTGCCATCAAAGTTCAATCACAAAAACTCCCTCCATTACTCCCTTGCTTCACGCCATTTTTGGCACTTTGGTCCCATCAAAGTGTTCATCATCTTTCTTAACCCAAAACTTAAAGATTCATACCCTATTGATCTTTAAGTGTCCAAACACAATCCTAAACACAATTATTTTATCCAAGATCGTTGGTTCGGGTTGGGTTTTGATCGTGTTCGTGTGTGGGTTCGTGGTGGTGTGCCGTGTTGAAGACCGTTCAAGGGTGGTGGTTCGTGTGGAGCCGTGCTGCAGTGTTCGTGGCTGTGCTCGTGGTGGTGCAGTGGTGCTCGTGTGCCGTGCGGTGGTGCCGTGATTGGGCAGCAGCCGTGCAGTAGCTGTGCGTGGTGGTGGTGCACCGTGCAAGGCCGTGGACAGCCGTGTGTTGTGGGTCCGTGTTGTACGTGTTCCGGGCTGCTTTTGTGTGTTGAATTGTGTGTAATCTTCAATAAGGTAACATGCTTTCTCAACCTATTTGGTATACGATGTTTATAATATGAATTAAATGCATGTTTGGGTTGTTTGTTGTTGATTATTCATGATTTTATGTATGATTTGTATTCTGATTTTTATGTGAGTAAATGAGGTTTTGATAAAGGTTTTTCATGATTTTATGATTGATTATATGTTGTAATATGATCATGATTAATGTGTTAAAGTTTGATTAATTTTGGATGATTTTCAAATAGTTTTATTGATGATTTTCGTGTGGTTCATGATGAACATGCGTGTGGTTTTGATGAGTTTGGATGAGTTCTTGATTAAGTTCTTGAATCTTGATTGAGTTCTTGATTGAAGATCTTGAAACTTGAATGAGTTCTTTATGAGTTCTTTATGAGTTCTTTGAGTTCTTTATGAGTTCTTGATGAGTCTTTATGAGTTCTTGATTGAATCTTGAAAGTTAAACAAAATGGTTTAAAGGTTAAAGAAAGTTAAAGAAATAGTTTAAATTGACTAAAGAATGGTTAAAGATTGTTGGATTATGATTGGTTAGACTCAAGATTAAGGCTAGAGGCAGTTCTTGAGAATAACTTCGGTATTTAACTAGTTAATTTCGAGAATCAAGGCTAGAGGCAATTCTTGAACTTAATTTAGTTATGTTGGATAATATTGATGATAAAATGATTAAGATGATTAAATAAATTGATTAATTAAGATTAGCTTGATTTCGTTTTTAGACGCCTGATACTTTGAGTAAGATTCATTGTATTCGGGTTAAGACGTTGCCCCTATTCCATCCGCGGTATTGGGATAGTTGGAGTCATACTATGTGATCTTTGTGAATTTCCAGTAAGATTGGTTTCACGAGACATGGATTTCCAGTAAGATTGGTTTCATGGGGTTTGGGAGTAAGATTCTCAAATCCGAGCATAGTAGAAAGTTCGAATGCGTAAGATGCGTTCGTACGAGCACAGTCCGGTCTAGAATATGAATGATTGCGCCAAAGATAGTTGATTAGGATGGTTTGAGTCGAGTTCACGTTTGGGTTGATCCTGCACTTTGATTTATTGACCTGATATTGTTTATTTGATTTGTGCTATGTGCATGTGTATTCCCATTAGGGTGAGTCAGTTATGTTACTCGCCACTGATGGTGGACTGTTGTATATTTTTCAGGTATTTCTGATGATGATACTCTTGCTTAGCTTTGGGTTGGGCGAGCGACGTTGTTGTTACTATTATCTGTTGTATTTACTGTTTTCTGTTGTTTTAGATAGTGATGGAGTTATATAGATTTTGTATGTTGTTGAATAGACTTTTATACGTTGTTTAAGACTCTGACGTGTGGTTGGAGTTACTTGTGTTTTAGTATTTTTAGTTTGACTTTTGGACTAGTTATGTACAAACTTGTGGGTATTTGTACGTTTTGGATTGATTAATAATATTTCGAGGAATTAGTTTTAATTTCTTAAGTATTTGAGTTGTAGTTTATAACTATTCGACTCGTCGGTTTCTTCCGCGCCGATTTAATTAGCGAGTCGGGTCGTTACATGACGTCTCCTATTCTGGCTGTACCTGACTTCACTCAGCCTTTCATTGTTGAGACAAATGTTTCATCTACTGGCATTGGGTTGTGCTGATGCAGATGGGACACCCACTAGCCGTCATAAGCAGGACATTGGGACCTAAATGGCAGAAGTTATCAGTCTATGAGAAAGAACTCTTAGCAGTGGTATTTGCAGTTCAAAAATGGGAACAATACTTGTCTGCAGGGAAATTCATCATCAAAACAGACCAAAAGAGTTTGAAGTGGCTCTTAGATTAGAAGATATCAACACCCTTCCAGCAATTTTGGCTATTAAAACTCCTAGGATTTACTTATGAAATACAGTACATAGGTGGGGTAGAGAACAAGGTGGCTGATGCCTTGTCCAGAGTTAAAGAAATAGAGGTCCTGTATATGGCCATGCCAGTCATCTCAACAGATTTAGTCTCCAAGATCAAACACAGCTACCATTTGGATTATAATTTGGTAAGTATCATTGAAGAACTACAAGATCAGGCTGCATGTGAGGGGTATAAGCTATTAGGGGGGATTATTGAGGAAAAAGGGAAGAATGGTGATAGGGCCAGATCAACCCCTCAAATTAGAAATCCTACATTGGATGCATGCTTCTCTTAAAAGTGGCCACTCAGGGAGGGAGCTGACTACAAAAAGGGTTAAACAACTATTTTTATGGAGAGGGATGACAAGGGATATCAGTGGTTATGTCAGGACTTGTAAGGTTTGCTAAGCATCTAAATCTGACCATCTAGAATCACCAGGCCTACTGCAGCCACTACCAATACCCCAAGGAGTTTGGGTTGACATTTCTATGGATTTTATCACTGGTCTTCCAAAATCAGCAGGGAATGAAGTCATTTTTGTGGTTGTGGATAGATTGAGCAAGTATGCTCATTTTGTAGCACTCAAGCACCCCTTCACAGCAGTAGATGTGGTACAAGCATATCTATACAATATCTTCAAGTTGCATGGATGGCCCAAAAGAATTGTGAGTGACAGGGATATGCCATTTTCTTGAGTAATTTTTGGAAGGCTTTATTCTTTTTACATGGGACAGAATTACACATATGTAGTGCTTATCACCCTCAATCAGATGGGCAAACAGAAATAGTAAATAAATGCTTGGAAAAATTACTTGAGATGCATGACAGGGGCTTCTCCTAATGATTGGAGTAAATGTATTCCCTTAGCAGAGTGGTGGTATAAGACACACTTCCACACTGCAACCCAGCTAACCCCATATGAAGTAGTTTATAATCAGCCCCCACCACTTCATCTACCATACCTACTAGGAGAAGTAACAATGATGAAGTTGATAGGTCCATGAGGAGGAAGGAAGCTATGATTCAAACTCTGAAGTTCCATCTAACAAGGGCCCAAGACAGGATGAAAGTACAAGCTAACAAGCACAGAAGTGAAAGGGTTTTTCTAGCAGGGGACTGGGTATGGCTTAAGTTGCAGCCCTATAGGCAGCAATCTGTGGAGCTAAGCCTGAACTATAAGCTAGCCAATAAATTCTGTGGGCCCTTTCAAATAGGCAGAAAGATAGTCACAGTTGCTTGTAAACTCAAGCTGCCAGCAGATTTACAAGTTCATGATGTCTTCCATGTCTCACGTTTAAGAAAATTTCATGGAACTTTACCAATTGCAGCTCACATACCTCCATGGTTCCAACAAAAAGATGTGCAATTTTTGGTTCCAGAAAAAATTTTACAAAGGCAGTTTGTGAAACAACAAAATAAAGAAATCACTCAATATTTAGTCCAATGGAAAGGTTTTGATAATCATGAAGCCACATGGATGAATGCTGAAGAATTTGAGCACACATACCCTTCTTTTAATGCAAATTAAAGACATGGGTCAAGTCTTTTCTAAGGAGGGGAGTATGTTATGGTATTAAGCTATTTAGTATTAAATTAGATTAATTCCATTTAATTTCCTCTATTTTTAGCTCAATTTAGCTTATTTCTCATTTAATTGTTTTTAACTAATTTTCTTGCTTTTTTAAAAAAAAAATTAGTTATGGTTAGTTTCGTAGTTGTTAGTAGCAATTAGTTAGTTGTTTTGGTGATCAATATGAGATACTTGCTCTATAAATACTTGTATTCTACCTCTTGCATGATCATGAATTCAGTTAAATAAAATCTCCTTATTCTCTCTTATTCTCTTCTTCTCCCTTTCTTACTTTTCTGTCTATTCTCTATCTTCAATTCTATCCTATTTTTCGTGTGTAGCAAGAGCCATACTTGCACCACAACAATTTCGAACATAAATTTTTTGGGTTTGTCCTTGAAATTCAAAAAGGAGAAGTGATGAGTTCGTGAAAGTGAGAAGAAAAGGAGCGACGATCGAGCAGGGACGAGCAGGGACAATCGAGCAGCGAAGAGCAGCGATTTGTGGGTGATGAGTTTGTTTATAGTTTTTTTTTAATATTTTAGGTTTTAAGTTTAATTAACTTTTTTTAAAAAAACTTTTAAATCTTTGGCAACATATAGGGATTTGGGGGTTGTGGTTTAAATTTTTTTATTAAGTAAATAAATGAGAATACTGATGTATAGTACAATATATATTCTTATCTCTTATTTATTGCCTCTAATTTATTATTATAATAGGCGATGTGTAAAGTTTATGCATCGCCTATTAAAATATGGGACACAATAAGGGTGACACAATGGCTTAATGAAAAAATATATATAATTAATTTGATTTATTAATAATATGCGACGCCTCATATTTAACTAGGCGATGTGTATGCGTGCAACTTTTTGCATCGCCTCAAATTTAGAAGCGATGTGTAAGGTATATGCATCCTACATTATAATTAGTTTGATACATAAGGTTTATGCATCTAATTTTATGAAGCAGGCGAAGCGTATGCTTGCACTTTATGCATCGCGCATGATTTATAGGTGACACATAAGGCTTATGCGTCCCATTTTACATCACATGCGACACTTAAACAAGAATTTTAAAAAAAAGATTTTTTTTCTACTTTTTGCGTCGCTTGTTTCATAAACAGGCGACGCAATAAGTTTATGTCTCATCTATTAAAATAGGCGACGCAATAGGGGCGACACAATAGCTTAATTTTGTAGTAGTGAATCAACTTTAAACAAGTACTTGTATTCATCATCGTTGATTTTCCTTGGTTGATTTGATCAACGCATTACAAAGTACATCTTTCTGAAATCTCTACTTAGTTTCTTATTCATTTCTTCAATTCGTAGTTATATAAATGATGATGAATGACATGATTTATGATAATGGTTAATATTACAAACAATATGAATTATTCATGTGAATTCTAATACTTTAATCAAATTTTATCATAATATTGTCATTATATTGATTGTCATTTTACAATCCCATTGGCCATGATCTGTGATTTTTGCAATATGAATGCGTAATTATCATTGATTCATTCACGTATTTTGCATGACCATATATTAAATTTGACTCACATATTATTTCTTAATTCAGGATAATAATGATTTAATTTTGATTATTATTTGATTAGCGCGATCTATACAACATGGCTTTTGTCATTCAAGTTTCGTGTTATGAAACGATCACTACATTTTTATAGATCTGTAAATATATATTATATTTATTGTAAATAAATTAATAATGATTTTATATAAGTTTGAATATGTTTATTTATTAATTAGATCGCATGTTATAAATAATTATTATGTTTAGAATATCCTTGAATTATTGTAAATAAATAAATCTTGATTAATTCATATTGTCAAAGAGTAAAATATATAGATCTGGCACAACAGACAATAAAATTGACAATTAATATCATTAGCATGAATATGATAAATGATTTTAAGTATTGGAAGTCATCGTGAATCATATTAATCATGTATAAAGTTGTATATATTTCCTATAATCACACTACAACATTCCGCATTTCTGCCGTCCGCTTTTTACCGTCCGTCAAAAAAACCGACGTTATTCTTAAATTAGTGTCCGCTATAATGATCGTTATGGACGCTCCAACATTTTCAAAATGAAATTCAAATTAGCGTCCGCTTTTTAAAAAATTAAAGTCCGTTGTGACCGACGCTAAAAAAGCGGAGGATTCAAATTTTTAGTTGAATAATTATCGTCCGCTTTATTTACTTTTACCGTCGGCTAAAAGCGGATGGTAAAATATTTTGACGATTTTTTTTTAGTGGAGCATTTTTTAGATGCCTTGACCTACTTTTAAAACCCTAGCTCCACGCCTCCACTCCCTCATTTCTAACGCCTCCACTCTTTTTTTTTTGAACAATTATCTCATCTCACTCTAAATTTTCTCTCATCTCAGTCTAATTTTTCGCTCATCTCACTCTAATCTTCTCTGTCATTATCTCTCAAATCTTCCCCTTAGTTATATGGAGCAAAGGAATTCGAATCAAATGTAAGTTAGAGATTATTGGGTTTTTTTTTTTTTTTTTTTTTTTTTTTTCTTGTGGTATTCAAATCAGATCTCTCTCATCTCACTCTCAAATTTTTTGAGGTTTTTTTTTCTGGTAATTTGTGTTAGAAATATGATTTTTTTTGGGTAATTACGGTCAAATTTTTGTTCTTCTGATTTTTGTAATTAGTGTTAGTAAATCTTGATTTTTTTTGGGTAATTAGTGATAGAAAATCTGATTTTTGTTGGTAATAGTGTTTGAATCTTGATTTTTTTTTTTGGTGTTTTTAGTGTTAGATTAGAATTAGAAAATCTGATTTTTGTTTTGTATTCAGATTCGAAAATCTTTTTTCTTTTCTTCTGATTTTCGAAAATCTCACTCTCGATTTTTTTGGGGGTTTTATTGTTCATAATAATCTGTTTTAAAATCTTCTTTTGATTTTCGTTTTATTTTCTGAGGATTTTTTTTGTTGTTTGATTCTTGAGAATTTTATTTCATCTATCTTTTTTATGTTTTTTCTAATTTTTTTGGGGAATGAAATCTGTTCTTTTCTTTTATTTTTTTTGCTTCTAGGTTGTTTTGGGGGTGGTTTAGGGTTTGGCGTTGGTTTAGGGGTTGTTTTCGTGATTTAGTTTTAATTGTTGTTTCCAATATAATTTTATTATTTTTATTTTTATTTATGTAGGATAAATGCTCATCTACTTTGATGTGGGTACCATATCAATATCTATCCAAAGTTTGGTTTGAGGTAATTTCATGTTTTTGGAAATCCATTTTAATTTCAATTATGCATTTGTATATTTTGATATATTAATTAATAGTAATGGCTTCTGAATGTAGAGCCTAATACATCACCAGTGAACACAAAATGTAGCAATACTTTGGAGCACTCAAGAAGGTTGGTGGATTGATTACTGGTTTAGTTTTGTTTTCATAGAAGAAAGATTGCATAATTATAATATTGACATTTTTTTTTGTAAATGTTGTTGGATTGCAGAGTATAGAAAAATGGTGGAGAACCTTTACCAGATCAAGTTTCAAAATGGTGTTATGTTTTTTGTTTCACAAGTATTGGTTAGGTGGTAGATGATTTTAATTGTATCTGATTTTTTGGGTGTATTTGATTTAGTTGGACTTATAAAATTAAATTTTGTGGATATAGCACTATCTGATTTTTAATTTATTTGTTTTTATAAGAACAAATATGATTTGATACATTTGTCTTTAATTTGTAATTTATCACAAAGAGTTGCCATCATAAAAATCCCAAAGAATTAAAACCAGTGCTATGTGGCATTGGTTCCAAATTTTTTTTTCTTAGTTTTAATTAACGTCCGCCACATCCATCTGTGGACGTTAATTAACTTCTGCAAAAGTGGACGTTAACCACTTAAAACGGACGTTAATCTTTTAACGTCCGCCAAACGGACGTTAATTTTTTAACGTCCGCCAAACGGACGTTAAATCCCACATTAACGACCAAAAAAAAGACGTCAGCAGTATAACGTCCGTTGGCGGACGTTAATTATATTAACGTCCGCTATCCGCTAATTTAACGTCCGTTTGTAGTGGACGTTAAAAACACGGAATCTTGTAGTGTCATTATCATAATCATCGTCTTAATCATCGTAATAGTTATATTCATTGTGTTTTTTTTTTTGGTAAATAGAGAAATTTTATTACCAGAAGGAATAAAGGTACAGACCCCCAAAAACTCCACAAAACTACACAAATCCCAGATGCTAACGCCTCACAATAAGACCATGACCACCTTCTAGGAAGGGTCCCATAGTCTCAACAAATCACTGGCAGCATACAGGGAAGAACTCATCTAAACACACTTACATCACTAGCAACCTTCTACCTGCATCATCACAACGACAAGGAGCTAAGAAAATAACCTCCCTAACAATGCTATCAATAGACCTTACAGACCCTCTAAAAATTACATTATTTCTGTAAAGCCAGATAACATATACAGCCTCAGTAAAAACAACAGCTAAGGTCTTAGCTTTACATCTGTCCCGCTTCATAATGAAGCACAACCACCTAACCAGATCCGAGAAAGAAAAGAGTCGGGTTCTTTGTTTCACCACATCCAGCAATATCCACCAAACCTGCATGGAAAAACTGCAATCGAAAAACAAATGGGAAATAGACTCCACAGCCAAACCACATAAGGCACAGTTCGGATCATCTACATGACCCCATTTAAAAAGCCTATCCTAGTCAACAAACCATCATGAAGAGCTAACCAAAGAATAAAGATACTCTTTAGGGGAAGCCCCATTATGACACACAAGACTCCTCCAAGGAACCACCTGCATCTGAGGACGAAGAAGCCTATAAACATGTTTAATTTTAAAAACCCCATGATGAAGAACCTGACTCCACCCCCCAAGCTGATCTATCATAGCACGACATTTTAACACCTTTTTCAACACCCACGAACACTTAGCGGGGGTAGGAGAACCCCACCATTCCCCTCTTCTGAAATAATAAATATTCATTGTGTTTATACTAACCTAACTGCACATCAAACCACATCTCATCAAAACACACTTCAGACTTGCACATATTTTATTGGAAAAATGGAAAAGTATAATCCCACATTTGGGTGGTCTGCTCACTCAAAATAATCCCACCTTCTATTTATTCCAAAATAATCTCACCTTTAAACCTTATCTCGTCATTTTAATTTAGACCCATTGCAAGATTAACCTGTTACAATAGGTCATTTAAGAGGATTAATCGGTTTGACAATAATTTACACATTTGACCAGCTCAATTAACTAAAATTTAACAACTAATACAATTTTGCTAATAATTAAGCCCTAAACTTAATCTAACTCTAACCCCTCCAACACCTTCAATGTAAACCCAAACATAACCACCACCACACCATCAGAAATGGCCAGCCCCAATCTTGTAAAACACCATCTAAAACGGCAAGCTCCACCCCTGCAATACTCCATCTAAAACCGCAACCCCACCCTTGTAAAACCCCATCAGAAACAACTAGACCAACCCCCGTAAACCCCCATCTAAAACAACCAAACCCACCCCCCAAAACCCATCTGAAATCCTAGTCTCTCCGCCGCAAAACCCCATCTAAAATGACCAGCGCCACCAGCGAAAAACCCAAATGGAAACCACCGTAAAACCCCATCTTAAATCGTGAGTGAGGAGTGATTTAGGGTGGTGGTGATAGGTGGATAGTTTTTTGTGAGAGGGTGGTGGTGGTAGGTTGATGGTTTTTTTTTAGAGGGTGGTGGCTGCTTAGTTGTAGTGGCGGTTAAGAGGGGTGGTGGTGGTTGATTGAGAGGTTGGTGAGGCTATGGTGGTGTTAGCCATTTTAAGAAGAGAAGGTAGAAGGAAATAGAAGAAGGAAGATGGCCATTAAAAAGGAAGATGGAAGGAGGTGACCTGCTAAGCAAGTTTTGGGTAAATGGGTCCAAAATAAGAAGATAAGGTATAATGGTGGGATTATTTTGGAAGAAGTTGAAGGTGGGATTATTTTGAGCAGACCACCCAAAGGTGGGATTATTCTTTTCCATTTTTCCTATTTTATTTTATTTTATATTTTTTTTATTCATTTCGTGCATGTCTCTTTTTATGTGTTTTTTTAAAATTATTTTAGGATTTTCTATACGGATCTAAATCAAAGTGGTCACAATGAATTAGTCTTGATTTGTAATATATTAAACTCGCCTAGTAGAATGCGCTCTTTACGATATAAAACGACATATCTGTATATTAAAGCATTTGAATATTTGAGAAATCGGGCTAAAACACAAATGAAAGAAGATATTCAGGTGGAAATATTAGTGGTGTTCTAATATTTGTTTCGGCGCGAACGCTATATTTTTGTACAGTTCTCTTGTATATCTGGTCATTATTATAAGCTTTTGTCATACATTATTTGTTCTGTACTAATAACAAAAAATTAATGAAATTGATTTTTTTTTTTGGAAAAATTGCCAAGAATAAGCCAACCTTTGGGCGATCTTCCACAAATAAGCCAACCTTTTGAAAATCCAGAAATAAGCTAACCTTGTTATCATTTAAGCCAAAAATAGGTCAAATGATTATTTAACATGTTATTTTCTATTGTTTTTTATCACTATTTTACAATCATTCAACCTATTTTTTGCTTTAAATGATAACAATAACTTAAAAGAGCAGATAACTAATAGATTAAATAATCGTTTAACCTATTTTTGGCTTAAATGATAACAAGGTTAGCTTATTTCTGGATTTTCAAAAGGTTGTCTTAATTGTGGAAGATCGGCCAAAGGTTGGCTTATTCTTGGCAATTTTTCCTTTTTTTTTGCATATGAAATAATTTGTCTCTTACTTAATGTTTTTTTATATAACCATATATATGCTTCTTGCTTGCAAAAAAAAAAACCATATATATGCTTCTAGCTTGCCAAAAACAAAAAACACTATTTGTATCATGCCTTTTGAAGGCATGATCCAAATAACATACTATTTGGATCGTGCCTTTGAAGGCACGATGCAAATAACATCCTATTTGGATCGTGCCTTCAAAAGGCACGATACAAATAGTCAATTTATTTAGATCGTGCCTTCAAAGGCACGATCCAAATAGTCAGGTTATTTGCATCGTGTGCCTTCAAAGGCACGATCCAAATAGTCAGGTTATTTGGATCGTGCCTTTGAAGGCACGATCCAAATAAGGTAGCTATTTGTAACAGTTGCATTTGTAACGTCAAATGCACGATGCAAATAGCCTAAAATGCACGATGCAAATAGAGATTTCTCCACTAGTGCAGTGGTGACTCCTACCAGACCAAATTCACGTATGGCGTTAACGAGTATTCAAAACAACTCGTGACGTAGGCGGCCGGATCGGAAATTGACCCCTACAATTCCCTCACTTCTTCCCTTTTACATTTAAAGGAATTTTAACCAATTCAACATCATCTAATTTAGAAAGAAAAGAGTTTATACCTGGATTAGCTAAGTCACGACATTGTGTTATAATGGGGATTTTGCTATTCCCCTTCCTCTGCCCCGTAACTGTTGCAGCCGTGGTTGCCACCCTTGAAGAAGCTAAACCAACACTCACATGGACTGAACTGTCATACCCACCCAGCTCGTGGTCTTCAGCTAAGGAGGTCGAGGTTAGGGTTTGGCAACTTCGAACCCTCGATTTCTATGTGCGGTTTGGGCATTCAACAACATCCTCCACTAATCAAAAGAGTGGAGCAACATCGCCACCATCGGTGGCTGAGCTTGAAGGGCCTGCTAATAGCCTCGACGCATCATCCTCTATCTCTTCACGGATTAGATTTTTCTTCCATTGATTCTAGAGCATACACCTCCTTTGGGTAATGAGATTTTGTGCTTAGTAGTGGGAGCCAAAATCATTTTTTGAATTTCTTGTTGCAAATTATTTTGTGCGAAACATAAAGGAACAGCCAAGAAAATGTTTTCATGAATCAATTCAAACAATAGTTGTTCGATTTGTCCCAAATATTCTATAAAGTGTTTGATTTTTTGACAATTAAAGTGGGTGAAATAGTTGCAGCAGTGGACAACGGAGAGGAGGTGTGGAGTTTTTCGATGGGTTCTAGGCAGTTGGTTGCTTTATGGGTGGTCGGCTACCACTGACGCCATGGCTGGAGATGAAGATGGATGATAATTTAGGATGGATGATAATTTGACTGGCTAATCACCTATTGCTTTAGGTTAATATTATTACTAATTACTCCCTCCGAAACGAATTACTTGCAGCAATTTGACTAGCACATTCTCCTAGGCAAAATAAGGATATTGTGGTAGTATGTGGTATAATCATAAAAGTAAAAGAGAGAAAAGATAGATAAAAAGGAGGGAAAATAGTGGTCCCTACTTTTTAAAAAGCATTTAAATAAAAAAAATCTGACTTTTTACTAAGTCAGTGACGTGGGTTGGGGATGGGGGTACGTAAAGTGTGGGAAATTTTTCCGAAAAGACAAAATTTTCCCCTCCATAAATTCTTAAACATCTACCCTTTTAACAACTTCAGCCTTTAAAAGGCAATAACAATCCAAAAGTTTAGAACATTTCCAAACAGTAGCAAATCATCAGAAAGTTTGGAACTTTACATCCCAAAAAAAACAAAAACAAAGCAGTTTCATTAAATTACACCCAAAATACAAAAAAAAAAAAACAGTTGATCAATTTCTTCTCTTTATATTACACTTCTGCTGGCTGGTATGGATGACTATGATGAAGAATGGTTCTTTGTAGATAGGCTTCTCATAGAGGAAACCATGTCAGCTTCCATTGTGGTCAGAGACATATAGTGGGAAAAAGAGTTAGTGAGCAAAGAAAACCCTGATTTAACAGAAGAAAAAAGAAATCAGATTGTGTACACACTCTTATAGATTCGAACGGGCAACAAGCTTCCTTAGGGTTCTCAAACTAGACTTGCAAAACAAGTTGGAGTACATTAATCAACAATTCAAAGGTTGTTCAAAAAAGCACATGCAGCAACCGAGAGGGGGGAACCAATTGATGTTAGTACAAAAAGAAAAGGAAAATGTGGGAGGAAACGTATGTATGAGAACAATGAAGAATGGCTTGAATCTTGCCCTCTTCATTTAAGGGGGATTGTTAGGTCCTATGCAGGATACTTGAAGTGTTCCCATATGCACATATATATGGAGGTTGATAAAGGAAGGTGTGTTGAGAGCACACACATAAGCCACCCACCCACATGTTTCAGATGAAAACAAGGTGCAAAGAATGAAGTGGGTTTTATCCCACATAATTCACATTGATGAAAAATGGTTCTCCCTTAAACCGGGAACAAGACGTATGTACTTGCTCCCAAAGGAGACTGAACCTTATAGGTCATCTAAGTCAAGAAACTACTCTGTCAAAGTGATTTTCTTAGCTGCCACAGGAAGGCCTATATATGACGATGATGGCAACATGATTTTTGATGGTAAATTTGAGATTTGGCCATTTGTTGTTAGGGAGCAAGCAAAAAGAGGGATTCAAAAAAAGAGCAGCAGGGACTTAGTGTAATACCCCACATTTTTACTTCTTTTAAAATTAACGAATTTTGGGATTTAAATAATAAAAAAAATTTATTCATTTTCGATAACTAAATTTTGATTTTTTTTTTTTGAAATGAATTATGGGCACAAAGTTATTTTTGGAGAAAGGATCCTACTTTAAATTATTAGTCTATTTTCGTTTTCAATAATAAAAATTATATATTTTTGAAATATGTTAATTTATTCGATAATTTTCTACCTACCGATTTATTTTCACTAATTAGTTTCCAAATATATATAACTATTTAGTTTGAAAACATTTAGGATGTTATACCCCTAAATTTCGTGTTATGTTCATGTCATTATGTGTTAAATATTTTAAATTTATTTATCTAAATTTATTATTTACTTGTTTAAGAAAATATATATTTATATATTTTTACAATAAACAATGAAATTTGCGTGTTAAATGTATTTTTATTGTTCTTATAAAGAATTTTATTGTTCGACATTAAAATATACGTTATGTCGAGGCAATATTTATATTTACATATAGTTATGTAAATATGGATATTTAACATTGTCATTTAGGGAATTTATTTATATTTTGGGTTTAAACTAATTGTCAAAAAAAAGGAATTATGGCAAGGCAACCCGCGGGGGGGGGGGGGGGTTGGGCAACTGAAGCAACAAGAGGGGAAGGAGACTTTTGGCATGCAACCATAATTAATTATGGCTAATTGCTTCCATGAATTGCCCATTATGAAGCAATTAACTCCATTAATTAATTTTTTTAAAAAAAAAACTGTTCCACTCCTCATTTACCCTGCTGCCCGGTTTATATAAGCAGGGTGATGGAAATTTTTCGTTTCATTTCCATTCTGATTTTTCGTATGTTTTAGGTTATTTTTAGAAGTTATTTTTAGGTTATATTGTGGTGAAAGTTTCATGAATAAATTATTTTGGATTTTTATGCACAATTTATTAATTATGATAATCGTTGTGAGGAATTGTGTAAAACTTATTTCATGAAATTTTTGTGTGATATGTGTGATTATATAATCTGAATTTTTATATGTTTTTAGGCTAAAATAATGGTTTATGATTTATGTTGGTAATTTATTCAATAAGTGGTTGTAAAAATGTTTTTATGAATTGTTTGGCGAATTTCGCTTTAGTTCAATTTTTAGGTGAAATGCTGCACAAATTTTTAGTGATATCATGTTATATTTCTAGCCTTAATATATTCTGGTTTTATGGGTCAATTTCTTGATTTTTAAGGTTAAACATGTTTAGCTATTGAATTGGTTAATTTAGTATTTATTTAATTTATTGTATAACTTATGATGAAATTGTATAAAATATTTTCTGACAATTTATGCTGCTGGCAGTGTGGTATATGAAGGTTTTTAGCATGTTTTTAAATTTGTTTTAGACTTATATTATGCTTGGTTATGCCCTTAATGAATTATAGAATCAATTCTGCAAGTTTGATTAATTTTGAATAAGTTTTGATGATGATATTTGGTGTTGGTTAATTCTTGACAGCAGCTTTGTATGGTCTAAAATGATTTTTTATTGATGTATTTTGACCCTTAATCATGTTTTAAATGGTTACTAATTAATAGGAATTGTTTGGGTACAAGTTACTTGTTGCTTATTTGCACTAGTAGAAAAATCGTCATTGGATGCGGGGGTTTTAGGCCCTTTGGATGCGGTTCAGCCCCGCAGCCAATGTTGTAGCAGCCATAGGTCTATGACCTTTGGATGCGGTTCCACCCGCAACCATAAGTCACTAAAAAAAAAAAAAATTAATAATAATAATTTTTTTCTGGATTTCTTATTCCAAAAAAATTCCCATATATTACATATGCAAAAAATGATAATTTTTGACCTGATAAAAAATTACCATTACAATGTTACAAACATCAAAAAACACATTTTAACTTGTAGAAATTGTATATGAAAAAATAGCTAACATGGAATCTACTGACAAAAAAAAAAAAACCAAGCATAAAGCAACAACAGCAGCCCAGCAACAACAGCAGCACAATAACAACAGCAGCACTGCATGAAACCAAATCCAACTATAATAAGTTATATATATATATATATATATATATATATATATATATATATATATATATATATACAACATATACAATTATGGTAACAGCAACAACTAAATCAAATCAAATAGTCTAAAATCAAACCAAATACTTTGCTTAACAAATCATTACAAATCAATTTTGCGATGCATTCATAGTTAAGTTTATAACCCTAATTGATAATGTAATCAAAGAAATGCATATCATACTATTTGGAGCTGAAATTATAAAACTTTAAAGTCCCAAATTCATTCGAAATTATCAATTTGAATAAATTTTGAACTGAAAGTTAAGGTTAACATCAACCTAACATAAACACAGTCTAAAATCTCCTCCCCTACTACCCTCCTGTTGTCCCCCTACCCTACAACCCCCTACCCCTGCTGCCCCCTACCCCTGCTGCCCCCCTCCCCCTGCTGCCCCCCCTCCCCCCTACTTCCCCCCTGCAACCCTCTCCCCTACAGCCCCCTCCCCCTGCTGTCCCCCCTCCCCCCCTTGCTGTCCCCCCTCCCCAAAAAAATCTAAAAAAAAAAGCGAAAATCAACAAAAAAAACACAACTATATATATGACTTGAGCATAAGTTAAATTAAACAGACTTTCAGAAAAATTTCCAGACGCTAGTACATAAATTTGACTAGAGCGGGCATTTCTTTAACAACAAAATGATTTGCTTAGTTTAAATGGTTGTACTTCAAAGGAGAGACACTGCATTGAAATGGCTAAGAAAATGAATCCCGAAATAGGAAAAAAGAAAAGCTAATCATTTTACCATGTCAATCAAGCAAAATGGGCACCCATCCCCCATTCATGATCGACATAGTTAGATTTAGATCCTTGAGATGGCCCACGCAAGCGACAGTGAGATTGTGTAAAGCGATATGCAAGAGTGTTTAAAATTTGAATCAAGTGATTGGTTACATGTTTATTAATTATTAGAGTGATGCGATTGCGATCTCATGTCACAACTACGCCCCCATTTAAGAATCTAATCATTTACCATGTCAATCAAGCAAAATGGGCACCCATCCCCCATTCATGACTGACATAGTTAGATTTAGATCCTTGAGACAGCCCACGCAAGCGACAGTGAGATTTTTTGTTATCAGCAATAAGCAAAAGTATTTAACTAATCTGCTTGACTTCTTTGTCTTATAATTTTCAAAAGCAAAACTTTCAATAAAACAAAAAGGAAGAAATCCAATTGAATGTCCTATAACTTTGATTTGAACAAAAGTAAAGCGAAGGAGGAAAGCAAGAGAAACAAAATGAACAAAGCCAAAAGCAAAGTAAAAAAAAAAAATTAATAATAAAACAAGAGTAATTCAAAAGAAATCTAAACAAATCAAGAGAATCAAACCACAAGGCAAGCAAATTAGGCACATAATTCCCAAAATCATCAAATAAGGTTGTGGCACAACACCATCAACCATCCAGTGTCCTCAGGTCGGGAACCTCTTGCCCATGGTATTAAATCCGCATCACCGCATCGCGACCGCATTATAAAGGTTTTTGAGCTTACCATGACCGAGATATTAGGCCGCAACGGCCGCGAACCATCCGCATTGCCCGCGAATGTGATTCCGTGACCGTTACTGCGATCGCGACCGAAACCGAGATTTAAAACCATGCTCTTGCCCCTAACAAAGAAAACATCCTCAAACTACCGTCTCAATCCTATATATAATCCTAAAAAACTAAGCAAACCAAGAAATTAAAGGGGAGTTGGAAAGAACTCACCGAGGCATTATAATCTTGAGTTCTGATTGAGTCCACCGTAGCACCTCCTACCTATATGAGTCCACATGAAGCATGAGCAGTAACCACCAAGTGACCAATTTGCTACAAGAACTTGCCTACTAGCAACGTTGACAAAAGAAATTACCTCTTCTTTGCACCTTCCATATACATATATAACTATATAACCTACAATTCACCAACTTACTACAACAACTAACCCTCTAGCAACGTTGATAAATAATTCTCTTCTGTTGCACCTTCTAAATATATAAATAGATCTCCTGCAAAAAATAGCAAGAATAAGACTTTAGTACCTCAAACTTGTCCTCAACTTAACATAATATATATTATATATATATATATATATACACTATCATATTTACATGGATCAAAAATCATATAGTGATATAGAAGTGAACTATATACATTACCTTAATTATTGCTCATTGTGAACAAAAAATTCTAGTGCAAGACCATAACTTACTAACACATGAATAAGCAATCAAGTATGCCAAGCAATCAGAAAGAATGACTATTAGTTAGATGTAGCTTGGGACACAAAAACAGAACAATCTATTAGTTATATATAAGTTTTGGTGAGGTAGTTCTAGGCTTCTAGCTCATTCAAATAGTACACAACCTACATCATATATAATTAGCACAAGTATATGACTCAATGTTGTTTTCATATAATCAAGACAAGTATAAAGTAATCATACATACTGTCATAAGGATCAATTAGTAATGCCAAAATAATCATACATACAGTTGACAAACTAGCATTCCCAAACAAAACAAAATCAAGATAAGTATAAAGTAATTTGAGTTTAACTTCTCATGAAAGCAATTAGAGTCATAAAATTAATTAAAAAAAAAAACCAAGCATTAGATAATGGCATGTAATGATAACACTTAGTGGCAATAAAGAAATCAAGCCAAACACACTTACTTTGTTAGAAATAGAAGACAAAGGAAGAAAACGATTAGAAACCTGGCCAATTATCATACGGACTCGAGAAGAACCAAACCCTCTGCACAAATGATAAAATCAGCCCCAAAAATCAAATTAAATGAACGAAACAAGGAAACAAGGACTTTGAACGGTTTTAGGATTTCTTGTTGATAAGAATAATTTATTTACAACACAATGATCATTGCATGATTTGACTTGTACTTTTTCAAATCTAATATAGATGTTTATTTATTCTGGCCCGTTGGTAATTAGGAAGAAGAAAAAATTCCAAGAGAACTCTCCAAATAAAAGTGTTCGTATAGCAATTAATTTATGTACTATAAATTTGGATTTCTTTGCTTTTGATGCGTTTTCTCTGGGGGATCCAGATATTTAATGATAGTCTATAAAGACAGTTGAAACTTAGATGTAGTACGCTGCTATTGCATTTTGAAATTTGGCAAGGAAGCAAGGAAGCAATTGTGACCAAAATTATCTAAAAATATAGCGAAAATAAGGCAGAAAAAAAATTCAGAATCCGTAAAATCGCAATGAAGCAATCGACCAAAATCCTAACTCAACTGATTGAAAACTCCCCAAATAAGAAATTAAACCCTAAAAAACTATAATTCAATCCTAAAACCTAAAAACCCTAAAAAAGAAGAACAATTACCTGGCTTCTGGCTGTTTGACGAGTGGTGACTAGTGGTGGGCTGGTGGCTTTGATCGACGAAGCTATCGGAAGAGAGAAGAGAGCAGGGGCGGCGGGCGGTGTCGTTCGAACACTGCCAGAGAGCAAAGATCGAGAAGGTCGCCCGAATAACATAAACCAAAAAAAAACGACCAAAAACTGCCGCATACCTGCTTCGAACGGCTCGGGATACTTATCCCTCATCGAAGCTTTCGTCTCCCACGTAGCCTCTTCGAACTTCTGACTACGCCAGAGTACCTTAACCAAATGCACCACCTTACGCCGCAACATCCGATCCTGGCGATCCAAAATCTGCACTGGCTTCTCTTCAAAGGTCAAGTTCGGCTCGATCTCTGACGATTCCACAGGAATAATGTGAGAAGGGTCATTCACGTACTTCCGTAGCTGGGATACATGAAATACATCGTGAACCTTTGATAGATCCGGAGGTAACGCCAATCGATAAGCAACTTCCCCGACCCGATGTAAAATCTCATATGGCCCGACATACTTGGGTTTGAGCTTACCCTTCTGGCCAAACCGAATCACACCCTTCATCGGAGACACTTTCAGCAGAACCTTATCACCTACCTGAAACTCCAACGGCTTCCGTCGACGATCAGCATACGACTTCTGTCGACTCTGAGTTGCCTGCAATCTTGCCCTGATGATCTTGACCTGCTCCACCGTGTACCTGATATGATCAGGACCAATTACCAAGGCATCGCTGATGTCGCTCCAACAAGTAGGGCTGCGACACTTGCGCCCATACAATGCCTCATAAGGAGCCATCTTAATACTAGCGTGATAGCTGTTGTTGTACGAAAATTCCACCAAGCTCAATGACTTAACCCAAGTCTGCTGGAAATCCAACGCACAAGCCTGTAGCATATCTTCTAGCGTCTGGATGGTCCGTTCCTTCTGCCCATCTGGGGCTGCGTGAAAGTCTGTACTCAAATTAAGCTTAGTCCCAAAAGCCTCTTGCAAAGACTTCCAGAACCGTGACAAAAATCGGGGATCTCGGTCGGACATGATATCCTTAGGTAAACCATGCAACCGTATGATCTGCCTCGAGTAAGCTTCTGCCATCTTCTCCATTAACCATGTTACCTTCATCGGAATGAATCGGGCGAATTTGGTCAGACGATCCACGATTACCCAAACGGTATCCAAACCTATAGATGTCGCTGGTAGGCCTACTACGAAATCCATGAATATGGAATCAAACTTCCATGTGGGTATCGGCAATGGCTTCAACAGTCCACCTAGTCTTTGGTGCTCAATCTTAACCTTCTGGCAGGTGAGACACCGCGCAACGAAGTCTGCGACTTCCTGCTTCATTATCGGACACCAAAAATATTCCTTCAGGTCCTTATAGAGCTTCCCACCACCTGGATGCACCGAATAGGGAGTATTGTGAGCCTCTTCCATGATCCGATTTCTCAGTCTCGAATTCTGGGGCACACACCACCTGTTGCGGAGTAGAATTTTAGTATCCATTAGGTGAAAATAGTTTAACTATAACTTTTAACTCCATTACCTGTTGCGGAACTTCATACCGCCGTCTGAATCAATCATGAAGTCTTCTCCCTTGCCTTGAAGTTTGGCTTCACGAATCTTCTCGAGCTGCGGGTCTTCTATTTGACTTTCCCGTAACTCTTGGTACAAGATGGGTTCAACACTCATGGCATTCAGATAAATTCGCGTGCTACCCGACATTACCATCTCAATCTCCATTCTGCGAAGATCTGCGCAAATTTCCTTAGGTAAAACCGCCATCCTATTAAGTGAATGGTGATCCTTACGACTAAGGGCATCTGCCACCCTGTTGGCCTTTCCTTCACAATAGTCAATTGAGAGGTCATAATCCTTGATCAACTCGAGCTACTGTCGCTGCCTCATGTTGAGCTCTTTTTGAGTGAAGATGTACCTCAAGCTCTTATGATCAGTGAACAACTTGCAAGTAGCTCCATAAAGATAATGTCGCCAAATTTTCAAGCGAACACTACAGCTGCCAACTCTATGTCGTGAGTAGGGTAATTCTGCTCATGAACCTTGAGTTGTCTTGTAGCATATGCAATCACCTTGCCTTCTTGCATCAGAACACAACCTAGACCCTTCTTGGATGCATCGCTGTAGACCTCATAACCTACACCTTCATTTGGCAAAGCAAGGACTGGTGCAGATACTAGACTCTGTTTGAGGGTCTAGAATGCTTCTTCACACAGATTTGACCACACGAACTTGCAGTCTTTGTGTGTTACAATTTGGTCATAGGTGCTGCTATCTTGGAGAAATCTTTCACAAATCTCCGATAGTAACCTGCTACAGAAATTTCACAGGTAAATATTCGTGCATGCATAGCTAATTCAACTTTCTCAGATGCTTTGCAATTACCTGCTAGGCCAAGAAAACTTCGGATCTCAGCCACGTTCTTAGGACTGTGCCAATCCACTATTGCCTTTACCTTAGCTGAATCTACCTTGACACCATCCGCATTGATCACATGCCCTAGAAAGGCTACTTCCTTGAGCCAAAACTCGCACTTAGAGAACTTTGCAAACCACTTCTGGGCTCGCAAGACACCTAACACCATATGTAAATGCTGAGTGTGATCTTGTTCACTCTTCGAATATATGAGAATATCGTCAATGCACACCACCACACACACATCCAAGAGATGATGATAAGTCCAGTTCGTCTGATCCATGAAAACAGCAGGAGCATTAGTCAAATTGAACGACATTACCTCAAACTCATAGTGCCCATATCTAGTGCGGAAAGCAGTCTTCGGTCTATCTTCCTACTTCACTGGAATCTGATGATACCCTGACCTGTGATCAATCTTGGAGAACACACTGGCTCCCTTCAACTGATCAAATAAATCTTCAATCCTGGGCAAAGGATATTTGTTCTTGATCGTCACCTTGTTGATTTCTCGATAATCGATACATAACCGCATGCTGCCGTCCTTCTTCTTGACGAACAGTACCGGAGCACCCCACAGAGACACACTGGGCCTTATGAAACCCTTGTCAATCAAATCCTGCAAACTGGGTCTTCACCTCCTTCAACTATGCAGGGGCCTTACGA
Source organism: Salicornia ramosissima (assembly GCA_951394345.1). Lineage (NCBI taxonomy): Eukaryota > Viridiplantae > Streptophyta > Magnoliopsida > Caryophyllales > Amaranthaceae > Salicornia > Salicornia ramosissima. The sequence goes on along the minus strand of OX596236.1, from coordinate 28,594,406 downwards.
TATGGAGCCTTCGAAATTTGAGCTGTTCCGGGCACCATATCGATGTTGAATTCCATTTCTCGTTCTGGTGGTATCCCTGGCAACTCTTCCGGGAACACGTCTGCATACAACCGAACCACAGGAATGGCTTCTAACTTCTCTTCTTTGGTCATGTCTTTAACTTGACATAAGTACACCGACTCACCTTTGCGCTGCAGACTGCGCACCTTCATTGCCGACACTATCTTCACACCTTTACTCATGGGCTTCCCAACATGGGTTACCCTTTTTGCGTTGGGACCACGTAAAGTGAAGGCTTCATCTTGGCATCGAAAGGTTGCTTGATACTTGGCCAACCAATCCATTCCCAAGATCACATCGAACTCGATCATCGGAAATTCCTTCAAATCAGCTTCAAACGGTACTCCTGAGATTACAATGGAAATACCTTTGTATTCCCGATGGCAAGCAAAATCCTCTCCCGAAGGAAGAGTTATCACAGATTTGACCGGAGACTCTCCATTCAGGTTAGCTTTTACAACAAAAGATCTAGCAACAAAAGACAGAGTAGCACCCGTATCAAACAAAACATAAGCATCAATATCATGGACAAGGAAGGTACCCGTGACCACATCTGGCTGAGCATCTGCCTCCTCCTGAGTCATGCAGAAGATTCTGTTCTTCACTAGTGCTAGGCTAGTCGTTGCTAGACGTTTCTTAGGACAGAACACCGACTTGTGACCTTCTTGACCACAATCAAAGCACACGATTGGCGAACCATCACATCTCTTGACCGGGTTATAATCTTTCTTGCAGCCTTGACAGATCCTCGGGCCCTGACTTGGAGCTGGTCGAGCACTCTGCTGAGGTTTCAGAGTAGACTCGAACCGAGACTTCTTTGCTGGTGCTGGAGTATGAACCGCAGGCACCCTTTTCTTAGTTGTTTCTTCATTGGAGATCGACGATTGAATTTCTAGAGCTACCTCGTACGCCTTCTGGAAAGTCGATACTCTGCTACTGATCACATGAACCCGAATGTGAGGGTCCGTCTTCTTTATGTACCGCTTGACTCTCTCAGCTTCAGAAGGAATGACCGCGGTAACGAACCAAGAAAGCTCTGTAAACTTGTCCGTATAAGCTTGGACGGACATGCTGCCTTGGGTGAGCGAGAGGAATTCTTCCTGTTTCTGCCATTTTAGCTCATCAGGGTAAAACCGTTCCTGCATCTTCTCGGTGAAGTTTTCCCAGTTCAGCACTAGTTCTGTTTCGGGATTGGCCCGTAATGTACTCCACCAGTTGTCAGCTTCGCCCCTTAGATAATAGGACGCTATCGGAACTCTTTCCCGCTCAGAACATGCAAGGGCATGCTTCCGCATTTCTCGGATCCAGTTCTCGAGAACGGTCGGGTCTGCTGCCCCATCATAGACTGGCGGTCGGAGTCGTGCAACCCGATCGAAAGACGACTGATTGTTTTGAGGTTGGACACTCTTCTAAGCTAAAGTGAGGATAACATCCTCCAAAGCTCGGCGTCTGAAGCGAGAAATGCGTTCTGGAGTCGACATGCTACAAAATAACGATTTAGGTTATTAAGAACACAAGTACGTACTAACGTTAAGAAATGAGAAAAATAATAAAATATCGTATCCCAGGCTTCTACCCATAGCTTCACTCACTTAGGTTTTCCATTTTAGGCTATGTTTCACTCGTGATTCATAAAACGCTCATCTTTCAAGCTACTTATGGAGAAGTAACTTTTAGGGTATTAACCTATGCTCTGGTACCAACTGTAACGACCCGACTCTTATAGGCTGTCGATATACGAAGGGAAATCGACAAATGGATCATTACCAAACGAACTTAAAGAATATTGTTATTATTAAAGATCATTATTCCATTTATTAACTAATAATTAAATAAAAGTCTCAAAAGTCCTTAGATAAATCCAAATTACAACTTAGATTGTCTTTCCCAACAGGCTGGGCGAAACTAAATAGTTAAGAAATAAAATAGCATAAGATAGACTCCGGGCTCTCTCTATAAGACTCAACAAAGCACACAACCCAAACCAAACGTAAGCCCACTTATGCGTCTGCATCGTCACCTGAAATGGGGGGGTCCACCGTCAGTGGCGAGTAACTAGGTTGTCCCGCTTAAATGAGGGACCATGAACCATATAATATCATAGAATTAACCAAGAAAATCATACAAAAATACATGAAAATACGTATAAAAATACATACGAAATACGTATAAAAATACATATGAAATACGTATAAAAATACATACGAAATACGTACGGAATACGTACAATATACGTATGAAGTACCTGAAAATTACGTATAGAAATACATACGAATACATACAAAATACGTATAGATACGTATACAAATACCTGTAGAATACATATAGGGGTACCTACATATATATACACATATACATACATAATCACATACATAATTACATAATAAAATACATACTTATCAGATGTACGCAGCGGAAGACTTAACACATCATACTTATACAATACATAAATATCATACATTCATATAAATACGTTAATACATACATAATCATAGCCAACCCGTATAATACTCATCTTATCAAATTATTACCCAAAATCCTTCTTTTAACCATCTTCTTAACTTTATGGACCGGTCATTAAAGCTCGTAAGAATGCCCGTGTACATCCCAACTTTCCTAAAATGCGCCGGGAAAAACCCGTGTATTCTACCCGTAGCTCTCCTTTGCAAGAACTAAGCCTAAGCTATGGCCATAACTCCTAAATAGTAGCCCGTGTACTACTCACTTAGACGACTACACATCTTAAGATACAAAACTTCCGGAGACCGCAGTAGGGCAGTGGCTTCGACTTAACCTAATCTGATGACCCGTGTATCACCAAACAGGCGTCCGTTATCTTATCTTATCGACATGGTCATCGTGAGACCAATACTTCTTATCATCTTATAACTTACTCTTATAATCATTTATTCCTTTTCCTTCATATTGCAACTTATCTTATTAATTCCTTTTTGTTCCTTTAATTATATTAATTCCTAAAAATTACAAACTAAATTATTATAAGCCAAATATTAAACTAAAATTGATGATAACCTTTTATGTACCACTCGACATTTTCAGCATTTAGAAAAATAATTAATTCAATTCCTTAAATAAACATATAAACAATTTAATAAATCAATCCAATAAACAATTAATCATGTAAACTATCAATCATCAATTAATATTACATATAACAAGATAAAAATCCTCTTTTCATATTTTATTCCATTCGACATTTATATATAAAACAACCAAAACTCACACTTTAAATTAATTAAATACAATCATCAATAATTAATCATATAAACTTAAATCATACTTTAAACAATAAATCATCAAATTTGAACCACAACAAGATCAAAATCATTACTTTGTTATACATGAACCACACGGCCTTCTTGGATTTAAAACAATATAAAGATTAATTTCAAGTATTAATAGTATCATGGTTAAATTAAAGATTTAAATCAAGATTATCAACAATAATTCAAGATTTATCAAGATTCAACAATAAAAATTAGGTTTTTAATTCCCTTAATTACTTTATGTCACTCGACATTTTATATAACATGAAGAAAATAGTAATTTTAATTCAAGGCTTTAACTAACAATTAAATTATCAAGATTTTCAATTTAATTCAAGAATAAGATTCAACAAGTTATCATGCATTTATTCATTATAAACATATAACTAAAGAAACTATTTCATGCGTAGAATTAATTATAACAATCAAAGATTCATAAAGATTACATAAAATATCAAGAACAATATCATGATCAACATGTCATATGGTTCGAACTATACTAACCTAACATGACACTAATTCTATTAATTTTTCCTAGTTTAATCCTAATTAACTATATGGAAAACTATACCTAATCTAAGAAAGTTAGTCTAGTTACCTGGAATTAGGAAGAAAATCAAGAAAAGTATCCCTTGGGTACTCGAAAAATACACGGCCAATCAAGGAGGTTTTTTGGGTTCTTTGAGAGTTTTTGAGTGTTTGAAGTTAGAGTAAAAGAATATGAGTATTCCTCCTTATAAATAATTTATAAAGGACAAAAGATTAAATAAAGAGGAAAATAAAATTAGAGGGGGCCGAATTATTTGAGTGAGGGTAGGAGAGATTGAGTAATTTTAGGAGGCTAGATATGAGGTTAATTAAAAATAGGGTTTTTAGATTAATTATCTAAATAATAAAAGTAAGTAATAAGGAAAATATTCCTTGGCCATGTATAGGGGCCGGCCATGGGACACAATCATTGGGTCATTGGGCCTAATTTCGAGATAAAGGAGAATTTAAGAAAATACAGTCCAAATATCTGGGCCTTTTGGACTTAGAATATTAAAATAACATTAATTAACTGCGAAATTTTCTGCCCCTAAATTTCGGGTTATTACATGGATGCACCGAATAGGGAGTGTTGTGAGCCTCTTCCATTATCCGATTTTTCAACCTCGAATTCTGGGGCACACACCACCTATTACGGAGTAAACTTTAGTATCTATTAAGTGAAAACAGTTCAATTAAAAACTCTTAACTCCTTTACCTATTACGGAACCACATACTGCCGTATGATTCAATCGTGAAGTCTTCTGCCTTGCCTTGAAGTTTGGCTTCACGAATTTTCTCGAGCTGCGGGTCCTCCTTCTGAATTTCTCGTAACTCCTAATATAGACTGGGTTCAACACTCATAGCGTTGAGATAGCCTCGTGTACTACCCGACATTACCATCTCAATCTCCATTCTGCGAAGATCAGCACAGATTTCCTTAGGAAAAACCGCCATCCTATTGAATGAATGGTGATCTTTTTTACTGAGGGCATCTGCTGCTCGGTTGGCCTTCCCTTCACAATAGTCAACTGAGAGGTCATATTCCTTTATTAACTCGAGCCATCGTTGCTGCCTCATGTTGAGCTCCTTCTGAGTGAAGATATACTTCAAGCTCTTATGATCGGTGAATAGTTTGCAAGTAGCTCCATAGAGATAATGTCGCCAAATTTTCAAAGCGAACACCACTGCTGCCAACTCTAAGTCGTGAGCAGGATAGTTCAGCTCATGAACCTTGAGTTGCCTCGAAGCATATGCAATCACCTTTCCTTCTTGCATCAGCACACAACCTAGACCCTTTTTGGACGCATCACTATAAACCTCGTACCCCACACCTTCATTTGGCAGGGAAAGAACTGGCGTAGATACAAGACTCTTCTTGAGGGCCTGGAACGCTTCTTCACACTGATCTGTCCACAAGTACTGCAATCCTTGTGCAACAATTTGGTCATAGGTGCTGCTACCTTGGATAAATCTTTCACAAATCTCCGAGAGTAACCTGATACAGGAATTTCACAGATAAGTATTCATGCATATATAGCCAAATTAGCTTTCTTAAATGCTTTAAGTTACCTGCTAGGCCAAGAAAACTTTGAACTTCGGCCACGTTTTTAGGACTGTGCCATTCCACTATTGCCTTTATCTTGGCTGGATCCACTTGGACACCGTCTGCATTGATCACATGCCCTAGAAAGGCCACTTCCTTGAGCCAAAACTCGCACTTCGACAACTTTGCGAACCATTTCTGAGCTCGTAAGACGTCTAGCACCATATGCAGATGTCGAGTATGATCTTGTTCATCCTTCGAATATATAAGAATATCGTCGATGAACACCACCACACAAACATCCAAGAGATGATGGAAAGTTCGGTTCATCTGATCCATGAAAACTGCAGGAGCATTAGTTAAACCGAACGGCATTACCTCAAAATCATAGTGCCCGTATCTGGTGCGAAACGCGGACTTTGGTATATCTTCCAGCTTCACTGGAATTTGATGATAACCCGACCTGAGATCAATCTTAGAGAACACACTGGCTCCCTTCAACTAATCAAACAAATCCTTGATCCTGGGCAATGGATACTTGTTCTTGATGGTCACCTTATTGAGTTCCCGATAATCAATGCACAATCGTATGCTGCCATCCTTCCTCTTGACGAACAATACCGGAGCACCCCAAGGGGACACGCTGGGCCTTATGAAACCCTTTTCTATCAATTCTTGCAACTGGGTCTTCAACTCCTTCAGCTCTGCAGGGGCCATACGATATGGAGCCTTCGAGATTGGCGCAGTTCTGGGCACCAAGTCTATATTGAACTCCACTTCACGTTCTGGTGGTATTCCTAGCAACTCCTCTAGAAATACGTCTGCATAATCCCGAACAAATGGAATGGCCTCCAACTGTTCTTCTTTGGTCAAGTCTTTGACTTGACACATGTATACTGTTTCACCCTTGCGCTGCAGGCTACGCATCTTCATTGCATACACCACCTTCAGACCTTTGCTCATGGTCTTCCCGACATGGGTTACCCTTTTCGCGTTGGGTCCTCGCAATGTAATAGCCTGATCGCTACAACGAATAGCTGTTTGATATTTTGCTACCCAATCCATCCCTAAGATTACATCAAACTCTATCATAGGGAATTCCTTCAGATCTGCTTCAAACTGCACTCCCGAGATAACGATGGGAGCATCTTTGTATTCCCGATGACAGGCAAAATCCTCTCTCGAAGGTAAAGTTATCACAGATTTGACAGGAGACTGTAATGACCCAGATTTTATCGGTATTTTTGCCGGTATTTATGTGTATTTATGTTTGTTATGTGCTAGTTCAAATTAATTTTTGAACTATTTATTTTAATTTTATATGAATAATTTCGATTTAATCGAAATGTTTATTTCTTAGTTTTTATTATTTATGTTAATTATTATTTAATTAATTAGAATTTTATTTATTTAATTTTCTAATTAATTATTTAGTATTTTGGGTGAAATCGATTTGGGCATGATTAATTATGCGGTTTTCGCAAATTAGCCCAATTGATCACGAGAGCCCAATTTAGGCCCAAGTAACCCCCATGGCCGGTTTTTAGCAAGCTTGGCAAGGCTTGCCACTTGCTTTGTTTTCACACTCAACCAACTTCTATAAATAGAAGGGGTTAGTGAGCCTTATGATCATTTTTGCCATTTGCCTTTAGCACTCTTGCCATCAAAATTCAATCAACACAAATTCCCTCCACTTTCTCTTGCCTCACGCCATTTTTGATGAACAAGCCATCAATTGTTCATCATTAATTCTAACCTTGAACTTAAAGATTCAAAGTCTATTGATCTTTAAGTATTCTAAACACAATCTAAACCCATTTGTTTTATTCAAAGATCGTTGGTCCGGGTTTGCTCGTGTTCGTGTGGGGGTTGTTCGAGTGGACCGTGGTGGTGTTCGAAAGGGTGGGCCGTGCTCGTGGTGGTGCAGCTGTGCAGACGGGCCGTGCAAGGCGTGTTCGTGCTGGGGCTGCCGTGCTGGACAGCCGTGCCACGGTGGCTGTGCTCGTGTGTGCAAGGCGTGCCGTGCGTGTTTTGGGCCGTGTTGTGTGCCGTGTTGGTGCTTGTTTCCGGGCAGCAACTTTTGTGTGTTGAATTGTGTGTAATCTTCAATAAGGTAACATACTAACTCAACTTAATTGGCATACCTTGTTTATAGTGTAGATTAAAGGCATGTTTGGGTTGATTGTTGTTGAATACCTATGATTTCATGTATGGTTTCTAAATCTGATTTTCATATGCTTATATGATGTTTTAGTGATGATTTTTTATGATATTATGATTGATTATATGTTGTTTTGTGTTCATGAATATTATGTTAAAGTTTGATGAATTTTAGTTAAAGTTAAAGTTGAATTTTCGAATGTATAATGTTGATGTTATGCGTGTGTTTTGATGAGTTTGGATGAATTCTTGATTGAAGATCTTGAATCTTGATTGAGTTCTTGATTGAAGATCTTGAATCTTGAATGAGTTCTTTATGAGTTCTTTATGAGTTCTTTGAGTTCTTTATGAGTTCTTGATGAGTCTTTATGAGTTCTTGGTTGAATCTTGTAAGTTAAAGAAAACGGTTTAAAGAATAAAGAAAGTTAAAGAAAGTGTTTAATTTGGTTAAAGAATGATTAAAGATTAATGATTAATGATTGGTTAGACTCAAGAATAAGGCTAGAGGCAGTTCTTGAGAATAACTTCGATGTTTTAGCTAGTTAATTTCAAGAATCGAGGCTTTAGGCAGTTCTTGAACTTAATATAGTTATGTTGGATAATAATGATGATAATTGATGAAAATGATTAAATGAATTAATTAAGTATTTAGCTTGATTTCATTTCTAGACGCCCTGAACTTAGAGTAAGATTCTTAGTTTTCGGGTTAAGACGTTGCCCCTAATCCATCCGCGGTATTGGGTTAGTTGGAGTCATACTATGTGATCTTTGTGAATTCCAGTAAGATTGGTTTCACGGGACATGGATTTCTAGTAAGATTGGTTTCATGGGGTTTGGGAGTAAGATTCTCAAATCCGAACATAGTAGAAAGTTCGAGCGCGTAAGATGCGTTCGTACGAGCACAGTCCGGTCTAGACTATGGATGATTGCGCCAAAGATAGTTGATTAGGTTGGTTTGAGTCGAGTTCACGTTTTGGGTTGTTCTCGTACTTTGTTTAATGATGTTGATCGTTTGATTTATGCTATGTACATGTGCGTTCCCATTAGGGTGAGTCAGTTATGTTACTCGCCACTGATGGTGGACCGTTGTTGTATTTTTCAGGTACTTCAGTTGATGATGCTCTTGCCTAGTTTTGGGTTGGGCGAGCGACGTTGTTTCTTGTGTTGTCTGTTGTATTTACTGTTTTCTTAGCATTAGTTACCGACAGTATTTGTTTAGATGTTATTTCATTACTTTTGGACTTTTATATGTTGTTTAAAGACTCTGACATGTAGTTGGAGTTAACTCGTATTATAGTATTTCTAGTTTGACTTTTGGATTAGTTTATGTACAAACTTGTGGGTATTTGTACTTTTGGTCGTTTAATAACAATATTTGAGGAATTAGTTTTATTTCTTAAGTATTTGAGTTGTAGTTTCTAACTACTCGACTCGTCGGTTTCTTCCGCGCCGATTTAAGCGAGTCGGGTCGTTACAGAGACTCTCCTGTCAGGTTAGCTTTCACAATAAATGATCTTGCAACAAATGATACAGTGGCATCCGTATCAAACAAAACATACGCATTAAGATTATGGACAAGGAAGGTACCCGTGACCACATCTGGCTGAGCATCCGCCTCCTCCTGAGTCATGCAGAAAATCCTGTTCTTTACCGGTGCCGGACTACTAGTTGCAGCTGGGCGCTTCTTAGGACAGAACGCCGACTTGTGACCTTCTTGACCTCATTCAAAGCACACGATCGGTGACCCATCACATCTCTTGTTCGAGTGATACTCTTTTTTGCAGCCTTGACAAATTCTCGGGCCTTGACTGGGAGCTGGTCGAGCACTCTGCTGAGGTTTCTGAGTTGAATCGAACCGAGGCTTCTTTGCTGGCACTGGCGCTGGAACCGAAGGCACCCTCTTCTTAGCTGTTTCCTCCTCGGAGACTGACGCATGAATTTCCAGAGCCACTTCATACGCCCTCTGGAAGGTCATTGCTCCGCTACTAATCATATGAACCCGAATGCGAGGGTCCATCTTCTGTATGTACCTCTTGACTCTCTCGGCTTCAGAAGGAATGACTGTAGAAGCGAACCGAGATAGCTCTGTGAACTTGTCAGTGTAAGCTTGAACGGACATGCTGCCTTGAGTGAGTGTGAGGATCTCTTCCTGCTTCTGCCACCTTATCTCATCAGGATAGAATCGGTCCTAGATCTTTTTGGTGAAGTCTTTCCAGTCCAAGACTAGATCTGTCTCGGGGTTGACCTGCAAGGCACTCCACCAGTTATCAGCTTCGCCCCACAAATAGTAAGATGCTATTGGGACTCTTTCACTCTCGGAACAAGCTAGAGCATCGAACAATTTCCGCATTTCTCGAATCCAGTTCTCGAGAACGGTTAGGTCCGCTGCCCCATCGTAGACCGGAGGTCAAAGTCGCGCAACTCGATCAAACGAAGACTGGCCGCTCGACGGTTGGACGCCTCTCTGAGTCAGAGTGAGGATAGCATCCTCTAAAGCTCGACGCCTAAATCGTGAGTTCGTTCCGGGGTCGACATGCCACAAAATAATGACTTGGTTAGCATAATTATACATGCACCAAAATCACAAAAGAAGCTCGGTAAAGTACAAAATATCCTATCCCAGGCTTCTACCCATGGCTTCACTCGCTTAAGTTTTCTATCTTAGGCTAAGTTGCACTCGTGATACATAAAGCGCTCGTCTTCCAAGATAATTATGAAGAAGTAACTTTCGGGTATTAACCTATGCTCTGATACCAACTGTAACGACCCGACTTTTATAAGCTGTCGATTTACGAAGGAAATCGACAAATGGATCATTACCAAACAAAACATATTAAAATATTATAAGTTCAAGAGTTTATTTTATTGATCATTAACTAATGGAAAGATAAAATGTCCAAAAGTCCAGCAAACTACCAAAATCCATTACATATGAGATCTTGACCCAACAGGCTGGGTATACTTTAAATGATAGAAAATAGAAAATAGCATAATGTTCGGGTTTATTCTAATAAGCTTGCAAAAACACAAAGCCCGACCCAAGCGATAGCCCAGTTATTCTTCTGCCTTATCATCTGAAATGGGGGGGGGGTCCACCGTCAGTGGCGAGTAACTAGGCTGTCCCACTTAAATGTGGAACAATAAACCATATAATATCATAGAATCAACCAAGAATACATACAAAAATTTCATGTATAAACGTAGAAAAACACATGCCAATACATATAAAAATACATACAAATACGTATAAAAATACCTGCAAATACGTATAAAAATACATACACAATACGTATAAAAATACCTATAAATACATATAAAAATACCTGCATAGACGTATAAATATACATACATAAATACATACATTTCAGACGTACACAACAGAAGACTTAACATACCATACTTATAATATTACATACATAAATCCATAAATTCATACTTAAATAACATAACATCATATAAACAATATACCAACCCGTGGATTACATAACTTATCATATTATTTCCCGTATTCCATCTTAACCATCTTCTTATGTTCATGGAGCGGTCATTATAGCTCGTAAGGATGCCCGTGTACATCCCAACTTTCCTAAAATGCGCCGGGAGAACCCGTGTATTCTACTCGTAGCTCTCCTTTGCAAGAACTAAGCCTAAGCTATGGCCATAACTCCTAAATAGTAGCCCGTGTACTACTACTTAGACGACTACACATCTTAAGATCCAGAACTGCCCAGAGACCGCAGTAGGGCAGTGACTTCGAATTAACCTAATCTGGTGACCCGTGTATCACCAAACAGGCGTCCACTTCTTATCTTATCTTATCTTATCGACATGGCCATCGTGCGACCAATACTTCTTATCATCTTATCATCTTATTCTTATTCTTATCATCCAATTAATCCGTTTTCGTTAATATTTCAACTTATCTTCTTAATTCTTTCTTATTTCTTTAATGAAATTAAATCTTTAAATCATAAACTAAATTATTATAAGTCAAATTAAATTAAATTGATCATTCTTTTATGAAGTCACTCGACATTTTTTAAATAAAACAATTTATCAAAATCAACTTCTTTAAATAATCACACAAACAATTCAATAGATCAACTAAATCATCAAATAAATAAATAAACCAACAACTATCAATTAATATTGCATAAAACATGAAAAAAATATTCTTGATCATCATCATAACCACTCGACATTTTCATCAAAAATTAGCAAAATTAGTACTCTAAATTTATCAAACACAATTATCATAAATCAATCATATAAACTTAATAATAAGTAATAAAATCATAAATTAAACATTGAATTATCAAAACATGAATCAAAACAAGATCAAAATCAAAATTTTCCCTTTTTCATATAATAATACTCGGCCAATATGATAACAATATCACACGAAATTTTTGTCCAAATTATATTCTTAATTATCATAAATTAATTATATAAGCAATAATATATACTATAAAATCATAATCTAATCAATAATTAAGAAATTATACTAAACATAGATAAAAAATCAAGACTTTATATTACATAGATATTCGGCCATCAAGAATATATAACATGTTCAAGATTAATTTCAAGAACTCATATATTATGGTTATCATATTATTAGATTATCTTTAAACTACTAATTAATTAACAAAATCAGGAATAGACCTATAATTGTACAAGAAAAATTGAATCTTTAATTCTTTTTACCTTCTTGGCCACTCGAAATTTTTGAGAGAATATGATCAAGATTATAATTTTGAATTCAAGACTTTACTTACGCAATTTAATAATTTATAAACATGCTTTTAGATCAAGAAAACATCTTAAAATCATCATGGAATTTAGCATGGGACTCGACATAATCACGCATGAACAAAGAATCAAATTCGAAAATTAACATGAAATTATTCTAATCTAAACATAAAATTTAAGGTAATATATTGTGCATAGAATTAATTAAAAACACCAAGATTCATGAAAGATTGCATGAAAATATCAAGAAACAACATGAACAATACTCATATGAAGTTCGAACCTTAAACCCCTATCATGATACTAATTCATTCAATTTCCTAGTTTAATCCTAATCAACTATATGGAAAATTAATCCAAATTCAAGGGAGATAGTCTAGTTACCTTGAATTAGGAAGAAAACAATGAAAATTTTTAATGGTTGGTTCGAAAATCACACGGCACACAAGGGGTTCTTTGTGAATATTTTAGAAGTTAGAAGTTAGGGGAAGTAAAATATGAGTTTAGTTCCCTAAATAAATATATAGAAGAAAAGAATCAATTCAGTAAAATAAAGAAAGGGGGGCCGTATGGTTTAGAGGGGAAATAGGTGGACGTTGAGTGAGAATAGGAGACTTGGTAAAGATTAAATAAAAATTAGTTTTTTAATTTAGGAGGATAACATTTATATAATTAGATATAGAATTATCTAATTAATAATAATAAATTAAAAGAAAAATAATCCTTGGCCACATATAATGAGGGCCGGCCAAGGGAAGGGAGAATTGGGTCATTGGGCCCAATTTTAAGATAAGGAGAAGAAATTAAAAATTAAACAGTCCAATTAATTGGGCCTTTTGGACATGGAATACTAAAATAATAATAATTAACCACGAAATTTTCTGGCCCAGAATTTCGGGTTATTACTTTTCGTCCCGAAATTTAAGGCAAAGGAGATTGCTCACCCACAAACAACTCCGGGTACTTCTGCTTCATGGACGCCTCTGTCTCCCAAGTCACTTCCTAAAGATGCTGATTTCTCCACAACACCTTGACTAGCTGAACTTGCTTATGTTGGAGGGTCCTCACTTCGCGATCCAAGATCTGAACTGGTCGCTCCTCGAACGTCAGATTCGGCTCAAACGTGGCCGATTCCACTGGAATGATGTGGGGAGGATCATGAACATATTTTCTTAGCTGGGAAACATGGAACACATCGTGAACATTAGACAAACATGGTGGTAATTCCAACCAATATGCCACCTCCCCAACTCGTTCTAGTATCTCTGAAGGTCCCACGAATTTTGGTCGGAGTTTCCCCTTTAGGCCAAAGCGAGCAACTCCCTTGAATGGTGAAATCTTAAGCAAAACTCTGCCACCTACCTCAAATGTCAGTGGTCTACGCCGGTTATCGGCGTAGGACTTCTGACGACTCTGCGCGGTCTGCATCTTAGACCGAATTACTCGGACCTTCTCTACAGTATCTCGTACCATCTCAGGTCCCAAAGCCACAGTATCACTGATATCATACCAACAAATCGAACTCCGACATTTCCTGCCATACAGGGCCTCGTATGGAGCCATATCAATGCTGGAGTGATAACTGTTGTTATATGAAAACGCTACGAAGCAGAGCATTCGCACCCAAGACTGATGATACTCCAGAGTCTGGATGGTCCTCTCAATCTGGCCATCCGTCGTCGCGTGAAATGCGGTGCTCAGCTTCAACTTCGTCCCAAAGGCTTCCTGAACCGATTTCCAGAAACGAGGCAAGAATCTCGGATCACGATCAGAAACTATCTCCCTCGGAACTCCATGAAGTCGAATAATGTCCTGGGTATAAGCCTCTGCTTGGGGCTCCATCGACCTGGCCATGCATCTTCATCGGTATGAATCTAGCGACCTTTGTAAACCTATCCACTATTACCCAAATGGCGTTCATACCATTACAGGTAGGTAGGCTAACCACGAAATCTATAGATACCGACTCAAATTTCCAGGTCGGAATCGGTAGTGGCTGCAAAAGACCTCCAGGTCTCTAATGCTCGATCTTAACCTTCTGACAGACTAAACATCGAGCTATGAACTCTACTACATCCTGCTTCATATTAGGCCACTAGAACTGGCCCTTAAGGTCCTTATACAGCTTATTACCTCCAGGATGAATAGAGTAGGGCGAGTTATGTGCCTCAGACTACCGTCGAAAGAAATCTCGAAGCTAACGGCTTTTCCTTTCCACATGGCCTCTCGAATCCTAGTCAACTTCGGGTCATTCTTCTGACCCTCGCGCAATTCCTGAAATAACTCAGGCTCGGCACTCATAGATATCAAATGAAGTCTGACGGAACTACGACTTCTACTGAAGCTCAATCGATTCTTGCGACTCAGTGCGTCAGTGACTAAGTTTGCCTTGCCTTCGCAATAATTAAGCGTCAGGTCGTAGTCTTTAATAAGCTCAAGCCATCGTCGCTGCCTCATATTGAGGTCCTTCTGATTGAAGATGTACTTGAGACTCTTATGATCCGTTAATACCTTACACGAACCACCGTAGAGATAGTGCCTGCAGATATTAAGCGTGAAAACTACAGCTGCTAGCTCCAAGTCATGCGTGGGGTTGTTATGCTCGAGCACCTTCAATTGCCTCGATGCATAAGCGATGACCTTCCCACCTTGCATCAACACGCATGCTAGGCCACTCTTAGACGCGTAACTGTAGACCTCGAAATCCTCCTCATCGTTCGGAAGGGTAAGAATAGGAGCACAAACTAATCTCTATTTCAACTACTGTAATGCTTGCTCGCAAGCCTCCATCAAAACGAATCGGATCTCCTTCTGTAGGAGAGTAGTCAATGGCCTAGCAATCTTGGAGAAGTCCTGGACGAATCGTTGATAGTATCCGGCCAAACCCAGAAAACTACGAACCTTCGCCACATTTTTTGTGCTACTCCAGTCAACTACAGCCTTAACTTTTGCCGGGTCTACCTTAATGCCTTCCTTGCTAATAACGTGACCCAGAAATGCTACTTCGCGAAGCCAGAACTCACACTTTGAGAGCTTCGCGAACCATTTATGCTTTCTTAATATCTCTAGGACTATCCGGAGATGCTCTGTATGCTCAGACTCGTCTCTCGAATAGACTATGAAGACTACGACACACTTATCGAGTAAGTGATGAAAATCCGGTTCATTTGGTCCATGAACACGGCTAGTGCATTAGTGAGGCCAAGGGGAACACCTCAAACTCGTAGTGGCCGTATCTCGTACGAAAAGCGGTCTTCGGGATGTCTTCTTTCTTGACTGCAATCTGATGATATCCAGATCGAAGATCTATCTTCAAGAAAACTCCCGCTCCTTGTAACTGATCGAATAGGTCCTCAATCGTAGGCAACGGGTACTTATTCTTGATAGTTACCCGATTCAATTCTTGGTAATCTATGCATAGGAGCATGCTACCGTCTTTCTTCTTCACAAAGAGCACAGGTGCTCCCCATGGAGAAACACTCGGCCTAATGAAGCCCTTATCGATCAAATCTTGAAGTTGCGTCTTTAACTCCTGCAACTCCGATGGTGCCATCCGGTAAGGTGCCTTCGAAATCGGCGCTGTGCCGTATGCTAAGTCGATATTAAACTCAACATCGCGCTCGGGTGGAACTCCTGGTAGCTCATCAGGAAATACATCTCTGAAATCCCTCGCTACAGGTATATCGTCCAACAGACTATCCTCAGTTAAGTCCCTTACCTGACATAAGAACACCATATCCCCCTTCTGGCGAAGTTTTCTCATTTTCAAGGATAAGATTATCTTTACTCCCTTCTTCAGAACGATCCCATAATAGGTAATTTGATTGCCTTGCGATGCTCGGAATGTCAATTACTGGTCTCGGCAACGAATAATCGCTCGATACCTCGATAGCCAGTCCATGCCAAGAATGACATCGAACTCCATCAGCGGAAACTCCTTCAGATCGGTCGTCGCTTGCTCCCCATTTATAACGATAGGCACTCCTCGAAACTCGCACTGACAAACAAAATCCTCTCCAGAAGGGAGAGTTATAATCGAACTAACTGGGGAACTGAGACTACATTTGGTTGGACCTCTGCCTCTGCCTTAGTCATACAGTAGACTCGATTCTTCACAGGAGTCTTAGTCGGTGCCGGTAGTTGCTTGATCTCGGTGTCTGGCTTCTTCTCGGGGCAAACTGACGCCTTGTGGCCTTCCTTTCCACTGATGAAACACGAAATGGGCATCCTGTCACAACGCTTCCCTGGATGGAAGTTGTAACGACCCGTATTTTAGCAGCGTTGTTTTCGGATAAAACAACAATACAGATCATTATTATTTAAAAACGTTTATTGTCAGATTCATTAATTTCAGTGGAAGCTCTAAACTTAGTCCATATTATTCAATTAAAACCATTAAATAATCCAATAAATAAGATTCTAAAGTCCATTAATACTATAAATTAAGGAAAAGTCCACTAATAAAAAAAATACAAAGGCTAGGGGTGAACAATAGAATAAAAATAAACTGCTAAACTAGCTCGCACACAATCCCAGCCCTTGCGTAACTCAATCAATCATCACCTGTACCTGAAACGGTTTTGGGGTCCACAGTCAGTGGTGAGTAATTAGATTGTTCTACTTAATCAGTGGAACACAATTAGAAGCATAATAATCAGAACAGGTCAACCAAACAGTCAAACAAATCATCAGGAAATCATTCATAGACTTCATCGTTCAAGTACGCAGCGGAAACCATCGTAATAACAAAATAAATCGAAACCTTCCAAAATAACTTATTCAGTTCTAGAGTTCTAGACACCACTTATGACCTTTCAGTTCTTATTCAGTTCAGGTGCTAATCCGTGACCAGTCATATGCTCTTAGGGGAAACCTTAATTCTTCCCCAACTTTCCTTGCTCATGCCGGGTCAACCACGAAGATCTACTTCCCGGGCACTGGGATCAAGAACTGTCCCATACCTGAGGATAGGACAGTGGATTCGACTATACCTATGTTCATGGCAACTTAAGCCACTAGATAGGCGGTCACTTCATAGTTAATCATTTTTTCCATATTACAATTCTGTTCTCAATTCTAGTCCACAATTCAATCCTTTACTGACACAACTTTGACTTCTAATCAATTCTAGCCCAACATAACTTGACTTAAAACTCTCATCTCCAACTCAACTCACACGACATTCACGATACAAAACAATAATTAATTCTATTCTTTACAATAATCATATAAACAATTCAATCAATCAATTAAATAAACAAATAATCATATAAACTAACAATCATCAACAAATAACACTTAAAACATGATAAAAATCATCCTTTTATTACACTACACCACTCGACATTCTTGAAGCAAGCAACAAAAATTGACACTTTAATTTAATTACAATCATCAACAATTAATCATCATTCATAATTATTCCATATTAATTCCATCAGTTCTAAACTAGCAAGAATCGTAAAACAATCATAAAACATAGCGAGAACATGAAATAAACCTGTCAAAACATCTTGGAATGATATTAGAAGCACTCGACAAACATGGTTAATCATCAATAAACAATTCAAAACTCATCCACCATGATTCTAAGCAATTCTAAGTAGTTCTAAGCAATTCTATATATGATTAAACCTATTCTAAAAATTATATAACTAATCTATCCTATTGATTAAATAAAGCAATCTAATTACCTAATAATATAATATTGATGGTGAATGGTTCGATCTTCAAAGGCTAAAGGTTGAACTTTCTTTGATGAAGGTGTTTGAATTGATGAAGTGAAGGAAGTATTTGTGTGGGGAAAAGGAGTAGTTTTTATTTGTAGTTTAGTTTTTATTTGTAGTTTAGTTTTTAGAGATTAAGAATTATAAAAGTGGTTCCCCTTTTTGTGGTGTGTTGGCCGTGTAGAAATACTAGGCAAGGGAGTAAAATAAGCTCCTAAAATCTAATAGAGAAAGTAGGAGGATAAAAATTAGATTTTTGGTTGGGGTCAAAATAGATGTGGTTTAGTAATTAAAGTATGAAAAGAAAATATAACAATTAAAGGAAAATGAATAGGGAGCCGTTAGGTGGGGTGATGAGGGAAACATTGGGCTTGGCTTGGACAAATTTAAAGAAAGATCTGGGCCATGGTTAACAGCTAGGCTCTATAAAGTGCTAGATTAATAATTAATTAAATAGTTAATTAATTAATTATTCAATCAATTAAATAAAAATTTAAAATAGCCCCAAAAATACGTGGTGTTACAGAAGTCTTTGCCACAGCCTTTGCATCTCGAACTCCCTGATACCTGAGACGAACCAGCGGTCAGAGGGGTACTTCTAGGAGCACTAAACCGGGGCTTCTTAAAAGATGGCAACGTCACCGGGGTCGTGGTCCTCTTCTTGCTCGCATCCTCCTCGATAACAGACGCCTAGATCTCGAGTGCTTCCTTGTAAGCTCGCTGTAATGTCTTCGCTCCACTACTGATCACGTGACCGCGAATCCTCGGATCTTACTTCTTGATGTAGCGCTTGACCCGCTCCTCCTCAGATGGTACTGCCGACGTAGCGAACATCGATAACTCGGCGAACTTATCGGTGTAGGCCTGAACCGTCATCTTACCCTGAGTGAGAGTAAGAAACTCCTCCTGTTTGCCACTGTAACTCGTCGGGGTAGAACCTCTCCTGGACCATAGCTATGAACTCGGCCCAAGACAGCGAGTGCAAGGGCATACACGCGTTCCTAGCCACGCTCCACCAGTTATCGGCCTCTCCTCGCAAGTAGTAGGCAGCCATCTGGACCTTCTCATGCTCGGGGAAAAACGTAGCGTCGAAGAGCTTCCCCATCTCGTGGATCCAACTCTCCAAAGTCGTAAGGTCGGTAACCCCATCGTAAGTCGGTGGTCGATGATGAGCGATACGATCGAACGTCGACTGCGATCCCGATGGCTGATGATGGTAGGCCTTTTATGTCGTTAAAAATAAAAGACTTATCAAAAGTAAATTTCTCCTACTCTCCAATTACAACTAGTGTAAAGGGCAAGTAAGGTTCGTATCCACAGAGAACGGATTTATGTTGATTTAATTGTGTTAATATATATTTGGATTATTAAGGGGGAGAATCACTAATTCCTTAGTGATATTGGTAATAAAGGGGGGGAATTGGAGATTTAAGTGATAAAAGAAACTAACAACTAAGTGATTACGGGAAAATTCTAGTTTTAAAGAATCTTAGGATTCGGTTACAACGACTTGACTCGGCTAATTGAATTAGACTCTCAATTACCAAACCACTTCAATACTCAATTAATTATTGACAAGAGTAAACTCTTGTAGTCCCCTTAATTAGCTAGACAAGATAAATCGTAAATTGCCTAAAACCCTTAATGTTCAAAGAACACGCAGTGAACAAAAACTTTAAGAACGGAGAGACAATAAGAACGCAATTGTCTAGAGAATACGCAATAAACAATTAACGTTTAAACAAGCTCTACTAAATTGTTCACAATAAGAATACGCTTAAGCATGAACAAGATAGTTGCTACTCGAGGTTGAACACAATAATCGATTGTGTTCAAACCCTAGTAATGATTTTGTAAAATATAATAACAAGACAAAGATCAAGCTAAAACATTCAACAAAACCAATAACAATTCATATAAGAGCAAGTAAATAATTGAAGTAAGGAAATAGTTTAGAGTTAGAGAATCCTCACAAGGAGCTTTTTAGAATCATTGAAACCAATCCCAAGGACAAGTTTAAGCTACCATTTCCATTGATGAACAAAGATTCTTCATTGATTCCATAATAAAAGATCAAAATTACAAACTAAAAATTAAAGAGTTTTGATGTAATCTAAGGAGAAAATAGAGAGAAATTAAGCTAAGAAACTAATTGAACATGAAAAACTAGATTTTAAATACAATGGGAATCAACTTTTATATTTATACTAAACTAAAATATAACCTAGAAACCAAGTGGATGAAGTCGCATACAAAACAGAGCAGAGGGGGCGCTGGCAGCGCCCTCGTAGGCGCTGGGCGCGCCATTCCTTGGAGGGATACTGTGATGGGGGCGCTGGGCACGCCTTCTTCTTGATGCTCACTGCAATGGGGGCGCTGGCAGCGCCCTATGAGGCGCGGGGCGCGCCCTTGTAGACTGTCTGCGCAGCTCGGACTAAAATAGCCATAACTCCCTTGTTCCTTAACGAAATAAGGCTTATGACCTACCGTTGGAAAGCTCTTGAAGATATATGTCCATTTGAAGCTGGACCTACTGCAATTGAAGGTTCACAATAAGGCTTTTCTTTTCCTCTAATGCTTAATGATTTCTTCAAGTGTGCTTGGCGCATGATCAATGGCTCCAACAATGCTCCTAATGATGTTTCATAGCTCAAGACTACAAGAACACATAAAAAAAAACCGCAACTACAAACTACACTTATCCTAAAAAGCATTAAAAACTGTAAATTGCACTACAACTTTATATTTCAAGCCAAACTCTCGTTTAAACTCAAAATTAACAAAATGTGCAATCTTATGCTAAACTAATTACATAAAGTAACTAAAAAGAAGTTAAATAACTCGTACAAACTCGTACAAACTGGCTGACGACTATGGTGCGCTGTCGTAAGAATCGCTTCCTCGAGCGCTCGTAATCTCTGGTGTCCCGAACTTGTCTGGCGAGGAGTGGACATGCTGAAAAAATCGCAAGAAAAAGAAACACAAAGAGAAGTAGTGTCAGTAAAAAATCCACACTATAGACAAGTACACAAATCAAAAAGAAAATAGGAAAAAGAGTCTTATCCCGGATTTTTCTACCCGACGCTCTTCTCCCTTATACTTATTCTAAATTGGGTTTATCACTCGGGAATGGTAAAGCTCACAACTCCCGGGTTTTACTCAAGTCCTAAAACTTCACTTAAAGTTCTAACCTATTCGGCTCTGATACCAACTGTGACAACCCGACTAGCTTAAACCGACGAGTCGAATAGTCGATCTAACATACAAACTTACTTAAAAATTAAAACAAAACCTCAAAAGATATATTATTACTAAATCCCAAAAGTACAAAACCCACAAGATTGTATGATACTAAACCCAAAGTAATCAATACTAGAAATCAACTCCAAACATTATCAGAGTTAGAATATATGAAATACAAGTACTATTCGTCCAAATTAAAAACGAAATACAGTCTAAGATAGAAATACAACGGCTGTAACGACCCGTATTTTAGCAGCGTTGTTTTCGGGGAAAACAACAATACAGATCATTAACATCTATAAACCTTTAATATCAAATTCATCAATTACAACGGAAGCTCTAAACTTAGTTCATATTATTCATTAAAACCATTAAATAATGCAAAATAAATACGTTTCTAAAGTCCAACAATGCTACAAAATAAGGAAAAGTCCACTAAATATAATACAAAAGCTAGGGGTGAACATTAGAATAGAAATAAACTGCTAAACTAGCTCGCACACAATCCCAGCCCTTGCGTAACTCAATCAATCATCACCTGTACCTGAAAAGGGTTTTGGGGTCCACAGTCAGTGGTGAGTAAGTAGATTGTTCTCCTTAATGAGTAGAACACAATTAGAAACAAAATAATCAGAATAGGTCAACCAAACAGTAAAAAAAATCATCAGGAAAAACATTTGTGGACAATAACGTTCAAGTACGCAGCGAAAAACAATCATAACGACGTAATAACCGAGACCTTCCTAATAAACTTATTCAGTTCTAGATTTCTTGACACCACTATTGACCTTTCAGTTCTATTCAGTTTAGGTGCTAATCCGTGACCAGTCATATGCTCGTAGGGGAAACCTTAATTCTTCCCCAACTGTCCTTGCTCATGCCGGGTCAACCACGAAGATCTACTCCCCATGCACTGGGATCCAGAACTGTCCCAAATCCGAAGATAGGACAGTGGCTTCGACTATACCTATGTTCATGGCACTTGAGGTGTAGAGAAAGGGGAAAAAGAAAGAAACAAGGGGGCCGTGAGGTGTAGAGAAACATAATAATCAGAACAGGTCAACCAAACAGTCAAGCAAATCATCAGGAAAAGCATTCGTAGACAATAACGTTCAAGTACGCAGCAGAAAACAATCATAACGACGTAATAACCAAGACCTTCCTAATTAACTTATTCAGTTCTAGACTTCTTGACACCACTATTAACCTTTCAGTTCTATTCAGTTTAGGTGCTCATCCGTGACCAATCATATGCTCGTAGGGGAAACCTTAATTCTTCTCATACTTTCCTTGCTCATGCCGGGTCAACCACGAAGATCTAGTCCCCAAGAACTGGGATCCAGAACTGTCCCAAATCCGAAGATAGGACAGTGGCTTCGACTATACCTATGTTCATGGCACTTGAGCCACTCGATAGGCGGTCACTTCATAGTTAATCATCTTTTCATATTGCAATTCTGTTCTGTTCTCATTTTCAGTTCACAATTCAATTCCTTATTGACACAACTTATCCTCGATTCAATTCTAGTTCATCTTAACTTGACCCAAAACTCTAACTTAATACTTGACCACACGACAAACTCCCTTAGTAAACAATAATCAAATCAATTCCTCGAATCATCACATAAACAATTTAATAAATCAATTCAATAATCAATTAAACATATAAACTAACAATCATCAACAAATATTACTAAAAACATGATAAAAATCCTCTTTTTGTTACTTAATACCACTCGCCATCCATACCTGTCAAAACATCTTAGACACAATCGACTTCGTGTTGATTGTTTGTAGTGTAAGTCTATATTTTAGGCATCTACTTGACAAACCTTAGGAAGTGGTACTGTCGGATACCACTAGTTATCGTTCCATCTACAATTACAATTGTCTATGTTTATCGTTGGTAGTGTAAGTCCATATTTTGGTCATCCACCTAACGTAATTTAGGAGTGGTACTGCGGGATACCACTAGTGGTCATTCTGTCTTCAGTATGTGTATTGATTTGGGGAGTCGGGATTTAATTGTGTTCGTAACACTTATCTGTGAATTTGGGTTCTTTTGTGTTATAATAGTTTTATTGAAATGTTATTGGATTTCTTATATGGTGGATGCGGTATATGTTTACTGTAATACCCCGAAATTTAGGGCCAGAAAATTTCGCGGTTATTAGTTCTATTTATTTATTCTAAGTCCAAAAGGCCCATTAAATTTGGACTGTTTTAATTCATTTCTCACTCTTTTAACTCAAATTGGGCCAATGACCCAATCTTTCCCTCATTTCTATGACTTGGCCGGTCCTCTCTTCTATTTTGGGCCAAAGACCCAATTTTCTTTTTTCTTTTCTTTCTTTCCTTTGGCCGGCCCTCTTGGTAACATTAGGGTTTGTTTTGTTTTTTTATAAATAGAACCTACTCTTTTCATTGGGGTTCCTATTTTGCTAATTGTACACTTAAACCCTAAAAAAATATTTCTCCCCTCTTTTTCTTTCAAAAAGTCGAACAACACAAAAAAATTCACCAAGTAGTGAATTCTTTTTGTGCCTTGGATAATTTAGCGTTCCAGGTAACTTTGCTTTCTCATTTAATTTTGGGATAGATAATCACATAGTTAATTAGGATTGATCATGAAAATTGTAGGATTTTATGTTTGTATTGATTCGAAAAAAAGTCGAGTACATGATGATTTGATTCTTGATTTGTTTTATGTATTTTCTTGATTATTTTATGTAGTTTCTTGAAATCTTTAATTGTGGAACAATTATTTTTATGAATTTATTTATTAATCAAATCTCGTTATTTCTTGATGAATTTTTCGTGGAAGTTTCTTTACTGTTTGATTATAGATCATGATTTATTTCGTGGCAAAATTCGTCCTTTTATTATTTATAATAATTTAATCTTTTAAACCGGTAAAACTGTCCAGATTTAGTTTATGAATTTATTTATATATCTAATCAAATCGAATGGCTAGGAAATTTTAGGTGGAAGTCAGTAATAGTTTTTTACAGCTTGTGTTAAAGTTTCGTAAGTTTTAAAGATCGTTTGATATGGCAGAAAAATCCGAAACTGAGCTCAGTCTAATCTGATTTGTTAGTTATAAAATCTCTTAAAAATAGTAAATGACATTCTTTTTGGACGAAAATTATGCACGTCAAACCTTGAATCTATATTTAACTTCCATAAAAATTTCCGGATCATTCGAGACCTTTAGATGGTCGTTCTTAATTGAAATCTTTAAAAAATCAGATTGTGTAAAATAGGGTGATTGAATTATTAAAATATGTAATTATAAATTCTTGAAACTTTCGAGTGACCTAAGTGTTAAAAAGGAAATTAAAAATCTAATTTTTAATGAGCAATCTCGTTGAATCTTGATTTAGTAGGATTAATCTTTAACTAATCTTTAATTTAATCATGTTAATTTGAAATTCTTGAAATTGTTCTTGATATTGTTTGCCCATAAATGCCGTGTGATAATATGCCCATGAAGAGTTTATTTTGATCATGTTTGTATAATTAATGTTGATGATTAAATGTTTAAGTGTGATTTATCTGTTAATTAATAAGTTTAATTTGATTAATTATAGATGATTGTGTTTACTTAATTTAAAGAATTAATTTTGGCTATTATATGTATATAGGTCGAGTGGCATGATTGGTACAAAAATAGGATTTTTATCTTGTTTTTAGCTAATTTATGTGGTTAACTGTATTTTTATATTATTTATTGAATTAATTGTTAGTTATTAAAACTCCCCTAAATTATCGAGTGATTGGTTGTTATTAACTAATTTTTAGGTTACTTATTTTGACTTATGATATTATTCGGTATTTTAGGAATAATTATTATGATTCTAAATATTGCAATTAAAGGAATTATCAGGGATAAGTTGTAACATGAAGGGATAGATAGTAATATTGTTATTATTATTATTACACGAGTATTATTATTAATATTATTAATATTACGAATTATTATTAGTATTATTATTAATCTTAGGAATCAGTAGGGATAAGTTATAAAAGATACGATAAGATGTTAAAGGGTAAGAAAGGAAACAGAGTAATAGGAATACGATTTGTTTCGATTTCTGGCTAGGAAAGACTTGGTATTTAAGGTGGCCAATATACGTGCCGCACCTCTCTTTCCTGGGACTTCGAACATTTCATTTCCAATTACGGTCACCTAGTATTTCCCGATATAAGATAAGATATAATATTGAAAGATATAAGATAAGATATAATCTTTGAAATATAAGATAAGATAAGGACGCCCACCTGATGACTCGAGTAGTCAGACTGGGTTAAGTCGAAGCCACTGCTCAATGGGACGAACACACGAGTTCCCCCGCGCAGTTCTGGGTCTTAGGATATGTAGTCGTCTAGTAGTAGTACACGAGCTGCTATTAGGGGTTATGGCCATAGCTTAGGCTTAGTGGTGCAAACGAGATCCGCTACGGGTTGGGTACACGAGCCCACCCCGGCATGTTCTAGGAAAGTTGTGGTGCAAACGGGATCCACAACGAGTTATAGTGACCGGTCCATTGAAAGATAAGAATGATATGAAATGATACGATATGATATGAATGATACGAATGATAAGATATGATATGAATGACATGTTCGATAGGAAATAGTATAAGTTAATGAATAATATAAGATATGATATACATATTGTAATATGACATAAGATGTATAACATAAGATGTAGGTTATGATTTAAAGGAATTGGGATGATTGGGTTATAAGAGTATAATGTTATAAGGATATGTATTGAGAATAGTATAAGTCTTCCACTGTGTATTTCTGTATTCGTATGAGATTGTATGTAAGTATGTACGTATGTATGTATGCATGTATGTATGAGTGTATGAGTGTGTTATACGTGTATTTTGTACGTATTCCTAACCGTATTTTGCAGGTATGATTATACGTATAGTATACGTACATTATACGTAGATTCTACATATTCTAACCGTATTTCTGCAGGTATTTTTATACGTATTTTGTACGTAACCGTATACGTATTTTTGTACATATTTTATACGCACCTTGTATTGTTATTTGTATAACATGTATTAGATTATTGTATGGTTTTTATGCTCTTTTCTATGATATTATGTGTTTAGCGGTCCCTCGATTAAACGGGACAGCCTAGTTACTCGCCACTGACGGTGGACCCCCCCTCAGTTTCAGGTGAAGATGCAGCTGATTAATTCGGGCTTCCGCTGGACGGGCTTTTGAGAGGCTGTTAACCCTAGTACACCTTAGTTTAGCTAGAGTTTTTAATAAGACTTTATGTTATTTCATTTATTAATATTCCAGCATGTTGGGACGGTTCTAGCACAATTAATGTAATAATGATTCTTTTGAGAATATTAGACTTTGGATGATAGTTATATTTTATTTATTCAATAAAGGTAGTTTAATTTAATTGATTAATTTAATATTTAATTTAAATAGTTTTGGTAATGATCCGTTTGTCGATTTCCCTTCGTAAATCGACATGTCCAAAAAGTCGGGTCGTTACATTTACTGTGATGTTGTACTGTACTAATTGGTTCTGCAGGTGTGTTATGGACGAGGTTATGGTGAGTGGTCATTGTTTGTATTGAATGACTTAAATGCTTCCTGTTATTTATGGATAATGATTTGACTCCCGGATCTATGATTCTGAACTTGTGGTTTCTATGTTGGGGAGAACTGTTAGTTACTCCCCACTGACAGTGGAGTTGTATTCATTTTTCAGATGTTTATTGACAGCAGGATTGTAACGGTTTGGGCGGTGTGTGTGTGAGGATTGGTATTAGGGATCCTTTCCATTAGTTTAGCCACCCTAGTTTGTATGGCATTGCCAGAATTCCTTACTTTATGATTTCTATTTAAGTAGTTTTGATTTCTAAACTTATGTATAGGTGTTTATACCTCCTACTTTGGACTTGTAATGGTATTGGACTTTTTTTTAATCGGACTTTCTTAGTTTCTTTTGGGTTGTGTTTTCTTAGAACTTAAGTGGCATTCACGTCCAGTGTCCTATCTTCCGCTTCTATCCTCTGTTTTTAAGGACGGGGTGTTACACTTAGGAGACTAAGTCCATTCCTAAGATTAATCATGAAGCTATTAGGGATATGTTGGTGGATAATGTGATGCCCACTATTAGGGAAAAGTGGCCAGCATGTATGTCAAAGGACATATTTATACAACAAGACAATGGAAGGCCACACATAACTAAGAATGACCCATGATTTAGAGAACAGGCCACAAAGGATGGGTTCAATATCTAACTAATCAACCAATCCCCCAAAAGCCCATACTTCAATGTTCTAGATTTGGGTTTGTTCAGAGGATTACAAAGTCGACAACATTAGGCTTTTCCAATAAACATTGATGAGCTCATTGAAAGGGTGATGGAGGTGTATGCTGAGTATGATCCTAATCTAATTAGGTTTACATGGATTACTTTACAATATTTTATGATTGAGTCTCGTAGAGACAAGGGTGGTAACAATTTCAAGATTCCACATGTTGGTAAAGAAAGGCTACAAAGGTTAGGGTTGATGGTTTATAAACTAGAGGTTGAAGAGATTATTGATGAGGCGGTGGCATATCTGAATGAGAAAGAAGCTGAAAATAAAACAAGTAACCAGGAACATGTTATGGAAGCTGAACATATTGTGTAGGAAAAGGAAGAATGACTAGTGGAACCAGCCATACATAATTAATTAGTTAACAAAATAAACGTACCAAAGGTGTCAACTTTTGTGTTTTGTTTCATTTTGATGCCTTTATCATTCTAGTCACTGATTATGTTTAAGAATTGGCTGGTTTTTTGGGGTCATGTTAACCCTGCTAACCAATTTATAAAAATGATAATAAATTCATGAAAATAATGAAAATCATCAGAAAATCAGCAACCATTTTCAATCATCAACACTATTAACGAATTCTTAAAAATGATAACAAAATCATGTAAATTATCAGAAAATGATAATAAAACAATGAAAATCATCAAAAAATCATGAGAAAAAAAAACAGTGAAAATGCATAAAGAAAAGAGTTTGGATGATATAACCTTAGGGTTTTTCCCCCCTTTTTTGACGACGAGGAAACAGTGCTTTTCTGGATCTAATTCCTCTTCAGAGTCAATTAATCTAGAAAATACTGGAAATTTCCTTAAATCCTGACCATCCTCATAAAAAACGTCATACTTTGGGAGATCATCAGGCAGACAATGTCCATCGTTTTCCTCATCATCGGAGATAACAACTAACTCTTTCCCATTTCTCTTTCCACACCTTTCTTCAACCAAACTTCCTCTCCTCTTCACTTCCATTTTCTCTTCAAAAACCTCAGCAAAACGCAACACTGCGTTGAGAGCCTCGAAAGCATTAGGGTTCAACATGTGTTTGAGATCTCCTTCGTCTCTCATTTTTTTCACCCATCCATCACCATCCAAAATGGAATCTCTTAGTTTCTTGCACAAGTTCCGTTCACCCTCTGTCGCGTATTCATCAGATGCCTTACTTAATGGAAACGTATCCAGTTGAGGCTTAAAAACCCTTTTCTTCGACATTTTTTTAGATAAAGAAATTAGGGTTTTCTTTGAGATCCAAGAGTGTAGACGAAAATGAGAAATGAAAGAGAAGACGAAGAGAGAGATGGAGGCTAGGGTTTGCAAAGAGATCAAAGAAGAGAAAGGAGAAGGTGAAGAGAGAGCTGAGAAAGAATTCAGAGAGATGGAAGAGAGAGAAAGAACTCAGAGAGATTAAATTTCTAGGGTTTTAACCCAGAAATAAATGAAGGGGGTTGAATATGAGTAGTGGAGGGTTCGATGGTGGTTGAATGTGAGTAATGGAGAGTTGGATAGTGGTTGAAGATGATCAATGTAAGAGGTAAATGGGTATGAGTTGTTGGGTTTTAAAAAAATTTTATTGGGTTGGATATATTTTTGGTAGGAAGGATTAATGTGTTTAATGTAATGTAAGATTATAATGATGTTATAAGTAGTGTGATAATTATTTTTAGTAATGGCAATATTGTAAATTTTGTGACAATTTTTTACTATAAATAGCTCAAAATGAAATTGAAACAAAATTGTTGCAAGTATTATGTTACACCTAAAAATGGAAATTGTTGCAAGTAATTCGTTATGGAGGGAGTATTATTTTCATTATTATTATGATTATTACTATTACTATTATTATTAATCACCAACCACTTACACCACCTCTAGCCGTCTACTAAGGTTGTTTAAAATGATCCGATCCACGATTTGAGCAGTCTGATCCGAAAAAATTGGATAACTTTTTATGTAAAGCAAATTCTTGATACTTCAAGTCGGATATTCGACAACTTTCGAATTGGATACGAATCAAGAATTTTAAGTTTTCGAATATGTGATATATCCAAAAAATAGACCTTTGGAGTTTTGGCTTTTGTCGGGCGCTATGGCTTGCACTACGTAGAATTTCAGATTATTGTTTTCCTCCTCAGTTTGTCGGCTCTATACCTTATCTCTCATTAACTAAAAAAAAACCTAACTTTCAATATGTGATCTCTCATCTCACGCACCTCGTCCTTTTCATCAGTATCACCTCTTCACAGTTCTCCGCCATCCGGCACTCCGACAGGCGGCAACAATTTTTGCACTCCTCTCTAGCTAAATTTTTGCACTCCTCTCTAGCTAAATTTGCACTCCTCTCTAGCTAAACATTATAAAGTCTTTTATTAATTATTTTTAATTTACAAATTTATTTTGCAAAAGAATTTTCTTTTAAAGAATTGACTGGGTCATATAGCTTCCTTCATGTTAAAACCCACTATCAAGGTCATCCAAATCCCACAAATTTGTCATCTTTTAATTACAAAAAAAAAATAGAAAAGAAATGATATCACCATCATCTTCATCCTCCCTCATCACCAATCACCATTATCATCATCATTCAAGAAATCTTCCGCCATTCCACCTACCCCAAATAAATATCCCAAGTAAAACCTTTCTCCAAACAAATGATATCACCATCCCTATCATCATGTCAACCTTGAACTCAAAGCTCTGCCACCTCCATTGTTATCAAATAGATAATGGAGTTTTGATTAAATTAATGCATTAATTCATCTATAAATAGTGCTAACTCCCATCTAATTTCATCACCCAATTACAATCTCTATTCAAGCACAAATAATCCATTCTTATTTCATTCTCAAAGTATTGGTTTTACATTAAAGTTAAAACCCAAAAGAAATTATCCAAACCCCACTTCCGTTCTTTCCCAAATGAACAACCACCACAACTACTTGAATCGCCTGCCAACCCCAGCAAGAATCGCCACCCCTACCGATGAAATCCCAATCGCAGTCGGTGGGCCCCTACATCCCTGGCCTTCCTTTCCGCTGTGCCCCTCTATTTCTATGAAAGACCAACTTTTGTCTCATTTGATATATACCCAAACTTCACTTTACTAACTTTTCATTAGTATTAGTATTATTATTATTATTATTACTATTTCGAAAAAATGCTAGGAATAAGTCAACCTTTAGACAATCTTCCACAATTAATCCTACCTTTTGAAAATACAAAATTAAGCTAACATTGTTATTATTTAGGAAAAATTATTTTTAATGGTATGAACTATGTGTTACAGCCCCGGAAATTCGGACCCTTTTTCCTTCCTTTATAAAACTTAAACTTTACTAAAATCATAGCCCGAATTTCTAGAGTTGCTACTCGTACGCCCACCTCTGATAAGAAGTGGGTATACGAATAAGTAAAAGCAGGATCGTAATGTTTCCAAATTCCAAAATGGATTTTATTCATAAGTACAAAAGCCGTACAATGTTTAAAACCAAAATATTAAAAGTTAAAATAACTTATTACAAGATGTTCAGCTCATGCATAAAGCCTATGATCAAAGGGTTTAGCTAATTCCAATAGAGATTCCTCATCAGCCTCAAACAAGTAAGCCATCCTTACTACTCACATGCACAAAACCCCGAAGGAAAAACAACAAACAAACAATAACACAAAAATCAGAAAAACTGAGTATGATCGACTCTACCCCGTAAAACGGTTTTAGTTTCAAAACAGTTGACACACAAGAGGCATAGAACATCAGTTGAACCAATATTTATCCAATTC
The DNA here is from genome assembly GCA_951394345.1 of Salicornia ramosissima. Taxonomy (NCBI): domain Eukaryota; kingdom Viridiplantae; phylum Streptophyta; class Magnoliopsida; order Caryophyllales; family Amaranthaceae; genus Salicornia; species Salicornia ramosissima. The sequence continues at coordinate 28,562,963 of OX596236.1, read as the reverse complement.
ACAGTTTTAGAGTAATTATTATTCAAGATTATTTAATTGGGAAAGTGAACGCGATAGGGCCTGTTTCATCCTGTCACGGACTTTTCGGCCTGGCCTGCAACTTGTCAACAGAGTGTCCCGAGTGTATACACCCCTCACAGAACTAATGCGTATCCGCAAGTGCGCGCCAGAAGTTCAGGAGGAGGACGAAAGCAGATTATAATGGTTACAAGGATTCAACGACTATTCAACACATGTCCGACCTATTGCGTGTCCACCACAACAATAGGCCCACATTGGGTACTCCCCAATGAGACACCGTTCATCACCCTAATAGGTCGTCACCGTTCGGGCTACTTCCCCTTTGAAGATTGTTTCACTTTAAGTTTAGGTTCATTTGGTTTAGAAAATCATTTTAGTGAAAACAATAACTTCAAAATAAATCAACCAAATCAAAATTCCGCACTTTAAGAATTTTCCATGAGAAATCAAACCATAAGGCAACTTTGCCAATCCAAATTCAACAACTCAATAATCCATCGTTCATTCACGGTCACAACTTATAATTCTTAAATTAAGGCAAGTTCAAACATTCACCAATCCATAACCAAATTCCATGATGTAAATAGTTCATTAAACAATCGAATTGCTAAGAGCGTCAAACCTTTCAAAATCATGTGCATAGGAGAAGAATTTTGAAATTAATATACTTATACACATATTTTTCGAAAAATACACATGCACATATATACTAATAATTTTCGAAATTAGTTGAATAAAATTTCATAAAACATTTGAAGATTGTAAGTTACAAAAATCATAATATAAATACATGGTATATTTTCGAAAATTAGAAATTATACTTTCAATTCATGAACATTGTTTTTCGAAAATTTCAGATTTATATTTATAATAAATAAGCTTCTTTTGGACTTCTAATGGGTATTTGGTACATAAATTCTATTGTCTAAAACACATGTACACAACCCTTAGTCCAAAAACAAGTTTTATTTTGATTTTTGAAAATTACAAAAGCATAAATAAACCATTATAAAAATCTAGACAGCAACTATGTTTGGCATAAAATGCCTTTAGAACCATCACATTAGCCCTCAAAAACATGGGTAAAAACATTCCTTGAACGCCCATGCATTCACACGAAAAATACTTCCACTATGCACACAACTAATCATAATTTTACGTCATCAAAACAATCTTAAAAACAATAACTAAAACAACTACTAAAGCATAACATAACTATAAAGCATTAAAACTACGCTAGAACATAAAACTAAGCATGCTAAGACAAAAGCAAAAAAAAACAAACTAATCTAACCTAAACATACAAGAACCTAAGGCTAAGAACGCGGTAGACATCGAAGCATACCTCAACGTCTGGAAGGCTACTTTAAGATCGCTCCCTCCTTAGAAAATTAGACTCAATTCTCTCGGTTATTCTTCCGTGAAAACTTTTCACTTGTTATTCCTCTTTTATTAGAGGAGAAGTGGAAGAAATGTTGAGAGAATTGTGAAGAGAAGTGATGGGTGAAGGGTGCTATTTATAGGATGGGAGGGTGGAGGAAAAGCTAAACTTTTCCATGTGGGACAAAGTGGTGTGGGGTGGTGGTGGTGTGCCGTGTGGGAGGAGGGATAAGGGGGGTGTGTGGTGGTGATGTTGCCTTGGGAGTTGTGTTGTCAAGGCTTTAATGGGTTGTTGACTAATTGGTTAATTAATCTAATTACACGGCAAATAAAATACGGCATGCATAAAACGAACTTTAAAAATAAAATTCTAATTCATAAAAATATTTTTATTTACCAAACAAATTTTTCCATAAAATAAAATAATTTTCGCAATATATATATATTATTTTCGAAATATATAAGTACATATTTATTTATTTTGAAAATATTCCAACTTCAAAACTTCAAAAATAATTTATTATTTTCTGAAAATAATATTACGGCAAAATACAATGTTTTAATACCTTTGAAAATAATTCGAAAAGCTCTTTTATAAAATATAAAACCTTTTTATAGAAGATATTATTTTTGAAAATTCTTGAAAAATTACGGGTATTACATCTACCCCCACTTAAAAACAAAGTTCGTCCTCGAACTTACGAAGCTAGTACTACATCCTCTCCCCCTTAAGCAGTTTCGTCCCGAAACTGTCACATACCTGATTGAAAAAGCTCTGGGTAACGAGTCCTCATATGGTCCTCGGATTCCCACGTTGCTTCTTCCGTTTGTTGGTTCGTCCATAGGACTTTCACCAACTTTACTTGCTTGGTCCGAGTATCCCGCATTTTAGAATCGAGGATCCTAACGGGTCTTTCTGTGAAAGAAAGGTCACTCTCAAGCTGGACTGACTCAGGTTGAAGAACATGGCTTGGGTCATGGACATACTTCCTAAGTTGTGACACGTGGAAAACATTGTGGACTTTCTCTAGTTCAATGGGTAAGGCTAGTCTGTAGGCTACCTCACCAACTCGCTCCAGTATCTCATAGGGTCCAATATACCGAGGGCTTAACTTCCCTTTTCTCCCAAACCTCTTCACTCCTTTCGTAGGTGAAACTTTCAGCAAAACCTTCTCTCCAACCTCAAACTCCACTATTCTTCTATGCTTGTCCGCATAAGACTTCTGTCGATCTTGTGCTGCCTTCATGTGAGTTTGAATAAGCCTCACTTGCTTACTCATTTCCTTGATCATCTCTGGTCCGATAGTCATCGACTCACTGATGTCACTCCAACATAATGGACTTCTACACTTTCTCCCATAGAGTGCCTCATACGGAGCCATTCCAATACTGGCATGATAACTATTGTTGTAGGAGAACTCAATCATCGGTGACCTTTCATCCCATGCTCCACCAAAATCTAGTGTGCATGCTCTCAACATATCTTCAAGTGTTTGTATTGTTCTTTCAGTCTGGCCATCAGTGGCTGGGTGAAATGATGTGCTGAACTTCAGTAGTGTGCCAAAAGCTTGCTGTAGTTTTCCCCAGAAATTTGATAGAAATCTTGCATCTCTGTCAGACACAATGTCCTTCGAAATTCCATGCAATCTGATTATCTCTCGGACATAGGCGTCTGCCAACTGCTTCATACTCCATGTATTCTTCATAGCGATGAATCTAGCGGACTTGGTTAATCTATCCACTATCACCCATATAGCATTTTTCGAGGTCTTCGTGATTGGTAATCCCATGACAAAATCCATTGATATCGATTTCCACTTCCAACTTGGAATCTCAAGCGGTTGCAATTTTCCTCCCGGTCGCATGTGTTCAATCTTAACTTTCTGACAAGTTAAGCATCTGGATCCAAATTCTGCGACTTCTCTCTTCATGTTTGGCCACCAAAAATTCTGCTTGAGGTCTTTGTAGAGCTTGTCTCCACCTGGATGGACTAAATACGGTGTATTGTGCGCTTCTTCCAAAATTTTCTTCTTAAGACCTTCGTCCTTTGGAACGCACCATCTTCCCTTGCACTTTACTACATTAGCATTGTTGACATCGAATACCGTGGTTGTCCCCTCTGCTTTCATCTTTCTGACTTTGTTTAGCCATTCATCGGTCAATTGTTTCTCTTGGATTTCATCAAAAATCGTTGGTTCCAAGGTGAGTGCATTTAGTTGGACCTCCACTTGTCCACGCTCCACAACTTCCAGGTCAAGCTTCTGAAATTCGTTGCAAAGTTCTTTCGTCATCACCATGACACATAGCGAGTGACTCGCCTTCCGACTTAATGCGTCGGCTACTTTGTTCGCCTTTCCCTTGTGATACGCAATCTCCAAATCGTAATCCTTAATAAGCTCCAACCATCTCCTCTGTCGCATATTCAGCTCCTTCTAAGTGAATATGTAGTTCAAACTCTTGTGGTCGGTGTAGATCTTACATCTCACACCGTAAAGATAATGCCTCCAAATCTTTAGAGCAAAAACTACCGCTCCCAATTCCAAATCATGGGTTGGATAATTCTGTTCATACTGCTTCAGTTGCCGGGAAGCATATGCTACAACTTTTCCATGTTGCATGAGCACGCAACCTAATCCCTTCTTCGATGCGTCGCTATAAATCTCAAATCCGTCACTTCCAGAAGGTAGCGTCAATATTGGTGCCGTAGTCAGTCTCTTCTTTAACTCTTGAAACGCGTGTTCACACTTCTCGTCCCATTGAAATTTCGTGTTCTTCTTAATCAGATTGGTCATTGGTTGTGCTATTTTTGAAAAATCTTGCACAAACCTCCGGTAATAACCGGCCAATCCTAAGAAAATTCGTACTTCCGTTACATTCGTTGGCTGCGGCCAATCAGAAACTGCTCTTATCTTGGATGGATCAACCGAGACTCCTTCTCTCGAGATCACATGACCAAGAAATGCAACCTTATCTAACCAGAATTCACACTTCGAGAACTTCGCATACAACTCCTTCTCTCGAAGTACTTGTAATACCTTCCTTAAATGCTCCTCATGCTCCTCATCACTCCGCGAATACACAAGAATATCGTCGATAAAGACGACAACAAAACTATCCAAATAGGGCTTGAATGTCCTATTCATGAGATCCATGAACGCGGCTGGGGCATTAGTAAGTCCAAAAGGCATTACGGTGAACTCATAATGTCCATACCTTGTTCGGAAAGATGTCTTGGAAACATCTTCCTCCGAAATCCTCAGCTGGTGATAACCCGATCGCAGATCGATCTTTGAAAACGTAGTGGCATCCTTCAATTGATCGAAAAGATCATCGATCCTAGGCAATGGGTATCTATTCTTTATCGTGACATTGTTCAATTCACGATAATCGATGCACAACCTCAATGTGCCATCCTTCTTCTTAACGAAAAGCACGGGTGCTCCCCAAGGTGAAACACTAGGCCTAATGTATCCCTTCTCCAATAATTCTTCCAATTGTACCTTTAATTCCTTCATCTCTGCTAGTGCCATTCTGTAGGGCGCCTTCGAGATCGCTCCCGTCCCCGGTACTAAGTCTATCTTGAACTCCATCTCCCTTACCGGTGGCATCCCCGGGATTTCTTCCTGAAATACATCTTCGAATTCCCTTACTACTGGAATTTGGTCAATGGTTTTCTCTTCAAGGCTTAGGTCATTGACATGACATAAATAGATAGGGTGTCCTTTCCGGGTATAGTTTTGAATGGCCATTGTGGAAATGATCTTGACTCGGGGTTTCGAGGAAATTCCTTGATAAGAAATCCGGTTCCCTTTAGGACCTCTCAAAGAAACTTTTTGGTTGTGGCACTCAATCCTAGCCTTGTACTTACTTAACCAATTCATTCCTAGGATAACGTCAAGGTCACCTAGTTCGAATTGAATGAGATCAGCGGGTAATTCTGTTCCAGCGATGTTGACTGGAACATTTTGGTACAAGACACTACAATTCACAACATCTCCCTTGGGAAGAGTTATGTTCAACTGACACGAAGACGAGGTTTTTAAATTGAGTTTTGTGGCAAAAGGCAGTGAAATAAATGAATGAGAAGCTCCAGAATTAAAAAGCAAGTAGGCGGGTGAGGAGCTGACAAGAAAAGTACCAGTCACTACGTTGCCGTAGTTGTCTGCCTCATTTTGATTCATCACAAAAATTCTTCCATTGTTGATTCTCCCATTCCCATTTATATTGCCATTGCCATTGCCATTCCCATTCCCATTCCTTCCATTGCTTCCATTCCCATTAGCACCTCCAGGCTGGTTGTTGTTACCATGATTCCCGTTTCCCTGTGGCGTGTTGTTTTGATAGAAGCGGTTGCCATTCTGACCACCATTCCCATTACCATTCCTGTAGAATCCCGCGTTGTTGTTCTGTCCACCATTTCCCGGACGATTATTGTTGTTCCTTCTGGGACAATTGATCGCCTTGTTTCCTGGTTCCTTACATTCGTAGCAAAGGTTAAGGTTTCCTAAACAGTCACGGCCTGGGTGGCTCTTGTTGCACCTTTTGCAGACATAGAAATTATTCTGCCTTTGGTTTCCCTGGTATCTGTTGTTGTTGTGGTTATTGTTGTTGTTGTTGAATCGATTCTGTGGTTTAAAATCTCCACCAGTTCGAGGCTTCTTATCAAAGTGCTGCACTTGAGTGTGCTGACCCTCCTTTCTCTTATTTCTCCCAAATACTTCTTCCTCCCGCTTCAGAATTCTTTCCATGTTTGAGGCCTTAGCATACGCCTCTGCAAAAGTCTCCGAGGTACTTCCTCCTAACCTCTTTTGGAGTCTAAAAGCTAATCCGTCTTCAAACTTTTGTACCTTGGCCCTCTCATCAGGTACCACATTAGGACAAAGCTTGGCTAACTCGTTGAATTTGTCGGCATACTCTTGTACGTTCATTAACCCTCCTTGAATCAATCTACCAAACTCATTAAACTTCTGCCTTCGAATGTGCTCTGGAAAGAAACGAGCTCGAAGAGCTGTCTTGAATTCCTCCCAACCAAAGTCTCCTTGGGCTCTCAACGCTACTCCCTCACTTTCCCACCAAGTATCTGCTTGCTCCCGCAGATAAAAAGTGGCTTGGTCTACATTTTTGGTTTTCAGGAGTTCCAGCTGCGGTAAACATCTTATCGAAGTCCCTAATCCAGTTTTCAACCAACATTGGGTCCTCTTTCCCGACAAACAAAGGTGGTTTAAGGGCAAAAAGCTTTTTGGCCATTGTGGGTTGGGGATCATCATTGTTGTTTTGGTTTACTTGGTTTTGAAGGACTAGACCAAAATTTTGGGCTAACTGTTCAAGTGAACGAAGTCTGGCTGCAAGTTGTTCGGGTGTTTCGGCCATTGGTTGGTTTCGTCGGGTCCTAGATCGAGTATTAGCACCGTTATTCGACATAGACTGCGGTACTGATAGAGAAGGACGGTGTTACCACCGTGGAAAGCTAACGCTTACGAGAAGGACAAAGAAAAAGAAGAAAAGCAACTTGAAATAAATATACCAATCATACATATATTCATAATAATTCCAGTTTTAGGTCAAACGACCTTACACACCAAAATAATTTACCATGCCCAATTCGATCTACGGACCGATCACACATAATTACAATACCAAAATTTTACCACGCCGAATTGGTCTGCCAACCAATCACACATAATTACATCACACACCAAAATTTTACCACACCGAATTGGTCTACCAACCAATCACACATAATTACAAAAGTACGAAAAAAATACAGAAAAGTAATAAAATAACAAGTTCAAATAACCACTCTTAAAAAAAAAATTCTATCCCATATTGTTATCCTCAAAGCTGGGGCTTGATCCTTGCTGCTCTCCTACCCCTACTATCAGCTTAGGTGGATCGAGGTTGTACTCATGTTCTTGTATGGCATCAATTAATTGCTTCTCTAAATAGTCGAGTGTGAGAAACCACTCGCCCTTGTAGGAATAACGAGCAAAGTTGGGTTCGTCTTTGGAGATCATGATGTCAGGGTACCTATTCTTGACACGAGATAGTGCACCTTTTGTTGGAAGGGTTTCAATGAGGACATGTGCTTGCCTATAAGTTCGGTTGTAGTCGGATATCCCATGCATATGGTTGTAGTGATAACTTTTAAGGCAGAGATTCAGACGGTGAATAAAAGAACGAACATCCTCTCCTTCTCTAATGAAAAGATGATAAGGTGAATCTGGATGGGTATAGACCACTCTTCTAGGGGGAACTGCATTCTTCCTAGCTGAATGATACTCACGAACCATCTAGAAAATAAGAGAAAAGCACAAAATCAAATAGAAGTACTTTTAAGAAGTACTTGCAAATAAACACATAACCCCATCATCATAGTCCCACTCTCACGAGTTGGTTCTAACTCTAGGGTGTGAAATTTTTCAAAATCCATTTTGAAATTCATTTTCGAAAACATCGGCTCTGATACCAACTGTAACAGCCCCGGAAATTCGGACCCTTTTTCCTTCCTTTATAAAACTCAAATTTTACTAAAATCATAGCCCGAATTTCTAGAGTTGCTACTCGTACGCCCACCTCTGATAAGAAGTGGGTATACGAATAAGTAAAAGCAGGATCGTAATGTTTTTCAAATTCCAAAATGGATTTTATTCATAAGTACCAAAGCCGTACAATGTTTAAAACCAAAATATTAAAAGTTAAAATAACTTATTACAAGATGTTCAGCTAATGCATAAGGAAAAATTGCTAAAAATATTCCCAAGTTTGAGTAATCTTCTCTCGTTATTCCCAAGTTTGATTAATTCATGAATAATCCCAAGTTTGAGGGTTATCTTCTCTAATTGATCCGAGCCAGTTGGAAACCTGTTAAACAGGTTAAAAAAATGCAGTGGGCCCACTTTTTAGTTTTAACATTATTTTAATAATAAAATAAAAAATTATTATAAAAATACTAACTAAATATACATACAGACCATACCCACCAAACCCCATATTCCATCATCAAATGCTAAGCATATCCAACTAATTTCCAATCAACCATCATCCTCGATCTTTATCATATAATCACCATTCATCAACAAATCAGCCTTCATCATCTTCACCACAGTCGTCATCTTCATCACAGTCGTCATCTTCATCACAATCATCGACAATCTTCATTATCAAATCAACCTTCACCACAGAATCATCCATCATCATCTTCATCACCATCATTGGCGGCAGCAGGCTTGGTAGTTTCTTGGGATAGTAGTGTTTGTCGACAGTGAGGGTGTTAGATTTGAGGTGTTTTCGGGGTTGGGGGTAAGACGAAATGTTGATGGTTATGGGTTTAGGTGGGTTTCGACGGTGAGGCGGTGAGACGGTTTAATGGGTGAGGGCGAGGCGATGGTGGTTTAGATGACGGTCGTGGGGGTTTAATGGTAGAAATGGGGGTGGCTCGTGGGTGAGGGCTGGTTGGGAGGTGGCGGTTGTGCGACGGTGCTTGGTGTTCAATTGGAGTTGTACGATAGTGTTTGGGGTATGTGCTATTGTATTTTTGGGGTTCAATTGATTGGGCTGATGGTTTGAGTGGTGGTAATCGTGGTTTGTGGTGGTCAGGTAGGGTTTCGATTTTGGTGAGGGTGGCTGGGGTGTTGGGGTAGTGGGGGATTCCAGTGAGGGTGGTGTTCCGGTGAGGGTGTGGCAGGTAGGGTAGATTTGAAGAAGAGAGTGAAATATAATTTAAACAAAATTAATCCTAATTAGTTATAATTAATCCTAATTAAAACATATCATGTGGGGCCCACCGCATTTTTTACCTATTCAGCAGGTTTTCAGTTGCTTTGGACTAATTAGAGAAGATAACCCTCAAACTTAGAATTATTCATGAATTAATCAAACTTGGGAATAATGAGAGAAGATGGCTTAAACTTGGGAATATTTTTAGCAATTTTTCCAATCCATAAAGTCTATGATCAAAGGGTTTAGCTAATTCCAATAGAGATTCCTCATCGGCCTCAAACAAGTAAGCCATCCTTACTACTCACCTGCACAAAACCCCGAAGGAAAAACAACAAACAAACAATAACACAAAAATCAGAAAAATTGAGTATGATCGACTCTACCCCATAAAACGGTTTTGGTTTCAAAACAGTTGACACACAAGAGGCATAGAACATCAGTTGAACCAATATTTATCCAATTCACAGTTTTAGAGCAATTATTATTCAAGATTATTTAATTGGGAAAGTGAACGCGATAGGGCCTGTTTCATCCCGTCACAGACTTTTCGGCCTGGCCTGCAGCTTGTCAACAGAGTGTCTCGAGTGTATACACCCCTCACAGAACTAATGCGTATCCGCAAGTGCGCGCCAGAAGTTCAGGAGGAGGACGAAAGCATATTATAACGGTTACAAGGATTCAACGACTATTCAACACATGTTCGACCTATTGCGTGTCCAGCACAACAATAGACCCACATTGGGTACTCCCCAATGAGACACCGTTCATCACCCTAATAGGTCGTCACCGTTTGGGCTACTTCCCCTTTGAAGATTGTTTCACTTTAAGTTTAGGTTCATTTGGTTTAGAAAATCATTTGAGTGAAAATAATAACTTCAAAATAAGTCAATCAAATCAAAATTCCGCACTTTAAGAATTTTCCATGAGAAATCAAACCATAAGGCAACTTTGCCAATCCAAATTTAACAACTCAATAATTTTCAAAATCATGTGCATAGGAGAAGAATTTTGAAATTAATATACTTATACACATATTTTTCGAAAAATACACATGTACATATATACTAATAATTTTCGAAATTAGTAGAATAAAATTTCATAAAACATTTGGAGATTGTAAGTTACAAAAATCATAATATAAATACATGGTATATTTTCGAAAATTAGAAATTATACTTTCAATTCATGAACATTGTTTTTCGAAAATTTCAGATTTATATTTATAATAAATAAGCTTCTTTTGGACTTCTAATGGGTATTTGGTCCATAAAATCTATTGTCTAAAACACATGTACACAACCCTTAGTCCAAAAACAAGTTTTATTTTGATTTTTGAAAATTACAAAAGCATAAATAAACCATTATAAAAATCTGGACAGCAACTATGTTTGGCATAAAATGCCTTTAGAACCATCACATTAGCCCTCAAAAACATGGGTAAAAACATTCCTTGAATGCCCATGCATTCACACGAAAAATACTTCCACTATGCACACAACTAATCATAATTTTACATCATCAAAACAATCTTAAAAACAATAACTAAAACAACTACTTAACCATGCATATAACTTCTACTAAAGCATAACATAACTATAAAGCATTAAAACTACGCTAGAACATAAAACTAAGCATGCTAAAACAAAAGCGAAAAAAAAAAACAAACTAATCTTACCTAAGCATACAAGAACCTAAGGCTAAGAAAGCGGTAGACATCGAAGCATACCTCTCTCGGTTATTCTTCCGTGAAAACTTTTCACTTGTTACTCCTCTTTTATTAGAGGAGAAGTGGAAGAAATGTTGAGAGAATTGTGAAGAGAAGTGATGGGTGAAGGGTGCTATTGATAGGATGGGAGGGTGGAGGAAAAGCTAAACTTTTCCATGTGGGACAAAGTGGTGTGTGGTGGTGGTGGTGTGCCGTGTGGGAGGAGGGATAAGGGGGGTGTGTGGTGGTGATGTTGCCTTGGGAGTTGTGTTGTCAAGGCTTTAATGGGTTGTTGACTAATTGGTTAATTAATCTAATTACACGACAAATAAAATACGGCATGCATAAAACGAACTTTAAAAATAAAATTCTAATTCATAAAAATATTTTTATTTACCAAAAATATTTTTCCATAAAATAAAATATTTTTCGCAATATATATATATATTATTTTCTAAATATATAAGTTCATATTTATTTATTTTGAAAATATTCCAACTTCAAAACTTCAAAAATAATTTATTATTTTCTGAAAATAATATTACGGCAAAATACAATGTTTTAATACCTTTGAAAATAATTCGAAAAGCTGTTTTATAAAATATAAAACCTTTTTATAGAAGATATTATTTTTGAAAATTCTTGAAAAATTACGGGTATTACACTATGTCCGTTTCAATTTTAAAGGTACCAACTTTGGATTATTTTTAAACAGTACTGTGACGACCCGACTCGCTTCAACTGGCGCGGAAGAAACCGACGAGTCGAATTGTCGATCTAATAAACAAACTTACTAAAAATTAAAACAAAACCTCGAAAATATTATTACTAGAACCTAAAACGCACAATACCCACAAGTTTGTACAATACTAAATCCGAATGTATCATTACTAATGAATAACTCCAAATACTGTCAGAGTCAAAATATACTAAAGTTAAAACTATAAGTCCAAACTAATAACATATCGTAATCTAATACATAAATACTATAACGACACTCGCCCAATCATCATCAGAATTACCTGAAAAATAACAACAATCCACTGTCAGTGGCGAGCAATATAACAGTCCCACCATAACATGGATACACATAATCATAGAACAAATCAAACAACATATCAGACTACCAACCATCATATGATAAAAACGTCGAAATACCATTAATCGTAAAACTGACCAACTTAAAATAATTCCAACATAAAAATCATAAAAACAACTTGTCGCTTCTTACATTTTAGACCGGACTATGCACGTACAAACGCTTCTTACACGAATGAACTTTCTTACTATGCCAGGAATGAGAATCTTACTCCCAAACCCATGAACCCCATCTTAAAGAGATTCATATCAAACAGACAACTTAGCAAGTATACACTATCCCAATACCGCAGTCAGGATAGGGGCAACGTCTTAACCCAAAACATAGAATCTTACTCCAAGATTGGGCGTCTAAAAGTAAACTTAAGCTAATCTTACTTACAAACATCGAAGTTATACTCAAGATCGCTTCTTTCATCTTTTCTTGAGTTTAACCATAATCATTCCTACTTCATAATCAATCATTATCAAATCTTTAATTAATTTTTAACCTTTCTTTAAATTCCTTAAACCTTTCTTTCAAAATCTTTATAAAAATTTACTTATCTTTAAACATTACTTTGAAAACATCAATAATCTTGCACTTTAAAAGAACATAAAACCAACTTCCAAGATTTCAAGACTCAACCAATAATTCATAAAGAACTTCAAAGAACTCATCAAGAACCCATCAAGAACTCATCAAGAACTCATCAAGAACTCAACAAGAACCCAAAACAACACGAAAAGCACATGAAAATTCTCATCAAAAACATGCATGAAAACTTAAGTGAATCACGAACACGCACGGCACGGCACGAACACGCACGGCACCACGAACATCACCTCGGCTCTTGCACGGCACCACCACGGCTCTTACACGGCTTCACCACGACTCTTGCACGGCACCACCGTCTTCACACGAGCACCACCGTGCACCACCACTCGATCCACGAACCACCCACATGAACCCAACAAGCGAAACCTAAAATCGAAGCCGAACAAATTATCTAGAATGAAACAATTGAGTTTTAGTTTGTGTTTTGATACCTAAAGATCAATGGAAGTTGAATCTTTATGTTTGGATTTTGAAATGATGATGAACAAATGATTGGGTGTTTATAGCCAAAAATGGCGTGTGGAAGCAAAGGCAAGGGAGAGTGTTTTAGCTTTTGTTTGCGGCAAAGGATGATCAAAGTGTTAGGATGGCAAAATGAGCTTCCAAGCCTTACTAACCCTTCTATTTATAGAAGTGGTTTAAGGTGTGAACATGAGGCAAGTGGTAATTAGGCCACTAATTACCAAGGGGGCCGGTTATAATAAGGCTAAAATGGGCTTTTTGGTGATCAATTGGGCTAATTGCACTCATGCTTGATTAATCATACTTAAATCGCATTTGGCCCAAAAATATTAATTAACTAATTAGAAAATTAAATAATAAAATTCTAATTAATTAAATAATAATAAAATAAATAATAAAAAATTAAAAATAGAAATATCGAAATTAATCGAAATTATTCACATAAAATAAAAATAAATAGTCCAAATAAATTTTGGACCAACAACAAATAAATAAAAGACAAAAATACCGAAAAATCTGGGCCATTACAAGTACGAACTATGAGGTGGCTTTGCAATGAAAGGTATTAATGAAATTTTGACCTGCTACTGAAGGTAATAGGCATGACGTGTCAGTTTTAGTCCTTGTAGTTGTTATGTATTAATTTTTTTTTCCTTTATAAAAAACCTTTTTTGTTAAAACCAACTCTTTCTTCTCCATTTCTCTTTCTACCTTCTTTCTTCTTCTTCTCCAATTTTCTTCCATTTCTTATGCCAAGAGCTTAAGCAAGTACCCAAAATCATACCCACTATGAAAGGCAATCCAATGAACATTAGGGTTTAAAAACAATCCTGATGACATAACAGTTCCCCAAATCTCTTTGCTTCGATTCCATCCTCGCTCGTTATCCCTCTCAAAATCGATCCCACTTTGACGAAGGAGCTTGATTGAATGGTTTGCAACATCTTCATTCAGGTTAAATTAAGAGAAATTTAATTGCCAATGTAACACTTATTAGTTCCACAAGTGGGTAAATTACCATTTTCATCGGAAAATGTTAACCATAATTGAACCAATTTCAACATGTCAACATTATCTTTTAGAGCTCTGTAATGATAATCACTGTTATTTTTAAAATTTAGCACAGGGTGAAGAACAATACCAAGAAACTCACTATCCATAGCTATATAAGGGTATCCCTCAACTAATTTAAGGATTTTAAGCAAAAAGGATTTTTAAAGAAAAAATTATAGGATAATTGGAGAAGAAGAACAAATAAGGAAGAAAGAGAAGGAGAGAGAGAAAGAGATGGTTTTAAGAAAAAATGATTTTTAAAGAAAAAGAAATATAAAATTATTAATACCTAACCAGCTTGAAGGATCAAAACTGACACATCATGCCTATTACCTTCAACTGCAGGTCGAAAATTCATTAATATCTTTCATTGCAAAGCCATCTCATAGTTCATACTGTTTAGAAATAATCCAAAGTTGATACTTTTAAAATTGAAACGGACATACTTCATACCTTTAAAAATAATTTTTCCTATTATTTAAGACAAAAATAGGTTAATTGATTATTCAATCTATTAATAAACTGTTGTTTCAAGTTACTGTTATCATTTAAAGCAAAAATAGGTTGAATGATTGTAAAATATGGATCAAAAAAATAAATTACTTTACATCCATTCAATCTTACGAATTACATTTATTCATTATTGTCCCAATGTTCCGACACCCAACATACGACTATTGTACTCCATCTTTCGACATCCAACATACAACAGTCGTACTCCATCATTCCATTGGTCCTCTTATCATCTTTCATGGGTTCTACATCCAAAATACAACTATTCTACTCCAACATACAACATCCAACATACAACTAACAGGGGAACTGTCTCGAAGATTAGAACTCGAGATAAAACTACTAGCCACGAAAGAAACTGTGGCACCAGAATCAAATAATACAAATGCTAAAATACCAGAGACAAGAAATCTACCTGAGACTACGTCTGGCTGGACCTCTTCCAATCGTTTTTTCAATCGTTTTCAAAGTTTGTTTATCTTTTTTGTGAGAACAACGATAGAACAGTAAATAAAGAGTAGGGATACAAAGATTTAACGAGGTTCGGCTTCTAAACAAGCCTACGTCCTCCACTCTCTCACCAATATTATTAATCAACTCTGAATAATAAGAAGGTTACACACTCAATTAAATGTTACAACTCTGTAACAATTAATTCCCCAACTGTTAACTCTAACAGTTCACTCAATGTTCACAGAACACTCCCCAACCACTTCCCTCTAAGTGGTTCAAATATTACAAACTTAAATCTCCGTAAGTTTTCTCTTAAAGATGGATATGGAGATAGTTTTGCTCTAAGGATAGACTCTTAGAAAATATGACTTGGTTTTCTTTGGAGAGCAAAAGTCTCTCTAGGGTTTTTCAAAAGATTGTTTTTATAGGCAAGGAAAAACCGTCCTTAGAAGTGTGCTTGGAGACTTGCCTAAATTGTGCAAACAAGCTCAGATGACACAAGTACAAAGGCACCTATTTAAGACCTTTTTCTCCTTCCACTACATGTAGTGTAAAGTACACTAGAGTCCAAACAAGTACATTGCAAAGCTGATTTTGTGAATCAATTTGGAAGATTTCCAAAACATAAGTGATCAATATTTTTCAAATAAATTTTCAAAAATAATTTTCAACACAAAAATTGGTACGGATCACTTAAGTGCACGTGCGTAATACTGAGGTCTATTCCCACAGTGGTCTCAGTACTTCTAAGTCTACATCTGGCAAAGAGAACTGTTCCAAGCTTGTTCTTTGCCTGTGCTTAGCTTGTTCTTGGCCTGTTCTCTTTACTGGATATAAACTTAAAATCTTTTTGCTCTTTACTTAAAAACACAAAGAATATTTTCCTATGTCTATTTTACAAGAAGATCTTAGAAGTACAAAAATTAAAAGACTTCAAGCTCTTGACTTCTGATTCTTCAAATATCTCAAGGTCTTCAGATTTGCCTTGAAGAGTTCTCACTTGAATTAACCTGTTCAATTACAAACATGCATAACAATCAAGTATAGAGAACTGGTTTGCCATCCATCAAATCAAACATGGTTCAAAAATTTCCCCCTATTTGATGATGACAAACCATGAAGTTCCCCCTGAGAATAGTAACCAATTGTTTTAACATAAAAAAACTGTTCAGAGGAACTGGTCTTGCACTGTGCTTGTAGTCAGATTCATAATCTCAGAGAATTAAAGAAAACAACAGACTTAAGCACAATTAGACTGATTACAAGGGTCGGTCACTCATCATATTAATCAATTATTTTTTGGGTTTCAGCATTAAACCTATAACCTGCAAGACTTATCAATTATCAAATGTAGCAAGAGAATTTTTAAATTCACTTGGAAGAGTTCCTTCCAGTTGGGATGGATAGGAGTATTTGATCCGAATTCAAAGTACTCCTAGGCATAAAGCTGGGCCATCTCTAACAACGTCTGAACCTTGTTCAAGTTGCTACACCTGACACTAGGAACTTCACCTGTCTTATTCCCCCTTTTGGCATCATCAAATGACAAAATTAACATAGCACAAAAATTAGGAGAAGGCAACAAGTAAAGTCAATGCAAGCATAATATAAGCACAACATTCTAGAGATGCTTTCCCAAAAGTGAGTACCTGCAACTCACAATCCCAAATGTCAAAGTGCACACACAAGTTAAATAATTATACAGACCAGGACCATTTTGCAGAAAAATTGTTTAGCAGAATTGGTCAAAAGCTAGAAATAGGTAATTGTTCAAGGAAACTAGAGAAATGATAGTTTAAAAGATATGTTAGTAGGGTAGGGGGTAAGCTAAGAAGAGTTAGAGTTAGCATCATCATCAGAATCCTCAGTAGAATCCTCATCTTCCTTTTCTGCACTCTCTTCCTGCTTCTTCTTCCTCACTTGGGCAATGATGGGAACTGGTCTCTGAGTGGTCTTTGGCTTGATGCTGGAAGAGGAGGCAAGCTTTTCTTCATGGGAGTCCAACCGTGCTGATATGTTCTTGATTGATCCATCCAAAGAAGTGCACAGGGCATTCACACTAGCCATCATCTGTTGCAGTAGTTCCCCATGTGTTTGCACCTGTTTTGATAGTGACCTAGTAGCTTCCTCAGACCTTGAGCTGCTTGTTCTTCTGACTCCAATGGTTCTCTCTTCATCCCTCATTTTCAGCATACCACCCTCAAAGGTCATTCCTTTCTGACCTAGAATCTAGTTGGTGAGGACAGACATTTTCTTGACCTGACCACTCAGATGTACCTTCCTACTTTGGAAAACCAGAGTAAGCCAGGCACCATAGGGTAGAGAGTGGTTTGACCTTTCCAGAATGCTAACCATGTGGGCTAGCATGAGACCAGGGAGACTCAGCTTGATCTTCTCATGCAAGCAGTAGATAATCACAGCATCCATTTTTCTTAGATCCATTATGCCCTGAGCCCTAGAGAGTACTATCTTAGAGGCTACTGTATGGAACAACCTTATCACTGGTTCCCTTAGTTGGCCAATTACATAGCCAGAACCATCATTTGGAGAACCAGTAAAGAGAGTGGTCTGTATGTGTTATGTATTAACCTCAGGAATAGTAGGCTAGTTGTCCTTTGAGTAGTCACAGAACCCACCTCTTGGTACACCCAGTACCTCCCCTAGACTCTTCCTAGACAGAGTGATGTCGACCCCTTCGACCTCACTCCAGACCTTCCCTTTGTCTAATTTCCCCAATTTTGAGTAGAATTCCTCAACACAAGTCTCAAACACATCCAGCCTTTTGTCAAACAGCCCTTCCCAACCCTGGAATTCTATAGCCTCTTTAAACTCCTCTAAAAAGGGTTGACTCATCCAAGACTTAGGACATGCAAAACCAAACAATACACCCCTACCACTTAATTCAAACAGTGGTTCAAAAGTGGTCTTATCTTTCTTCTTGGCTGAGGCCTTTTCAGGAGCAGAGTCAGCCTTCCTCTTCTTGGGGCTCTCAGAAGCTTTGGCCTTCTTTGCTACACTCTTCATTCTTTTCTTCTTTTCCTCCTTCTTTCCCTCTGGAACCTCCTCAGTAGGCTCCCTTTTGATTTCATCCTTATAGACCCTTGTCCTCTTCCCTGTTTCCTTTTCCCTTTGTACCACCCCAGTAATTTCGACATCCATGTCCTGTGCATGTGTGTCTTCATCCTTCCTTTCTGTCTTTTCCTTCTCTACTTCATCCACCTCGGTGTTTGGTACTGGTTTCTCTGTGATCTGAGGGGTTGGTGAGGGTGTCTTTTGTGGTTGTGGAGAAGGTGATGGGGTTGTTTCTTTTTATGGTGAATAGCGTGGTGGAGTTTTGGCCTTTGGTGCTGAGGGTGGAGGAGGAGTGTTGGCTTTTGAGGGTGATGGTGATTTTTGTGGAGGTGAAGAGATAATAGGCTGTGGAGAGGGTTGTTTAGATGATGGAGAGGGTGATTTATTTGATGTGGAGGGAGATGGCTTAGATGGTGATGGAGTTCTCTGAGGTTGAGGTGGTGGAGATTTTGGTGAAGATGATGGTGGTGATTTAGGACTTAGTGGTGGAGTAGATTTCTCTTTAGGCTTACATGCATCCTTAGTTTCAATAACTGTTTCCTCAGTGGATTGGTCCTTAACCTCTTTCTGCTTTTCTTCTTCTTTGTGGTGTTTAGCAACCACAACAGTACTTGATTCCTTCTCGATCTTAGAAGGTGTGAAACTAGGTGATTGACTTAGTCATCTGCTTTTTTCCTTGAAGCTTTGTTCTTCTTTCTTCCCATTTTCAATTGATTCAGTAAGTTTGATGAGAGAGAGAGAAACTGATTGAGAATTCTTATAGAGAGATTCTCTTGATGATGCTTAGGGTTTGAGAGAGAAGAGCAATTAGAGAGAGAGAGAGACGGTTAGAGAGAGATTTCAATGTGAAAGTATGAATTAAAGTGAAGTAAAATGGCAGTTATTAGAAGAGATAAGAGGGAAGTTATTTTACACTGTTCATCTGTCCCACAACGATCACTTGTCAGAACAATTAAATCATCAATTTCAAAATTGAGGGTTCAGCAATAAACTGATATAACCGTTGTAAGGGACTGGTCTAACGATGGTCTGACGCTGATCTATATTTATTAAAAACTTGAGGCATATTTTAGTTAGGCAACTTAGAGATACCAAACATTGGAACAACATCAACATAATAACTTTGAGACCACTTGCATATATGACATTTAAAAGTTAACCAAACCTGCTTATGTAAACTAAGGATCAAAAAGTCAAAAATAGCCAAAAAGGGAAAGATAAGTCCTAAGGAACTAGGATCTAATCCTTACCATACCAAGTAATGTGCGGAGTTTGACAAACACTTCCGTGCTTAGGGGTTTAGTGAAAGTATCAGCCAATTGTTCTTCAGATCTGCAAAATTCAAGATTTACATTTCCTTTTTCAACATTGTCTCTGAGAAAATGATTTCTGATTTCAATATGTTTGGTTTTAGAGTGTTGGACGGGATTTTTAGAAATGTTTATAGCACCGGTGTTATCACATAATATGGGAACACTTCCGGAACAGACCCCAAAATCCTTAAGTTGTGTCTTTATCCGCAGCAATTGAGCACAGCACAAAGCAGCAGCTATGTACTCTGACTCAGCTGTGGATAAGGCCACTGAATTTTGTTTCTTAGATCCCCATGATATGAGACAAGAACCTAAAAAGTGAGCCATTCCTGAAGTGCTCTTCCTGTCAACACTAAAACCAGCATAGTCGGCATCAGTGTATCCTAAAAGATCAAAATTACTTCCCTTTGCATAACATAAGCACATATCCTCTGTACCACTCATGTACCTAAAAATTCTCTTAACAGCTTTTAGATGAGACTCTTTTGGGTTGCTTTGAAATCTAGCACACAACCCAACTGAGAACACTATGTCTGGTCTACTAGCTGTTAAATAGAGAAGTGAGCCAATCATACCTCTGTATAGCTTATCCTCAACATCCTTTCCTTTCTCATTTAGGCTCAGTTTATAAGAGGTAGGGATAGGTGTGTCATAGGACTTGCTATCTTGCAGACCATATCTCTTGAGCAACTCCTTGAGATACTTTTGTTGGTGGATCATGATTCCATCATCCACTTGCTTGATTTGAAGCCCTAGGAAGAAGCCAAGTTCTCCAATCATATTCATCTCAAATTCACTCTTCATTAGGTCTGCAAACTCATCACACAAAATAGAATTAGTAGCCCCAAAAAAAATATCATTAACATATACCTGGACCACTAACAGATCTGTTCCCCTTTTCTTTAAGAATAGAGTTTTGTCCACTGAACCTCTCTTATAATGATTTTCAATAAGAAAACTAGAGATTCTCTCATTCCAATCGCGAGGGGCTTGTTTGAGGCCATAAAGAGCTTTGTCTAACTTGTAGACATGATCTGGAAAAAATCTATCCTCAAAGCCAGGGGGTTGTTCCACATACATATCTTCTTTTAAATAGCCATTTAGAAAAGCAGTTTTGACATCCATTTGAAAGAGTTTAAAGTTCATGTGGGTAGCAAAGGCAATTAAGATTCTTATTGCCTCAAGCCTGGATACTAGAGCAAAGATTTCATCATAATCTATTCCCTCTTGTTGGTTAAACCCTTGAACCACTAGCCTAGCCTTGTTTCTGACTATAGTACCTGAGTCATCCATTTTGTTTCTGAAGACCCATTTGGTTCCAATAACTGACATCTCATTGGTTCTTGGTTCAAGATGCCAAACCTCATTTCTTTCAAACTGGTTTAACTCATTTTGCATGGCCAAGATCCAGTCAGGATCAGTTAGTGCAATCTTATAGTCATTTGGTTCTATGTGAGATAAGAAAGAGAAGTAAGCACAGAAATTATTCCAAACATAATTTCTAGTGTGAACTCCTTTTGATAAATCACTAATGATTTGATTAGAAGGATGAGAGCTTCTTTGCTTGAACATACTCTTTCTTATAGTATTTGAGTCACCTAAGTTAGAACCAATGTCTGTACTGGTTCCCCCTATTTCATTTTCATTTTGAGAGGGTGGACCAGTTTCTTCAGTGTTCTCTCCCATTTCATCTTTAGTTGGATGGGCATGAGAGTCACTGAGTTCAACAACCTGTTTAGCATTTGCCTCTGCTGCACCAGACCCATTGTTGTTTTCTGGAGGAGTTGGGGGGTCTGGTTCAGCAGTGTTCTCTGGTTCAGCTTTAGTGAAATTATTCATCCCAATATCGAAGCTTTCATCATCATCTACCTACACAGGCTTGTTGAACATGTTAGTTTCATCAAATAACACATGGATACTCTCTTCAACACACAAGGTTCTTTTGTTGAAAAATTTATATGCCTTGCTATGACGAGAATATCCAATGAAAACAGCTTCATCACTCCTGGGGTCGAACTTGTCCAAACTGGTCTTACCATTATTGTGTACAAAACACTTACAACCAAATATTCTTAAATGTTCAATGTTTGGTTTAAGCACAACATTGTTCAACTAGAGTTCAATGTCGAAAACATTCTTAAACTAGAGTTAAGCACAACATTGTCCAAACTAGAGTTAAGCACAACATTGTTCAACTAGAGTTCATAAGGATGCACATGTTCCAATTCTCTTTAACTGATAAAGCAAAGCATTGGATTCGCTCGCTCCCCGAGGGATCTTTGACTACTTGGGATGCCATCACCAAATCATTCCCTGAAAAATATTTCCCTCCATAGAAAACTTCAGAAATTAGGAGAAAAATCTCAGGTTTTTGGCAAGAAGAGGACGAAACTCTCGGTGAGGCATGGGAGCGTTTCAAAGAACTCATATGCTCATGCCCTCATCATGGTTACAGTGATGACATTACTTACATGACATTCTATGATGGCCTCAATCTTTTTTGCAGAGGTCATTTGGACTCCGGTACTGGTGGTCGGTTGACGAAATTTCGTCTTTCTAAAGTTCGACCCATAATCGAGGAGTTAGCTAAGCAATTTTCATGGGGAGGGTCGAGACGCGTTGTTCCTAAGATAACATCTCGATCCAATCAAAATCTTGACGATGTTAATGCTTGCCTGGATTTCTTAACTCGGAGACTTGAGAAAGCGCACTGCGCCGCCTCAAGTTCCGAATCTCAGCCGGCTTTTTCTTGTGACATGTGTGGCGACAATGACCACTTGTCTTCATATTGCAGCTCCTCGATGGAGCAAGTTGCCATGATGGGAGCGAGGAATGATCCGTACTCTCAAACCTACAATCCCGGTTAGAAGGATCACCCTAACTTCAGCTGGAATAACAGCAATCAACAACAACCACCTTTTCAATAACAACACTGCCAACAACCCTACCAACCGAGGGATTAACAACCTCCAGCACCTTACCGTCCTCCGGGTTTCAATCAGGGTCCTTCTTCTCAAAGGCCACCATATACTCCTCCCGATCCTCAAAAGTCTAGCCTTGAAACCGTCCTAGAGAACTCCATACAACACCAGACCAAGGAAAATTCTAATAATGACCGGAAGATGAACGAAATGAGTAATTCGATCAACCAATTGCAAACACATAACAAAATGATCGAAACTCAACTTGCTCAAATAACCCAACAAGTGGGGAATTCCAACAATTCTTCAAGTTCTCAATTTCCAAGGCAACCGATCGCTAATCCTAAGGAGCAAGCAAAGGCAATAACACTGCGATCTGGCAAGGATTATGCGGGTGCATCCATGGTTTTAGGTGAGGGCGCCACAAAAGTGAGTAAAGAGGGAGTTGTTGACGATATGTCGATTGATTTTGAGGGTGGAGCGATTGAGATTGAGACACAAAGTGAGGATAGTGTTCCGACTCCAAAAGAGAATATTGTTGTAAAGGCGCCGATGAAAGCATATGTGCCCCCGATTCCTTTCCCCCATCGGATCGTTGAGAAGAAATTAGGCGATAAATTTTCCAAGTTTCTCGAGGTCATAAAGGGTCTTCAAGTAAACATCCCTTTTCTTCATGCTTTGTCCAAAATGTCGGCTTATGCCAAATTATTAAAAGAACTTCTCTCTAACAAGAGCAAACTAGAGGAGTATGCCACCATTTTGCTTCCTATGGAGGTGAGCGGTATTCTTCAGAAAAATCTTCCCGAGAAGCTCGGTGATCCCGGTAGTTTCTCTATACCGGTAAAAATCGGTGATCTTCAATGCAAAAATGCTCTATTTGACTTGGGGGCAAGCGTGAGTCATATGCCTTTGACTATGGCCCATAAGCTCAATGTGGGTGACCTAAAGCCCACAAGGATGTTTATTCAGATTGTCGATCGCTCGGTAAGATTACCTCTAGGAGTTCTTGAAAATGTCCCGGTGCAAGTGGGACGAGTTTTTATCGCTTCTGATTTTGTCATAATGGATATGGAGGAGGATGCCACGGTTCCCTTTATATTGGGGAGGCCTTTCTTGAAAACGGCGGGCGCCGTTATCGATGTGAAGGATGGTCCGTTGAGTTTGAATGTCGGGGATGAAAAGATCACTTTCTCATTCACGAAGACAATGAAAATACCTATTACGGATGTAATCCTTCGCATCGCAACCATCAATACTACTATGGTGGAATTTTCTGAACTGATCGAGGTCGCAGACCCATTGTGGTGTTCGACACTGATAAAAGCCGGGGGTATAAAAAAATTCTTCATGACACCCCGGTTAGCACTGATGCTGAGCTGGAGGTCCTCCGGGTCGAGGGTAAGGAGGAGAGGACTACGCCTCCTCCAAAGGTAGAGTTGAAACCCCTTACCTCTTTACTTAAGTACGTTTTTCTGGATGCCAATGAGGCTTATACTGTTATTGTTGATGCTAAAATCAACGACACTTCTCTTGACAAACTCTTGGTTGTTCTAAGAAAATATAGAAGTATCATCGGGTATAACATCTCTGAGATTAAAAGAATAAGTCCCACCCTCTGCATGCATCGTATTTTGCTAGATGATGATCGTGCCTCCTCGATTGAACATCAGCGAAGGCTAAACCCTTCGATGAAGGAAGTCGTGACAGGTTAGGTTATTAAATTGCTTGACTCGGGCATAATCTACCCTATTTCAGATAGCAAGTGGGTTAGCTCGGTTCATGTCGTCCCTAAAAAGGGAGGCATGACCGTCGTTAAGAACGAGAAGGGTGAAACTGTTTGGACAAGATTAGTTACGGGTTGGAGAATGTGTATTGATTACAAAAAACTAAACAAATCAACCTGTATAGATCACTTTCCCCTTCTGTTCATTGATAAAGTTTTGGAAAGATTGGCTAATCATAGCCGTTAATGCTTTCTGGATGGATTCTCGGGATTTTTCCAAATCCCTATCCATCCCGATGATTATTAAAAAACCACGTTTACATGCCCTTTTGGTACCTTCGCATATCGAAGGATGTCATTCGGGCTATGCAATGCACCTTCGACTTTTAAAAGGTGCATGATGCCAATTTTTTTTGACATGTTAGAAACATCAATTGAAGTTTTTATGGATGATTTCTCTGTTTGTGGTTCGTCCCTTGACACCTGTTGCTAACTTGGTGAATGTGTGAAATGGTGTCAAGAGGCGAACTTTGTTCTAATCTAGGAAAAATGCCACTTCATGGTTGAAGAGGGCATTGTTCTCGGACATGTAATATCAGCTAGGGGCATCGAGGTCGATAGGGCCAAAGTTGATGTCATTGAGCGTCTCCAACCCCCGACCACTGTCAAGGGGGTTAGGAGCTTTCTTGGAAATGCGGGTTTATACCGCTGTTTTATTAAAGACTTTTCAAAAGTGTCCAAGCCCTTGACTCAATTATTGCATAAAGATGCCCCTTATGTGTTTTTTAATGATTGTTATGCAGCATTTCAGGAACTTAAACAAGCTCTCGTCACTGCTCCTGTCAATCACCTCCCGGACTGGGAGCTTCCTTTTGAGCTAATGTGCGACGCATTGGACTACGTTGTAGGTTCGGTCTCAAACAACGGAAGGATTGCAAGCTGCATGTCATTTTCTGCACAAGCAAGACTCTAGATGAAGCACAACGCAATTATGTGAGCTTTTCATGTATCCACGAATGTATGTTAGAAAAAATGAGCACTCGAAAAAAATATCAAGGGTGAGTTAAAAGAAAACAAGAGATTTCTTTGATTGCAACTTCCGAATACATCAACGAGTGTACTTTTGGCCTTTTTGGGCTCCTATACATGTTGGTGTATCCCTTAGTATGGAATCAAGAGAAGATGTTCTAAGCCTGGAATTCAAATGCAATTTGTGGGTTGAATTTGCTGCAATTTCTAGGCTGAATCTGCTGCAATTTTGGCTACAGGTCAGGTGCAGCGGCCGCTGGAATTCCATTAGCACCCGCTTGCATAATGCTCAAATTCTTCCAGGAGCAAAATTTTTGCTTGCAGCGGGCGATGGCCCAAATTCAGCGCCCGCTGAGCTTTCAGGTCAAAAATTTCTAGTAAACAAAAAAATTGCTTGCAGCGTTCTTCAGCGTCCGCTGATGGGGCTTCTTGAAATAGTCAGTAACATTTCGAAATGGGGCAGCGGCCGCTTGGATTAAGTTAGCAGCCGCTGAGGTCGATTCATATAAATACACAGAGGTCAGAATTCTGCCATTTTTCACGAACATTATTCACAAACTCGAATTCTCTCTCCATTTTTCTCTCAAACCCTAGCTCTCATTCTCACTCAAATCTTTCTGAAACATCATCTTCTTCACTTCATTACTCCATTTCTTCCATTCCATCACATTTTTCTCTCCTTTTCTCTCCTCTAATTCATACCCTAGGTTCGAAATTTAAAAAAAAAAAAGGTAAGCACGAGCAAAGACACGTTTCTAAGTTACACTTTGGGCTCTTTTCTTCAACAATTACAACAAGGGGGTTTCATCTAGAGTATTTTCATACTCTAGTTGGATATTTTCTGAAACCCTAAATTTCTTACTTTGTTTATTTAAACTTAGTTCGAATCTTAGGTTTTCATTTTTATTTTAAATTTGTTTTATTGATTTTGAGTCCTTATTTGTAGTCTTGGATTGTTGGTTTGCTTTGTGTTGGCCAATTTTTGTGACATGGATTTGTGTTGGTATGTTTTTTTCTGTTTTGCATTTGTGAACTTGAGGCACTTGGGTTTAAGCCTCTTGTTCATTGACTGATTAGGGAAGTAATCTAGCTGATTTTTTTTTTAGATTGTTTTTGGACCTAGTTTGCTTAATCATGTCTGAGCCTCGTAAAAAGAAGAGGCATGACCAACCTGGTACCTCAGACCCAAACCAACAGGAAGATGCACCACAACCTCATGGGGCAGACATTTTGCCCTACCCGATTCTATGATGCTCTCCCTTGTCTGGCGCAACAGATCACCAGGGAAATGAGAACCATGTTCACAAACTTCGGGTGGGAAAATTTGACTCACCCCAACATTGCCGATTACAATTACCCACCCTTGGCCTGTGAGTCCCTTAGTACTTTGACCTACACTGAAATAGCGTCCACCATTGATGTACCGGAATACCAACTGTCTTTCCGACTATTCAATGACCGCCATACCATCATTACCATTTCCCAGCTTTATGTATTTCTAGGTTGTGACCCGGCTAACCCCATCATCGATTTTAGTGCTAAAAACTTTCCTGACTTTAACCCGCTTGCCTTTTGGCATGCGATTACAAATCAGGATCGTTTTGACTCTACTTGGACGGTCTCCAGCGCCATCTATCACCTTGCCCTATGGCTTTTCCATAGGCTGTTGACCTGCTCAATCTTCTTGAAAAAGGAGGTTGGGAAGATCAACAAGGACGAGGTGCTTTGTATTTACCTAGCAACAACTCCATCTCCGATGGGTAAGGTGAACACAGGTCACTTGTTGGTCAAGTGTATGCTTGCCCAGATAAGAGACCCCAAGATGACCGCTTATATCACCTTGGACGGCTTTGTGACCATTATAGCTAGGAAATTCGGGTACTCGCATTACATTGACCAGTTGGAAAAGTTTTTTGAAACCCGGTACTTTGACAAATATGACTTTCTCAACCAAGATTTTATCAAGAACACCAGCCGCGACGACACGCTAAGTGTCCTTGTCCACGGGAGACACCACCACTACTTGCCTAATCTTGAGATAACCAAGTTAGATCGGGAAAACTTATTTTTGATCCCCACGGAGCCCGTAGCCCAGCGTGATATAGACTTATTTCAGGGCCCCGTGTTTGTTGTTCAGGAGGAAGTCCAACAACCAGCACCCGAACCACCACAAGCACAACCCATCCCACCCCAGCCGCAATTTGACTTTGCGGTAGCCTTTGAGGCCTGTCCCAGCAGCAAAACGCTTCCTTTGAGTCCATTAATGCTAACATTGAAGAGAAGCGTTCTGACTTGAGCCATCTCCATATACAGATCGACCAAATGTATGACTACCATGTGTCGGAAGGTCATTTCTTCCGACACCCTTCCCTCCCCCCAGGATGACCCCGACATCTAGACCTCTCTACCCACATCCTCGGGACAATGCTTTCGTCCTAACTTAGGGGATTTAGACCCGCTGGGTCCGGTTACCTTGTTTGTTTAGTAGGGGAACCGTAGCTAGTGAGGGTGAAGCACTAGAGCCCTGATCGAGGCATGATTTCGACAGCATTAAAGGCTCTTTAATAGTGTCAATGGTGCACCTGGACTACAGGTTTCCCGACAAACCGAATCATGTCCTCTATAAGTAAGTTCTCAATTGTATTTAAGTGAACAGGGGTGTTTAGAAAGCTTATGCATTCTCATAGTCGTGGTCTTAGGATAGAGGAGCTAGCTTAGGGGAGATGCTCTTGGGGCATGTTTGATTTGTGCTTGCTTGTGGTTGTGTTTCATAGTGTGGTATGATATTTTTTTTAGGTTAGTGGGGCAATTTCCAGGTCCCGCTCCCGTTTTGGAAATCCAAATGCATTTTAGTGCTTTGCATATTAGTTTATTTTCCTTTTCTTATTTTCCTTAGTTTCTTTTTATTAGTTTTTGCATATTAGTTTATTTCCGTAGTTTATTTTCTTTTATTTTTCTCCATTTTTACATGTAGCTTATTTTCGTAGTTTATTTTCTTTTTATACCTTTTATTTTTCTAGGTTTAGTCGCCTCCCGATGACGAAACTAGTGGAATCCTTATAGGGACTTTTCTTTGGAGTCTCGAGTCCGCACAATTTTTAATGCTTTTTACTAACTCTTAGGATACAATACTTTTCCCTTTTAGGAGAACCTTTTACGACTAGATGTGTATCCATGTCGGTTTATGTACGAGGTTGTCCCTTGTTTAGTTCACGCTGAGTCCGTGATATTTTAACCTAGGTGAGGTTGTTGAGCCCCTGCTTTAATTAGGCCCTTTTAAGGTTATTCATTTCTAAGCGTCACATTTTATACCTCGTCGGTTTTAGTTTATCTGATTTTTGACTTGTGAATTGCTACCGCCCTTTAGAGACTTGGAACATGATTTAGGCATTCCATTTTTTATCACTTTTCCTTCCATCTTACCTCTCGTTCATACTTCACTCCCACACTTCCCCTTTGCTCCTCGGTTTCAAACCGTGGACGCGTTCCCTAATTTATACGTCATAGCATCGAGTTTTGTTTTCGGTTCTTGTAAATATTCTAATAATAGAATTATTCGAGTATTGTAACTCCTTCTTTACAAAAAAATAATAATAATAAATAAATATGTTTATTATGTCGTGTTTTATTTCTAAACAAGTGTAATCATTTCTACATTTGTTTCAAAAAAAAACTGTGTACATAAAATTAGAGAAGAAGATGGTATTCTTCTTAGCCGACCGATGTTATTTGTAGTTATTTGTAGTTTCGGAGCATGTATATAAGATGCTATGACTGTACCCCATCCATTTTTCCACTCCACTTTGCACAAACCTTAATCCCTATTGATTTCATGTTCTTGAAATGTCTCATCTTTGGTATGCGGCGTTACTTGTCAAATTTCGAGAGACGCTAAATCCGGCGAGACGTGAGTTCCCTTGCCTTCCTTTGTTCTTAATGACTCCCTCACGGTGTATTTTTCCCGCTACTAACTCATGTCTGAGATTATTCAAGGGTGTTTGACGGTTGTTGGGTAGTTTAGGCTTGGATACCTCGTAGTCCTTTAAGGTTCTCATGTGTGAAAGTTTATGTCCTTAGTTTAGTTAGTTCCTAATAGGCCGTCGTCGAGCCTACCAAAAGTAAATTACCTAACTCAGACTTACTAATGCTAGTAAGGGCAAGTAAGGGTCGAACCCAAGAGAATAACGTTTGCTGACCAAAGACAAGCTAAGTCGATATTGGGTTGTATGATTGGATGTCAAATAACTGCAGAACACTAAAATTGTAACGCCCCAGGTTTTTGAATTAATTGTTTTTGTTTTATTGCTTGTATTTGTATTTATTTTTGTGCATGGTCTAAATCTATTTGGACTATTTTTGTTGCTTGAGTGTGACTATTTTATTATATGATTAATTGTTTTATTATTTATTTTATTTTATTTTAATTAATTAGGATTTTATTTTAATTTCTAATTAATTGGTTTTTGGGCCAAGTGCGAATTTAATCGTAATTAGTCATGCTTTAGTGAAATTAGCCCAAGTGATTATCATGGCCCATTTGAGCAAGCCCCAACTGTATTCCCCTCTCTTTTTTGGCTCATTTGCCACTTGCCTTGTGTTCACACCTGAACTAACTTCTATAAATAGAAGCGTTAGTAAGGCATTATGATCATTTTTGCCTTGTGTTCACACCTTGCTCACAAATCAAACTTAAACACACTCCCTTTTTCTTACTCCTTGTTCCACACACCATTTTTGGCTTGGATTCTCCAACTTTTGCTCATCAAAATTCTTCAACCCAAAACTTAAAGATTCAACTCCTATTGATCTTTAAGAAATTAAACACAAGTAAACCTTCATTGCCATTGATCAAGACTTCGGGATTGGTTTTGGTTTTGGGTATCGGTTCATGTTTTTGGGCCGTGTTCGTGTGTTGAAGCCGGGATTGTTGGTCGTGCATTGAAGCCGTGCAGTGATAGCCGTGTTCGTGGTGGTGCACCATGTATGTGTGGGTGAAGCCGTGTGGTGCGTGATTGTTGGGCCTTGTGTGTCGAGTTTTAGTGATTAAACTTCATTAAGGTAACATGCCTTTTCATCCTAATTTAAATACCATGATTCATAGGGTAGATTTGATGATAAAATTAGACCAAAAGTTTGATGAATTTAACCCATAATATGCTTGTTTTCTAGGCAGTTTTTGGGAGTCGATTTCGTGATGTTCTTATTTAGTTTTCGTGCATGTTATAATTAATTATGATAGGTTCATGTTTGGCAATGTTTGTGTTCGATTTTTCATGAACTTTATATTAGGATTTGATGCATAAAATTTGATGAACATGTTGATGGGATTTTCGTGTAACATGCGTGTGTTATGGACTATTAATGGTGATGGTTCTTGATTAATCTTGATGGGTTTTATATGATTCTTGAATTGATGATTGATGAATTACGTTTAAGAATATGTTCTTGATGTTTATTTGATGATTCTTGAAGTTTCTTTGATGAATCTTGAATTTCCTTGTTAAGATCATGTATTCTTTAAGTGTAGATTAATTAAAGATAGTTAAAGAAAGTTAAGGAAAAGTATAAAGATGGACTAAAGAAGTTCCAAGACCGTGATGTACATAGTTAGTCTCGAGTAAAAGCGTAAGATGCGAACTTGAGAATAACTAAGATTTAAAGAACGTAAAGATTAGTTCGATTTTGCATAATAGACGCCTAAACTTAGAGTAAGATTCTAAGACTTGGGTTAAGACGCGGCCACTATCCTAACCGTGGTATTGGGATAGTTAGTACTTACTATGTCGTCTCTATGATACGGATTCCGTAAGATGGGTTCATGGGTATGGGAGTAAGAATCTCATTCCTGGCATAGTAGGAAAGTTCGATCACGTAAGATGTGTTCGTACGAGCATAGTCCGGTCTAATATGTAAATGATAGCGACAAAGATTATTTAAAGATTAAGTAATGTTCAGCGAGTTTTATTTCTTGATATTATTATTGTTATTTAAACCTTGTATGTTGTGTGTATGATTGCCTGATTTGTTTATCTGGTTTATTCTATGTTCATATGTATCCACTTTAGGGTGGGACTGTTATGTTACTCGCCACTGATGGTGGATTTATGTTTTCAGGTAACTCTGATGATGACGGTGTTGCTTAGCTTTCGAATTGGGCGAGCGCCGTTGATTGTTTACTTCTATAGTTTATTTTCCGTTGTTAGTGTTCAGACTTTTAGTAGTTGTAGTATGTACGTTCTAACTCTAACTACAGATTTGGAGTTAATTCTTTAGTAATGACTATTTCGGATTTAGTTACGTACAAGTTATGGTTTTGTACGTTTTGGGATTTATAATAATATAATTCGAGGTATTAATTTAGATTTTATGTATGTTTGTATGTTAGTTTGACCATTGGACTCGTCGGTCTCTTCTGCGCCGGTTTATACGAGTTGGGTCGTCACAGTTGGTAACAGAGCCGAATAGTTAAAACTTTAAGTGAAGTTTTAGGATTTGAGTAAACCCGGGAGTTGTGAGCTATACCATTCCCGAGTGATAAACCCAATTAAAAATAAGTATAAGGGAGAAGAGTGTCGGGTAGAAGATCGGGATATGACTCTTTTCTCTTTTTTTTTTTTTTTAGTGCCTGACTGTAGTTGTGGATTTTTGACTGACACTTCCTTTTTGCTATTGTCTTGCTACGTTTCAGCATGTCCACACCTCGCTGGTCAAGTTTGGGACGATAGAGGTTACGAGCGCTCGAAGAAGCGATTCTTACGTTAGCGCACCATAGTCGTCAGCCGCCTAGTTCGCAGTCGATGTTCGATCGTATCGCTCGTCATCCACCACCGACTTACGATGGAGTTGCCGATCCTGCGATTTTAGAGAGCTGGATCTGCGAGATGGGGAAACTCTTCGACGCTACGTTTTGCCCCGAGCATGAGAAGGTCCAGATCGCCACCTACTACTTGATAGGAGAGCCAATAACTGGTGGAGCGTGGCTAGGAACGCGTGCATGCCCTTGCACTCGATGTCTTGGGTCGAATTCGTAGCTAAGGTCCAGGAGGAGTTACAGTGGTAGAAACAGGAGGAGTTTCTTACTCTCACTCAGGGTAAGATGACGGTTCAGGCTTACACCGGATAAGTTCGCCGAGCTATCGAGGTTCGCTACATCTGTTGTACCATCCGAGGAGGAGCGGGTCAAGCGCTACATCATGAAGCTAGATCCGAGGATTCGTGTTCACGTGATCAGCAGTGGAGCGAAGTCATTTCAGCGAGCTTACGAGGTAGCACTCGAGATCCAGGTGTCTGTTATCGAGGAGGAAGCGAGCAAGAAGAGGATCCCGACCCCGGTGACGTCGCCATCTTTCAAGAAGCCCCGATTTAGTGCTCCTAGCAGTACCCCTCCGACCGCTAGTTCGTCTAAGGGATCAGAGAGTTTGAGGTGCAGAGGCTGTGGCAAGGACGCCCATTTCGTGTTTTATTTGCGGGAAGGAAGGTCATAAGGCATCAGTCTGCCCCGAGAAGAAGCCAGGCACAGAGATCAAGCAACTACCGGCACCGACTAAGATTACTGTGAAGAACCGAGTCTACTGTATGACTGAGGCAAAGGCAGAGGTCCAGCCAGACGTAGTCTCAGGTAAGTTCCTTGTCTTTGGTGTTTTACCTTATGTGTTGTTCGATTCTGGTGCAACTGTTTCTTTTGTGGCTAGTAATTTTGCCTTGAGGACTAGTCTTCTTGGTAGTACCCCTGTTAGATCTGTTATAGCTCTCCCTTCTGGAGAGGATTTTGTTTGTTAGCGCGAGTTTAGAGGAGTGCCCATCGTTATTGCTGGAGAGCAAACGACGGTCGATCTTAAGGAGTTCCCGCTAATGGAATTCGACGTGATTCTTGGGATGGACTGGTTGTCGAAGTATCGAGCGATCATTTGTTGCCGAGACCAGTCAGTGGCATTCCGAGGATCGATGGGAAACCAAGTTACCTACTCTGGGATCGTTCTGAAGAAAGGGGTGAAAGTAATTTCGGCCTTGAAGAGGAAGAAACTTCGCCAGAAGGGCGATACGGTTTTCTTGTGTCAGGTAAGGGACTTTGATAGTAGGGATTTTCACTAAATAAAAACCCCCGTCGTAGTATGAGTCGGGGTGTCGAACACAGGGACGGTACGTTGCACTAATCTATGAATGAGCGTTGAACAAGCTAGGTCAATGGATGGTCGCGAGAGGCGGTTAGAACTACGGGAATTAACTAAAGCTACACTATGGAAACAAGAATAAAAAGGGACTAGGGTAAGAGATAACAACTCAAACCACCATGAATTGTAAATCAATAAAACTTAGACTTAGGTTATGGATAAAGGGGAGGTCATTCTAAGACCGCACTACTCTTTCAAGCTAGTGTGACGACCGGGAAGACATATACAACCCACTTTCGTGCGGCAACACATCTATGAAGCCTTAAGCACAAAATCACGAAGACCGGTAACTTTCCCTTGATCGAAGGCCCAACTTTCGTGGTGCTTCCATCAATCGGGGAAAGGAAGTCATCACCCACGTTCACCTTTCGGTCCTTCGGTGGGGATTCTTCAATGAATCCTACGTTAGTTACACACAAGACTCAACATTACCGAATCCTGAGGTACCGACAATATCACAACCAAGCATAAACACGACTAAACCACAAACATAGAGGATTTGAGAAGATTACTCAAAACCCTAGAAACTAAACCACTCAAACATAATTAACAATAACATAATGAAAACTAAAACTATAAACATAAATAATAACTAAAATTAAGAACAACTAAATTAACAAACTAAAACCTAAAACTAAGAACAACTAACCTAACAAACTAACAATTAAACATAAAACTAAACTAACACCAAAACCTAAATAAACTACCAACTAAAACCAACAAGAAACAAACATAAATAACTAAAACAACAAACAAATAACAAACATAAACAACTAAACTAACAATTAAACAACAAAAACAAAGAAATCAAAGCAATAAAAGAAAGCAATAAAGTACCTTGAAGATTGAAGAGCAAGCTAAGAAGACATTGAAGAACAAAACTAGAGATTCAATACATAAATCAAAGTGTTTGACACCAAACAAAGCTAAGCTAAGGTGAGAGAAGAGACTCTCACGAGCTCCAATCTAGGGCTACAAGATGAGCTTTCAAAGTATATATACACTAGTAATTTACAAAGCAAAAAAGAGGCCAGAAAACGCGAGAAAATAGAACTCCCAAAAGGAAAGGTCGTGCAAGCATGAGGAGCGACCGCTCCTTAAGAGGAGCTGCCGTGCAAAGAAGAGGAGCGACCGCTCCTTTGGTCGGGTGCTTAATTCTTTATTTCAGAGCGTTGGCGCGACCGTGCTACCAGGGGAGCGACCCCTCCTTTTGCAAAAAGCCTCTAATGTGCCTTAGCTCACATATCTAATGCTCGAACGACTCGTCGAATTCCGCGAAGTATGAGTGACCTACAAAAATGGGGAAAATGACCAAAAAGGAGTAGCACATAGCAAGAATATTGTAAAATAGCCGAAGCACAACTAAACTACAAAAAGGAAATAAAAATGACAAAATGATATAAGAAAAGGGAAAACTAAGCTATAAAACTAACCTAAAAGCTAAGAAAAACACTAACAAAAAGTCGGTTATCAAACTCCCCCAAACTAAGACGTTGCTTGTCCCCAACCAACTACCGCGCGAAGAGTTCGACAAATCCGTCAGGAGAGGAATTCTACAAGGGACTAAGGACTCCTTTTACAGTCTTAAGACGGGCAAATGCGAGGAATTAATTAAACTAATTTCTAAAACCTTTCACACATTAGAACCTTAAAGGACTACGAGGTATCCAAGCCTAAACAACCTAACAACCGTCAAACACCCTTGAATAATCTCAGACATAAGTCGGTGGCGGGACAAATACTCCGTGGGGGATTCATGAAGAACAAAGGAAAGGACACTCACGTCTCGTGAGAGTTAGCGTCTCTCGAAATTTGATAAGTGACGCCACATACCAAAGATGAGACCTTTCGAGAACATGAAATCAATAGGGCTTAAGGTCATAGCATCTTACATACAAGGTCCGAAACTACAAATAACTACCGACCGATCGTTAGGATAATTTACAATAGAACACTGGTCGGCTAAGAAAACTACTATCTCCTTCTCTAATTATGTACATTTTTTTTTCTTTTCTTTTTTTTCTTTTTCTTTTTTTTGAAGAAAATAAATAAAATAAAATAAAAAAAAAAACGTATAAACAAGTAGAACTAAAAACACGACATAATAAACATGATTAATTATTTAATTAATTCTTTTTAGAGAAGGAGTTACAATACTCGAATAATTACACTATTATAAAATTTATAAGGACCGAAAATAAACTCGATGCTATGACGTAAGATGGTGCCTAAATCATGTTCCAAGTCTCGAAAGGGCGGTAGCAATTCGCAAGTCAAAAATCAGAGCCAAAAGAAACAGATAAACTAAAACCGAAGAGGGATACAATGCGACTCTCAGAAATGAATAACCCTAAAAGGGTCTAATTAAGGCAGGAGCTCGAAACCTCACCTAGGTTCAAAAACCACCGACTTAGCGTCAACTAAACAAGAGACAACCTCGTACCACAAACCGACTTGGATACACATCTAGTCCTAAAGGGTTCTCCTAAAAGGGAAAAGTATTCTATCCTAAGAGTTAGCAAAAAGCATTAAAAATTGTGCGGATTCGAGATTCTAAAGGAAAGAAAAGTCCTTATAAGGATTCCCCTAGTTTCGTCATCGGGAGACGACTAAACCTAGAAAAATAAAAGGGATAAAAGAAAATAAACTACGAAAATAAGCTACATGCAAAAATGGATAAAAATAAAAGAAAATAAACTACGAAAATAAACTAGTATGCAAAAACTAATAAAAAGAAACTAAGGAAAATAAGAAAAGAAAAATAAACAACGAAAATAAACTAATATGCAAAGCATTTGGATTATCAAAGGAGCAAAGAAACCACTGAGGCACACTACACCTAAAAGGAAACAATCAATCAAGAACAGCTGCACCGCACAAGAACACCTACTGGACTGACTTGATGAACACCAGAAAAATGAGCACCAGACTCCCCCCCCCCCAAAACTCCCCCCAAACTAAGCAAGAAAGCACCAAGTGACCTAAGGGAACACCCCCCTCCCCAAACTAATGTGGAGCACTGTCCCAGTGCTCTCGCATACGTCGGTCCAAATCTTCACGTACCCGGATATCCTCCTCAGAAGGATGGAACTTAAAGGTCAAATCCACACCGTCGAGCGTGTCAATGGGGTTACTAACGTGAGGTGGGAGAGTGTAATCAGGCCAGTTCGAATACATGCATAACTCTAAAGGTCGCTCAGCAAAGGGCTCCCAACCGCCATGGTAATCAGGGAGCCAACCATCCTTAGGCATCGCGGGATCCCCATTAGGGTTACAAGCACCGGGGATACAATAATCAAAGGATGGGTAGTCCCTCCCACCATCCAGCTATAACGACGCTCCTGCTCAAGAACTCGTATGAAACACGAGTTCGTCAGGTACTCGTCATCGAGAAGGTAGTGTGAACCAGCTCTCTCAGAACGAGTGAAGTAGCGATCATGGCTTACTGGGCTATAACAGTGACTAGGCCCCCTAGCTGGATGGCGCCTGTACAGTGGCGCTACTGTCGAAACTCACAACATCTCTTTATAAAGAACCACCCGGTATTAATCCGGGTGGTTGGATCCTCCGAAGGGTAGGCGGCGAGGTATAACATCTTTAGGACATTTGTGTTGATTTTACTCAAATCAGCTTTTGAATAAACCAAAAAACAAATGAGCCTATGAAAAATGTGTACGGCGGGATGTTGGAGTTCTGAGGCATAATACTCTCGGCTCACAAAATGAGCGCCCGCTCTAGACATAGTCCGCCACGCCGCAGTAGGGTTAAATCCCCGGCAACGGTGCCAATTTTATAGTAAGGATTTTCACCAAATAAAAACCCCCGTCGTAGTATGAGTGGGGGTATCGAACACGGGGAAGGTACGTTGCACTAAACTAAGCATGAGCGTTGAACAAGCTAGGTCAATGGATGGTCGCGAGAGGCGGTTAGAACTACGGAAATTAACTAAAGCTACACTATGGAAACAAGAATAAAAAGGGACAAGGGTAAGAGATCACAACTCTTTCAGCTAGTGTGACGACCGGGAAGACATATAGAACCCACTTTCGTGCGGCGACACGTCTATGAAGCCTTAAGCACAAAATCACGAAGACCAGTAACTTTCCCTTGATCGAAGGCCCAACTTTCGTGGTGCTTCCATCAATCGGGCAAAGGAAGTCATCACCGACGTTCATCTTTCGGTCCTTCGGTGGGGATTCTTCAATGAATCCTATGTTAGTTAGACACAAGACTCAACATTACCGAATCCTGAGGTACCGACAATATCACAACCAAGCCTAAACACGACTAAACCACAAACATAGAGGATTTGAGATGATTACTCAAAACCCTAGAAACTAAACCACTCAAACATAATTAACAATAACATAATTTAAACTAAAACTAAAAACACAAATAATAACTAAAATTAAGAACAACTAAATTAACAAACGAAAACCTAAAACTAAGAACAACTAACCTAACAAACTAACAATTAAACATAAAACTAAACTAACACCAAAACCTAAATAAACTACCAACTAAAACCAACAAGAAACAAACATAAATAACTAAAACAACAAACAAATAACAAACATAAACAACTAAACTAACAATTAAACAACAAAAACAAAGAAATCAAAGTAATAAAAGAAAGCAATTGTAACAGCCCCGGAAATTCGGACCTTTTTCCTTCCTTTATAAAACTTAAATTTTACTAAAATCATAGCCCGAATTTCTAGAGTTGCTACTCGTACACCCACCTCTGATAAGAAATGGGTATACGAATAAGTAAAAGCAGGATCGTAATGTTTTCAAATTCCGAAATAGATTTCATTCATAAATACCAAAGCCGTACAATGTTTAAATCCAAAACATTAAAAGTTAAAATAACTTATTACAAGATGTTCTGCTAAAGCATAAAGCCTATGATCAAAGGGTTTAGCTAGTTCCAACAGGGATTCCTCATCAGCCTCAAACAAGTAAGCCATCCTTACTACTCACCTGCACAAAACCCTGAAGGAAAAACAACAGACAAACAATAACACAAAAATCAGAAAAACTGAGTATGATCGACTCTACCCCGTAAAACGGTTTTAGTTTAAAAACAGTTGACACACAAGAGACATAGAACATCAGCTGAACCAATATTTATCCAATTCACAAATGTCTAGAGCAATTATTATTCAAGATTATTTAATTGGGAAAGTGAACGCGATAGGGCCTGTTTCATCCCGTAATGGACTTTTCGGCCTGGCCTGTAGCTTGTCCACAGAGTGTCCCGAGTGTATACACCCCTCACAGAACTAATGCGTATCCGTAAGTGCGCGCCAGAAGTTCAGGAGGAGGACGAAAGCAGATTATAACGGTTACAAAGTTTCAACGACGATTAAACACATGTCCGACCTATTGTGTGTCCACCACGACAATAGGCTCACATTGGGTACTCCCCAATGAGACACCGTTCATCACCCTAATAGGTCATCACCATTCGGGCTACTTCCCCTTTTGAAGATTGTTTCACTTTAAGTTTAGGTTCATTTGGTTTAGAAAATCATTTGAGTGAGAACAATAACCTCAAAATAAATCCATCAAACCAAACTCCGTACTTTAAGAATTTTCCATGAGAAATCAAACCATAAGGCAACTTTGTTGACATATTCCTCTTTATGTTTTGATGATGACATAAACCTCAAACTTATTTACTAATAAGTATCTTTGAGTTCTTGGAGAATTTTAGATCTTGAAGATAAATAAGCATTGAAGATTCAAGTATGAAGATTCAATCATTTAAAGAAACAAGATAGTGATTCAAGTGAAGGTTCGAATCATGAATCGAAGATGTTGCTGTCAAGTTTCTACAGAGAAATTAGAGAAGTTCCTGAAGAGAATTCAGCAAGGAACATGAGAAGAACTTCAAGTATTCTAATGAATTACTTGTTGAAGAGAAGAGAAGCATCCATGAATGTTATAATATAATGTTCTAGGGTAAATGTAAGTATATTAATGCATTTAAGTCTAGTTGGAACTTAGTCGTGTCTGTCAGAGGAACTTTGGGTCATGTTCATAGTGGAACTTGTGTTGAGTCAGTTAGTTATTTTGGTCCATGACTGTTGCTACTTTTTAGGGTCGGTTTAAACAACCCCTTGACTGTTTTTAACTTGTTTAAAATGTTCAAAAGCTGACTGAATTAGTGCACCCTAATTTTAGGAGTAGTTGGTGAGTGTTTTTGAATTAGTTAGTAGTCAAGATTAGTCTGCTTAATTTTAGGACTAGGTTGGTTACTTTTTTAATTCTGATTTCTTTTTGTTTTATTAGTTTATTTTTGTTATTAAAATTGATTTAAAGTTTTAAAAAAAAAGAAAAAAATCGGAAAAATTAAAAAAGGAAAAACCGGTCTTTGTTTTTTATTAGGGTTGACTGAGCTAATTTTTAGGAGTAGTTTATTAAGTTTTCTTTTCTGATTTTTTGAGTCAAAAATTAGGTTAGTGGTTGTTTAATTAGTGAGTGAAAGTTAGTGGTGTGTGAGTGAGAGTGGTGGACGTGTGAGTGGTAAGTGTGGGTGGTTAATTAGGCTTTTTCTCCAAGCAATTGATATAACCATTCATTCATATATACACATATAATTCTGACATTTTACACACACAACAAGAGAGCATACTTTCAGATTTATATTTTTAAGTCTTGTGTCAAAAAGTTCCAAAGTTCCAATCCAGTTCTTACTTGCATTTCAATATACTAGAGTTATTACTTTGAGTTGTAATTGAGAGAAAAGAAAAGAGAAGTGTGAGAACTTAGAGAGAACAAAGAAGAAAGAGACGTGAGAAAGAGAAAGGAAAAAGAAAGAGAGAAAGAGAATAGAATTGTAAGTTCCTACAGGAACTCACGAGGTCCAGAGAGAAATTTAGGATTGTAATAGTTTACAAGGCCTTTATATAAAAGTGGAGTTTTTCTTCCATGGGCCAGGAAGTTTTTCTCGTTGAAATTTGTCTCTTTACATTTCATTTTTTTCAAAGTTCCTTTAGGTTTCTAATTCTGACGAAAATTTGTGGTATAAGTTCCACACAGCAATTCACCCCCCCTCTTGCAGTGTTCCTACAGGAATAACAAACTTGCCAATCCAAATTCAACAACTCAATGATCCATCGCTCATTCACAGACACCACTTATACTTCTTAAATCAAGGCAAGTTCAAACATTCATCAATCCATTACCAAATTTCATGACGTAAATAGTTCATTAAACAATTGAATTGCTAAGAGCGTCAAGCCTTTAAAAATCATGTGCATAGGAGAAGATTTGGAAATTAATATACTTATACACACATTTTTCAAAAATACACATGTACATATATACTAATAATTTTCGAAATTAATAGAATAAAATTTCATAAAGCATTTGGAGATTTTAAGTTACAAAAAATCATAATATAAATACATGGTATATTTTCGAAAATTAGAAATTATATTTTCAATTCATGAACATAAAATTTCGAAAATTTCAGATTTTATAAATAAGATAAATAAGCTTATTTTGGACATCTAATGGGTATTTCGTACACAAATTTTATGGTCTAAAACACATGTACACAACCCTTAGTCCAAAAACAAGTTTTATTTTGATTTTTGAAAATAACGAAAGCATAATTAGGCTATTTTAAAAAATCTGGACAGCAACTAAAGTTGTCATAGAATGCCTTTAAAACCATCACATTAGCCCTCAAAAACATGGCTAAAACATTCCTTAAATGCCCATGCATTCACACGAAAATACTACTACTATGCACACAATTAATCATAATTTTACGTCATCTAAACAACCTTAAAAACAATAACTAAAAAAAAAACTACGTAAGCATGCATATAACTCCTACTAAAGCTTAATTAGACATAACTATAAAGCATTAAAACTACGCTAGAACATAAAACTAAGCATGCTAAAACAAAACGCGTAAAAATACACTAGTGGAAAAAACGTCATATACTACGCGCTATTGGCTGCGGTTCTTTTGGAACCGCAACCATAAGTACTGAAAATATAGGGAAAACTACACTACTTATGGCTGCGGGGTAAAAAACCGCAGCCATAGGTACTTATGGCTGCGGTTCAAAAAGACGCAGCCATAAGTACCTATGGCTGCGGTTCCAAATCTTATGGCTGCGGGTTTTGGAACCGCAGCCAAAACCTTAACTTTTTAAAATAAATACGAATTATGAAATAGAAAAAACATTTCCTTTTCTTCTCTTTCCTTCTCACGCGTTCTTTCTTTCCTCCTCCCTCGCACCATTCCTTCTTCTTCTTCACCTAGCCCTCCTCCCTCGCACAACCCTGTCACCATCGCCGCCACCACCACTTCGCTGCTGCTTCTACCCTGTCACCAGATTGTCCTCCCTTGCACCTTTGCTTCTGTTGCCTTCACTGCTGCTGCTGCCTTGCGACCTCGGTTCGTTTTTTTTAAAAAAATTCATTTAAGGTTTGTAACTTTGCTATTGTTCGAAATTATGGTTCAAATTTTTTTGGTTCATATTATGGTTCGAAATTAGGGTTTGATTTTTTCGTTTAGGGTTCGAAATTACTAAATGAATTTTTCATTTAGGGTTT
This sequence comes from Salicornia ramosissima, assembly GCA_951394345.1. NCBI lineage: Eukaryota > Viridiplantae > Streptophyta > Magnoliopsida > Caryophyllales > Amaranthaceae > Salicornia > Salicornia ramosissima. Next base: position 28,521,152 of record OX596236.1, on the reverse strand, counting down.
TTTTTAAATTAATTAGAGTTGGAATTTTTCTGTTTTTTGTTTGAATTTAGTTCATGTTTTTTTTATGTTGTTCTTGCTATTGCTGCTGCTGCTGCTGTTGTTTTGTTGTTGTTGTTGTTCTTGTTTTTATTGCTGCTGCTGTTGTGTTGTTGTTGTACTGTTGTGTTGTTGTTGTTGCTATTGTTGTTGTGTTGTTGTTGCTGCTGTTGTTGTTGTTGTTGTTGTTGTTGCTATTGTGTTGTTGTTGTTGTTGTTGCTATGGCTAGGGAGAGGGGGGTTGCCATTAGGCTAGGGAAGGGAGAGGGGGGACTGCTAAGGCCTGGGGAAGGGGGAAGGGGGCTGCTAGCTAGGGTCTGTGTGTGGGTGGTGTGTGTGTGGTGTGTGTGGTGTGTGTGTGTGTGTGGTGTGGTGTGTGTGTGTGTGTGGTGTGTGTGTGTGTGCTGCCAGCCCCCCCTGCCAGCCCCCCCTGCCAGAACCCCCTGCCAGCCCCCCCTGCCAGGCCCCCCCTGCCAGCCCCCCCATGCCAGCCCCCCCTGCCAGAACCCCCTGCCAGCCCCCCCTGCCAGCCCCCCCTGCCAGGACCCCCTGCCAGCCCCCCATGCCAGCCCCCCACCCCCCTGCCAGCCTCCCCTGCCAGCCCCCCCTACCAGCCCCCCCTGCCAGAACCCCCTATGCTGCCCTCCGCCCCCAGAACCCCCTAAGTTTTTATTGCTGCTGCTGTTGTGTTGTTGTTGTTGTTGTTGTTGTTGTACTGTTGTGTTGTTGTTGCTATTGTTGTTGCTGTTGTTGTTGTTGTTGTTGTTGCTATTGTGTTGTTGTTGTTGTTGTTGCTATGGCTAGGGAGAGGGGGGTTGCCATTAGGCTAGGGAAGGGGGATGGGGGACTGCTAAGGCCTGGGGAAGGGGGAAGGGGGCTGCTAGCTAGGGTCTGTGTGTGTGTGGTGTGTGTGTGTGTGGTGTGTGTGTGGTGTGTGTGGTGTGTGTGTGTGTGGTGTGTGTTGTGTGTGTGTGTGTGGTGTGTGTGTGTGTGTGTGTGGTGTGTGTGTGTGTGTGCTGCCAGCCCCCCCTACCACCCCCCCTGCCAGCCCCTGCCAGCCCCCCCTGCCAGGCCCCCCCTGCCAGCCCCCCCGCCAGCCCCCCATGCCAGCCCCCCACCCCCCTGCCAGCCCCCCCAGCCCCCCCCCCCCCCTGCCAGCCCCCCCTGCCAGAACCCCCTATGCTGCCCTCCGCCCCCAGAACCCCCTAGGTTTTTATTGCTGCTGCTGTTGTGTTGTTGTTGTTGTACTGTTGTGTTGTTGTTGTTGCTATTGTTGTTGCTGTTGTTGTGTTGTTGTTGCTGCTGTTGTTGTTGTTGTTGCTATTGTGTTGTTGTTGTTGTTGTTGCTATGGCTAGGGAGAGGGGGGTTGCCATTAGGCTAGGGAAGGGAGAGGGGGGGACTGCTAAGGCCTGGGGAAGGGGGAAGGGGGCTGCTAGCTAGGGTCTGTGTGTGTGTGTGGTGTGTGTGTGTGTGTGCTGCCAGCCCCCCTGCCAGCCCCCCCAGCCCCCCCTGCCAGCCCCCCTGCCAGAACCCCCCCTGCAAGCCCCCCCTGCCAGCCCCCCTGCCAGAACCCCCTGCCAGCCCCCCCTGCCAGGCCCCCCTACCAGCCCCCCCTGCCAGCCCCCCATGCCAGCCCTCCACCCCCTTGCCAGCCCCCCCTGCCAGAACCCCCCTGCCAGCCCCCCCTGCCAGCCACCCCGCCAGCCCCCCCTGCCAGAACCCCCTATGCTGCCCTCCGCCCCCACAGCCCCCTCCCCCCTACAACCCCCCCACTTCCCTGTTGTCCTCCCTCCCCCCTATTTGATTTGATTTAGTTGTTGCTGTTATCATAATTGTATATGTTGTATATGATGATCAGAATGTTTAATAGGTTCTGCCGTTCTGCTGCTGTGTTGCAATGTTGCTGGGCTGCTGCGCTACTATGCTGCTGTTCTTGCTTTTTTTTGTAGTAGATTTCTTGATAGTTATTTTTATACAATTTCTTAAGTTAAAATGTTTTTTTTTTCATGTTTGTAATATTGTAATGGTAAATTTAGTTTATATTATTGATATTCGTCATGGATACTTGTATTTAATTTTGCATATCAATGTAAGACCACGAATGATTATATTATTGATATATATTATTGTAATGGTAAATTTAGTTTATATTATTGATATATATATATATATATATATATATATATGGTTTTTTTTTTTATAAAAAAAATGGACTTTTGGCTGCGATTCTGGGGGAACCGCAGCCAAAAGTCCTTCTTTTTAAAAAAAAAAAAAACTTTTGGCTGCGGTTCCTAATAGAATCGCAACCAAAAGTGGACTTATGGCTGCGGTTTTTACAAAGACCAGCAGCCATAAGTTCACTTTTGGCTGCGGTTCCTAATAGAACCGCAGCCAAAAGATTTTATGGCTGCGGGTGGAACCGCAGCCATAGGTCTTAGACCTATGGCTGCTATAGCATTGGCTGCGGGCTTGAACCGCAGCCATAGGACCTAAAAAGCCCGCAGCCAATGATGTTTTTTCCACTAGTGATAAACTAATCTATCCTAAGCATACAAGAACCTAAGGCTAAGAAAGCGGTAGACATCGAAGCATACCTCAACGTCTGGAAGGCTACTTTAAGATCGCTCCCTCCTTAGAAAATTAAACTCAATTCTCTCAGTTATTCTTCCGTGAAAAATTTTCACTTGTTACTCCTCTTTTATTAGAGGAGAAGTGGAAGAAATGTTGAGAGAATTGTGAAGAGAAGTGATGGGTGAAGGGTGCTATTTATAGGATGGAGGGGTAGAGGAAAAGCTAAATTTTTCCATGTGGGACAAAGTGGTGTGTGGTGGTGGATGAGGGCCGTGTGGGAGGGGATAAGGGAGGGGTGTGTGGTGGTGAGGTGATCTCGGGAGTTGTGTTGTCAAGCATTAATCACTTGATGACTAATTGACCAAACACTTAATAATACGGCAAATAAAATACGGCATGAATAAAACGAACTTTAAAAATAAAATTCTAATCCATAAAAATATTTTTATTTACCAAAAATATTTTTCCATAAAATAAAATAATTTTCGCAATATATATATTATTTTCGAAATATATAAGTACATATTTATTTATTTTGAAAATATTCCAACTTCAAAAATAATTTATTATTTTCTGAAAATAATATTACGGCAAAATACTTTGTTTTAATAATAAATACCTTTGAAAATAATTCGAAAAGCTTTTTTTATAAAATATTAAACCTTTTTGTAGAAGATATTAGTTTTTGAAAATTCTTGAAAAATTACGGGTATTACAGCAATAAAGTACCTTGAAGATTGAAGAACAAGCTAAGAAGACATTGATGAACAAAATTAGAGATTCAATACATAAATCAAAGTCTTTGATACCAAATAAATCTAAAGGGTTACAAAGCTAAGCTAAGGTGAGAGAAGAGACTCTCACGAGCTCCAATCTAGGGTTACAAGATGAGCTTTCAAAGTATATATACACTAGTAATTTACAAAGCAAAAATGCGGCCAAAAAACGTAAGAAAACAGAACTGCCAAAAGGAGCGGCTGTGCAAGCATGAGGAGCGACCGCTCCTTAGAGCAGCGGTCGTGCAAAGAAGAGGAGCAACCGCTCCTTTAGTCGGGTGCTTAATTCTTTATTTCAGAGCTTGGGCGCGACCGTGCTACTAGGGGAGTGACCCCTCCTTTTGCAAAAAGCCTCTAATGTTCCTTGGCTTTGATATCCGATGCTCGAACGACTCGTCGAATTCCGTGAAGTATGAGTTACCTACAAAAATGGGGAAAATGACCAAAAAGGAGTAGCACATAGCAAGAATACTGTAAAATAGCCGAAGCACAACTAAACTACAAAAAGGAAATAAAAATGACAAAATGTTATAAGAAAAGGGAAAACTAAGCAATAAAACTAACCTAAAAGCTAAGAACAACACTAACAAAAAGTCGGTTATCAGACTTGACTGAGGGTTGTTTGTTGGACGATATACTTGTAGCGAGGGATTTCAGAGATGCATTTCCTGATGAGCTACCAGGAGTTCCGCCCGAGCGCGATGTCGAGTTTAATATCGATTTAGCACCCGGGACAGTGTCGATTTCAAAGGCACCTTACCGTATGGTACCTTCGGAGTTCCAAGAGCTGAAGACGCAACTTCAAGATTTGGTCGATAAGGGCTTCATTAGGCCGAGTGTTTCTCCATGGGGAGCACCAGTGCTCTTTGTGAAGAAGAAGGACGGTAGCATGCGCTTATGCATAGATTACCGAGAATTGAATCGGGTAACAATTAAGAACATGTACCCGTTGCCTAGGATTGAGGACCTATTCGATCAGTTGAGAGGAGAGGGAGTTTTCTCGAAGATAGACCTTCAATTTGGATATCATCAGATTCCAGTCAAGAAGGAAGGCATCCCGAAGACAGCATTCCTCACTAGATATGGCCACTACGAGTTCGAGGTGATGCCGTTTAGACTCACTAATGCTCCTGTGGTGTTCATGGATCAGATGAACCGTACATTTCACTACTTACTCGATAAGTGTGTCGTAGTATTCATCGACGATATCCTAGTGAATTCGAGAGACGAATCTGAGCATGCAAAGCATCTCCGGATAGTACTACAGATACTGAGGAAACAAAAGTGGTTTGCGAAGTTTTCCAAGTGTGAGTTCTGGCTACCAGTGGTAGCATTTCTAGGTCATGTCATTAACCAGGAAGGCGTTAAGGTAGACCCAGCCAAAGTTAAGGCTGTAGTAGAGTGGAGTAGCCCGAGAAATGTGGCGGAGGTTCGTAGTTTTCTGGGTTTGGCCGGATACTATCGACGATTCATCCAGGATTTCTCCAAGATTGCTAGGCCAATGACTAGTCTCCTACAGAAGGAGAACCGATTCCTTTGGACGGAGGCTTGTGAGCAAGCATTCTTGCAGCTGAAACAGAAGTTCTTTTCTTCTCCTGTCCTTACCCTTCCGAACGATAAGGAGGAATTTGAGGTTTATAGTGATGCGTCTAAGAGTGGCCTAGGATGTGCGCTGATGCAGGGTGGAAAGGTCATCGCTTATGCATCGAGAAAGCTAAAGGTGCACGAGCATAACTACCCCACACACGATTTGGAGCTAGAAGCTGTAGTTTTGACGCTTAAGATCTGGAGGCACTATATCTATGGTGGTTCGTGCAAGGTATTCATGGATCATAAGAGTCTCAAGTACATCTTTACTCAGAAGGTCCTCAACATGAGGCAGCGACGATGGCTTGAGCTGATTAAGGACTATGACCTGATGCTTATTTATTGTGAAGGCAAAGCGAACTTAGTTGCTGACGCACTGAGTCGCAAGAATCGATTGAGCTTCAATAGAAGTCGTGGTTCTGTCAGAGTTCGTCTGACATCTATGAGTGCCGAGCCCGAGTTTTCCAAGAATTGCGTGAGGGTCAAAAGGACGACCCGCAGTTGACTAGGATTCGAGAGGCTTTGCTTCAAGGAAAAGTCGTTGGCTTTGGGGTTTCATCCGATGGTAGTCTGCATTTTCAGGGGAGATGGTGCGTACCGGACACTTCTGATCTTCGAAAGACGATCATGTCGGAGGCACCTAACTCGCCCTACTCTGTACATCCGGGAGGTAACAAGTTGTACCAGGACCTTAGGGCCAATTCTAGTGGCTTAAGATGAAGAAGAATGTGGAAGAGTTCGTGGCTCCATGTTTGGTCTGTCAGAAGGTTAAGATCGAGCATCAGTGATCAGGAGGTCTTTTGCAGCCACTACCGACTCCGACCTGCAAATTTGAGTCGGTATCTATGGATTTTGTGGTTAGCCTTCCTACCTGTAATGGGATGAATGCCATTTGGGTAATTATGGACAGGTTGACTAAAGTCGCTAAATTCATACCGATCAAGATGACTTGGTCGATGGAGCGCCTAGCAGAGGCTTACACCTAGGACATTATTCGACTTCACGGAGTTCCGAGGGAGATAGTTTCTGACCGAGATCCGAGATTCTTGTCTCTTTTCTGGAAATCAGTTCAGGAGGTCTTCGGGACGAGGTTGAAGCTTAGCACCGCATTTCACGCGGCGACAAATGATTAGACTGAGAGGACCATCCAGACTCTGGAGGATATGTTGCGAGCATGTACTCTAGAGTATCATCAGTCTTGGGTTAGGATGCTTTGCTTGGTTTAGTTTTCGTATAATAACTGCTATCACTCCAGCATTGATATGGCTCCGTACGAGGCCCTCTATGGCAGGAAATGTCGGAGTCCGATTTGTTGAAATGATATCAGTGATTCTGTGGCTTTAGGACCCGAGCTTGTACGAGAAACTGTGGAGAAGGTCAGAGTCATCCGATCGAAGATGCAAGCCGCTTAGAGTCGCCAGAAGTCCTATGCCGATCACCGACATAGACCACTGACGTTTGAGTTAGGTGACAGAGTCTTGCTTAAGTTTTCACCATTCAAAGGAGTTGCTAGTTTTGGCCAGAAGGGGAAGCTCCGACCGAAATTCGTGGGACCTTACAAGATACTTGAATGAGTTGGGGAAGTGGCATATCGTTTAGCTTTACCGCCTTGTTTATCTAATGTTCACGATGTGTTTCATGTTTCTCAGCTAAGGAAATATGTATATGATCCTACCCATATCATCCCAATGGAGTCAGCCACCATTGAGCCGAACCTAACTTTCGAGGAGCGACCAGTCCAGATCTTGGATCGAGAAGTGAGGACCCTCCGGCGCAAGCAAGCCAGATTAGTCAAGGTGTTGTGGAGAAATCAATATCATGCGGAGGCAACGTGGGAGACTGAGGCGTCCATGAAACAGAAGTATCTACAGTTGTTCGCAGGTGAGCTCTCTCTCTTACTTTGAATTCGGGACGAAATTCTTTTTAAGGAGGGGAGGTTGTAACGCCCCAGGTTTTTGAATTATTTGTTTTGGTTTTATTGCTTGTATTTGTATTTATTTTTGTGCATGGTCTAAATCTATTTGGACAATTTTTGTTGCTTGAGTGTGACTATTTTATTACATGATTAATTGTTTTATTATTTAATTTATTTTATTTTAATTAATTAGTATTTTATTTTAATTTTCTAATTAATTGGTTTTTGGGCCAAGAGCGAATTTAATCGTAATTAGTCATGCGTTAGTCACTAGTAGAAAAATCCCCCATTAGTATCGTTTTTTTAGCCTATTAGTATCGTTTTTCAGACGATAGAGGCGTTAGTAATAAAGAATGTTATTACTATTGTTTGTAAAAATGATAGTAATGAATTCTATTAGTATCGTTTTTTATAAAAAACGATACTAATAGAATTCTTTACTATCGTTTTTTACTAAAAACGATAGTAATGTACTCTATATTAGTATCGTTTTTCAAAAAATGATACTAATACTATTGTTTTTATTTAAATTTATATTTTATTATTGAGCCAAATATATATATATATATATATATATATATATATATATATATATATATATATATATATATATATATACTATATATTTATAAATATGCACCCTTTCGGCATTATCTGTAGCCTTGTTCAATTCTGTATAATGTACAATAATATAATATTTTATAATTAATTAAAATTTGTAAACGATACATATATAATACAAGTTCGATGTATTCATATAAAATATAGTTTACAAGAACGTTTGATACGATTGATGTTTACGAAGTAACTATAAATAAAATGTATAAATAATAAGCTACTAATACAAATTTTATTTAATTTTGATCGGACAATAAGAAATTTAGCCTGAAGAACCTCGCCCATTGCTCGCGAACCTCATCCAACTCTCCTTTGGTATATGGGGCAAATCTTCAAATGTAGTCCTCCAAAATCAAATATTGAAAAAAAAAACATATAAGTAATGTTGTAGACGCCATCTTGCTTAGACTTTTAGGGCCACAATATTTGCAAACTAAAAAAAAGGATGTTCTATTTTACACCTACCTAAGCTATGACGGGAAAATGAAAGATAATTTGCACTAAATTAAACTTGGAGTATCTTAGCTTAAAACCTGATATACACTAAGGGTGCAAGCTCTCCCTCCGTTTCCTTTTTGTTGGTTAAGTTTGAAATATTTTAAGCAGTAATATATAATAATTTTTATTGATTCCCAATTGATAGCATTTATAATTGTAATATCATATCAAATATACCTTTATATTGATTGACTAATCAAATAAATAAAAAGTTTCAATAAATTATCAAACGTATTTTAATTGTGTTCCCTCTCATGCCTTAGGGAAATTGTGTTCCCTCTCCACTCTTCTCATATTTTAACTTTAATTAAGAAGCATAAGGGCTATATTTTCTATACAAAGTGTGATCCCAAAGGGAAATATGTTCTTGAATATTTGCTTGAGATTTCTGAGTGGAATTGAATAAAATAAGAACAATTTGTCAACATCAATGATCTTTGAAATAAAAAGATTTCCAATCATTCACTCGGGGTGACCCAGCGCGGCTTGAGATTAGTTTGTTTAGTTTTCTCCATTTGTGTTCTTTGCTTTCCATTTGTGCTTTTCACCTTTTTGAACTTAGAAACTTTAGTGTTAACTTGCATTTGTTCTTCACTTTGTGTTTATTGATCCACAATATTATTTGCATTATTTGTGTCTTAAGTTGATTTTTGTGTCTTTATTCTGCTTCTCTTATTAGTTTCTTGTGTAGAAATTAAGTGTGTGATTAAGTTCAATTCAATGGGTTATTGGAAGGAGTGATATGGAAATGAGAATTTTCCACTAAATGCATGTTCATTCTATTTGGATGTTTAGTTGGTTTCATATTTTAAGAGGTAGAAAGAAACAATTTAAGGTGTCATAAATTACATTAGAATAATTTGGTTTGACCCCAAGGCTTGGCTATTATTCATGAGATTATTTTATGTTTTCGTTTCTTTTTCTAATATAATAAAGATTTTATAATGTTCTCGGCCTGGTTGTTTTGGCTGTAACCACTACTCACGGAGGCCATGAGGAAGCAACCGTCAGCCGACAGTGGCCCGTTGCTGCTACGAGACAAATATGATGCTGTTGTGTGGTTCCCCTGCTGCTGCTAGTGGTGGCCTGATGTTGCTGCCAGTGGCCTGCTGCTGCTGCCGGTGACCTGTTGTTGCTGCTGCCGGTGACCTGTTGTTGCTGCTGCCGGTGACCTGCTGCTGCTGCCAGTTGCCTGCAGCTGCTGCTGCTGCTGGTCTACTGTGGCTGCCAGTGGTCAATTGTTGCTGTCCGAACCACCAGTACCTGCCAGCGTACCCCATGGCTCGTGTTCCACCCTTATGTGTGTTATTTTCTTCTTAACAACTATTGAATATCAACTTAAAAACCTTATTTCTGTTTTCATTTTTCTCTTCAGATTATATTTTCTTTATCTCTTTTGGATCACCTTAGTTCTTTTCTAATTATCAATTTTTGTTTCTACTTTCTGTTCTAAGTCATTGGCATCACTTTTAACAAGTTATTACTGTATTCTAGTTCTAAAACAGATATGATCAGGCAAATTCCAGTCATATTAATTGATCTAGGATTCATTTTTTTTTATTAGTAATTACTAGTAATAGTCTCCATCACCTTTTTTTTTGGTTTTAGGAACAGAGGTTATGTATGGAGACTTTGTTGTTTTAAGACTTATTTGCTTTTGGAAATTGTCTGAACTTTTGATCATTTTGATACGCGGGTCAGGTTAGTTTGCTTGATATCATAGTCTAAAAGATCCTTGTTTTACGTTTTCTCATTTGAAAATAGTAAAAGGAAGTGGTTCCAAAACTTCACCAAAATCCCAAATAAACTTCCAACTATGAGCACTAAACAAAGCACCGCCTTCCAATACAATTAACTAAATAATAGTAAAAGGAAGTGGTGTTTATAACCACTTCCTCTCCAAAACTTTACCAAAATCCCAAATAAACCTCCAAATATGAGCACTAAACAAACCACCGCCTTCCGATACAATCAACTAAACAATAGTAAAAGGAAGTGGTGTTCATAACCACTTCCTCTCCAAAACTTCACCAAATTTCCAATAAACCTCCAACTATGAGTACTAAAACAATAAATTTCACCAAATTCCCAAAACACAACAAATTAAGGCATGATACAACTTACCTTTATTTGCTTGATATCACCCTTAATTTCACCAACTTTCTTGACTATCTCATTCATGTACTTCATGACATAGTAGCCACAATCCAAACCACCGGTCTGCTGGGCGCACTAACAAATTTACAAAAAACTAGGGTCAAAACAAATTACAACTGGATATTATTGTATCAATAAAAAATTGTATAATATTCGAATAAGAACAAAATATAAGTAACTCATACCTCGATTCTTGTGACCTCCAACACCATTTTAGTATTTTCTTTGATCCTTGCTCTGTACGACTTGTAAGCGCTGAAAAAAAATTCAATATGAAAAAGTGATACCAAAATAAGGCAAGAATTAACCTTATAAAATCGTGATTCACAAACGAAAAACTTGATAATCTAGAACAATAATCCTTACAGGTCAAACACGTTTTCGCAGCTTAGTTGACGTGGTGCCTATTGTGTCAATGGGTCGAGTTGATAAATTATACCGTCACATAAATCAATGGCCACGAGAATCCAATGGTTGCTGTAATAAACATAACACATGATCATCATATCCAAAAATAACTAAGTAATTAAATTGCATGCAAATAAGTTGCTAAAATGAAAGGATGAACTGGTTCATACCTTTCATTGTAAGGTGCTAAAATAAGGTGAGACTTTGAATCTTTCCTTTTTAGTTCGCTGTTGAAAGCGTGTTTCACATACTTAACTACATCAAAGAAACTTCTCTTGCATTCTGCTCTAGACAATCCATGGGGACACAAAAAGGTTATGTGTCCCCCTTCAAACTTAGAGATAAATTCTGTAAGGAGGTAGCTGTAATTCAAAACAAAAAGAACCAAAAATCATTACGCATATTTGTAACCACAACATAACAGGAAATAAAAAAAGTTGGCCATTATGTTTAGAAGGTTTACCAAATGTACACATGGATCACCGACACATTTATACACACTCCTCTAACAAGTTCATCAACGTCGGTGGATGTGACATAAATATGTTGGTCTTCTTGGAGATTCAACGTTGGCACCTTGAATGAAACACATACACTTTCATGCTTATCCTCAGTTATCAGCAAGTATAACAAGTCACACTCCGGAAGATCGGAAAGTGCTCCCATTTGAGAAGTTGGGTTGTCAGTGCGTTGTGAGTCTTGTGTTCTTAGAGGGTCACCGCTACCTAAGCCTTCTTTGCTTTGCGAGGCTGTCATCTTCAAAACATCCTACGCATTTTAAAAGTTGTAGTTTAACATTTCAAATTCAAGTAATACTAAAATGAGTTACATGCACAATCATAAACTAAATGTAAGGATTTGCATACTAACCGCGTCCTCAAATAGTACCATAGATTTTTGCCAACTCACAAAATAATCCTTGGCTTTGCCAAACTTAGTTTCACCATCAGGCGATGAGACAGGCAACTCCTTATAATGATACCCCTCATATGGATGGTCAATGCTGACCTTATAGTGATCGGGGAGCATTGATGATGTAGGAATCACGGAGGTTCCACTAAGATACCAGGTTCCCTCAGCAATAACCACTAGGTTTCTGTCATCATCATTCATGGCAAGACGACATTTTTGGGGTCCCGCCTACAATAGGAAACCAAACACAGGCAACAAAGCATGAGTGTTATGAATAGGTAAGGTTTGAACACAAGCAACAAAGCATGAGTGATCGGGGAACATAGGTTTTGGTTAATGAATTAATAGCAATATAGTACAACACAGAGAGCAAAATACCGTAAAATAAGTGTGGAGTTTACTCAATTATACCTCTAGAGGATTCTTCCAATTCAGTAGGAGAGGTGGCTTCGAGCTCACTTCCTTATTATTTTCCGCTAAGTTCATGGAGGATAGTGAGGCTATGGCTTCGATCTTCAATTCCAATCGAGCTATAGTTGCTTTTAGTGCGTCCATTTCCTCATCCCTATCTTTCCTTCCCCTTCGAGGTTCCTTCCCAAAGGCTTGTCGGTGGCCAATTCCAACTCTAGATCGACCAATTCCTTTGACATAACCATAGTAGTCCTTCTTCCCAAGAGCCTTACATAAAGCGTCATTTTCGACCTCTGAAGCACAAGCAGAAGCAGAGGCAACTCCATTCTCTTTTTCCTTTGACTCCTATTCCAAGTGTTCCATCTGTAAGAAGAAATAAATAATATGAGATGCAAATAACGATAGCATATTGGCATCATTAAATGTTGTAAGCTTTAAAATACTTTTCCAAGTATTCATACATGTAGGCATGAAAATACTTCAAGTGTCAATAATAATTAAAACTTACAACTTGGTTCACTACTCTAACAGTTTCGCCTTTAGTTGGATCAACTTCCCATTTTCCATCCTTCGTACGGCGTTGATGTGCTAAACAGCACTCGAGCGCTCTATTTTGCATCTTGTTGCTCACGATACTACTCTCTTCAGTAGAGCTGTCAATAGCAGAAGCTGGAAGTCTGTCCTCTTTCACCCAATCTTTCCTTTTTCGGTTGAAGCTCTTTCGACCAAGTGTATGGCGATGGATGTTTGCTTTGGAACACAATTTGTCTATCTCACTTTTTTTCTGTGTCAAACAACAAAATTTTTTGTGCTCGATAGTTAAAAAAAGCAAAAATAGATACTATTGCTTACAATTCCTTGTTTATATTATTGTCTTCTCTACTATTGCTTACTACAATTGAATGCCTACTTATACTTATACTACTAGACTATCACATAATTTACCTTGAATTCAGGGGATCGAGTGTATTCTTCAAACTTTTCCCACTGCTCCTTAGTTATGTAGCCTTCATACAACTCCCAAGGCTCCTTATCTGCATTTGGATTACCTTTTGCAGGTGCTTTGCTTTTATCAATGAAACGCCTTACCAAATCAGATTTATGGTGACGAAAGCGAGCACCTACTGCTCTTTCGAAATTCTTCTTTCTTTTTCCTGTTGGGTCTTCAATGTGGAACAATTTCTGAATGAAAGATTGTGTTAGTAAATAAATGAGTGCATTGCAGGAGTGACCAAGTGAGTAAAGTGAGTGAGTGAGCATGCGAATAAGTTAATCAATTGAGTGTGAGTTTATGAGAGTATAGTACTTCATAATGCAAACAGTCCGAGATACGCACCTTATTCTCTGCCCATAAAGCATCCTTTTGCACTTGATCCACTTTGTTCCATTTACGGATATTGATGTCAATCCTATAAGCACATTGTCCAATTTAATTTGTTTGCCGTACTTTTCTTCAAATTCACCCGTCGGCAATTCATACTCATCAAACTCAAGGAACATTGGCTTTGACGATTGGACGGGTTTGGATGGACCTCTACCCATTGTCTTTCTCTTTTTGGGTTATGAAGTTGACGGTTGGTCTTCATGAGGAACTTCATCCTCCCTACAATCCGTTCTTTCGTCTTTATCACGTAATTCGTCATTCCTCGAATCCATTGATTCTATTTCCTGAAAAATTAATACAAAAATGACACATTAGTCAAAAAAACAAAAGGATACGAAAAATGTACGAGGTTCAAAGTTCACATTAGTAAAAAAAAAACGAAAGCATAGAAGAACATGCATCATTAAACTAACTACAGTAATATTTTTACCTTTTCACACGTGTAATCATAATCACTACTACCACTACTAACGTTGCAAGTTTCGTCATCACTATCAGGCTCATAATCGACACCGAATTTCTCATTCACTACTACTCTTTTTTGTGTCATCTTTCGTCTTGATCCCATCAATGTGTCTGCCATTTTTGACAAACCTAAAGCTTCCATTCTTGCCTTATTCTCGGCCATCCTTAATGCCCTCTGCCTCTCATAATTCTTTGCCTCCTTCCGGCCCATCGTAATATTTAATATCTTCAAAACTTCAAACAAACCACATGAATCATATATATGTAAAAAAAAAATTTAAAACATAAACAATGCTTTTTGATATTTTAAATCAAAGATAAATTAATGGAGAATGAAAATTCAATATACATATATAAATTATTGGAGAAAGAAAATTAATGGAGAAAATTCATTTTATTAATAAGTGAAATCTTTTTCACCCCATCCATTACAATATAATACCCCCCATATACATAACAGTCTACCCCATGTACGTGCACGGTTACACTCTACGTGCAAGTAATTGCAACATCAACATAAACTCCTTCCTCGCGATCATACACTGCATCTTCCTCAACGTTATGGTCGTTCAGGACAATTTGAATACCGGTTGACAGTGGAGGGGTGGAATCCCACGTATCATAGTCTTCCTCATCTACCACATCTTCAACTCCAACAATTCCTCTCTTCCCTTGAACTACTACCAACCATTGAGGGTCGATATTGTCTTTGACATAGAAAATTTGCTTAGCTAGTGATGCTAGCACAAAAGGTTCCTTAGTGTCTTTGAAACGAGTTGAATCAACTACTGTCATCCCATCATCGCTAACTTTCTTACCTCGCCGATTATCCACCCATTTACATCTTAGAATGGGAACTTTAAAATCAATATAATCAAGCTCCCATATCTCCTCAATAAAACCATAGTAAACTTGTGTCAGATCAATGGGGTTGGTATCCCTGGCACTAGAATATTCTGTAGAAGAAGCAACAACCATTACCTGACTATTCTGGTGGACACTCTTTTCATCATGGCGCTTAGTGTAGAAGGTATATCCGTTGATACCATAACCATCAAAAGCAGTAACATACTGTCGTGGACCCCTAAATAAACACTGAATTGTAACAGAGATGTTGTGATTACGACCTTCAATGCAAGATGCACTTTCTGTTGTAACCATTGGGCAAAAGTGCGATTGTGTTGTTGCGTTAATTCAAAGGGATTTAGATGACGGTGACGTGCACGTAATTCAGACATATGACTTTCTAAGTAAGGGTGAACTTCAGAAAGGTGTTGTAGAACACAATGGTGAGCAACAGACAACCTCTCAGCGGGAGGTATAACGTCACGACGATTGATTCCATAACCCTGGAGTCTACACTCATGACGAGACTTTGGGCAACCTATTTACTTAGCCTTTTCCAAGAAAATAGCACAAAAATTTGAAGCCTCCCCAGCAATGTACTTTGTTACCATGCTTGCATCAGGCCTTGCCTGATTTTTAACCAGTCGTTTCAAGAAACCCATGTATCTCTCAATAGGATACATCCACCGTAGAAAAGCAGGCCCACACATTTTAATTTCACGAACAAGGTGTATCATCACCTGAACCATTATGTCAAAGAAAGAAGGTGGAAAATACATCTCGAATTTGCACAATGTCTCTACTAATTCTTCTTGCAAAGTGTCTAGCTCTTCTAGGTCAACTACGTTACTGCAAATCTTATTAAAAAACAAGCTCAAATTGATGATGGGCTCTCTTACATGATTAGGCAACAATCCTCTTAGTGCAATTGGTAAAAACACTTGCATCATGACATGACAATCATGGGACTTCATACCATTCAACTTCTTATCAGCTAGAGATACAAAATGCTTTACATTCGAAGAATAACCAGAAGGCACCTTGATGTCATGCAAACACTCACAAAAAGTCCTTTTCTCCTTCCTGGACAAAGTGTAGCCAGCATGTGGTAAATATGCTTTGTTGTTATCGTTATACTCTGGCCACAAGTTGGGTCTAACCTTTTCTTTTTGCATGTCTTGTCACGCTTTGATACCGTCTTTTGTCTTTCCGTGCATGTTTAGCAGAGTCCCGACAATTGAGTCACACACATTTTTTTCGATATGCATGACATCAAGCGAATGCCTAACAGATAAGTACTTCCAGTAAGGAAGATCCCATAGGATTGATTTCTTTTTCCAAGATGGACCCTTCGTTATGCCCTTAGCCTAACCCTTTTTTGGAACCTTATCTGATCTATTCTTTCTAAAAAAACTAAAATACTTAAAAATTAAAAACAAACCTCAAATTGTATATATACTAAATCTGAAAGTACAACACCCACAAGATTGTACACATCTAAACCCAAATGTCATTATTACCACTACTAACAATATTAACTCCACATAAATGTCAGAGTTAGAAAATTACATATATCGCTATTATAGTCTATACTAAAATCGTAAAACAACAAAACAAAATCTAAGTAGCATCGGCACTCGCCCAACCCAAATCTAAGCAAGAACCCCATCATCAAAATTACCTGAAAAATAAACAGCAGTCCACCGTCACTGGCGAGTAACATAACTGTCCCACCCTAACGGGGATACACATGAACATAGCATAAATCAAACAATCAAATCAAACATCAAAACATGCGAATCATAACAAGTAATCATGATGACTCGACTAACTTAACCAACGACTAACATTACTTTAAACTTTGGCGCAATCATTCACATACTAGACCGGACTATGCACGTACGAACGCATCTTACGCGATCGAACTTTCTACTATGCCAGGATTGAGAATCTTACTCCCAACCCCATGAAACCCATCTTACGGGAAATCCATATTGGAAGACAACATAGTAAGACCACCAACTATCCCAATACCACGGATAGGATAGGGGCAACGTCTTAACCCAATCCTTAGAATCTTACTCTAAGTCTTAGGCGTCTAATAGTAAAATCAAGCTAATCTTAACTTAAATTTACATTCTTAGTTAATACTTAAGTTGCATCTTACGCCTTGACTCAAGAATAACATGTAAATCAATCAATCTTGGAACCTCAAACATCAATCTTTAACTTTCCTTTATCTTTTCTTTAATTATCTTTAGCTTTCTTTAACTTTAAAGACTCGATCAAGAACTTATAAAAAACAATCAAGACTCATAAAGAACTCAACCAAGATTCAAGAACTCATTCAAGAACTCAATCAAGATTCAAGAACTCATCCAAGAAACCATCCATAAATTCATCATCAAAATTCATGCATGATCATGACAAAATTCAACAACTATTTCATCAACTTCCCAACATCAAAACTTCACGAAACTTGAATATAATCAACATCAATCATGGAACTATTAAAACATCAAAGGATACATTGAATCATGGAAAAAATAACATGAAAATATCATTCGCAAATCAGCCCCAAATTCACGCAAGAAATGAGAACAAAACATCAATTCCGGTTCAATCTAATTACTCATTCTAACCTATGAATCATGGTATGCCTATTAGGATTTGGATAACATGTTACCTTATTGATGAACAAGCAATTAAAACCTAAAAACTTGCTGCCCGGAAACTAAACCACACGGCCCTAGCAGCACGGTGCACCCTCGGCTCCCGCACGGCACGGTCTTGGGCACGGCTTGCACGAACTACCACCACGACCTGCACGAACCACCAACACGAACCACCGTTTTCAGCACGACACCACACACGAATCACACGGCCCTTCTACACGAACTCAACCCAAACGAACAACCCCAAAAATCCAAACCCGAACTAGAAATATTGATTGGAAACTAAGGAGATTATTGTGTTAAAAGTCACTTAAAGATCAATAGTAATTAAATCTTTAAGTTGTGGAAGAGTTTGGATGATGAACAATGGTTGGGTGTTCAATCATAAAAAATGGCGTGTGACTATATGGCAAAGGAGATTGTTTGGCTTTTTAATTATGGCTAAGTGATGAGCAAGGATGCAAATGATGGCAAATGGGTTCAAAAGCCTTACCAACCCTTCTATTTATAGAGGTGGTTAAGGTGTGAACATGAAGTAAGTGGCAAAACTTTCCATATAACAAGGGGGCCGGCTATGGGCTTGCAAATGGGCCAAATTGGGCTTTCGATAAATAATTGGGCTAATTGCACTCATGCGTGACTAATCTTGCCTAAATCGATTTTGGCCCAAAAATATTAAATAACTAATTAAAAAATTAAATAATAAAAATTCTAATTAATTAAATAATAATAAAATAAATAATAATCAACCAAAAATAAAATAAATTGAATTCAATCAAAATTATTCACATAAAATAAAATGAATAGTCCAAAAATAAATTTTGGACCATACAATAAATCACATAAATAACAAATAAATCGGTGACAGAAATACCGATAAATCTGGGTCGTTGCAACCTCCCCTCCTTAAAGTAATTTCGTCCCGAAATTTAAGGCAAAGGAGATTGTTCACCCTCGAAAAGCTCCGAGTACTTCTGCCTCATGGACGCCTCTGTATCCCAAGTCGCCTCCTCATGGTGTTGAATTCTCCACAACATCTTGACGAGCGGGACCTGCTTACGCCGGAAGGTCCTCACTTCCCGATCCAAGATCTGGACGGGTCGCTCCTCCCAAGTCAGATTCGGCTCAAACGTGGCCGAATCCACTAGGATGATGTGGGTAGGATCATGTACATATTTTCTTAGCTGGGAAACATGGAACACATCGTGAACATTAGACAGACTAGGTGGTAATGCCAACCGATATGCCACCTCCCCAACTCGTTCCAGTATCTCGTAAGGTCCCACGTACTTTGGTCGGAGTTTCCCCTTTTGACCAAAGCGTGCCACTCCCTTAAACGGTGAAAGCTTAAGCAAGACTTTGTCACCTACCTCGAAAGCCAGCGGTCTACATCGATTATCGGCGTAGGATTTCTGACGACTCTGAGCGGCCTGCATCTTAGACCGAATGACTCGGACCTTCTCAACAGTATCTCGTACCATCTCAGGTCCTAAAGCCACAGAATCACTAATATCTTTCCAATAAATCGGACTCCGACATTTCCTGCCATATAGGGCCTCGTACGGAGCCATATCGATGCTGGAGTGATACCAATTATTATAGGAGAACTCTACCAAACAGAGCATACGTACCCAAGACTGATGGTACTCCAGAGTACATGCTCGTAACATATCCTCTAGAGTCAGGATGGTCCTCTCAGTCTGACCATCTGTCGCCGCGTGAAAAGCGTTGCTCAGCTTCAAATTCGTCCCAAAGGCTTCCTGAACTGATTTCCAGAAATGAGACAGAAATCTCGGATCTCGATCAGAAACGATCTCCCTCGGAACTCCGTGAAGTCAGATAATATCCTTGGTATACGCCTCTGCCAGGCGCTCCATAGACCAGGTCATCTTCATCGGTATGAATCGAGTGACCTTGGTCAACCTATCCACTATTACCCAAATGGCATTCAAACCATTACATGTAGGTAGGCTAACAACGAAGTCCATAGAAACCGACTCGAATTTCCAGGTCGGAATTGGTAGTGGCTGCAACTGACCTCCAGGTCTCTGATGCTCGATTTTAACCTTCTAACAGACTATGCATCGAGCTACGAACTCTGCTATATCCCTCGTCATTTTCGGCCACCAGAATTGGCCCTTAAGGTGCTGGTACAACTTGTTACCTCCTGGATGAACAGAGTAGGGCGAGTTATGTGCCTAAGATATAATTCTGTTCCTAAGATCAAAAATGTCTAGTACACACCACCTCCCTTGAAAACGCATACTACCTTTGGAAGAGATCTCGAAACCTATGGCTTTTCCTTGCCGTAAAGCCTCTCAAATCCTAGCCAACTGCGGATCATTCTGCTGACCCTCGCGCAATTCCTGAAGTAATTCAGGCTCAGCACTAATAGATGTCAGACGAAGTCTGACGGAACTACGGCTTCTACTGAAGCTCAAGCAATTCTTGCGACTCAGCGCGTCAGCGACTAAGTTCGCCTTATCCTCGCAATAGTTAAGCGTCAGGTCGTACTCCTTAATAAGCTCAAGCTATCGTCTCTGCCTCATATTGAGGTCCTTCTGAGTAAAGATGTACTTGAGACTCTTATGATCCGTGAATGCTTTACACGAACCACCATAGAGATAGTGCCTCCAAATCTTGAGCGCGAACACCACAGCTGCTAGCTCCAAGTCATGCGTGGGATAGTTACGCTCGTGCACCTTCAGCTGCCTTGATGCATAAGCGATGACCTTTCCGCCTTGCAGGAGCACACATCCTAGGCCACTCTTAGATGCATCACTATAGACCTCGAAATCCTCCTCATCGTTCGGAAGGGTAAGAATCGGAGCAGAGACTAATCTTTGTTTCAACTGCTGGAATGCTTGCTCGCAAGCCTTCGTCCAAACGAATCGGATCTCCTTCTGTAGGAGACTAGTCATCCGCCTAGCAATCTTAGAGAAGTCCTGGACGAATCGTCGATAGTATCCGGCTAACCCCCAGAAAAATACGAACCTCCGCCAAATTTCTCGGGCTACTCCAATCAACTACAGCCTTAACTTTAGCCGGGTCTACCTTAATGCCTTCTTTACTAATTACGTGACCCAAAAATGCTACTTCGCGAAGCTAGAACTCACACTTGGAGAGTTTCGCGAACCACTTATTCCTACGCAATATCTCTTGTACCATCCGGAGATGCTCCGCATGCTCAAACTCATCTCTCGAATAGACTAAGATATCGTCTATAAATACTACAACGCAGTTATCAAGTAAGTGATGGAAAGTCCAGTTCATCTGGTCCATGAACACGGCTGGCACATTAGTGAAGCCAAAGGGCATCACCTGGAACTCGTAGTAGCCGTATCTCATACGAAAAGCGGTCTTCGGGATGTTTTCTTTCTTGACTGGAATCTGATGATATCTAGATCGAAGATCTATCTTCGAAAACACTCCCGCTCCTCATAACTGATCGAACAGGTCCTCAATTCTAGGCAACGGGTACTTATTCTTGATAGTTACCCGATTCAACTCTCGGTAGTCTATGCACAGGCGCATACTACCGTCTTTCTTCTTTACAAAGAGCACAGGTGCTCCCCATGGAGAAACGCTCGGCCTAATGAAGCCCTTATCGATCAAATCTTGGAGTTGCATTTTTAACTCTTGCAACTCCGATGGTGCCATTGGGTAAGGTGCCTTCGAAATCGGCGTTGTCCCGGGTGCTAAGTCGATATGAAACTCGACGTCGCGCTCGGGTGGAATTCCTGGCAGCTCATCAGGAAATACGTCTCTGAAATCCCTCGCTACAGGTATATCGTCCAACAGGGGCTCCTCAGTCAAGTCCCTTACCTGACATAAGTACACCATATTGCCCTTCTGGCAATGTTTCCTCATCTTCAAGGCTGAGATTACCTTAACTCCTTTCTTAAGGACGAACCCAGAGTAGGTAACTCGGTTGCCCTGTAATCCTCGGAATGTCACTGACTGATCTCAGTAACGAATGATCGCCCGATACTTCGACAGCCAGTCCATACCAAGAATAACATCGAACTCCATCAGCGGGAACTCCTTCAGATCGACCGTCGCTTGCTCCCCAGCTATCACGATAGGCACTCTTCGGAACTCGCGCTGACAAATAAAATCCTCTCCGGACGGGAGAGTTATTACAGAACTAACAGGATTGCTGCCACGAAGATTAGACCTCGAGGCAAAACTACTAGCCACAAAAGTGATAGTAGCACGAGAATCAAATAAAACAAAAGCTAACACACCAGAGACAAGAAATCTACCTGAGACAACGTCGGGCTGAACCTCGGCCTCTGCCTCAGTCATACAGTAGACTCGGTTCTTCACCAGAGTCTTAGTCGGTGCCGGAAGCTCCTTGATCTCGGTGTCTGGCTTCCTCTCGGGGCAAACTGACGCCTTATGCCCTTCCTTCCTGCAGATAAAACAAGCTATGGGCGAACCGTCACACCGCTTCCCTGGATGGAAGTCTCTGCCGCAGCCTCAGCATCTCGAGCCGTCGGAACCCTTATACGAACTCGTGGTCGGAGGGGTACTTCTAGGGGCACTAAATCGAGGCTTCTTAAAAGAAGACGACGTCACCGGAACTTGAGTCCTCTTCTTGCTCGCATCCTCCTCGATCGTCGATGCCTGAATCTCGAGTGCTACCTCGTAGGCCTGCTGAAATGTCTTCGCTCCATTACTGATCATGTGAACGTGAATCCTCGGATCTAGCTTTTGGATGTAGCGCTTGACCCGCTGCTTCTCTGATGGAACTACATATATCGCTATTATAGTCTATACTAGAATCGTAAAACAACAAAACATGATCTAAATAGCATCGGCACTCGCCCAACCAAAAGCTCAGCAAGAACCCCATCATCAGAATTACCTGAAAAATAAACAGCAGTCCACCGCCAGTGGCGAGTAACATAACTGTCCCACCCTAACGGGGATACACATGAACATAGCATAAATCAAACAATCAAATCAGACATCAAAACATGCGAATCATAACAAGTAATCATGCTGATTCGACTAACTTAACCAAGGACTAACATTACTTTAAACTTTGGCGCAATCATTCACATACTAGACCGGACTATACACGTACGAACGCATCTTACGCGATCGAACTTTCTACTATGCCAGGATTGATAATCTTACTCCCAACCCCATGAAACCCATCTTACGGGAAATCCATATCCGAAGACAACATAGTAAGACCACCAACTATCCCAATACCGCGGATAGGATAGGGGCAACGTCTTAACCCAATCCTTAGAATCTTACTCTATGTCTTAGGCGTCTAATAGTAAAATCAAGTTAATCTTAACTTAAATTTACATTCTTAGTTAATTCTTAAGTTGCATCTTACGCCTTGACTCAAGAATAACATGTAAATCAATCAATCTTGGAACCTCAAACATCAATCTTTAACTTTCCTTTATCTTTTCTTTAATTATCTTTAGCTTTCTTTAACTTTAAAGACTCGACCAAGTGATAGGTCCATTTTAGGACCGATTTCCTGGACTCTTTTAACTTGTTTTCTGTTGTTTTTAGGCTTAGTTTTATTTGTTTTAGGCCTTTTGAGCTTAGTTTAGGTCTTAGTTACGTTTTCGTTGAATAATGCCTTTTCTTGCCATTTTTGCTAATAATTGAGAACTTTTGCGTTATTAATGCCTTGTTTTCATTCATGTAGGTATTTTTTATGTTTTCGATCAATTCTTAAAAGCCGACAAGGGTCGTGAGAGGTCCCGAGAAGCTTTGGGAAGTGTTCCGCAATAAAGCCAAGACCACAATCACCACTTTTGGAGCATAGGTCAAATTTGAAAGCCATAACTTCTTACATACTTCTTATTTTAACGCGATTCAAGCTGGAGGTTAAAGTTCATTCCGATAGCTTCGAAAAGCCTGGTCATAAGCTAAATTCTGATAAGAAATGAAGGAGTTATGATGTTTTTAAAACCGGCTGTCAAGCTGTCCAGCGGCCGTTGAGACCACTCCAGCGCCCGCTGAGCCCTCTCCTGCGCCCACTGATATTTTCAAGCGCCCGCTGAATTGACCAAAACAGTTAGTAGCTCATTTTTTGGCTCCAGCGCCCGCTGATACCTCTCCAGCGCCCGCTGAATTATGCCCAGCGCCCGCTGAGAAGGCCCTGTTCGTATCATTTAATCTGTTTTAGGTCATTTTTCGTGAATTTTTGGGGAGTTGTATAAATACCCCCTTCTTCCTATTTCATAGGCAGCTGAGGTTAGAATCTCAACTTAGGGTTTTAGGTTAGTTTTAAGCTCATTTTTTTACAGAGATTTGCTTCTTCTTCATCTTCCTCATTCTTTGATTCTGAATCTCCCCAAACTGCAGCCAACATAGCTCTTTTGAAAAACTTCTTCTCAGCCTGGACTCCAGGATTTCCCTTGGGATTTTTCCATGTTGGACACTCCTTGATTCTGTGCCCCATTTCACCACATTTAAAGCAACCAGCATTGAAACTGGTTTTCCTAAACTGTCCAGAACTGTTTCTTCCTTTTGAAAACATACCCTTGGACTTTGTCATAAGATATTTTTCAAACCTTCTGGCCATAAGACTTATATCATCTTCATCTTCCTCAGATTCCTTTGCTTTGAGAACCATCTCCTTGTTTTTTGAGCTAGATTCTTCCTCTGA
This sequence comes from Salicornia ramosissima, assembly GCA_951394345.1. Taxonomy (NCBI): domain Eukaryota; kingdom Viridiplantae; phylum Streptophyta; class Magnoliopsida; order Caryophyllales; family Amaranthaceae; genus Salicornia; species Salicornia ramosissima. The sequence goes on along the minus strand of OX596236.1, from coordinate 28,497,246 downwards.
ATCTACCAACATCTCATGAGTCATCAAAGAACCAATAAGTTGTTCTAGAGATAGTGTGGTCAGATCCTTTACTTCTTGTATGGCAGTTACCTTGGGCATCCACTTCCGTGACAGGCTTCTCAACATTTTCCTCACCAACTCTTCACTTGAGAAGGTCTTCCCCAATGACTGAAGTTCATTTACAATGGTCATGAACCTTGTAAACATGTCCTTTATGTTTTCTTCCATATTCATCTCAAAGACCTCATACTTTGACATAAGCATGTCAATTTTTGACCTTCTCACCTCAGAGTTGCCTTCATATGCAAGCTCTAGTGTATCCCATATTTCTTTTGCAGAAGAACAAGCTAGAATTCGATTTACCTCACATTCTGCAATTCCTTGTTGAACAAGTGACATTGCCTTTACATTCTTCTCTAGCTTGTTGTAGTCTTCACTTGTATACTCTTCTTCTGACTTTGGAACTATGAGCCCTTCCTAATTCTTCTTGTGGATGAACGTGGATCCATTTTTAACAATCACCCAGCATTCATAATCTATCCCAATGATAAGATTTTTGAGTAGTTAGTGCCATTGAACTTGGGGAGTCTGGAACTGTTTGATTCTTGAGTAGACATCTTCTTCCTCCTCTAGGTAGTTAACCTTTTGAGAAGTTAGGCTCTGATACCAATTGTAAGTTCAATGTATACTCAAGAACGAGGATTGAGTTGAGTATGTTTGTTTTTTCAATCGTTTTCAAAATTGTTTATCTTTTTTGTGAGAACAATGATAGAACAATAAATAAAGAGTAGGGACACAAAGATTTAACGAGGTTCGGCTTCTAAACAAGCCTACGTCCTCCACTCTCTCACCAATATTATTAATCAACTCTGAATAATAACAAGGTTACACACTCTATTAAATGTTACAACTCTGTAACAATTAATTCCCCAACTGTTAACTCTAACAGTTCACTCAGTGTTCACAGAACACTCCCCAACCACTTCCGTCTAAGTGGTTCAAATATTACAAAATTAAATCTCCGTAAGTTTTCTCTTAAAGATGGATATGGAGATAGTTTTGCTCTAAGGATAGACTCTCAGAAAATATGACTTGTTTTCTTTGGAGAGCAAAAGTCTCTCTAGGGTTTTTCAAAAGATTGTTTTTATAGGCAAGGAAAAATCGTCCCCTAGAAGTGTGCTTGGAGACTTGCCTAAATTGTGCAAACAAGCTCAGCTGACACAAGTACAAAGGCACCTATTTTAGACCTTTGTCTCCTTCCACTACATGTAGGACACACGCCCTATATGAGGTGGGACAAGGAAGAGACTCGATGAAAATAGAACAGGGAGGCTTAACATCATCATTATCAAAGAGAGGATTTTGATACTCACAAATTTTATCATCATCCTCAGAAAAAGGATTTAGAAACTCGCAAGCGTCATCATCAATATCAAAGAGAGGGTTTTCAAATTCAAAATAAAACTCCTCATCATCACTATCACTCTAGTCGTCACAATGGGTTATGCCGGCAGCAAACACCCGAGGAAAACAGAGCTGCAGTTCCCAGCTCCGGTGCGGAGTAGTGGGGGTTACGCGGGCACGACGGTGGTGGTGGCGCGGCCGCGAGTGAATCCTCGAGCAGGGCTGGGTGTTGCTTTCTTTAGGGTCTGTCGCGGGTGATGCTCATTTAGTGTGGGTGCGCCTAGGGCTCTGTCCGCGACACTTCTTTGACCAAAATGCTTGCATATTTTTCTCAGGCTTCTCGGGACGGGTCGGCACGCCTCCCGAGACATCGGGCCTTGCAAAACACCTACATTAAAGAACAAAAGGCATAAGTAACACAAAATAGCTCAATTATTGACCAAAACAACTATAAGACGACATTATTCAACGAAAACTCTAAATAAACTAAAACTAAGCTAAAAATTCATAAAACATGGAAAACTAATCCTAAAATGCGCGGAAAACAAGAGAAAAGAGTTGGGAATATTGGTCCCAAAATGGACTGATCAGCGCATAACATCGAGCAACTCGAATCTAAGTTGCAACAAAATCCCCAGGTAGTGCTTATTCTGTTTCTTCAGTTATGGCTGATACGCCACCACCTCCATAACAAACCATGAGGGATTCCCGCCATCCAGAATCCTTCGAACTTCGTAGAGGGATTTCTTTGCCTGCTACAACTACTTATCACCATGATTTTTCACCACATCTCATCAAAATGGTGAAAGATTCACAATTTGGGGGAAATTCGACCGAGTATCCTTTTTCTCATCTTGATAACATCTTGGAACTATGCTCCGCAGTTAAGCACAACATTGTTCAACTAGAGTTCATAAGGATGCACATGTTCCAATTCTCTTTAACTGATAAAGCAAAGCATTGGATTCGCTCGCTCCCCAAGGGATCTTTGACTACTTGGGATGCCATCACCAAATCATTCCCTGAAAAATATTGCCCTCCATAGAAAACTTCAGAAATTAGGAGAAAAATCTCAGGTTTTTGGCAAGAAGAGGACGAAACTCTCGGTGAGGCATGGGAGCGTTTCAAAGAACTCATATGCTCATGCCCTCATCATGGTTACAGTGATGGCATTGCTTACATGACATTCTATGATGGCCTCAATCTTGTTTGCAGAGGTCATTTGGACTCCGGTACTGGTGGTCGGTTGATGAAATTTCGTCTTTCTGAAGTTCGACCCATAATCGAGGAGTTAGCTAAGCAATTTTCATGGGGAGGGTCGAGACGCGTTGTTCCTAAGATAACATCTCGATCCAATCAAAATCTTGACGATGTTAATGCTTCCCTGGATTTCTTAACTCGGAGACTTGAGAAAGCGCACTGCGCCGCCTCAAGTTCCGAATCTCAGCCGGCTCTTTCTTATGACATGTGTAGCGACAATGACCACTTGTCTTCATATTGCAGCTCCTCGATGGAGCAAGTTGCCATGATGGGAGCGAGGAATGATCCGTACTCTCAAACCTACAATCCCGGTTAGAAGGATCACCCTAACTTCAGCTGGAATAACAGCAATCAACAACAACCACCTTTTCAATAACAACACTGCCAACAACCCTACCAACAGAGGGATTAACAAGCTCCAGCACCTTACCGTCCTCCGGGTTTCAATCAGGGTCCTTCTTCTCAAAGGCCACCATATACTCCTCCCGATCCTCAAAAGTCTAGCCTTGAAACCGTCCTAGAGAACTCCATACAACACCAGACCAAGGAAAATTCTAATAATGACCGGAAGATGAACGAAATGAGTAATTCGATCAACCAATTGCAAACACATAACAAAATGATCGAAACTCAACTTGCTCAAATAACCCAAAAAGTGGGGAATTCCAACAATTCTTCAAGTTCTCAATTTCCAGGGCAACCGATCGCTAATCCTAAGGAGCAAGAAAAGGCAATAACACTGCGATCTGGCAAGGATTATGCGGGTGCATCCATGGTTTTAGGTGAGGGCGCCACAAAAGTGAGTAAAGAGGGAGTTGTTGACGATATGTCGATTGATTTTGAGAGTGGAGCGATTGAGATTGAGACACAAAGTGAGGATAGTGTTCCGACTCCAAAAGAGAATATTGTTGTAAAGGCGCCGATGAAAGCATATGTGCCCCCGATTCCTTTCCCCCATCGGATCGTTGAGAAGAAATTAGGCGATAAATTTTCCAAGTTTCTCGAGGTCATGAAGGGTCTTCAAGTAAACATCCCTTTTCTTCATGCTTTGTCCAAAATGTCGGCTTATGCCAAATTATTAAAAGAACTTCTCTCTAACAAGAGCAAACTAAAGGAGTATGCCACCATTTTGCTTCCTATGGAGGTGAGCGGTATTCTTCAGAAAAATCTTCCCGAGAAGCTCGGTGATCCCGGTAGTTTCTCTATACCGGTAAAAATCGGTGATCTTCAATGCAAAAATGCTCTATTTGACTTGGGGGCAAGCGTGAGTCATATGCCTTTGACTATGGCCCATAAGCTCAATGTGGGTGACCTAAAGCCCACAAGGATGTTTATTCAGATTGTCGATCGCTCGGTAAGATTACCTCTAGGAGTTCTTGAAAATGTCCCGGTGCAAGTGGGACGAGTTTTTATCGCTTCTGATTTTGTCATAATGGATATGGAGGAGGATGCCACGGTTCCCTTTATATTGGGGAGGCCTTTCTTGAAAACGGCGGGCGCCGTTATCGATGTGAAGGATGGTCCGTTGAGTTTGAATGTCAGGGATGAAAAGATCACTTTCTCATTCACGAAGACAATGAAAATAGCTATTACGGATGTAATCCTTCGCATCGCAACCATCAATACTACTATGGTGGAATTTTCTGAAATGATCGAGGTCGCAGACCCATTGCGGTGTTCGACACTGATAAAAGCCGGGGGTATAAAAAAATTCTTCATGACACCCCGGTTAGCACTGATGCTGAGCTGGAGGTCCTCCGGGTCGAGGGTAAGGAGGAGAGGACTACGCCTCCTCCAAAGGTAGAGTTGAAACCCCTTACCTCTTTACTTAAGTACGTTTTTCTGGATGCCAATGAGGCTTATACTGTTATTGTCGATGGTAAAATCAACGACACTTCTCTTGACAAACTCTTGGTTGTTCTAAGAAAATATAGAAGTATCATCGGGTATAACATCTCTGACATTAAAAGAATAAGTCCCACCCTCTGCATGCATCGTATTTTGCTAGATGATGATCGTGCCTCCTCGATTGAACATCAGCGAAGGCTAAACCCTTCGATGAAGGAAGTCGTGACAGGTTAGGTTATTAAATTGCTTGACTCGGGCATAATCTACCCTATTTCAGATAGCAAGTGGGTTAGCTCGGTTCATGTCGTCCCTAAAAAGGGAGGCATGACCGTCGTTAAGAACGAGAAGGGTGAAACTGTTTGGACAAGATTAGTTACGGGTTGGAGAATGTGTATTGATTACAAAAAACTAAACAAATCAACCTGTATAGGTCACTTTCCCCTTCTGTTCATTGATCAAGTTTTGGAAAGATTGGCTAATCATAGCCGTTAATGCTTTCTGGATGGATTCTCGGGATTTTTCCAAATCCCTATCCATCCCGATGATTATTAAAAAACCACGTTTACATGCCCTTTTGGTACCTTCGCATATCGAAGGATGTCATTCGGGCTATGCAATGCACCTTCGACTTTTAAAAGGTGCATGATGCCAATTTTTTTTGACATGTTAGAAACATCAATTGAAGTTTTTATGGATGATTTCTCTGTTTTTGGTTCGTCCTTTGACACCTGTTGCTAACTTGGTGAATGTGTGAAATGGTGTCAAGAGGCGAACTTTGTTCTAATCTAGGAAAAATGCCACTTCATGGTTGAAGAGGGCATTGTTCTCGGACATGTAATATCAGCTAGGGGCATCGAGGTCGATAGGGCCAAAGTTGATGTCATTGAGCGTCTCCAACCCCCGACCACTGTCAAGGGGGTTAGGAGCTTTCTTGGAAACGCGGGTTTATACCGCTGTTTTATTAAAGACTTTTCAAAAGTGTCCAAGCCCTTGACTCAATTATTGCATAAAGATGCCCCTTATGTGTTTTTTAATGATTGTTATGTAGCATTTCAGGAACTTAAACAAGCTCTCGTCACTGCTCCTGTCAATCACCTCCCTGACTGGGAGCTTCCTTTTGAGCTAATGTGCGACGCATTGGACTACGCTGTAGGTTCGGTCTCAGACAACGGAAGGATTGCAAGCTGCATGTCGTTTGCTGCACAAGCAAGACTCTAGATGAAGCACAACGTAATTATGTGAGATTTTCATGTATCCACGAATGTATGTTAGAAAAAATGAGCACTCGAAAAAAATATCAAGGGTGAGTTAAAAGAAAACAAGAGATTTCTTTGATTGCAACTTCCGAATACATCAACGAGTGTACTTTTGGCCTTTTTGGGCTCCTATACATGTTGGTGTATCCCTTAGTATGGAATCAAGAGAAGATGTTCGAAGCCTGGAATTCAAATGCAATTTGTGGGTTGAATTTGCTGCAATTTCTAGGCTGAATCTGCTGCAATTTTGGCTACAGGTCAGGTGCAGCGGCCCCTGTAATTCCATTAGCACCCGCTTGCATAATGCTCAAATTCTTCCAGGAGCAAAATTTTTGCTTGCAGCGGGCGATGGCCCAAATTCAGCGCCCGCTGAGCTTTCAGGTCAAAAATTTCTAGTAAACAAAAAAATTGCTTGCAGCGTTCTTCAGCGTCCGCTGATGGGGCTTCTTGAAATAGTCAGTAACATTTCGAAATGGGGCAGCGGCCGCTTGGATTAAGTTAGCAACCGCTGAGGTCGATTCATATAAATACACAGAGGTCAGAATTCTGCCATTTTTCACGAACATTATTCACAAACTCGAATTCTCTCTCCATTTTTCTCTCAAACCCTAGCTCTCATTGTCACTCAAATCTTTCTGAAACATCATCTTCTTCACTTCATTACTCCATTTCTTCCATTCCATCACATTTTTCTCTCCTTTTCTCTCCTCTAATTCATACCCTAGGTTCGAAATTTCAAAAGAAAAAAGGTAAGCACGAGCAAAGACACGTTTCTAAGTTACACTTTGGGCTCTTTTCTTCAACAATTACAACAAGGGGGTTTCATCTAGAGTATTTTCATACTCTAGTTGGATATTTTCTGAAACCCTAAATTTCTTACTTTGTTTATTTAAACTTAGTTCGAATCTTAGGTTTTCATTTTTATTTTAAATTTGTTTTATTGATTTTGAGTCCTTATTTGTAGTCTTGGATTGTTGGTTTGCTTTGTGTTGGCCAATTTTTGTGACATGGATTTGTGTTGGTATGTTTTTTTCTGTTTTAATTTGCATTTGTGAACTTGAGGCACTTGGGTTTAAGCCTCTTGTTCATTGACTGATTAGGGAAGTAATCTAGCTGATTTTTTTTTTAGATTGTTTTTGGACCTAATTTGCTTAATCATGTCTGAGCCTCGTAAAAAGAAGAGGCATGACCAACCTGGTACCTCAGACCCAAACCAACAGGAAGATGCACCACAACCTCATGGGGCAGACATTTTGCCCTACCCGATTCTATGATGCTCTCCCTTGTCTGGCGCAACAGATCACCAGGGAAATGAGAACCATGTTCACAAACTTCGGGTGGGAAAATTTGACTCACCCCAACATTGCCGATTACAATTACCCACCCTTGGCCTGTGAGTCCCTTAGTACTTTGACCTACACTGAAATAGCGTCCACCATTGATGTACCGGAATACCAACTGTCTTTCCGACTATTCAATGACCGCCATACCATCATTACCATTTCCCAGCTTTATGTATTTCTAGGTTGTGACCCGGCTAACCCCATCATCGATTTTAGTGCTAAAAACTTTCCTGACTTTAACCCGCTTGCCTTTTGGCATGCGATTACAAATCAGGATCGTTTTGACTCTACTTGGACGGTCTCCAGCGCCATCTATCACCTTGCCCTATGGCTTTTCCATAGGTTGTTGACCTGCTCAATCTTCTTGAAAAAGGAGGTTGGGAAGATCAACAAGGACGAGGTGCTTTGTATTTACCTAGCAACAACTCCATCTCCGATGGGTAAGGTGAACACAGGTCACTTGTTGGTCAAGTGTATGCTTGCCCAGATAAGAGACCCCAAGATGACCGCTTATATCACCTTGGACGGCTTTGTGACCATTATAGCTAGGAAATTCGGGTACTCGCATTACATTGACCAGTTGGAAAAGTTTTTTGAAACCCGGTACTTTGACAAATATGACTTTCTCAACCAAGATTTTATCAAGAACACCAGCCGCGACGACACGCTAAGTGTCCTTGTCCACGGGAGACACCACCACTACTTGCCTAATCTTGAGATAACCAAGTTAGATCGGGAAAACTTATTTTTGATCCCCACGGAGCCCGTAGCCCAGCGTGATATAGACTTATTTCAGGGCCCCGTGTTTGTTGTTCAGGAGGAAGTCCAACAACCAGCACCCGAACCACCACAAGCACAACCCATCCCACCCCAGCCGCAATTTGACTTTGCGGTAGCCTTTGAGGCCTGTCCCAGCAGCAAAACGCTTCCTTTGAGTCCATTAATGCTAACATTGAAGAGAAGCGTTCTGACTTGAGCCATCTCCATATACAGATCGACCAAATGTATGACTACCATGTGTCGGAAGGTCATTTCTTCCGACACCCTTCCCTCCCCCCAGGATGACCCCGACATCTAGACCTCTCTACCCACTTCCTCGGGACAATGCTTTCGTCCTAACTTAGGGGATTTAGACCCGCTGGGTCCGGTTACCTTGTTTGTTTAGTAGGGGAACCGTAGCTAGTGAGGGTGAAGCACTAGAGCCCTGATCGAGGCATGATTTCGACAGCATTAAAGGCTCTTTAATAGTGTCAATGGTGCACCTGGACTACAGGTTTCCCGACAAACCGAATCATGTTCTCTATAAGTAAGTTCTCAATTGTATTTAAGTGAACAGGGGTGTTTAGAAAGCTTATGCATTCTCATAGTCGTGGTCTTGGGATAGAGGAGCTAGCTTAGGGGAGATGCTCTTGGGGTATGTTTGATTTGTGCTTGCTTGTGGTTGTGTTTCATAGTGTGGTATGATATTTTTTTTAGGTTAGTGGGGCAATTTCCAGGTCCCGCTCCCGTTTTGGAAATCCAAATGCATTTTAGTGCTTTGCATATTAGTTTATTTTCCTTTTCTTATTTTCCTTAGTTTCTTTTTATTAGTTTTTGCATATTAGTTTATTTCCGTAGTTTATTTTCTTTTATTTTTCTCCATTTTTACATGTAGCTTATTTTCGTAGTTTATTTTCTTTTTATACCTTTTATTTTTCTAGGTTTACTCGCCTCCCGATGACGAAACTAGTGGAATCCTTATAGGGACTTTTCTTTGGAGTCTCGAGTCCGCACAATTTTTAATGCTTTTTACTAACTCTTAGGATACAATACTTTTCCCTTTTAGGAGAACCTTTTACGACTAGATGTGTATCCATGTCGGTTTATGGTACGAGGTTGTCCCTTGTTTAGTTCACGCTGAGTCCGTGATATTTTAACCTAGGTGAGGTTGTTGAGCCCCTGCTTTAATTAGGCCCTTTTAAGGTTATTCATTTCTAAGCGTCACATTTTATACCTCGTCGGTTTTAGTTTATCTGATTTTTGACTTGTGAATTGCTACCGCCCTTTAGAGACTTGGAACATGATTTAGGCATTCCATTTTTTATCACTTTTCCTTCCATCTTACCTCTCGTTCATACTTCACTCCCACACTTCCCCTTTGCTCCTCGGTTTCAAACCGTGGACGCGTTCCCTAATTTATACGTCATTGCATCGAGTTTTGTTTTCGGTTCTTGTAAATATTCTAATAATAGAATTATTCGAGTATTGTAACTCCTTCTTTACAAAAAAATAATAATAATAAATAAATATGTTTATTATGTCGTGTTTTATTTCTAAACAAGTGTAATCATTTCTACATTTGTTTCAAAAAAAAACTGTGTACATAAAATTAGAGAAGAAGATGGTATTCTTCTTAGCCGACCGATGTTATTTGTAGTTATTTGTAGTTTCGGAGCATGTATATAAGATGCTATGACTGTACCCCATCCATTTTTCCACTCCACTTTCCACAAACCTTAATCCCTATTGATTTCATGTTCTTGAAATGTCTCATCTTTGGTATGCGGCGTTACTTGTCAAATTTCGAGAGACGCTAACTCCGGCGAGACGTGAGTTCCCTTGCCTTCCTTTGTTCTTAATGACTCCCTCACGGAGTATTTTTCCCGCTACTAACTCATGTTTGAGATTATTCAAGGGTGTTTGACGGTTGTTGGGTAGTTTAGGCTTGGATACCTCGTAGTCCTTTAAGGTTCTCATGTGTGAAAGTTTCTGTCCTTAGTTTAGTTAGTTCCTAATAGGCCGTCGTCGAGCCTACCAAAAGTAAATTACCTAACTCAGACTTACTAATGCTAGTAAGGGCAAGTAAGGGTCGAACCCAAGAGAATAACGTTTGCTGACCAAAGACAAGCTAAGTCGATATTGGGTTGTATGATTGGATGTCAAATAACTACAGAACACTAAAATTGTAACGCCCCAGGTTTTTGAATTAATTGTTTTTGTTTTATTGCTTGTATTTGTATTTATTTTTGTGCATGGTCTAAATCTATTTGGACTATTTTTGTTGCTTGAGTGTGACTATTTTATTATATGATTAATTATTTTATTATTTATTTTATTTTATTTTAATTAATTAGGATTTTATTTTAATTTCTAATTAATTGGTTTTTGGGCCAAGTGCGAATTTAATCGTAATTAGTCATGCTTTAGTGCAATTAGCCCAAGTGATTATCATGGCCCATTTGAGCAAGCCCCAACTGGCCCCCCCTCTCTTTTTTGGCTCATTTGCCACTTGCCTTGTGTTCACACTTGAACTAACTTCTATAAATAGAAGTGTTAGTAAGGCATTATGATCATTTTTTCCTTGTGTTCACACCTTGCTCACAAATCAAACTTAAACACACTCCCTTTTTCTTACTCCTTGTTCCACACACCATTTTTGGCTTGGATTCTCCAACTTTTGCTCATCAAAATTCTTCAACCCAAAACTTAAAGATTCATCTCCTATTGATCTTTAAGAAATTAAACACAAGTAAACCTTCATTGCCATTGATCAAGACTTCGGGATTGGTTTTGGTTTTGGGTATCGGTTCATGTTTTTGGGCCGTGTTCGTGTGTTGAAGCCGGGATTGTTGGTCGTGCATTGAAGCCGTGCAGTGATAGCCGTGTTCGTGGTGGTGCACCATGTGCGTGTGGGTGAAGCCGTGTGGTGCGTGATTGTTGGGCCTTGTGTGTCGAGTTTTAGTGATTAAACTTCATTAAGGTAACATGCCTTTTCATCCTAATTTAAATACCATGATTCATAGGGTAGATTTGATGACAAAATTAGACCAAAAGTTTGATGAATTTAACCCATAATATGCTTGTTTTCGAGGCAGTTTTTGGGAGTCGATTTCGTGATGTTCTTATTTAGTTTTCGTGCATGTTATAATTAATTATGATAGGTTCATGTTTGGCAATGTTTGTGTTCGATTTTTCATGAACTTTATATTAGGATTTGATGCATAAAATTTGATGAACATGTTGATGGGATTTTCGTGTAACATGCGTGTGTTATGGACTATTAATGGTGATGGTTCTTGATTAATCTTGATGGGTTTTATATGATTCTTGAATTGATGATTGATGAATTACGTTTAAGAATATGTTCTTGATGTTTATTTGATGATTCTTGAAGTTTCTTTGATGAATCTTGAATTTCCTTGTTAAGATCATGTATTCTTTAAGTGTAGATTAATTAAAGATAGTTAAAGAAAGTTAAGGAAAAGTATAAAGATGGACTAAAGAAGTTCCAAGACCGTGATGTACATAGTTAGTCTCGAGTAAAAGCGTAAGATGCGAACTTGAGAATAACTAAGATTTAAAGAACGTAAAGATTAGTTCGATTTTGCATAATAGACGCCTAAACTTAGAGTAAGATTCTAAGACTTGGGTTAAGACGCGGCCACTATCCTAACCATGGTATTGGGATAGTTAGTACTTTCTATGTCGTCTCTATGATACGGATTCCGTAAGATGGGTTCATGGGTATGGGAGTAAGAATCTCATTCCTGGCATAGTAGGAAAGTTCGATCACGTAAGATGTGTTCGTACGAGCATAGTCCGGTCTAATATGTAAATGATAGCGACAAAGATTATTTAAAGATTAAGTAATGTTCAGCGAGTTTTATTTCTTGATATTATTATTGTTATTTAAACCTTGTATGTTGTGTGTATGATTGCCTGATTTGTTTATCTGGTTTATTCTATGTTCATATGTATCCACTTTAGGGTGGGACTGTTATGTTACTCGCCACTGATGGTGGATTTATGTTTTCAGGTAACTCTGATGATGACGGTGTTGCTTAGCTTTCGAATTGGGCGAGCGCCGTTAATTGTTTACTTCTATAGTTTATTTTCCGTTGTTAGTGTTCAGACTTTTAGTAGTTGTAGTATGTACGTTCTAACTCTAACTACAGATTTGGAGTTAATTCTTTAGTAATGACTATTTGGGATTTAGTTATGTACAAGTTATGGTTTTGTACGTTTTGGGATTTATAATAATATAATTCGAGGTATTAATTTAGATTTTATGTATGTTTGTATGTTAGTTTGACCATTGGACTCGTCGGTCTCTTCTGCGCCGGTTTATACGAGTTGGGTCGTCACAGTTGGTAACAGAGCCGAATAGTTAAAACTTTAAGTGAAGTTTTAGGATTTGAGTAAACCCGGGAGTTGTGAGCTATACCATTCCCGAGTGATAAACCCAATTAAAAATAAGTATAAGGGAGAAGAGTGTCGGGTAGAAGATCGGGATAGGAATCTTTTCTCTTTTTTTTTTTTTAGTGCCTGACTGTAGTTGTGGATTTTTGACTGACACTTCCTTTTTGCTATTGTCTTGCTACGTTTCAGCATGTCCACACCTCGCTGGTCAAGTTTGGGACGATAGAGGTTACGAGCGCTCGAAGAAGCGATTCTTACGTTAGCGCACCATAGTCGTCAGCCGCCTAGTTCGCAGTCGCTGTTCGATCGTATCGCTCGTCATCCACCACCGACTTACGATGGAGTTGCCGATCCTGCGATTTTAGAGAGCTGGATCTGCGAGATGGGGAAACTCTTCGACGCTACGTTTTTCCCCGAGCATGAGAAGGTCCAGATCGCCACCTACTACTTGATAGGAGAGCCAATAACTGGTGGAGCGTGGCTAGGAACGCGTGCATGCCCTTGCACTCGATGTCTTGGGTCGAATTCGTAGCTAAGGTCCAGGAGGAGTTACAGTGGTAGAAACAGGAGGAGTTTCTTACTCTCACTCAGGGTAAGATGACGGTTCAGGCTTACACCGGATAAGTTCGCCGAGCTATCGAGGTTCGCTACATCTGTTGTACCATCCGAGGAGGAGCGGGTCAAGCGCTACATCATGAAGCTAGATCCGAGGATTCGTGTTCACGTGATCAGCAGTGGAGCGAAGTCATTTCAGCGAGCTTACGAGGTAGCACTCGAGATCCAGGTGTCTGTTATCGAGGAGGAAGCGAGCAAGAAGAGGATCCCGACCCCGGTGACGTCGCCATCTTTCAAGAAGCCCCGATTTAGTGCTCCTAGCAGTACCCCTCCGACCGCTAGTTCGTCTAAGGGATCAGAGAGTTTGAGGTGCAGAGGCTGTGGCAAGGACGCCCAATTCGTGTTTTATTTGCGGGAAGGAAGGTCATAAGGCATCAGTCTGCCCCGAGCAGAAGCCAGGCACAGAGATCAAGCAACTACCGGCACCGACTAACACTACTGTGAAGAACCGAGTCTACTGTATGACTGAGGCAAAGGCAGAGGTCCAGCCAGACGTAGTCTCAGGTAAGTTCCTTGTCTTTGGTGTTTTACCTTATGTGTTGTTCGATTCTGGTGCAACTGTTTCTTTTGTGGCTAGTAATTTTGCCTTGAGGACTAGTCTTCTTGGTAGTACCCCTGTTAGATCTGTTATAGCTCTCCCTTCTGGAGAGGATTTTGTTTGTCAGCGCGAGTTTAGAGGAGTGCCCATCGTTATTGCTGGAGAGCAAACGACGGTCGATCTTAAGGAGTTCCCGCTAATGGAATTCGACGTGATTCTTGGGATGGACTGGTTGTCGAAGTATCGAGCGATCATTTGTTGCCGAGACCAGTCAGTGGCATTCCGAGGATCGATGGGAAACCAAGTTACCTACTCTGGGATCGTTCTGAAGAAAGGGGTGAAGGTAATTTCGGCCTTGAAGAGGAAGAAACTTCGCCAGAAGGGCTATACGGTTTTCTTGTGTCAGGTAAGGGACTTTGATAGTAGGGATTTTCACTAAATAAAAACCCCCGTCGTAGTATGAGTGGGGGTGTCGAACACAGGGACGGTACGTTGCACTAATCTAAGAATGAGCGTTGAACAAGCTAGGTCAATGGATGGTCGCCAGAGGCGGTTAGAACTACGGGAATTAACTAAAGCTACACTATGGAAACAAGAATGAAAAGGGACTAGGGTAAGAGATAACAACTCAAACCACCATGAATTGTAAATCAATAAAACTTAGACTTAGGTCATGGATAAAGGGGAGATCATTCTAAGATCGCACTACTCTTTCAAGCTAGTGTGACGACCGGGAAGACATATACAACCCACTTTCGTGCGGCAACACGTCTATGAAGCCTTAAGCACAAAATCACGAAGACCGGTAACTTTCCCTTGATCGAAGGCCCAACTTTCGTGGTGCTTCCATCAATCGGGAAAAGGAAGTCATCACCCACGTTCACCTTTCGGTCCTTCGGTGGGGATCCTTCAATGAATCCTACGTTAGTTACACACAAGACTCAACATTACCGAATCCTGAGGTACCGACAATATCACAACCAAGCATAAACACTACTAAACCACAAACATAGAGGATTTGAGAAGATTACTCAAAACCCTAGAAACTAAACCACTCAAACATAATTAACAATAACATAATGAAAACTAAAACTAAAAACATAAATAATAACTAGAATTAAGAACAACTAAATTAACAAACTAAAACCTAAAACTAAGATCAACTAACCTAACAAACTAACAATTAAACATAAAACTAAACTAACACCAAAACCTAAATAAACTACCAACTAAAACCAACAAGAAACAAACATAAATAACTAAAACAACAAACAAATAACAAACATAAACAACTAAACTAACAATTAAACAACAAAAACAAAGAAAACAAAGCAATAAAAGAAAGCAATAAAGTACCTTGAAGATTGAAGAGCAAGCTAAGAAGACATTGAAGAACAAAACTAGAGATTCAATACATAAATCAAAGTGTTTGACACCAAACAAAGCTAAGCTAAGGTGAGAGAAGAGACTCTCACGAGCTCCAATCTAGGGCTACAAGATGAGCTTTCAAAGTATATATACACTAGTAATTTACAAAGCAAAAAAGCGGCCAGAAAACGCGAGAAAATAGAACTCCCAAAAGGAAAGGTCGTGCAAGCATGAGGAGCGACCGCTCCTTAAGAGGAGCTGCCGTGCAAAGAAGAGGAGCGACCGCTCCTTTGGTCGGGTGCTTAATTCTTTATTTCAGAGCGTTGGCGCGACCGTGCTACCAGGGGAGCGACCCCTCCTTTTGCAAAAAGCCTCTAATGTGCCTTAGCTCACATATCTAATGCTCGAACGACTCGTCGAATTCCGCGAAGTATGAGTGACCTACAAAAATGGGGAAAATGACCAAAAAGGAGTAGCACATAGCAAGAATATTGTAAAATAGCCGAAGCACAACTAAACTACAAAAAGGAAATAAAAATGACAAAATGATATAAGAAAAGGGAAAACTAAGCTATAAAACTAACCTAAAAGCTAAGAAAAACACTAACAAAAAGTCGGTTATCAAACTCCCCCAAACTAAGACGTTGCTTGTCCCCAAGCAACTACCGCGCGAAGAGTTCGACAAATCCGTCAGGAGAGGAATTCTACAAGGGACTAAGGACTCCTTTTACAGTCTTAAGACGCGCAAATGCGAGGAATTAATTAAACTAATGACTAAAACCTTTCACACATTAGAACCTTAAAGGACTACGAGGTATCCAAGCCTAAACAACCTAACAACCGTCAAACACCCTTGAATAATCTCAGACATAAGTCGGTGGCGGGACAAACACTCCGTGGGGGATTCATGAAGAACAAAGGAAAGGACACTCACGTCTCGTGAGAGTTAGCGTCTCTCGAAATTTGATAAGTGACGCCACATACCAAAGATGAGACCTTTCGAGAACATGAAATCAATAGGGCTTAAGGTCATAGCATCTTACATACAAGGTCCGAAACTACAAATAACTACCGACCGATCGTTAGGATAATTTACAATAGAACACTGGTCGGCTAAGAAAACTACTATCTCCTTCTCTAATTATGTACATTTTTTTTTCTTTTCTTTTTTTTCTTTTTCTTTTTTTTTTCTTTTTCTTTTTTTTGAAGAAAATAAATAAAATAAAATTAAAAAAAAACGTATAAACAAGTAGAACTAAAAACACGACATAATAAACATGATTAATTATTTAATTAATTCTTTTTAGAGAAGGAGTTACAATACTCGAATAATTACACTATTATAAAATTTATAAGGACCGAAAATAAACTCGATGCTATGACGTAAGATGGTGCCTAAATCATGTTCCAAGTCTCGAAAGGGCGGTAGCAATTCGCAAGTCAAAAATCAGAGCCAAAAGAAACAGATAAACTAAAACCGAAGAGGGATACAATGCGACTCTCAGAAATGAATAACCCTAAAAGGGTCTAATTAAGGCAGGAGCTCGAAACCTCACCTAGGTTCAAAAACCACCGACTCAGCGTCAACTAAACAAGAGACAACCTCGTACCACAAACCGACTTGGATACACATCTAGTCCTAAAGGGTTCTCCTAAAAGGGAAAAGTATTCTATCCTAAGAGTTAGCAAAAAGCATTAAAAATTGTGCGGATTCGAGATTCTAAAGGAAAGAAAAGTCCTTATAAGGATTCCCCTAGTTTCGTCATCGGGAGACGACTAAACCTAGAAAAATAAAAGGGATAAAAGAAAATAAACTACGAAAATAAGCTACATGCAAAAATGGATAAAAATAAAAGAAAATAAACTACGAAAATAAAGTAGTATGCAAAAACTAATAAAAAGAAACTAAGGAAAATAAGAAAAGAAAAATAAACAACGAAAATAAACTAATATGCAAAGCATTTGGATTATCAAAGGAGCAAAGAAACCACTGAGGCACACTACACCTAAAAGGAAACAATCAATCAAGAACAGCTGCACCGCACAAGAACACCTACTGGACTGACTTGATGAACACCAGAAAAATGAGCACCAGGCTCCCCCCCCCCCCAAAACTCCCCCCAAACTAAGCAAGAAAGCACCAAGTGACCTAAGGGAACACCCCCCTCCCCAAACTAATGTGGAGCACTGTCCCAGTGCTCTCGCATACGTCGGTCCACATCTTCACGTACCCGGATATCCTCCTCAGAAGGATGGAACTTAAAGGTCAAACGTGAGGTGGGAGAGTGTAATCAGGCCAGTTCGAATACATGCATAACTCTAAAGGTCGCTCAGCAAAGGGCTCCCAACCGCCATGGTAATCAGGGAGCCAACCATCCTCAGGCATCGCGGGATCCCCATTAGGGTTACAAGCACCGGGGATACAATAATCAAAGGATGGGTAGTCCCTCCCACCATCCAGCTATAACGACGCTCCTGCTCAAGAACTCGTATGAAACACGAGTTCGTCAGGTACTCGTCATCGAGAAGGTAGTGTGAACCAGCTCTCTCAGAACGAGTGAAGTAGCGATCATGGCTTACTGGGCTATAACAGTGACTAGGCCCCCTAGCTGGATGGCGCCTGTATGGTGGCGCTACTGTCGAAACTCACAACATCTCTTTATAAAGAACCACCCGGTATTAATCCGGGTGGTTGGATCCTCCGAAGGGTAGGCGGCGAGGTATAACATCTTTAGGTCATTTGTGTTGATTTTACTCAAATCAGCTTTTGAATAAACCAAAAAACAAATGAGCCTATGAAAAATGTGTACGGCGGGATGTTGGAGTTCTGAGGCATAATACTCTCGGCTCACAAAATGAGCGCCCGCTCCAGACATAGTCCGCCACGCCGCAGTAGGGTTAAATCCCCGGCAACGGTGCCAATTTTATAGTAGGGATTTTCACCAAATAAAAACCCCCGTCGTAGTATGAGTGGGGGTATCGAACACGGGGAAGGTACGTTGCACTAAACTAAGCATGAGCGTTGAACAAGCTAGGTCAATG
The DNA here is from genome assembly GCA_951394345.1 of Salicornia ramosissima. Lineage (NCBI taxonomy): Eukaryota > Viridiplantae > Streptophyta > Magnoliopsida > Caryophyllales > Amaranthaceae > Salicornia > Salicornia ramosissima. The sequence continues at coordinate 28,479,394 of OX596236.1, read as the reverse complement.
GATGGTCGCGAGAGGCGGTTAGAACTACGGAAATTAACTAAAGCTACACTATGGAAACAAGAATAAAAAGGGACAAGGGTAAGAGATCACAACTCTTTCAAGCTAGTGTGACGACCGGGAAGACATATAGAACCCACTTTCGTGCGGCGACACGTCTATGAAGCCTTAAGCACAAAATCACGAAGACCAGTAACTTTCCCTTGATCGAAGGACCAACTTTCGTGGTGCTTCCATCAATCGGGCAAAGGAAGTCATCACCGACGTTCACGTTTCGGTCCTTCGGTGGGGATTCTTCAATGAATCCTATGTTAGTTAGACACAAGACTCAACATTACCGAATCCTGAGGTACCGACAGTATCACAACCAAGCCTAAACACGACTAAACCACAAACATAGAGGATTTGAGATGATTACTCAAAACCCTAGAAACTAAACCACTCAAATATAATTAACAATAACATAATTTAAACTAAAACTAAAAACATAAATAATAACTAAAATTAAGAACAACTAAATTAACAAACGAAAACCTAAAACTAAGAACAACTAACCTAACAAACTAACAATTAAACATAAAACTAAACTAACACCAAAACCTAAATAAACTACCAACTAAAACCAACAAGAAACAAACATAAATAACTAAAACAACAAACAAATAACAAACATAAACAACTAAACTAACAATTAAACAACAAAAACAAAGAAATCAAAGTAATAAAAGAAAGCAATTGTAACAGCCCCGGAAATTCGGACCTTTTTCCTTCCTTTATAAAACTTAAATTTTACTAAAATCATAGCCCGAATTTCTAGAGTTGCTACTCGTACACCCACCTCTGATAAGAAATGGGTATACGAATAAGTAAAAGCAGGATCGTAATGTTTTCAAATTCCGAAATAGATTTCATTCATAAATACCAAAGCCGTACAATGTTTAAATCCAAAGCATTAAAAGTTAAAATAACTTATTACAAGATGTTCTGCTAAAGCATAAAGCCTATGATCAAAGGGTTTAGCTAGTTCCAACAGGGATTCCTCATCAGCCTCAAACAAGTAAGCCATCCTTACTACTCACCTGCACAAAACCCTGAAGGAAAAACAACAGACAAACAATAACACAAAAATCAGAAAAACTGAGTATGATCGACTCTACCCCGTAAAACGGTTTTAGTTTAAAAACAGTTGACACACAAGAGACATAGAAAATCAGCTGAACCAATATTTATCCAATTCACAAATGTCTAGAGCAATTATTATTCAAGATTATTTAATTGGGAAAGTGAACGCGATAGGGCCTGTTTCATCCCGTAATGGACTTTTCGGCCTGGCCTGTAGCTTGTCCACAGAGTGTCCCGAGTGTATACACCCCTCACAGAACTAATGCGTATCCGTAAGTGCGCGCCAGAAGTTCAGGAGGAGGACGAAAGCAGATTATAACGGTTACAAAGTTTCAACGACGATTAAACACATGTCCGACCTATTGTGTGTCCACCACGACAATAGGCTCACATTGGGTACTCCCCAATGAGACACCGTTCATCACCCTAATAGGTCATCACCATTCGGGCTACTTCCCCTTTTGAAGATTGTTTCACTTTAAGTTTAGGTTCATTTGGTTTAGAAAATCATTTGAGTGAGAACAATAACCTCAAAATAAATCAATCAAACCAAACTCCGTACTTTAAGAATTTTCCATGAGAAATCAAACCATAAGGCAACTTTGTTGACATATTCCTCTTTATGTTTTGATGATGACATAAACCTCAAACTTATTTACTAATAAGTATCTTTGAGTTCTTGGAGAATTTTAGATCTTGAAGATAAATAAGCATTGAAGATTCAAGTATGAAGATTCAATCCTTTAAAGAAACAATTCAAGATAGTGATTCAAGTGAAGGTTCGAATCATGAATCGAAGATGTTGCTGTCAAGTTTCTACAGAGAAATTAGAGAAGTTCCTGAAGAGAATTCAGCAAGGAACATGAGAAGAACTTCAAGTATTCCAATGAATTACTTGTTGAAGAGAAGAGAAGCATCCATGAATGTTATAATATAATGTTCTAGGGTAAATGTAAGTATATTAATGCATTTAAGTCTAGTTGGAACTTAGTCGTGTCTGTCAGAGGAACTTTGGGTCATGTTCATAGAGGAACTTGTGTTGAGTCAGTTAGTTATTTTGGTCCATGACTGTTGCTACTTTTTAGGGTCGGTTTAAACAACCCCTTGATTGTTTTTAACTTGTTTAAAATGTTCAAAAGCTGACTGAATTAGTGCACCCCAATTTTAGGAGTAGTTGGTGAGTGTTTTTGAATTAGTTAGTAGTCAAGATTAGTCTGCTTAATTTTAGGACTAGGTTGGTTACTTTTTTAATTCTGATTTCTTTTTGTTTTATTAGTTTATTTTTGTTATTAAAATTGATTTAAAGTTTTTAAAAAAAAGAAAAAAATCGGAAAAATTAAAAAAGGAAAAACCGGTCTTTGTTTTTTATTAGGGTTGACTGAGCTAATTTTTAGGAGTAGTTTATTAAGTTTTCTTTTCTGATTTTTTGAGTCAAAAATTAGGTTAGTGGTTGTTTAATTAGTGAGTGAAAGTTAGTGGTGTGTGAGTGAGAGTGGTGGACGTGTGAGTGGTAAGTGTGGGTGGTTAATTAGGCTTTTTCTCCAAGCAATTGATATAACCATTCATTCATATATACACATATAATTCTGACATTTTACACACACAACAAGAGAGCATACTTTCAGATTTATATTTTTAGGTCTTGTGTCAAAAAGTTCCAAAGTTCCAATCCAGTTCTTACTTGCATTTCAATATACTAGAGTTATTACTTTGAGTTGTAATTGAGAGAAAAGAAAAGAGAAGTGTGAGAACTTAGAGAGAACAAAGAAGAAAGAGACGTGAGAAAGAGAAAGGAAAAAGAAAGAGAGAAAGAGAATAGAATTGTAAGTTCCTACAGGAACTCACGAGGTCCAGAGAGAAATTTAGGATTGTAATAGTTTACAAGGCCTTTATATAAAAGTGGAGTTTTTCTTCCGTGGGCCAGGAAGTTTTTCTCGTTGAAATTTGTCTCTTTACATTTAGTTTTTTTCAAAGTTCCTTTAGGTTTCTAATTCTGACGAAAATTTGTGGTATAAGTTCCACACAGCAATTCACCCCCCCTCTTGCAGTGTTCCTACAGGAATAACAAACTTGCCAATCCAAATTCAACAACTCAATGATCCATCGCTCATTCACAGACACCACTTATACTTCTTAAATCAAGGCAAGTTCAAACATTCATCAATCCATTACCAAATTCCATGACGTAAATAGTTCATTAAACAATTGAATTGCTAAGAGCGTCAAGCCTTTAAAAATCATGTGCATAGGAGAAGATTTGGAAATTAATATACTTATACACACATTTTTCAAAAATACACATGTACATATATACTAATAATTTTCGAAATTAATAGAATAAAATTTCATAAAGCATTTGGAGATTTTAAGTTACAAAAAATCATAATATAAATACATGGTATATTTTCGAAAATTAGAAATTATATTTTCAATTCATGAACATAAAATTTCGAAAATTTCAGATTTTATAAATAAGATAAATAAGCTTATTTTGGACATCTAATGGGTATTTCGTACACAAATTTTATGGTCTAAAACACATGTACACAACCCTTAGTCCAAAAACAAGTTTTATTTTGATTTTTGAAAATAAGAAAGCATAATTAGGCTATTTTAAAAAATCTGGACAGCAACTAAAGTTGTCATAGAATGCCTTTAAAACCATCACATTAGCCCTCAAAAACATGGCTAAAACATTCCTTAAATGCCCATGCATTCACACGAAAATACTACTACTATGCACACAATTAATCATAATTTTACGTCATCTAAACAACCTTAAAAACAATAACTAAAAAAAAAACTACGTAAGCATGCATATAACTCCTACTAAAGCTTAATTAGACATAACTATAAAGCATTAAAACTACGCTAGAACATAAAACTAAGCATGCTAAAACAAAACGCGTAAAAATAAACTAATCTATCCTAAGCATACAAGAACCTAAGGCTAAGAAAGCGGTAGACATCGAAGCATACCTCAACGTCTGGAAGGCTACTTTAAGATCGCTCCCTCCTTAGAAAATTAAACTCAATTCTCTCGGTTATTCTTCCGTGAAAAATTTTCACTTGTTACTCCTCTTTTATTAGAGGAGAAGTGGAAGAAATGTTGAGAGAATTGTGAAGAGAAGTGATGGGTGAAGGGTGCTATTTATAGGATGGAGGGGTAGAGGAAAAGCTAAATTTTTCCATGTGGGACAAAGTGGTGTGTGGTGGTGGATGAGGGCCGTGTGGGAGGGGATAAGGGAGGGGTGTGTGGTGGTGAGGTGATCTCGGGAGTTGTGTTGTCAAGCATTAAACACTTGATGACTAATTGACCAAACACTTAATAATACGGCAAATAAAATACGGCATGAATAAAACGAACTTTAAAAATAAAATTCTAATCCATAAAAATATTTTTATTTACCAAAAATATTTTTCCATAAAATAAAATAATTTTCGCAATATATATATTATTTTCGAAATATATAAGTACATATTTATTTATTTTGAAAATATTCCAACTTCAAAAATAATTTATTATTTTCTGAAAATAATATTACGGCAAAATACTTTGTTTTAATAATAAATACCTTTGAAAATAATTCGAAAAGCTTTTTTTATAAAATATAAAACCTTTTTATAGAAGATATTAGTTTTTGAAAATTCTTGAAAAATTACGGGTATTACAGCAATAAAGTACCTTGAAGATTGAAGAACAAGCTAAGAAGACATTGATGAACAAAATTAGAGATTCAATACATAAATCAAAGTCTTTGATACCAAATAAATCTAAAGGGTTACAAAGCTAAGCTAAGGTGAGAGAAGAGACTCTCACGAGCTCCAATCTAGGGTTACAAGATGAGCTTTCAAAGTATATATACACTAGTAATTTACAAAGCAAAAATGCGGCCAAAAAACGCGTAAGAAAACAGAACTGCCAAAAGGAGCGGCTGTGCAAGCATGAGGAGCGACCGCTCCTTAGAGTAGCGGTCGTGCAAAGAAGAGGAGCGACCGCTCCTTTAGTCGGGTGCTTAATTCTTTATTTCAGAGCTTGGGCGCGACCGTGCTACTAGGGGAGCGACCCCTCCTTTTGCAAAAAGCCTCTAATGTTCCTTGGCTTTGATATCCGATGCTCGAACGACTCGTCGAATTCCGTGAAGTATGAGTTACCTACAAAAATGGGGAAAATGACCAAAAAGGAGTAGCACATAGCAAGAATACTGTAAAATAGCCGAAGCACAACTAAACTACAAAAAGGAAATAAAAATGACAAAATGTTATCATGTACCCGAGAATTGAATCGGGTAACAATTAAGAACATGTACCCGTTGCCTAGGATTGAGGACCTATTCGATCAGTTGAGAGGAGAGGGAGTTTTCTCGAAGATAGACCTTCAATTTGGATATCATCAAATTCCAGTCAAGAAGGAAGGCATCCCGAAGACAACATTCCGCACTAGATATGGCCACTACGAGTTCGAGGTGATGCCGTTTAGACTCACTAATGCTCCTGTGGTGTTCATGGATCAGATGAACCGTACATTTCACTACTTACTCGATAAGTGTGTCGTAGTATTCATCGACGATATCCTAGTGAATTCGAGAGACGAATCTGAGCATGCAAAGCATCTCCGGATAGTACTACAGATACTGAGGAAACAAAAGTGGTTTGCGAAGTTTTCCAAGTGTGAGTTCTGGCTACCAGTGGTAGCATTTCTAGGTCATGTCATTAACCAGGAAGGCGTTAAGGTAGACCCAGCCAAAGTTAACGCTGTAGTAGAGTGGAGTAGCCCGAGAAATGTGGCGGAGGTTCGTAGTTTTCTGGGTTTGGCCGGATACTATCGACGATTCATCCAGGATTTCTCCAAGATTGCTAGGCCAATGACTAGTCTCCTACAGAAGGAGAACCGATTCCTTTGGACGGAGGCTTGTGAGCAAGCATTCTTGCAGCTGAAACAGAAGTTCTTTTCTTCTCCTGTCCTTACCCTTCCGAACGATAAGGAGGAATTTGAGGTTTATAGTGATGCGTCTAAGAGTGGCCTAGGATGTGCGCTGATGCAGGGTGGAAAGGTCATCGCTTATGCATCGAGAAAGCTAAAGGTGCACGAGCATAACTACCCCACACACAATTTGGAGCTAGAAGCTGTAGTTTTGACGCTTAAGATCTGGAGGCACTATATCTATGGTGGTTCGTGCAAGGTATTCACGGATCATAAGAGTCTCAAGTACATCTTTACTCAGAAGGTCCTCAACATGAGGCAGCGACGATGGCTTGAGCTGATTAAGGACTATGACCTGATGCTTATTTATTGTGAAGGCAAAGCGAACTTAGTTGCTGACGCACTGAGTCGCAAGAATCGATTGAGCTTCAATAGAAGTCGTGGTTCCGTCAGAGTTCGTCTGACATCTATGAGTGCCGAGCCCGAGTTTTCCAAGAATTGCGTGAGGGTCAAAAGGACGACCCGCAGTTGACTAGGATTCGAGAGGCTTTGCTTCAAGGAAAAGTCGTTGGCTTTGGGGTTTCATCCGATGGTAGTCTGCATTTTCAGGGGAGATGGTGCGTACCGGACACTTCTGATCTTCGAAAGAGGATCATGTCGGAGGCACCTAACTCGCCCTACTCTGTACATCCGGGAGGTAACAAGTTGTACCAGGACCTTAAGGGCCAATTCTAGTGGCTTAAGATGAAGAAGAATGTGGAAGAGTTCGTGGCTCCATGTTTGGTCTGTCAGAAGGTTAAGATCGAGCATCAGTGACCAGGCGGTCTTTTGCAGCCACTACCGACTCCGACCTGCAAATTTGAGTCGGTATCTATGGATTTTGTGGTTAGCCTTCCTACCTGTAATGGAATGAATGCCATTTGGGTAATTGTGGACAGGTTGACTAAAGTCGCTAGATTCATACCGATCAAGATGACTTGGTCGATGGAGCGCCTAGCAGAGGCTTACACCTAGGACATTATTCGACTTCACGGAGTTCCGAGGGAGATAGTTTCTGACCGAGATCCGAGATTCTTGTCTCTTTTCTGGAAATCAGTTCAGGAGGTCTTCGGGACGAGGTTGAAGCTTAGCACCGCATTTCACGCGGCGACAAATGATTAGACTGAGAGGACCATCCAGACTCTGGAGGATATGTTGCGAGCATGTACTCTAGAGTATCATCAGTCTTGGATTAGGATGCTTTGCTTGGTTTAGTTTTCGTATAATAACTGCTATCACTCCAGCATTGATATGGCTCCGTACGAGGCCCTCTATGGCAGGAAATGTCGGAGTCCGATTTGTTGAAATGATATCAGTGATTCTGTGGCTTTAGGACCCGAGCTTGTACGAGAAACTGTGGAGAAGGTCAGAGTGATCCGATCGAAGATGCAAGCCGCTTAGACTCGCCAGAAGTCCTATGCCGATCACCGACATAGACCACTGACGTTTGAGGTAGGTGACAGAGTCTTGCTTAAGGTTTCACCATTCAAAGGAGTTGCTAGTTTTGGCCAGAAGGGGAAGCTCCGACCGAAATTCGTGGGACCTTACAAGATACTTGAATGAGTTGGGGAAGTGGCATATCGTTTAGCTTTACCGCCTTGTTTATCTAATGTTCACGATGTGTTTCATGTTTCTCAGCTAAGGAAATATGTATATGATCCTACCCATATCATCCCAATGGAGTCATCCACCATTGAGCCGAACCTAACTTTCGAGGAGCGACCAGTCCAGATCTTGGATCGAGAAGTGAGGACCCTCCGGCGCAAGCAAGTCAGATTAGTCAAGGTGTTGTGGAGAAATCAATATCATGCGGAGGCAACGTGGGAGACTGAGGCGTCCATGAAACAGAAGTATCTAGAGTTGTTCGCAGGTGAGCTCTCTCTCTTACTTTGAATTCGGGACGAAATTCTTTTTAAGGAGGGGAGGTTGTAACGCCCCAGGTTTTTGAATTATTTGTTTTGGTTTTATTGCTTGTATTTGTATTTATTTTTGTGCATGGTCTAAATCTATTTGGACAATTTTTGTTGCTTGAGTGTGACTATTTTATTACATGATTAATTGTTTTATTATTTAATTTATTTTATTTTAATTAATTAGGATTTTATTTTAATTTTCTAATTAATTGGTTTTTGGGCCAAGAGCGGATTTAATCGTAATTAGTCATGCTTTAGTCACTAGTAGAAAAATCCCCCATTAGTATCATTTTTTTAGCCTATTAGTATCGTTTTTCAGACGATAGAGGCGTTAGTAATAAAGAATGTTATTACTATTGTTTGTAAAAATGATAGTAATGAATTCTATTAGTATCGTTTTCTATAAAAAACGATAGTAATATTGAGCTCATTACTATCGTTTTTTAATAAAAAAAAACGATACTAATAGAATTCATTACTATCGTTTTTTACTAAAAACGATAGTAATGTACTCTATATTAGTATCGTTTTTCAAAAAATGATACTAATACTATTGTTTTTATTTAAATTTATATTTTATTATTGGGCCAAATATATATATATATATATATATATATATATATATATATATATATACACTATATATTTATAAATATGAACCCTTTTGGCATTATCTGCAGCCCTTTCGGCATTATCTGTAGCCTTGTTCAATTCTGTATAATGTACAATAATATAATATTTTATAATTAATTAAAATTTGTAAACGATACATATATAATACAAGTTCGATGTATTCATATAAAATATAGTTTACAAGAACGTTTGATACGATTGATGTTTACGAAGTAACTATAAATAAAATGTATAAATAATAAGTTACTAATACAAATTTTATTTAATTTGGATCGGACAATAAGAAATTTAGCCTGAAGAACCTCGCCCATTGCTCGCGAACCTCATCCAACTCTCCTTTGGTATATGGGGCAAATCTTCGAATGTAGTCCTCCAAAATCAAATATTGAAAAAAAAAACATATAAGTAATGTTATAGACGCCATCTTGCTTAGACTTTTAGGGCCACAATATTTGCAAACTAAAAAAAAGGATGTTCTATTTTACACCTACCTAAGCTATGATGGGAAAATGAAAGATAATTTGCACTAAATTAAACTTGGAGTATCTTAGCTTAAAACCTGATATACACTAAGGGTGCAAGCTCTCCCTCCGTTTCCTTTTTGGTTGTTAAGTTTGAAATATTTTAAGCAGTAATATATAATAATTTTTATTGATTCCCAATTGATAGCATTTATAATTGTAATATCATATCAAATATACCTTTATATTGATTGACTAATCAAATAAATAAAAAGTTTCAATAAATTATCAAACGTATTTTAATTGTGTTCCCTCTCATGCCTTAGGGAAATTGTGTTCCCTCTCCACTCTTCTCATATTTTAACTGTAATTAAGAAGCATAAGGGCTATATTTTCTATACAAAGTGTGATCCCAAAGGGAAATATGTTCTTGAATATTTGCTTGAGATTTCTGAGTGGAATTGAATAAAATAAGAACAATTTGTCAACATCAATGATCTTTGAAATAAAAAGATTTCCAATCATTCACTCGGGGTGACCCAGCGCGGCTTGAGATTAGTTTGTTTAGTTTTCTCCATTTGTGTTCTTTGCTTTCCATTTGTGCTTTTCACCTTTTTGAACTTAGAAACTTTAGTGTTAACTTGCATTTGTTCTTCACTTTGTGTTTATTGATCCACAATATTATTTGCATTATTTGTGTCTTAAGTTGATTTTTGTGTCTTTATTCTGCTTCTCTTATTAGTTTCTTGTGTAGAAATTAAGTGTGTGATTAAGTTCAATTCAATGGGTTATTGGAAGGAGTGATATGGAAATGAGAATTTTCCACTAAATGCATGTTCATTCTATTTGGATGTTTAGTTGGTTTCATATTTTAAGAGGTAGAAAGAAACAATTTAAGGTGTCATAAATTACATTAGAATAATTTGGTTTGACCCCAAGCCTTGGCTATTATTCATGAGATTATTTTATGTTTTCGTTTCTTTTTCTAAAATAATAAAGATTTTATAATGTTCTCGGCCTGGTTGTTTTGGCTGTAACCACTACTCACGGAGGCCATGAGGAAGCAACCGTCAGCCGACAGTGGCCCGTTGCTGCTACGAGACAAATATGATGCTGTTGTGTGGTTCCCCTGCTGCTGCTAGTGGTGGCCTGATGTTGCTGCCAGTGGCCTGCTGCTGCTGCCGGTGACCTGTTGTTGCTGCTGCCGGTGACCTGTTGTTGCTGCTGCCGGTGACCTGCTGCTGCTGCCAGTGGCCTGCAGCTGCTGCTGCTGCTGGTCTACTGTGGCTTCCAGTGGTCAATTGTTGCTGTCCGAACCACCAGTACCTGCCAGCGTACCCCATGGCTCGTGTTCCACCCTTATGTGTGTTATTTTCTTCTTAACAACTATTGAATATCAACTTAAAAACCTTATTTCTGTTTTCATTTTTCTCTTCAGATTATATTTTCTTTATCTCTTTTGGATCACCTTAGTTCTTTTCTAATTATCAATTTTTGTTTCTACTTTCTGTTCTAAGTCATTGGCATCACTTTTAACAAGTTATTACTGTATTCTAGTTCTAAAACAGATATGATCAGGCAAATTCCAGTCATATTAATTGATCTAGGATTCATTTTTTTTTATTAGTAATTACTAGTAATAGTCTCCATCACCTTTTTTTTGGTTTTAGGAACAGAGGTTATGTATGGAGACTTTGTTGTTTTAAGACTTATTTGCTTTTGGAAATTGTCTGAACTTTTGATCATTTGGATACGCGGGTCAGGTTAGTTTGCTTGATATCATAGTCTAAAAGATCCTTGTTTTACGTTTTCTCATTTGAAAATAGTAAAAGGAAGTGGTTCCAAAACTTCACCAAAATCCCAAATAAACTTCCAACTATGAGCACTAAACAAAGCACCGCCTTCCAATACAATTAACTAAATAATAGTAAAAGGAAGTGGTGTTTATAACCACTTCCTCTCCAAAACTTTACCAAAATCCCAAATAAACCTCCAAATATGAGCACTAAACAAACCACCGCCTTCCGATACAATCAACTAAACAATAGTAAAAGGAAGTGGTGTTCATAACCACTTCCTCTCCAAAACTTCACCAAATTTCCAAAAAACCTCCAACTATGAGTACTAAAACAATAAATTTCACCAAATTCCCAAAACACAACAAATTAAGGCATGATACAACTTACCTTTATTTGCTTGACATCACCCTTAATTTCACCAACTTTCTTGACTATCTCATTCATGTACTTCATGACATAGTAGCCACAATCCAAACCACCGGTCTGCTGGGCGCACTAACAAATTTACAAAAAACTAGGGTCAAAACAAATTACAACTGGATATTATTGTATCAATAAAAAATTGTATAATATTCGAATAAGAACAAAATATAAGTAACTCATACCTCGATTCTTGTGACCTCCAACACCATTTTAGTATTTTCTTTGATCCTTGCTCTGTACGACTTGTAAGCGCTGAAAAAAAATTCAATATGAAAAAGTGATACCAAAATAAGGCAAGAATTAACCTTATAAAATCGTGATTCACAAACGAAAAACTTGATAATCTAGAACAATAATCCTTACAGGTCAAACACTTTTTCGCAGCTTAGTTGACGTGGTGCCTATTGTGTCAATGGGTCGAGTTGATAAATTATACCGTCACATAAATCAATGGCCACGAGAATCCAATGGTTGCTGCAATAAACATAACACATGATCATCATATCCAAAAATAACTAAGTAATTAAATTGCATGCAAATAAGTTGCTAAAATGAAAGGATGAACTGGTTCATACCTTTCATTGTAAGGTGCTAAAATAAGGTGAGACTTTGAATCTTTCCTTTTTAGTTCGCTGTTGAAAGCGTGTTTCACATACTTAACTACATCAAAGAAACTTCTCTTGCATTCTGCTCTAGACAATCTATGGGGACACAAAAAGGTTATGTGTCCCCCTTCAAACTTAGAGATAAATTCTGTAAGGAGGTAGCTGTAATTCAAAACAAAAAGAACCAAAAATCATTACGCATATTTGTAACCACAACATAACGGGAAATAAAAAAAGTTGGCCATTATGTTTAGAAGGTTTACCAAATGTACACATGGATCACCGACACATTTATACACACTCCTCTAACAAGTTCATCAACGTCGGTGGATGTGACATAAATATGTTGGTCTTCTTGGAGATTCAACGTTGGCACCTTGAATGAAACACATACACTTTCATGCTTATCCTCAGTTATCAGCAAGTATAACAAGTCACACTCCGGAAGATCGGAAAGTGCTCCCATTTGAGAAGTTGGGTTGTCAGTGCGTTGTGAGTCTTGTGTTCTTAGAGGGTCACCGCTACCTAAGCCTTCTTTGCTTTGCGAGGCTGTCATCTTCAAAACATCCTACGCATTTTAAAAGTTGTAGTTTAACATTTCAAATTCAAGTAATAGTAAAATGAGTTACATGCACAATCATAAACTAAATGTAAGGATTTGCATACTAACCGCGTCCTCAAATAGTACCATAGATTTTTGCCAACTCACAAAATAATCCTTGGCTTTGCCAAACTTAGTTTCACCATCAGGCGATGAGACAGGCAACTCCTTATAATGATACCCCTCATATGGATGGTCAATGCTGACCTTATAGTGATCGGGGAGCATTGATGATGTAGGAATCACGGAGGTTCCACTAAGATACCAAGTTCCCTCAGCAACAACCACTAGGTTTCTGTCATCATCATTCATGGCAAGACGACATTTTTGGGGTCCCGCCTACAATAGGAAACCAAACACAGGCAACAAAGCATGAGTGTTATGAATAGGTAAGGTTTGAACACAAGCAACGAAGCATGAGTGATCGGGGAACATAGGTTTTGGTTAATGAATTAATAGCAATATAGTACAACACAGAGAGCAAAATACCGTAAAATAAGTGTGGAGTTTACTCAATTATACCTCTAGAGGAGTCTTCCAATTCAGTAGGAGAGGTGGCTTCGAGCTCACTTCCTTATTATTTCCCGCTAAGTTCATGGAGGATAGTGAGGCTATGGCTTCGATCTTCAATTCCAATCGAGCTATAGTTGCTTTTAGTGCGTCCATTTCCTCATCCCTATCTTTCCTTCCCCTTCGAGGTTCCTTCCCAAAGGCTTGTCGGTGGCCAATTCCAACTCTAGATCGACCAATTCCTTTGACATAACCATAGTAGTCCTTCTTCCCAAGAGCCTTACATAAAGCGTCATTTTCGACCTCTGAAGCACAAGCAGAAGCAGACGCAACTCCATTCTCTTTTTCCTTTGACTCCTTTTCCAAGTGTTCCATCTGTAAGAAGAAATAAATAATATGAGATGCAAATAACGATAGCATATTGGCATCATTAAATGTTGTAAGCTTTAAAATACTTTTCCAAATATTCATACATGTAGGCATGAAAATACTTCAAGTGTCAATAATAATTAAAACTTACAACTTGGTTCACTACTCTAACAGTTTCGCCTTTAGTTGGATCAACTTCCCATTTTCCATCCTTCGTACGGCGTTGATGTGCTAAACAGCACTCGAGCGCTCTATTTTGCATCTTGTTGCTCACGATACTACTCTCTTCAGTAGAGCTGTCAATAGCAGAAGCTGGAAGTCTGTCCTCTTTCACCCAATCTTTCCTTTTTCGGTTGAAGCTCTTTCGACCAAGTGTATGGCGATGGATGTTTGCTTTGGAACACAATTTGCCTATCTCACTTTTTTTCTGTGTCAAATAACAAAATTTTTTGTGCTCGATAGTTAAAAAAAGCAAAAATAGATACTATTGCTTACAATTCCTTGTTTATATTATTGTCTTCTCTACTATTGCTTACTACAATTGAATGCCTACTTATACTTATACTACTAGACTATCACATAATTTACCTTGAATTCAGGGGATCGAGTGTATTCTTCAAACTTTTCCCACTGCTCCTTAGTTATGTAGCCTTCATACAACTCCCAAGGCTCCTTATCTGCATTTGGATTACCTTTTGCAGGTGCTTTGCTTTTATCAATGAAACGCCTTACCGAATCAGATTTGTGGTGACGAAAGCGAGCACCTACTGCTCTTTCGAAATTCTTCTTTCTTTTTCCTGTTGGGTCTTCAATGTGGAACAATTTCTGAATGAAAGATTGTGTTAGTAAATGAATGAGTGCATTGCAGGAGTGACCAAGTGAGTAAAGTGAGTGAGTGAGCATGCGAATAAGTTAATCAATTGAGTGTGAGTTTATGAGAGTATAGTACTTCATAATGCAAACAGTCCGAGATACGCACCTTATTCTCTGCCCATAAAGCATCCTTTTGCACTTGATCCACTTTGTTCCATTTACGGATATTGATGTCAATCCTATAAGCACATTGTCCAATTTAATTTGTTTGCCGTACTTTTCTTCAAATTCACCCGTCGGCAATTCATACTCATCAAACTCAAGGAACATTGGCTTTGACGATTGGACGGGTTTGGATGGACCTCTACCCATTGTCTTTCTCTTTTTGGGTTATGAAGTTGACGATTGGTCTTCATGAGGAACTTCATCCTCCCTACAATCCGTTCTTTCGTCTTTATCACGTAATTCGTCATTCCTCGAATCCATTGATTCTATTTCCTGAAAAATTAATACAAAAATGACACATTAGTCAAAAAAACAAAAGGATACGAAAAAGGTACGAGGTTCAAAGTTCACATTAGTAAAAAAAAAACGAAAGCATAGAAGAACATGCATCATTAAACTAACTACAGTAATATTTTTACCTTTTCACACGTGTAATCATAATCACTACTACCACTACTAACGTTGCAAGTTTCGTCATCACTATCAGGCTCATAATCGACACCGAACTTCTCATTCACTACTACTCTTTTTTGTGTCATCTTTCGTCTTGATCCCATCAATGTGTCTGCCATTTTTGACAAACCTAAAGCTTCCATTCTTGCCTTATTCTCGGCCATCCTTAATGCCCTCTGCCTCTCATAATTCTTTGCCTCCTTCCGGCCCATCGTAATCTTTAATATCTTCAAAACTTCAAACAAACCACATGAATCATATATATGCAAAAAAAAAATTTAAAACATAAACAATGCTTTTTGATATTTTAAATCAAAGATAAATTAATGGAGAATGAAAATTCAATATACATATATAAATTATTGGAGAAAGAAAATTAATGGAGAAAATTCATTTTATTAATAAGTGAAATCTTTTTCACCCCATCCATTACAATATAATACCCCCCATATACATAACAGTCTACCCCATGTACGTGCACGGTTACACTCTACGTGCAAGTAATTACAACATCAACATAAACTCCTTCCTCGCGATCATACACTGCATCTGCCTCAACGTTATGGTCGTTCAGGACAATTTGAATACCGGTTGACAGTGGAGGGGTGGAATCCCACGTATCATAGTCTTCCTCATCTACCACATCTTCAACTCCAACAATTCCTCTCTTCCCTTGAACTACTACCAACCATTGAGGGTCGATATTGTCTTTGACGTAGAAAATTTTCTTAGCTAGTGATGCTAGCACAAAAGGTTCCTTAGTGTCTTTGAAACGAGTTGAATCAACTACTGTCATCCCATCATCGCTAACTTTCTTAACTCGCCGATTATCCACCCATTTACATCTTAGAATGGGAACTTTAAAATCAATATAATCAAGCTCCCATATCTCCTCAATAAAACCATAGTAAACTTGTGTGAGATCAATGGGGTTGGTATCCCTGGCGCTAGAATATTCTGTAGAAGAAGCAACAACCATTACCTGACTATTCTGGTGGACACTCTTTTCATCATGGCGCTTAGTGTAGAAGGTATATCCGTTGATACCATAACCATCAAAAGCAGTAACATACTGTCGTGGACCCCTAAATAAACACTGAATTGTAACAGAGATGTTGTGATTACGATCCTTCAATGCAAGATGCACTTTCTGTTGTAACCATTGGGCAAAAGTGCGATTGTGTTGTTGCGTTAATTCAAAGGGATTTAGATGACGGTGACGTGCACGTAATTCAGACATATGACTTTCCAAGTAAGGGTGAACTTCAGAAAGGTGTTGTAGAACACAACGGTGAGCAACAGACAACCTCTCAGCGGGAGGTATAACGTCACGACGATTGATTCCATAACCCTGGAGTCTACACTCATGACGAGACTTTGGACAACCTATTTACTTAGCCTTTTCCAAGAAAAGAGCACAAAAATTTGAAGCCTCCCCAGCAATGTACTTTGTTAACATGCTTGCATCAGGCCTTGCCTGATTTTTAACCAGTCGTTTCAAGAAACCCATGTATCTCTCAATAGGATACATCCACTGTAGAAAAGCAGGCCCACACATTTTAATTTCACGAACAAGGTGTATCATCACCTGAACCATTATGTCAAAGAAAGAAGGTGGAAAATACATCTCGAATTTGCACAATGTCTCTACTAATTCTTCTTGCAAAGTGTCTAGCTCTTCTAGGTCAACTACCTTACTGCAAATCTTATTAAAAAACAAGCTCAACTTGATGATGGGCTCTCTTACATGCTTAGGCAACAATCCTCTTAGTGCAATTGGTAAAAACACTTGCATCATGACATGACAATCATGGGACTTCATACCATTCAACTTCTTATCAGCTAGAGATACAAAATGCTTTACATTCGAAGAATAACCAGAAGGCACCTTGATGTCATGCAAACACTCACAAAAAGTCCTTTTCTCCTCCCTGGACAAAGTGTAGCCAACATGTGGTAAATATGCTTTGTTGTTATCGTTATACTCTGGCCACAAGTTGGGTCTAACCTTTTCTTTTTGCATGTCTTGTCACGCTTTGATACCGTCTTTTGTCTTTCCGTGCATGTTTAGCAGAGTCCCGACAATTGAGTCACACACATTTTTTTCGATATGCATGACATCAAGCGAATGCCTAACAGATAAGTACTTCCAGTAAGGAAGATCCCATAGGATTGATTTCTTTTTCCAAGATGGAGCCTTCGTTATGCCCTTAGCCTGACCCTTTTTTGGAACCTTATCTGATCTATTCTTTCTAACAAACTAAAATACTTCAAAATTAAAAACAAACCTCAAATTGTATATATACTAAATCTGAAAGTACAACACCCACAAGATTGTACACATCTAAACCCAAATGTCATTATTACCACTACTAACAATATTAACTCCACATAAATGTCAGAGTTAGAAAATTACATATATCGCTATTATAGTCTATAATAGAATCGTAAAACAACAAAACAAAATCTAAGTAGCATCGGCACTCGCCCAACCCAAAGCTAAGCAAGAACCCCATCATCAGAATTACCTGAAAAATAAACAGCAGTCCACCATCACTGGCGAGTAACATAACTGTCCCACCCTAACGGGGATACACATGAACATAGCATAAATCAAACAATCAAATCAGACATCAAAACATGCGAATCATAACAAGTAATCATGCTGACTCGACTAACTTAACCAACGACTAACATTACTTTAAACTTTGGCGCAATCATTCACATACTAGACCGGACTATGCACGTACGAACGCATCTTACGCGATCGAACTTTCTACTATGCCAGGATTGAGAATCTTACTCCCAACCCCATGAAACCCATCTTACGGGAAATCCATATCGGAAGACAACATAGTAAGACCACCAACTATCCCAATACCACGGATAGGATAGGGGCAACGTCTTAACCCAATCCTTAGAATCTTACTCTAAGTCTTAGGCGTCTAATAGTAAAATCAAGCTAATCTTAACTTAAATTTACATTCTTAGTTAATCCTTAAGTTGCATCTTACGCCTTGACTCAAGAATAACATGTAAATCAATCAATCTTGGAACCTCAAACATCAATCTTTAACTTTCCTTTATCTTTTCTTTAATTATCTTTAGCTTTCTTTAACTTTAAAGACTCGATCAAGAACTTATAAAAAACAATCAAGACTCATAAAGAACTCAACCAAGATTCAAGAACTCATTCAAGAACTCAATCAAGATTCAAGAACTCATCCAAGAAACCATCCATCAATTCATCATCAAAATTCACGCATGATCATGACAAAATTCAACAACTATTTCATCAACTTCCCAACATCAAAACTTCACGAAACTTGAATATAATCAACATCAATCATGGAACTATTAAAACATCAAAGGATACATTGAATCATGGAAAAAATAACATGAAAATATCATTCGCAAATCAGCCCCAAATTCACGCAAGAAATGAGAACAAAACATCAATTCCGGTTCAATCTAATTACTCATTCTAACCTATGAATCATGGTATGCCTATTAGGATTTGGATAACATGTTACCTTATTGATGAACAAGCAATTAAACACTAAAAACTTGCTGCCCGGAAACTAAACCACACGGCCCTAGCAGCACGGTGCACCCTCGGCTCCCGCACGGCACGGTCTTGGGCACGGCTTGCACGAACTACCACCACGACCTGCACGAACCACCAACACGAACCACCGTTTTCAGCACGACACCACACACGAATCACACGGCCCTTCTACACGAACTCAACCCAAACGAACAACCCCAAAAATCCAAACCCGAACTAGAAATATTGATTGGAAACTAAGGAGATTATTGTGTTAAAAGTCACTTAAAGATCAATAATAATTAAATCTTTAAGTTGTGGAAGAGTTTGGATGATGGACAATGGTTGGGTGTTCAATCATAAAAAATGGCGTGTGACTATATGGCAAAGGAGATTGTTTGGCTTTTTAATTATGGCTAAGTGATGAGCAAGGATGCAAATGATGGCAAATGGGTTCAAAAGCCTTACCAACCCTTCTATTTATAGAGGTGGTTAAGGTGTGAACATGAAGTAAGTGGCAAAACTTGCCATATAACAAGGGGGCCGGCTATGGGCTTGCAAATGGGCCAAATTGGGCTTTCGATAAATAATTGGGCTAATTGTACTCATGCGTGACTAATCTTGCCTAAATCGATTTTGGCCCAAAAATATTAAATAACTAATTAGAAAATTAAATAATAAAAATTTAAATTAATTAAATAATAATAAAATAAATAATAATCAACCAAAAATAAAATAAATTGAATTCAATCGAAATTATTCACATAAAATAAAATGAATAGTCCAAAAATAAATTTTGGACCATACAATAAATCACATAAATAACAAATAAATCGGTGACAGAAATACCGATAAATCTGGGTCGTTGCAACCTCCCCTCCTTAAAGTAATTTCGTCCCGAAATTTAAGGCAAAGGAGATTGTTCACCCTCGAAAAGCTCCGAGTACTTCTGCCTCATGGACGCCTCTGTATCCCAAGTCGCCTCCTCATTGTGTTGAATTCTCCACAACACCTTGACGAGCGGGACTTGCTTACGCCGGAAGGTCCTCACATCCCGATCCAAGATCTGGACGGGTCGCTCCTCACAAGTCAGATTCGGCTCAAACGTGGCCGAATCCACTAGGATGATGTGGGTAGGATCATGTACATATTTTCTTAGCTGGGAAACATGGAACACATCGTGAACATTAGACAGACTAGGTGGTAATGCCAACCGATATGCCACCTCCCCAACTCGTTCCAGTATCTCGTAAGGTCCCACGTACTTTGGTCGGAGTTTCCCCTTTTGACCAAAGCGTGCCACTCCCTTGAACGGTGAAACCTTAAGCAAGACTTTGTCACCTACCTCAAAAGCCAGCGGTCTACATCGATTATCGGCGTAGGATTTCTGACGACTCTGAGCGGCCTGCATCTTAGACCGAATGACTCGGACCTTCTCAACAGTATCTCGTACCATCTCAGGTCCTAAAGCCACAGAATCACTAATATCTTTCCAATAAATCGGACTCCGACATTTCCTGCCATACAGGGCCTCGTACGGAGCCATATCGATGCTGGAGTGATACCAATTATTATAGGAGAACTCTACCAAACAGAGCATACGTACCCAAGACTGATGGTACTCCAGAGTACATGCTCGTAACATATCCTCTAGAGTCAGGATGGTCCTCTCAGTCTGACCATCTATCGCCGCGTGAAAAGCGTTGCTCAGCTTCAAATTCGTCCCAAAGGCTTCCTGAACTGATTTCCAGAAATGAGACAGAAATCTCGGATCTCGATCAGAAACGATCTCCCTCGGAACTCCGTGAAGTCAGATAATATCCTTGGTATACGCCTCTGCCAGGCGCTCCATAGACCAGGTCATCTTCATCGGTATGAATCGAGTGACCTTGGTCAACCTATCCACTATTACCCAAATGGCATTCAAACCATTACATGTAGGTAGGCTAACAACGAAGTCCATAGAAACCGACTCGAATTTCCAGGTCGGAATTGGTAGTGGCTGCAACAGACCTCCAGGTCTCTGATGCTCGATTTTAACCTTCTAACAGACTATGCATCGAGCTACGAACTCTGCTACATCCCTCGTCATTTTCGGCCACCAGAATTGGCCCTTAAGGTGCTGGTACAACTTGTTACCTCCTGGATGAACAGAGTAGGGCGAGTTATGTGCCTAAGATATAATTCTGTTCCTAAGATCAAAACTGTCTAGTACACACCACCTCCCTTGAAAACGCAGACTACCTTCGGAAGAGATCTCGAAACCTATGGCTTTTCCTTGCCGTAAATCCTCTCAAATCCTAGCCAACTGCGGATCATTCTGCTGACCCTCGCGCAATTCCTGAAGTAATTCATGCTCAGCACTAATAGATGTCAGACGAAGTCTGACGGAACTACGGCTTCTACTGAAGCTCAAGCAATTCTTGCGACTCAGCGCGTCAGCGACTAAGTTCGCCTTATCCTCGCAATAGTTAAGCGTCAGGTCGTACTCCTTAATAAGCTCAAGCTATCGTCTCTGCCTCATATTGAGGTCCTTCTGAGTAAAGATGTACTTGAGACTCTTATGATCCGTGAATGCTTTACACGAACCACCATAGAGATAGTGCCTCCAAATCTTGAGCGCGAACACCACAGCTGCTAGCTCCAAGTCATGCGTGGGATAGTTACGCTCGTGCACCTTCAGCTGCCTTGATGCATAAGCGATGACCTTTCCGCCTTGCATGAGCACACATCCTAGGCCACTCTTAGATGCATCACTATAGACCTCGAAATCCTCCTCATCGTTCGGAAGGCTAAGAATCGGAGCAGAGACTAATCTTTGTTTCAACTGCTGGAATGCTTGCTCGCAAGCCTTCGTCCAAACGAATCGGATCTCCTTCTCTAGGAGACTAGTCATCCGCCTAGAAATCTTAGAGAAGTCCTGGACGAATCGTCGATAGTATCCGGCTAACCCCCAGAAAAATACGAACCTCCGCCAAATTTCTCGGGCTACTCCAATCAACTACAGCCTTAACTTTAGCCGGGTCTACCTTAATGCCTTCTTTACTAATTACGTGACCCAAAAATGCTACTTCGCGAAGCTAGAACTCACACTTGGAGAGTTTCGCGAACCACTTATTCCTACGCAATATCTCTTGTACCATCCGGAGATGCTCCGCATGCTCAAACTCATCTCTCGAATAGACTAAGATATCGTCTATAAATACTACAACGCAGTTATCAAGTAAGTGATGGAAAGTCCAGTTCATTTGGTCCATGAACACGGCTGGCACATTAGTGAAGCCAAAGGGCATCACCTGGAACTCGTAGTAGCCGTATCTCATACGAAAAGCGGTCTTCGGGATGTTTTCTTTCTTGACTAGAATCTGATGATATCCAGATCGAAGATCTATCTTCGAAAACACTCCCGCTCCTCATAACTGATCGAACAGGTCCTCAATTCTAGGCAACGGGTACTTATTCTTGATAGTTACCCGATTCAACTCTCGGTAGTCTATGCACAGGCGCATACTACCGTCTTTCTTCTTTACAAAGAGCACAGGTGCTCCCCATGGAGAAACGCTCGGCCTAATGAAGCCCTTATCGATCAAATCTTGGAGTTGCATTTTTAACTCTTGCAACTCCGATGGTGCCATTCGGTAAGGTGCCTTCGAAATCGGCGTTGTCCCGGGTGCTAAGTCGATATGAAACTCGACGTCGCGCTCGGGTGGAATTCCTGGTAGCTCATCAGGAAATACGTCTCTGAAATCCCTCGCTACAGGTATATCGTCCAACAAGGGCTCCTCAGTCAAGTCCCTTACCTGACATAAGTACACCATATTGCCCTTCTGGCAATGTTTCCTCATCTTCAAGGCTGAGATTACCTTAACTCCTTTCTTAAGGACGAACCCAGAGTAGGTAACTCGGTTGCCCTGTAATCCTCGGAATGTCACTGACTGATCTCGGTAACGAATGATCGCCCGATACTTCGACAGCCAGTCCATACCAAGAATAATATCGAACTCCATCAGCGGGAACTCCTTCAGATCGGCCGTCGCTTGCTCCCCAGCTATCACGATAGGCACTCTTCGGAACTCGCGCTGACAAATAAAATCCTCTCCGGACGGGAGAGTTATTACAGAACTAACAGGATTGCTGCCACGAAGATTAGACCTCGAGGCAAAACTACTAGCCACAAAAGTGATAGTAGCACGAGAATCAAATAAAACAAAAGCTAACACACCAGAGACAAGAAATCTACCTGAGACAACGTCGGGCTGAACCTCGGCCTCTGCCTCAGTCATACAGTAGACTCGGTTCTTCACCAGAGTCTTAGTCGGTGCCGGAAGCTCCTTGATCTCGGTGTCTGGCTTCCTCTCGGGGCAAACTGACGCCTTATGCCCTTCCTTCCTGCAGATAAAATAAGCTATGGGCGAACCGTCACACCGCTTCCCTGGATGGAAGTCTCTGCCGCAGCCTCACCATCTCGAGCCGTCGGAACCCTTATACGAACTCGTGGTCGGAGGGGTACTTCTAGGGGCACTAAATCGAGGCTTCTTAAAAGAAGACGACGTCACCGGAACCTGAGTCCTCTTCTTGCTCGCATCCTCCTCGATCGTCGATGCCTGAATCTCGAGTGCTACCTCGTAGGCCTGCTGAAATTTCTTCGCTCCATTACTGATCATGTGAACGTGAATCCTCGGATCTAGCTTTTGGATGTAGCGCTTGACCCGCTGCTTCTCTGATGGAACTACATATATCGCTATTATAGTCTATACTAGAATCGTAAAACAACAAAACATGATCTAAATAGCATCGGCACTCGCCCAACCAAAAGCTCAGCAAGAACCCCATCATCAGAATTACCTGAAAAATAAACAGCAGTCCACCGCCAGTGGCGAGTAACATAACTGTCCCACCCTAACGGGGATACACATGAACATAGCATAAATCAAACAATCAAATCAGACATCAAAACATGCGAATCATAACAAGTAATCATGCTGATTCGACTAACTTAACCAAGGACTAACATTACTTTAAACTTTGGCGCAATCATTCACATACTAGACCGGACTATGCACGTACGAACGCATCTTACGCGATCGAACTTTCTACTATGCCAGGATTGATAATCTTACTCCCAACCCCATGAAACCCATCTTACGGGAAATCCATATCCGAAGACAACATAGTAAGACCACCAACTATCCCAATACCGCGGATAGGATAGGGGCAACGTCTTAACCCAATCCTTAGAATCTTACTCTATGTCTTAGGCGTCTAATAGTAAAATCAAGTTAATCTTAACTTAAATTTACATTCTTAGTTAATTCTTAAGTTGCATCTTACGCCTTGACTCAAGAATAACATGTAAATCAATCAATCTTGGAACCTCAAACATCAATCTTTAACTTTCCTTTATCTTTTCTTTAATTATCTTTAGCTTTCTTTAACTTTAAAGACTCGACCAAGTGATAGGTCCATTTTAGGACCGATTTCCTGGACTCTTTTAACTTGTTTTCTGTTTTTTTTAGGCTTAGTTTTATTTGTTTTAGGCCTTTTGAGCTTAGTTTAGGTCTTAGTTACGTTTTCGTTGAATAATGCCTTTTCTTGCCATTTTTGCTAATAATTGAGCACTTTTGCGTTACTAATGCCTTGTTTTCATTCATGTAGGTATTTTTTATGTTTTCGATCAATTCTTAAAAGCCGACAAGGGTCGTGAGAGGTCCCGAGAAGCTTTGGGAAGTGTTCCGCAATAAAGCCAAGACCACAATCACCACTTTTGGAGCATAGGTCAAATTTGAAAGGCCATAACTTCTTACATACTTCTTATTTTAACGCGATTCAAGCTGGAGGTTAAAGGTCGTTCCGATAGCTTCGAAAAGCCTGGTCATAAGCTAAATTCTGATAAGAAATGAAGGAGTTATGATGTTTTTAAAACCGGCTATCAAGCTGTCCAGCGGCCGCTGAGACCACTCCAGCGCCCGCTGAGCCCTCTCCTGCGCCCACTGATATTTTCAAGCGCCCGCTGAATTGACCAAAACAGTTAGTAGCTCATTTTTTGGCTCCAGCGCCCGCTGATACCTCTCCAGCGCCCGCTGTAGAGGCCCAGCGCCCGCTGAATTATGCCCAGCGCCCGCTGAGAAGGCCCTGTTCGTATCATTTAATCTGTTTTAGGTCATTTTTCGTGAATTTTTGGGGAGTTGTATAAATACCCCCTTCTTCCTATTTCATAGGCAGTTGAGGTTAGAAGCTCAACTTAGGGTTTTAGGTTAGTTTTAAGCTTTCTCCTTCAATTCCTTATGTAACTTACATTTTTGTTCTTCAATTTATGCTAGTAGATTAGTTTCTCTTCTTCTTGTTCTTCAATCTCTTCTCAAGGAATTTTATTGCTTTCCTTCACTTGCTTTTATTTGCTTTATGTACTTAGTTCTTCATTGTTTCTTGTTAGTAATGTTTTAGATTCTCATGTTTATGTTGTTTTAATTTAGTTGTTTATGCTTGATTTTGTTGTTGATTTAGTTGTTTATATTGTTTAGTTGGTAGTTTTTGGTGTTTATGTAATGTTCATGTTTTTCTATGTTTTAGTTGTTAATTTGTTTTGTTCATAGTTTTAGGTTTAATTATGTTTTTAGTTTTAGTTTAATTATGTTTTTATTAATTATGTGTGAGTAGTTAATTTCTAGGGTTTGAGTGAAACTTCTCAATTCCTCCATGATTGTGGCTTAGTTGTTTCTTGGCTTTGGTTGTGATAATGTCGGTACCTTAGGATTCGGTTATGTTGAGTCTTGTGTTTAGCTAGCATAGGATTCATTGAAGAATCCCCACCGAAGGACCGAAAGGTGAACGTGGGTGATGTCTTCCTTTGCCCGATTGATGGAAGCACCACGAAAGTTGGGCCTTCGATCAAGGGAAAGTTACCGGTCTTTGTGATTTTGTGCTTAGGACTTGGTAGATGTGTTGCTGCACGAAAGTGATTTGTATATGTCTTTCCGGTCATCGTACTAGCTCGAAAGAGTGGTACGATCATAGAACGACCTCCCCTTATCCACGACCCAAGTCTAAGTTTCGATTGATTCATAATTCATGGTGATATGAGTTGTGGATCTCTTACCCTAGTCCCTTTTGTTTTTGTTTCCTTAGTGTAGTTTTAGTTAGTTCCCTTCGCCTCTCTGTTCGACGCTATTTGATGCATGTGTGCGAATTTGAGGAGTTTTTTGAATAAGCTTGGGGGTTTTTGGTGTATGTGTGCGAATTTGAGGAGTTCGTTTGCTATTTGATGTTCATTTGTACTTATGGCGTCACTATTTGATGACTCAACATTACCGAATCCTAAGGTACCGATAAAAACACAACCAAGCCTAAAAACAACTAAACCACAATCATGGAGGAATTGAGAAGTTTCACTCAAAACCCTAGAAATTAACTACTCAAACATAAATAAATAAAACATAATTAAAACTACAATTAAATACATAAACTAAACCTAAAACTAAGAACAACTAAAATAACAACTAAAACCTAGAAAACTACAAACTAAACTACTAAGAACAACAAGGAAATAAAAAAAAACAACTAAACAAACATGAAAATGACAATAAAACTAACAAATTAAACAACAACAACAACTATTAACTACTAGAAATTAACAACAAACAACAAAGAACAAATAAAGAAAGCAATAAAATTACCTTGAAGAGGAGAACAAGAAGAAGAAGAACAAGAACAAGAACTTTGCATAAATTAAGAAGGAAATGTAGTAGAAATTACAAGAGAAATGAAGAACAAAGCATTAAAACTAACCTAAACCCTAATTTGAGCTTCTAACATCAGCTGTGGAAGAAATGGGAAGAGAGGGGTATATATATAACCCCCCAAAAATGTGAGCAAAAACAGACCAAAATCACTAAATAAAACATGCAGTAGCACGTCAGCGGGCGCTGAAATGGGATCAGCGGCCGCTGAGGCCTACTTTCACGTGCCTCAGCCTACTAGGGAAAATGGTCAGCGGGCGCTGAGTTGGGGTCAGCGGCCGCTGCCAATACTTGGAGAGTTACTGTCTCAAAGCAGGGGAGGGGGACAGCAGGCGCTGAAAAAATGGTCAGCGGCCGCTGTCTTCTCTTTATGCTCAACATAAGCCCATCAGCTCCATAATCAGCGGGCGCTGAAGCGCCATCAAATGCTATTGCCTAGTTCAGGGGCGGGGGACAGCGAGCGCTAAGTTGGGATCAGCGGCCGCTATTCTTCTCTTTGCTCAAAAATGCCTTGTAGCTTCATGATCAGCGGCCACTGGGAATCCATCAGCGGCCGCTATAATGGCCAAGATAACTTTCTGCATCATTTGCTTAGAAAATGCTCCTGAACATATATATCATCTCAGCGGGCGCTGAGGAATTCCCAGCGCCCGCTGGGACCTTCTTGGCTCCAACTATGGCAAATGATTGTGGCTTCCTCGAGGTTCCTGATTCGCTTTCTCTAGTTCCGAAATACTCGGGACCTGCAAAAGGGGAAGAAAACGCAGAAACAAGGCAAAATAGAGGAAATCACATAGAAAAAGGGGAAGGGGACTACAAAAGTAAAACTAAGCTAAAAAGCCTAAAAATGCTAACGAAAGCTAAATAAAATAAGAAAATAAACTAATAAAAACTAAGAAAATAACTACCAAAATACCACTTATCACTTTCGCGACCATTATTTGACCTAGCTAGTTCGACACTCACGCCTAGGCTAGTGCGAAGCACCTTCCCCGTGTTCGACACCCCCACTCATACTACGACGGGGGTTTTTTATTTGGTGAGAAAATCCCTCCTATCACCAAGAACATATAAAAAACTATCAAGACTCATAAAGAACTCAACCAAGATTCAAGAACTCAATCAAGATTCAAGAACTCTCCAAGAAACCATCCATAAATTCATCATCAAAATTCACGCATGATCATGACAAAATTCAACAACTATTTCATCAACTTCCCAACATCAAAACTTCACGAAACTTGAACATAATCAACATCAATCATGGAAATATTAAAACATCAAAGGATACATTGAATCATGGCAAGAATAACATGAAAATATCACTCCCAAATCAGCCCCAAATTCACGCAAGAAATGAGAACAAAACATCAATTCCGGTTCAATCTAATTATTCATTCTAACCTATGAATCATGGTATGCCTATTAGGATTTGGAAAGCATGTTACCTTATTGATGAACAAGCAATTAAACACCAAAAACTTGCTGCCCGGAAACTAAACCACACGACCCTAGCAGCACGGTGCACCCTCGGCTTCACACGGCACGGTCTTGGGCACGGCTTGCACGAACCACCACCACGGCCTGCACGAACCACCATTTTCAGCACGGCACCACACACGAACCACACGGCCCTTCTACACGAACTCAACCCAAATGAACAACCCCAAAAATCCAAACCCGAACTAAAAATATTGATTGGAAACTAAGGAGATTATTTTGTTAAAAGTCTCTTAAAGATCAATAGTAATTAAATCATTAAGTTTTGGAAGAGTTTGGATGATGAACAATGGTTGGGTGTTCAATCATCAAAAATGGAGTGTGACTATATGGCAAGGGAGATTGTGTGGCTTTTTAATTGTGGCTAAGTGATGAGCAAGGATGCAAATGATGGCTGATAGTCTGTATTTAGTTAGTATTTTTCTTAGTTTTATTAGTTTATTTTCTTATTTTATTTGGCTTTCGTTAGCATTTTTAGGCTTTTTAGCTTAGTTTTACTCTTGTAGTCCCCTTCCCCTTTTCTATGTGATTTCCTCTATTTTGCCTTATTTCTGCGTTTTCTTCCCTTTTTGCAGGTCCCGAGTTGATTTCGGAACCCGAGGAAGCAAACCGGGAACCTCGAGGAAACCACAAGTCCTCTATGCCATTGGTGGTGCTGAAAAAGGCCTCAGCGGATGCTGGAAATCCCTCAGCACCCGCTGGGATGAGTTCTGGTGAAAGAGGCAGTAGCAATGAAAAAGGCCTCAGCGAATGTTGGAAATCCCTCAGCGCCCGCTGGGATGAGTTTTGGACTTTTGGTGAAAGAGGCAGTAGCTGTTCATTGCCTTGCAGCGGCCGCTAATGGATTCCCAGCGGCCGCTGATTATGAAGCTGATTGGAATATTTTGAGCACAAAGTGAGGACAACGGCCGCTGTCCCCCTCCCCTGTTTTTAGACAGTAGCACCCCAAGGATTGGCAGCGGTCGTTGACCCCAACTCAGCGCCCGCTGCCAAAAGTCTTCCAGCCCTGCAAGCCTACTGTTATAGGTGTCAGCGGGCGCTGTCATCGCCTCAGCGCCCGCTGAAATGCCTCTGCTCTTTTTTTTTTAGCTTATTTGTTTTAATTTTGGGAGAGGTATATATACCTTTATACTTCTTTTTTGTAAACATCATCACATTTATAGTTTATTTCAGAATACTTAACCTAGCTTTTAGTTGTTTTCTCTCCTTTCTCTCTCTAAATTTCCATAAATTTTCTTGTTCAAAGCTTTAGATTTATTTTGGAAGTTCAAGCTTTTGGTTTGTAAGTTACATTGATCATCCATTTGTTCTACTCATTGATATTGAAGCTTCATTTGTAACATTTCTCTACTCCTTCCTTTATTTTTACATTTAGTTAATTATTGTTTGATGTTTTGTGATTGAATATTGCTTAAATTCATAGTTTGTTGTTATTTTCATGCTTGGTGTTGTTTTTAATATGTTCATTATGTTTTCTCTTATTATTCTAGCCATGTGTGAGTAGTCTCATTGCTAGGGTTTGGGGTGAAACCTCTCAAAATCCTCCATGTTTATGTTTTAGTCATTTCTTAGTGTTGGTTGTGTTAATGTCGGTACCGAGGGTTTGTTGATGTTGAGTCTCATGTTTAGCTAGCATTAGATTCATAGGAGAATCCCCACCTAAGGACCGAAAGGTGAACGTGGGTAATGACTCCCTTCGCCCGATTGATGGAAGCACCACGAAAGTTGGGCCTTCGATCAAGGGAAAGTTACCGGTCTTCGTGATTTGTGCTTATGACTTGTTAGGTCTGTCTTTTACGAAAGTAATTAGTTTACGTCTTCCCGGTCGTCACACTAGTTCGAAAGAGTAGTGTGATTATAGAATGACCTCCCCTTAAACCACGACCTAAGTCTAAGTTTTGACCGATCCATAATTCATGGCGGTGCCGAGTCGTTAATCCTCTAACCTTAGTATTTTTTTCCTTGTTTTAGACCCCTATTTTAGTGTATTGTAGTTTATTGACTCCCAATCTTTGAATCCGATTTCGACTTAGCTTGTCTATGCTCATTGTCTTTGGTCAATAAACGTTATTCTCTAGGGTTCGACCCTTACTTGCCCTTACTAGCATTAGTAAGTTCGAGTTAGGAATTTTACTTTTGGTAGGCTCGACGACGGCCTATCAAATTTTGGCGCCGTTTCCGGGGAATAATGGAATTTGTTGCTATAGATTTACTTGAGTTTGACTGGACTTTGTCTTCCATCAATTCATTTGCTACTTGATTGTGTGAATTGTTATTGCTAACGTGTTTGTTTAGCAGTTTATGACACGCAGGACTCGTAGCTTGTTGAACCATGTTTGATTTGAATGATGAAAAACCAGTCCTCTATACTTGATGTCTATGTATATTTGTATATGAACAGGTTGAATCAAGTGAGGACTCATCAAGGCAACCATGAAGGCCTTGAGATACTTGAAGATCAGAAGCCAAGAGCTTGGAATTATTTAATTTTTATATTTCTAGGATCTTCTTGTAAAATAGGCTTAGGAAAATGTTCTTAGTGTTTTTAAGTAAAGAGCAAAAAGACTTTAAGTGTACATCCAATAAAGAGAACAGGCCAAGAACAAGCTAAGAACAGGCAAAGAACAAGCTTGGAACAGTTCCCTTTACCAGATGTAGACTTAGTAGTACTGAGACCACTGTGGGAACAGACCTCAGTATTACGCACGTGATCCGTACAAATTTTGGTGTTCAAAATTATTTTTGAAAATTTATTTAAAAATTTGGATCACTTGTGTTTTGGAAATCTGCCAAATTGATACACCAAATCTGCTCATTAAATGCAATTTACTTTGTTTGGACTTTAGTGTACATCTCTCTTCCCATAGTGGAAAGAGACAAAGTCTGAAACTAGAACACTGCACTTGTGTCAGCTGAAGTGGTTTGCACAATTTAGGCAAGTCTCCAAGCACACTTCTAGAGCACGGTTTTTTCCTTGCCTATATAAACAATCTTTGCAAGAAACCCTAGAAGACTTTTGCTCTCCAAAGAAAACCAAGTCATATTTTCTGAGAGTCTATCCTTAGTCCAAAACTATCTCCATATCCATCTTTAAGAGAAAAACTTACGGAGATTTAAGTTTGTAATATTTGAACCACTTAGAGGGAAGTGGTTGGGGAGTGTTCTGTGAACACTGAGTGAACTGTTAGAGTTAACAGTTGGGGAATTAAGTGTTACATAGTTGTAGCATTTAATTTAGTGTGTAACCTTGTTATTATTTTAAGTTGATTAGTAATATTGGTGAGAGAGTGGAGGACGTAGGCTTGTTTGGAAGCCGAACCTCGTTAAATCTTTGTGTCCCTACTCTTTATTTACTGTTCTATCGTTGTTCTCACAAAAAGATAAACAAACCTTGAAAACGATTGAAAAAACACACATACTCAATTCAACCCCCCCTTCTTGAGTATACATTGAACTAACAATTGGTATCAGAGCCTAACTTCTCAAAAGGCTAACTACCTAGAGGAGCAAGAAGATGTCTACTCAAGAATTAAACAGTTCAAGACTCCCCAAGTTCAATGGCACTAACTACTCTTGGTGGAAGAATTGCATGAAAAATCTTATCATTGGGATAGATTATGAATGCTGGATGATTGTCAAAAATGGACCCACGTTCATCCACAAGAAGAATCAGGAAGGGCTCACAGTTCCAAAGACAAAAGAAGAGTACACAAGTGAAGACTATAAGAAGCTGGAGAAAAATACAAAGTAAATATGGGATACACTAGAGCTTGCATATGAAGGCAATTCTGAGGTGAGAAGGTCAAAAATTGACATGCTTATGTCAAAATATGAAGTCTTTGAAATGACTAGAGATGAAAACATAAAGGACATGTTTACAAGGTTCATGACCATTGTAAATGAACTAAAGTCATTGGGAAAGACCTTCTCAAGTGAAGAGTTGGTGAGGAAAATGTTGAGAAGCTTATCAGGGAAGTGGATGCCCAAGGTTACAGCCATACAAGAAGCAAAGGATCTGTCCTCACTATCTCTAGAACAACTTTTAGGCCCCGTTCTTTAGGACTTCTATTGACTTAATTTAATTTAAGTTCAGTTAATTTAATTTAAGTTCAGTTAATTTAATTTAACTTCAGTTAATTTAATTTAATTTCATCTCATTATTATTATTATCATTATTATTATTATCATTATTATTATTATTATTGTTATTATTATTATTAGTTTCGGGCATCGTTTTTCCGCTCGACATTTTTCGACGACGGTTTTCGGACTGACTTTTCCGACGTTGATTATTCGGTTGACTTTTCCGGCGACGATTTTCGGGACGAGTTTTTCGGCGACGTTTTTCGGGACGACTTTTCCGACGACGGTTTTCGGATTAACCTTTCCGGCGGTGATTTTCGGCCGAGTTTTTCGGCGAAGATTTTCGGGAAGACTTTTCTGACAACAGTTTTCGGACTGATTTTTCGGCGATAATTTTTCGGCAGACTTTTCAGGCGACGATTTTCAGGCCGAGTTTTTCAACGACGATTTTCGGGACGACTTTTCCGAAGACAGTTTTTAGACTGATTTTTCGGCGTTGATTATTCGGCCGACTTTTCCGCATCGATTTTCAGGCCGAGTTTTTCGAAGACGATTTTTCGGGACAATTTTTCCGACGACGGTTTTCGGACTGATTTTCCGACGGTGATTATTCGGTCGAATTTTCCGATGACGATTTTCAGGCCGAGTTTTTCGGCGACGATTTTTTGGGACGACATTTCCGACGACGATTTTCGGATTGACTTTTCCGGTGGTGATTATTCGGTCGACTTTTCCGGCGACGATTTTCAGGCCGAGTTTTTAAGCGAAGATTTTCGGGACAACTTTTCCGGCGACGGTTTTCGGAGTGACTTTTCCAACGGTAATTTTTCAGCCGAGTTTTTCGACGACGATTTTTCGGCGGTGAAAATGAAGGTTTTAGGGTTTACTTTGAATTATAAATAAAATAAATTAAAAAAATAGAAATAATTTTTTTTTAAAAAAATAATTTTTTTTTAAAAAATAAAAATAAAATAAAAAATAAAAATTTAAACAAAAATAAAAATTAAAATAAAATAAAAATAAAATAAAAATAAAAAATAAAAATAAAAATAAAAAATAAAAAATAAAAAATAAAAAATAAAAAATAAAAATAAAAATAAAAATAAAAATAAAAATAAAAATAAAAATAAAAATAAAAATAAAAATAAAAATAAAAATAAAAATAAAAATAAAAATAAAAATAAAAATAAAAATAAAAATAAAAATAAAAATAAAAATAAAAATAAAAATAAAAATAAAAATAAAAATAAAAATAAAAATAAAAATAAAAATAAAAATAAAAATAAAAATAAAAATAAAAATAAAAATAAAAATAAAAATAAAAATAAAAATAAAAATAAAAATAAAAATAAAAATAAAAATAAAAATAAAAATAAAAATAAAAATAAAAATAAAAATAAAAATAAAAATAAAAATAAAAATAAAAATAAAAATAAAAATAAAAATAAAAATAAAAATAAAAATAAAAATAAAAATTTAATTTAAGTTCATTTAATTTAATTTAAGTTCAGTTAATTTAATTTAAGTTCAGTTAATTTAATTTAAGTTCAGTTAATTTAATTTAAGTTCAGTTAATATAATTTAAGTTCAGTTAATTTAATTTAAGTTCATGTTTTCTCAGTCCTAAAGAACGGGGCCTAATATTGGTTCCTTGATGACTCATGAGATGTTGGTAGATTCAAAGGTGAAATCTAGCTCAAAAAACAAGGAAATGGTCCTCAAAGCAGAGGAATCTGAGGATGATGAAGATGATATAAGTCTCATGGCCAGAAGGTTTGAAAAATACCTTAGGACAAAGTCCAAGGGTAAGTTTGTAAAAGGAAGGAACAGTTCTGAACAGTTCAGGAAAACCAGTTCCAATGCTGGTTGCTTTAAATGTGGGGAAATAGGGCACAGAATCAAGGAGTGTCCAACATGGAAAAATCCCAAAGGAAATCCTAGAGTCCAGACTGAGAAGAAGGTTTTCAAAAAAGCTATGTTGGCTGCAGTTTGGGGAGATTCAGAATCAGAAAATGAGGAAGATGAAGAAGAGGCAAATCTCTGTTTAACTGCTTTCACATGTACAGACCAGTCTGAGGTCTGTTTGCAAGAAGAAGAAGTTCTCTGTCTCATGGCTGGTGGAAGCACTTCAGATGACAACCAGGTATGTTTTAATGATTTAAAGGAAAACATGCATAATCTAGATAGAGATGAACTACTTGATTATCTCGATTTCACCATTGATCAATGCATTAGTGTTGGGTCTGCTTATCAGAACAACAAAAAGAAACTAAAAGAAACAGTTCGAGAATTTGAAATATGTGGTGCTAGATCTGCTGAACTTGAGCTTATTTGTGAAGAACTTAAAGAAAAAATTTCTGAACTTGAAGTAACAGCAGATCAACATAAAATGGAGCTTGAGACATTAAACTCCAAACCAGTCCCTAAAGAGGATGAACTTTTTGAAAAAATTGAAAAAGGGTTTAATGAGCTCAAGAAATTCACCACACACAATTCAAACTTTGAACTGCTAAAAGACATATGTACCTTGAGTAAATCTGATGTCATACATGCATATGACCATTTAATTAAAAAACTTGAAGATTTACACAAGGAACATAGTGAGCTCAAGAGTTCTGAAGAGACTGGTTCTCCCACTGCCTTTGATGAGGTTTTGGATGTTTTACATGATGAGTGCATAGCCAAGATATGTGATCTGGAGGCTGAACTCATCTTACTAAAACAAGAAAACACCAAGAAGACCAGTGACGAAACAGATCCCTCCCTGGTCTCAAGCCTACAAGATGAACTTCAAAAGACTAGACTTGACTTAAAATCTTTTGAGAAACAAAATGAAGTTCAACTTAAGAGGCTTGAGAACAAGGAAAATGAGCTAACAGATTGTATGAACCAATTGAACAAAATGTTAGATGCTTAGAAAACCCTAAACATCCTCACATCCCAACCTGGAAATTCTCAAAGGTTTGGTTTAGGGTATTCTGGATCTAGTTCTACAACTATTCTTGGCAGAGACAACACATGGTTGAATGAATTCAAGAAAGGCAAGTATATATTTGCCAAGGATATGCATGTTTGTACCTATTGTGGTAAGAGTGGTCATGTTGCTAACAAATGTTTCACCAAAAAGAAACATGACAGGAAAAATAAAACCTACACCCAACAAGTGTGGGTTAGGAAGGTCAAGGTTCAAAATGTTTCAAAGAACAAGGAAGCCAAGCTGGTCTGGGTTCCTAAAACTAACCTTTAGTTTGCTTGTGCAGGTAAGAGTGAAAGGAAAGCCATATTGGTATTTGGACAGTGGTTGCTCAAGACACATGTCCGGGGATAAAGAACAATTCCTTTCACTCACAGCTTTCGAGGGAGGGCACGTGACATTTGGTGACAATAGCAAAGGACTTATCAAAAGAGTAGGTAAGGTTGGTAAGTCACTCTCCCAAGCAATTGACAATGTTTACTATGTAGAAGGTTTGAAACATAACCTTTTGAGCATATCTCAACTATGTGACAAGGGAAATAAAGTGAATTTTGAATCAAACACTTGTCACAAAGTGAACCCTAAGACAGGGGAACTGGTCTGTGAAGGAACACGGCATAACAATGTGTATATTACATACTTAAGTCAAATTCCACAGAACAGTGCCCTCTGCCTTAGTGTTGTAGAGGATGAACAATGGCTTTGGCATAAAAGATTAGGACATGTTAGCTTCACTTTGCTCAACAAGTTGAGAACACAAGATTTGGTGATAGGTTTACCTAACATCAAATATGTGGCAGACCAGCTCTGTCAAGAGTGTGCAAAGTGCAAGCATGTAAGATTATCTTTCAAACCAAAGAAAGTGGTTAGTTCCTCTAGACCATTTGAACTTGTACACATGGATTTATGTGGACCTATGCGTGTACAAAGTAGAAATGGCTTTAGTTATGTATTTGTCTTAGTTGATGATTACTCTCGTTTCACTTGGACCATATTCTTGAAATACAAAGATGAAACTTTTGATGAATTTGAAATTCTAGTGAAACAGGTCCAGAATAAGATCAATCATCAGTTAGCATCTATCAGATCTGATCATGGATCAGAGTTTGATAATGCTAGCTTCATAACTTATTGTATGGAGCATGGTGTTTCTCACAACTTTTCAGCCCCCAGAACTCCACAACAAAATGGAGTAGTTGAAAGAAAGAATCGCACTCTAGAAGAAATGGCTACAACCATGCTTCTAGAGAGTGTTCTGTCCAAGAAATTTAGGGCTGATGCTGTGAGTACATCATGCTACATACTCAATAGGGTTATGCTAAGACCAATACTAAGAAAAACACCTTATGAACTTCTAAGGGGTCGAAAACCAAACATTGAACACTTAAGGATATTTGGTTGTAAGTGTTTTGTACACAACAATGGTAAGACCAGTTTGGACAAGTTCGACCCCAGGAGTGATGAAGCTGTTTTTATAGGGTATTCTCCTCATAGCAAGGCATATAAAGTTTTCAACAAAAGAACCTTGTGTGTTGAAGAGAGTATCCATGTATTGTTTGATGAAACTAACATGTTCAACAAGCCTGTGCAGGTAGATGATGATGAAGGCTTTGATATTGGGATGAAAAATTTCACTGGAGCTGAACCAGAGAACACTGCTGAACCAGACTCTCCAACTCCTCCTGAAAACAACAATGAGTCTAGTGCAACAGAGGGAAATGCTAAACAGGTTGTTGAACTCAGTGACTCTCCTGCCCATCCAACTGAAGATGAAGTGGGAGAGAACACTGAAGAAATTGGTCCACCCTCTCAAAATGAAAATGAAATAGGGGGAACCAGTACAGACATTGGTTCTAACTTAGGTGACTCAAATGCTGTAAGAAAGAGCATGTTTAAACAAAGAATCTCTCATCCTTCTGATCAAATCATTAGTGATTTATCAAAAGGAGTCCAAACTAGAAATTCTGTTTGGAAGAACTTCTGTGCTTGCTTCTCCTTCTTATCTCACATAGAACCAACTGACTATAAGATTGCACTAACTGATCCTGATTGGATCTTGGCCATGCAAGATGAGTTGAACCAATTTGAAAGAAATTAGGTTTGGCATTTTGAACCAAGAACCAATGAGATGTCAGTTATTGGAACCAAATGGGTCTTCAGAAACAAAATGGATGACTCAGGTACTATAGTCAGAAACAAGGCCAGGCTAGTGGTTCAAGGGTTTAACCAACAAGAGGGAATAGACTATGATGAAACCTTTGCTCCAGTATCCAGGCTTGAGGCAATAAGAATCTTAATTGCCTTTGCTGCCCACATGAACTTTAAACTCTTTCAAATGGATATTAAAACTGCTTTTCTAAATGGTTATTTGAAAGAATATGTGTATGTGGAACAACCCCCTGGCTTTGAGGATAGAGTTTGTCCAGATCATGTCTACAAGTTGGACAAAGCTCTTTATGGCCTCAAACAAGCCCCTCGTGCTTGGTATAAGAGATTCTCTAGCTTTCTTATTGAAAATCATTATGAGAGAGGTTCAGTGGACAAAACTCTATTCTTAAAGAAAAGGGGAACTGATCTGTTAGTGGTCCAAGTATATGTTGATGATATTTTGTTTGGGGCTACTAATTCTGTTTTATGTGATGAGTTTGCAGACCTAATGAAGAGTGAATTTGAGATGAGTATGATGGGAGAACTTGGCTTCTTCCTAGGGCTTCAGATCAAGCAAGTGGATGATGGAATCATGATCCACCAACAAAAGTATCTCAAGGAGCTGCTCAAGAGATATGGTCTGCAAGATAGCAAATCCTATGACACACCTATTCCTACCTCCTCTAAACTGATCCTAGATGAGAAACACTAGTAGAAAATAATTTTGGAAAAATTTAGAGTGTTTTAGAACAAAACCGAGCCAAATAGGTCATATTTGGCTTGTTTTTGGTGTTATGGTTCCCATCTTGGAACCGATCAACCTATTTCATGTTTTTAAGATCCATTCACATCCTATAACATTTATTTAAACATTATATGACTGATTTGCATTTAATTTCGGCAAGGTTAGTGGGTTTTGGAACAAAAATAAACCAAGTAGGCCATTTTTAGCTCGTTTTTTGTGTTTTCGTTCTCAACTTAGCTCCGATCAACCTAGACTATGTGTTTAAGTTTCATTTACATCCTATAACATTGATGTAAACATTATATGACTTATTTGTATGATTTTGAGCATAGTTATAGCTTTTTGGAACAAAAACAAGCCAAATATGGAATTTTTGACTCGTTTTGGTTGTTTTCATTCCCATCTTCTCACCAATGAACCTAATTTTTATTTTAAGTTTCATTCACATTCTAAATTAATCATTTAAACTTTATATGAATTATTTTGCATGATTTTGGACAAATTTAGAGCGTTATAGAACAAAACCGAGCCAAATTGGTCATTTTTGGCTTGTTTTTGGTGTTATGGTTCCCATCTTGGCACCGATCAACCTACTTGATTTTTTAAGATTCATTTATATCCTATAACATTTATTTAAACATTGTATGACTTATTTGAATGTTTTTGGGCAAGGTTAGAGGGTTTTTGGAACAAAAATGAACCGAATAGGCCATTTTTAGCTCGTTTTTGGTATTTTGGTTCTCAACTTGGCATCGGTCAACTTAGATTATGGTTTTAAGCTTCATTTACATTAATGTAACTATTTATATAACTTATTTGCATGATTTTGAGAAAAGAGTTTTAGCTTTTTGGAACATAAAAATCCAAATAGGGCATATAAAATACAAGTGAATTGAAGAACAATAAGAAAAATAAAGTATCTAAGAGACCTAACCATAAGTAACAATAAATTCAATTGGAATTCTTTTCAAACCCCATATGAAATCCCTTCCATCATTCTCATAAACCACAAGTCCGATCCATAACCCTAGATCATCAATATAAGTCCTAGTATCATTAAAATTGCCCGCAATTTTTAACTAATAATCCAACAACATAAAGCTAGATGGTGCATACCACTAATCAACATCTCACTCAATTGATAATGCAACTTATCAATAACAAACACAACATCATGATAGTATTAAAAGGACCTCGAAACCTTAAAAAAACCAAAATCTCAAAAGTTAGAGCATTTTAGAACAAAAAACAAGCCAAATAGGTCATTTTGGCTTGTTTTTGGTCTTATAGTTCCCATCTTGGCACCGATCAACCTAGTTCATGTTTTTAAGGTTCATTCACAACCTATAACATGCATTTAAACTTTCCATAACTTATTTGCATGATTTTGGGCAAGGTTAGATCGTTTTAGAACAAAAACGAGCCAAATAGGTCATTTTTGGTGTTCTAGTTTATACGTTCCATGCAATACATACCAATATCAGTTTACTTTAAGTCAATATCAATTTACTTTAAGTGAATATCCTCTAGTAAGAAAGTTGTAGTAATAAAGCCATTGAACTAAGAAAAGAAAATCAGATGCGTTAGAACTTCTAGCAAGAAAGTTGACAAAGCTGTACCCTAGCATCCTTTGAGTCAATATCAATTTGCTTGATTTATATTAACTAAGCCGCTAAGGTTTCTTAACGACTTCATATTTTGAGTTTTGACAACATAAATCATGATAAAGAAATTTTGAAAGAGCACAAGTCAGAACACATGACATTTCAAAGTAACTAATAAATTGACAAGACTACAGATTTGCCAATTAGTTCAAACTTTAATGTTCAAATAAGCCATCGGTTTTGATAGATCAAGTTAATTTTCAAACTTATACATGACTATCAAGTATCAACAATAAATGTTCATTAATCCGCAAATAGAATGTCACTCGAATAAGAAAAATCTATAAGCTTATCTCTAACTTTTGTAAAAACTGAGAAGAAATATCCAGCTTATCTCTAAGTTAATTTTCAAACTTATACATCTAAGAATGCATCGAAAGGCAATAATAGATGTTATGCTCAATTATCAATGGCAAAACTAAACTACAACATGTTGGGATCTTTACCATACAATCAAACCAATTGAAAACTCATTAAAGCAACATATATATATGTATATATATATATATATATATATATATATATATATATATATATATATATATATAAATATAGCAAAGCAAGGCAAAATCAGGATAGTTACCTGAATTATAGTGGCACTATTAGAACTATCATTGTCAATAATTACCCTGCATAGAAACCAAAAGGCAAACCATGTGAAAAACAGCATAAAAAATAGCAGATTAAATAGGGAAGAAGAAACCCAGAAAAAAATTAAACCTTTTTTAATACAAAAGATTCCAGGAAGACAGCATAAAGCCAACAAACCTATGATTTTTTAAAAGGGAATGGGAATCCAAAACAGATCAAATTCCATAAAAACATATCAGAACTGTAATTAAAGAGGGGATAGGAAATTCCACATAAACAAAGCAATAAAGAAAACTGAGCACAAAAACAACAGATGCCCACCAATTATTCTGATCTTCAGAAATTGCCATTTTTTCATTTCTTCAGAAAAGGTGATTAGATTCAGCAGAATTTTATTTTTTTACCAGAAAAGGAATATCAAGGAAATCAGTTTAGATTAACTTTTTGGGCAAGAAATAGCTCACC
Organism: Salicornia ramosissima; assembly: GCA_951394345.1. NCBI lineage: Eukaryota > Viridiplantae > Streptophyta > Magnoliopsida > Caryophyllales > Amaranthaceae > Salicornia > Salicornia ramosissima. The sequence goes on along the minus strand of OX596236.1, from coordinate 28,439,054 downwards.
ATCAAGAATGTTTTCTGTACTTATCATCAACATTACCAATGCCATATGAAATTATGTGACTCCTTCCTAGTTCCAAAGCTTCACGCAATCAACACTCAAAAACATGAAAATGATATCAGGGCTGGATAGGATTGTACAATTGAGGTCAAAATGAGAATTTGTTTTGCATTATAAAAATGTAAATTTGAATGGTAAAATCAATTAAATAAAGAGACTTGAGAAGAGGAGAAAAGGCCACTACCTTAAACAATTAAGCAAGGACAGTCTGATGATCCCCATAACTCATTACACGCAACACTTATGCTTACTGAAATACCCATAACTTTTGAATCTTTTATATTGCTTTAATTTTTTTAATTTTTTTTAGGTTTTGAATCATTATACAACAATAAAGGGGCTAAAATTCTAAACAATTAGATTATAAAAACTAATCATAAAGGAATTGAAAAAAAAATTAGGGCAAAAGAGCAAGTATCATACAATTAAAAGGCTCAAAATTCTACCTTAATTCGTAGGTGAGAGAGCAACATCAATAAAGGGGCTAGAATTCTACAACAATAAAGGGGCTAAAATTAGGGCATAATCTATAACAATAAAGGGGCTAAAATTCTAAACAATTAGATTATAAAAACTAATCATAAAGGAATTGAAAAAAATTAGGGCAAAAGAGCAAGTATCATACAATTAAAAGGCTCAAAATTCTACCTTAATTCGTAGGTGAGAGAACAGCAGCAACCTCCAGCAACGACCAAGACCAACCTCCAGCAGCCACCACCAATAACCTCCAGCAACGAGCGCTGAACAACCACGCACGAGCACGCAGACAGCAGCAACGACCGAGCAGAGCGAGAGAAGCAGACCGCGCGAGAGCAGAGAGTAGAGAGCAGCCAGAGAGAGTGGTCGGAGATCAGACGAGCACGCAGACAGTAGCAACGCCGGCGGCGCCGGTGGAAGTCGTGGTGGAGATGGAGAACAACGCGGCAGAGGAAGAGACAGAGCAGAGAGAAAGAGAGTTTAGGTTTTGAAATGGAATTGGGAGGGACGAGCCTCGTGTTTGCCTATTTAATTTTTTAGAAAATTCAAATGATGCGGTTTATTAAATTTTTTTTTTGGGTTTTTTGCTTTTAAAAGCTACGGTTTTTCAAATAACCGCATCATTTGATATGCAACAAAAGATTTTTTTTCTACTAGTGAAAGGAAAGGATGTTGAGGATAAGCTATACAGAGGTATGATTGGCTCACTTCTCTACTTAACAGCTAGTAGACCAGACATAGTGTTCTCAGTTGGGTTGTGTGCAAGATTTCAAAGCAACCCAAAAGAGTCTCATCTAAAAACTGTTAAGAGAATTTTTAGGTACCTAAGTGGTACAGAGGACATGTGCTTAAGGTATCCAAAGGGAAGTAACTTTGATCTTTTAGGATACACTGATGCTGATTATGCTGGTTTTAGTGTGGACACGAAGAGCACTTCAGGAATGGCTCACTTCTTAGATTCTTTTCTTATTTCATGGGGATCTAAGAAACAAAATTCAGTGGCTTTATCCACAGCTGAATTAGAGTACATAGCTGCTGCTTTGTGTTGTGCTCAATTGCTTTGGATAAAGACACAACTTAAGGATTTTGGGGTGTGTTTCGGAAGTGTTCCCATATTGTGTGATAACACCAGTGCTATAAACATTTCTAAAAATCATGTCCAACACTCTAAAACCAAACATATTGAAATCAGACATCATTTTCCCAGAGACAATGTTGAAAAAGGAAATGTGAATCTTGAATTTTGCAGATCTGAAGAACAATTAGCTGATATTTTCACTAAACCTCTAAGCAAGGAAGTGTTTGTCAAACTCCGCACATTACTTGGTATGGTAAGGATTAGATCCTAGTTCCTTAGGACTTATCTTTCCCTTTTTGGCTATGTTTGACTTTTTGATCATTAGTGTATATAAGCAGGGCTGGTTAACTCTTAATTGTCATTTATGCAAGTGGTCTCAAAATTCTTATGTTGATGCTGTTCCAATGTGTGGTGTCTCTAAGTTGCCTAACTGAAAGATGCCTTAAGTTTTTAATATATACAGATCAGCGTCAGACCATCGTCAGAACAGTCCCTTACAACGGTTATGTCAGTTTATCGCTGAACCCTCAACTTTGAATTTGAGGATTTAATTGTTCTGACACATGACCGTTGTGAACAGTGTAAAGTAACTTCTACCTTAATTGTTCTAATAACTGCCTTTTGTCATCATTTTAATTCACTCTTTCACACTGATTTCTCTCTCTAATTGTCTCTCTTTCTCAAATTAATCTTCTCTCTCAAACCCTAAGCACCATCATCAAAATCCTCTTCAAGAACTCGAATTCAGTTTCTCTCTCTCTCCTTCATCAAATCTGCTGATAAAATCAAAATGGGAAGAAAGAAGAACAAGGCTGCAAAGAAGAAAAGCCGTGGACTAAGCCAATCTCCTAGTTTCACACCCTCCAAAGTTGACAAGGAATCAAACACTGCTGTGGTTGTTGAATACCACCAAGCAGAAGAAAAGCAAGAAGAAGTAAAGGACCAAGCCACAACAGAAACGGTTACTGAATCTAAGGCTGCATGTAAGCCGGATGAGAAATCTACTCCTCCACCAAGCCCTAAATCATCACCACCATCTTCACCAAAATCCCCACAACCTCAACCTTAGAAAACTCCATCACCATCCAAACCTTCACCCCCTCCTTCACCTAAACAACCCTCTCCACAAACTACTATCTCTTCCCTTCCACAAAAATCATCATCAGCACCAAAGACAAAAACTCAACCACCCCCTCCACCACAAAAGGAAACAACCCCATCACCTTCTTCACAACCATAGAAAACACCCACACCTTCACCTCAGACCACACAGAAAACAGTGCCAAGCACTGAAGAAAAGGAAGTTGAAAAGGAAGAAACAGAAAAGCAAGATGATGACATGGATGTCGAGATCACAGGGGTAGTACAAGGGGAAGGGAAACAGGAAAGAGAACAAGACCTTTGAGGACAAGGGTTTGCAAGGAAGAGGTCAAAAAGGAACCTGGTGAGGAGGTTCCAGAGGAAAAGAAGGATGAAAAGAAGAAAAGGGTGAAGAGTGTTGCCAAGAAGGGCAAAGCCTCTGAGAGCCCTAAGCCTACAACCAAACTCCCAACAGAAAAGAAGAGGAAAGCTGCTTCTGCCTCTGAACAGACTCTTACCAAGAAGAAAGGTAAGACCACTTCTGAACCACTGTATGAATTAAGTGGTAGGGGTGTCTTATTTGGTTTTGCATGTCCTAAGTCTTGGATGAGTTAGAGTTCCAGGGTTGGGAAGGGTTGTTTGACAAGAGGTTAGATGTTTTTGAAACTTGTGTTGAGGAGTTTTACTCAAAGTTGGGAAAGTTAGACAAAGGGAAAATCTGGAGTGAGGTCGAGGGGGTCGACATCACTCTTTCAAAGAAGATTCTAGGGGAGGTACTAGGTGTACCAAGAGGTGGGTTCTATGATTATTCCAAAGACAACTGGCCAACTATTCCTGAGGTCAGTACAGAACACATACAGACCACTCTCTTTACTGGTTCTCCAAATGATGGTGCTGGCTATGTTATTGGCCAACTAAGGGAACCAGTAATGAGGCTGTTGCATACAGTTGCCTCTAAGATAGTACTCCCTAGGGCTCAGGGCAGAATGGATGTTAGGAAGATGGATGCTGTGATCATTTATTGTCTCTATGAGAAAATTAAGTTGAGTCTCCCGGGTCTCACGCTGGCTCACATGTTTAGCATTCTGGAAAGGTCCAACCACTCTCTACCCTATGGTGCCTGGCTTACTTTGGTTTTCCAAAGCAGAAAGGTTCATCTGAGTGGTGAGGTCAAGAAAATGTCTGTCCTCACCAATCACATCCTAGGTCAGAAGGGGATGACCTTTAAGGGTGGCATGCTAAAAATGAGGGATGAAGAGAGGATCACAGGGGATAGAAGAACAAGCAGTTCCAGATCTGAGGAAGCTACTGGGTCATTGTCCAAACAGGTGCAGACACGTGGAGAATTACTGCAACAGATGATGGCTAGTGTCAATGCACTGTGCACTTCTCTGGATGGATCTATAAAGAACATATCAGCATGACTGGACTCCCATGAAGAATAGCTTGCCTCCTCTTCCAGTTTCAAGCCCAAGACCACTCCAAGACCAGTTCCCATCATTGCCCAAGTCAAGAAGAAGTAGCAGGAGCAGAGTGCAGAAAAAGAGGATGAGGATTCTACTGAGGATTCTGATGATGATGCTGACTCCACTTCTTCTTAGCCTACTCCCTTTCCCTACTAACATTGCGTTCAAACTTTAATTCCTCTGGTTTCTCTGAACAATTTCTCTGATTTCTTTGAACAATTTCTATCCTTAGTTTTTGACCATTTCTGCTAAACAATTTCTCTGCAGAATGGTCCTGGTCTGTATATTATTAACTTCTATGTGCACTTGAACATTTTGGGATTGTGAGTTGCAGGTACTCACATTTGGGACAACATCTCTAGAATGTTGTGTTAATATTATGCTTATATTTGACTTTACTTGTTGCCTTCTCCTAATTTTTGTGATATGGTTCATTTTGTCATTTGATGATGCCAAAAGGGGGAATAGGACAGGTGAAGTTCCTAGTATCAAGTGTAGCAACTTGAACAAGGTTCAGACCTTGTTAAGAGATGGCCCAGCTTTTTGCCTAGGAGTATCTTGAATTCAGATCAAGTGCTCCTATCCATCCCAACTGGAAAAAATTCTTCCAAGTGAAATTGAAATTTCTCTTCCTACACTTGATAACTGATAAGTCTTGCAGGTTACAGGTTTAATGCTGAAACTCAATAATAAATTGAGTAATGTGATGAGTGACTGACCATTACAATCAGTCTAATTGTGCTTTAGTCTGTTGTGCATTTTTTATTCTCTGAGATTATGAATCTGACTACAGGCACACTGTAAGACCAGTTCCTCTGAACAGTTTTTTTATTTTGAAACAATTGGTTACTGTTCTCAGGGGGAACTTCATGGTTTTTCATCATCAAATAGGGGGAACTTGTTGAACCATCTTTGATTTGAATGATGACAAACCAGTCTTCTATACTTGATGTCTATGTATATTTGTATATGAACAGGTTGAATCAAGTGAGGACTCATCAAGGCAACCATGAAGGCCTTGAGATACTTGAAGATCAGAAGCCAAGAGCTTGGAATTATTTAATTTTTATATTTCTAGGATCTTCTTGTAAAATAGGCTTAGGAAAGTATTCTTAGTGTTTTTAAGTAAAGAGCAAAAAGACTTTTAGTGTACATCCAGTAAAGAGAACAGGCCAAGAACAAGCTAAGAACAGGAAAAGAACAAGCTTGGAACAGTTCCCTTTACCAGATGTAGACTTAGTAGTACTGAGACCACTGTGGGAACAGACCTTGAAAAAGATTGAAAAAACACACAAACTCAATTTAACCCCCCCCCCCTTCTTGAGTATACATTGAACTAACATAGCTTACCAGTAATCCCATTAATCCAGAAATCAACCGTTACTTGAGGGATCTGAGAAAGGCTACTAGTGCGCATAACATTGAGCAACTCAAATATGAGTTGCAATCAAAGTCATCGGGTAGTCCTTGTTCTATTTCTTCAGTTATGGCTGATACGCCACCACCTCCGCAACAGACAATGAGGGATTTTCGCCACCCAGAATCCTTCATATTGCGTTGCGGGATTGCTTTGCCCGCTACGGCTGCAAATCATCATGAATTTTCACCACATCTCATCCGGATGGTGAAAGATTCACAATTTGGGGGAAACTCGACCGAGTGTCCTTTTTCTCATCCGGATGCACATGTTCCAATTTTCATTAACTGATAAGGCAAAGCACTGGATTCGCTCACTCCCCGAGGGATCCTTGACTACATGGGATGCTATCACCAAAGCATTCCTTGAAAAATAATGTCCTCCGGAGAAAACTTCGGAAATGAGGAGAAAAATCTCGGGTTTTCTCAAGAGGAGGATGAAACTCTCGGGGAAGCATGGGAGCATTTTAAAGAACTCCTACGCTCATGCCCTCACCATGGTTACAGTGATCGCATAGCCTACATGACATTTTACGATGGCCTTAATCCTGTTTCTAGGGGTCACTTGGACTCCGGTACGAGTGGTAGGTTGATGAAGGTCCCTCTATCTGAAGTTAGGCCAATGATCGAGGAGGTTGCTAAGCAGTTCTCATGGGGTGGGTCGAGACGTGTTGTTCCCAAGGCAACATCTCGATCCGATCAAAATCTTGATGATGTTAATGCTCGTAGGATTTCTTGACACGGAGACTTGAGAAAGCACATTTTGCTGCCTAAAGTTCTGAATCTCAGCCTGCTCTTTCTTGTGACTTGTGTGGCGGAAACGATCACCTGTCTTCTTATTGCAGCTCCTCGATGGAGCAAGTCGCCATGATGGGAACACGGAATGATCCGTACTCTAATACTTACAATCCCGGTTGGAAAGATCACCCCAATTTCAGCTGGAAGAACAACAATCAACAAGATCCACCTTTTCAACAACAATACCGCCAACAACAACCATATCAACCGAGGGACCAACAAGCTCCGGCACCTTATCGTCCTTCGGGTTCCAATCAGGTTCCTTCTCCTCAAAGGCCACCATATACCTCTCCCGTTCCTCAAAAGTCTAGCCTTGAGACGGCTCTAGAGACCTTCATACAACATCAGTCCAAGGCAAATTCAGATAGTGACCGAAAGATGAACGAGATGAGCACTTCGATCAATCAATTGCAAACGCATAACAAAATGATCGAAACTCAAATTGCTCAAATAGCACAACAAGTGGGGAATTCCAACAATTCTTCAAGTTCTCAATTTCCGGGGCAACCGATCACTAATCTGAAGGAATAAGCAAAGGCAATAACACTGCGATCGGGTAAGGATTATGCGTGTCCATCCATGGTTTTAGATGAGGGCGCCACAAAAGTGAGTAAAGAGGGAGTTGTTGATGATATGTCGATTGATTTTGAGAGCGGAGTGATTGAGAGTGAGCAACAAAGTGAGGATAGTGTTGCGCCTCCAAAAGAGAATATTGTTGTAAAAGCACCGATGAAACCATATGTGCCGCTGGTTCGTTCCCCCATCGGATCGTTGAGAAGAAGTTAGGCGAGAAATTTTCTATGTTTCTCGAGGTCATGAAGGGTCTTCAAGTGAACATCCCTTTTCTTTATGCTTTGTCCCAAATGCCGGCTTGTGCCAAATTCTTGAAGGAACTTCTCTCGAACAAGAGCAAAATTAGAGGAGCATGCTACCATTTCACTTCCTATGGAGGTGAGTGCTATTTTTCAGAACAAGCTTCCCGAGAAGCTTAGTGATCCTGGCAGTTTCTCTATACTGGTGAAAATCGGTGATCTTCAAAGCAAAAATGCTCTATGCGACTTGGAAGCAAGTGTGAGTCTTGTGCCTTTGAGTATGGCCCACAAGCTCAATATGGGCGGCCTAAAGCCCACAAAAATGTCTATTCAGCTTGCCAATCGCTCGATAAGATTACCTCTAGGAGTTCTAGAAGATGTCCCAGTGCAAGTGGGACGAGTTTTTATCCCTTGTGATTTTGTCATAATGGATATGGAGGAAGATGCCAAGGTTCCCTTGATATTGGGGAGGCCTTTCTTGAAAACGGCCGGCGCCATTATCGATGTGAAGGATGGTCGTTTGAGTCTGAATGTCGGGGATGAAAAGATCACTTTCTCATTCTCAAAGGCAATGAAAATGCCTATTACGGATACAATCCTTCGCATCGACACCATCGATACTACTACGGTGCAATTTTCTGAAATGATCGAGGTCGCAGTCCCATTGCGATCATTGATCTCTGACGGAGTGGTCTTCGACACTGATGAAAGCCGGGGGTATAAAAAAATTCTTGATGGCACCCCGGTTAGCACTGATGCTAAGCTCAAGGTCCTCCGGGTCGAGGGTAAGGAGGAAAGGACTACGCCTCCTCCAAAGGTAGAGTTGAAACTTTCCCTCTTTACTTAAGTATGTTTTTCTGGATGCCGATGAGGCTTATCCCGTTATTGTCGATGCTAAACTCGACGACACTTCTCTTGACAAACTCTTGGTTGTTCTGAGAAAATATAGAAGTGTCATCGGGTATAACATTTCCGACATTAAAGGAATAAGTCCCACCCTCTGCATGCATCGTATACTGCTTGATGATGATCATGCCTCCTCGATTGAACATCAGCGAAGGTTAAACCCTTCGATGAAGGAAGTCGTGAGAGGTGAAGTTATTAAATTGCTTGACTCGGGCATAATCTACCCTATCTCAGATAGTAAGTGGGTTAGCCCGGTTCAAGTAGTCCCTAAAAAGTGAGGCATAATCAACCCGTAAAGATCCCTTTCCCCTTCCGTTCATTGATCAAGTTTTGGAAAGATTGGCTAATCATAGCCGTTATTGCTTTTTGGATGGATTCTCAGGATTTTTCCAAATCCCGATTCATCCCGATGATCAGGAAAAATCCACGTTTACATACCCCTTTGGTACCTTTGCATATCAAAGGATGCCGTTTGGGCTATGTAATTCACCTTCGACTTTTCAAAGGTGCTTTTTGTCATGTTAGAAACATCCATAGAAGTTTTTATGGATGATTTCTCTATTTGTGGTTAGTCTTTTGACACCTGCCTTGCTAACTTGGTGAATGTGTTGAAACGGTGTCAAGAGGCGAACTTGGTTCTAAACTGGGAAAAATACTACTTCATGGTCGAAGAGGGCATTGTACTGGGGCATGTAATATCATCTAGGGGCATCGAGGTCGATAGGGCCAAGGTTGATGTCATTGAGCGTCTCCGACCCCCCACCACTGTCAAAGGGGTTAGGAGTTTTCTTGGACACGCGGGTTTTTACCGCCGTTTTATAAAAGACTTTTCAAAAGTGTTTTCTAATGATTATTGTGTAGCATTTCAGGAACTGAAACAAGCTCTCGTTACTGCTCCTGTCATTCAGCCCCCAGACTGGGAGCTTCCTTTTGAGCTAATGTGCGATGCATCAGACTATGCTGTAGGTTCGGTGCTCGGACAACGGAAGGACGGCAAGCTGCATGCCGTCTACTACACAAGCAAGACTCTAGATGAAGCTCAACACAATTATGCCACTACTAAGAAAGAGCTTCTTGCAATTGTCCGTGCCATGGAAACATTTAGGTCTTACTTAGTCGATTCCAAAGTCATAATCTTCACCGACCACTCAGCCTTGATGTAATTAATGACCAAGAAATATGCTAAACTTCGACTCATCCGGTGGATCTTGTTGCTACAAGAGTTTGATATGAAATCTGAGACAAAGCCGGGGCCGAAAATGTTGTAGCCGACCATCTCTCTCAATTACCTTTATGCGAGGAGGATGAGGTCATTCCAATCAATGATTCATTTCTTGATGACCACCTCCTTGTTGCCTTGGCAATCGCTGCTCCTTGGTATGCGGACATTGTTAACTATCTTGCTTGTGAGACTATGCACTCCGATTGGGGGTATCAAAAAAGGCGGCGTTTCCTGCATGACGTTCGTCTATACGATTGGGACGGCCCTCTTCTGCTCAAAAGAGGTGTTGATGGACTTTTTCGGAGGTGCGTCCCCGATGATGAGATTACAAGTGTTATTAGCATGTGCCAATCTTCTCCTTGTGGAGGACACATGGGTGCTGACAAGACTACATCAAGGATCTAGCAATCTGGGTTTTTTGGATCATGGTGAAGGCGTGTGACCGGTGCCAACGTACCGGCAATATTTAAAACCGTCATGAGATGCCCCTTAACAGCATTCTTGAACTTGAAATCTTCGATGTTTGGGGCATCAATTACATGGGACCCTTTCCCTCATCTTATGGCAACCAATACATTTTGGTCGCGGTAGACTATGTGTCTAAATGGGTGGAAGCCATTGCCTCGATCACCAATGATGCAAAGGTAGTTATAAAGTTGTTTAAAACTATCATTTTCCCGAGATTTGGTGTTCCCCGAGCTTTCATTAGCGATGGAGGTTCACATTTTGCCAAGCGGACACTCCAATCCTTGTTCTCAAAATATGGTGTTAAGCATAAGGTTGTCTTGGCCTATCACCCTCAAACGAGCGGGCAAGAAGAAATTTCTAACCGGCAAATCAAAATGATCCTTGAAAAGACCGTCGATCGGTCTCGAAAAGATTGGTCAACTAAGCTCGATGACGCTCTTTGGGCGTATAGGACAGCATACAAGACTCCCATAGGCAGAACCCCTTACAAGTTGGTCTATGGCATGTCTTGTCACCTACCGGTTGAGCTCGAGCATCGCGCACATTGGGCGATCAAAGCACTCAACTTCGATCTCCAATCTGCGGGGGAGAAGCAGATACTCGACCTTGATTTACTTCAGGAATTAAGGCTTAATGCATACGAAAATGGTCGAATCTACAAGGAACGCACCAAGTCTTGGCATGACAAGCATATTCTCCATAGGGAGTTCCGTGAAGGGGACAAGGTCCTATTGTTCAATTCTCGGCTTAGCTTGTTCCCCGGAAAGCTCAAGTCGAGGTGGAGTGGTCCCTTTACGGTTCGGAAAGTCTACCCCTACGGGGCGGTTGAGATTGGAAATGATGGAACCGCCCCTTCCAAAGTGAATGGACAACGCTTAAAAGCCTACTACTACTATTGAGGCCAACCTTCGGAAGCTGCCCTTGTTATTCACTTAGACGAGTTTGATGTTACTCCCGTCGAGGAGTAGGGCCGACTCGGTTATTTCGTCAGGATCAGGACGTTAAACAAGCGCTTGTGGGAGGCAACCCTCAATTTATTGCTTTTTAGGATAGTTTAGTTTGTTTCTTTGCATTGTAATTATTTCTATAAAAAAAATTATGAAAGAAAAGATTGAGTAGTGCCTTCACACATTTGCGCATATATGTGATCTTTACATATGTCCACGAATGTGTGTTAGAAAAAGGGAGCACTCGAAAAAATATCATGGGTGAGTTAAAAGAAAATGAGAGATTTCCTTCATTGCAACTTCCGAATACATCAACGAGTGTGATTTTGGCACTTTGGGCCACTATACATGTTGATGTATCCCTTAGGATGCAATGAAGAGAAGATGTTCTAAACTTGAGATTCTGGTGCAATTCTTAAGTTAAATCAGATGAAAAATTTGGCTACAGGTCAGGTTCAGCGGCCGCTGAATTTCCATCAGCACCCACTTGCACAATGCTCAAAATGTTCCAGTAGCAAAACTTTTCATTACAACAGGCGCTGGACCTCATTCAGCGGCCGCTGATGAGTTTTGTCAAAAACTTCCAGTAGCTAAAAATTCATAGCAGCGGGCGCTGTCCCATTTTCAGGGCTCGCTGATGGGACTCTTGAAAAAGGCAGAAGCACTAGGATTCTTCTCAGCGCCCGCTTGACAATTTTCAGAGCCCACTGAGAAAGATGTTTTTGACAACCTGTTTTACACTCAGTTCGAATTTTAGGTTTTAGTTAACTTTGCAATTGGTTGTTGAATTCTTGAGCATCTAATAGTAGTCTTAGATTGTTGTTTTGTTTCGTGCTTGTTGAATTTTTTGACTTGGATTTGTGTTGGTGAATTTTTTTTTGGTTTTTCTGTTGTGATTTTGTGAACTTGAGGCACTTGGGTTTAGGCCTCTTATTCATTGACTGGTTAGGGAAGTACTCTAGCTGATTTTTTTTTATTTTTTTTTTATTTTCTTTTATTTTTTTTTATAGTTAGTTTTCGGCCCTAGTTTGATCAGTCATGTCTGAGCCCCGCAAAAAGAAAAGAAATGACCGACCCGGTACCTCATACCAAAACCAACATGATGATGCACCACCACAACCACCACCAGCCATTAGGATTCCACAGGCCAATCGGGCTAAATATGACAACCTGTTGCGGCGAACATTTCGCCCTACCCAATTTTATGATGTGCGCCCTTGTCTGGCGCTGCAGATCACCAGGGAAATGCAAACCCTATTCACAAACTTTGGGTGGGAGAACATGACTAACCCCAACATGGCTGATTACACATACCCACCGTTAGCCTGTGAATTCCTTAGCACATTGACCTATACAGAGATAGCATCCACCTCTAACGTACCGGAATACCAATTTTCATTCCGCTTGTTCAATGATCGAGATACCATTACAATTTAACAGCTAAACGAATTTATAGGATATGACCCGGGCAACCCCATTATTGATTTTAGTCCAAAAAACTTTCCTGACTTTAACCCGCTTGCCTTTTGGCATGCGATTACGGGTGAGGATCGTTTTGACTCTACATGGGCGGTTGCCAGCGCGATCTATCACCTTGCCCTCCGACTGTTCCATTTCTTATTGACCTACTCAATCTTCTCCAAAAAGGAGATTGGGAAGATCAACAAGGATGAGTTGCTTTGTATTTACTTAGCAACAACTCCATCCCCGTTGGGTAAGGTGAACACGGGTCACTTGTTGGTCAAGCGTATGCTTGCCCAAACAAGAGACCCCAAGATGACCGCCGACATCACATTAGGAGGTTTTGTAACGATAATAGCTAGGAAACTGGGGTATTCCCACTTTATTGATCAATTGGAAAAAATTTCTGAAACCCGGTATTTTGAAAAGTCCGATTTCCTCAACCAATCTTTCATTAAGAACACCAGTCGCGAAGGCACGCAAAGTGCCCTGGTCCGCGGGAGACACCACTATTACTTGCCCAATCCCGAGATAACCAGGTTTGATCGAGATAACCCATACATAATCCCCACGGAACCCGTAGCCCAGCGTGACTCAGATTTATTTCAGGGGCCCTCGGCTGTTGTTGTTGAGGAAATTGAACAACCAGCACAAGAACCACCACACGCACAACCCATCCCACCCCAGCCGCAATTTGACTTTGCGGCCGCCTTCGAGGCCCTATCGTAGCAGCAAAACGCTGCTTATGCGTCCATTAATGCCAACATTATGGAGATGCGTTCTGACTTGAACTGTATCCGTATACAAACTGACCAGATGTACAAATATCACGTGCCGGAAGGTCACTTCTTCCGACACCCCTCCCTCCCCCCCCCCAGGATGACCTCGAGCTCTAGACCTCTCCACCCATAGCCTCGGGATGATGCTTTCGTTCCAGCTTGGGGGGGTTTAGACCCTTTGGGTCCGGTTACCTTTTTTGTTGTTTGGACCCGTAGCTAGTGAGGGTGAAGCACTAGAGCCTCGATCGAGGCATGATTTCGGTAGCGTTAAAGGCGCTTTAATAGTGTCAATGGTGCACCTGGACGACAAGTTTCCCGACAAACCGAATCATGTCCTCAACAGGTAAGTTCTCACTTGTATTTAAGTGAACCTAGGGTTTAGTCGTGGTCTTGGGATAGAGGAGCTAGCTTGGGGGAGCTGCTCTTGGGGTATGTTTGATTGTGCTTGTTCGTGGTTGTGTTTCTTAGTGGGTGTGATATATAGTGGTCATTGGGGTGATATCCAGGTTTTGCTCCCGTTTTGAAAATCCAAATGCATTTTAATGCTTTGCATTCTAGTTTATTTTCGTAGTTTATTTTTCTTTTCTTATTTTCCTTAGTTTCTTTTTATTAGTTTTTGCATACTAATTTATTTTGTAGTTTATTTCCTTTTATTTTTCTCCATTTTTGCATGTAGCTTATTTTTCGTAGTTTATTTTCTTTTATCCCTTTTAATTTTCTAGTTTTAGTCGTCTCCCGATGACGAAACTAGGGGAATCCTTATAGGGACTTTTCTTTCCTTTCGAGTCTCGAGTCCGCACAATTTTCAATGCTTTTTACTAACTCTTAGGATAGAATGCTTTTCCCTTTTAGGAGAACCCTTTAGGACTAGATGTGTATCCAAGTCGGTTTGTGGTACCAGGTTGTCCCTTGTTTAGTTGACGCTGAGTCGGTGGTTTTTGAACCTAGGTGAGGTTTCGAGCTCCTGCCTTAATTAGACCCTTTTAGGGTTATTCATTTCTGAGCGTCGCATTGTATCCCTCGTCGGTTTTAGTTTTTCTGTTTCTTTTGTCTCTGATTTTTTACTTGTGAATTGCTACCGCCCTTTCGAGACTTGGAACATGATTTAGGCACCATCTTACGTCATAGCATCAAGTTTTATTTTCGGTCCTTGTAAATTTTGTAATATTGTAATTATTTGAGTATTGTAACTCCTTCTCTAAAAAAAATTAAAAAAAAAAATTATTAAGTAATTATGTTTATTATGTCGTGTTTTTAGTTCTAATTGATTATACACTTGTTCTTTTTATAAAAAAAAAAAAAGAAGAAGAAAATGTGCATAATTAGAGAAGGAGATAGTAGTTTTCTTAGCCGACTAGTGTCCTATTGTAATTTATCCTAACAGTCGGTCGGTAGTTATTTGTAGTTTCGGACCTTGTATGTAAGATGCTATGACCTTAAGCCCTATTGATTTCATGTTCTCGAAAGGTCTCATCTTTGGTATGCAGCGTCACTTGTCAAATTTCGAGAGACGCTAACTCCGGCGAGACGTGAGTGTCCTTTCCTTTGTTCTTCATGACTCCCTCACGGAGTATTTTTCCAGCCACCGACTTATGTCTGAGATTATTCAAGGGTGTTTGACGGTTGTTAGGTTGTTTAAGCTTGGATACCTCGTAGTCCTTTAAGGTTCTAATGTGTGAAAGGTTTCAGTCCTTAGTTTAGTTAGTTCCTAGCATTGGGATTTGTGCGCCTTAAGGCTGTAATAGGAGTCCTTAGTCCGTTGTAGAATTAATCTCCTGAGGGATTTGTCGAACTCTTCGTGCGGTAGTTGCTTGGGGACAAGCAACGAGCTAGCTTGGGGGAGTTTGATAGTATGTATTTAGTTAGTATTTTTCTTAGTTTTTATTAGTTTATTTTCTTATTTTATTTGGCTTTCGTTAGCATTTTTAGGCTTTTTAGCTTAGTTTTACTCTTGTAGTCCCCTTCCCCTTTTCTATGTGATTTCCTCTATTTTGCCTTATTTCTGCGTTTCCTTCCTTTTTTGCAGGTCCCGAGTTGATTTCGGAACCCGAGGAAGCGAACCGGGAACCTTAAGGAAACCACAAGTCCTCTATGCCATTGTTGGTGCTGAAAAAGGCCTCAGCGGAAGCTGGAAATCCCTCAGCGCCCGCTGGGATGAGTTCTGGTGAAAGAGGCAGTAACAATGAAAAAGGCCTCAGCGGACGCTTGAAATTCCTCAGCGCCCGCTGGGATGAGTTTTGGACTTTTGGTGAAAGAGGCAGTAGCTGTTGATGGCCTTCCAGCGGCCGCTGATGGATTCCCAACGGCTGTTGATTATGAAGCTGATTGGAATATTTTGAGCACAAAGAGAAGGCAGCGGCCGCTGACTCCCAAACAGCACCCGCTGTCCCCCTCCCCTGTTTTGTGGCAGTAGCACCCCAAGGATTGGCAGCGGCCACTGACCACAACTCAGCGCCCGCTGCCATATGTCTTCTAGCCCTGCAAGCCTACTGTTATAGGTGTCAGCGGGCGCTGTCATCGCCTTAGCGCCCGCTGAAATGCCTCTGCTCATTTTTTTTTAGCTTATTTGTTTTAATTTTGGGAGAGGTATATATACCTTTATACTCCTTTTTTGTAAACATCATCACATTTATAGTTTATTTCAGAATACTTAACCTAGCTTTTAGTTGTTTTCTCTCCTTTCTCTCTCCAAATTTCCATAGATTTTCTTGTTCAAAGCTTTAGATTTATTTTGGAAGTTCAAGCTTTTGGTTTGTAAGTTACATTGATCATCCAATTGTTTTACTCATTGATATTGAAGCTTCATTTGTAACATTTCTCTACTCCTTATTTACCAAAAAAAAATTTCTCTACTCCTTCCTTTATTTTTACATTTAGTTAATTATTGTTTAATGTTTTGTGATTGAATATTGCTTAAATTCATAGTTTGTTGTTATTTTCATGCTTGGTGTTGTTTTTAATATGTTCATTATGTTTTCTCTTATTATTCTAGCCATGTGTGAGTAGTCTCATTGCTAGGGTTTGGGGTGAAACCTCTCAAAATCCTCCATGTTTATGTTTTAGTCATTTCTTAGTGTTGGTTGTGTTAATGTTGGTACCGAGGGTTTGTTGATGTTGAGTCTCATGTTTAGCTAGCATTAGATTCATAGGAGAATCCCCACCTAAGGACCGAAAGGTGAACGTGGGTGATGACACTCTTCGCCCGATTGATGGAAGCACCACGAAAGTTGGGCCTTCGATCAAGGGAAAGTTATCGGTCTTCGTGATTTGTGCATAAGACTTGTTAGGTGTGTCTTTTACGAAAGTAATTAGTCTAGGTCTTCCCGGTCGTCACACTAGCTCGAAAGAGTAGTGTGATTATAGAATGACCTCCCCTTTAACCATGACCTAATTCTAAGTTTTGACCGATCCATAATTCATGGCGGTGTCGAGTCGTTAATCCTCTAACCTTAGTATTTTATTCCTTGTTTTAGACCCCTATTTTAGTTTATTGTAGTTTATTGACTCCCAATCTTTGAATCCGATATCGACTTAGTTTGTCTATACTCATTGTCTTTGGTCAGCAAACGTTATTCTCTAGGGAATGACCCTTACTTGCCCTTACTAGCATTAGTAAGTACGAGTTAGGAATTTTACTTTTGGTAGGCTAGACGACGGCCTATCAATGGCAAATGGGTTCAAAAGCCTTACCAACCCTTCTATTTATAGAGGTGGTTAAGGTGAGAACATGAAGCAAGTGGCAAAACTTGCCATATAACAAAGGGGCCGGCTATGGGCTCGCAAATGGCCCAAATTGGGCTTTCGATAAATAATTGGGCTAATTGCACTCATGCGTGACTAATCATGCTTAAATTAATTTTGGCCCAAAAATATTAAATAACTAATTACAAAATTAAATAATAAAAATTATAATTAATTAAATAATAATAAAATAAATAATAATCAACCAAAAATAAAATAAATCGAATTCAATCGAAATTATTCACATAAAATAAAATATATAGTCAAAAAATAAATTTTGGACCATATAATAAATCACATAAATAACAAATAAATCAGTGACAGAAATACCGATAAATCTGGGTCGTTACACAACATGTCCTCAAAAGCTTCCAGAAAATCTGATAAGCCCACATCACTGAAACCATGCTTCGCTTGTAAATTTGAGAATATTAAGACTGCTGAGAGCTTGGTATACTTAATACAACCCGGATACAAAGGCGTCTCAGCAGCATTTGACAAATCCTCAAACATCCGAGGTTTGTCATTGAGATGGTCTCCATATGCATCCATCATATCATTCATTTCATTTTCCTCTATGACATCATTCCCATCCTGTAGTGTTATTGACCTCATAAGGATTCTCCCCTAATTGCACATCGTTGTTGTTATCATCATCATCCCCAAAAGCCAATTCTTCACCATGCCAATACCAAACCTCATAATCAGCCTTAAATCCACGGCGATACAAGTGATTCTCTATGAAATCTATGTCCTCCCAACTCTTTGCATTACTACAATCACGACAAGGCCAACATATCAATGGCTTATATTCTAGCCTCCGTTCTTCAGCAGCTTGATGTTCTAACGCTGAATTACGGAATTCTGTAATCCCCTTTTGAAATGCTTTATCCCGTCAATCACCATATATCCAACTACGATTCATTTCTAAGAACAAAGCAACGATCACTCTAATCACGACTATATAGCAGTAGACTTTTGTAACATTTCAAAACAACACATACTAGCACACAAAAAAAATCACATAACATGCTATTCAAAATAATTGTTCATTTCATCAATCAGAAATTATATATAAGGCATATTATAGATCATTGCATGGATAATGAATACAAACACCAATTCCATACAAAAGGTACACCGAATACAGTTTACTGAAAGGTCCGATAAGTAGTCTGTCAAAAACGATTCTAGGCAATAATAGAGACTTACATATACAAAAAAAAAAAAAAAAAACCAGTACTAATAAAATCCTTAATTCAACATAATGGGACGAAAGAACCTCGCCCATTGCTCCCGTACTTCATCCATCTCCACTTTTGTGTATGGATCATTTCTTCGAACAAACTCGTTTTAATTAAGAATTGAGTTCTTTTCAGTTATAATTTTATCATTAAAAGGAAGAAAGGATTAAAAAAATATTGCTAAAAAAGAGATCACATGTAATAGGAGCTCATTTCTATGGTTTAATTTAATATATGGATGTAAATCATAGCTCTTTTATTGATATCATGTTAGGCAAATATTGACTCTTCATTATGCTCTCAATGAGGTAAAATCCGAAAACTAACTTGGCATAGAATATGTAAAAACAAACTAAGCTACACACTATAAAATAATCTCTTCTAAAGTGTTTTTATACTCATAAAAAAGTAGTTAATAATTTACTAATTAGGGAAATTCTATTTGGTGGCCTTGAACTTTCAATTTTTCTATATGGTATCAAGCCATTAAATTTTTCTCACAAATTGACCATGAACTTTTTAATAATACACATAGTGGCCTTAGTAACCAAATTTATGGCTAACCAATGACTAATCTGTAACTAATTAAATAACCATAATATCTAAATTTACTAACCTAACCCTAGTTAATGTATGTTATGTTAGCCAACAATTTACTAACCTAACCCTAGTTAATTAATTTACAAATTTCCAACAATTTTAATTCACATAATTGGTAACAACAACAAAAAAATGTATAAAATTAGTCATGATGGTTAGCCAAAAATTTGATTTCTAAGACCACAATGTGGATTATTAAAAAGTTCATGTGAAAATTGAATTACTTGACACCACATAGAAAAATCGAAAGTACAAGGCTACCAAATAGAATTTCCTTACTAATTATCATTCAAGCATTTTGACAAACACCTTGTGGGCATGAACTAGTAGTGTGATTTTTCACATAAAGAACATAATAAGAGTAAATCTAAAGCATTTCCCACTAAAATTCAACCACAAATCAACAATAACAACCACATATTGAAACTAATTGAATCATATAACAACAATAACAACTTGTTTAAATGAAATAATAATAATAAAAAAAAAAACAGAAGTAAACCTCAAATCAAAGTGCAGTAGCAGGTGTCACCAGCGAGCAGTAGCAGGTGTCACCAGCAAGCAGTAGCAGTCGGTGGTCGCCGTCGGCTCGCAAGAAGAAGCAGCATCAGTCGAGGGGCGAGCAGAAGCAGATCGACGAACCAAGCAGCAGCAGCAGGTTGACGCGAACAAGCGGGCACAGACGCAAACCAGCGAGCACGGAGCAGTGGGTGTCGATCTGCTCAGTGGTGGTGGGTGTCGACGGAGCACTAAGCAGTAGGGAGCACTGAGCAGCAGCGAGCGGAGCAGTGGTGTCGATGGAGAAGAGTAAAAGTTAGGGTTAGTGTACTGTTGGGGTTTTGGTTATGAGAAGTATTTTGGGGTTTTGTTGGAAGTAATAGGTGGCTGTCATTTTTTTTTTACAAAAATTTCCATTGGTATCATTTCTCTTAGAAACGAAACTACTCCAACATTATTAGTATCGTTTTTTTTTAAAAACAATACTAATATCCGAACATTGTGTTTTTTTTTATGTGCAAAACGCATTATTACTATCGTTTTTATTACAAATGATACTAATAACGTCTCTATTACTATCATTTTTAACAAAAATGATACTAATATAGCATTATTACTATCGTTTTTATTAAAATGATACTAATAATTTCTCTATTACTATCCTTTTTACCAAAAACGATACTATTATAGCATTATTACTATCGTTTTTCAAATAAACGATAATATTGGGGCGATACTAATAGACAATTTTCTACTAGTGAGTGCAATTAGCGTAAGTGATCATCATGGCCCATTTGAGCAAGGCCCAACTGGCCCCCTCTCTTATTTGGCTCATTTGCCACTTTCCTTGTGTTCACACCTTAACTAACTTCTATAAATAGAAGTGTTAGTAAGGCATTATGATCATTTTTGCCCTTTAATCACCCTTGCTCAGAAATCAAACTTAAACACACTCCCTCTTTCTTACTCCTTGTTCCACACGCCATTTTTGGCTTGGATTCTCCAACCTTTGCTCATCAAAATTCTTCAACCCAAAACTTAAAGATTTATCTCTAATTGATCTTTAAGAAATTAAACACAAGTAAACCTTCATTGCCATTGATCAAGACTTCGGGATTGGTTCTGGTTTTGGGTATTGTTTCGTGTTTTTGGGCCGTTTTCCTGTGTTGAAGTCGGGTTGGTGGCCGTGCATTGAAGCCATGCAGTGGTGGCCGTGTCCGTGGTGGTGCACCGTGTACGTGTGGGTGAAGCCATGTGGTGCGTGATTGTTGGGCCTTGTGTATCGAGTTTGGGCAGCAAGTTTTCGTGTTTTAGTGATTAAACTTCATTAAGGTAACATGCCTTTTCATCCTAATTTGATTACCATGATTCACAGGGTAGATTTGATGACCAAATTAGACCAAAAGTTTGATGAATTTAACCCATAATATGCGTGATTTCTGAGCAGTTTTTGGGAGTCGATTTTGTGATGTTCATGTTTAGTTTTCGTGCATGTTATAATTAATTATGAGAGGTTCACGTTTGGCAATGTTTGTTTTCGATTTTTCATGAAGTTTATATAAGGATTTGATGCATAAAATTTGATTAACATGTTGATGGGATTTTCGTGTAACATACGTATGTTATGGACTATTGATGGTGATGGTTCTTGATTAATTGATGGGATTTGTATGATTCTTGAATTGATGATTGATGAATTAAGTTTAAGAATATGTTCTTGATGTTTATTTGATGATTCTTGAAGTTTCTTTATAATTCTTGGATGAATCTTGAATTTCTTTGTTAAGATCATGTATTCTTTAAGTGTATATTAATTAAAGATAGTTAATGAAAGTTAAAGAAAAGTAAAAAGATTGACTAAAGAAGTTCCAAGATTGTGATGTACATAGTTAGTCTCGTGTAAAGGCGTAAGATGCGAACTTGAGAATAACCAAGCACTACAAAAAAAGTGTAATATAGCAACGGATGTTTAGAGACGGAGTTTGATCCGTCTCTGAATTAGAGACGGATTCTGAGGAATCCGTCCCTATATTAAATTAGAGACGGATAGAACCTCTCCGTCTCAAACTTAGCGACGGATAAAATAATCCGTCTCTAATTTTAGAGACGGGTTATTTTGATCCGTCTCTAAGTTTACATATAAAACATTTTAAAATTATAATTCTAATTTTAGGGACGGATTAAAATAATGCGTCTCTAAAATTAGAGACGGATTATTATATCCGTCCCTAAATTTAGAGACGGATTGTTATATCCGTCCCTAAACTTGGGGAAAAAATTAAAAAAAAAAAAATTTCGTGCTTTTCTTTTGGCAGAGTGCTTCTCTATTCTCAAATACTAAAACACTCAAATTACACTCCACTCTAACTCTCTATTCTTAAATTACACTCAAAACTTCAAAAAGTATCAAACACTCATCTCTCCCTTGCAGCTCGGCGTTCTGCTTCTCTCAGCCATGGCTCGGTGGTCTGCTCCGCTCAGCTCGGTGGTCTGCTCTGCTCTGGTCGCGTAGTCTGCTCTGCTACTGCTCGCGTGCTACTGTTCGCGTGCTCTGCTCGCATTGCCGGAGAACTGCCCTGCTGCAACTCGAACGCACGGCCGGCGAGACGAAGTCGAAGCAGCCAACCCACAACCAACTGCAAGGCCCCAAAGGTACCGTTACTTAATTTTTAATTGGTTTTGTTGAAAACATTGAAACCCTAACTTTTCCCCCAATTTGATTTAGTTGAAGATTGTGAAGTGTAGTGCATTGTTTTGTTTTCAGATTTAGTATACTTGTATTTCTTATTGTGAATTTTAATTTGATTTTGTTGAAAAAATTGAAACCCTAACTTTTCCCCCAATTTGATTTAGTTGAAGATTGTGAAGAGTAGTGTATTTTTTTTGTTTTCAGATTTAAGATACAATAATTTGGACCAACTTTTTTAGTCACATTATTCATGATTTATTTCTTCTGTTTTTAGATTCACTGTTTTTTTTTTTTTTTTTTTTTTTCTTCTGTTTTTTCAATTTTTTTTATTTATTTATTTATGTAATTATGGGTTTGAAGTAATTTTGTCAATTTGTCATACAAGATTGCACAATGGTATTTTATTGCATTTTGAAGTAATGAAGTATATATGACGGTAAAGAGGAAAGACACAACTCGTTCCTTTAGTTGATATTTGGTTAATATATGATTTGATGGTTGTATTTGTTTTCTTTTTAGTAACATATGAAGTATTTCTTTTCTTTTTTATTTGACATATGATTGAAATGTGAACTTGGTTTGATGGTTGTAATATTCTATACTATCTCATAGTTTAGTTTGAACTAGTAGATGTTGTTTATAATGATTTCGATACCAAGTCGCTAATTCATATAAGACCTAATGTCTTGTGTATTTATATATATATATAACACCTCATCTAATTCGTTATTTAAAATATAGGTTGTAATTATAGTATATTTATCTACACTCAAATATAACGTCTTAATGGATCTGCAATAGGATGGAGGGTCCCCCCGATTTAGACCGTAAATGGATGTATGAAAGGCTTAATGGAAAATTTCTTAGTTCAAATTATGCAAAAAAGGTTGATGAGTTCATTGAATTTGCTTGCAAGCAAGATGATGTCATGACCGATGGCCTTTTGATGTGTCCTTGTGCCGTATGTCAGAATGTTCCGTATCGAGGTCCAGATGTAGTGAAGTTGCATCTTTACAAGAATGGATTTAGGCCAAATTACTATAAGTGGACTTTTCACGGGGAAGATGACTTTCAAAACACAAAATCAAGTGGAAGGCATAGTGTAGTTAGAGATGCATCTAACCCATACAAGAACATGGTTTTGGATGCATTTGGACCCGATTACGCTTCATATGAACCGACTAACTGTGAGGAAGAACCTATTCCAGAGATGAAGAAGTTCTTTGACATGTTAAAGGCAGCTGAGAAACCTTTGTACAATGGATGCATGTTGTCTTTGTTATCTGTTGCAGCAAGGATAACAAACATGAAATGTGAGTATAATATTCCGCATAAGGCCATCGATAGTGTTGCATCCTTAATTAAGGATATATGTCCAGAAGTAAATAATATGAACGATACATTTCAAAGGACTCAAAAATTGCTGAATGGACTTGAACTCCCTCATTATAGGATTGATACATGTACCAACGGATGCATGTTGTTTTGGAAGGAGCATAAGGATCTTAATGAATGTCTTGTTTGTAAAGAAAGTCGGTACAAGACTTCAAGAGTGAATGGCAAAAGAACTCCTAAGAAGGTGCTTTTTTACTTGCCAATTTCTCCTAGGTTGCAAAGACTATATGCAACTAAGTCAACTGCTAAGAAAATGAGATGGCATGCGGAGAATCCTCGAAAGAAAGACATCATGTCTCATCCTTCTGATGGCGAGGCATGGAAGAAATTTGATGATGACTTTAGTGAATTTGCGAGGGACTCACGAAATGTTATACTTGGTCTTTGCACGGATGGCTTTTCACCATTTGGGAAATCTGGTAAGCAATATTCTTGTTGGCCAGTCATGCTAACCCCTTATAACTTGCCACCTTGGTTATGCATGAAAAAACCCTTTGTATTCCTGAGCTTAATTATCCCGGGTCCGAAGAGTCCTAAGGGGAACTTAGATGTTTTCTTACAACCTCTCATTGAAGAATTGAACATGTTATGGGAGGTAGGGGTTTCGACTTATGACGTGTCATAAAAACAAAACTTCCAAATGAAAGCTGCTTTACTTTAGACTATTAATGATTTTCCAGCTTATGGCATGCTCTCTGGATGGACAATTGCTGGCAAGTCAGGATGCCCACACTGCATGGAAAATACTAACATCTTCACTCTTAAAAATGGTGGCAAACAAACATGGTTTGATTGTCATCGTCGATTCTTAGCACCAGATCATCCTTTCCGTCGAAATAGGACTGCATTCTTCAAGAATAGAGTCGAGAATTCTCCCCCCCCCCCCACCACCAAGATTAAGTGGAGAAGAAGTTTGGGAACGTGTTTCGCAACTGCCAAAAACGGGAGGATGTGAAGGCTTATGTGATAATGGAAAGTTGGATGGTTATGGAAAACTTCATAATTGGACAAAGCAAAGCATCTTTTGGCAATTGCCATATTGGAGCAAGCTTCTTATTCGTCATAACCTAGATGTAATGCACATTGAAAAAAATGTGTTTGATAACATTTTCTACACTGTAATGGATGTCAAGGGGAAAACTAAGGATGACCTCAAAGAAAGGAAAGACTTGGTTCTTTTTTGTAAACGAAAAAAGTTGGAAGTACACCAAGATTCGACTAGTATGCCTGCTGCTCCATTTTCTTTGTCTGTTGAAAAGAGAAAGGCTCTTTGTGAGTGGTTGCTAAGGTTAAAACTTCCGGACTCATACACATCTAACATAGGTACATGTGTTGATATGAAGGAGTACAAGTTATTCGGTATGAAGAGTCACGATTGCCATGTTTTTATGGAACGATTGCTTCCTATAGCATTCAAGGAATTGTTGCCTCTAAATGTGTGGAATGCTATCACTGAGCTAGGCCAATTTTTCAGAGATCTTTGTTCAGCCTCTTTGCAATTAGATGACATGATTCGATTAGAGAATAACATAGCAGAGATACTTTGCAAACTAGAGAAAATATTTCCACCAAGTTTCTTTAATTCTATGGAGCATCTTCCTATACATTTGCCTTATGAGGCCAAAGTCGATGGCCCAGTACAATTTAGGTGGATATACCCTTTCGAAAGGTAAGTTTTTATTTATTTTTAATTTTCTTATACTTCATTAAGTAATTGACAAATAATGATAATTATCTCCATTATTCAAGGTTTTGGTACCACCTTAAACAAAAGGTCGGCAACAAAGCACAAGTGGAAGCTGCTATTTGTAATTCATACCTTACGGAGGAGATTTCTAACTTTTGCTCGCATTACTTTGAGGGAGATATCACTACAAAAGTGAGTAATTTTGGATTAAATCCTGGAGATGATGATGATGCGCCAATGGATTCAAAAATACCTGAGGTTTTCACTAGTAATGATGGCTACAGCTCATCCAAAGGTTCAATAGTATATCTTGATGAAAAGGATTATGATATTGGCCATCGGTATATCTTGGGTAATTACGAGTTCCTTGAAGATTTTGAGAGGTATGATCTTTTGATTGTTAATATTCCAAAACTTTGATGTTCGTATGTTATTATAAGTGTAACTAATAGATCATTATTAACAGTTTATTTGAAGACCACGTGATAAGAACATATGGTTGCCTAGATGCAGATGATGTTTGGAACAAATATGATCATTATTTGTCAAGTTGGTTCAAAGGACATGTAAGTTTCGTACATATCTAACGAATTAAGGAATTTTTTTTATTTAATAATGATTAAAATTTAACCCTTTTTTCATAATTCATATAGGTTTTGGACAATGGTGTGAATGATGACTTCATTCATGCCTTAGCACTAGGTCCATAAACAAGAGTCCGAAAATTCAACAAGTACTACATTAATCGCTATCATTTTCATACTTCAAGGGACCTTACTACAATTGGTCGGAGACTCCCGATGAAGTCAAAGATAGATGGTGGAATGCTTTCAAGGTTAGCCTAAATAGCATGATTTAGCTTAATGATTATATTATTATAACTTTATTAGATATATTATTTGCTCTAATTATGTATTTTCTTGTGTAGCAAGAGTTCTCTTGGGATCCATCGATAGCTTCACTAGTGAAGAAGGACTGGAAGGATTTCCCTAATTCCGTCACTAAATCCTCAAAGTACATAAATTTTCATATTGATAATTAGGGACGGATTAATTATTTCCGTCCCTAAACTTAGGGACGGATTAATTAATTCCGTCCCTACAGTTAGGGACGGATTAATTATTTTTGTCCCTAAACTTAGGGACGGATTAATTATTTCCGTCCCTAAATTTAGGGACGGAAGTAAATAATCCGTCCCTAAAATATTAGGAACGGATTTTGCTACGGTTAATTTGTGGTCTCCGATTAGAGACGAATTTCTTGTTTTCTGTCGCTGATTCAAATTAGGGAGGAAGCATTTAGAGACGGAATATTTTCGTCCCTAATTCCGTCCCTAACTGTTATTAGCGACGGAATTTGTTTATTTAGGGACGGATATGGTCCGTCGCTAAAAACATATTTTTTTGTAGTGAAGATGTAAAGAATGTAAAGATTAGCTTGATTTTGCATAATAGACGCCTAACCTTAGAGTAAGATTCTCATACTTGGGTTAAGACGCGGCCACTATCCTAACCGCGGTACGGTATTGGGATAGTTATTACTTACTATGTCGTCTCTATGATATGGATTCCGTAAGATGGGTTCATAGGTATGGGAGTAAGATTCTCATTCCTGGCATAGTAGGAAAGATCGATCACGTAAGATGTGTTCGTACTAGCATAGTGCGGTCTAATATGTAAATGATAGCGACAAAGATTATGTAAAAATTAAGTAAAATTGAGCGATTTTTTTTTCTTGATATTATTATTGTTATTTAAACCTTGTATGTTGTGTGTATGAGTGCCTGATTTGTTTGTCTGGTTTATTCTATGTTCATATTTATCCACTTTAGGGTGGGACTGTTATGTTACTCACCACTGATGACGGATTTATGTTTTCAGGTAACTCTGATGATGACGGTGTTGCTTAGCTTTGGGATTGGGCGAGTGTCGTTTACTATTTACTTCTATAGTTTATTTTCCATTATTAGTGTTCAGACTTTTAGTAGTTGTAGTATGTACGTTCTAACTCTAACTACAGATTTGGAGTTAATTCTTTAGTAATGACTATTTGGGATTTAGTTATGTACAACTTGTGGTTTTGTACGTTTTGGAATTTATAATAATATAATTCGAGGTATTGGTTTAGATTTTAGTATGTTTGTATGTTAGTTTGACAATTCGACTCGTCGGTCTATTCCGCGTCGGTTTATACAATTTGGATCGTCACAAAAATAGAGGTTTAAAACAAGAAATAAAATACTATGGTTAGGGATTAACGACTCGATACCACCATGAATTATGGATCGGTCAAAAATTAGACGTAGGTCGTGGTTAAAGGGGAGGTCATTCTATGATCACACTACTCTTTCGAGCTAGTGTGACGACCCGGAAGACGTATACTACTTACTTTCGTAATAGACACACCTAACAAATCATAAACACAAATCACGAAGACTGGTAACTTTCCCTTGATCGAAGGCCCAACTTTCGTGGTGCTTCCATCAATCGGGTGAAGGGAGTCATCACCCACGTTCACCTTTCCGTACTTAGGTGGGGATTCTCCTATGAATCTAATTCTAGCTAAACATGAGACTCAACATCATCGAACCTTCGGTACCAACATTAACACAACTATTACCAAGAATTGACTAAAACGTAAACGTGGAGGATTTTAAGAGGTTTCACCCCAAACCCTTACAATGGAACTACTCACACATAGCTAGAATAATAAAGGAAAGCATGATGAACATATTAAAAACAACACCAAGCATGAAAATAAACACAATCTATGAATGTAAGCAATAATCAATCACAAAAACATCAAAGCATTAATTAACTAAATGTAAATAATAAAGGAGAGAGTAGAGAAGTGTTACTAATGAAACTTCAATATCAATAAGTAAAACAATTTGTTGATCAATGTAGATTCCAAACCAAAAGTATGAACTTCAACAATTATACTATGCTTTGAAAGTGATAAACTATGAAAATTTAAGGGAGAGAAGAGAGAAAACTAAGAACTAGGTTATATTACTTCTGAAATCTAATGTATATTAAAAAAAGGGAGGAAAAAGGTATTTATACCTCCTCCAAAAACTAAAACAAAAAAGCTAAAAATAACTAAAAAAAAATGAACAGTTGCGCTTCAGCGGGCACTGAGGCGATGACAGCGCCCGTTGACACCTACTATACTAGGCCTGCAAGTGCTAAAGAATTATGGTAGCGGGTGCTGAGTTGGGGTCAGCGGCCTCTGCAAGTCTTTGGTGGCTCACAACCTCAAAACAGGGGAGGGAGACAGCGGGCGCTGAGTTGGGATCAGCGGCCGCTGTTCTTCAATATGCTCTTGGTGGACTTAGCAGCTACAAAAACAGCGTCCGCTGGGAATCCATCAGCGGCCACTGCAAAGTCCTCAAATGTTACTGTCTCTTTTTACAAAAAATACTTCGAAACAAAATACATATTAGCGGACGCTGAGGAATTCCCAGCACCCGCTGAGGCCTTTTTAGCACCAGCAATGACAAATGATCCTTGTGGTTTCCTCAAGGTTCCCGGCTCGCTTCCTTGGGTTCCGAAATAGACTTGGGACCTGCAAAAAGGGAAGAAAATGCAGAAACAACGCAAAATAGAGGAAATCACATAGAAAAAGGGAAAGGGGGCTACCGAAACAAAACTAAACTAAAAAGCCTAAAAATTATAATAAAAACTAAATAAAAAAAGAAAATAAATTAGGGAAATTCTACCTGGTACCACTGTGGTTTTGCCTTTTCTATATGGTACCCAATTTTAATTTTTTGTCCTCATGGTACCACTGTAATTTGTGGTTGCTCTCTACCGTGACACTTCCGTTAAATTTAACTGTTTAAGCTTTTTTTGCTTGATTTATACGTATTCTTATATGAATTCATATTCTTTTACGTATTTTAGTGTTCATATATGTATTTTTATGCATATTTAATATGAATACGTATTTTTATACACATCGTATATGACTTACGTATAAATATGTTTTTTAATGACACGTAAACCAAGGTTATTCGGGAACGCATTTCGGGGTTAATCGGGTCGTTTTTTTCAAATTCAGACCTCGAAACGGATCCCTTAAAGGTGGGGTTTAAATAACCCGTAAAACCTTGAACGGGCTATTTTTTTCCTGACACTCGGATTGATGCACGCATATCAAAACTATCAGGGAATGCAGTTCGGGGCTAATTAGGTAATTTTTTGCAAATTTCGACATCGAAACGGACCCCTTAAGGGTGGGGCTAAAATGACCCGTAAAACCTTGACCCGTAAAAAAGATAGTTCGTTCAAGGTTTTACGGGTCATTTTAACCCACCTTAAGGGATCCGTTTTGATGTCGAAATTTGCAAAAAGACTTGTTAACCCCGAAATGCGTTCCCAAATAGTCTCAATTTGTGCGCATCGATATGCGTGTTAGAAAAAAAAATATAGCCTGTTTAACGTTTTAAGGGTCATTTTAACGCCACCCTTAAGGGGTCCGTTTCGAGGTCGAAATTTGCATAAAAATGACCCTTTTAGCCCTGAACTGATATGTGCACATCGATCTGCGTCTCAGAAAAAAAATAGCCCATTCAAGGTTTTACGGGTCATTTTAACCCCACCCTTAAGGGATTCGTTTCGAGGTCGAAATTTGAAAAAAAAAACGACCCAATTAGCCTCGAAATGCGTTCCCGAATAGCCTCGATTTACGTGTCATTAAAAAACATATTTATACGTAAGTCATATAATTAGATGTGTATAAAAACACATATTCATATTAAATATGCATACAAATACATATATGAACACTAAAATACGTAAAAGGATATGTATTATTATAAAAATACGTATAAATCAAGCTAAAAAAAACTTTAATCGTTAAATCTAACGAAAATATCACGGCAGAGACCAAACACAAATTATAGTGGTACCATGTGGACAAAAAATTAAAATTGGGTACCATATAGAAAAGGCAAAACCACAGTGCTACCAGGTAGAATTTCCCAATAAATTAATAAAAACTACGAAAAATACTACCTAAATACAGACTATCAAACTCCCTCAAGCTAGCTCGCTTCTTGTCCCTAATCAACTATCGTGCGAAGAGTTCGACAAATACCTTAGGAGAAGAATTCTACATGGGACTAAGGACTCCTATTACAGTCTTAAGACGCACAAATCCCAATGCTAGGAACTAACAAAACTAAGGACTGAAACCTTTCACACATGAGAACCTTAAAGGACTATGAGGTATCCAAGCCTAAACAACCCAACAACTGTCAAACACCCTTGAATAATCTCAGCCATAAGTCGGTAGCGGGAAAAATACTCCGTGAGGGAGTCATTAAGAACAAAGGAAGGCAAGGGCACTCACGTCTTTCCGGAGTTAGCGTCTCTCAAAATTTGACAAGTGATGTCGTATACCAAAGATGAGACCTTTCAAGAACATGAAATCAATATGGCTTAAGGTATGTGGAAAGTGGAGTCGAAAAGTGGATGGGGTATAGTCATAGCATCTTATATACATGGTCCAAAACTACAAATAAATACCGACCGACCGTTAGGATAATATACAATAGAACACCGGTCGGCTAAGAAAACTACTATCTCCTTCTCTAATTTTATGTACACATTTTTTTTTAAATGAAAACAAGTGTAGAAAAGATTACACATGTTTAGGACTAAAAACACGACATAATAAACATTTTTTTTAGAGAAGGAGTTAAAATACTCGAATAATTATACTACTGGAATATTTACAAGGACTGAAAACAAAACTCGATGTTGTGACGTATAAAGGTGGGAACGCATCCACGATTTGAAAACTGAGGAGCATAGGGGAAGTGTGGGAGTGAAGTATGAACGAGAGGTAAGATGGAGGGGAAAAAAATAAAAATGGGATGCCTAAATCATGTTCCAAGTCTCGAAACGGCAGTAGCAATTCACAAGTCAAAAATCAGATAAACTAAACCGACGAGGTATAAAATGTGATGCTCAGAAATGAATAGCCCTAAAAGGGCCTAATTAAAGCAGGGGATCGAAACCTCACCTAGGTTCAAATACCACCGACTCAGCGTCAACTAAACAAGGGACAACCACGTTGGCAGGCCCTTGTTGTATGCGCCAAAACCAAATATAATTCTCTTACTTTCTAATACAAATAAATGTAGCAGGGAAGCAAGGTTCGTATCCACGGGGAACTAGGATTACTTAAATGTACTTGAAGTAAACTAAAATGAAATAAACTAAAATGGTAAAAAGAGGGGGTTTATCAATTTTTTAAGCTAATGATTAAACTAATTCAGAAACTCAATAAAAACAATGGAATTGATTTAGAATAAATACGTTCAACAATCGGTTAATTAGAAATCAAAGAAGGAGGTCTTGGATCCGATTAATATCCACTTCCGACTAGAGTATCGATCATCGGAAACAACTCAAAATATATAATCTTGATTACCTAATGTGAAGAATAAATCTTCTAATCTCCTTATGATTAGCTAAGTAGTAAAATTTCCAATAATACTACAAAACCCTTATTCAAAGACAACCTGATCGACTTCTAAGTTCAATCCGAGAATAGCATTAAGAGAAGAGAACATTAACATCGTTTATGTTAAAAAAGTTTTTAACATATAACAACACACTTGAATTCTTAAGGAGAAATAATGATGTAGCACATCCAAACCAAACCCTAACTTGCCACTAATTGACAAGGGATTTCCTTAGCAAGGCAAATCACAAATCTAGCAATAATTGATCAACACAACAATAGTAGTAGTACTCCTAGCAAGCTATGCAATAAACCAACATATTCAAACATGAAAAACAAGTGATAATCAAATATAAATAAAGAGTAGAATTCTCACAATACAATAGAGGAAGCTTCAATAAATCTTCACCAAGATAAAGTTTAAGCTACAAGCTTCATGGAAAACAAAATACACAAAGCTTTGAAGTTCATCCAAAGAGCAAAAATGGTGAGAAGCTAAGTAGAGAGGAAGGAGTTGTGTAAATAATTCTAAGTGTGAAAGTAGGATATGATTCACCCTTCTTAACCTCTCTCCTAACTTATTACTGCCCTCCCTACGTGCCTCAACATTCAACCAATCAAAACAAAAGAAAACAATCCAACTTGCAAGAGAAGAAAACAAAACAACAGCCACCGCAAAGGGGTCGCGACTTGCGAGAAGCTACTGACCCTATTTTGTTCTGCCCTGCTCTGCTCTGGTGAGGCACCCCAAGGCTGGGTCGCGACTCGCGAGGGGGCCCTAGTCTCGTTGCTCTTCAGCTACTTCTTTGCTCTAAAACGCAATCCCGGGAAATCATCGAAGCAATACCAATCCAAAACCAATAATACATAATAATCGAGGGAATAGGGGTACAAAAAGAACCAAAATTCCTAAACCCTATAAATACCTAAAGGATTCTAAAATCCAGAAACTATCTAAATAATAAACAAAAAGGAAAACAAATCCTTCTAAAAATAGCGTATAACTTGGACACATCAAATTCCCCCACGCTTAAACCTTACTCGACCTCGAGTAAAATTAAATGTTAAAGAAATTCAATGTCTAAAACGAAAAGTCCAAGTTAAAAACAAATGTACAAAGCTCCGATTTGCTAAGCTAAAATTACCATAACACAAATTTACAACTAACGACTAAAAATAAAAATAAAAATAAAAATAAATGAAAATAAAAACTTACACTGTCCGAGAAAGAAGCTATAGGAAGATAGAATAAAATTCTCCTATGCTTCTATCCTAAAACCTGCCATTCCACACAGGGACCAAAATGTCGCATGTTAAATGTAAACGAGAAACAAAACCAATCAAAAATAAATGAGGAATCAAAATGTTCTCTCTATTCTTTTTCTCTCATTTTGCCTAGGTGCCCTTTTCGGGTTTTGAACCTAGCTTCTCATTACATTTTCCACTCACGCGCTCACCCACTCAACATGTAACGACCCGGATTTTTGGGCCGTAAAATTTCGTGTAAAATTAAGCCTTTAAGTCTGAATCTTCCGATCTGGACCCAAAGACTTAATTTTTATTTAATTGAAACTAGCCCAAAACCCTATTCTAACTCCTCAAGGCCTGCCACCCAATGAATTATTTCCTTAAATTTTTTTAATTCTTTTTCAACCTTAATTAACAATTGATATCTATTTTTTACCCTAATTAAAAATCTAACTTTTGTTCTCCTATTCTTCTTCCTACATTTTAGGAGCCCAAAACCCTTGCCCAACCAATTCACACGACCCCCCTCTTACTTCCCCTTAAATTTCTCTCCTAAACTAACTCCTATTAATTAGTAAATCCTTTTATCCTATTTATACTACAAAAATCCACCGTTTATCCCTTACCCATAATTTACAATTCATCACTTAAAACAAAACCCCTCTTCCTTCCTCCTTATCAATCCTCACGGCTAACCCATCAAACTCCACCAATTAATTTTGTTTCACCAATTCAATCAATAGGTAACTAGTTCTTTTCTACTTAGGATTAGGGTTAGATTACATAGGATACTAGGTTAGAACTTAGAAGTTGCTGATTAATTGTTGATTCCGTGCGTGTAAAACCGAATAGACTAGGGGTTTAGTTTTGATTGTTGATTAATATGAGTATTTATATGTATGCTGGTATCCGTATAGCATTGGTGCATGATCAATCAAGATTATGATGCTTTGTGATTGATTACATTAACTTTTGATTATATAAATAGTGGGCGCATAACTTATGTTTATATGAAGCATGATGAATGAAGTTTGTATTTTTATATTAGCTATATTTATATAGTTGAATCTTGATAGTCTTGATTGCAATCTTGGTCACCTTTGCCTTCTTGATGTCATGTGTGTAGTAAATAATCAAAGTCTTGATTTTTCATGTTGTGAATCATGCGTAGGATCCTATAATTGCATGATGGAGTTTTATTTGACTTCTTTAACTAATTAATGGCTAACCCATGAATCAAATCATAACCTTACTTTGACTATTCTGTTTCGGAACTTGCTGTAAAGCCTACGAACAAATTGCAATGATGTTGTAGCTAGTGCCAAGGGTGCGTTTGAATTAATTAAGGCATACTATTTTATTTCGTAACCTATGTACTTTGTAGAGCATAAGTTTTCTTTTGGTATTTTGAGGAATGGTTGATGATACGTGTTGATGAAATTCGAACTTGTTTGATGTTTTGGTATCCTCTATTATGTCGAAGAAGATAGCGAACATGCACCTTTGAAAAGTAGATGGGGCATTGCATAGACCGAAGGGCATTCTCCGGTATGCGAATGTCCCAAATGGGCATGTGAAAGTAGTCTTCTCTTGATCCTCGGGGTGGATCGGGATTTGGAAAAATCCCAAATACCCATCAAGGAAGCAAAAGTAAGAATGTCCTACTAACCTCTCCAACATTTTGTCCATGAAAGGCAAGGGGTAATGATCTTTCTTCATGGCTTTGTTGAGCCTACGATAGTCAATGCACATCCTCCACCCGGTCACCGTCCGGGTGGAGACATCATTCCCCTTGTCATCCTTGATAATGGTCATACCCCCTTTTTTGGGAACCACATGGACGGGACTTACCCACTTGCTATCGGAGATAGCGTAGATAATCCCCGCCTCACGGAGTTTCAAGACCTCTTTCTTCACCACCTCTTTCATGGTGGGATTCAACCTTCTTTGAGGTTCTATAGAGGAGGTATGGCCATCATCAAGATGGATCCTATGCATGCACAAACTCGGACTAATCCCTTTCAAATCATCAATGCTATACCCGATGACCCCTTGATATTTTCGCAAAAGTTGCTTCAATTTTTCCAAAGACGGGTCATCAAGGCTAGCATTGACAATAAAAGGGTAACAACAAGCATTATCAATGAAAGCATATTTGAGTGAAGGGGGAAGGGGTTTCAATTCTACCTTGGGAGGAGGCGTGGTCCTCTTCTCCTTATCCTCGGTTTGGATCAATGGGAGCTCGTTTAATGGTTCATCTTCCACCAGACAAGCTTGGTCAAGAGAGGCTTCAAGTTCCGTAGCCTCCTTGGATTTCTCAACCCCATCTTCTAATTGCATAACTTCTTCAAGAGGATCTTCCCTTCTTCGATGAACCCGTTCACACTCATCAAGCTCATTACTCACAAGATGAACCCGGCAAAGCTTTTCAACCATCGGTTTCTTCATCAACTTAGAGAACTCAAACACTACTCTTTCATCGGCCACTTCATAAGTTATGGTATTATCTCGGCAATTCACTACCGCACCAAGAGTGTGAAGAGCTTCCCGACCTAGGATGAGAGGTGTGGTCGGGTCCTCTTCGATATCCATGACAACAAAGTCGCATGGGGCAATGAGATTTCCAACCCTTATTGGCACATCCTCGAGCTCTCCACAAGGAATTTTGGTAGAACGATCGGCCATTTGAAACACTTTTCTTGAAGGAATCATCTCATAATCCAAGAGTTTAGCAATGGAGAGGGGCATCAGGCTAACACTTGCCCCAAGGTCGGCTAAGGCTCCCTTGGTACCCAAATCACCTATCATGAACGGTAGAGTGTAGCTTCCCGGATCCCTTAGCTTGGGCGGTATCTTTCGTTGCAAGATCGCACTCACTTGAGATGGTAGAGTGACCATCTCATCAATTTGCTTCCTCTTGTTAGAAACAAATTCTTTGAGGAACTTCGCATATGTTGGCATCTCTTTGATTGCTTCAAGAAAGGGGACATTAAGAGTGAGTCCCTTCATGCATTCCATGAACTTGTGATACTTTGCATTGAGTCTCCTCTCCACAAGCCTCTCCGGATATGGAGGCTTTGGAGCATACTTGGCGAATTCCGGTGGTGTAGTTGAAGTAGCATCTTCCAAACTTGCTTTTCTCCCCCTATCCTTTTTCTTTCTTTTGTCACCCCCCAAATCTTGGCCATCATTGCCACCCTTAGCATTTGAATTCTCCACCATGACCTCCTCTTCTACCACCTTGTCTTCTTCACTTTGGGGTGCCTCTTCATTAATTTGTTGCTCCTCGGTTCGCCCATCATAAACCGTTCCCGATCTTAAATGGATGGCATTCACGGAGTGAGAAGCGGGGTTGGCTGAAGGTTGTCCCGGTAGCTTGTCATTAGAAAGTTGGGCCACTTTGTCGGACAATTGGGCAATTTGGGTGTCGGTCATTTTTTGGTGGGAAGTGATTTCTTTGATTTGGGTGCTTTGTTGACCTAACTCCTTTTGGAATCCACTCATCTCTCTTTGCAGGTTTTTGAATTGGTCTAAGATGAGTTGGGTGTCTTGATTTGGGGTATGGTGAAGCATAGAAGGGTTAGGGAATGGAGGATTGGGATGATTTTATGGAGGGTTGAAGTTTTGGTTGAAAGGTGGCTTGTTGAAAGGTTGCCGGTTCGGATGATTTGGGTGGTTGTAGTACCCTCCTTGATTGGGGTTGTTGTTGGTGTAGTTGGATTGCCCACCTTGTTCATAAGGCCTTTGGTTACCTCTCACGTTGTCTCGGAAATCTCTTTGATTGTATTGATAACCCATAGCCGCCACTTGTTCCGGGTGGAAATCCCTACCACCACAATAACTAGCATCATGGTTTATACC
Source organism: Salicornia ramosissima (assembly GCA_951394345.1). Classification (NCBI taxonomy): domain Eukaryota; kingdom Viridiplantae; phylum Streptophyta; class Magnoliopsida; order Caryophyllales; family Amaranthaceae; genus Salicornia; species Salicornia ramosissima. The sequence goes on along the minus strand of OX596236.1, from coordinate 28,402,650 downwards.
GCCGCAGTGTTCACAAGAGAAGACCGGAGCCTTGGTAGATGGTGTAGAAGTTGATGCCACTTGAGATTTACCCATCTTTTTGTCAACGATTTGCTCCATGTAAGCCTTCAATTGTTCGGGGTCAAGCTCATACTTCCCCGGCTTCTTGGTTGTTGCTCTTGATTGACCTCCCCATGCACAATCTCGCACCACTTATTCAATTTTATCTTCTAGTTCAGCTTGGGGAACCTTAGAGATTTGGCCTCCACAAGCGGCATTGAGATGTGACTTGGGGATAGGATCCAACCCATCATAGAAAGTCCGAATGAGTTGGTTCTTAGAATATTCATGATTGGGGAAAGCTCGAACATACTCATTGAACCTTTCCCATGCTTCACTTAGTGACTCCCCATCCTCTTGTTGGAACGTAGCAATCTTTCTTCTCTTTTCGACGGTCTTTTCTTCGGAGATAAACTTTTTGAGAAACGCCGAGGCCACTTCACTCCAAGTAGTCAATGATCGTGGCTTAAGATTCTTAAGCCATCTATAGGCACGCCCGGAGAGAGAGTGACGGAAAAGGTGCATCCGGATGTAGTCTTGAGTCACTTGGTTGGTTTGAACCATGGCACAAAGCTCCAAGAATCGGTTGAGATGCTCAATAGGATCTTCATGTGCCATCCCCGTAAATTGATTTTGCAAGACCATGTTGGTGTAGTGGAGATGTATGGTGAAATTAGTGTTGGTTGTGGGAAGGAGAAGTCCGCTTGTAAACTCATAGTTGTCCGGAGCCCCAAAGTCTCGGAACAACGGGCCGCGATTTTCATCACCCATGCTTTCGGTTGATGTGCTCGATGTGTCAGGAGGGTCTTCCCCAAACTCGCCTAAATCTCGATACAAATTCCGAACCCCACACAAAGTACGGTTGATATCAAGGTTAAGAGAGTATTCGGGAGGCCCTTGGGACCGCCTTTGCATTCAACACTTGCATCAAACACAACTAAGCAAGGCGTTAGCAATTGACAACACCGACCACAAATAACAACACTGATTTAATGATAGAGAAAATTAAGCAAATAAAATAAAATGCAAAAATAAAATAAAAACAAACCAAACAATAACGAACTAAATAACACCGTAGTTCCCCGGCAACGGCGCCAAAATTTGATCGGGGCTTAGGGGTCGTTAGTTCCTAATCCGGTCAAAAATAATTACCCTAGGCTAACCTAACAAGTAGTATAGGAAAGTAAGGGGTCGAACCACAAGAAACTAGCGGATTACTTAGTCAAGTTATTGAGTGAAAAGGGGGTTTTTAATAAAGAGGAAAGGTGATTAAGCTACTTTAACGAACTAAATCTAATTAAATAAATTAAATTAAAATGAAGTAAAATCAATGATTAAAGGCACTAGGGAAAAGGGGGAAAACATGATATTCCAAAAATCAAGCATGGAGCAACCATATAGCAAGCATAAAATCAATTATTTCAAGCAAGGAGATTAGTTTATGCAAGAGGGCTTAGATTTCTCAGCCGACCCACTCACACAACATCTCAACCTAGACCAAACCAAACAACATGGATCGAATCGCTCGGTAGACTAGATCTCTCATTCTCTACCTTGCTCACAACCCGGTTCGAATTACTCTAGACCCTTCCTAACATGTTGTCTCTAACCTCATGCTTAGATTTCTCAACCACACTTGGTTAGTCCAAGATTCTATCCTAGAAGTTGGCCAAACTCCTAATCTAGCATTTCAATCCATGTTAGAAAACAAGCATCAACAAGTTATTTCATACCAAACTAACAATTACTCCATGTTCAACAATCAAAACTCCATCATTTTCCCCCCTCCCCTAGCTAGAAATCTAGCCTAGGAGAGGGATGTTCATACTAACAAAAGTCATAAATAGACCAAACATGATAGAAGAAGTAGAGAAACTAATAAACATGGAAAATAATAACTAGACTTGCAAATACTACTTCAAAGATTTAAACTTAAAATCACAAACACAATGAACAAGAGATTATAGCTAATGACAAGTAATAACTCAACAAATAATAACATACAAATGATGAACAAATAACAAAGAAAGAAAGATGAGAAATGTTACCAAACTAGAAGATTGAATAAATAGATTGATTGCAAAATGAAGAAGAGATTGTTGAAGATTACAAGCTAGAACTATCAAAACTCTTGTGTTTCTCTCTCTAAAAATACTGAAAATAATGCTAAGTATATTGGTTTTTTCGTGGCCCTTAAACCTAGAAGAGTTGGGGTATCTATATATTACATGAGAGAGAAGGGGAATATTCAGAATAAATGAGCCGCTACAGGTGGGAGCGGACGCTCTGAGGGTCGAGAGCGGACGCTCCACTAATACGACAAATAGACGAGCTGACAATGAGTACCACGAGCGGACGCGCTGAGGCAGGGGAGCGGACGCTCCATGGGTTGGAGTGTACGCTCCATACATGGCGAGCGGACGCTCCTTGGGTTGGAGCGGACGCTCTGGCCTTTGCTAGCAGCCAATGCCTCTCTGATCTAGGCCGAGTGGACGCTCTGAGGGTAGGAGCGGACGCACGGTGGTACTTGGGCGTGCTGAGGCTGGGCAAGGGGAGCGGACGCTCCAAGGGTTGGAGCGGACGCTCTAGCTTCAACAAGAAGCTCCTGCATCTTCGACAAGCAGTCCGAGCGGACGCTCAAAGGGGGTGGAGCGGACGCTCGGCGTTGGAGCTGCCATTTCATTCCACTTGAAGCTTTGAATTGTCAATCCCGGGCTCGAGCTTTGCACACAAGGCTCCGAATGCTTTGGCGTGGACCTGAAACAACTCATGCAAAATATCAAAGCACTTGTATTCTCATTTACTCTCAAAAATGCATAGAAAATACCCAAAAATGAAACGAGATCCAAATCTTGGTAACATGTAACGAGCGGAGGAGAAACCAATTAAAAATGCACAAATATGGGCAAAACAAAGACTAAAAAGGATGAAAAATGACCTATATGTTGGTGCTCAAATGCACCGATCACAAATTAAGCCATTAATCATCATAGGGGGAAACTGGCCATGGCAAGGAAAATGGGCCAAATTGGGCTTTCGATAAATAATTGGGCTAATTGCACTCTTGCATGTTTAATCATGCCTAAATCGATTTAGCCCAACAATATTAATTAACTAATTAGAAAATTAAACAATAAAAATTCTAATTAATTAAATAATAATAAAATAAATAATAATCAACTAAAAATACAAATCATCGAATTTAATCGAAATTATTCACATAAAATAAAGATAAATAGTCCAAAATAAATTTTGGACCATACATAAATCACATAAATATACAAATAAATCAATGACAGAAATACCGATAAATCTGGGTCGTTACAACAAGACTCGAAAGACTCTATTGAAGTGTTTATGGATGATTTCAGTTTTTGTGGTTCCTCTACTTTCACATGCCCATTTGGGACATTCGCATACCGGAGAATGCCCTTCGGTCTATGCAATGCCCCATCTACTTTTCAAAGGTGCATGTCCGCTATCTTCTCCGACATGCTAGAGGATGCTATTGAAGTGTTTATGGATGATTTCAGTGTTTGTGGTTCATCTCTTTGTTAGTTCAATGTATACTCAAGAAGGGGGGTTGAATTGAGTATATGTGTTTTTTCAATCGTTTTCAAGTTTTGTGTATACTTTTTGTGAGAACAACGAGAGAACAGTAAGTAAAGAGTAAGGGCACAAAGATTTAACGAGGTTCGGCTTCTAAAAAAGCCTACGTCCTCCACTCTCTCACCAATATTATTAATCAACTCAGAATAATAACAAGGTTACACACTCAATCAAATGCTACAACTATGTAACACTTAATTCCCCAACTGTTAACTCTAACAGTTCACTCAGTGTTCACAGAACACTCCCCAACCACTTCCCTCTAAGTGGTTCAAATATTACAAACTTAAATCTCCGTAAGTTTTTCTCTTAAAGATGGATGTGGAGATAGTTTTGGACTAAGGATAGACTCTCAGAAAATATTACTTGGTTTTCTTTGGAGAGCAAAAGTCCTCTAGGGTTTTTTGCAAAGATGGTTTATATAGACAAAGAAAAACCGTCCTCTAAAAGTGTGTTTGGAGACTTGCCTAAATTGTGCAAACCACTTCAGCTGACACAAGTGCAGTGTTCTAGTTTCAGACTTTGTCTCTTTCCACTATGGGAAGAGAGATGTACACTAAAGTCCAAACAAAGTACATTGCATTTAATGAGCAGATTTGGTGTATCAATTTGGCAGATTTCCAAAATACAAGTGATCCAAATTTTTCAAAATAATTTGGAACTCGAAAATCTGTACGGATCACGTGCGTAATACTGAGGGCTGCTCCCACAGTGGTCTCAGTACTACTAAGTCTACATCTAGTAAAGGGAACTGTTCCAAGCTTGTTCTGTGCCTGTTCTTAGCTTGTTCATGGGTTGTTCTCTTTACTGGATGTGAACTTAAGGTCTTTTTGCTCTTTACTTAAAAACAATAAGAATATTTTCCTAAGCCTATTTTACATGAAGATCCTAGAAATATAAACATAAAAAGCTTCAAGCTCTTGGCTTCTGATCTTCAATTATCTCAAGGCCTTCATGATTGCCTTGATGAGTCCTCACTTGATTCAACCTGTTCATATACAATTATTCATAGACATCAAGTATAGAGAACTGGTTTGTCATCATTCAAATCAAACATGGTTCAACAATTTCCCCCTATTTGATGATGACAAACCATGAAGTTTCCCCTGAGAACAGTAGCCAATTATTTCAAAATAAAATAACTGTTCAGAGGAACAGGTCTTGCACTGTGCCTGTAGTCAGATTCATAATCTCAGAGACTAAAAAAAATATACAGCAGACTAAAGCACAATTACATTGATTACAGTGGTCAGTCACTCATCACATTACTCAATTTATTATTGAGTTTCAGCATTAAACCTGTAACCTGCAAGACTTATCAATTATCAAATGTAGCAAGAGAAATTTCAGTTTCACTTGGAAGAATTTCTTCCAGTTGGGATGGGTAGGAGCACTTGATCTGAATTCAAGATACTCCTAGGCAAAAAGCTGGGCCATCTCTTAACAAGGTCTGAACCTTGTTCAAGTTGCTACACTTGATACTAGGAACTCTAGGAACTTCACCTGTCCTATTCCCCCTTTTGGCATCATCAAATGACAAAAACAATCACAACACAAAAATTAGGAGAAGGCAATAAGTAAAGCCAAATATAAGCATAATATTAACACAACATTCTAGAGATGTTGTCCCACAAGTGAGTACCTGCAACTCACAATCCCAAACTGTTCAAGAGCACACAAAAGTTTAAAAATATACAGACCAGGACCATTCTGCATAGAAATTGTTTAGCAGAATTGGTCAAAAACTGAAGGTAGCAATTGTTCAGAGAAACCAGAGTGATTGTTCAGAAAAACCAGAGAAATGAAAGTTTCAGATTAGTGTTAGTAGGGAAGGGGGTAGGATAAGAAGAAGTGGAGTCAGCATCATCATCAGAATCCTCAGTAGAATCCTCATCCTCTTTTTCTACACTCTGCTCCTGCTGCTTCTTCTTAACTTGGACTATGATGGGAACTGGTCTTGGAGTGGTCTTGGGCTTGAAGCTAGAAGAGGAGGCAAGCTTTTCTTCATGGGAGTCCATTCGTGCTGATATGTTCTTTATAGAGCCATCCAGAGAAGTGCACAGAGCATTGACACTAGCCATCATCTGTTGTAGTAATTCCCCATGTGTCTGCACCTGTTTGGACAGTGACCCAGTAGCTTCCTCAGACCTGGAACTGCTTGTCCTTCTGGCCCCTGTGACCCTGTCTTCATCCCTCATTTTGAGCATGCCACCCTCAAAGGTCATCCCCTTCTGACCTAGGATCTGGTTGGTGAGGACAGACATTTTCTTGACCTCACCACTCAGATGAACCTTTCTACTTTGGAAAACCAAAGTAAGCCAGGCTCCATAAGGTAGAGAGTGGTTGGACCTTTCCAGAATGCTAACCATGTGAGCCAGCATGAGACCAGGGAGACTCAACTTAATTTTCTCATAGAGACAGTAAATGATCACAGCATCCATCTTCCTAACATCCATTCTGCCCTGAGCCCTAGGGAGCACTATCTTAGAGGCAACTGTGTGGAACAACCTCATTACTGGTTCCCTTAATTGGCCAATAACATAGCCACAACCATCACTTAGAGGATCAGTAAAGAGAGTGGTCTGTATATGTTCTATACTGACCTCAGGAATAGTTGGGCAGTTGTCCTTGAAATAATCACAGAACCCACCCCTAGGCACACCTAGTACCTCCCCTAGACTCTTCTTTGAAAGAGTGATGTCGACCCCCTCGACCTCACTCCAGACCTTCCCCTTCTCTAACTTCCCCAACTTAGAGTAAAACTCTTCAACACAAGTTTCAAAAACATCTAGCCTCTTATCAAATAACCCTTCCCAGCCCTGGAATTCTATTGCCTCTTTGAACTCTTCTAGAAAAGACTGACTCGTCCAAGACTTAGGACATGCAAACCCAAATAAGACACCCCTACCACTTAGTTCATACAGTGGTTCAGAAGTGGTCTTACCTTTCTTCTTGGCAGGAGTCTGTTCAGAGGCAGAGGCAGCTTTCCTCTTCTTTTCTGCTGGAAGTTTGGTTGTAGGCTTAGGGCTTTCAGAGGCTTTTCCCTTCTTGGCAACACTCTTTACCCTTTTCTTCTTTTCATCCTTCTTCCCTTCTGGAACCTCCTCAACAAGTTCATTTTTGATCTCTTCCTTGCAAACCCTTGTCCTCAAGGGCCTGGTTCTCTTTCCTGTTTCCTTTTCCCCTTGTACTACCCTTGTGATCTCGACATCCATGTCATCATCTTGCTTTTCTGTTTCTTCCCTTTCAACTTCCTTTTCTTCAGTGCTTGGCACTGTTTTCTGTGTGGTCTGAGGTGATGGTTTGAGTGTTTTCTGTGGTTGTGGAGAAGATGATGGGGTTGTTTCCTTTTGTGGTGAAGGGGTTAGTGAAGTTTTGGTCTTTGGTGGTGATGGTGACTTTTGTGGAAGGGAAAGTATAGCAGTTTGTGAAGAGGGTTGTTTCGGTGAAGGAGAAGTTGAAGGTTTGGATGGTGATGGAGTTTTCTGAGGTTGAGGTTGTGGGGATTTTGGTGAAGATGGTGGTGATGATTTAGGGCTTGGTGGAGGAGTAGATTTCTCATCAGGCTTGCATGCTTCCTTAGATTCAGCAACTGTTTCTGTTGTGGCTTGATCCTTGATTTTTTCTTCCTTTTCTTCTGTGTGGTGGTGTTCAGCAACCACTACATTTTCTGATTCTATCTCAGCCTTGGAGGGTGTGAAATTTGGAGAATGGCTTAGTCCACGACTTTTCTTCCTTGCAGCCTTGCTTTTCTTTCTTCCCATTTTAATTTGATCAGCAGATTTGATGAAGAACAGAGAGAAACTGAATTCGAATTCTTGAAGAGGATTTTGATGATGGTACTTGGGGTTTGAGAGAGAGGATTATTTTTAGAGAGAGAGACAGTTAGAGAGAAATCAATGTGAAAGAGTGAATTAAAATGGAGAAAACCGGCAGTTATTCGAACAAATAAAGTAGAAGTTACTTCTACACTGTTTACAACGGTCATGTGTCAGAACACTTAACTCCTCAATTTCAAAATTGAGGGTTCAGCAGTAACTGATATAACCGATGTGGGGAACTGGTCTAACGATGGTCTAACGCTGATCTGTATATATGTTAAAAACTTAAGGCATCTTTCAGTTAGGCAACTTAGAGACACCACACATTGGAACAGCATCAACATAAGAATGTTGAGACCACATGCATAAATGACATTTAGGAGTTAACCAGCCCTGTTTGTTTACACTAATGATCAAAAAGTCAAACATAGCGAAAAAGAGAAGGATAAGTCCTAAGGAACTAGGATCTAATCCTTACCATACCAAGTGATGTGCGGAGTTTGACAAACACTTCCCTGCTGAGGGGTTTAGTGAAAATATCAGCCAATTGTTCTTCAGATCTGCAAAATTCAAGATTCACGTTTCCCTTTTCAACATTGTCTCTGAGAAAATGATGTCTGATTTCAATATGTTTGGTTTTAGAGTGCTGGACAGGATTTTTTGAAATGGTTATAGCACTGGTGTTATCACACAATATGGGAACACTTCCGGAACAGACCCCACAATCCTTAAGTTGTTTCTTTATCCAAAGCAATTGAGCACAGCACAAAGCAGCAGCTATGTACTCTGATTCAGTTGTGGATAAAGCCACTGAATTTTGTTTCTTAGATCCCCATGAAATGAGACAAGAACCTAAGAAGTGAGCCATTCCTGAAGTGCTCTTCCTGTCCACACTAAAACCAGCATAATCAGCATCAGTGTATCCTAAAAGATCAAAATTGCTTCCCTTTGGATACCATAGGCACATGTCCTCTGTACCACTCAGGTACCTAAAAATTCTCTTAACAGCTTTTAGATGAGACTCTTTTGGGTTGCTTTGAAATCTTGCACACAACCCAACTGAGAACACTATGTCTGGTCTACTAGCTGTTAAGTAGAGAAGTGAGCCAATCATACCTCTGTATAGCTTATCCTCAACATCCTTTCCTTTCTCATCTAGGCTCAGTTTAGAAGAGGTAGGAATAGGTGTGTCATAGGACTTGCTATCTTGCAGACCATATCTCTTGAGCAGCTCCTTGAGATACTTCTGTTGGTGGATCATGATTCCATCATCCACTTGCTTGATTTGAAGCCCTAGAAAGAAACCAAGTTCTCCCATCATGCTCATCTCAAATTCACTTTTCATTAGGTCTGCAAACTCATCACACAAAACAGAATTAGTAGCCCCAAACAAAATATCATCAACATATACCTGGACCACTAACAGATATGTTCCCCTTTTCTTTAAGAATAGAGTTTTGTCCACTGAACCTCTCTCATAATGATTTTCAATAAGAAAGCTAGAGAGTCTCTCATACCAAGCACGGGGGGCTTGTTTGAGGCCATAAAGAGCTTTGTCTAACTCATAGACATGATCTGGACAAACTCTATCCTCAAAGCCAGGGGGCTGTTCCACATACACATCTTCTTTCAAATAGCCATTTAGAAAAGCAGTTTTAACATCCATTTGAAAGAGTTTAAAGTTCATGTGGGCAGCAAAGGCAATTAAGATTCTTATTGCCTCAAGCCTGGCTACTGGAGCAAAGGTTTCATCATAGTCTATTCCCTCTTGTTGGTTAAACCCTTGAACCACTAGCCTGGCCTTGTTTCTGACTATAGTACCTGAGTCATCCATTTTGTTTTTGAAGACCCATTTGGTTCCAATAACTGACATCTCATTGGTTCTTGGTTCAAGATGCCAAACCTGATTTCTTTCAAACTGGTTCAACTCATCTTGCATGGCCAAGATCCAATCAGGATCAGTTAGTGCAATCTTATAGTCAGTTGGTTCTCTGTGAGATAAGAAGGAGAAGTAAGCACAGAAGTTCTTCCAAACAGAATTTCTAGTTTGGACTCCTTTTGATAAATCACTAATGATTTGATCAGAAGGATGAGAGCTTCTTTGCTTAAACATACTCTTTCTTACAGCGTTTGAGTCACCTAAGTTAGAACCAATGTCTGTACTGGTTCCCCCTATTTCATTTTCATTTTGAGAGGGTGGACCAGTTTCTTCAGTGTTCTCTCCCACTTCATCTTAGGTTGGATGGGCAGGAGAGTCACTGAGTTCAACAACCTGTTTAGCATTTCCCTCTACTGCACCAGACTCATTGTTGTTTTCAGGAGGAGTTGGAGAGTCTGGTTCAGCAGTGTTCTCTGGTTCAGCTCCAGTGAAATTTGTCATTCCAATATTAAAGCCTTCATCATCATCTACCTGCACAGGCTTGTTGAACATGTTAGTTTCATCAAACAATACATGGATACTCTCTTCAACACACAAGGTTCTTTTGTTGAAAACTTTATATGCCTTGCTATGAGGAGAATACCCTATGAAAACAGCTTCATCACTCCTGGGGTCGAACTTGTCCAAACTGGTCTTACCATTGTTGTGTACAAAACACTTACAACCAAATATCCTTAAATGTTCAATGTTTGGTTTTCGACCCCTTAGAAGTTCATAAGGTGTTTTTCTTAGTATTGGTCTTAGCATAACCCTATTGAGTATGTAGCATGAAGTACTCACAGCATCAGCCCAAAATTTCTTGGACAGACCACTCTCTAGAAGCATGGTTCTAGCCATTTCTTCTAGAGTGCGATTCTTTCTTTCAACTACTCCATTTTGTTGTGGAGTTCTGGGGGCTGAAAAGTTGTGAGAGACACCATGCTCCATACAATAGGTTATGAAGCTAGCATTATCAAACTCTGATCCATGATCAGATCTGATAGATGTTAACTGATGATTGATCTTGTTCTGGACCTGTTTTACTAGAATTTCAAATTCATTAAAAGTTTCATCTTTGTATTTGAAGAATATGGTCCAAGTGAAACGAGAGTAATCATCAACTAAAACAAATACATAACTAAAGCCATTTCTACTTTATACACGCATAGGTCCACATAAATCCATGTGTACAAGTTCAAATGGTCTAGAGGAACTAACCACTTTCTTTGGTTTAAAAGATGATCTTACATGCTTGCACTTTGCACACTCTTGATAGAGCTGGTCTGCCACATATTTGATGTTAGGCAAACCTATCACCAATTCTTGTGTTCTCAACTTGTTGAGCAGAGTGAAGCTAACATGTCCTAATCTTTTGTGCCAAAGCCATTGGTCATCCTCTACAACACTAAGGCAGAGGGCACTGTTCTGTGGAATTTGACTTAAGTATGTAATATACACATTGTTATGCCTTGTTCCTTCACAGACCAGTTCCCCTATCTTAGGGTTCACTATGTGACAGGTATTTGATTCAAAGTTCACTTTATTTCCCTTGTCACATAGTTGAGATATGCTCAAAAGGTTATGTTTCAAACCTTCTACATAGTAAACATTGTCAATTGCTTGGGAGAGTGACTTACCAACCTTACCTACTCCTTTGATAAGTCCTTTGCTATTGTCACCAAATGTCACGTGCCCTCCCTCGAATGCAGTGAGTGAAAGGAATTGTTCTTTATCCCCGGACATGTGTCTTGAGCAACCACTGTCCAAATACCAATATGGCTTTCCTTTCACTCGTACCTACACAAGCAAACTAAAGGTTAATTTTAGGAACCCAGACCAGCTTGGGTTCCTTGTTCTTTGAAACATTCTCAGTCTTGACTTTCCTAACCCCCGCTTGTTGGGTGTAAGTTTTATTTTTCTTGTCATGCTTCCTTTTGGTGAAACATTTGTCACCAACATGACCACTTTTACCACAATAGGTGCAAACATGCATATCCTTGGCAAATATATACTTGCCTTTCTTGAATTCATTTAACCATGTGTTGTCTCTGCCAAGAACAGTTGTAGAACTAGATCCATAATACCCTAAACCAAACCTTTGAGAATTTCCAGGTTGGGATGTGAGGATGTTTAGGGTTTTCTGAGCATCTAACATTTTGTTCAATTGGTTCATATAAACTGTTAGCTCATTTTCCTTGTTCTCAAGCCTGTTAAGTTGAACTTCATTTTGTTTCTCAAAAGATTTCAAGTCAAGTCTAGTCTTTTGAAGTTCATCTTGTAGTCTTGAGACCAGGGAGGGATCTGGTTCGTCACTGGTCTTCTTGGTGTTTTCTTGTTTTAGCAAGATGAGTTCAGCCTCAAGATCACATATCTTGGCTATGCACTCATCATGTAAAACATCCAAAACCTCATCAAAGGCAGTGAGAGAACCAGTCTCTTCAGAACTCTTGAGCTCACTATGTTCCTTGTGTAAATCTTCAAGTTTTTCAATTAAATGGTCATATGCAAGTATGACATCAGATTTACTCAAGGTACATATGTCTTTTAGCAGTTCAAAGTTTGAGTTATGTGTGATAAATTTCTTGAGCTCATTAAACCCCTTTTCCATTTTTTCAAAAATTTCATCCTCTTTAGGAACTGGTTTGGAGTTTAATGTCTCAAGTTCCATTTTATGCTGATCTACTGTTATTTCAAGTTCAGAAATTTTTTCTTTAAGTTCTTCACAAATAAACTCAAGTTCAGCAGATCTAGCACCACATATTTCATACTCTCGAACTGTTTCTTTTAATTTCTTTTTGTTGTTCTGATAAGCAGACCCAACACTAATACATTGATCAATAGTGAATTCAAGATAGTCAAGCAGTTCATCTCTATCTAGATTATGCATATTTGCCTTTAAATGATTAAAACATACCTGGTTGTCATCTGAAGTGCTTCCACCAGCCATGAGACAGAGAACTTCTTCTTCTTGCAAACAGACCTCAGACTGGTCTATGTATGTGAATGCAGTTAGACAGAGATTTGCTTCTGCTTCATCTTCCTCATTTTCTGATTCTGAATCTCCCCAAACTGCAGCCAACATAGCTCTTTTGAAAACCTTCTTCTCAGTCTGGACTCCAGGATTTCCTTTGGGATTTTTCCATGTTGGAACTGGTTTTCCTGAACTGTCCAGAACTGTTCCTTCCTTTTACAAACTTACCCTTGAACTTTGTCCTAAGGTATTTTTCAAACCTTCTGGCCATGAGACTTATATCATCTTCATCATCCTCAGATTCCTCTGCTTTGAGGACCATTTCCTTGTTTTTTGAGCTAGATTCAGCCTTTGAATCTACCAACATCTCATGAGTCATCAAGGAACGAATTAGTTGTTCTAGAGATAGTGAGGACAGATCCTTTGCTTCTTGTATGGCTGTAACCTTGGGCATCCACTTCCCTGATAAGCTTCTCAACATTTTCCTCACCAACTCTTCACTTGAGAAGGTCTTTCCCAATGACTTTAGTTCATTTACAATGGTCATGAACCTTGTAAACATGTCCTTTATATTTTCATCTCTAGTCATTTCAATGACTTCATATTTTGACATAAGCATGTCAATTTTTGACCTTCTCACCTCAGAGTTGCCTCATATGCAAGCTCTAGTGTATCCCATATTTCTTTAGCAGAAGAACAAGCTAGAATTCGATTCACCTCATATTCTGTAATTCCTTGTTGGACAAGTGACATTGCCTTTGCATTTTTCTCCAGCTTCTTGTAGTCTTCACTTGTGTACTCTTCTTCTATCTTTGGAACCATGAGCCCTTCCTGATTCTTCTTGTGGATGGACGTGGGTCCATTTTTACCATCATCCAGCACTCATCATCTATCCCAATGATAATATTTTTCATGCAATTTTTCCACCAAGAGTAGTTAGTGCCATTGAACTTGGGGAGTCTTGAACTGTTTGATTCTTGAGTAGACATCTTCTTGCTCCTCTAGGTAGTTAACCTTTTGAGAAGTTAGGCTCTGATACCAATTGTTAGTTCAATGTATACTCAAGAAGGGGGGTTGAATTGAGTATATGTGTTTTTTCAATCGTTTTCAAGTTTTGTGTATACTTTTTGTGAGAACAACGAGAGAACAGTAAGTAAAGAGTAAGGACACAAAGATTTAACGAGGTTCGGCTTCTAAACAAGCCTACGTTCTCCACTCTCTCACTAATATTATTAATCAACTCAGAATAATAACAAGGTTACACACTCAATCAAATGCTACAACTATTTAACACTTAATTCCCCAACTGTTAACTCTAATAGTTCACTCAGTGTTCACAGAACACTCCCCAACCACTTCCCTCTATGTGGTTCAAATATTACAAACTTAAATCTCCGTAAGTTTTTCTCTTAAAGATGGATATGGAGATAGTTTTGGACTAAGGATAGACTCTCAGAAAATATTACTTGGTTTTCTTTGGAGAGAAAAAGTCCTCTAGGGTTTTTTGCAAAGATGGTTTATATAGACAAAGAAAAACCGTCCTCTAGAAGTGTGTTTGGAGACTTGCCTAAATTGTGCAAACCACTTCAGCTGACACAAGTGTAGTGTTCTAGTTTCAGACTTTGTCTCTTTCCACTATGGGAAGAGAGATGTACACTAAAGTCCAAACAAAGTACATTGCATTTAATGAGCAGATTTGGTGTATCAATTTGGCAGATTTCCAAAATACAAGTGATCCAAATTTTTCAAAATAATTTTGAACTCGAAAATCTGTACGGATCACGTGCTTAATACTGAGGTATGTTCCCACAGTGGTCTCAGTACTACTAAGTCTACATCTAGTAAAGGGAACTGTTCCAAGCTTGTTCTTTGCCTGTTCTTAGCTTGTTCTTGGGCTGTTCTCTTTACTGGATGTGAACTTAAGGTCTTTTTGCTCTTTACTTAAAAACAATAAGAATATTTTCCTAAGCCTATTTTACATGAAGATCCTAGAAATATAAACATAAAAAGCTTCAAGCTCTTGGCTTCTGATCTTCAAGTATCTCAAGGCCTTCATGATTGCCTTGATGAGTCCTCACTTGATTCAACCTGTTCATATACAATTATTCATAGACATCAAGTAGAGGACTGGTTTGTCATCATTCAAATCAAACATGGTTCAACACTCTTGAAAATTGTTTAGCTAATCTCGAGCGAGTATTGAAGCATTGTCAAGAGACGAATCTTGTTTTGAACTGGGAAAAATGCCACTTTATGTTTGAGGAAGGCATAGTCCTTGGCCATAAAGTCTCGAAAAAGGGTATTGAGGTAGATCCGGCCAAGGTGGCCGCAATAGAGAAGCTGGCCCTACCTACTACAGTGACCGGTGTCCGGGCTTTCCTCGGGCATGCCGGGTTCTACCGTAGGTTCATTAAAGATTTCTCTTCTATTGCGCGCCCCTTGACCGACTTGCTTCATAAGGATAGGGAGTTCGAATTCGGAGATGCTTGCATTAAGGCTTTTAAAACTTTAAAAAGTGCCTTGATTAGTGCGCCTATAGTGCAAGCCCCGGATTGGGACTTACCTTTTGAGCTAATGTGTGATGCGAGCGACTTTTCAGTGGGAGCGGTGATAGGGCAAAGAAAGGATAAGAAGCTTCATGTGATTGCTTAAGCTAGCAGAACTTTGGATGAAGCTCAAAAGAACTACACCACCACAGAGAAGGAGATGCTCGCCATTGTCTTTGCTTTTGATAAGTTTCGATCATATCTGATGTGCAACAAGGTGGTAGTGTACACCAATCACACGGCAATCAAGTATCTATGGGCCAAGAAGGATTCTAAGCCCCGCCTTATCCGATGGGTACTTCTCCTCCAAGAATTTGATGTTGAGATTCAGGATAAGAAGGGTTATGAAAATTATGTGGCCGATCATCTTTCCCGGTTGCCCCTTGATCATCCCATATATGAAGAGGAAGAGCTACCTATTGATGATGAGCTTCATGATGAAGCTTTGATGGCAATCGTCTCCAAGACTATTCCATGGTTCGCTGATATGGTGAATTTACTTGTGTGTGGAGACTTCCCTCAAGACTTCGATCCCCACCGAAAGAAAAGAATGATCAAGGAGTCTCGCCGCTACTTTTGGGAAGACCCCTACCCTTACAAGAAGTGTAATGATGGGTTGTTCCGGCGGTGTGTTCCGGAATACGAGGTGGAAGGGGTCTTGAAGCATTGTCACTCTTTACCGAGCGGAGGCCATGGTGGTGTTGATAAGACGGCGGCCAAGGTTCTTGAATGCAAGTTGTGGTGGCCTTCATTGCACAAATATACTCACTCATTCATCCAAAGATGTGACCGATGCCAAAGGACCGGGGGAATTACAAAACGTCTTGAGATGCCCCAAAACTATACTTTGCATGTTGAGCCTTTCGATGTGTGGGGAATCGACTTCATGGGTCCTTTTGTATCATCGTGTGGCAACCTCTACATTCTAGTGGCGGTAGACTACATGACTAAGTGGATTGAAGCAATTGCCTCCCCAACCAATGACCACAAGGTAGTGGTCCGTCTCCTCAAGAAGGTTATATTCCCTATATTCGGAGTACCTCGATGCATCATAAGCGATGGGGGCTCTCACTTCGCGAAAAGTCACTTTCGTGCACTCTTGAAGAAGTATGGAGTCACCCAAAGAGTGGGCTTGCCCTACCACCCCCGATCAAATTTTTTTTTTCGAAATTCCGTGGAATTCCGGGCTTGTTGAGGCATAGGATGGCCAATTTAATGGCTATTACTAACCTTTTTGCCCCACAATTGGCTAATCTTTTGGTGAGTGCCAAAATAGTAAGTGGAGTTGTTTTGAAGTGATGGAACATCCACTCTCAGTGGGTAATTTTAGAACAGAAAGTTCTTTGAATACGTGGAGCGCCCGCTCGGGGTAAGCGAGCGCCCGCTCCCACTCGCCCAGTTGCATACTGCCTTTTCCTTTAGGGGGGGAGCGTCCGTTCTGGCTAGAGTGAGCGTCCGCTCCCATTTGCCCAGAGGCATAGCTTCTTTTTTACACGTGATCAGAGCGTCCGCTCCAGGGGGCGAGCGTCCGCTCGCGATTTTCAGAATTGCTCACTGCCTCTTGTTCTTCTGGGCGAGCGTCCACTCCTTCATACGCTAGCGTCCGCTCCGCGTTTCTTCAGCGAAAAAAAAAAATTTACTTCATGAGTTTAAACTGAATGGGGGTCGAAATACACCTCATTTTCGCTTCATCTTCTCAACACAACCATTCTCTTACTCCCTCTCCTCTCATACCCTCTCATAACCCCATTAATCTCCATCTCAAAACCTCCATTTTTTCATCAAATCTCACCAAATTTCTCACCAAAAACTCAAGCCACTCTCTCTCCTCACTATTTTTCGCACGGCTAGGGTGTTTTAGGGCTCGTTTTTTCACTTTCTCTCACCTAGGGTTTCAAGCTTTATGCTTAAATCCATTTGGTAATGCTGTCAAACTCCTTATTTATGCTTAATTCAAGGTTATGTATGCATTTCATGTTCAATTTTGCAATTTTTGTTAAATTTGTTCATGATTTATGTTGTTGAGTGTTTGAATGAAGCATGTAGGTTTGTGTTTGAATATGTTCTTGCCTTATGATTTTGATGATTATAGGTTGCTAGATTCAAGTTTTTTTGATGTTTTTGAGCATTTATTTGTAGAATTCTTGCTTTTGGTACTTGAATCTAGCAATTGAATTTTTGAGTTTGGACCCTATTTTTGGCCATAAAACCCCCAAATTTTTACCCCATGCCATTGTTTTGTTTCATGTTTAATTTCTCTTGGTAAATTTTGGTTGACCATGAAATTTATTCTTAGCCTGTACTAGTGTTTGAGCATATTTTTTTTTTGGTGTATGACTTATCATTTTGGGAGTTAAGCATGTTAATATGAATTTGTGAGCAAGGGAGTTGTTTGTTGTATTTTGTGAGTAGGGGCCATTGCATTATATTCTCCAAGCATAGTATTGGCATTAGTTAGCTAGTTGTTTTTGTTTATTTTGTTTTGGTGGATTGTGAGTTTTACTCACGTGGGTTGCTTGTTTATTTTTGTTTTGGTTGGCATTTGTTTTTGTTTATTTATTTTATTTTATTTTATTTTATTTTTATTTGGAGGCACAATTTGGGGAATGTTTGTTTTTAGGATTAATTTTTGAGTTCCCAACCATCAATCCAAAATTGCTGATTTTCTCTCTCATGTTCATAGGTACAATGTTTAGCTCAAGGAAGCGCTCCAGGCGATCCCCAAGCCAAAGGGGGCCTAGCCAAGAGGGGCAATCCTCTAGCCAAGGGGTGCGCCCCAGGGCCTACACTCCACGATTTGGGGAGAGCAAACACCAACGGGCTTATGAGAAACTTTTGACTCGGGACATGAAGCCCACCATGTTCTACGACCAAGCTACGTGCCAGGATATTGGTATAGACGAAGATATACGCAAGTTTGCGAAGTTCTTAGGGATAGAGGGCATCATGGAAGAGGAGATTCCTAACGAGTGGGTATACGCGGATAGAGATGCGCAAGAGGAAAACCCCACTCAACCTCCAGTCTCCTACAAAACCTTGACCGCGGAATTTGTCGCATCATTCTCCCTGAGCCCCATTGAAGGGGAAGACGGTCGCTTCCGTGTCAATTTCCGACTATGCAACAAGGACCACTCCTTCACCTTGGAGGAGTTCAACGGTTTCCTCGGATTTGACCCGGAAGCAAAGAGCTACGAGTACACAGGGGAGGATTTGCCCGACATAGGAGTGGATGAGGATGGGGACCCGGGACAAATGTTTTATATTAATGATTGGTGGCTCGACATCACAGAAGGGGACGAGGACTACCAACCAAACCGAGCCAAGTCAACCGACATTCTGCATCCGGCTCTCCGATACTTCCAGAGGCTTCTTGTCTACTTCTTCTTCTCTGGGGGGTGCTCGGGAAGGTCTCCACATCCGAGCTATACATGCTTTGGTGGGCGACCGAGGGCCCCAAGCACTTCACCACCGACGAGAAAGAGAGGAAGCCTAACCTTGGCTACCTTTTTGCACTGAAGGTGGAGGCGGTTCGGAACTCGGGGCGAGGCTTGGTGACTTGGCTAGCCTATAAGTTGAGGTTTCAAGCGGAACTACTTGGGATGGAGCCTTTGGAGAAGAAGGCTCGTCTAGATGCAGAGCGCTTGATTGCCGCTCGTCACCTCTCCAAGGCCGGCAAGAGAGGGAAGAACTTCATATGGAAGGTCAAGGAGGTGGCGTGGTGCTACCTTCCATGCACCTTCGTCACCCGCCCTCCGGTTGATGTCGAGAATAGGTGGGCGGTCCCCTTACGCCCCTTGCAGCCAAATGATATGAGCGACCGAGAGAAACAGGCGAGAGAGATGTTGAACCATGTTTGATTTGAATGATGACAAACCAGTCCTCTATACTAGATGTCTATGTAAATTTGTATATGAACAGGTGGAATCAAGTGAGGACTCATCAAGGCAATCATGAAGGTCTTGAGATACTTGAAGATCAGAAGCCAAGTGCTTGGAGATTCTTATTTTTATACTTCTAGGATCTTGATGTAAAATAGGCTTAGGAAAATATTCTTATTGTTTTTAAGAAAAGAGCAAAAAGACCTTAAGTTTACATTCAGTAAAGAGAACAGCCCAAGAACAAGCTAAGAACAGGCACAGAACAAGCTTGGAACAGTTCCCTTTACCAGACGTAAACTTAGTAGTACTGAGACCACTGTGGGAACAGACCTCAGTATTACGCACGTGATCCGTACAGATTTTCGAGTTCAAAAATCATTTTGAAAATTATTTGAAAATTTTGGATCACTTGTAGTTTGGAAACCTGCCAAATTGATACACCAAATCTGCTCATTAAATGCAATGTACCTTGTTTGGACTTTAGTGTACATCTCTTTTCCCATAGTGGAAAGTGACAAAGTCTGAAACTAGAACACTGCACTTGTGTCAGCTGAAGTGGTTTGCACAATTTAGGCAAGTCTCCAAGCACATTTCTAGGGCACGGTTTTTTCCTTGTCTATATAAACTATCTTTGCAAAAAACCCTAGAAGACTTTGGCTCTCCAAAGAAAACCAAGTAATATTTTCTGAGAGTCTATCCTTAGTCCAAAACTATCTCCATATCCATCTTTAAGAGAAGAACATACGGAGATTTAAGTTTGTAATATTTGAACCACTTAGAGTGAAGTGGTTGGGGAGTGTTCTGTGAACACTGAGTGAACTGTTAGAGTTAACAATTGGGGAATTAAGTGTTACATAGTTGTAGCATTTAATTGAGTGTGTAACCTTGTTATTATTCTGAGTTGATTAATAATATTGGTGAGAGAGTGGAGGACGTAGGCTTGTTTAGAAGCCGAACCTCGTTAAATCCTTGTGTCCCTACTCTTTACTTACTGTTCTCTCGTTGTCCTCACAAAAGTATAAACAAACCTTGAAAACGATTGAAAAAACACACATACTCAATTCAACCCTCCCTTCTTGAGTATACATTGAACTAACAAGAGAGAGCAGAGAAAAAACAAGAGCAAGTACGAAAGGCGGCCGAGGAGGCCAGGGCAACGGGAGAGAGGCGGCGCAAAGGGAAGGAAGCCGCCGGGCCTTCGGAGGCCCAAGAGGTCATGCACGAGGATGATGAGGCCCCTTCTCATCACAGGGGCCCCGAGGTTAATGCTTTTAATTTCAATGAATTTGGTAAGATCCTCGGGGACATCTCCGAGCGCATGAGTACTTTTGAGAGGATGATCCCCCCTCATACACCTGTGGACGACATCCCAACCCCCCACCCCTTCGCCGCACAGATGTATGACCACCAGGTAAACATGGGATACTTTTTGCCCCCGGTGAATTACCCTCACCACCCTCCCCAAGAGGGACTCGTCCCTAATTGGCGTGGTCCGGGATCATCCACTCGCCCCCTCCCCGACGACTTCCCTATGCACCCCGGGTTTGATTACACCGTCCCAGGCGGTTGTGACCCCCGTGGAGACCCTGCCTTCCCCTCCCCCCCAGGTTATACTTTCCCACCCTACTACCATGGCGGGTGGGAGCCCCATGGCCCTCCCTCTGGTCATCCCCTTGCATACCATTGGTCTCACCCCTATCCGGTTGAGAGAGTGGTATTCAAGGATGACAATCCTGAGTCCGACCCCGGTCTCGAAGACTAGCTTCCCCGTTCCTTGCCCCGCCCTCCCTCTTTGCACCAAGACGGTGCTCATATCTATTTGGGGGGGGTTGCACTATAATTTTTTCGATTCTATGGGGCAAAGAACGAGAAATTTTGAGGGGGCATGTGGTGGTGATCCCCTTAGTATTTGCAATGTTTTCTCTGATGTATTGGTAATTCCTTTTTTTTATATTTATTTTTAATTCTTCTATTTTCTATAATGATGAATTTTTGGGATAGTATCTTATTCTTTTCTAATCATTATTTTGGAGAAATGGTTTGGATGTAGTTTTACAGGTTCTTTGTGCCGGTTTGAGCTATAATTTTGGAGATGCACGATGGCCATTCCGTGTAGTTCCGGCACCACTTTGGTGAGACATTTCCCTTACCCCTCCTTTTTAGCATTTGATTAGAAGAATAGATAGACGCAAAGCATGTTTGGTATTAGGATTAGCTGCCGGGGTTGAGATATTCCCCCTTTTTGTGTAGTTTGATTGTGATATTGGCATGTTTTAGATTGTTTTCCTTGATGCATCATTACGTGAAGTTCATGTATATAGTTGGATTTTTTTGGTTTATTTTCTTGATTTTCTTTTATTTTGATTTGTCCTTTTTTTTATTTTAATTTATTTTTATTTTTATTTTAAGCTTGGTAATTATTTAATTAAAAACAAAAAAAAAATATATATATATATATATAAAAAAAAAGAGAAAGAAAAAAAATATATTTCAAAAAGATTTTCGCTTGTTTTGCAATTATTGGTTTCGTTGCTTTTGGAATGACCTCCTCTGATGAGATATATGTGGATTCCTTTGATCCAATTCCCTTGAGTTATGAGTAGGGGGGGCATTTCCAAATTTGGTGTAAACATAAGTTCGGGTTATATCCCACGCCTTGTTCTTAGCGAAAAATGAGTAGCTTATGTCCCAATCTCTATTATATAAGTCAAGGGGAGAGCCATGGTGTCCCCCTTGCAAAAGTCCACTTTGCCCTCTAAAAAATTCCAAAAACTCAATTAGCACCGGTCCTCACTATTAAGGAAAGTTATTATAATTTTTTAACGATGAAAATATTACAAGATATAAATTTTGTAAAAATAAAATTAAAACACCAATATTTATATTTTTGAATTATCTATAAATAGATACCCATATTAATATAGTTTGTCATATGAAAAATTTATCTTTTGATTATCATAAAAATTTGACAACTGATAAAATGTAGTAAATAAACTTTTCTTTTGTACATTGTTGTGGGTGGCCGGATAAAAGGAAAACAGTTTGTTTATAATTATATGAATGAATGTAAATTTGAAAAATATTTCAATTTTTCAAACACACCACATTCGTTTTTTTTCTTTTTTAACAAATTAAAAGATACACTTAAATATTATCGCACGCAAAGCGTGCATACAAGGCTTGAAAAATATGTGAGGAAAAAGAATCAATCTCTAAAGTTCACAAAGATTCTCCTAGCAAGTTCGTGTAATAGCTAACATGCATGCCTATCGAGTCAATAAGTGGTTTCACCACATGTCTATCGAGTCAATAAGTGCTAAGCACATTTTATCGAGTCCAATAAGTGGCAATGTCCACAAGGCTAGTAGCCTATTCAATCAAAAAAAAAAAAACTCAATAAGTGGCCAAGCCACAAGTCCTTTGCATACTCACTACTACGCAACTTAATCTAAGAATGTCGATGTGAACTTTAGGGAGAGAACGGTTTGCCAAGCATGTGGATCGTTAGGGGATAAGTGAAAAGACTACCAAACAGAGCAATGGTTGTGTGTGAGATGAGGTTTGCTTTGTTTATCGAGGACACTCCTTAAACACTTCTTGCTAGCCCCTTCTAGCCCATTCATTTACGAGCACATCTCTTGTGGAATTGCTCACCTTGGAAGTCATTTGAGAGGTTTTGGGGATATGTGAACCATATTGATGAGGAGTGACCTTGGGCATGGAAGTCATAATTTTATTTTCTTTTCTTTCTTTCTTTGGCTCGCTTTTCAGTTGTGGGTTAATGTTTGCTCGAAAACCCTCGCGAGAGCTCACTCGCCCTCCTAAAGGACTTGGAGGTTTAAAGGGCTTGTCATTTACGCTAAAAATGACCGTGATTCCTACGACAGTGAGTTAGTGTAAATATGGTGTGTTTGATTAGGTTCGTTAGCTTCCATTACTTGGTGTTGTTATCCTGTGGTTCGGGAATCAATTTGACTTTGCTCGAGAGCGAGAAAAGGTTTAGTTGGGAGGATTTTGATCGGTGCATTTGAGCACCATCTTATAGGTCATTTTTCATCCTTTTTAGTCTTTGTTTTGCCCATATTTGTGCATTTTTAATTGGTTTCTCCTCCGCTCGTTACATGTTACCAAGATTTGGATCTCGTTTCATTTTTGGGTATTTTCTATGCATTTTTGAGAGTAAATGAGAATACAAGTGCTTTAATATTTTGCATGAGTTGTTTCAGGTCCACGCCAAAGCATTCGGAGCCTTGTGTGTGAAGCTCGAGCCCGGGAGTGACAATTCAAAGCTTGAAGTGGAATGAAATGGCAGCTCCAACGCCGAGCGTCCGCTTCACCCCCTTTGAGCGTCCGCTCAGACTGCTTGTCGAAGATGAAGGAGCTTCTTGTTGAAGCTAGAGCGTTCGCTCTAACCCTTGGAGCGTCCGCTCCCCTTGCCCAGCCTCAGCACGCCCAAGTACCACCGTGCGTCCGCTCCTACCCTCAGAGCGTCCGCTCGGCCTAGATCAGAGAGGCATTGGCTGCTAGCAAAGGCCAGAGCGTCCGCTCCAACCCATGGAGCGTCCGCTCGCCATGCATGGAGCGTCCGCTCCCCTGCCTCAGCGCGTCCGCTCGTGGTACTCATTGTCAGCTCGTCTATTTTTCGTATTAGTGGAGCGTCCGCTCTCGACCCTCAGAGCGTCCGCTCCCACCTGCAGCGGTTCATTTATTCTGAATATTCCCCTTCTCTCTCATGTAATATATAGATACCCCAACTCTTCTAGGTTTAAGGGCCACGAAAAAACCAATATACATAGCATTATTTTCAGTATTTTTAGAGAGAGAAACACAAGAGTTTTGATAGTTCTAGCTTGTAATCTTCAACAATCTCTTCTTCATTTTGCAATCAATCTATTTATTCAATCTTCTAGTTTGGTAACATTTCTCATCTTTATTTCTTTGTTATTTGTTCATCATTTGTATGTTATTATTTGTTGAGTTATTACTTGTCATTAGCTATAATCTGTTGTTCATTGTGTTTGTGATTTTAAGTTTAAATCTTTGAAGTAGTATTTGCAAGTCTAGTTGTTATTTTCCATGTTTATTAGTTTCTCTACTTCTTCTATCATGTTTGGTCTATTTATGGCTTTTGTTAGTATGAACATCCCTCTCCTAGGCTAGATTTCTAGCTAGGGGAGGGGGGAAAATGATGGAGTTTTGATTGTTGAACATGGAGTAATTGTTAGTTTGGTATGAAATAACTTGTTGATGCTTGTTTTCTAACATGGATTAAAATGCTAGATTAGGAGTTTGGCCAACTTCTAGGATAGAATCTTGGACTAACCAAGTGTGGTTGAGAAATCTAAGCATGAGGTTAGAGACAACATGTTAGGAAGGGTCTAGAGTAATTCGAACCGGGTTGTGAGCGAGGTAGAGAATGAGAGATCTAGTCTACCGAGCGATTCGATCCATGCTGTTTGGTTTGGTCTAGGTTGAGATGTTGTGTGAGTGGGTCGGCTGAGAAATCTAAGCCCTCTTGCATAAACTAATCTCCTTGCTTGAAACAATTGATTTTATGCTTGCTATATGGTTGCTCCATGCTTGATTTTTGGAATATCATGTTTTCCCCCTTTTCCCTAGTGCCTTTAATCGTTGATTTTACTTCATTTTAATTTAATTTATTTAATTAGATTTAGTTCGTTAAAGTAGTTTAATCACCTTTTCTCTTTATTAAAAACCCCCTTTTCACTCAATAACTTGACTAATTAATCCGCTAGTTCTTGTGGTTCGACCCCTTACTTTCCTATACTACTTGTTAGGTTAGCCTAGGGTAATTATTTTTGACCGGATTAGGAACTAACGACCCCTAAGCCCCGATCAATTTGCCACTTGCTTCATGTTCACACCTTAACTAACTTCTATATATAGAAGAGTTAGTAAGGCTTAAACTTCATTTGTCCATTTAAACACTTTGCTCATCAAATCAAAAGCCAAAAACACTCTCCATTTTGACATAGTCCACACGCCATTTTTGGCTCCTCAAATTCAACCATTTGTTCATCATCCATCCAAACCCAAAACTTAAAGATTCAACCTCTATTGATCTTTAAGTATCAAAACACGATTTAAACCCCAACAATTTCATTCAAGATCACTAGTTCGGGTTGGTTTCCGGGCTTGGTTCGTGTGTGGACGTGGTGGTGCAAGGTGGTCACGTTTGGTGGGTTCGTGTCCAGCATGGTTGGGCCGTGTAATCTGGGCCGTGTGGATTAGTTTCCGGGCAGCAAGTTTTGTGTATAATTGTGTTTAATCTTCATTAAGGTAATATACTATACAAATCCTAGTAGGTATACTATGATTCATAGAGTATATTAAGTGATTAGATTAAACCGGAATTGATGATTTTTGGCTATAACATGCGTGATTATAGGGCTGATTTGGGGCTGATATTTTGATGTTATTCTTGCCATGATTCAATGTATTTTATGATGTTTAAAATAATTCCATGTTTGGTGTTGATCATGTTCATGTTTCGTGAAGTTTTGATGTTTACAAGTTGATGAAAAAGTTGTTAAAATGTGTTATGTTATGCGTGAATTTTGATGATGATTATAAGGTTGATTTCTTTATGAGTTCATGAATCTTGATTGAGTTCTTGGTTGAGTTCTTGAATCTTGATTGAGTTCTTGAAGTCTTGTTAAGTTCTTTATGAGTCTTGGATGAGTTCTTGGTCGAGTCTTGAAAGTTAAAGAAAGTTAAAGAAAATTAAAGAAAGTTAAAGAATGATATAGGAGGTTCGAAGATTTGTTGATTTACATGCTATTCTTGAATCAAGGCGTAAGATGCCACTTAAGATAAACTAAGAATGTAAATTTCAGTTAAAGATTAGCTTGATTTTACTATTAGATGCCTAATTTTAGAGTAAGATTCTAAGAATTGGGTTAAGACGTTGCCCCTATCCTATCCGCGGTAGTGGAATAAGTGGAGGTCTTACTATGTCATCTCTTGATATGGATTTCCCGTATGATGGGATTCATGGGGTTGGGAGTAAGATTCTCAATCCTGGCATAGTAGAAAGTTCATTCGCGTAAGATACGTTCGTACGTGCATAGTCCGGTCTAATATATAAATGATTATGCCAAAGTTTAAGATTGTTAATTAATGGTTAAAGTTAGTCGAGTCAACATTGTTGCTTATTGTTATTATAATTATTGATGTTATCGTATGTTGGTTCGCAGGATTGTATGTTTGATTTGGTTGCTTGATTTATACTATGATCTTGTGTATCCCCGTTTGGGTGGGACAGTTATGTTACTCGCCACTGACGGTGGACTGTTGTTTATTTTTCAGGTAATTCTGATGATGAGGTTCTTGCTTAGCTTTGGGTTGGGCGAGTGCCGATGTTATTTAGTACTTGTTTTGTTGTTTTACGATTCTAGTATTAGACTATAGTAGTGATATTTGTATTTTCTAACTCTGACATTTATTTTGGAGTTAATGTTGTTCGTAGTAGTAGTGATGATATTTGGGTTTAGATATGTACAATCTTGTGGGTGTTGTACTTTTGGATTTAGCATATATTCAATTTGAGGTTTTGTTTTAATTTTTAAGTATGTTAGTATGTTAGAACTGACTATTCGACTCGTCGGTTTCTTCCCCGCCGGTTCAAGCAAGTCGGGTCGTCACAGTTGGTATCAGAGCCGAATAGGTTTTAGGTGAAGTGTTAGGATATGAGTAAACCCGGGAGTTGAGAGCTTTATCTTTCCCGAGTGATTGAACCCAAATTAAGTTTAAGTATAAGGGAGAAGAGTTCGGGTAGAAAAGCCGGGATAAGACATTTTTCTATTCTTTTTCTCTTGTGATTTTGTGTACTTGACTGTGGTGGGGATGTATGACTGAAACTATTCTTTGGTATGTCTTTGTTTATTTGCGTTGCAGCATATCTACGCCTCGCTGGTTGAGTATGGGACGACAGAGGTTACGAGCGCTCAAGGAGGCGATCTTTACGTTGGCGCACCATAGTTGTCATATGCCTAGTACGCAGTCGACGTTCGATCGTATCGCACGTGATCGACCTCCGATCTACGATGGGGTTGCCGACCCCACTATCCTGGAGAGTTGGATCCGCGAGATGGGGAAGCTCTTCGACACGATGTTTTGCCCCGAGCACGAGAAGGTGCAGATCGCCGCCTACCATCTACGTGGAGAGGCCGATAACTGGTGGACTGTAGCTAAGGACGCGCGCTTACCCTTACATTCGATGTCGTGGATCGAGTTCGTAGATAAGATCCAGGAGAGATTCTACCCCGACGAGTTGCGGTGGCAGAAGCAGGAAGAGGTTCTTACTCTTACTCAGGGTAAGATGACAGTTCAGGTGTACACCGACAAGTTCACGGAGTTATCAAGGTTTGCTACGTCTGTAGTTCCATCGGAGAAGGAGCGGGTCAAACGCTACATCAAAAAGCTAGATCCGAGGATTCGTGTTCACGTAATCAGCAGTGGAGCAAAGATATTTCAGCAGGCTTACGAGGTAGCACTCGAGATTCAGGCATCGACGACCGAGGAGGATGCGAGCAGGAAGAGGACCCAGGTCCCAGCGACGTCGTCTTCTTTTAAGAAGCCTCAATTTAGTGCTCCTAGAAGTACCCCTCCGACCACGAGTTCGCATAAGGGTTCCGACGGCTCGAGATGCAGAGGCTGCGGCAGGGACTTCCATCCAGGGAAGCGGTGTGACGGTTCCCCCATAGCTTGTTTTATCTGTAGGAAGGAAGGCCATAAGGCGTCAGTTTGCCCCGAGAGGAAGCCAGACACCGAGATCAAGCAGCTTCCAACACCGACTAAGACTCCGGTGAAGAACCGAGTCTACTGTATGACTGAGGCAGAGGCCGAGGTTCAGCTCGACGTTGTCTCAGGTGGAATTCTTGTCTCTGGTGTTAGCATTTGTTTTATTTGATTCTGGTGCTACTGTCTCTTTTGAGGCTAGTATTTTTGCCTCGAGGTCTAATCTTCGTGGCAGCATTCCTATTAGTTCAGTTATAACTCTCCCGTCCGGAGAGGATTTTATTTGTCAGCGCGAGTTCCGAGGAGTGCCTATCTTGATAGATGGGGAGCAAGTGACGGCCGATCTGAAGGAGTTCCCACTGATGGAGTTCGATGTTATTCTTGGTATGGATTGCCTGTCGAAGTATCGAGCGATCATTCGTTGCCGAGATCAGTCAGTGACATTCCGAGGATCACAAGGCAACCGAGTTACGTACTCTGGGTTCGTCCTTAAGAAGGAGTTAAGGTAATCTCAGCCATGAAAGATGAGGAAACATCGCTAAAAGGGCGATATGGTGTACTTATATCAGGTACGGGACTTGACTGAGGAGCATCTGTTGGACGATATACCTGTAGCGAGGGATTTCAGAGACGTATTTCCTGATGAGCTACCAGAAGTTCCACCCGAGTGCGACGTCGAGTTTCATATCGACTTAGCACCCGGGGCAGCGCCGATTTCGAAGGCACCTTACCGGATGGCACCATCGGTGTTGCAAGAATTAAAGACGGAACTCCAAGATATGATCGACAAGGGCTTCATTAGGCCGAGCATTTCTCCATGGGGAGCACCCGTGTTCTTTTTGAAGAAGAAAGACGGTAGTATGCGCCTTTGCATAGACTACCGAGAGTTGAATCGGGTAACTATCAAGAATAAGTACCCGTTGCCTATGATTGAGGACCTGTTCGATCAGTTACGAGGAGCGGGAGTGTTTTCGAAGATAGATATTCGATCTGGATATCATCAGATTCCAGTCAAGAAAGAAGACATCCCGAAGACCGCTTTTTGTAAGAGATACGGCCACTACGAGTTCGAGGTGATGCCCTTTGGCCTCACTAATGCGCCAGCCGTGTTCATGGACCAGATGAACCGGACTTTCCATCACTTACTCGATAAGTGCGTCGTAGTATTTATAGACGATATCTTGGTCTATTCGAGAGATGAGCCTGAGCATGCGAACCATCTCCGGATGGTACTAGAGATATTACGTAGGAATAAGTGGTTCGCAAAACTCTCCAAGTGTGAGTTCTGGCTTCGCGAAGTAGCATTTCTGGGTCACGTAATTAATAAGGAAGGCATTAAGGTAGACCCGGCAAAAGTTAAGGCTGTAGTTGAATGGAGTAGCCCGAGAAACGTGGCGGAGGTTCGTAGTTTCCTGGGATTAAACGGATACTATCGACGATTCGTCCAGGACTTCTCCAAGATTGCTAGGCCGATGACTAGTCTCCTACAGAAGCAGATCTGATTCGTTTGGACGGAGTCTTGCGAGCAAGCATTCTAGCAATTGAAACAGAGATTAGTCTCTGCTCCTATTCTTACCCTTTCGAACGATGAGGAGGATTTCGAGGTCTATAGTGATGCGTCTAAGAGTGGCCTAGGTTGTGTGCTAATGCAAGGCGGGAAGGTCATCGCTTACGCATCGAGGCAGCTGAAGGTGCACGAGCGTAACTATCCCACGCATGACTTGGAGCTAGTAGCTGTGGTGTTCGCGCTTAAGATTTGGAGGCACTATCTCTATGGTGGTTCGTGTAGAGTATTCACGGATCATAAGAGCCTCAAGTACATCTTTACTCAGAAAGACCTCAATATGAGGCAGAGACGATGGCTTGAGCTTATTAAGGACTACGACCTGACGCTTAACTATTGCGAGGGCAAGGCGAACTTAGTCGCTGACGCACTGAGTCGCAAGCATCGATTGAGCTTCAGTAGAAGCCGTAGTTCCGTCAGATTTCGTCTGACATCTATGAGTGCTGAGCCTGAATTACTTCAGGAATTGCGCGAGGGTCAGCAGAATAATCCACAGTTGGCTAGGATTCGAGAGGCTTTACGACAAGGAAAAGCCGTAGGTTTCGAGATCCCTTCCGATGGTAGTCTACGATTTCGAGGGAGGTGGTGTGTACCGGACAGTTCTGATCTTAGGAACAGAATTATTTCTGAGGCACATAACTCGCCCTACTCTGTTCATCCTGGAGGTAACCAGCTGTACCAGGACCTTATGGGCCAATTCTGGTGGCCTAAAATGAAGAGGGATATAGCAAAGTTCGTAGCTCGATGTTTAGTCTGTTAGAAGGTTAAGATCGAGCATCAGAGACCTGGAGGTCTTTTGCAGCCACTACCGATTCCGACCTGGAAATTTGAGTCGGTATCTATGGATTTCGTGGTTAGCCTACCTACCTGTAATGGTATGAATGCCATTTGGGTAATAGTGGATAGGTTGACCAAGGTCGCAAGATTCATACCGATGAAGATGACCTGGTCTATGGAGCGCCTGGCAGAGGCTTATACCCAGGATATTATCCGACTTCACGGAGTTCCGAGGGAGATTGTTTCTGATCGGGATCCGAGATTTCTGTCTCGTTTCTGGAAATCAGTTCAGGAAGCCTTTGGGACGAAGTTGAAGCTGAGCACCGCATTTCACGCGGCGACAGATGGTCAGACTGAGAGGACCATCCAGACTCAGGAGGATATGTTACGAGCATGTACTCTAGAGTACCATCAGTCTTGGGTATGTATGCTCTGTTTGGTAGAGTTCTCCTATAATAATAGCTATCACTCCAGCATCAATATCACTCCGTACGAGGCCCTGTATGGCAGGAAATGTCGGAGTCCGATTTGTTGGAATGATATCAGTGATACTGTGGCTTTAGGACCTGAGATGGTACGAGATACCGTGGAGAAGGTCCGAGTCATTCGGTCTAAGATGCAGGCCGCTCAGAGTCGTCAGAAATCCTATGCCGATAATCGACGTAGACCGCTGGCTTTCGAGGTAGGTGACAAAGTCTTGCTTAAGGTTTCACCATTTAAAGGAGTGGCACGCTTTGGTCAAAAGGGGAAACTCCGACCGAAATTCATGTGACCTTACGAGATACCAGAACGAGTTGGGGAGGTGGCATATCGGTTAGCATTACCATCTAGTCTGTCTAATGTTCACGATGTGTTCCATGTTTCCCAGCTAAGGAAATATGTACATGATCCTACCCACATCATCCCAGTGGAGTCGGCCACGTTTGAACCGAATCTAACTTGCGAGGAGCGACCCGTCCAGATCTTGGATCGGGAAGTGAGGACCCTCTGACGTAACCAAGTCCAGCTCGTCAAGGTGTTGTGGAGAAATCAACACCATGAGGAGGCGACTTGGGAAACAGAGGCGTCCATGAGGCAGAAGTACCTGGATCTGTTTGAGGGTGAACAATCTCCTTTGCTTTAAATTTCGGGACGAAATTTCTTTAGGGAGGGGAGGTTGTAATAACCCAGATTTATCGGTATTTCTGTCATTGATTTATTTGTATATTTATGTGATTTATGTATGGTCCAAAATTTATTTTGGACTATTTATCTTTATTTTATGTGAATAATTTCGATTAAATTCGATTATTTGTATTTTTGGTTGATTATTATTTATTTTATTATTATTTAATTAATTAGAATTTTTATTATTTAATTTTCTAATTAGTTAATTAATATTGTTGGGCCAAATCGATTTAGGCATGATTAAACATGCAAGAGTGCAATTAGCCCAATTATTTATCGAAAGCCCAATTTGGCCCATTTTCCTTGCCATGGTCGGTTTCCCCCTATGATGATTAGTGGCTTAATTTGCCACTTGCTTCATGTTCACACCTTAACTAACTTCTATATATATAGAAGAGTTAGTAAGGCTTAAAGTTCATTTGCCCATTTAAACACTTTGCTCATCAAATCAAAAGCCAAAAACACTCCATTTTGCCATAGTCCACACGCCATTTTTGGCTCCTCAAATTCAACCATTTGTTCATCATCCATCCAAACCCAAAACTTAAAGATTCAACCTCTATTGATCTTTAAGTATCAAAACACGATTTAAACCCCAACAATTTCATTCAAGATCACTAGTTCGGGTTGGTTTTCGGACTTGGTTTGTGTGGGTTATACGTGGGTTCGAGTGGTGGTGCTCGTGTGAAGACGTGGTGGTGCACGGTGGTGCTCGTGTGTGGACGTGGTGGTGCACGCTGGTCACGTTTGGTGGGTTCGTGTGTAGCACGGTTGGGCCGTGTAACCTGGGTCGTGTAGATTAGTTTCCGGGCAGCAAGTTTTGTGTATAATTGTGTTTAATCTTCATTAAGCTAACATACTATCCAAATCCTAGTAGGTATACTATGATTCATAGGGTAGATTAAGTGATTAGATTAAACCGGAATTGATGATTTTTGGCTATAACATGCGTGATTATAGGGCTGATTTGGGGGTGATATTTTTATGTTATTCTTGCCATGATTCAATGCATTTTATGATATTTAAAATAATTTCATGTTTGGTGTTGATCATGTTCATGTTTCGTGAAGTTTTGATGTTTACAAGTTGATGAAAAAGTTGTTAAAATGTGTTATGTTATGCGTGAATTTTGATGATGATTATAAGGTTGATTTCTTTATGAGTTAATGAATCTTGATTGAGTTCTTGGTTGAGTTCTTGAATCTTGATTGAGTTCTTGGTTGAGTTCTTGAATCTTGATTGAGTTCTTGAAGTCTTGTTAAGTTCTTTATGAGTCTTGGATGAGTTTTTGGTCGAGTTTTGAAAGTTAAAGAAAGTTAAAGAAAATTAAAGAAAGTTAAAGAAAGTTAAAGAATGATATAGGAGGTTCCAAGATTTGTTGATTTACATGATATTCTTGAATCAAAGCGTAAGATGCAACTTAAGATTAACTAAGAATGTAAATTTCAGTTAAAGATTAGCTTGATTTTACTATTAGATGCCTAATCTTAGAGTAAGATTCTAAGAATTGGGTTAAGATGTTGCCCCTATCCTATCCGCGGTATTGGAATAGTTGGAGGTTTTACTATGTCGTCTCTTGATATGGATTTCCCGTAAGATGGGTTTCATGGGGTTGGGAGTAAGATTCTCAATCCTGGCATAATAGAAAGTTCGTTCGTGTAAGATGCGTTCGTACGTGCATAGTCCGGTCTAATATGTAAATGATTGCGCCAAAGTTTAAGATTGTTAATTAATGGTTAAAGTTAGTCAAGTCAACATTGTTGCTTATTGTTATTATAATTATTGATGTTATGGTATGTTGGTTCGCATGATTGTATGTTGTATGTTTGATTTGGTTGCTTGATTTATGATATGATCTTCTGTATCCCCGTTAGGGTGGGACAGTTATGTTACTCGCCGTTGACGGTGGACTGTTGTTTATTTTTCAGGTAATTCTGATGATGAGGTTCTTGCTTAGCTTTGGGTTGGGCGAGTGCCGATGTTATTTAGTACTTGTTTGTTGTTTTATGATTCTAGTATTAGACTATAGTAGTGATATTTGTATTTTCTAACTCTGACATTTATTTTGGAGTTAATGTTGTTCGTAGTAGTAGTGATGATATTTGGGTTTAGATATGTACAATCTTGTGGGTGTTGTACTTTTGGATTTAGCATATATTCAATTTGAGGTTTTGTTTTAATTTTTAAGTATGTTAGTATGTTAGAACTGACTATTCGACTCGTCGGTTTCTTCCGCGCCGGTTTAAGCGAGTCGGGTCCTCACACTTGTCGAGTCGTGTCGTGTCGAGCGGTTGAAGATCGCGCGTCTATCGGTTTATCGGTGATAAATTGAGCGGGTCTATCGGTTCATCGGTGATGAACTGAGCGGGGCAAGTCTTATGTGATTGTTTGTGAGTCAGAGTCGTGTCATGTCTATCGGTTGAAGACCGAGCGGGTCATGTCTATCGGTTTATCTGTGATAAACTGAGCGGGTCTATCGGTTCATCGGTGATGAACTGAGCGGGGCAAGTCCTTTGCTGTTAGTCTTGTTATCGGTTGTAGACCGAGTGGAGTCTTGATATTAATTTGATCTTGAGATGTCATGTTGATTGAGTTATGATGAATATGATTATGTTGTTTCCTCTGCGTAATTTTGATGTTGGTATTATATGTTGTTTGTACGTTAATGTTGTCCCTGTGTTTCTAACCCTATTATTGTATGTAATGTGGTCCTACTTCTAAGTAGGACAGTCTAGTTACTCGCTACTGATGGTGGACCCCCAAATTTTATTTTGCAGATAAGCAGTATAGAAGCTAGTAACAGGATGAGTTGATGAGCGTCTAGGCCCCTATTTTTATTTCCTACTTTTGCAATAGGTTTTTATTTCAGTTTTTAGGACTAGATTTCTGGTTTATTCAACCTATTGTAATTTGGGATTCCATTATTATTAATAAAAAGTATTACCTCCACGAGTTTAGTTATATTTTTACATTATAAATCGACTGGTAACTGCCTGTTTACGACGTTATCACTAATAACGTCGTTGCTAAAATGCGGGGTATTACACAACATATTTCTTTTTTTTTCTTTTTTTTTTCCTAAGTTTCCCGTCCTTACGGGTTTTCACCTTAGCGGAATTTTCTTTTAATATATATAAATATTTTTTTTTCTTTTTCTTTTTTTTCTTTTTTTTTTAATAATAATAAAAAATCAAAGGAAATATATTACAGTGCAATTAAAAAGTAAATAAATTACAAATTACTGAAAATTAAACTAGGTCTAAATACAAAATACTTGAAATGAAACTAAATGTACAAAAATAAAAACTAAAAACTAAAAAATTAAAATAAACTAAAAATAAAACTAATTAAAATATATATATACAAGTGATGTCTCTCCCCCACGCTTGTATCTGACATTGTCCTCAATGGAAGGAGAGAAAACCCCAAGAACCGTCAACTACGAACCAAAAGGACCTCCAAAATCACGGTTGCCCGATCTCCTAGCGGCCCGCGCCGCACGACGCTGACGAACCCTAAAGTCGATATCTGCAGAGGGGTCTTGAAATCCCGGGTTTTGAGACACGTAATGAGCATTCATGGCCGCAATCATGGATGTCATGGTAAACACGTTGTCGTCAACCTCGTCAATCTGCTCCTGCATCGAATCAAGTCGATGCTCTACCCTCTGAATCCGGTCAGCCCACATGCCGTGATCAGCAGGTACATGTTGCCCTGGAAAAAGTGGCGGACCCTGGTCATGGTCCTCATCTCTCTCATCCTCATCCTCATCTTCCTCACCCTCTTCTCTCTCAGGTGGGAACTCGACCGGAGCGCGTCCCATATCTTGTAAAACTGCCGCCCGATACTGCGGGTCAGGCGCAAGATAAAGATCATCATGGGCCGCGCCGTCAGCGATGGTGGTCCGTTGAACCTGCGGCAATGCTATGTATTTTGTGGACTTGGCCCCATAGAGCCAAACATGTCCGCCATTACGAGGCGAAGTCCACAACATAGATAGCTTGCCTAATTGATGGATAGAGTAGACATAAGATGTTCGACGCCCCCTATCATCAACAGAGCCCAACAGGGCCAACAACGGTCTCCCCTCATCATCAGTGGGATACGGTACCTCTAGATAGCTCCCCAAAATGGTAATCATACCCCCCATACTTATCTTCCCCCGGTCTTTCCTACCCAACTCCAAACAATTCTCCACAAAAATGCCTACCCAATCTGGGCACTCCAACCCACATGGAGTCAAAGACCATAAACATTTCAGCTCAAACCTCGGCAAGTTCGTTGGTTCACCTTGACAAAAAATGGTCATAGAAAGAAACCGGTGAACCAAACGAAGTGCCGGGTGGGGTAATGACTAACTCTTAACCCGACCGTGCCATACCAAACCATGAGTAATAAGACTGTAAAACGAGGTCGGGTCAAAGCCATCAGAAAGGAAATCATCATCGACCGCATAATCCCATCCAAATGCCTCCATGATTTCTTAATAGTAAAGCTTATGAACATCGTCATGGAGGTGGAAGGTAATGAATGGGCCTTCTTCATCTTGCCCTTTCTCTAGGGTCGCTAGGAATTTTAAGGTGGTCCGGATATATGTCGGGGCTCGCCTATGTAAAAATCCGCCCAATCCCCCTTTACTCAAGAGTTTCGCCACCGGACCCCTTAATCCCAATTCTTCTAGGTCTGTAGGGAGTAAAAATTTTGTTTCTTGGACATCCCTACCCGGTTTGGTTAGTTTAGCCCAAGTCTCTCTTTGTCCTCGATTAAGGTTTTGCAACCCCATTGTGTCAACTCTAGGACCCCTACTTGAACTACCTTCTCCTCTCACTCTTTTTCTTGGTGCCATTGACATGTAATAAGCAAGAGGAATTAACCAAAACCGACTAGAACAACCCAATCAACCAAATAACTAGCAACCCAAACACCTCAATTATCCAACAACTATCAACTACAAACCCAATTTCTATCAACAATTCAATGAATTAAGTGCACCACAACAATAAAAATTGATAAATTTCATAAATTAAACTAAGAAATAGTAAGAACACATGAAAATTCAACCCAAATCAAAGTAAAACAAAAGAAATTATGAGATTTACCCAAAACTTGATGAATTCAAGTATGTGGTGCCAAATATAGTTGTAGACATTTTTAAAAGCCTCCAAATAACAAGAATGAGCACCCAAAGGATCCAATTGAAGGCCAAAACGAAAATCCCCAAATTTCTAGGCTTTATACGAAAACCCTAGAATTTTCGTGAAAATGGTGGTTGTTTTTTGGATTTTGAAGTTAAAAAGTGGTTTTGGAGGGTTTTTTATGGAGAAATTGAAAGAAAAAGGACTTGGAATGTGTTTTAATGGAGGTTTGTACCAAGGAGGAAGAAGGAGAAGAAGAGAGAAGAAGAGAGAGAAAATCGCGAGTGAGAAGAGTGAAAGAAATGAATCGCGATTCTGGCAGATCTGAAATTATAATGTGATGCAGCTTTCGGTCGCGAGTCGTGGAGCACTCTCGCGAGTCCCGAGACACTACTGACTTGTATACCCAAAACTTCACTTTGCTCTTTTTTTTCCAGAGAACAATCGCGTGGTGCGACCCTTGCTCGCGAGTCGCGACCGTTTCTCGCGAGTCGCGACTGTTGCCCACGAGTCGCAATTTGTTTCTGCCCCAATTTGCATACTTCACACATTCCTCTTTTTTTTCACAGTGACTTGTCGCGACCCGCGACCCACCCTCGTGACTCGCGATTCTTCTCTGCCTCCACCACTTTTTTTTTCACATATGTTCATCGAGGTCACTTGACGGGATTCTTGCTCGAACCTCTAGTAAACCATCACCTATACAAAAAAAAAAAAACACACGACATTAAAAGGTTCTAACTAAAAATCAAGAAAAATTACTATAATAAAGCTCGGGTTGCCTCCCGAGAAGCTCCATTTATTTAACGTCGTTAGCAAGACACACCCATTTATTTAACGTCGTTGGCACGACGATGCATCTCCGGTGAACTTACTCATACACCAGATCCTCTAAGCTCACGCTTCCATTGTTCACGGCTTGAAAGCCCTCATGATATATTTTCAAGCGTTGGTCATTCACTTTGAATGCCTTTGA
Source organism: Salicornia ramosissima (assembly GCA_951394345.1). Classification (NCBI taxonomy): domain Eukaryota; kingdom Viridiplantae; phylum Streptophyta; class Magnoliopsida; order Caryophyllales; family Amaranthaceae; genus Salicornia; species Salicornia ramosissima. The sequence continues at coordinate 28,365,489 of OX596236.1, read as the reverse complement.
AGTAGCCTCGCTTGATATCTCCACTGCCCCATGAGGGTACACCTTTTTTACCACAAACGGTCCAACCCATCGTGACCGTAACTTACCCGGAAACAATCTCAGACGTGATTGGAACAGAAGGACTTTCTGTCCTTCCTCAAAATCCTTTCTCATTATCATTTTGTCATGCCATGCCTTTGTCTTTGCTTTGTAGATCGCGGCATTCTCATAGGACTCGTTCCTTATCTCCTCCAGCTCAGAAATTTGCAACTTCCGATGCAAACCAGCTTCATCAAGATTCATGTTAAAACTCTTCACCGCCCAGTAGGCCTTATGCTCGAGCTCGACCGGAAGATGGCAAGGCTTATCAAACACCAACCGGTATGGAGACATTCCGACGGGGGTTTTGTAAGCAGTGCGGTATGCCCATAGTGCGTCATCGAGCCTCAAACTCCAGTCGTTCCTATTCGGATTGACTGTCTTCTCAAGAATAGATTTCACCTCTCTGTTGGACACTTCAGCTTGTCCATTGCTCTGTGGATGATACGCAGTAGATGTCTTATGCGTAACATGGTATTTCTTCAGCAAAGCTCCAATGGTTCGATTACAGAAATGAGTTCCCTTATCACTCATCAAAGCTCGTGGAATGCCAAACCTGGAAAATATGTTAGCTTTGATAAAATCTGCAACCACTTTCGAGTCATTAGTTCTAGTGGGCTTTGCTTCCACCCACTTTGAAACATAATCCAAAGCAAGCAATATATACATATAACCAAAAGAGGTTGGAAACGGCCCCATATAGTCCATGCCCCAAACATCAAAAATCTCACAGAATAAAATTGAGTTTTGCGGCATTTCATTCTTTTGGGATATATTCCCAACTCTTTGGCAGTTATCACAAGATTTACAGAAAAAATATGCATCCTTATTCAACGAAGGCCAATAAAATCCACAATCCATTACCTTTCGTGTTGTTCTTTTGGCCCCCAAAGTGACCTCCATAAGCATATGAGTGACAAAAAGTAAGAATAGAAGTCACCTCATTATCTGAAATACATCTCCGAATCACTTGGTCAGCGCAATGCTTCCACAAATACGGGTCATCCCAAACATAATGTTTCGAATCACTTCGAAGTTTATCACGTTGGGCCTTTGAAAAATGGTGCGGAAACTGACCCGAGACAAGGTAATTCACCATATCAGCATAACACGGATGCAAGTCACTAAGAGCAAACAACCGCTCATCAGGAAATTCATCCCTAATAGGCTCCTTTTCATAACTCGATTCCAAGACATGGGACGACACCAATCTACTCAAGTGATCAGCCACCAAGTTCTCGGTACCCTTCTTGTCTTTCAGCTCAATATTAAACTCACTTAAGAGCAAGATCCATCTAATCAATCTCAGCTTGGCGTCTTTCTTCGTCATCAAGTAACGAAGAGCTGCATGATCAGTATACACAATAACTTTTGTACCAAGCAAGTAAGAACGAAATTTTTCTAAAGAAAATACCACCGCCAATAACTCTTTTTCAGTTGTTGAATAATTGCGCTGAGCTTTATTCAGAGTCATCGAGGCATAGTATATGGCATGAGGTGCTCTCCCCACCCTTTGACCTAGTGCCGCTCCTATGGCATAGTCACTGGCATCACACATAATCTCAAAGGGAAGAGACCAATCGGGGGGCTGAATAATCGGGGCTGAAACGAGCATCCCATTCAAAGAATCGAAGGCTCTCTGGCACTGGTACCCTACTACAAACTCGACATCCTTTTGCAATAGCTTGCACAACGGAGAAGCTATCTTAGAAAAATCTTTGATAAACCTGCGATAAAAACCTGCATGTCCTAAAAAAAACGCACATCACGCACATTAGTAGGGTAAGGCATAGACTGTATAGTATCAATCTTAGCTTTGTCCACCTGCATACCCTTAGCTGAAACAACATGACCCAACACAATACCTTGTTCGACCATAAAATGACATTTTTCAGAATTTAACAAAAGGTTAGTATCAATACATCTTTTAAGAACTAGTGTCAGGTGGTGTAAACAACTATCAAAAGCGTCTCCATGGACAGTGAAGTCATCCATGAAGACCTCTACAAAATGTTCAACGAACTCAGAAAATATACTTACCATGCACCTTTGAAAGGTGGCGGGAGCATTGCACAAGCCAAAAGGCATACGCCTATAAGCAAATGTACCAAAAGGACAAGTAAAAGTGGTCTTTTCCTGATCCTCGGGTGCAATCGTCACATGGTAGTACCCTGAATAACCATCTAAGAAACAGTAAAAAGCATGTCCAGCAAGCCTTTCTACCATTTGATCAATAAAGGGAAGGGGAAAGTGATCCTTTCGGGTCACCGCATTCAGTCTGCGATAATCAATACAAACCCTCCACCCGTTTTGGACACGAGTGGGGACAAGATCACCTGCTTTGTTCTCAACAACAGTTACTCCAGATTTTTTAAGTAAAACTTGAGTGGGACTCACCCACTTGTTATCTGATATTGGATAAATCATACCTGCCTGAAGCATTTTTAGTATCTCTTCCTTCACCACCTCCATCATAGGTGGATTCAATCGGCGTTGAGGTTGCCGTACCGGTTTCGCTTCATCCTCAGAAGGATCCTATGCATACAAGTAGTTGGGCTTATGCCTTTGATATCGGCAATCGTCCAACCTATCGCTTCTTTGTGCTCTTTGAGGACCTCAATGAGCTGACTCTCCTGTTCCTTGGTGAGTTGACTCGAAATCAAAACCGGCAATGAATTTTTGTCACCAAGGAAAGCATACTTCAAGTTATCAGGTAAAGCTTTCAGTTCCAAGTTAGGTGCCTGCAAAACAAATGGCAAAAGCTTTGTGCTAGGCACGATAAGTGGTATAGGCTCCCAATGAGGAGGAACAAGTGGTTGTTCGGAATGGTCATCTAATACCTGCATTAGTTCCTGCAAGTTAGCGCTCAAAACATATTCAATTTTATTATCATCGAAAGAATGTTCTAAGGCCACATGAAGATCATCATCATTATCCATATCAAAAGCATGTTGAGCTGCTATATCAATCGTATCAACAGAATAGCACGAATGATCATCAATAGGGAATTTCATGGAGTTGTAAATATTAAATTCAATTTTGTCTCCATCAAATTCCATACTAAGAGTTCCATTATGCACATCAATCTTAGTCTTAGCAGTTTTTAAAAATGGTTGTCCTAACAAAATAGGGGTCGCATGCTTGTCATGTTCCATTTCAATCACATAAAAGTCAGCTGGAAAAATCAATTGCCCTACTTTAACTAACACGTCCTCCACTATCCCCTTAGGGTAAGCATTGGAACAGTCAACTAACTGAATAACTACACTTGTCTCATGTAATGAACCTAACTTCAACGACTTAAACAAAGAGTATGGAATCACATTTATCGAAGCCCCTAAGTCTAGCATAGCTTTTTGATACATAGTATCACCTATAGTACAGGGTATCGTAAACATTCCAGGATCACTGCATTTAGGAGGCAGTTTACTCTGGAACATAGCAAACACATGTTGTAACGACCCGTATTTTAGCAGCGTTGTTTTCGGAGAAAACAACAATAAAGATCATTATTAACTAAAAACCTTTATTAGCAGATTCATTAATTACAGCGGAAGCTCTAAACTTAATTCATATTATTCAAATAAACCATTAAATAATCCAAAATTAATAAGATTCCAAAGTCCATTATTACTACAAATAAGGAAAAGTCCACTAATAATAATAATACAAAGGCTAGAAATGGTCATCAGGATAAACTACTAAGCTATCTTGCTCACAATCCCAGCCCTTGCGTAACTCAATCAGTCATCACCTGTACCTGAAAAGGATTTTGGGGTCCACAGTCAGTGGTGAGTAATTAGATTGTTCTACTTAATCAGTAGAACACAATTAGAAATATAATAATTAGAACAGATCAACCAAACGGTCCACAAGTCATCAAGAAATCATACTTAAACAACATCGTTCAAGTACGCAGTGGAAACATTCATAATAACATAATAAACCGAGACCTTCCGATTAACTTATTCAGTTCTAGACTTCCTGACACCACTATTGACTTTTCAGTTCTATTCCGTTCAAGTGCTAATCCGTGACCAGTCATATGCTCGTAAGGGGTCAACCACGAAGATCTACTTCCCCCAACTTTCCTTGTCTCATGCCGGGTCAACCACATTTGATCTACTTCCCGAGCACTGGGATCCAGAACTGTCACAAATCCAAAGATAGGACAGTGGCTTCGACTATACCTATGTTCATGGCACTTTAGCCACTAGATAGGCGGTCACTTCATAGTTAATCATCTTTTCCATATTACAATTCTGTTCTCAATTCTAGTTCACAATTCAATCCTTTATTGACACAACTTGACTTCTAATCAATTCTAGTTCATCTTAACTTGACCCAAAACTCTAGTTCCAAGACTTGTACCACACGACATTTCCAATAGTAAAACAATAATTAAATCAATTCCTTAAATAATCATATAAACAATTTAATAAATCAATTAAATAAACAAATAATCATATAAACTAACAATCATCAACAAATATTGCTTAAAACAAGATAAAATCCTCTTTTTCATATTTTGAGCCACTCGACATTCTTCTCTAAAATAACCAAAGTTGACACTTTAAATTAATTAAACACAATTATCAACAATTAATCATATAACTTAATAATAAATCCAGAAATCATGCTTTAAACATCAAATCATCAAGTTTGGACCAAAACAAGATCAAAATCAAACCTTTAACACACCTATACTACACGGCTATTCAAGGCTATACAATAATAGCAAGATCAATTTCAAGAACCTAACATAACATGATTAAATCAAAGATTAAATATAAGATTTATCATCAAACATTAGTATTAGATCAAGATTTCAATAAAAGATCAAGATTATAACATAGAGTGTAAGCTTTTATCAAAATAAACACTCGAATGGCCCTTGTTATACACGGCCTAAAATTCATTCATGTTCAACAATTAATTTCATCAATCTAATCTAGCAAGAATTATAAAACAAGCATGTAATTATAAATAAACAAGTAAAATAATTCAATTAAACATCATGATTACATATGTATACCACTCGACATTTCTCATGCTAGGCCAACAATTAATTCAAAACATATTCTACACAATTCTAATCAATTCTATATAGTTCTAAACCTATTCTAAATATGATCAATCCTATTCTAAACATTATATAACTAATCTATCCTATTGATTAAATAAAGCAATCTAATTACCTTTGATTTGGAGTATGGTGTTCGAACTTCAAGGAAGGCAAGATACGGTTTCTTGGTTTCCTTAAGCTTCTTGTTTCAATCTTTGAGGGTTGGAACAATAGGGAAAAATTAGGGATAATTAGTGATTTCAGTTGTAGCAAGGATTGAGAGGTTAGTAGTAAATAGAAGTATCTTTTATTTCTTTTCTTGGTTGGCCGGTTATAATGAAGAATCAAGAGGGGTTCTTGGCTCCTAAATCTTAGTAGAGTAGTTAGGATAAAAATTGGTTTTTTGGAATCTGGTCAAACATAGATATGATTTATTATTTTAGCTTGAAAAGGAATTAAATAATTTGAAGGAGAATGTAAGGGAGGCCGTGGGGTATCATAAGGAGGATGAGTGTTATTGGCTTCCTAAAATCTAGTAGTCAAAGTAGAAGTTGGGATAAAAACAGGATTTTTAGGAAAAGGTCAAAATAGATATAAGTTAGTAATATTGGTGGAAATAAGTTAAATAAATCAATTAAAGGGAAAAAGAAACAAGGGGTCGTGAGGTGTAGAGAAAGGGGAAAGGAATTGGGCTTGGGTCTTAGCATGACAAGGGGAAAAGGTTTGGGACAGGATAAAATAATTAGATTGCTACAATTAATTTAATAATTAATTAAATAATAATCAATTAAATAATTAATTAATTAAGAAAAATTTAAAATATCCCGAAATTTCGGGGTATTACACATGTTCGCTAACTTTTACTTTTTCAGTTCCTTTCAGTCTTTGCATTCTTTTAGCAGTGCATAATTCTTTCAAAAATTTTGCATACCGAGGAATTTGTTTCAAAGCATCTAAAAGGGGAATGTTTACCTCACACTTACGAAAGATCTCGTAGATGTCCTTATTGCTCTCCGATCGCCTTCTGTCTTTCAATGCCTCAGGAAACGGTGGAATAGGATCATATGAAGGAAACTGTGGGCTTTTGCTCTTCACCTCGCTTGGAGGTGGTATGACATCAGTATCGGGCACTGGCTCACGAGCTAGGATCTCAGTTTCGAGCTCTTGGTCTCGAAGTATTGTCTTCTCATTGCCTTGAATCTCCTTGCCACTCCTCAATGTGATAGCACTAGCATTAGCAGGCCTAGGATTAAGCTCCGTTTGAGATGGTAGCTTACTTGAATCTCTAGCCTCTAGTCTTGTAACCGCCCCAGAAATCTAACTCATTTGGCCTTCCAAGTTCTTTATGCTCGATCTAGCTTCTTCTTGAAATTGTATCATGTTACCTTGCATGGAAGTAACATTTATTGTTAAGGCATTGATCATGTCCTCAGTCGACATGCTAGAACTCGGACCTTGGCCTTGAGTCCTCTGAAATGGTTGTTGGGGTCGATTGTATGGTTGTTGTTGTGGTTTTTGATATTGATGTTGTTGTGGATATTTTTGATTCTGTTGCTGATACTGGCTCCCCTGAGCATTGCCATACCTCATATTCGGATGATCTTTCCAACCCGGGTTAAAAGTATTGGAGTACGGGTCATATCTCTTTTGCACTCCTTGACCTTGGAAACCAATAGCTTTAACTTCTTCGCTATCTTCTTCTTGTAAATGGGGGCAAGAATCAGTAGGATGGTCGGAGGCACAAATCTCACAAGATTTCACATGTTGAACTTTGCTTTTCGTCATAAGTTCTTGCATCATTGAGGTTAGAGTCTGCATTTGATCCTCAAGTTTCAGGACACCTGAACTAGAACCCCGTTCGCTTTGCCTCGCATGGTTAGACCGTCCATTCAACTACCTAGAGCCATCAGCCAACTCTTTAATGAGAACCCGAGCAGAAGTTGGAGTCTTATTTGTGAACGACCCCCCGCTAGCGGCATTGACCATTCGCACATCTTCATCAGAAAGACCATTATAGAAGTATAGAATGAGATCTTCCTCTGAATATCCATGATACGGACAACTGGCACATAATCTTTTAAACCTTTCCCAGTATTCATAGAAAGACTCATCACCTCTTTGCTCGATGTTACTGATTTCTTTCTTTAGAGTGGATAATTTAGAAGCTGGAAAGAACTTCTCTAAGAACCGTCTCTTCATCGCACCCCATGTTGAAATGCAATTAGGAGGAAGATAGTACAACCAATCTTTGGCCCCGTCCTTTAAAGAAAAAGGAAATGCCCTCAGCTTTATCTGCTCTTCGGTAACCCCATTAGGTTTCATGCTTGTGCACACAACATGAAATTCAGACAAATGCTTGTTCGGATCCTCTCGACTCAACCCATGAAAGGATGGTAGCTAATGTATCAACCCTGACTTCAACTCAAATGTAGTGCGCTGATCAAGAGCCGGAAATGTAATGCAAAAGGGTTAATTCCAAATCTGTATCGTACTGCAAAGGTTCTTGGTTAGGAGCATGGGTATGCACCATACACAAAGAAAAGTAGTAAAATCACTCAAGCTTAATACCAATTACACAAGTAACACAGAGGTTCCCCGGCAACGGCGCCAAAATTTGGCAGGCCTTTGTCGTATGCCAAAACCAAATATAATTCTCTTACTTTCTAATACAACTAAATGTATCAGGGAAGCAAGGTTCGTATCCACAGGGAACTAGGATTACTTAAATGTACTTGAATTAAACTAAAATGAAATAAACTAAAATGGTAAAAAGAGGGGGTTTATGAATTTGTTAAGCTAATGATTAAACTAATTCAGAGACTCAATAAAAACAATGGAATTGATTTAGAATAAATTCGTTCAACAATCGGTTAATTAGAAATCAAAGAAGGAGGTCTTGGATCCGATTAATATCCACTTCCGACTAGAGTATCGATCATCGGAAACAACTCAAAATCTATAATCTTGATTACCTAATGTGAAGAGTAAATCTTCTAATCTCCTTATGATTAGCTAAGTAGTAAAATTTCCAATACTACAAAACTCTTATTCAAAGACAACCTAGAAGATCGGCTTCTAAGTTCAATCCGAGAATAGCATTAAGAGAAGAGAACATTAAGATCGTTTATGTTAAAAAAGCTTTTAACATATAACAACACACTTGAATTCTTAAGGAGAAATAAGGATGTAGCACATCCAAACCAAACCCTAACTTGCTACTAATTGACAAGGGATTTCCTTAGCAAGGCAAATCACAAATCTAGCAATAATTTATCAACACAACAATACTAGTAGTACTCCTAGCAAGCTATGCAACAAACCAACATATTCAAACATGAAAAACAAGTGATAATCAAATATAAATAAAGAGTAGAATTCTCACAATACAATAGAGGAAGCTTCAATAAATCTTCACCAAGATAAAGTTTAAGCTACAAGCTTCATGGAAAACAAAATACACAAAACTTTGAAGCTCATCCAAAGAGAAAAAATGGTGAGAAGCTAAGTAGAGAGGAAGGAGTTGTGTAAATAATTCTAAGTGTGAAAGTAGCATATGATTCACCCTTCTTAACCTCTCTCCCAACTTATTACTTCCCTCCCTACGTGCCTCAACATTCAACCAATCAAAACAAAAGAAAACAAGCCAACTTGCAAGAGAAGAAAACAAAACAACAGCCACCGCAAAGGGGTCGCGACTCGCGAGAAGCTACTGACCCTATTTTGCTCTGCCCTGCTCTGCTCTAGTGAGGCACCCCAAGGCTGGGTCGCGGCTCGCGAGGGGGCCCTAGTCTCGTTGCTCTTCAGTTGCTTCTTTGCTCTAAAACGCAATCCCGGGCAATCATCGAAGCAATACCAATCCAAAACCAATAATACATAATAATCGAGGGAATATGGGTACAAAAGGAACCAAAATTCCTAAACCCTATAAATACCTAAAGGATTCTAAAATCCAGAAACTATCTAAATAATAAACAAAAAGGAAAACAAATCCTTCTAAAAATAGCGTATAACTTGGACACATCACACGTACCAGAATCCGACATGGATACACATCTAGTCCTAAAGGGTTCTCCTAAAAGGGAAAAGTATTCTATCCTAAAAGTTAGTAAAAAGCATTGAAAATTGTGCGGACTCGAGACTCTAAAGGAAAGAAAAGTCACTATAAGGATTCCCCTAGTTTCGTCATCGAGAGACGACTAAACCTAGAAAAAGAAACAGGGATAAAAGAAAATAAACTACGAAAAGAAGCTACATGCAAAAATGGAGAAAAATAAAAGAAAATCAACTACGAAAATAAACTAATATGCAAAAAAAAAAAATCTAATAAAAATAAACCTAAGGAAAATAAGAAAAGGAAAATAAACTACGAAAATAAACTAATATGCAAAGCACTAAAATGCATTTGGATTTTCAAAACGGGAGCAGGACCTGGAAATTGCCCCAATGACCTAAAAAAATTATCACACCACACTATGAAACACAACCACAAGAAGCACAAATCAAACATACCCCAAGAGCAGCTCCCCAAAGCTAGCTCCTCTATCCCAAGACCACGACTACGAGAACACATAAGCATTCTAAACCCCCAGGTTCACTTAAATATAAGTGAGAACTTACCTATAGAGGACATGATTCGGTTTGTTGGGAAACCTGTAGTCCAGGTGCACCATTGACACTACTAAAGCGCCTTTAACGCTACCGAAATCATGCCTCGATCGAGGCTCTAGTGCTTCACCCTCACTAGCTATGGGTCCTACTAAACAAAAAAAGTAACCGGACCCAAAGGGTATAAACCCCCCCCCCCCAATCTAGGACGAAAGCATCGTCCCGAGGCTGTGGGTGGAGAGGTCTAGATGATAGGGTCATCAAGAGGGCGGGGGAGGGAAGGGTGTCTGAAGAAATGACCTTCCGACACATGGTAGTCGTACATCTGGTCTGTCTGTATACGGAGACGGTTCCAGTCAGAACACATCTCCGTAATGTTAGAATTAATGGACTGAAAGGCAGCGTTCTTCTCCTGGGACAGGGCCTCAAAGGCGGCCACAAAGAAAAATTGTGGCTGGGGTGGTATGGGTTGTGCTTATGGTGGTTGGGGTGTTGGTTGTTCGACTTCCTCATGAACACCCGCCCCTGAAATAAGTCTATGTCGCGCTGGGCTACAGGCTCCGCAGGGATTATAAATGGGTTTTCCCGATCTAACCTGGTTATCTTGGGATTAGGCAAGTAGTGGTGATGTCTCTCGCGGACAAGGACACTTAGCGTGTCGTCGCGGCTGGTGTTCTTGATGAAAGCTTGGTTGAGGAAGTCATATTTGTTAAAATACTGGGTTTCAGAAAAATTTTCCAACTGGTCAATGTAATACGAGTACCCCAATTTCCTAGCTATAATGGTCATAAAGCCGCTCAAGCTGATATCAGCGGTCATCTTGGGGTCTCTTGTCTGGGCAAGCATAAGCTTGACCAACAAGTGACCCGTGTTCACCTTACCCTTCGGAGATGGAATTGTTTCTAAGTAAATACAAAGCAACTCGTCCTTGTTGATTTTCCCAACCTTCTTTTTGGAGAAGATTGACTAGGTCAACAACCTATGGAATAGTCGTAGGGCAAGGTGATGGATGGCGCTGGCGACCGTCCAGGTAGAGTCAAAACAATCCTCACCTGTAATCGCATGCCAAAAGGCAAGCAGGTTAAAGTTAGGAAAGTTTTTAGCACTAAAATCGATGATGGGGTGGTTCGGGTCACAACCTAGAAATATATTAAGCTGGGAAATGGTAATGGTATGGTAGTCATTGAACAATCGGAAAGACAGTTGGTATTCCGGTACATCAGTGGTGGACGCTATTTCGGTGTTGGTCAAAGTACTAAGGAACTCACAGGCCAAGGGTGGGTAAGTGTAATCGGCCATGTTAGGATCAGTCAAATTTTAGCACCCGAAGTTTGTGAACAGGGTTCTCATTTCCCTGGTGATCTGCAATGCCAGACAAGGGCGTGCATCATAGAATCGGGTAGGGCGAAATGTCTGCCTCATGAGGTTGTCATACTTGGCCCTATTGGCCTATGGAATCCTAGTGGGGGTGATGGTTGTGGTGCATCATCCTGTTGGTTTGGGTCTGAGGTACCGGGTCTGTCATTCCTCTTCTTTTTACGGTGCTCAGACATGATTAAGCAAATTAGTTCCAAAAACTAACTAAAAAAAATTCAGCTAGATTACTTCCCTAACTAGTCAATGAACAAGAGGCCTAAACCCAAGTGCCTCAAGTTCACAAATTCACAACAGAAAAAAATCGCCAACACAACTCCAAGTCATAAAATTCAACCAACAAAAAACAAAACAACAGTCCAAGACTATAAAAAGTGACTCAAAAATCAACAAAACAATTGCAAAATAAAAATGAAAACCTAAGATTCGAACTAATTTAAAATAACAAAGTAAGAAATTTAAGGTTTCAGAAAATACCCAAGTAGAGTACGAAAATAATCTAGATGAAGCCTCCTTGTTGTAATTGTTGAAGAAAAGAGCCCAAAAGTAACATAAGAACCATGCCTTGTTCGTGTTTCCCTTTTTTTTTAAATTCGAACCTAGGGTTCGAATTTGTGGCGAGAAAAACAAAGAGAGATGTGATGGAATGGAAAAAATGGCGTAATGGAGTGAAGAGGATGATGAATGATGGTGTTTCAGAGAGATTTGAGTGATTTTGATTGAGAATTGAGTGAGTTTGAGAGTTAGGGTTTGAGAGAAAAATTGGAGATAATTCGAGTTTGTGAATGATATTCATGAAAAATGACAGAAATCTGAGCTCTGAGTTTTTATATTAATCGACCTCAGCGGCCGCTGACTTACGCCAAGCGGCCGCTGCCCAATTTTTTTATTTTTCTGGTATTTTCAAAGAGCCCCATAAGCGGGCGCTGAAAACGGGCCAGCGCCCGCTGCAACCAAATTTTTTTGCTACTGGAAAAAATGAAAAATGAGGCTCAGCGGGCGCTGATTATGGGCCAACGCCCGCTGTAACAAAAATTTTGGTTTCTGGAAGTTTCTGACCTGCCTCATCAGTAGCCGCTGAATTTGGGCCAGCGCTCGCTGCAACCAAAAAATTTGCTACGAGAAGAATTTGAGCATTGTGCAAGCGAGCGCTGATGGAATTCCAGCGGCCGCTGCACATGAACTGTAGCCAATTTTTGCAGCAGATTAAATCCAAAAATTGCACCTGAATTTCAGGCTTAGAACATCTTCTCAATCCATCCACAATCCATCCATTGCATCCATTCAGTCATTGATTTCAAAAAGCAGAAAGTGGAGGAGTTCAGTTCTACAAAATATTATATTAAAAAGTAAGAATAAGCATTAAAATTCATTAATGAAAGGGGGGAAGCGGGGGAAGAAACGGTAACAGTAGAGGCATAGAACCATTTTGAACATGGTGGTAAGGAAAAACCGGCTGACCAATAGAGTCGATTGATTTTGAACCTTGTGGGGCAGCTGAAGTTACCCATGTTGCATTGGGAGCTCCTCCTATGTATGTAGCTTGGCCACCAAAACCAACTAAACAATCTACACAGCAACACGATTTATGCTGCAATAAATAAATATTTTAACATTATAAAAGAGTTTTCTCACAAATCTTATTATTTATTTTTATTATTCAACCCCAAGTATAATACATCAAATGAACTGTAAAACACTATAGAATAATCATCAACAAAACAAATCCAGGTCACAAAGTAAAAAAACAAGGACTGATCATAACGGAAAAAAATCACCCTAAAGCATATGATACAGTTAATCCGGTAGATTCCCCCTTACTTGAGCAGCCTTGCCTTTGCCCTGTTTATTCTTTACTTTATTGTCAGAATTATTCTCCACACACGACAAGTAACGCTTCTCCCTTTTTCTATGCGGTTTCTTCTTCGATGGCGGATCCCTTATAATTACATAAGGAGGAGCAACACAAGGCTGTTGATGGGTGGCCGATCCATCTACCAAGCCTTATTATTGTCTACTGGTGTCCTCGTGAATGTGGGCCGAAGACATGGTGAATCATCGCTCGGCGTTGCTGCATTTCCAACAGCCCATGCCACATCATTGGGTGGCGCACAGCCACCAGAAGAGGGAGTGCATTGTGTGTTATTAAGGTAATTCAAATGGCCCGAAGATGGAGTACATTGTGTCTTATAAAGATCCATTCGAGTTTCTTCGACCGCCTATCATGAATCATACCCTTCGTCTTCTGAATCATATCAAGAACAATTTCAGTCTCACCGTCATCGGCGGAAGCTTCTAAACATAGAGGATCGAACTCGACTTACATCCGATCATACCTTTTCACATCATTTGTCTTACTCGGGTCATAGTAGGCAACCTTCACCATTGTATGCTTTCGCTTTAAGTCATTCCTCCAACGATTCAAGATGTACTTATTTGGAATCTCAGACACAACTTCGACATCATACACAACTATCATGTGCCTACATATAATCCCCCTACTCCCAAATAGCTTACAACTACATGATGCTTCCTTCGATTCTCTGTTGTAGAGAACCTCATACATCCTTCGCTTCTCCGTTGCTATCTCCTTCCGTGTCTCCTTCTTGAAGGTGTACACTCTATCTAGGAAAACGAATTCAAAGTTCACAGTACTAATCTCCTTCGTTGAGAAAATTCTCACATAAATATTTTTGGTACGCTCCACCTGAACCTCACTTAGTTTTGCAGCCGTGTAGTACTTCCTAAAAGTACGCTCCAGTGGAAAAGTGGTAACCAAATTCTGGTTGAACCTAAGTGAATCAGCATCCGCTTGCCTCTCATCATTTGCATAGCACTCAAGCGCTTTTATGTACTGTTACACAAACTCGAACAGTTTGGTCTTCTTCGACATATACCCATCAAAGAAACTGTTAATACTTTCCGATCACTGCGTGCTCTTCATCCCAGTCCAAAAAATGTGGTTCATGTATGCTGGAACCCACATTTCTCTTTCGGAAAAAAGACCTGTACAATAATAACCATTATCTTCATGAATGTTAATAAAATAAAATGTATTATTAAAACAAGAACCAAATAACATAATAATTGCGTAATTACCTGAAAGCCATTCATTGTCACCAAGATTATACTTCCGTATAATAGAATTCCATGTGCAGTAAGTTTCTTAGTAAACTTCATAGGTCTCATATGCAGTATGACTATCGTATATTGCATTAAGCAACTCAATCTTCATAGGTCTCATATGCAGTAAGTTTCTTAGTAAACTTCATAGTGATGTGCCATAGGCACCATCTGTGCCTTGTTTCAGGAAATGCTTTTGCCACAGGCTTCCTTATAGCTGCATCCTGGTCGGTCAAAAATCCATCAGGAGCTTACCTCCCATGCAAGACAACCAGGTCTCAAACACCCACTGAAAATTCTCAGCATCCTCGTGCGAAACCAACGCGCATCCCAGCAGTATACTCTGCCCATGGTGACTCACCCCGACAAAGTTTGCAAACGGTAACTCATACTCGTTTGTGATGTAGATCGAAACAAACGTCACAACAACTCCAAAGTCACCATATGCAGACTATAGGGGTCATTTTTACCCGGCCGCCTACGTCATGAGTCGTTTGAATGTTCGTTAACGCCGTACGTGAATACGGACTAGTAGGAGTCGCCACCGTGCGTTTATACGGTCCACGGACACCGAAGAAGTACCGAAAGCCAGGAGCAATCGGCCATATATGGTCGTGCACCAAAGTATGGGTTCGGGGACAGGTTACGAGCCAATCGTGCATTGGGCCCGCCCGCCTGCAAGCGGTCTCTACCAGATCTCTTTTGTAAGATCATTGTTCAATTTCAGAGCAACATAGATAACTCAATTTTACCCCTAATTTGCGAATTACTAAGTCGGTTCAGATTAATGCACAAATTAGCCTAAAATTGTTTTGTGACCACTTTGAAATTAATCAATATTATAACACTAGAATGAGTCCAAAAGTCCGAAAGAGAAATCAAGATTTAAATCATATAAATCACATAAAAAAGAAATTCAACATGATGATGGCATGGGAAAATGCGAAAGTACCTCGAATCCCGTGTAATTAGATTAGTAAAATAAAAAATAAAAAAAAGCTACATGGAACGACATGAAATATGCAAAAGAAATGGGATGACATGGATTAAAAATCAAGAAAAGGCTACATGAATTAAAATGGATTAACACAAACAAAAAAGCAAAAACGCATGTCATCATGATGAACGCGAGTCATAAATTAAAATGAAAATTAAAAGAAAACAAAGCATATTGACATTGAATAGAAAAGGGTCACAAAAATGTGTACCGGAGTGTGCGATGGTCGATTACGGCCTTGAGATTAGCACGCCAAATGCCGAGATCAGTTATTACAAATGCCTGAAATGTGTTTATATGTGTTTGAAATTGATTTTGACTGAGTTTTGAGATGTTTTTTAAGAGAGAGGATATGTAGTAGAGAGAAGAGCAGAAAGGATTAAGTTAGAATGTTGTGAATGTTGTTATGAAAAGCCGGACAGAGGGTCGTATTTATAGGCAAACAGAGGCAAAAATTGACCCCGGAGGACACCAGACATGCCCGCCTCGGCGCAGGTCCAGTTACATGACCTGCTTCTAGACGCAGGTCAGTATTTATGACTTGCGCCTAGACGCAGGTCCATATTACAGGATATTATGCGGGTCCAGCTATGTCCGGGTCGATTTTTTTTTGCTTATTTTGCGCGTGATTCTCCGAGATATTATGCGATTATTATACGATTACGGGAATTATTGGATGATTACGTAATATTATCGTAATATTTGGGATTCTTGGAGATTCCGCGAGGTTCCAGAATAATCCGGGCAATTCTAGACTGTTCTCGAACCGTTTTCGGGTTTTTCGGACTATTTTGAAAAAATACGCTAAAAATGCAAAAAAAATATGGAAAAATATGGAAAAAAAATCTAGAAAAATGTAAATGAGTGAAAAGTAGAGAAAACGTTGATGATGCGGGTGTGAAATTACGAAAATTTCCCTAAGAATGGAAAATGCTTCAAAAATTTATATAAATTATATAAAAAATCTGAAAATTATGGAAAAATTACCAAAAATTCTAGAAAAATGTAATTAACCTAAAAAAATTATTTGATGCAATTTAAAGTGACTAAAATTCCCTTAGGAAATAAATATGCATGAAAAATAATAAAAATAAATTAATAAAAATCCTAAAAAATGTCCGAAAAATCCTACAACGAGTCGTGAGCCTCTAAAACGCCTATAAATGGTGTGAGGGTGGTATGAGAGGGGTAAAGAGGTGACATTTTGGCATTCTAGCTCAAGATCGGACCTGTGCAACATGGTACATTCATCATAGACCATTGGGAGCTAACTGAGATGCCAGAATTAAGTGTCTACACAGACATGCTTCTCGCATCCACCCAAATCACATCCTTCAATCGATCCCACTCATCCAAACGGTAAGCATGAAAGAATTGCGGATTATCAGAACTCATTCTATTTAGGTACGAGTACATGGCCTTCGCATCACCACCTTCCAACCGAAGCCTCCTATCTTTAGCTAACTCATTCCTAAGATCTCTTTGAGTAAGTGCAAGGTTATCATAACCATTCATCTTTGAGTGAATCTGGGAAATTTTAACCCCTCCGCCGTAGTAGTCATTGAACAACCTCCTCTTAATTGTTGGGTTCCATTCATCTTGTCGATAACAAGGTATATACTTGCTCCTTGATGGGGTGGGGTTGTGATTCTGATGCTCAAGCTCCAACTTCTTTATAGTCCATACCCCTGCGCAATACGTACACCATCATAGTTTGCACCTGTTTGCCTTCGCACACCACTCTGGTCTTGGATCACAAGATCCTTTACTGCATGCTCTTCACTAGCATGCTCTTGCATCACAACATCCTTTATTGCAGTTTTGGACCTAGTACTTGCTGCAGGTGCATCCAACCCCCACATCTCACACCTCCATGTCACATTACGGTATTGTTTGGTTTGCTTCCCAACCCGCTGCCTATATCCAGCCCCCACCCTTACAACTGCGAAACATGTCTGCTTCGTGTAGCACCGAAAATATGTGTCTACCTCCTGCCAAGATTCATATACCATACCTGTAATGACCCAGATTTTATCGGTATTTTTGCCGGTAATTATATGTGTAATTATGTGTTTATTTGCTAGTTCAAAATTTATTTTGAACTATTTATTTTAATTTTTATGTGAATAATTTCGATTTAATCGAAATGTTTTATTTCTCAGTTTTTATTATTTATTTTTTTTAATTATTATTTAATTAATTAGAATTTTATTATTTAATTTTCTAATTAATTATTTAATATTAATTTTGGGCTAAATCGATTGGTTTCATGATTTTCATGTAAAATTCAATAATTGGCCCAATGGATCCCGAGAGCCCATTTAGAGCTCAAACTTGGCCCAATTCCCTCTCCTTGGCCGGTTTTCTATGAGGCATGGCAAGGTTGCCACTTGCCTTGTGTTCACACCTTAACTAACTCTATAAATAGGAGAGTTAGTAAGGCCTTGGTTCATTTTGTCATCCTTGCTTTTAAACACAATTTGCCATCAAATGCTCTTGCCACCAATTTAATCAACACAAAACTCCCTCCCATTTGTTCATCTTCACGCCATTTTTGGTGTTCCAAATTGAACATTTGTTCATCAATCTTTCCAACCCCAATCTTAAAGATTCAAAGTCTATTGATCTTTAAGTAGTCTAAAACACAATTTAACCCAATTATTTCATTCAAGATCGTTAGTTCGGGTTGGGTTTTGATCGTGCTCGTGCCGGGAAGGAGGGCCGTGTGTGCGTGACGGTGCAGCCGTGCAACAGCCGTGCTTGTGCAGTGCTCGTGGTGGTGCAGTGGTGTCCGTGCAAGTGCCGTGTTCGTGCAGTGGGCCGTGTACTGCAGCCGTGTTGGTGGTGCTGTTGGTGTGCTCGTGTTCGTGTGGTTCGAGCCAAACCGTGTTGTGAGCCGTGTTGTGTGCTCGTGTTTGGGCGTGTTTCTTGGACGGCATTCTTGTGTTGGTTTTTGTGTGTTATCTTCAATTAGGTAACATGCTAACTCAACTTAATTGGTAGTACTATGTTTATAGCCTTAATTAAATGCATGTTTGATTGAATTGATGATGATTGTTCATGGTTTTGAAGTTATTCTTTAAATCTGATTTTGAAATATTGTGATGATGTTTTAATGGTGGTTTTCCATATTTTAAGATTGTTTTCATGATATTTTGAAATCATGGTGCTTGGGTTTAAGTTTGTTGAATATTGATAAAGGAATGTTGAGATTTTCGTGTGATTGATGATGATTTCATGCGTGTGGTTTGTTGTTGTATGAGTTCTTGATTGAAGTTCTTGAATCTTGATTAAGTTCTTGATTGAAGTTCTTGAATCTTGAATAGTTTCTTTATGAGTTCTTTGAGTAATAGGTGAGTTCTTTAAGGTTCTTGATTGAGTTCTTTAGAGTTCTTGTTGAGGATTGATGAGTTCTTTAAGAGTCTTGAAAGTTAAAGAAAGATGTTGAAAGAGTCTTGGAAGTTAAAGATTTGGGATATATTGATTAAAGATTTAGTTAAAGATTGATGATATGATGTTTGGTTAGTCTCAAGATCATGGCTTTAGGCAGTTCTTGGGTTAACTTCGATATTTTGGGTTATTAATTTCAAGAGTATGGCTTATTCTTGTTTTTAATTAACTTCGATGATATGATGAGACCTTTAGCTTGATTTCTTTCTGGACGCCCTTGACTTTGTGTATGTCTTATGCTTAGTTTTTGGGTTAAGACGTTGCCACTATTTCCGTCCGCGGTATCGGAATAGTTTTGGAGTCTCACTATGTTATTCCTAGTACGCTCAAAATGATTGGGGATTAGGGACACGATTTCCCAGATTGATTGGGTTCGTGGGATTTGGGTGTATGGCTTATGCCCGGTCCTGACATAGTAGAAGTTCGGTTGCGTAAGATGCTTCCGTACGAGCCTAGTCCGGTCTAGAACTAGAATGACTGCACCCGAGTTAGAATTGAGTTGTGAGATATCGTATGATGATGATGTCGAGTGATGAGTTGATTTCTGGGATTACGAGCTTGAGGATGTCTCGTGTCTTCGAGGATTGTATGTGTGATGTTATTTGATTGATGCTATGTACTTGTGTATTCCCGTTAGGGTGAGTCAGTTATGTTACTCGCCACTGATGGTGGATATGTTGTGTTTTTCAGGTACATCTGACGATGATGCTCTTGCTTAGCTTTTGGGTTGGGCGAGCGGCGTTTTACGTGTTAATTTCAGTTGTTTCATAGTATTAGACTTGTTAAACGTTGTTTCAGGATTTATGATATACATTTGTTGTATAAGACTCTAGCGTGTGGTTAGAGTTGCACTTTACTTTTATCTTTAGTTCGTTTGACTTTTGGACTTAGTTGTACAAGATTGTGGGTTATTGTACAGTTATGGTTTAATAATAATATTTTGAGGTATTAGTTTATTTTCTAAGTGTTGAAGTTTTAGTTTATAACTACTTGACTCGTCGGTTTCTTCCGCGCCGATTTATGCGAGTCGGGTCGTTACAGTTGGTATCAGAGCCGAATAGGTTGAAATGAAGTTTCTAGGATCTGAGTTAAACCCGGGAGATGAGAGCTTTACTTTCCCGAGCGATTAAACCAATTCTAGGATTATGTGAAGGGAGAAGAGTTGGGTAGAAAGACCGGGATAGGATTCTTCCTATTTTTCCTTTCCTTCTTATTCTTAGTATGTATTTGGTAGGGTATTTTACTGACTTGTTATCCTTGTTATGTTTGTTGTTGTGATGCGTTGCAGCATGTCTACACCTCGCCGGTTGCATACTGGACGACAGAGGTTGCGGGCCCTCGAGGAGGCAATCCTTACGTTGGCACACCATAATCGTCATACGCCGAGTACGCAGTCGACGTTCGACCGAATCGCGCGTCACCGACCTCCGACATATGATGGGGTTGCCGACCCTACTACCTTAGAGAGCTGGACCCGCGAGATGGGGAAACTCTTTGATGCGACGTGTTGTCCCGATCAGGAGAGGGTGCAGATCGCCGCATATTACTTACGTGGGGAGGCCGATAACTGGTGGGCATTAGCTAAGGACGCGTACCAGCCGCTGCATGCTATGACTTGGACCGACTTTATCGATAAGGTCCAGGAGCGTTTCTACCCCGACGAGTTGCGGTGGCAGAAACAGGAGGAGTTCCTTACTCTGACACAGGGTAAGATGACTGTCCAGGCGTACACTGATCGATTCACGGAGTTATCGAGGTTCGCTACGTCTGTGGTTCCGTCGGAAAAGGATCGAGTCAAGCGCTACATCAAGAAGCTAGATCCGAGGATCCGAGTTCACGTGATCAGTAGTGGAGCGACGACGTTCCAGCAGGCCTATGATGTGGCACTCGAGATACAGTCATCAATTTCTGAGGAAGATTCGAGCAAGAAGAGAGCTCCGGTTCCGGTGACTACAGCTTCGTTTAAGAAGCCCCGTTTCAGCGCACCTAGCCGTACCCCTCCGACCACGAGTTCGCATAAGGGTAATGGTGGTTCGAGTTGTCGAGGCTGTGGTAGAGACTTCCATCCAGGGAAGACGTGCGACGGTTCTCCGATCACTTGCTTTACGTGTGGTAAGGTAGGCCACAAGTCGACAGTTTGTCCCGAGAGGAGGCCAGATTCAGAGGTTAAGCAGCTTCCAGCACCGACAAAGACTCCGGTGAAGAACCGAGTCTACTGTATGACCGAGGCGGAGGCCGAGGTTCAGCCCGATGTTGTATCAGGTAGATTTCTTGTCTCTGGTGTGTTAGCATTAGTTCTTTTTGATTCTGGTGCTACTGTGTCTTTTGTGGCTAGTAGTTTTGCCTCGAGGTCAGATCTTCGTGGCAGTCTACCTGTTCGTTCAGTTATTACTCTCCCTTCAGGAGAGGATTTTACTTGTCAGCGGGAGTTCCGAGGAGTGCCTATCGTAATAGCAGGGGAGCAAGCGACGGCCGATCTGAAGGAGTTTCCGTTGATGGAGTTTGACGTTATACTTGGTATGGACTGGCTATCGAGGTATCGAGCGATCATTCGTTGCCGAGATCAGTCAGTGACATTCCGAGGATCTCAGGGCAACCGAGTTACCTACTCTGGGTTCGTCCTTAAGAAAGGAGTAAAGGTAATCTCAGCCTTGAAGATGAGGAAGCATCGCCGGAAGGGCGATATGGTGTTTCTTTGTCAGGTACGAGACTTGACTGATGAGTCTCCGTTGGACGATATACCTGTAGCGAGGGATTTCAGAGACGTATTTCCTGATGAGCTACCAGGCGTTCCACCTGAGCGCGACGTCGAGTTTCATATCGACTTAGTTCCCGGCACAACGCCAATCTCAAAGGCACCGTACCGGATGGCACCATCTGAGTTATTGGAGTTGAAGACGCAACTCCAGGATTTGATCGATAAAGGCTTCATTAGGCCTAGTGTTTCTCCGTGGGGAGCACCTGTGCTCTTCGTGAAGAAGAAAGATGGTAGTATGCGTCTGTGCATAGACTACCGAGAGTTAAATCGGGTAACTATCAAGAATAAATACCCGTTGCCTAGGATTGAGGACCTGTTCGATCAACTGCGAGGAGCAGGAGTGTTTTCGAAGATAGATCTTCGATCTGGGTATCATCAGATCCCAGTTAAGAAGGAAGACATTCCGAAAACTGCTTTTCGTACTAGATACGGCCATTACGAGTTCGAAGTGATGCCCTTTGGTCTTACTAACGCGCCAGCCGTGTTTATGGACCAGATGAACCGGACATTTCACCACTTACTCGACAAGTGTGTCGTAGTATTTATTGACGATATCTTGGTATATTCTAGAGATGAGTCCGAGCATACGGAACATCTCCGAATGGTACTTGAGATATTGAGGAGTCATAAGTGGTTCGCGAAACTCTCCAAGTGTGAGTTCTGGCTTCGCGAAGTAGCCTTCCTAGGTCACGTGATCAGCAAAGAAGGCATTAAGGTAGACCCAGCCAAGATTAAGGCTGTAGTGGATTGGAGTAGCCCGAGAAATGTGGCGGAAGTTCGTAGTTTTCTTGGCTTAGCCGGATACTATCGACGATTCGTCCAGGACTTCTCCAAGATAGCTAGGCCGATGTCTAGTCTCCTACAGAAGGAGGTCCGATTCGTTTGGACAGAGGCTTGCGAGCAAGCTTTTCAGGAGTTGAAACAGAGATTAGTCTCTGCTCCGATTCTTACTCTTCCGAACGATGAAGAGGGCTTCGAGGTCTATAGTGATGCTTCGAAGAGTGGCTTAGGTTGCGTGCTCATGCAGGGTGGGAAGGTCATCGCTTACGCATCAAGGCAACTGAAGGTGCACGAGCGTAACTATCCTACGCATGACTTAGAGTTAGCGGCTGTAGTGTTCGCGCTCAAAATTTGGAGGCACTATCTCTATGGTGGTTCGTGTAGAGTATTCACGGATCACAAGAGTCTCAAGTACATCTTCACTCAGAAAGACCTCAATATGAGGCAGAGGCGGTGGCTTGAGTTGATTAAGGACTACGACCTGACGCTCAACTATTGCGAGGGCAAAGCGAATTTGGTTGCAGATGCGCTAAGCCGCAAACATCGCTTGAGCTTCAGTAGAAGCCGTGGTTCCGTCAGACTTCGTCTGACGTCGATGAGTGCTGAACCTGATTTGATTCGGGAAATGCGTGAGGGTCAGCAGAACGACCCACAGCTTGCTAGGATTCGAGAGGCTATACAGCAAGGTAAAGCCGTTGGTTTCACGATTTCTTCTGATGGTAGTATGCACTTTCGAGGGAGATGGTGTGTACCGGACTGTTCTGATCTTAGGAACAGGATCATGTCCGAGGCACATAGCTCGCCTTATTCTGTTCATCCCGGTGGTAATAAGCTTTACCAGGATCTCAAGGGCCAGTTCTGGTGGCCTAAGATGAAAAGGGATGTAGCAGAGTTTGTTGCTCGGTGTTTGACCTGTCAGAAGGTCAAGATTGAGCATCAGAGACCAGGAGGTCTGTTGCAGCCACTACCTATTCCGACCTGGAAGTTTGAGTCTGTTTCTATGGACTTTGTAGTGAGCTTACCCACGTGCAATGGCTTGAATGCTATTTGGGTCATTGTGGATAGGTTGACTAAGGTCGCTAGATTCATTCCGATTAAAATGACCTGGTCGATGGAGCGTCTAGCTGAGGCGTATACTCAGGACATAATCCGACTTCACGGAGTTCCGAGGGAGATTATTTCTGATCGGGATCCGAGGTTTCTATCTCGTTTCTGGAAATCAGTTCAGGAAGCCTTTGGGACAAAGCTGAAGTTGAGCACCGCTTTTCATGCGGCGACTGATGGTCAGACGGAGAGGACCATCCAGACTTTGGAGGATATGCTTCGAGCATGCACTCTGGAGTATCATCAGTCTTGGGTGCGTATGCTTTGCTTGATAGAGTTTTCCTATAATAACAGCTATCACTCTAGCATTGAGATGGCTCCGTACGAGGCCCTGTATGGCAGGAAATGTCGGAGTCCGATTTGCTGGAATGATATCAGTGATACTGTGGCTCTAGGACCTGAGATGGTACGCGATACTATCGAGAAGGTTCGAGTCATTCGATCTAAGATGCAGGCCGCTCAGAGTCGTCAGAAATCTTACGCCGATAATCGACGTAGACCACTGGCTTTCGAAGTAGGTGACAAAGTCTTGCTTAAGGTTTCACCTTTCAAGGGAGTTGTACGCTTTGGTCAAAAAGGTAAACTTCGACCGAAATATGTGGGACCTTACGAGATATTAGAACGAGTTGGGGAGGTGGCTTATCGATTGGCATTACCACCTAGTTTGGCTAACGTTCATGACGTATTTCATGTTTCCCAGCTAAGGAAATATGTACATGATCCTACTCATGTAATCTCAGTGGATCCGGTCGTAATCGAGCCGAATCTGACTTATGAGGAGCGACCCGTCCAGATCTTGGATCGGGAGGAGAGAACCCTGCGGCGTAAGCAGGTACTGCTTGTCAAGGTGTTGTGGAGAAATCAACACCATGAAGAAGCGACTTGGGAGACGGAAGCGTCTATGCGGCAGAAGTACCCTGAGCTTTTCGATGGGGAGCGATCTCCTGCACCTTGAAATTTCGGGACGAAATTTCTTTAAGGAGGGGAGGTTGTAATGACCCAGATTTTATCGGTATTTTTGCCGGTAATTATATGTGTAATTATGTGTTTATTTGCTAGTTCAAAATTTATTTTGAACTATTTATTTTAATTTTTATGTGAATAATTTCGATTTAATCGAAATGTTTTATTTCTCAGTTTTTATTATTTATTTTTTTTAATTATTATTTAATTAATTAGAATTTTATTATTTAATTTTCTAATTAATTATTTAATATTAATTTTGGGCTAAATCGATTGGTTTCATGATTTTCATGTAAAATTCAATAATTGGCCCAATGGATCCCGAGAGCCCATTTAGAGCTCAAACTTGGCCCAATTCCCTCTCCTTGGCCGGTTTTCTATGAGGCATGGCAAGGTTGCCACTTGCCTTGTGTTCACACCTTAACTAACTCTATAAATAGGAGAGTTAGTAAGGCCTTGGTTCATTTTGTCATCCTTGCTTTTAAACACAATTTGCCATCAAATGCTCTTGCCACCAATTTAATCAACACAAAACTCCCTCCCATTTGTTCATCTTCACGCCATTTTTGGTGTTCCAAATTGAACATTTGTTCATCAATCTTTCCAACCCCAATCTTAAAGATTCAAAGTCTATTGATCTTTAAGTAGTCTAAAACACAATTTAACCCAATTATTTCATTCAAGATCGTTAGTTCGGGTTGGGTTTTGATCGTGCTCGTGCCGGGAAGGAGGGCCGTGTGTGCGTGACGGTGCAGCCGTGCAACAGCCGTGCTTGTGCAGTGCTCGTGGTGGTGCAGTGGTGTCCGTGCAAGTGCCGTGTTCGTGCAGTGGGCCGTGTACTGCAGCCGTGTTGGTGGTGCTGTTGGTGTGCTCGTGTTCGTGTGGTTCGAGCCAAACCGTGTTGTGAGCCGTGTTGTGTGCTCGTGTTTGGGCGTGTTTCTTGGACGGCATTCTTGTGTTGGTTTTTGTGTGTTATCTTCAATTAGGTAACATGCTAACTCAACTTAATTGGTAGTACTATGTTTATAGCCTTAATTAAATGCATGTTTGATTGAATTGATGATGATTGTTCATGGTTTTGAAGTTATTCTTTAAATCTGATTTTGAAATATTGTGATGATGTTTTAATGGTGGTTTTCCATATTTTAAGATTGTTTTCATGATATTTTGAAATCATGGTGCTTGGGTTTAAGTTTGTTGAATATTGATAAAGGAATGTTGAGATTTTCGTGTGATTGATGATGATTTCATGCGTGTGGTTTGTTGTTGTATGAGTTCTTGATTGAAGTTCTTGAATCTTGATTAAGTTCTTGATTGAAGTTCTTGAATCTTGAATAGTTTCTTTATGAGTTCTTTGAGTAATAGGTGAGTTCTTTAAGGTTCTTGATTGAGTTCTTTAGAGTTCTTGTTGAGGATTGATGAGTTCTTTAAGAGTCTTGAAAGTTAAAGAAAGATGTTGAAAGAGTCTTGGAAGTTAAAGATTTGGGATATATTGATTAAAGATTTAGTTAAAGATTGATGATATGATGTTTGGTTAGTCTCAAGATCATGGCTTTAGGCAGTTCTTGGGTTAACTTCGATATTTTGGGTTATTAATTTCAAGAGTATGGCTTATTCTTGTTTTTAATTAACTTCGATGATATGATGAGACCTTTAGCTTGATTTCTTTCTGGACGCCCTTGACTTTGTGTATGTCTTATGCTTAGTTTTTGGGTTAAGACGTTGCCACTATTTCCGTCCGCGGTATCGAAATAGTTTTGGAGTCTCACTATGTTATTCCTAGTACGCTCAAAATGATTGGGGATTAGGGACACGATTTCCCAGATTGATTGGGTTCGTGGGATTTGGGTGTATGGCTTATGCCCGGTCCTGACATAGTAGAAGTTCGGTTGCGTAAGATGCTTCCGTACGAGCCTAGTCCGGTCTAGAACTAGAATGACTGCACCCGAGTTAGAATTGAGTTGTGAGATATCGTATGATGATGATGTCGAGTGATGAGTTGATTTCTGGGATTACGAGCTTGAGGATGTCTCGTGTCTTCGAGGATTGTATGTGTGATGTTATTTGATTGATGCTATGTACTTGTGTATTCCCGTTAGGGTGAGTCAGTTATGTTACTCGCCACTGATGGTGGATATGTTGTGTTTTTCAGGTACATCTGACGATGATGCTCTTGCTTAGCTTTTGGGTTGGGCGAGCGGCGTTTTACGTGTTAATTTCAGTTGTTTCATAGTATTAGACTTGTTAAACGTTGTTTCAGGATTTATGATATACATTTGTTGTATAAGACTCTAGCGTGTGGTTAGAGTTGCACTTTACTTTTATCTTTAGTTCGTTTGACTTTTGGACTTAGTTGTACAAGATTGTGGGTTATTGTACAGTTATGGTTTAATAATAATATTTTGAGGTATTAGTTTATTTTCTAAGTGTTGAAGTTTTAGTTTATAACTACTTGACTCGTCGGTTTCTTCCGCGCCGATTTATGCGAGTCGGGTCGTTACAATACCCACTTCAGGAGTGGCAACAGTTGTGTCAAGAGATGAAGCATGTGGCTGCGGAGTGGTTTGGAGCTGCATATTATCCAAGTCTATGGTGTTCGTTGGGTTGGGTTCAACGTCTTCCTTGTCCCCCAGTTCTACTACATTAAATGGCTCATGACCGACATTTTCCCCCATATTCTCCATCAACAATAATGCATTTTCCTCAATACTGAAAAGATAAACCCAAACCATTTTCAACTAAAATTATCAAGTTCATACACCAAAACACCTAAACTGAAACCCAATTTATGATAAATTAATTTTACTCAATTAAAATCATAAATTAAGCTCAATAAAATTTGTTATATAATATTAGTAGGGGGCCTGATTTTTAGCACCACTTCATTAAATTTGTTATCAATCATCACATCATCAATTTGCCATTCAAACAAAAAAAATCAGGGAGAATTGCAATAATATTTTAGTAGGTATTATTTCAATTAAATTCGAAAATTGAAACTAATATTACTCAATTAAGAAATTTGAGATATACTCCAAACATTCATCCAAATAATTTTTTTAAAATAATTGTGTACATAAGTTCACCTGGATTTAAACTGCAAAACAAGTGAACCACAAAACAAAATTCTATGTTTATGATTTTAATTCTAATCATACAAAATTCCAAATTCCATAAATACAAAACATGTGAACCACACTCTGTTTCTGCTACTTCCAAATTCCAAATTTTATAAATATAAAAAAAAAAAAGATTCATACAAAATTGAAGAAACACTTGAATACATAGACAAATTTCAACAAAATATCAACAAGACAGTCATGCATTAATTTCAATTGAATCAATGTGTTTGCATTGTGTCAATTCCAATTTCAGGTAATTTTCCCTATACCCTAAAATTCGTCCAAGAAATGCAACAAAATCCAAATAATTTAGAGAACAATTACCTAGCCGTGAGAGCAAACAGCAGCGTTGTCGACCACTCCTCCTCTGCCGTCACGTACTGGTCCCTCCTCTGCAACGTCTTGGTGTCGGTGTCGAAGTAGTAATCCTCAACCAACCTTCAACACACCTAAACCCTAAACGCAGTAAACCTTCAACCTTCCCCAACTCACCTTTCACCTTCTTCGCCACCCTCCTTAACCCAATCCGCCACCCACCAAAACCAGAGAACCACCCTTAACCACCTTCAAAAACCTTAGGGTTATTAATCTCTCTCTTCTCTCTCTACGAATTTTTTTTTTTACAGATTTTGAAGTGCAGAGTAGGAAGAGGCAGTACAAGAATGGCACGCGAGGAGCACGTGACGTTACTCCGTTAGTTAACAACTTGCAATCTTTGCCATTTTGGCATTTTTTTTAAAAAAAAGGTGCTAAATGAAATAGGAGCTAAGAGCCACTACTTCCTCTCCATATACGTATACTATTGTTCCCATCCTAAGCTTGCTTGCTAGATTTTAGGCTTTTAATTTATTACTTAGATTAGATTTTTTAGGTGAAGAACAGACTAAATAAAAGACCTATTTGTTGAGAAATTATTACTATATAATTGATATGTTTATATATATCAGGTATATGACAAACTTTTTGTGATGCGTACTACGTATATCCAAACTAGGAAAAAAAAATCATAACTACTCTAAACCAATTTGAAGCAAATTGGCCCAAAAATAATTCACATTACTAATCACAAATTCACAAAACTTTGGCCCAAAATTTGTTTATTTAGACCAAAAATAAATGGATACGACCCAATAAGAGGGACACACCCCGTACCTGTACCCAAAGAAAATAAAAATAAAAATCAGCCACATTTTTTTTGATGTGTCGACATATATATATCGGTGTCGTACCTATACCCGACACACGACACTTCACTAAATAGGCGTATACGTGTTGATGTCCCCGTCCTTGTAGATAGTTCTCTAATACCAAAAAATTATTGTGTACTATTAATTTTAATTTCTATTATGAGAGAAAAAAATGAAATAAATTAGAAAATAAGAATGGAAGTAGTCAAGTAGTCAAGGTTTGGCCTATTATGTAGAAAAAATTAAAGCAAGGGAATCTATATCTATATCTATAATCTATAACTATTAAAAAGCCACAATCATGTTATTGTTCATATAAACAGTAACTCACATGCTGAAATTCCACGTTGCTTATCTTCTTGTTCTTGTACACCACAACTCCCCCCCCCCACTTCACGTTCGTGTATACCACATCCTCCCTCCTCCCTCCCCCCTTAACTTTGAAAAGTTACCTCTTCCTTCTCCTGTTGAATTGCTTCACCTTTCTTTTATGGCGGTTCTCGGCTCGGCTTACCCTCCTCCCCCTTTATACCTCTTCGAAAAAAACTCTAGCTTCTTTGACCAAGGATCGCGTTTTTTTCTTTTTCATTTTTGGATGTTGAGGGAATTTTTGTGGTTTTTAGTATAATTTTTTGTTGCTTAATTCTCAGGTGGTGGTGAAAAATTTTCAAAGGAAAAAATCGCAGATCTCTGGATATTTTTGAGGTAAGTTTTTCTGCTTTGAATTTTTCTCAATTTTTTGGTTATTGTTACTTCTCTTTAATTTCTCGATTTTCAGGTTTTTTTTTCCATTGCTGCTTCTCTTTCATTTCTCGATTTTTAGGGTTTTTTGGCCATTGTTGCTTCTCTTTCATTTCTCGATTTTTTTCCTTTTTTTTTTGTCAAACTCGAAGATTGAATTTTGGTTTTTATCATTGCCATCTTATCTTCTACTGCTAATGGATGAAGCTTCATTTGGTGGTATTTTTCCCTTCCATTTTCATGACCTAGGGTTTTGATGAGTTTGTTTTATTTCCATTTTTTTTTTTGCGATCTAGGGTATAGAGTTTTTTTCGTATTATTAATCATCGAAAATCATTTGCTCTGATTTATTTTTTTTTTTTGCAGTTTTTCATTATAGCACATTTTTCCATGAGGAATTTGTTTGGGGAGGGCAGCAGGGTTCTCGACAGTGTTCATTGTTTACTTTGGAATTTTGTGGTTTGGTTAGGGTTTTTCATCCATGGTAATTGAGACATGATTTAACGAGGTTCTCGGTGCTCTACTGAAAACACGAGTTTAGAGGAAGAAGAGTTACAAATGATTTGTGATTGCTCTCTGCCATTGTTGTTTGTAACACTGACCCACTAAGGTATAGTTTGCTAAAGCTTAGATTTTTTTTTCCTCTTGATTTCTGATCCAAAATTTTCAGTATCAAGTGGTTGAGGCTTTGATTTGTCCAATTATAATTTCTTGTTCAAAGAGCAATGGCTACTGCACTGATTGTTTGATTATGTTTGTTTTAGCAACGATAAGTAATCAAAGTGATTGTGTTTTGCAATTTGTGCTATGGCATTGGATTTTGGTTCAGTCAATGATTGATTTATTTAATCTTATTTGTGAGTCTCCCATTTTTGTTAATATTTTGATTTGATGGTCACTGATTAGATGTGTTTATGTCAACAGTTATCAAACTACATGTCAGAATCCAATAAGCACAACAGCATTATGGCAGTGTAAGCAATTCAGTCACTGCTTTGAGTTTGATTCTTTCATTTCTTCTTAAATGGTTTCATAATTCTTCAATTTGATTGTTTTTAGGGGACTTTATTGTTTGGGTTAAGATTTATGTGTTTATGGAGAACGAGCTGGTGGAATTTGAGGCAACTAATATAAGGTTACAAGTTTGCTAATAATTCTGTTATTGGACTGTAAATTATCTCTTTTTCTCTTTAACTTTAAGTTTAACCCCAATAAAATTCAATTATATATGCTGTTTTTTGAGCTCGAATTTTGTACTCTGTGTTTGATGAAATATCACTAAAATCCTCTCTTTTTAGCTCCAAGTCAGTTACTCCTAGGAACCATATCTTCCAATTGGAAACATCACAAACCTCAAACAAGTGTAAGTTAACCATTTTCAAACTTGTAACCTTTTTATTTATTTTTTTAATTTTCTTGGGTGTATTGGGATAGATTTTGCAGATTGTTAAAAACAGCAATATATCTGGAAAAATTCCACCAGAAATTGGTTCATTGTAAAAGCTTCAAACATTGGATCTCTTCCCATCTCTTATGCGATGTCAGCTATATTATCAAAAGTCAATTAAAGTTTTTTTAGCTGTTCTTTGGTGGGATTTAGGTTAGATTTGAAATTTTTCATGTGATATTAGATTTCAAAGCACTGAGTATATTTTAAGAATTAGTTTTGCTTGGTGTTACTGTTGTTTTTATTTTTTTATTTTACGCTTTGTATTTGATTAATTTCTAGCTTGATTTGATTTCTTCTTCATTTTTCACAATTAACTATCAATTGGGATTGTGGCACATTGACTCAAATGTTGTTTTTTTTTTTTGGTTGCATTGGCACCTTTGAGAGGTTAAGGAGGATGTTAGTTGTGCAATCACAATTGGAGACCATTGCTTGGACATTGAGTATATTTTAAGAATTGGTTATGTTCCCTAGCTAGATTTGATTTGTTTTTCATTCTTCACAGTAAATTATCAATTGGAAC
This sequence comes from Salicornia ramosissima, assembly GCA_951394345.1. Taxonomy (NCBI): domain Eukaryota; kingdom Viridiplantae; phylum Streptophyta; class Magnoliopsida; order Caryophyllales; family Amaranthaceae; genus Salicornia; species Salicornia ramosissima. The sequence goes on along the minus strand of OX596236.1, from coordinate 28,334,169 downwards.
TGTGACACATTTACCCTTGATTGAATGATGGACCTGTTGTTCATGCTTTGCATTATTCTTATGTGTAGAGAGAAGGTGGTTCAATTGTTCAATGGTGGCTTTTGGCTTTTCATTTGAAGAGGCCGATTTCATGAGCAATTTTGGTAATCTCTCTGCCTTCTAATTTGAATGATTCTTATACGAGGGATATTAAGATGTCACAAGGTTTTTTTTTTTCGTTTCATTGTTTGGCTATTATGTAGTAGTTATTGTCATTATATAGAGCACATCGCTTATTCAATATGCCTATTTGGTGTGGTCTTATTAGCAATGGGGTGGAAACCAAACATGGGTTTAGTTTAGCAGCAAATGTCCAAGTGAAAAAATAAGGGAAAAGGTTAAATTTCTTTTTTCAAGCTTGTTAAAGGGAGGTAAAATTCATACATGACTAATTGTTATTTTTTATATGATTATGATTAATTAGGTGATTGTTTGGATATTTTTATGAAGACAAAGAAAATACACTCATCTATGTAAAGGAAAGATTATCAATTATGGGTACGAAATATCAACTTTCTCCGTTTTTTTTTTATGGACCACCTTTTTTTTCCACTCATATCAAGGAAGTGATTTAACGATGTAAACGAGCAAATTAATCAACAAAATTTTTAGGACATGTCATATATCACTACAAAAAATGTGTTCAAGAAAGACAATTAAAATTGTCCTATTTGATACAAAATTTGTCTTCTTAGGTTATAATGACAATTTTAGTATTGCCCTCATGTTGCCCTTGTAACCCCGTTGTCTTAGGTTTCAAAGCCAATTTTAGATGTTTTGCCCTCTTTGATTCAATTCAAAAAGGGCAAACAAAATTGCCTTCATTGATCATCAACAAAGGCAATACATTTTGCTTTCCTTGATTTAAACACTTTATTTATTATCAAATAGGGCAAAGTTTCAAAAGTCTAAGAGGGCAAAATAATCATATTGTCTTCATAGTTAATATCAATGAGTGCAAAAATAATTGCCCTTGTAGGCATCATTAAGTAAAGCAATATTCATATTGCCCTCTTTAATCATGATAAATTGCCCTCATTGTGTGAATTTCTTGTAGTGTATGATGTCATAGTTTCTTGTATTAAAATTTTGTTGAAAGATTTAGTCACTAACACACCTTGATCGCTTTCTTAATGCTTGTATTAAAATTTTGTCGAAAGATTTAGTCACTAACACACCTTGATCGCTTTCTTAATGCTCATGAAAAAAAATGTTGCATCTAAAAATAAGGAAAAAGTATTAATTTTCTACTCAAATCCCAGGTGGGGGAAATTATCTCCTAGCTCATTAAATGATCTAAGAATTTGCTGGATTTCATGGGTATCACTTGCATTATTATATTTAGTGTCAAGTCAAGAATCTTTACTTATTCTTTGAATTCTCCTTTTTCTAGTTATTCATTGAAACTTATCATGGTATTATATGCAAAGAATATAATTGTTATTTTTTAACATAAAATGAATATTAATCTGGTTATAAAGTGAAAAAAGAATGAGTTTTTTTACAATGAATAACTTAAAACATAGATGATATGAAGTTCGCAGCATGAGTGTATATATACACTATTTATATATTAATCAATACTTTTATGAACAGACCATATATGCTTGGTCATTGAATGAGGTTTTTTTTTCCCTTTGTATTTGTTTTTTCCTATATCCTGTATTGGTTTGAATTGTGATAGCTTGTGCTATTTATTTATTGAGGAGTATATTGAGAATTTGCATTTGGTTCAAATTTCATTTTTCTTTTGTGGTTCCTACTTCCTAGAATTTTGTTCAGTTAAGTTTGTTCATATTAATTTAGTCCAAAAAGAGGGCCGTAGAGAACAATTTGATATCCCTTTTGGGGCTTTCACTACTGACTTAGAGCTGAGATTGTTTTGTATTCAATTTGGGTGTCTTTGTTAGAAGAGTATCTGGAGAACTGGGAGAAGGATGATATCATTATTTTGATGTTAATTTTGTGTTGAATTCAAGGAAAGATGATGTTATCTTCTTAAAACGACATTGGTTAATGTTGGAACAAAGAGGGGTTAGATATCATGGACACAAGCACATAATAGCAACCTAGCACAATCCATCTACAAAGAGTAGTGTGAGCTTCAATTTTTAATTCTTATAGATTATTGATAGTCAATATAGAAAGTAAACAACTCGCAAGAATGCTATTTTCAATACATCAAAGCGTTGGACAAGGCGCGCATTGTAACTGTGAATGTAAACTATTTGAGAATGTAAACTATTTGTGAATGTAAATGTATAGCTACAGACAGAGTATAACTTCCTTTGTCCCTTGCTTTTTGTTAAGTTTTGTTAACTTGTTTGCAATGAATGTAAATGTATAACAATAGTCAAAGTAGAGCTTATTTACTTTTGGAAATATGATGTATGTGATACAGTAAGATTTGAGGGAAATAATTTTGTGTTGTATATTGACATTAATTATTTTTCCACAATACAATTTTTGCTTTTATATTTTGCTTTTACTTTATACATTTCTTTTAGCCATTGCAAAATAATTATGAGACATGCGTGGATTGGACAATTACCATCTTGGTGGATGTTTAGATGATTAGGTTACAATCCAACACCTATTAGGCTATTATTCATATCCACAACATACATTGCTTTTCGAACAATTTATTTTGTATGGTAATTTGCAAAAAGAATAGTCAAACAAATACTCGATACATCAAAATGTGTAACGAAAAAATATTGGACACGGCACGCATCCTTTGTACGATAACTTACATATAAAATAGATACACGATAACTCGATACATGCAAGTAAAACTTAAAAGGGTTCAAAATCTTTGCGTTAGACACGGCGCATCACGCGCCATGGACAACTAGTTGAAACAAAAATAACAAACTTGTTCCCCGGAGTACATGTTTATAATCAAACAAATTAAGTTGTTTGCAACTTGGTTATTCTTTGTCCTTGTAATTAGGGGGGAAGTAATTAGTTGTGCGCATGAATGAATGCAATTTTCATGTTTTGCTCATCTATGATTATTGCTAAGATTTCTTCAAGATTTCTTCATAGATTGATCGGATAACTTGTAAAATCAAAGTTACTTTTGGTTTTTTTTATTTAAATTTGTATGTTCTAACTTCTAACATTTGTTAATATTTTTAATTAATACAATGTAGCAAAATAAAATATTCTTCGGTTAATTACTATTTCTTCAGGTAACCAGTCAATAGGGGTATTTTTGGGAGATGAATACTATAGTTGGAATTATTTTGAAATATGTTAAAGTTGGAATTAATTTGGATTATTTGTGTCAATTTTTCTATATTGATACGCATGCCACAAAGGATTAAAGGAATGTTAAGGAAGACACCATGTACTCTTATAGTGAACTATTAATCAGATCAATAATTAACAAAACATACAAGTATTTTCAACAATTAATTAACCAACATAGAGTAATAAATTCAACTTAGATGCATTCAATAATTACACTAAATAACATATTCCATCCTAAATTCTAAATTGAACAAAAGTAGCTAAATAAAGACCTAATAAACTAACTAAAATATACTCTTCGGTTCCACAAAATTCTTGCCATAATACATGTTCAAACAAGCTCAATGCTAACTTGAGTTCTCCCTTGAGAACCTGTTATGAATAGCAAAATATTAGTAAAGTTAATTCATAGTTAATCCAAAAAATTAATGGATTTATTGACCAAATAAATTATATATTAGTGACATATAATATCATATGTTGAATCAAACATCTTTAAAAATGAAATTTAAAAACTACCTCAATTATAAAACTTATTTCCTGTAATTCTGGATCTAGAAGTTCCTACTTCTGAGACCGAACTTTGTAAAGGTGACCTTGATCGAGAAGTTCCTACTTCAAAGACCGAACTGTTAGACAATAATAATATTAGAATATTATTATTGTCAATAATAGAATATCACAATATTCTATATTGTGAATATATTTGATTTGTAAAGGTCCACTTTTTTTTTTATATTGTACTATTTTTTTTATATTGTACTTGATACAATTCATTTGAGGTTAAAATGCGTTTTTGTAATTCATTCCACATAGACATAAAAGTCTTAGACCACCTAAAAGTGTATGGAATCTGGTTGGAGAGGAATAGCGAGGTTTTCAACAAATGTTGTAGACCATCTAGGGTCCTCATTAGAAATATTTGCTATAATGTTGCCTGTAGATGTGATGAAAAATGTAGGAAAGCAATAATTCAGTAATTTATAAGACATTGCTTAGATATATTTTTCTTTTTTGGTTTTTTAATTAGTAGCTAGTTTTGAATAGCTTGGGAACTGAGGGGGACTGTTGACAGGTTGATTATTAGAGATGCTTTTGATACTTTCTCAACCTGGGTAAACACTTTTGTATTTAGGGGACTACTTTTGGATTAAGTTGTACTGATTGTCTTTTCCCTTTGGTATATACAACACACTTTCCAAAAAAAGACTTAGTTTAAATGAAGTACAATCGTTTTGATACCGACAAACTCTAAAGTGCACTTCATCATTTGATGGTGCATAAGTTAGTCTATATTAATAATAATAATAATACAAATCTAGTATAATAAAAAAAATCTAAAAAAAAAATTTATGTCATAAAAATCTTTTAGTTGACATTGAAAAAACTCTAGTAAAATACATGTAAACTAACAAAAATCAGTTTTGAGATGTAAAAACATTTGTAAACAAAATCCCAAAAAAAAGTAATATAAACCGAACATCATAAGATTGAGTGCTACTATAGTTTTCAAGGTATTATGATTTATTTTTTTAGATGTTTCTATCTTTCCTTCTATATATATATCAGTTTTCATTCATCTTACTATTTTAATTTTTCTTCAGTATTTGAGTTCAAATTGTAACAAAAATTCTTAAAGTTCTATTCGAAAAAAAGTTTTTAAGTTCTAAGTTTTTACAAAAATGAATGTAATAATTATCATTCGCAAAACAAAAAATATTTAGCCGCTAATACTTGGTCGACTAGGCTACATTTTATTTGGATTAGTGCTTTTTTTTTCTTTTTGCATGATTTTTTCCTTGCATTCTTTCTCTTACTAGTAGAATGGGTAAAGATCCTATTGAAGTTTGTGTCCTTTGGGCACTAAACTCTGAAAAAAATGAAATCATTAAGTTGCAAAAGCATAGTGAAAATCTAGTTGAAATTTTAGTTGCTTTTGCAGGTTAGACTTTTATATTATTATATTTCTATCTTATTCTTTTTATGTATCATAAAAAATTCATGGTCAATAGATATATTAATAAACCACTGCGTCCAATTTTTTTAATAATTACTTTTTGAATTTGTATTTTATTGTGATTCGTACCCTTCGCTTTTAAAAACCACACAACTGAGTTTATAATATTTTGTTTGAGATTATTATACTAGGTTTGTAATATTATTACAAAATCCACCAAAAGAAATTATGTAACGAAAATTTTTTGGTTGACATTGAACAAACCAGTAAAAATTGTTAAAGGAGAAGAGATACATGTAAGCAAACCTAGTAAAAATACAGTTTATATGTATCTCCTCTTCTCCTTTAACAATTTTTAATGGATTTGTTCAATGTCAACCAAAAAATTTCGTTACATAATTTCCTTTGGTGAATTTTATAATAATAATACAAACCTAGTATAATAAATCTCAAAAAAAATACTATAAACCCAATTATGTGATTTTTAAAAGCAAAGGGTACGAATGACAATAAAATACAAATTCAAAAAGTAATTGTTAAAAAAATTGGACGCAGTGGTTTATTAATATATCTATTGGCCATAAATTTTTTATAATACATAAAAAAATAAGATACAAATATAATAATATAAAAGTACAAACTGTAAAATCAACTGAAAATTCAACAAGATTTTCACTATACTTTTGCAACTTAATGAATCCATTTTTTTCAGAGTTTAGTACCTAAAGGACACAAACTTCAATAGGATCTTTACTCTTTCCCCTAGTAAGAGAAAGAATTAAACGAAAGAACCATGCAAAAAGAAAAAAAAAAACACTAATCCACATAAAACGTAGCCTAGCCGACCAAGTATCAACGGCTAAATATTTTTTAATTTTGCAAAAAATAATTATCACATTTATTTTTGTAAAAAACAAAAAAATTAAAACTCAAAAAAATTTATTTTACGAATAGAATTCAAATAAAGTTAAAGTTTTTTAACAATTAGAACTCAAATACTGAAACAAAATTAAAATATGAAAATGAATTAGAATTAGAAGTGGATATGACAACTGATATATGTAGTGAAGGAAGGACAGAAAGATCTAAAAAGAAATAAATGATAATACCTTGAAATACTATTAGTAGCACTCAATCAGTTGTTCTACCCATTTGATATCCCCTTCAATCTTTGAATAAACAATAAAAAGGAAATAACCTCTCAGGAGTAGATGAATGAGGACGAATTAATGGTAAGAAAAGATAGTTTTTGAGCTTGAAGAGTTTCTGTATAAGGAGTTTGCTCAAAAAACACAACAGAAAAAAAAAAAACGGAGTATTATAGGACTGATGAGGAGAAGCAAAGATTTCCTATATAAGGAAGAAAGAAAAGAGGAAAAGAACTTTTATTTATGTGTGCAGATGAATTTTTTTATTAAGCTTTTATTAGTGGTTGGAATAAATTCAAAAAAGTAAATGTTGCTACAAGTCAAAGAATATTAGACGTGAGACTTGATGCAAAACAACCTCATCAACAAGGCAACTCCCTTTTCTATTATGTTTGATCCCTTTATTCCAAATTACTTACTAGAGTTATTACAATTTTTTATTTGAATGTTCCAAAATATTTATAGTCTATGGGCTCTACAAATATTTTAAATTTTTACATGAAATTTTCCTTTTAAATTTGCTCTTTAAGCCATGTTTTTCTTCTAATTACCTTTACTAATGGTGGATCCCATAAAAATTGGTTTTATAAAAAATTGTGTCAAAATAAAATGTGGCAATTAAAATGTAACGGACACAGTATATTATAAGGTATTGAACTTTTATAAAAGTTGTATTTTAGGTATTCTAGTTGTAAAAGTTGCATTTTGGATTCTCAAACTTAACTTTAATTATATAATTGTTGAATTAACAATAAGTTGTAATTTTTTATCAATTTTTTTTCTTACATAGAACATTTGCTCTAAGTACTTTTTTTTACAACCCAATTTATCTTCAACTACGTAGTTCATCTCCATCAATCTATCATCAACTCATCATCTTCAACTAGAACAAAAAACCCAAAAATAAATGAATGAATAAGGGCTTGTTTACTTCAGATTATATTCAGTTCAGTTCAGTTTAGTTCAATTAATACAGTTCAGTTCAGTTCATCTCTATTAAGTTCAGTTCAACTCATCTATATTCAACTAATGTAAACGAGCCATAAATCAACAAGAATAAATCAACAATTTCTAATACAAATAAAGAATACGATTCCTTGAATTATCATGCTTATTTTTTATCAAGTATTTTATTTTTCTTCAATCTTTTCACCTCCACATTTTCCATCTCCATTCAAAATATTTCAAATTCTTTGAATTGTCATGCTTATTTTGTGCTAAAAACACAATTCATTTTTGGATTTTTTTTTCTGGTTGATGGTGATGAATTGATGCTAAATTGAAAAAGATAAAATGGGTTGAAAAAAATTGAGAACGAAATTTCCTTGCAAGAAAAAAATTATTGGTAAAGAAATTCAAATTAATGGTTAATTCAACAATTATTTAACAAAATTTAAGTTTGATTACGTACCCAAATTGCAACTAGAGTACCCAAACTGCAACTTTTGTGAAAGTTCAGTACTTATAGTGCACTTAACTCAGCTCCTTTTTTATCCGTCCTAAAATAATTGTTCCACTTTCCTTTTTCATCCGTCCTAAAATAAGTGCTCCATTTTTTTTCAAATGACTCACATACAACTTTAGATTTATATCTTTACTTATCATTTAATATCAACTATTTTTAACTACCTTTACTTATAACATTACACTTTTATCCTTACTTTTTAGTTTTTACAAAAAATAAGTCACCACTTAAATTCAACTCCAAACTGTAATGAAGCAGTTAATTCGAGACGAAGTTAATATTTAATACTTACGGAGTAATATTTAATAGGACTGGTGTAGTTGCTAAGCACCACCTCTCGTTATACGAATAAGTGAATAACTAGTTTGATGCTAGGCGTTGTTTGGAGATAGTGTAGATATTGATTACTTGGATGATGAAGTGCATTGTGAAATTTGTGATGATTCTCTAACAATTTTTTTTTTTGGTTTTATTTTATTATTTCTTAGTTGTCAATTAAATACTAAATATATTGTAAATTGAATAAATAATTTTTAAATGATTTGTGGTAATTCATTTGAACAATGCAGTCACAATAGGTCTTGGACCAGACCCCAGACCCGCAATGACCCTACCCATTTATAAGGGTCTGGGTCTAATTTTTTTAGACCCAATGATTTTGGGTTGGGTCTGGATCTAGGTTCAAATATGTGAGACCCAGACCATATCCTTAGACCCATTTATATAAAATTAAAATAACTAAAATAAGACGAAACAATTTATTAGATACAAAACATTGATTAAAATCTTAAAATAAAAAAGACATATCTAAGACCCACTAAGAATCCATGGACCCGCTAGACCTAGTGGATCTGGGTCCGGGTCTAAAATTTCTAAACTTAGTGGGTCTAAACTCTAGATCAGATCTGGGTCTATATAACATAAACGGGTTTTGGACCTAAATCCGCCCCATTCCATGTTGATTCAACTTAACTAAACACTCATGTGCTTATTTTAAGAAAATTCAAATCAAATTAAAAAAATACTCACATTTCAAATTAAAAAAAAAACAAAAAAACTAATTACAACTATAATAATAATTACAATTAAAAAAAAATCATATAAGATGAGAAAAAGTCACATAAAATTAAATCAAATCTGAAATTTTAAAAACAAATTATACCAGACCAGAAAATTTCAGATAAATCAAATTCACACTAGTTTTTTTTGTTTTTTTTATTTCGTATATTTGATTATGCATCACTTGCAATATTAATTTTTTTTTTCCCCTTTTCTTTTCGTCGTTGAATTTTAATATAAAAAATTGGACTTCAAGGACTAAAATTCAAGTCCCCATTAATAATATCCGGTATGATTTTTCATCTATCATGCATTCAAGTTTTTGTTCTATTATCTTATGGTAATGTTTTTAAAAACACTAAATATTTAGGTAGTCATAAGAGCACCATTACTCATGAACAAAAAAAAAAGGTTCATGGGTCACTATCACATTTTCTCTCTCATCCACATCACCAAACCAAACTATTTTCTATTTCCCCTCTTATCCATGAACAAAAAAAAAGGTTCATCAACTTTTTACACTACCCCACATTTTTATTTATAATAAAATGCTATATATAAATAATTATGATTAACACTATTAATTGTAATTATAATTATGATTAACACTATTAATTGTAATTTTTTTTTTTAAATAAAATATGGCAATATGGGTGTCTATTTAAAGAGGAGAAAAAATTATGAATTTTGGTGATTTTTTTTTTTTTAAAATTAATGTATGTGTTAAAATTAAATCCACAAAATATTAAACACTACCTTTTTTTAATTGGCTGAGAGCGAGCCACGTGTCGCGTTCTGCAGCAGACACGTGGCCCGCGTCCCAGCAATTTTTTTTTTGACTGATTGCTTGCCAAAACGACGTCGTTTTGGCTGAAACAAGGCCAAAACGACGTGTTTTGGCTTGTTTTCAGCAAAAAAAAAAGAAAGAGCGAGTGCTGAGCTGGAATTGGTGTCAGATGAACCATTTGTTCATCAGTTCGTCCAGACGAACATTTGGAGGATTGTTCATCATGAACAATTAATTTGTTCATGGTTAAGGGTAAAAAAAAAATGGTTTGTTTTTACAAACCTTTTTTTTGACCATTGTTAACAATGCTCTAAGTCATAACTAAGAAAAGTGAATTTATATTTGGGTTTTTGAGACAATTTAGTTGTTGGGAGTACAATTAGTGCTTGTTTGGTTACATGTAGGAAATATAAATTCCTAGGAATTCTTAATACCCATGAAAATGTATTTTCTAGGAAATGTTAAAATTTGTTTGGTTACACATGGGAATTTCTATTCTTATGGGAATTTTCATTTACCTGGGGGGGACTAGGTAAGTTAATTCCTACATCTTGTAGAAAGTTAATTCCCATGAGAATTTGTATTTCTCACATTATTGTCAACCAAACACAAGCATGTTATTGTATTTTCTAGGAAATACAAATTTCCATGAATTACTATGATAACCAAACAACACCATAATGTCATGAATGGCCATGGTTAATAAGATTTTAAAGTCTTGCCCAATTAAGAGGTTGTTTGATTGTACTCAATTATCATGGGCATTTAAAATTTCTAGGAATTACTGGATAATGTAGCTATGTTGTTTGGTTTACCTAAAAAGTACTTTCTCTGTCCCTAAAAGATTGTCCCATTACTTTTTCTTATCTCTCGAGACACATTTTTAAATGAAAATATCTTGAGTTACGTATAATAAAAAATTATAAGCATTAGATATTAAAAAAGTACACATTGAGCCGAATCAAATGAGATCCCATTTGACTATATTTTTTCTTATATGTATAAAATTATAGATAGTCAAAGTTACTAAATGAACAGTATCAAAAGTCAATATGGGACAATCTTTAAGCAACGGAGGGAGTATAAAATGTAAGAATTTGAAATTCCTAAGAAATTGAAATTCTCACATAACATGGAAATTTAATCACTCACCCCCTCATGGCCACGCAAAATTTTCTAAAAATTAGAATTTCCTACTTACTAAACAAACATAAGCTAATTTCTAGAAAATACATATAGAAATTAATTTTACATAAATTGTAATTCCTAGGAATTTAATTTCCATTTCAATGAAACGATATCTTATGATATCTTTGACACAAATTTTTGGTCTGTATTGTTCAACCTGCAATCTCAATTACTACAAATTTGTTTAACTTGGTTTGTGTGCCCTGATGTGCTGTTGCTTTTTTTTTACACGCGTCTGACTATAATGCTTAAATGCTCCAATGAGGCTCTAACAGCTCATTGAACCAGGTTTCCTATTTATCCAAAATAAAATTTGCATCATTTACCGTGTAAAATAAAGGGAATAGAAATAAGGAGTATCATGGAAAATCTATCTTGATACTCTGTATTATTTACCGTGTAAAATCAGTGTAAAATGAGCACTTTGCATTTATGAGTAATTTTTTAATAGCTAACCTAGAGTGGCTACAAAAACTAGCTATCATAAAGTAGCTAACCTAGAGTGGCTACAAAAACTAGCTATCATAAAGTAAGACTATTAACACAGAAAGTAAGAGTACTATACCTAAGGAGAAGCTGATTGTACTTTTAATTCCATATACGTAGTATATAAGATAAAACATAATCATTTATTTATGTAGGGCCTCGTTTGATATACGTAGTATATACGTAGTATATACGTAGTACTCCTCGTTTAATTCCATATACGTAGTATATAAGATAAAGCTGATTGTACTTTTAATTCCATATACGTAGTATATACGTAGTACTCCTCCATCCCAAAATAAATGCTTCATTTATTTTTTCACATGAGCCAAGTCACAAAAGTTAATATCTTTAATTGTGTATAATTATTTTGGGTATCTATTTATAAAAAATTAAAAAATATCAATTTTGAGGTTTTTATTTTATTTTAAAAATTTTATATTTTGAAATATTTTTTATTTTAAAAAGTTCAAAAATTTTAGTAATAAATTTTCTTAATAGTTAGAGTGATGTTAGATGAATTTTTATACTCTTTTGAGAAGAGGGGTAACATATAGAAGTACTCCCTCCGTAACACAAAAATGTAAATTTTTGCTAAATATGTGTGTAACACAAAAATATCAACTTTTACAAAACTTTCTATATATGGCAGAAAAAACTTCATACAATTTACACATTTGTCATTACTTTTACATGGGAGTCCCTGTTTTCTTATTTATTTCTCACTTCTCTACACAATTACAACATAATTAACCCAAATAAAACTTTTACATGGGAGTCCATATTTTCTACAAAGTTTACATTTTTGTGTTACGGAGGGGTACTATATTTTTCAAGGGGCATCATGGCTCCATTTTTTGCTTACATAATAGAGATATATTTCATATACGTAGTATATATAGCATTGCTTCTGTGCGTTGCACGATTCAGATTTCTCAATATTAATTTTTTTAATGGACTCAATAATAATTTACTACTAATATAAATTACCAAGTATTTGAGAATATTTATTTTTTAAAATATATAATTTAAAAACAATAAATTATTATCGATAGCATAGTTGGAAACTAAGGGCTCATTTACATTAACTGAATAGAAATGAACTGAACTGAACTGGACTTAATAGAGATGAACTGAACTGAACTGGACTTAATAGAGATGAACTGAACTGAATAGAAGTGTATTGATTGAACTAAATAGAGATGAACTGAACTAAACTGAATAGAAATTAACTGAACTGAACTGGATATAATCTGAAGTAGACAAACAAAGCTTTATATAATATATTAAATTTTCCCTTTGCAACCAAACAATACCTTATTATATGTTGGGTTAAGTGTGGCCCAAATTTTATTGGCCCAACTTAATTCATGAAATAATTTGGTGGTGATAAGAAGAATGACGGTACATTCTTCATTTGCTAGAAAATTCTACAAAATGTAAGGCCATGCAAGAGACTTCTAGATGATGAAGCATCTAGAATAATGTTGAAGTGTAATCACCGCCATTATGCATCTATAAATATAGATGTTGGGCAATCCTTTGGAAATAACAAGAAGAGCCGTAAATCACATTAAGCCAAACACATAAGAATTCACAAAATACATAAGCCTTTTACCCTTTTTGTAATCATCCACCAAAATATATCCATTAATTGTAATACTCCTTTGTGAGTAAAAATAATGAGAGTCTTATTGTAATACAAACACCTTCAAAAGGGATAATTGTACTCTCTTATATTTTATATAGTGGAATAAAAAGCTCGTCGTCAAGTAGGTGTTCCCACACAAAATCGTCCATTTTTATCTTAATATTAGTCTTGTCTATTATTGCCCTTATTATATTTCTCGATCAATACATCTTCACTTCCGTTGCGCACTCTCGACCCCTAATATTATATTTAGCAAGTTTTCGCCAAAAAATTTACTAGTAGTATTTCGTACAAGCCTCTATACAAGAAAGTAAATATATGACCACACACGCGTTTTGAATCATAAAAACAAAAATCACCCTTAGTAAAAGAAAATTCCAATAACATCCTTTTCCAATATAATGCTTGATAATAACTTGCATAGTAAAAGAAAATTCCAATAACATCTAGGGAGTAGTATATAATGCTTGGTAGCATTTATATTATAAAAATGGGTGTCAAAATCATTTCTCTGTAATGACATGTCTTTCAAAAACGATATTAGCGCAAGTAACATCAAGAGACAGATAATTACTCAAGTTTACAGTATAATTCATGAGTTCACTTATTCCGAGTTGAATTCAACAAGATTTTATATGACTGTTTTATTTTATGTATAAGTAATAATTAAATATCAAAATGAATTGAATGAATAATGCCAAAATCAAAAGATTACTTTAGAAAATGGAGTGCGTATTTTTTTTTTTTTTGAGTAAACAGCCTTAAAGGCTAATTATTATTACTAAAACAAAAATCCTCAGCAATTACATCTTCGATCTCATCTGGCACACATCCAATCCAAACTTTACAATCCGTAGAACCTGGATCAACATGAGCCATTACATGAGCCGCTCTATTAGCTTCCCTAACGACATGAACAAAAGAAACAAAATTAAAACAATGACCTAAACTAAGATGCGTATTGTTGGTGTGCTTCAAAAATGCGTAGAAAATGGAGTGCGTATTGTTGGTGTGCTTCAAAGATGCGTTAGTTTCTTAGTTATTATAATATTGTATTGAGTAGATTTATAATTAGTTAAAATTAGGTACCATTAATTAGAATGGAAAAATATTAAGTATGATGTTTGAGTTTTAACTTTCCAAAACTATTACTCCCTCCTATCCATTCCCATATTAGTTGCTACATTCTGAAAATGGACACTATTCATTTGTAAATTTTGACTGCTTATAGTTTCGTGTACATAAAGAAAAATATAGTCATGCTAAATCTAGTTTGATTCGTCTCACTACGTATTTTTCAAACATATAATTTTTATAATTTTTTATTACGTGTATTTCAAGATATTTTAATTTAAAGTTGTGTTTTAGAAGATGAAAAAAAGAGAATGTAGTAAATAATTTGGGATAGAGGAAATATTATTCATTTCGTTCAAACACTTCCAAAATTCTACAAGTATAAGTTGCGAGTGCCAATATTATATTTTACCATTCAGCATTACAATGGGTAATTGCTTGTCAAATTTAAAGAGGACGAAGTATTCGAGAAATATTGAGAAGTACTTGAGCACTTTTCATTTGCTTTTGCTCTCAAAGCACTTGGACTTTACATTTACTTTTATAGCTGCGGGACTGTTTTATGAGTGTTTGACTAAAATATTATTTTCTAGCAAAAATATTTATCAAAATAATGCCATTGCAAAAGTATTTACGAAAATATTGTCCATATAAGCAATTTTTTTAAAAGATGCAGCTTAAATCGCTATCCCTATTAGCGATTTTGTTAACGAAATAGTTAATTGAGATAGTGATTTTATCCTAAGTGAAAAAAAAAAAAGAAGCAATGCCTTTGTTGTAAAGATCAATGATTAAAGTTAGTTTTGTTCTAATTAAAGGATAAATCGCTATCTGAAATAGGGATTTTTTTTTCTAACAAAATTGCTATTTCAGATAGCGATTTTGTCACTGCAAAAAAAAAAAACACCCTCTTTCCTACGTGGACATTATTTTGGTAAATACTTTTGCAATAGGATTATTTTGGTAAATATTTTTGCTCAAAACAATATTTTTGTAAAACTGTTTTCTTCGCGTTGAAGACTATATAACTTTATCTAGCCTTCAACAAGCTAATTAACTGGATCAAAGACGTCTTCTGTCGCCATAAAAGTCGTCCAGACCTCAAAAACAAGAGTAACTCGATTCTTAAGTAGCAGAAATTGACAAAATTTTTGAGATTTTTTAACCTGTTTTAACCTGTCTTTACAAATCCGCAAAGTGTTAATTTTCAAACCGATCCAGTTCAACCCGGTGGGTTAAACACATTTTAGTATTTTTATGATTTGTTAATAATTTCTATAACATTAGACTATTAAACATTTACTATCAAATTTCTAAATTGTCATTTTAATCGTTATTTGTTGAAAATGATTCTAAAAGACGTTATTTATTAAAAAAAAAAATAGGTAAAATTGACATCACCAGACTATACTATTTGTCATCTGCCCATATCAGTCCGAACAATTGATTATCCCAGAGTAGGCCTAACTATTACGCAAATTTGCCAAAAACAGTTCGGCTTACCTGTTGACCTATTGTAGCCGGTAATCCACAACACGTGACTAGCACATGAAGTTTAGTAGGGGTTAACTGCTTATTAAATTATATTTTTGAAAATAATTAATTGATAATCAAATCATTTTTAGAAAATAATTAATCCACAAAACATGACTAGCACATGACTTTTAGTGGGGATTACCAGCTACAATAGGTCAATAGGTAAGTTGGACTGTTTTTGGCAAGTTTGTGTAATTGTTGGGCCTATTCTGGGATAATCAATTGTTGGGACTGATATGGGCAGATGACAAATAGTATGGACCGGTGGTGTCAATTCAGCATATTTATAAATGAGGTTATAAATATTAGATTTAGACTACAAAACAACCATGCGGTTATAAAACTATAAACCCATTGGATCAACCCGAACCCAAAGGATCTAGGTCACGATTAAGAAACCTAAACCCCGAACAGATAACAACCCGCTTGAATAACCCAAAAACGATATCAAGTTAGCATAACTCGACATGTTTGATAGGTATACTACACCATTAAAATATCACAAATCCTTATATGCAATATGTTGCACCGTTTAACAACTGTGTGGCTTATATATAATAAGAATGGGTTACAAAGTCCACAATTTGGAAAAAAACAAAAACAAACGCATGCGACAATTTAGTAATTAAAATATCCTCCGAGGAAATGAGTGTGAGTTATACAATTCCCAAATTAAAAACCATAGTATTACTTTTATAAATAGAAAATGTTTTGAGCTTTTTTTTTTTTTTTTACTCTTTCACCAAAAAAAAAAAGACTTCTTTCCTTCCCCTCTCTTTTATAATTAAAAACCATGAGCATAATAACAAGAATAATTACTGCAACAGAGGGACTGAGGGACAATAGCATAGTTCAAAGATTAACAAACGAGTCACACCTCAATTAGCTTCTAAAATCGATACTCTTTGCAATAATCTCTATATTATTATTATTATTATTATTATTATTATTATTATTATTATTATTATAAGGGAAGGTTGGAGGCCGCAGCAGTGTCCAAGTGAATTACGACATTAAAATTTAAAGTTGTGTTTCGAAAGATGTGAAAAATTAAATGGAGAACTTATTTTGGGACGGACTATATATTTATTATTCATCTATAATTTATTTCTATAATTATTACTAAAAAAAATTGTCATCATTATTATCTATCACATACCACATTCTCATTAAAAAAATTACCTCCAAACTTTCTTTTTTTTTCTTTTTAAAAGCTCTCTATTTATTGGTTTTTCCTCAGTTATACCCATGAGGTATTGGGATTTCCCAACTGTAGCCAGGAATTTTGAAAATTCTCTGTTATACCCATGAGGTTTGTAAAAAGTTTTAACTGTAGCCAAAAAAAAATTATAGGTCACAAACTTTAGCACTGTTTACTTTGCAAAAAAAGGTGGGGGTGTGGTGGATTTTTGTTAGGTTGATTTGGTAGATGTGGTGGTGAAAATTAATGTTAGTTTGTTGTTAACAACTTAACCATGTTAGCTATCATTATGTTTTTTGGCTACCGTTAAGAATTTTAAAAAAGTCATGGGTATAATAGAAATTTTTCAAAATTCGTGGCTATAGGTGGGAAATCTCAATACCTCATGGGTATAGGGTATAACTGAGAAAACCCCAATTTTTTTTAAAGTTCTCTCTACATGTCATTGAAAAGTTGATAAGCTTAGGATGCCCTTGACCCGTCTGAAATTTTTTATCTGATTTGATATGAACTGAACTTTTCTAATATGATTTGATTTTATCTGAAACTTTCTGATTTGATCTGAAATTTTCTGATTTGACCAATTATCTATTTTTTTAACCTGGTCTAATTTTTTATTGTAGTTATTTTTATAGTTATAATTTTTCTGATCTATTGGGGTTCCCTGGTCAGTTCATCTTGTGGGTTATGGCTTGTGTGAGATATGTTTCATTCTCTATTTTGATCAATGGTTGCCCCTCCAAGCCCTTTGCTGCAAAAAAGGGGTTAAAACAGGGGATCCTATGTCTCCTTTCTTGTTTGCATTGGGTATGGAATATTTGTCTAGGTGTTTGGGAGAGTTGAGGGAGATTCTTGACTTCAACTACCATCCTAAATGTGAGAAATTGGGTATAACTCACCTCATGTTTGCTGATGATCTTTTAATCCTTGCAAGAGGTAATCATGAATCAGTTAGATTGATTTATCAAGCTTTTGTGAAATTTTCTGCTGCCTCTGGGCTTTCAGTTAATGTTGATAAAACAGAGGTGTATTTTGGTGGGCTTTCTGAGGAGGTCAAGGGGGAGCTGCAACAGGTACTTGGGGTGGCTTTAGGTTCAATACCTTTCAAATACTTGGGGGTTCCTCTTTCTTCAAAGAAGCTAAATATTAGACAATGTAGACCTTTGATGGAGAAGATTACTAGTAGAATTGAGGGGTGGGCTTCAAGATACCTCTCTTATGCTGGTAGAATGCAGTTAATCAAAGCTGTTCTTTTGGGATTCAGACTTTTTGGGCTCAAATTTTTATTCTTCCCAAGAAAATTATTAAGGAGATTGAGGCAAAATTTAGGAATTTCCTATGGAGTGGGCACTCTGCTAGTAGGAAAGCTAGTGTGGCTTGGGAGCAAGTCTGTTTGCCCAAGGTTGCAGGGGGATGGAATGTGTTGGCTCTAGCAGATTGGAATAAGGCTGCCATCTCTAAAGTCCTCTGGGATTTGGCTTGCAAGGCTGATAACTTGTGGGTGAAATGGGTGCATTCTTTCTATTTTGCTAGGAAGGGCTTCTGGTCTACCCCTGCCCCTGCTAAATGCTCATGGATACTTAACAAGATGTTGAAATGTTTAGAAATTTTTTGGATAGTGTTGGAGGTTGGAGCAGCCTGGTGCAGAATGGTAAAATGAAGATTAAGAAGCTCTATAATGCTATCAGGCCAGCTGTTGTGAAGACTACATGGAGGAGAGTGATTTGCAATAATCAAGCTTCACCTAGGAGTGTTTTTGTGCTGTGGATGACAATTTAGAACATGTTGTCAACTAAGGACAGACTGCTAGGGTGGAACATTAGTGATGATCCAGATTGTGTGCTGATGGGGTAAAATACACCCACTACTATTGGGCCAGCCCACGATTACTTAAGCCCAACTATGTCCCAATCCAACAAGAGGACAACAACCACAGGAAGGCCCACTCCAGGACCAGGCCCACATGTGAGGTAAGCCCAGTACATATAACCTGGCCCCACAGGGTCCACGCTCCACTATAGACCTGGTCCAGCCCAGCTGACCAGGACCAACCTAGCCGACCAGGTCAAGCCCAGCGGACCAGGTCCAGCCCAACCAACCAAGGGTACCAAGTCAGTCCAAAGGTATTATAAATACCCAACTCTATGCAACAAGAAAGGGATCCAATCCACAAAAGAGTAAAGAAAACACTTCATAAGTACTCTCTCTCTTACATTCTCTCTCAAATTACTTCTCATACACTATACTGACTTGAGCGTCGGAGTGGCCTCCCCCGGAACACCTCCGGGGGGTAGCTCACACGTGTTCTTTGTGCAGGAACGGTGCTTGATCGTGTGGAAGCGGAAATTGCTCTCGGCCTATTGTTAGGTGTAATGACCCAGATTTTATTGGTATTTTTGCCAATAATTATGTGTGTTTATGTGCATTTTTGGTGTTAGTTCAAATTTATTTTGAACTATTTATTTTATGTGAATAATTTCGATTTAACTCGAAATATTTATTTTCAGTTTTTATTATTTATGTTAATTATTATTTAATTGATTAGAATTTTATTATTTAATTTTCTAATTAATTATTTAATATTTTGGGCTAATCGATTATTGCATGTTTAATCATGTAAATTGTGTGAATTAGCCCAATGGATCACGAGAGCCCATTTTTAGGCCCATTTTGCTCTCTTGGCCGGTTTCTTAAGTGGCATGGCAAGGCTTGCCACTTGCCTTGTGTTCACACCTTGACTAACTCTATAAATAGGAGAGTTAGTAAGGCCCTTTGCTCATTTTGCCAACATAAGCTTTTGCCATCAAGTTTGATCACCAAAACTCCCTCCACTACTCTCTTGCCTCACGCCATTTTTGATCAATTGAAGCCATCAATTGTTCATCATCTTTCCTAGCCCAAAACTTAAAGATTCAAAGTTCATTGATCTTTAAGTGTCCAAACACAATCCTAAACACATTAATTTCAATCAAGATTTTTATTGTTCGGGTTGGTTTTGGGGTCGTGTTCGTGTTGCACGTGTGGGGTCCGTGTGGTTGGTGTTTGAACCGTGCCGTGGTGCTCGTGGTGGTGCCGTGACCGTGCCTGGTGTTCGTGATTGGGCAGCAGCCGTGTGCAGTGGCCGTGCAAGGGTGTGGTTCGTGGTGGTTCGTGTGGTGCCGTGTTGGTGCCGTGTTTGGTGCTTGTTTCCGAACTGCATATTTGTGTTGAATTTGTGTGTAATCTTCAATAAGGTAACATGCTTTCTCAACCTATTTGGTGTACTATGTTTATAGTATGAATTAAATGCATGTTTGGGTTGTTTATTGTTGATTATTCATGATTTTATGTATGATTTGTATTCTGATTTTTAAGTGATTTAATGAGGTTTTGATAAAGGTTTTTCATGATTTTATGATTGATTATATGTTGTAATATGATCATGATTAATGGGTTAAAGTTTGGTTAATTTTGGATAATTGAAAGGATGATTTTCGAATGGTTTTCATGATGAACATGCGTATGGTTTAATGAGTTCTTGATTGAAGTTCTTGAATCTTGATTGAAGATCTTGAATCTTGAATGAGTTCTTTATGATTTCTTTGAGTTCTTTATGAGTTCTTGATGGGTTCTTTGAGTTTCTTGGATGAGTCTTGAAAGTTAAAGAAAGTGGGTTGTAAGTTAAAGAAATTTAAAGATTGAGGTATAATTGGTTAATGAATGATTAAAGACTGTTGAATTATGATTGGTTAGACTCAAGATTAAGGCTAGAGGCAGTTCTTGAGAATAACTTCGGTATTTTAACTAGTTAATTTCGAGAATCAAGGCTAGAGGCAATTCTTGAACTTAATTTAGTTATGTTGGGTAATAATGATGATAATATGATTAAGTTGATTAAAAGATTTAATTAATTAATTAGCTTGATTTCATTTTTAGACGCCTGATACTTTGAGTAAGATTCATTGTATTTGGGTTAAGACGTTGCCCCTATTCCATCCGCGGTATTGGGATAGTTGGAGTCATACTATGTGATCTTTGTGAATTTCCAGTAAGATTGGTTTCACGAGACATGGATTTCCAGTAAGATTGGTTTCATGGGGTTTGGGAGTAAGATTCTCAAATCCGAGCATAGTAGAAAGTTCGAATGCGTAAGATGCGTTCGTACGAGCACAGTCCGGTCTAGAATATGAATGATTGCGCCAAAGATAGTTGATTAAGTTGGTTTGAGTCGAGTTCATGGTTGGGTTGATCTTGTACTCTAGATTATTGATTTGATATTGATTATTTGATTTGTGCTATGTACATGTGTATTCCCATTAGGGTGAGTCAGTTATGTTACTCGCCACTGATGGTGGACTGTTGTATATTTTTCAGGTGTTTCTGATGATGATACTCTTGCTTAGCTTTGGGTTGGGCGAGCGACGTTGTTATTACTATTATCTGTTGTATTTACTGTTTTCCGTTGTTTTAGATAGTGATGGAGTTATATAGATTTTATACGATGTTGAATGGACTTTTATATGTTGTTTTGGACTCCGATGTGTGGTTGAAGTTACTTGTATTTTTAGTATTTCTAGTTTGATTTTTGGACTAGTATATGTACAAACTTGTGGGTATTTGTACTTTTGAGGTTCGATAATAATATTTGAGGAGTTAGTTTTATTTCTTAAGTATTTTAAGTTGCAGTTCCTAACTATTCGACTCGTCGGTTTCTTCCGCGCCGATTTAAGCGAGTCGGGTCGTTACATTAGGTGTACCAAAAAATGCCTCAACAATTTGGCGCTAGAAGGAGGGTCGAGGCGCCACTACGGTTTTTCTTCCACCTCAAGTACCGTCGATCACGTCATCCCGTGACGACTCCGGAGACCGTCAAAGTTAGAAGCCACGGATTGTGAATAGTGTAATTGGTGTAATCATCTTCATTTGATTCCCCAACTTGAAATTGGAATCGCGTAGCACCATATTGAGTGAAATTGGTGAAATTGTGAAAGAAAAGGACTACTTTGTTTTTATTCACTTAGCACCATAATGATTCCATGAAAATCACGAAATTAATATCCTTTCTTTTCCCATCACCAGTGGGTGTACTTTCCTCTTATTCACTTAGCCTTCAAAGTTTCAACAAATTAAAGTTAGTAGCAGAAGCTCCTTTATTCTACATGAGCTCTAACAAGCAGCATCCATGGCAACTTATGACTTAATCCCCAAAATCGCCCCTCACTTAGATCGTCATCTTGTATTTCCTTTGTTGGAATTTCTTCAAGAACATGAAATGTATCTTGAAGAACAACTTCAGCAGCTCATCCTCAAGTGACAACTTCTTCATCCTCAAAAGAGAAGGCATAGAAGACATACCCCCAAATCAAAAAGATAAGTTCTTTTACTACCTCTTAATTATTTGTACAAGTCTATAATTTTTCTTAATTACTTGAGCATAATATGGTTTATTTGGTGAATTTTATTATTGATTTACCATTAATTTATACCTCTCATATACAAAAAGCTAGATCTAAACTATAATGGTCATATGATAGCTAAGTATAATGATAGCACACTAAGTGTTTGATAAAATGCTCAGGTGAATGTGACTCACTCTCACGCTATGAAAAGACCTGCCTAGCTGATCAAGACCATCCTTGTCGGCTCGCAGCACCGTGGTCGGTCAACACCACCTTGGTCGCTTAGCACCACCCTGGTCAGTCAAAAACACCCTGGTAGGTCAAAACCACCCTGGTAGTTCAGTACCACCCTGGTAGGTCAAAAACACCCTGGTCGGTTAAAACCACCTTGGTAGTTCAGTACCACCCTGGTCGGTCAAAAGCACCCTGGTCGGTCAAAACCACCCTGGTAGTTCAGTGCCACCCTGGTCGGTCAAAAGCACCCTGGTCGGTCAAAACCACCCCAGTATTTCAGTACCACCCTGGTCGGTCAAAAGCAACCTGGTCGGTCAAAACCACCCTGGTCCGGCACTACCCTGGTCAGTCAGTATCATCCTGGTCCGTTGGCCACATCCTGGTTAGTCTGCAACACCCTAGTCGGTCTACAGAACAACGGTCGATGAGCACCATCGTTATCAGTTGAGACTACCCTGTCGACGATTAGAGAGCTCCTCAAATAAAGTTGGTTACTAAAGTACAACGATCATTGCCACATGTTGATGGTGGTAGGATACACGCGCAAATGAAGAGTCAACTAGGCAACCCTTCCTAGAAGGTGGGTCTAGCTTGATACTGATGCGAATTCCCAGAATCATATGGATGCTATCAAGAACCTAGTCTACTTCATAAGCGCATCGTCCCAAGCAGCGCACGCCTGGTCATAAGAGACAAATACCACTACATGGCTTGTCATTTCAACCACACTACCACGTCCTCAGCATACTCCATCTCACTCACGTGTAAAGGGGGAAGCTAACACTGAGTCTTCCTACGTCCCAACCGTATACGAAAGGCTGGGTGCACCACCATCTATCCACAACAGGTTGGGTGAACAAGCACCTGCCGCGATAGGCTGGACCCAGCGGAGGAGAACAGGCCTGGTCGGGCACCTCTCCTACCCAGGGTAGCTGGTCCTTCCTCAAGCCACAGGGCAGGAAGACCACCTAGACCAGGGGTCAGGATGCCTACCAGGTCGCCTTTCCATTCTTCCATCCTCACTAACGCTTCTCAAAAGGTGAAGATACCAGGCCACATCGATTACGATAATACCGTGGACCTAAACGATCACATACAACTTTATGAAGGACCACCTCACAACAATTCCCACACTGGCCAGACCTGTATCAGTAGGATTCTGGGGCAGCTGTGGTCTTGTTTTCTCCAAAGGGGCATCTAAAAGAATATGCCCTCAAGTTTCAATTTACTACCAACAACGAGGTTGAATATGAAACAACTATAGTATCACCTCATCTAAAAAGTCCTGGTCTGGTGGGGGCAGGTGAAAAAGGTTTGCTTAGCAAGCACACCTGGCCTCATTCCTAGCCCAGTCCATGCAATTATTTGGCCTAAGGTCATACACAGGTGCATGCATCAAAAATTCCTGGTCTGGTGGGGCAGGTGAAAAAGGCTTGCTTAGCAAGCACACCTGGTTCCATTCCTAGCCTAGTCCATGCACTTCTTTGACCCAAGGTCATACAAAGGTGCATGCCCTAAACGATCTGGTCTGGTGGGGGCAGGTGAAAAAGATTTGCTCAGCAAACACACCTGGTCTCATTCCTAGCCCAGTCCATGTACTTCTTTGACTCAAGGTCATACAAAAGTACATGATCTAAACGATCTGGTTTTGGGTGGAAAGGTGCGAAAGGCCAAAGGCACACCTGCCCGTATACCCTGGCCAGTCCATGCACTTCTTTGGCTCAAAGTCATACAAAAGTGCGTGCATCAAACGATCTGGTTTTGGGTGGACAGGTGCGAAAGGCCAAAGGCACACCTGCCCATATACCCTGGCCAGTCCATGTGTTTATTTGACCCCTGGTCATACAAAAATGCATGCCTTTAAAAAAAAAAAAAGAGAGAGAAAAAGATGTAAGTACAAAGAATTTGCAAAGCAAATCAACTTACTCAGCCACCTATTAGAAAGTCCAGTAACCCATATCTGGTCAGAAGGTAACTTTGTCACCTCCCAACCAGGGGGGGGCAGAGAGTATAAACTATACATATAGCAAATACAAATATTTGCAGAGACAAAAATTCATGCAAAACCACATATTTACAAACAGCAAGTGTTAGTCCATAAACTACAAAAAGCCACCATAAGATTGCACATTTTCTATGAGATTGAGGTTAAAGACACTTTTCTCAAAAGTCCATGTAACTATAAAGTTCAAAAGGCCCTGGTTGTGGATGGTCAGGCGAAAAGGTTCGGTTTGCATTCACACCTACCCATATGCCCACACCAGTCCATGTGCTTCTTTGACCCCTGGTCATACACAAGCATATGCACGTCATAAAAAAGGAAGTAAGTATTATACTTCTATAAAAATCCTCGTCATAGGCAGGACGAAGTATCACACTTCTATAAAAATCCTCGTCATACTTCTATAAAAACCAACACTCCTCCTGCTCGATCTCCGACCAGGCCCTGGTAGTAATCTAGCAGCAATAGAAGAGGATCCTACAATGTCAACCCTGGGCCTGGGGGGCAGCCCCCTGCTTGTGCTGGCCCTAGCATCTCCACCAGAAACCGAGAGCAGGTTAGATGCATCCTTAAAAAGCAACACCCCAATGCTAGAAGTAATGTGGCAATAAGTGGAACTTCGGTCATTCTCCAGAGTAATACTGCTAAAGGTTCAAGGGGTACACTTCGAAGGGGCTCACTTACTAACCCCAGCTCGTCAAAGCCCACCGCCTCTACATCTTCAGCTATTGAAACAAGCATAAGAAAAAGATAAAGTTGTAGTCCTAATCAGACCACCTCTGGCCAAAACTTGCCAGGGCAGGCCTGGTCTTACCATGACTACATACTCAACCAAGATGGGAATGCTAAAAGTCACCAAAGAAAAATACCTCTTCTGCTCAATTGATAAGCAACCAGGCGCCAAAATTCAAAGTCACAAGTCAATTGATTAGACGTAGCCTGGAAATGCTTCATACGTGGCTAGCCCATCACATAAATCCATAAAAACTGCCCACATAATTTATGGACTTGGGGGGGGGGCAAATTGATGGGGTAAAATACACCCACTACTATTGGGCCAGCCCACGATTACTTAAGCCCAACTATGTCCCAATCCAACAAGAGGACAACAACCACAGGAAGGCCCACTCCAGGACCAGACCCACATGTGAGGTAAGCCCAGTACATATAACCTGGCCCCACAGGGTCCACGCTCCACTATAGACCTGGTCCAGCCCAGCTGACCAGGACCAGCCTAGCCGACCAGGTCCAGCCCAGCGGACCAGGTCCAGCCCAACCAACCAGGGGTACCAAGTCAGTCCAAAGGTATTATAAATACCCAACTCTATGCAACAAGAAAGGGATCCAATCCACAAAAGAGTAAAGAAAACACTTCATAAATACTCTCTCTCTTACATTCTCTCTCAAATTACTTCTCATACACTATACTGACTTGAGCGTTGAAGTGGCCTCCCCCGGAACACCTCCGGGGGGTAGCTCACACGTGTTCTTTGTGCAGGAACGGTGCTTGATCGTGTGGAAGCGGAACTTGCTCTCGGCCTATTGTTAGGTGTACCAAAAAATACCTCAACATGTGCTATGTGGGAATTACACAGAAACATTGCAGCATTTGTTCTTTGAGTGCAGCTACAGCAGATGCATATGGGGCAGCTTCTTATATCTGATGCACCTGGTCCAGCAACCTGATACAATTGGAGAAGTAGTGGCCTTGGCTTAGTCCTGCAGTAGGGGAAAGAAGGACAGGGATAAGCTGTACAACATGGGGCTTGCAAAGGTGGTTTATGCTATTTGGCTTCAAAGGAATTCCAAAATTTTTAATGGTAGTTGTAAATCTCCTAATATTGTGTTTAGAGAGGTATTATATCGTGTAGCAGCTAGGTGTAATGAGGCTATGAGGCCTTTACTTGTGTATTGAGTTGTTGTGTTTGCGTTGGTATTGTGCTGCTGATGGTATTAGGGTTGAACCCTTCATAGAAGGTGGCAATTCTCTTTGGTTTTATCTTTTGTAGTACCTTTGGTCTTGTGGTGTAATTAACTCTTCATTTCTTTTGGTAATGAAAATTCTTTATTTACCAAAAAAAAAAAAACTTTTCTAATCTGATCCGAATTTTTTTGATCTGGTATGATCTTATTTGAATTTTTCAAAACTTAACTAATATGGTCTGAATCTTTTTTCTCTGATATGAACTTTTTAAAAATAAATATTACTGTATAATGCTTAATAAGTTGAATCAAACGGACCCTTATTTGTGTTTAAATATAAATATTTGTTTTTAGTTATAACTTATTGATAACAATATTGAATCTTACTAACATTTTCATAACATCAAGTTGTTGCAGTAATTTTAAAAAAAAATCATGTATATAATTTAATTACAATAAAATTAAAATTATATAAGTGTAATATAAAAATGTAATGTTTTTGTCAAGATCGTACATTTTTAAGTATAACCTTGCTGCAGAATAAGACATAAAATGCTAACAATTATAATAACTATTATACATATGGGCATCGTTTTTCATTTTCTCGTCAAATTTGCCCATGCTTATTCATTTTTACGTTTGGAAGAATAATAATTTTTATGAATATGTTGAATAAGTAAAAACTAATATACGATAATAAATTACAACACAATTACCTTATAATATTAGAACTATAACAGCATTGCGCTTAGTTTTCGCATTTCTTTATTTTTTACCAAAAAAAACATTTATATGAAATAATAGAATAATAAAAAATCAAACCGCGACACATTTTAACATTATAAATGTAATTCTAAACTTATATCTGTTGACATCGTATTTAGTCCCCTGTCCCGAGGAAAAGGTTCAATGATGATAACATACGCTCATTTCTTCGGAAAAATGCACACTTGAGTATACATGGACAACACTACGCCTAATTTAATTTCCCAAATATTTCGAGCCCAAAAGAATTTCAAAATAATAAAAAATTTGGCCCAAAATAAATAAATAAATAAAAAGTTTGTTTCTCAAAGCCCAAACCATTTTATAAAAAAATAAAAAGCCAGCGCGTACGAAGGATTAACGCTGACTCATCAGCGCGTCTTCTTAGCTGTCGCTGAATAGTCAGCGCGATATACAATATTACGCTGGCAGGATCAACACATTCTAGGAAATTGCGCTGGCATAATCAGCGTTACTTCCTTCTAATCGCTGATATTAATTGATATTATACCTTTTCTAATTGATAGGACAGCGCATAAATTTTATTTGCGCTGATCCTTCAGCGTATGAAAATATTTAGCACTGACACAGCAGCGTCACTCTGACAGACTCGCTCAACTATAAAAATACACATTTTCTTTGTGTTGGGGAGGATTTTTTTGAAAAGAAAAATTAAGGGTTTTATTCATTATTGTTCAAATCACCATATTACAAAAAATTCTTATAAAATACTTTAAGTTACATTTATAATAAAAAAAAAAGTTTTTTCTTTCATTCATATAAAAAAGGTGGCTGGAATTCCTAACGGGAATAATTCAAGGTAAGGTGTTGTCTGTACCAATACTCATACAAGGCGTTATTCGATGGAGAAGTGGTTAGTTTCCTGAGAGCCTTAATTTTCTTTCATATATTTTCATATAGTGCTTTTTTTACTTTTTTTTAATAAAATATTTCAGCGTTTTATTTTTTAATACGTTGATCTATCAGCGTGTATTTTTATTACACGCTGATATGTCAGCGTAACTCTTCAGGATACGCTGATTTGTCAGCGTGTCAAAATGTTTTGCGCTGATGATTTTTTTTTAAATTTTTAAATTTTTATTTATTTATTTTATATATGTTTTTTAATTAAATTTGATTAATAAAAAAAGGTCAGCGTCGAATTATTTTTTACGCTAATTTACCAGCGACTAATTTTTTGATACGCTAATATTAGCGAGTAATTATGTCACTCGCTGATTTGTCAGCGTAATTCTTTAGGACGCGCTGCTATATCAGCGTTTTAAAATATTTTGCGCTGATTTTTTTAAAAAAATATATATTTTTTAATTTTTTTGTATAACTTGTATATTGGCAATTGAGAGAAATTAGTAAAGGCCGCCTATGGGCTAATATGACGCATTCCGCCATATTAGTACCCTTGCCCCCGAATTCAAACTTTGGTTCGTATGACCATTTTTGGAGTCATCCTCATGGGATCGAAGGGGTGGAATCGCGCTATTTAGATCTGTCCCTAAATCGTGTCCCATTCGTTCTTTTGATCTAAATACATGGTTTATGAGTTTTAATTCCTAAAAACTCATTGGCGACTCCTACCAATACTGTCCCTTTTTGTTAATCTTTTCTTCCCTCTATCTAGTCCATTCGTCCTCCCGTTGCCAATACGCCTAGGTCTAAAACGGCCTCTTGGCGGCGACGGGCGGAGGAAACAAAAAAAAAAGTGGGGAGCTAGCCGGCCGTGGCTCCTACAGTAAGGGGTGGAATCGTGCTATTTAGATCTGTCCCTAAATCGTGTCTCATTCGTTCTTTTGATCTAAATACATAGTTTATGAGTTTAATTCCTAAAAACTCATTGGCGGCTCCTACTAATACTGTCCCTTTTCGTTAATCTTTTCTTCCCTCTATCTAGTCCATTCTTCCTCCCGTTGCCAATATGCCTAGGTCTAAAACGGCCTCTTGGCGACGACGGGCGGAGGAAACAAAAAAAAGTGGGGAGCCGGTCGTGGCTCCTACAGTGACGACTCCACTGGGGACAATTTAGGAAATTATTTCGATAATTTTCTATAGAGGGCAAGACTTGAAAAGTAGCTCTCAACCTTATATACTTGTTATTTTTAAGCAAATTGCTTTTTTATTTTATTTTATTTTGTTTTGTTTTGTTTTGTTTTGTTTTGTATTGTATTATTTTATTTTATTTTATTTTATTCATTTTTTTTTTTATTTTCTTACTCATATTATTGCATACATGTGACAAACACTTGGCCTCCATGTGTTTGAAATATGTCTTAGGCTTAACCCTTTATTACAACTCTTTCGGGGAGGAACTGTTGACTTGGCGGGGCCCATGGCCTCTAAATAGCCAAGCAAAACGGAACCTTATCCCAACTACATCAATTTCCAAGCTGCCCATGGTGCTTGGATGAGAGACACTTCATATCTGACGGTTTTTCCGCAAAGTGTTGAAGCACACTCGTTAGATGTAGGACCCTTTTGACCTCATAACCATAGAGACTTTTGCATAAATTTGTATTTTATTTGCTTGTTATTTTGAATTTTTTTCCTGGTAATGCTTGATTCTCTAGTTGATCTTAGGATCCCAACTTAGTTACGAGATTTATGTTAACTTTATGAAAATAAATGATATCTTTCGAATATGTTTAAAAAGGTGATTTTATTGATATTACCCTTTAGATAGGATTTTATTACTTCAATCTCAAAGACTTTCAAGATATTAACTAGGAATTAACTAACCTTCCCCATTCATTTAAGTGAAAGATTTTATTTACATTAACAATTTTTATGATTTGATTTGAAATTATTAGTGTAAATTAAATCAGCTTAAAATTTGACTAATTATATCCTTTAAGCAGGATTTAAATAGTCTAGTTTAAAACTTTAATGAATCTAACCATGTATCCAACTTTTTTTCCTCTTACTTTTTTTTCCTCTTACATTTTTTTTCTAAAAAAAAAAGACATCAAATTTTTTTCAAAATAAACGTTGCTCTGTCAGCGAGTTAGGTTTTGAAGCGCTGATTTGTCAACGTGTTGCTATCTATAGCGCTAATGGGTCAACGTTTCTTTCTGGAACGCGCTGATTTTTTTAAAAAAAAAAAAAAATTGATTTTTTTCCTTTCTCATTTTTTTAAAAATATTTTTTAAGGGTCCTAAACTTTGTACATGTAATAAAACACTCATTCAACTGTTCTTTGTGCTACAAATAAAATCACCATTCACTTGTGCTCATTTACAAGAATTGTTCCTATATTTTATAATTGTTCCCAATAAAAAGGGAG
The DNA here is from genome assembly GCA_951394345.1 of Salicornia ramosissima. Lineage (NCBI taxonomy): Eukaryota > Viridiplantae > Streptophyta > Magnoliopsida > Caryophyllales > Amaranthaceae > Salicornia > Salicornia ramosissima. Next base: position 28,303,726 of record OX596236.1, on the reverse strand, counting down.
TTTTAAAATCTCAATCCAATTATTTAATAATAGACTCATTCCAAGTTTTTCAAATCATTGACTCATTCTAAGTCATTCAAAATATGGGTTCACATCAGTCCATATTACAGTATATATGGGCACAAGGACTTAAATAAATAAAGTCTAAACCCATTTTATACATAATTTTTTTAAAAAAATTAGAAAACATGCAGCGTTAAACTTAAATTTACGCTAATTGATCAGCGCTTAATTCTTTTCTACGCTGATTGATCAGCGATTCATTTCTTGCTACGCTAATGGATTCGCGACTATCTTCTTTTATCGCTAGCTAATCAGCGTTAAATTTTTTTTTATACGCTGATAGTAATCTTCATTTTAGGAATATTTTATGATTTCTTTGTTAAAAAAAATCCTAAATTTATAGATTATAAGTCCAATATGTTCATTACAAAACGTCAGAACCACTGTTTATGTTAGAACAACGCATGGCCTAATTCCCTTCCGGGATACTTAGGCAACTTTTTTTTGGTTCGGCCTCATGATTAATATTTCAAGCATATTATTGGCATAAAAAATGTTAAAAATGCCTAATGTAAATAATAAAATTGTTTGCATAAGAAATTGATAATATGTATTTTCTTCTTTCAAATTAAAATTCACTCTCAATACAATGAAAAATGATACATTCCCATGCATCGAGAGACTTGAATTATGCAATAATTTTTTTCAGACCATTCGTCTATTTTTTATCTCAATAAAAACATTTTTTATGAGATAGTGTTGAGTGCAACGGACCCTTGGTCCACTTTTTTTAAAAAAAACATTTATACGAAAATGTTTTAGATGAATGGACCCAAGGTTCATTTTCTTTCAAATAATCCATTTAGTTTATTTCAATTAGTGCGCCCTAGGCCCACTCTTTGGATTGAATAATCTTAAAAGATAAAACTTCTAACATTGGCTATCAAATTAAATTGAAAAATCACTCGAATGTACACTCGAGAAAGCTCAAAAAATTGAATGACAACCACAAGAAAAATTTAAAGCCGAATCTAGCTTAGACCACCCCTCCTTCATTTCAGTCTTTTTTCTTCTCATTTTTCATTCTTGACTTTATTCTTCTTTTATTCTTTAAAAACTATATTCTTAAGCTATCAAGTCCAATTGAATTGTACTTAATTATCTCTATATTCCATAACATGAGATTCATATCTAAGTACTTTTCAAATCTAACTAGGAGAATTGTCATGTTTAATTGAAGCACAAATCAATATATTAACACAACAAAAAAATAAGCCTCGGCCGACCGCCTTTTACCAACCGTTAATGGTCGGTATTTAAACTTACCGACCGTCTTCGGTCGGCAAAAGGAGGTCGGTGTATAATTAGTCGGAAAAAGTTTTTTACCGACCAACTCTCCGTCGGAAACAATTTACCGACCGTTTACCGACCATTTACCGACTAAATAAAAAAGTTAAAAAATATATTAGGGATCTATGTTCCGACCGCCTGGCGGTCGGAAAATAGCTCCTTCCAGCCTTTTTTTTTTTGCGCTTAATAATTTACCGACCGTGTGTCGGTCGGTATATTAATTTTCGCGGTTTTTTAATTTTAATATTTGCCATTTTCGCGGTTTTTTCTTTCAGGATACCGACCGTTTTTCGGTCGTTAAATTCTTATGTCTTTTTTTTTCATTTCATTAAATAACAAAAAACCTTTACAAAAGAAATTAAATTATTTATTAATGAAAAACAGATTAAATATACGAAATAATATTTTATATTATTTATATAAATAATTCGTAATACACAAAAATTTGTAATACATATTACAGTTTCCAAAAACGTAAACTATAATAAACCGAAATATAACAAACAACTACACTACGAAGGCTCCAGAACCGCCAGAACCGTCTTTGCGATCGTCGGGGGGTCGTCGGTGAATGGAAGACTGATCGCCGAATTGCCTCATGAAAGCGTCCATTTGCGCCTTCATCTGCTCGAGGTACTCCGCTTGCTTCTTCTGATCCTCCTCCAGACGGCGCTGATGCTCCTCCCGTTGGCGGTCTCGCTCCTCCAGACGGCGCTGATGCTCCTTCCGTTGGCGGTCTCGCTCCTCTAACTCGGTCCTCGCACGCTCGGACTCCTCCAAACGGTCGGTCATCTTTGCCAGTTGAGCGGAAACTGATGGAGAGTAGGCAGATCCAACGTGCCGCCGCGAGATTCTCTCATAATAGAGAGAAGCTCCGTCTTTGCCGAACCCTAGAACCTCGCCCTTCCGAAAGTTGACATTATGGGCGGAGTTAGTTCGAAAGGTTCTGGTTATATTGTTCCTGCAAATTATGGGCGGAGTTAGTTCAAACAATTCAAAATAAAAGAACAATAAAGTTGACATTATAAATAAAAGAACACTTGTCATTTTAGGCCATTTTAGGTGTTTTTTTTGGCATTTTCGCACCTAACTTGTCACTTGTCTATCGATTGCTAGATTTCAAACCTTACACACGTCCTATAACACAATATTATGCTTACTAAGGGCTGATCGTGTTGGTTATAATGACACAATAACATTTTAGACAAACACTTGTCATTTTAGGCCATTTTAGGTGAATTTTTGGCATTTTCGCTCCTAACTTGTCACTTGTCTATCGATTGCTACATTTCAAACCTCACACACGTCCTATAACACAATATTATGCTTACTAGGGGCTGATCGCGTTGGTTATAATGACTTTACACCGTTTTAGGCAAACACTTGTCATTTTAGGCCATTTTAAGTGGTTTACTTGGCACCGATCAACCTAGATCATGTTTTTAAGGTTAATTCACAACTCATAACATTGATATAAACATTCTTTAACTTATTTCCAAGTTTTTGGGAAAGTTTAGAGGGTTTTGGAACAAAAAACAAACCAAATAGGCCATTTTTGGCTCGTTTTGGTAGTTTTCGTTCCCATCTTCTCACCAATCAACCTCATTTGTATTTTTAAGTGTAATTCATGTCCTATAATATTCATGCAAACTTTATATAACTTATTTACATGTTTTTGGTAAAAGTTGGAGGGTTTTGGAACAAAAAAAAAAAAAACTAAATAGGTAATTTTTGGCTCGTTTTTGGTGTTTTCATTCCCAACTTGGCACCGATCAACCTAGATCATGTTTTTAAGGTTAATTCACAACTGATAACATTGATATAAACTTTCTATAACTTATTTGCATATTTTTGGGAAAGTTTAGAGGGTTTTGGAACAAAAAACAAACCAAATAGGCCATTTTTGGCTCGTTTTGGTAGTTTTGGTAGTTTTCGTTCCCATCTTCTCACCAATCAACCTAATTTGTATTTTTAAGTGTCATTCATGTCCTATAATATTCATGCAAACTTTATATAACTTATTTACATGTTTTTGGTAAAAGTTGGAGGGTTTTGGAACAAAAAACAAACTAAATAGGTAATTTTTGGCTCGCTTTTGGTGTTTTCATTCCCAACTAGGCACCGATCAACCTAGATCATGTTTTTAAGGTTAGTTCACAAGTCATAACATTGATATAAACATTCTATAACTTATTTGCATGTTTTTGGGAAACTTTAGAAGGTTTTGGAACAAAAAACAAACCAAATAGTCTATTTTTGGCTCGTTTTGGTAGTTTTCGTTCCCATCTTCTCACCAATCAACCTAATTTGTATTTGAAGCCGGAATTCCGCTCTTAACATCAATTGCGAATAATAAAAAATCAATCCTATTCGCACTCTTCGGCTTTGAAGCCGAAATTCCGCTCTAAACATCAATTGTAAATAATAAAAAATCAATCCTATTCGTACTCTTCGGCTTTGAAGCTGGAGTTCCGCTCTAAAAATCAAATGCATAGTAAAGAAGAAAGAATTACCATCACTTCCTTGGCCTTCTGGCTAACCGGAACCGGATCCTTTCCTGGTTGCTTCTTGAAGTGAGTATCAAGGAAGAGATCCGCAGCATCAGGTAGCTTCCCTCCTTTCGCCTTAGTCAACACAAACAAATGTGCGTAAGGGTAGGTGATATAAAAAAATGTTAACGAACGAGCATTTACAATGATTTAATGAAATAGTAAACTAACCAATTGCTTAGCTCGCTGGGTGGTGGAGACAGATCCTGCGTAGTGAGAGGCCTTGGCCTTGCCACTAGCGTCGTCGCCTCTCCTGTTTACCTTCGCTCGAGCCGACCTTTCCTTGAATAGATTGTCATTGAGCCTGTCCTTCATTGCCTGGTACATCTCATCACCAAGCCAATTTGGTCGGTCTTTCCGCTTGTGCACTGTGTCGTTGAATATGTCCTTCAGCCCTAATCCAGCCTTGGTCTCATACGCATCCCGAACAGTGCCCTTGAGCTCAGGCCTCCAAGTATACTGTTTCTGCATTAGATCAAAGACAATCAAATATGTTAATGTAAGAGATTATATTTTAAAAAAAAATTGTATCAAATTACATAATTCGTCTTACTGACCCTCCACATGTCCCACCAATGTACCTTGGTCGCCTGATCTACCTCAGTGTAGTTCTTCCAAGGCTGATGGAAGTAGGACTTAATGACGTGTCTTATTGATCGAACAACAACGCCCTTGTCAAACCTTGCACACGAAACATAGTAAGATTAAACAACATATGAATACAACTTAATTTCCATAGTCAAAACATTAAAAAATTACACAAAAACTCACCATAGACCATCCGGGGTCCAATTCTCGAACCCCAGCTGTGGACGTAAAAGCTTCGCCCTGATCCTTGTCGCCACCCTCAACCTCACCAGTTTGTCTCTCGGGTTCTCGCGTCGGAGTAGTCTCAGGAGGAGGAGTAGAGTGAGACAAAGGAGTGAGCTCAGACGTAGGAGTAGGATCAAACGGTCACAACGTAGGCTGAGACATACCAGCCTGAGACACAGATGGCTGAGGACGAAGAGGACGATGCCGAGACCGAAGCTGTGGTACTGGAGGTAACGTAAGCTGTGGTGGTGGAGGAATTACAAACTGAGGCTGAGAAGGAAAGGAAGGTGAAATCACCGACCGTCTCCTAGACGACTCAACACGACGATGAAGGTCACCAGGACGCAATATCGGCGTAGACCCAGTAGGACGAACTGAAGACTGAGAGGGAGAATGCTGGCGGTTCTGGGAGTTATGGCTCTGAGCCTCCGAATCTGACATGTTCCTGCATAATATATTTAAATTATTCGCATAATTAATTCTTCTTAAAGCTTTCTTATGTAATGCACATGTAAATATATTTAAGTCATATTTACTTCTACTTTAATTGTATTCATTCACAATAATTACAAAGATTCATAATAAACTAAATACAGAGGCAATTTTGTATTTGAAAATTAAAAACAACTCAACTTTCAACCAACAATCATATTTCTTGATTTATCACCACATTAAAGTTTATTATCATTATTCTAAGCTATATTGGGAACGAGTTTGTCAAGTTTTAGGGGTCCTACGATCGTGTTGGGAACGAAAATCGCATAAATTGGCCATTTTCGCCCTTAATAAGTTTCACTTGCCCAAACAATCATATCTCGTTATTTCAAACCACATTGAAGTTTATTTTCATTATTCAAAGCTATGGGGAACAAGTTTGTTGAGTTTTAAAGGAATGTAGCATTCAAATAAATACGACTCAAAATAATTTAAAATAAGAAACTAACATGATACACATACATAATACATAGAAATACATACCCCCAAATACATTAACATACATACAAATACATAAATAAATACATATTCATTGAAATTTTTGGACAAAAAAACATAAAAATTCAATAAAACTACCACAACCCTAACCACAAGCTGAAAAATTCAATAAAAACTTAATAAATTTAAAGTAAAACAATATATAAATAATACACACACATAAATACAAATACATACAAAATACATACACATACATAATACATACAAATACACATACATACACATAATTCAATAAATTGAAAAACAAAAAAAAAATAAAAAAACCCTAACCACAATCTGAGGAGGGCGGCAGAGTGATGGGCGGCGGAGTGACACAAGAGGGGCGGCAACGGTCGCCGGAGAAAGAAAGAGAAGGAGAAAGAAAGAGAAAGAAAGCGAAGGAGAAAGAGAAGGAGAAAGAAAGAGAAGGAGAAAGAGAGAGGTCGGAGGGGCGGCGGAATGGTCGGCCGTGCGCCGGTCGCTGGATGGTTAGGGTTTGGGGTTTTTCTAGGTTGTTCGAATGGATCCGCGAGGGAGAGAGAGTGGGTTTGTGTTGTTCATTTGGACGAAAAATCACGACTGAAGTTTAAAAAGTTTTAAAAAAAATCCCGACCGTCAACTCGGTCGGTAACTGTCGGTAAATACCGACCGGCTATGTTCGGTCGGGAGTTACCGACCGTTACCGACCGAGATGACGGTCGGAAAATTTCTTCCGACCGTCATTACGATCGGGAAAAAAATTCCGATTGTCTTCAGTCGGGAACAGCAAGTAATTATCGACTAAGAAAATGTCGGTCGGTAAAAACGGTCGGGCGAACGAGATTTTCTTGTTATGTAATGCAATGAGTTTGAGAACAAATATTCGGCAAAGCTTAGACAATGCAACTCAATTAATATGCGCTAAGAACTTCGCATGCCTCCATATTGATGTTTCATTATCTTTGCTAACTTTCATTAAATAAAATTGCCGATCATTAAAGAGCAATTAAATTGACCCAAGTAATCATTCTATTTGGCCAAATAGTATGCTCTAACGTATGTTGTGGGCTATACATGCCCAAATTTAGGCTTAACTAAAGTCTTGAAAATAGGGGGCTCATTCTAAGTCCACCTACAATGATGAATGACACAATACACCAACACAAGAGGCAATTTTGTCACCTCTAAATCTGAACTACTTTAAACCTACATTGTGATCCACTTTCTTGGAAGCCCTTTTGAGCCCAAACACATGGCATATTCTTTTCAACCCATATCATACTAAGCCTGGGAATAGGAATTGTGCTAGGACTATTATTGGTCAACGAGTCTAATTGAAAAGTCATAAATCAAATAAGTTGGCTTCAATGTTCAATTAATTTCAAATACAAAGTTTGTGGCAAAAAGCCTCAACATTGAAGTATTAAAAAATAAAGTTCTCCTAAATAAAGGAAATTCAATCAAACATATAATAGTATAGCACATTGGGGTTTTATTTTAGGGTATTTGAGCCTTTTGTCCATTTCTTTCTTAAACCCGAAGCCTAGCCACAATACAACCTTGGAAAAACCCTCCTTAAGGTGTGCTTTATTAAGTGTCTTAATCTTCATCACAAATGACTCAGATTGAAAAGGCTACGTAAGGCCTGATTCCAACTCGAATTGGATACGTATGCAACCTTTTATAAGGTGCGGCCATACTTGTCCTACATTTTAAGGACTTTCAATATTTTTATAAAAAAAAAAAAAAAATTGAGCAAATTTTTAAGGGCTCACAAAAGGTCCTTCGACCACAAGACTCACCCTAAGTCTTGTATATGTTCAATTTGATTAAAGGCGCATAAAAAACGTCCTAAAGTATTGCATTAATATCACTTAAAACAAGACCTTTTATATTGTATATATATTGGTAGCATTTGTTCTTCTTCTTCCTTTTCTTCTTCCATCTTCTTCTTCTTCTTCTTGTCTCCTTTTTCTTTTTTATCACGACCAAATTTGTTTTCCTTTCATCTTAGGATTTCAATCCCTAGCCACCAATTTATACAGAGTGACTTGTTTCATCCTTGCACCAAACTTTTTTTTTATTTATTTCCTTTCCACAATCACATAGCCCATATAATTTTCATCACACTTAAAATCACTTAGGACTCTCAAAACCTTAATCTCAACTTATTCTTATATCACAATAAGTTCAATTTAATCACCCATTCCTCATAGCAAGGATGTCACTCGTAGCTACCCTTCCATTAAGATTTGGTTTTCATAAATAATTGTGCGGTGGTCTCTTATTTACTTTGAGCATTCTCTGATAAGCACATGCAAAATCGTGAGTGAGCATTATATCTTACTTCTTCACAAGAGATTATTATAACATGATAGCCAAGTTAAAACCACTTATCTTTTAAAATGTGAGAAAACAATTTTCAACAATAGAACATTTTTTCTAAAGATCAAATGAGCACATTGAAATTGTTGGTTGAGAAGCAACAGTAAATAATCTTTATCAAGTATTACTTGTGTTAAAGATAGGACCCTGTTTTTTTATTTCATTTTTTTTTCTTTAATTGATTTTTTTTTAAAAAAAATTATTTATTTTATTTGGGAAAAACGTTGAGATATCCCCACTCCTTTGTATTCTACTCCTAACTTACTTGATTGACTAACTTATTGTTTTTGTAGTGTACATATTTTGCTTTGTCAAAACATATGCATACCCTTTAATTGGGGGCTACCTTTCTCAAGTTCTTTTGAAGCCATTCGCTTCAATCCATTGCTAAACATTCGACAATTTTTCACATGAAAAATCTAATTTTAAGTGAATAATTTAATGTTTTATTATTTTTGGGGAATGTCAATAATCCTCCATATAAAATGACCAAAAATGGAAAATAGACCCTTGGTGATAGGAGGGATTTCTTACCAAATAAAAAACCCCCGTCGTAGTATGAGTGGGGGTGTCGAACAAGGGGAAGGTACTTCGCACTAGCCTAGGCGTGAGCGTCGAACAAGCTAGGTCAAATAATGGTCGCGAGAGGCGAAGGGAACTAACTAAAACTACACTAAGGAAACAAAAACAAAAGGGACTAGGGTAAGAGATCCACAACTCATACCATCATGAATTATGAATCAATCGAAACTTAGACTTAGGTCGTGGATAAGGGGAGGTCGTTCTATGATCGTACCACTCTTTCGAGCTAGTACGATGACCGGAAAGACATATACAACTCACTTTCGTGCAGCGACACATCTAACAAGTCCTAAGCACAAAATCACGAAGACCGGTAACTTTCCCTTGATCGAAGGCCCAACTTTCGTGGTGCTTCCATCAGTCGGGCAAAGGAAGTCATCACCCACGTTCACCTTTCGGTCCTTCGGTGGGGATTCTTCAATGAATCCTATATTAGCTAAACACAAGACTCAACATAACCGAATCCTAAGGTACCGACATTATCACAACCAAAGCCAAGAAACAACTAAGCCACAATCATGGAGGATTTGAGAAGTTTCACTCAAACCCTAGAAATTAACTACTCACACATAATTAATAAAAACATAATTAAAACTAAAACTAAAAACATAATTAAACCTAAAACTATGAACAAAACAAATTAACAATTAAAACCTAGAACTAAACTAACATCAAAACCTAAATAAACAACCAACTAAATCAACAAGAAACAAACATAAATAACTAAAACCAACAATTAAACAACAAAAAGGGAAGGAATCAAAGCAATAAATGAAAGCTATAAAATACCTTGAGATGGAGATGAAGAACAAGCAAGAAGAGAAGAAGAAAAACAAGAACTTTGCATAAATTAAGAACAAAATGAAGTATAAATTACAAGAGAAATGAAGAACAAAGCATTAAAACTAACCTAAACCCTAATTTGAGCTTCTAACATCAGCTCCCCCATGAAAAGGGAAGAGGAGGGTATATATACAATGCCAAAAAAGTCAGCCAAAACAAAAGAAAAGTAATAAAAAAAATGCAGAAAAAGCACTTCAGCGGGCGCTGAGGCGATGACAGCGCCCGCTGAACCCTATATTCCTAGGCTTGCAGGCTGGGAAGAAAATTGGCAGCGGGCGCTGAGTTGGGGTCAGCGACCGCTGCCAGTCTTTGTGAGGCCACTGCCTCAATACAGGGGAGGGGACAGCGAGCGCTGAGTTGAGGTCAGCGGCCGCTGTCTTCACTTGGTGCTTGGGAGTGCTCTGGCAGCTTCAGGGTCAGCGGCCGCTGGGAATCCATCAGCGGCCGCTGAGAGGCCTTCAAAAAGCTACTGCCTTCAGCCTAAAAATGCTCATGCCCAAAACTCATCCCAGCGGACGCTGAGGGATTTCCAGCGCCCGCTGAGGCCTTCTTTTCACATGCCATGGCATAAAGGGCTCTGTGGCTTCCTCGAGGTTCCCGGCTCGCTTCCTCAGGTTCCGAAATTGACTCGGGACCTGCAAAAGGGGAAGAAAACACAGAAACAAGGCAAAATAGAGGAAATCACATAGAAAAAGGGGAAGGGGACTACAAAAGCAAAACTAAGATAAAAAGCCTAAAAATGCTAACGAAAGCTAAATAAAATAAGAAAATAAACTAATAAAAACTAAGAAAATAACTACCAAAATACCACTTATCAAACTCCCCCAAGCTTAGCTTTTGCTCGTCCCGAGCAAAACTTAAGCTAGAAGTGATGGAAGAGCTTGATAGGAGGTAAAACTAGAAAAGAAAACAAAACACTAATAATTCACACTAACTCATTTTCGTAGGAATCACGGTTGTTTTTAGCAAAAACAACAAGCCATTTAAACCTCAAAGTCGCCAAGGAGGATGAGTGTGTTCTCGTAAGGGTTTCCAAAGAGTTTAACCCATAACTCTCTCAAAAACAAACCAAGGCAAAGGTTCACAAGAAAAAAAAAAAAGAAAAACAAAATGAAAGGAAAATAAAAGGAAACAAAATAAAACAAAGACACCTAGTTGGACTTGTTAAAGGACCGAGGATCAATGAATGCGAACCTTTCCAAGCACTAACGGAAAACATGCTCAAAGATGTTAAGGGTGGATAGTCAAATAAAACATGCTAGATTGGAGAACTAGAGAGGAACATTCCCCTTTTGCTCAACAACCAAGCATCCACATGCTAAGCTAGTGTCGTCTCCACCCATAAAGGTAGCTTCTCATAACTCCACGAAGGAGTCGGAAAAACAAAAAGGAGAAACAATTTAGGCTACCCGACATCTCATCATAGCAAACCGCTTAATATGCTTGAAACATGACTTCCTCAACCGAAAAGGACTCAACTATCTAGGATCAAGAGGGCTTTAGGGTTGTAATGTAAGGCTAGGGATAGGGTAGGAATCAATTTGGCTTGTGGTGCTCAAACCTAAATAGTGAAGCAATAAGTACTAATGAGCATGAAATAGCAAACGAACTCCTCAAATTCGCACACATACACCAAAAACCCCCAAGCTTATTCAAAAAACTATATGAAAAATGAAAAAATAAAAAAAAATAAAAATATACATCAAATTAAATTTTTTTTCTCGAACTATTCCTCCCCCCAAGCTTGAATGACACAATGCCCTCATTGTGAAAAGGAAAGGAATAATTGCATTTTAAAATTTTTAAACTAAACTTTTTTTTTTCTTTTTTTTTTACATTTACATTTTTTTTTACATGACCTTGCTTCTTTTACAACTTAGGTCGGCTTTTGCTCTAAATCATACAAATTAACACACTTTCGATTGGGCGAACTCCTTACTTCACAAATTTTTCACTACAAAACAAATACGAACCAAGACGCTCCAATTGCTTCACTACACCTCAAGGGTACAAAACAAAACAATGGGAATCAAGGATTGTAACGTGGCTAGAAGAAAGGAAGGGCCAAGCTCAAAGGGTTTCAAAGGATGAATGTAAAACAAACACCTAGAAAAGTGAAAAGAAGCAAGATGCTAAAAGAAAAGGCAAAAATGGAAAATAACTAAGAAATGAATGCCTCCGTCCTCCCCTAGATTAGCTCGGTCACAGTCTCGGAAAGTCATGAATCAAGTTCTTGATCAAGTTATACTATGACAAGGATCCTATTGCCACTCAAACAAATGATGAAGGCTAGAAAGATTTGACAATTTTCTCACATATGAAGGGTAGTGAATTGCAAATACTACCTCAAGGGCTTCAACTAGCTAGCAAAGCTTTGCCAATCGTACCACAAGCCAAGACATTAGGTTTCATGAACTCCAAAGTTCTGAAACCTAGCATGTAGTATTTGAAAATCAACCGCAACATCTAAAACCATGTGGACCACTAACACTTAGGAAGGAATGCATTCAAAGTCCAAGAAATTAAGAACCAAGTCCAAACTACAAATAAAACAAAAACACACTTTGCCTTGAAAAGAAAATAAAAGAAAAAGAAGAGGAAAAAGGGAAAATAGAAATAAAATCTAAACAAAAGGAAGGAAAATAAAATCAAGCATGAATGACTCTCAATCAAGCAACCAAGCATCAAACAAATAAATAAATCGAGGCCCAACGCCATCAATATCCAAATGTCCTCAAGGGCTTAAAAGCCAAAAATTGAAAGCCAAACATCCTCGAACAATCATCTCCTCCTAAAACTAATCCTACAACTAAGCACACAAGAAAAATAAAAGAAAGGGAATTTGGAATGATCTCACCAAAACAGGCTATAAAGTAAGCATACAACCTCCGTTTTGCATTTTAGTACCATACATGTCCATGAGAGTTGCTTATTCATTTAACCTGCAAAAAAGAAAGAAAAGAAACCAAACTCCAAAAAACAAAATAATTACAAATAAAAGAAACGAAAAAAGAAAAAAAAGGGCTCGGGTTGCCTCCCGAGAAGCGCTTGTTTAACCTCTTAAGCTTGACAAAGGAGCTGGACACAGGGACTAAGACAGAAGAAAAACTATGTCAAAGTCATCCAGCGGGAACAACCACCCGGGGCTCAGTAAATAGCCCCGCAAAGCTCGCAAGAGCTTGTCAAACACACTGGCACTCAACTCACTAAAAACCACATAAGCGATAGATAAATTAAGCAAAGAAAACGGTTTAAAAACCGGCATCCTATGCTTATGTGGGAGTGAGTGTCCACATGGAGGTAAATTAAAATAAAAACTACAAAAAGAAAAATCAAATAAAGTAGGGGGAACACCTCCATAAACCTCACTTGCCTTGGTTTCTGGAAGAGAAACATGGGAGTCAAGACAAGAGATGATGCCCTCGGATGGAGGTGATATGAGCACGAATGGAAGTGGAGTGGGATGTGAATAGACAAGGCTAAATCCTCCTAAAAATGGAATAAGAGAAGGTGGTAAAACCACATCCTCCACATTAATAATGACCTCGTCAACTTCACTCGACTCTGCTATGAGGGCCTCATCCTCTACAACATCACATGACGATATGAAAGTGTCATGATTCTCATCACAACATTGGCAATAAATGTCATCGTCTATGCGAGTCGGGATGGTGTGCTCGACTATGAGGGGTGAGGGATCGAATTCATGACTAAGGTCATCATCGAAGGGCTCACCTAGGAAAATATGAGGTGAATCAACTATGTTCATGCCAAGACCTTGTAAATACTCATCAAGAACATGATTAAGCGAACTCGATTCATGTGAAAAATGATGAGAAAAATCAAAGGTAGTGGCATGAGGTGATGGTTGATTAAAACCATATTCCTCAAGTGCACTCAACTCGTGACTTAATCATGTATTCCTTGGCTAGTTATATCCCATTCATAGGTGTCCTTAGCGAGACACTCGAATAAGAGCCAAGCTCTATCCAAGTCGAGAGCTAAGAAATCGCCATGAGATAGGTATTCTATCCAATTTCTCGTCTCATAGTTCAAACCCTCATACAACATATTGCATATATCCCACTTACCAAGATTATGATTAGGCGGAAGAGAGCTTCCGATCCTGTCATAATACACCCAAAATGGCTCATGCTCATATTGGGGATCGATCAAGGGAGTAGCCATAAGGCCCAAATATTCACAAAGATAAAAATAAGGAAAAAGAAAGACCTAGAACCATTCTACTCAACCTGAACTAATGGCATTGCCTTCCCCGGCAACGGCGCCAATTTGATAGGAGGGATTTCTTACCAAATAAATAACCCCCGTCGTAGTATGAGTGGGGGTGTCGAACAAGGGGAAGGTACTTCGCACTAGCCTAGGCGTGAGCGTCGAACAAGCTAGGTCAAATAATGGTCGCGAGAGGCGAAGGGAACTAACTAAAACTACACTAAGGAAACAAAAACAAAAGGGACTAGGGTAAGAGATCCACAACTCATACCACCATGAATTATGAATCAATCGAAACTTAGACTTAGGTCGTGGATAAGGGGAGGTCGTTCTATGATCGTACCACTCTTTCGAGCTAGTACGATGACCGGAAAGACATATACAACTCACTTTCGTGCAGCGACACATCTAACAAGTCCTAAGCACAAAATCACGAAGACCGGTAACTTTCCCTTGATCGAAGGCCCAACTTTCGTGGTGCTTCCATCAGTCGGGCAAAGGAAGTCATCACCCACGTTCACCTTTCGGTCCTTCGGTGGGGATTCTTCAATGAATCCTATATTAGCTAAACACAAGACTCAACATAACCGAATCCTAAGGTACCGACATTATCACAACCAAAGCCAAGAAACAACTAAGCCACAATCATGGAGGATTTGAGAAGTTTCACTCAAACCCTAGAAATTAACTACTCACACATAATTAATAAAAACATAATTAAAACTAAAACTAAAAACATAATTAAACCTAAAACTATGAACAAAACAAATTAACAATTAAAACCTAGAACTAAACTAACATCAAAACCTAAATAAACAACCAACTAAATCAACAAGAAACAAACATAAATAACTAAAACCAACAATTAAACAACAAAAAGGGAAGGAATCAAAGCAATAAATGAAAGCTATAAAATACCTTGAGATGGAGATGAAGAACAAGCAAGAAGAGAAGAAGAAAAACAAGAACTTTGCATAAATTAAGAACAAAATGAAGTATAAATTACAAGAGAAATGAAGAACAAAGCATTAAAACTAACCTAAACCCTAATTTGAGCTTCTAACATCAGCTCCCCCATGAAAAGGGAAGAGGAGGGTATATATACAATGCCAAAAAAGTCAGCCAAAACAAAAGAAAAGTAATAAAAAAAATGCAGAAAAAGCACTTCAGCGGGCGCTGAGGCGATGACAGCGCCCGCTGAACCCTATATTCCTAGGCTTGCAGGCTGGGAAGAAAATTGGCAGCGGGCGCTGAGTTGGGGTCAGCGGCCGCTGCCAGCCTTTGTGAGGCCACTGCCTCAATACAGGGGAGGGGACAGCGAGCGCTGAGTTGAGGTCAGCGGCCGCTGTCTTCACTTGGTGCTTGGGAGTGCTCTGGCAGCTTCAGGGTCAGCGGCCGCTGGGAATCCATCAGCGGCCGCTGAGAGGCCTTCAAAAAGCTACTGCCTTCAGCCTAAAAATGCTCATGCCCAAAACTCATCCCAGCGGACGCTGAGGGATTTCCAGCGCCCGCTGAGGCCTTCTTTTCACATGCCATGGCATAAAGGGCTCTGTGGCTTCCTCGAGGTTCCCGGCTCGCTTCCTCAGGTTCCGAAATTGACTCGGGACCTGCAAAAGGGGAAGAAAACACAGAAACAAGGCAAAATAAAGGAAATCACATAGAAAAAGGGGAAGGGGACTACAAAAGCAAAACTAAGATAAAAAGCCTAAAAATGCTAACGAAAGCTAAATAAAATAAGAAAATAAACTAATAAAAACTAAGAAAATAACTACCAAAATACCACTTATCACTTGGTCTAATGCATAAACCCATTGGTTTAGATTACAAAATTTTGGCCCAAAGTCAAAATTTTACATTAGACTCAAAGTCTTGTTAAACAAATTTAACCAATATGGTTGAATTATGAGTTTTCAATCGCTCAAAACAACAACCAAAATTGAAATTATCGCCCATTAATCAGTTGCGGTTTTCAATAATTTTGTTGTTACATTAGCGATAAATTATTTAACAAAATTTCTTTCAAAAAAGCCTTGCTCATTGTCCATATTTGAGCCTGGTTTAGTGTTCATACACAAGTCTTGCTCGCTAGTCATATTTGGAGCATGATTAATCACCGTCTTCAAGCTTGTATTATCATAATATCTGTGCATCATCGTCTTGCGACACTTTTACGGATATCTTCCTTGGTAATTCATGATCAATTTCCTCAAGAAAAGATGTAGACATCTTCTACTGCAAATATAGAAAGCACACTACTTTCTAAATATTTAAGAAACAATTAAACTTCTTATTTAATTTACATGTAGCACATTATTACATATAATTTAGACATTTTTTAATATCAATTTAATGGCATTTGGAGCACTTTAATTCAAAACACAAATCATTAATCTCAATTAAACAAGATTAGGAGAACTTTTACTTCAAACTTTCAAAGACCAAAAAAAAAAAAAAAAAAACCCATATAGGATTTTGAAGGCTAAAATAAAAGGGTCTAAAAATGCTCAAAATACACCTCAAATTTTTCATCCATTCAACTTATCTACACATGGGCATCATTTTTGGGTAGTTAAACATGCAAAATTCAAGATACAAAGTACACACATGTAGTGGTTAAAAATCTCCAAAATAAACAAAGTTAGTAAAAGAGCAAATGGTACTTGAATTTCACAATTTAATTCAAAAGCTTCAAGACCTAACAACAATGGTGAAAAAATGAAAGATGGAAATGACAAATTAAACTTTTTACTTTTTTATTTTAAAAAAAAAAAGAAACAGCGCTTCCACTGAAGAAACGCTGAAGTTTCAGCGTAAATTATTTGAACACGCTGTAAGATCAGCGCGCTATAGTATTACTCGCTGATGACTCAGCGCATGAAATAAACTCTCGCTGCTTTGTTTGTCTTCTTTCCTTGCTGTAACTCTGCAAGCTCATGCATTCATTATTTTACTTTTTTCTTTTTTTATTATGTAAAATTCATATGAATAATCTCAACTATTGGAGGTCTTCCAATATTAATCCCAACTATAGGTTATTACACTATAATCCAAATTATGGGGGTAGTTTTATGATATTAGTCCATACTAACTTCTGATCAGCTCCGATTTCCTTCGTAGAAAGGGAGGAAGGTATAGTCAAGTACAATAAATAGGGAAAGAGGAAAAAAAACGAATTCTTTATGAATTGGTGACCGATTATAATAGGTTAAATAAGTCAATGGACTAATATCATAAAACAACCCCCAAAGTTTGAACTATACTGTAATAACTAATAGTTAGGATTAATATTGGAAAACGTCCAATAGTTGAGATTATTTATATGAATTTTTCCTTTTTATTATTTTTTTTTCTTTTTTTCCCTTCTTCTTATTTTTGTTATTACTTTTTTATTTTATTATTTTTTTCCTTTGTTTTCTTTTCCTTAAGTTTCCATCTTTGTTGGATAGTGTGTGGGATGTGTTTATAGTTAGCTATTTTATTTATTTATTTATTTATTCTTGCAAAATATTTATTACTTTTTTTCAAGTCTGTAAGTAAATAAGCGAATTTATTTACTTTGCTACAACTTATAGTAAATAAGCGAATTTACTATATTTTGCCCAACTTTTAGTAAATAAACGAATTTACTAAATTTTTCTAAACTTTGAGTAAATAAGCGAATTTACTATCTTTTTCTCAACTTTTAGTAAATAAACGAATTTACTACATTTTTCTAAGCTTTAAGTAAATAAGCGAATTTACTTACTTTGCTAAAACTTATAGTAAATAAGCGAATTTACTTATTTTGTTACAACTTATAGTAAATAAGCGATTTTACTATCTTTTTCTAAACTTTAAGTAAATAAGCGTGTTTACTTATACTAAATAAGCGAATTTATTGTCTTTTGCTCAACTTTTAGTAAAATAAGCAAATTTACTACATTTTTCAAAACTTCAAGTAAATAAACGAGTTTACTTATTTTGCTACAACTTATAGTAAATAAGCAAATTTACTATCTTTTGCTAAACTTCTAGTAAATAAAAGAATTTACTACATTTTTCTAAACTTTAAGTAAATAAGCGAATTTACTTATTTTGCAACAACTTATAGTAAATAAGCGAATTTACTATCTTTTGCTCAACTTTTAGTAAATAAGCGAATTTACTACCTTTTTCAAAATTTTAAGTAAATAAGCGAATTTACTACCTTTTTCAAAACTTTAAGTAAATAAGCGAATTTACTTACTAAAACATATAGTAAATAAGCGAATTTATTATCTTTTGCTCAACTTTTAGTAAATAAACGAATTTACTTATATGTGCTTTAATTTTTTACAGCTTTTGTATATATGTGCTGATGCTACTGTTTTGTAGAGTGCTAGTACTAGAGCTTACTTCTAACTTATACTCGAGTGCTAACCCCAATTTTTTTTTTTTTGTTTTTAAAAGGAAATGAAAGTCGGTTATCCTCTTGAGAAGGAAAAATCACAAGCGTACTTGCGGTCTAATAAAGTAAGAGGGTAGTCTACATGATAGTACCAATATGTCATGTTATTATAATAGTGTCCTTTATTAGCCATGTAGTTTGCCGCAGAATTAGCTTCTCTGAAAATATGTTTAATTGAGAAATGGTCAAATTTGACGGTCTTTTATTACATCTTTCACAATATTATGTACTTCCTTTGTCCCCAAATGTTTGTAACACTTGTTTTTTCACATCTCCCAACACACAACTTTAAATAAAAATATCTTTAGAAACATATAATAAAAAATTATAAAAACTATATAGTAAAAAAGTACACATCGAGCCGAATCAAACGAGATCCCATTTGACTATATTTTTTCCTATATGTATAAAATTAAAGAGAGTCAAATTTGTCCGGTAAACAGTGAAAAAAGTCAAATTGTTGCAAAAATAAGGGGACGGAAGGAGTAAAGGTGGCCAATGGGCTGGGTCGGCCCGGCCCGGCCCGGCCTGGAACCCACCCGTTTACAAATTGATATGTTTTTGCCAACTAATTATTACATTTACAAATTTAAAAATCCAAAAAAAAAAACCCAAACCCCCTTAAACTCCCCCTCAAAACCCCCCAAACCCCCTTAAACCCCCCCTCAAAAACCCCAACAAAACCCCCACAAAACCCCCAAATCCCCTAAACCCAACCCATGACCCAATGGGCCCAACACACAAACCCAACCCACGAGCTCAACCCAAGAACCCAACCCACAAACCCGCAACCCAGCCCAGCCCGATCCCAACCCGCCGGTCCGGTTCGTGGGTCGACCCTCTTTTGACCCGGCCCGCCCAACCCCACCCACGGGCCGGTTCCGAGTTACCCAATCCCGGCCCGGCCCCAAACCCGGCCCGCCCGTTGGCCTATTTTAGGAAGGAGTATTTCCCAAGGAATTAACCCAGGTGGTAAGCTGGTAACAATAGAGTTGAAACTAACCCCTAAATCTATGTTCTAACTTCTAATCTTCGTGGTCCGTACTAAACCTTTTTTAGGAGATAATAATATCTTTAGGAGAATTTTTATCCCCTCTGTCTATAAAGGCTTGTTTACTTCAGATTATATTCAGTTCAGTTCAGTTCAGTTAATCTCTATTTAGTTCAGTTCAGTTCAGTTCATCTCTATTTAGTTCAATTAATACACTTCTATTCAGTTCAGTACATCTCTATTAAGTTCAGTTCAGTTCATCTCTATTCAGCTAATGTAAATGAGCCTTAAATAAGTGCTTTATTTTGACAAAAAAATTCGCACAATTTTGGTCAAAATTGAACACTTATTTGTGGATGAAGGGAGTACAAGTTTTTTGTCTTGTGTTTGAATTGGTATCAATTTATGGGCTTCCATGTTATTCCCCTTCTAATAATTTAGATAAACAAAATAAATAAAATAACCTCTTCCTAAATATTAGCCCAAAATAACAACCTTTCTAAAAATAAATATTATTTATTTATTTTGTTTATCTAATATCTCAACATAATACTTTCTTCCTTATTACCCTTTTGAGCTTGGTTCTTGTTTTTTTTGTTTCGTACAAATTTTCAAGATAAGGCACTTGTACAATAACTTCTTACCTATACCATCCAACTTTGGCTTATTCAAGTTTTATGTCGCTTCTGTTCTTTCTACCTACTTTTACTTTTTTGGAATTCAGTGTTCTCACTTTTGGATTTTGTTTTTTGTCTTTTTATCATTATTTTTATCCATGATGATTTTTTCACTTCCAGAGACGCCCTTGTCACTCGAGACGACACTCATATTCAAACATTTTCTTCTCATTCTTTTTTCTCCCGTCGTATTTACCTTTTTTTGAAAGATTTTAATGTACCACGTCAGATGTAGTTATGTCTTTATTTTAAGTGTTATTATTCGAAATAATGTACTCCCTCTGTCCCAAATTAAATGATATATTTTGACTTTTGGCACTGTTCACTTTGTAACTTTGACTACCTTTAATTTTATATATATAAGAAAAAAACATAATTATGTGGGTTCTCGTTGGATTGTTCTCGATATGTACTTTCCAAATACTCCATCCGTTTCATAAAAATGGCAACAATGTCATTTTCACGCATTTTGAGGAAACAATTTAAGGGTGTAAACGAATGAATTAATCAAAATGATTTTAACACAAGTAAGAATATGAATATAAGTTACTAATATAAAAAGTATTCTAATTAATTTAATCGTTTACACCCTCAAATCGTTTCCTTAAAATGCGTGAAAAAAACCATCGTTGCCATTTTTATGAAACATAAGGAGTATATAATTTTTTATCATATACAACTAAAGATATTTATATTTAAAGATGTGTCTCGGATGAAGTGAAAAAATAAATGGAACATTTTGAGTAATTGATTGCACTAAAGTCAAACTTGCACAGTTGTGATTTCATTGCTTGTAGTCCAGTTGGCTCTTTCTTAAAACTTGTTTTGTCAACTCCTACTCAAGTATATCTCATGTTTCGAAATCTTTGAAAGCAAATACTGTAATAGACACGTAACTATCACAATCATTTCTAAGGAAATTATGATCTTCAATCCCCCAAAAGCACTCCTACAATGAGTATTCAGTCAATAACTTCCCATCATATCACTCATAAAATGAAGAAAAAATTGCATACACGGTGATGACGTGAATGAGCTGATATATTCATCAACATCTCGCGAACAAACTTTGTCAATGCTCGATCAAAGCTTGTTCATATATAAATAAATAAATATGACAAAATTGAAAATTCCAAGCTTGATTAATAAACTAGCTTTTTTCAAACAATGTAGCACTCGGCTCGTTAGGGCTTCCGAACAGCTTGATCAAGTTTGTTAATAAGCTCGTACGTTTGTAATTTTTTTACAAGGTAATGTTGTTATAATTGTTGGTTATAAATTTGGAATCATATCATAGTTTGTTATAATTATTATACTTTCAAATTTTCATATTTTATACACTATTACTTTTGCTTGGCCAATTAAAGGTTAAAATTAAAAATTAATGAAACAATACACCCAAAGCTCATTTAAGTTTTTTCAAAAAAAAACAAAAAGCTCATTTAAACAAATGCTCGTTTATAAATGAGTTATCTCAGCTCGAGCTCGAATACATAAATGAGCAACTGAAACTAGCTTTTTTCAAACAATGTAGCACTCGGCTCGTTAGGGCTTCCGAACAGCTTGATCAAGTTTGTTAATAAGCTCGTACGTTTGTAATTTTTTTACAAGGTAATGTTGTTATAATTGTTGGTTATAAATTTGGAATCATATCATAGTTTGTTATAATTATTATACTTTCAAATTTTCATATTTTATACACTATTACTTTTGCTTGGCCAATTAAAGGTTAAAATTAAAAATTAATGAAACAATACACCCAAAGCTCATTTAAGTTTTTTAAAAAAAAAACAAAAAGCTCATTTAAACAAATGCTCGTTTATAAATGAGTTATCTCAGCTCGAGCTCGAATACATAAATGAGCAACTGAGCAAGCTCAAACATGGAAATAAAAATCAAACACCCCAAGCTCGAACAAAGTTTTTGGAAGCTCAGTTATGCTCCAGCTCAATTAATATTTGTGAAGCCTAGCTCGAAGAGGTTACTACGTACTCAGCTCATTGACATCACTATCGGTATATGTAACTGTAGGAGCCACGGCCGGCTCCCCACTTTTTTTTGAGCCTGATCAATTAAATAAAAATTAAGTCTTTGGGTCCAAATCGGATGATTCGGATTTAAAGGTTTAATTTTACACGAAATTTTAAGGCCCAAAAATCCGGGTCATTACAATGGCGGAATGCGTCATATTAACCCGTAGGCGGCCTTTACTAATTTCTCTCAATTAAAGTTATATAAAAAATAAAATAATTAATTACTTTTAAATTAAATTAGCAACAAAATAATTCGAAGCTAATAAATCAGCGTTTAACAAAATAATACGCTGACAAATCAGCGAGTAAAAAAATGCGCTGACAAATCAGCGTTGAAATAAAAATCGCGCTGACATGTCAGCGCAATAAAAAATTACTCGCTGATAAGTCAGCATAAAAAAAATTTGTCGCTGATTTTTTTGTTAAATGAAATAAATAAAAAATTATTTACATATGTACAAAAAAAATAACTAAAATATAAGACTCTCAGGAAACTTACCACTTCTCATTCGAAGATTTTTCCTTAAGTGTTTAGTTGGACAGAATTTCACCTTAGTATAAAGAATTGATGAAAAAGTAAACCCGTTTGTAAAATATAAAATAATTTTGAAAGAATTGAGTATTATGGAGTAATAAGAGTATAGAATGAGTTGTAGTAGGAAGTATGAGGAAAAGAAAAAAAATCGTCCTTTGAAATGAGAAATTGGGGTTTTTATAGAAAAAAAGATGTCAGCGTGTCTTGGAAATCAACGCTGATACGTCAGCGCAAAATATTAGGACGCCCTTCCATAATCAGCGTAAGTTTCTAAAACACGCTGATTTGCTAGCGTGTTAAATCCAAATACGCTCATTTTATTGATATGCAAAAAAATGAAAATCTTTTTGAAAAAAGGAAAAAAAACAACGAATCAGCGTATCAAATAATATTTCGCTGATACTGTCAGCATACCCAAGTAGAAAACGCTGATTTGGTCAGCATATCCTGGTATTATGCACTAATTGATCAGCGAGAATAATAATTTTTCGCTAATGTTTAAATTTTCCAAACACCATAACTTTTGATTTGTAACTCCAAATAGGACATGTAATATATCGGTTTGAAGCTCTTTCAGTCTACTATATGACTGCAATATAATTTTGAAATAATTGTTGGTTGAAAAAAAATATATTTTAATAAGGCTTAATAATGTCCAGTAACGCACAATTAGTCAATCCTCTAGAAAAGTGAGTTTATTTATCATCATCGAGTCTTTCCTCGGGACAGGGGACTAAATCTGGTGTCAACAATAATTGCTTTAGTACATCTTACACCACACATGATAACACGTGCAATATAAAAGATTCTAACTTGTGAACCCTTAATGTTCTCACAATACATTGACAAAACATTTACTTAAAATATACTTCACATTATAGGAAAAATGGATAGTCATCTAATAGAATTAACAAAAAATTTGCTAAAAATATTGTAGAATCCGCCATCTTCTTCCTCCATTTTGGCTTTTTTTGTGCTAAGAGGAGAAGTGTAGTGATGTGTGTGCTTGTATCTGTTTTTGTAAATGAAAACCTAATCCTAATTTGTTGTGTGTGCTATTGAAGCGCTGTAACTATATTTTTGTAAATGCTCAAACTTTGAATATATTTATAGTGTAGGTTTAGATGTATGTTAAGTGATGAAAATTTTAAGTTTAAATTCCCCTCCCAAAATTTTCAGGTTTGAATTTGGGTGAAAATTTTTAAATTTCACTTCAATTTGGGGACCCATGTGCTTTGATTTTTTTTTTAAAAAAAGTAACCCTGGCTTGTTATTGTTCACTGGCGGGTTTTGTTTAAATATTTGTGCGACCACCCGTTTTTATTTTCCTCTCTTACTTTTACTAATCTACTAATTTAAACACACTTCACAATTATTCGTGGATTGGGCCCATTGGGTCATGGGCTGGGTTCATGGGTTGGGTTTAGGGGATTTGGGGGGTTTAAGGGGGTTTGGGGGGTTTTGAGGGGGTTTAAGGGGGTTTGGGGGGTTTTGAGGGGGTTTGGGTTTTTTTTGGGATTTTTAAATGTAATGATTAGTTGGCAAAAACATATTAATTTGTAAACGGGCGGGTTCCGGGCCGGGCCGGGCCGACCCAGCCCATTGGCCATCTTTACTCCTTCCGTCCCCTTATTTTTGCAACAATTTGACTTTTTTCATTGTTTACCGGACAACTTTGACTCTCTTTAATTTTATACAGATAGGAAAAAATATAGTCAAATGGGATCTCTTTTGATTCGGCTCAATGTGTACTTTTTTACTATATAGTTTTTATAATTTTTTATTATATGTTTCTAAAGATATTTTTATTTAAAGTTGTGTGTTGGGAAATGTGAAAAAGCAAATGTTGCAAACATTTGAGGACAAAAGAAGTACATAATATTGTGAAAGATGTACTAAAAGACCGTCAAATTTGACCATTTCTCAATTAAACATATTTTCAGAGAAACTAATTCTGCGGCAAACTATATGGCTAATAAAGGACACTATTATAATAACATGACATATTGATACTACCATGTAGACCACTGATAAGTGGTATTTTGGTAGTAATTTTCTTAGTTTTTATTAGTTTATTTTCTTATTTTATTTAGCTTTCGTTAGCATTTTTAGGCTTTTTAGCTTAGTTTTACTTTTGTAGTCCCCTTCTCCTTTTTCTATGTGATTTCCTCTATTTTGCCTTGTTTCTGCGTTTTCTTCCCTTTTTGCAGGTCCCGAGTTGATTTCGGAACCCGAGGAAGCGAACCTGGAACCTCGAGGAAGCCACAAGTCCTCTAGGCCAATGTTGGTGCTGAAAAAGGCCTCAGCGGGCGCTGGAAATCCATCAGCACCCGTTGGATGAGTCCTGGTGATTGAGAAAGAGGCAATAGCAATGAAGAAGGCCTCAGCGGGCGCTGGACATTCCTCAGCGCCCGCTGAGATGATATTTTTGTTCAGGGGCATTTTGTAAGAACTTGAGGCAGAAGGTTATCTTGGCCAAGGCAGCGGCCGCTGATGGATTCCCAGCGGCCGCTGATCATGAAGCTACAGGGCACGTTTGAGCAAAAGGAGAAGACAGCGGCCGCTGACCCAACTCAGCGCCCGCTGTCCCCTCCCCTGTATTGAGGCAGACAGGCAGTGGCATCACAAAGTTTGGCAGCGGCCGCTGACCCCAACTCAGCGCCCGCTGCCATAAGTCTTCAAAGCACTGCAAGCCTACTTATAGGTGTCAGCGGGCGCTGTCATCGCCTCAGCGCCCGCTGAAATGCTTTTCTGCGTGTTTTTAATTACTTTTCTTTTCTTTTGGCTCGATTTTTTTTGGGGTTTGTATAAATAACCCCTTTTTCCCCCTACACAAATAGCTGAGGTTAGAGGCTCACTTAGGGTTTTAGGTTAGATTTTGTTGCTTTCTTCTTCAATTTCCTCTTGTAATTTACATTTGCTCTTCAATTTATGCAAGTTTCTTAGTTTCTCTTCTTCTTGTTCTTCAATCTCTTCAAGGTACTTTTATTGCTTTCTTTATTTGCTTGATTTCTTGTTCTTTGTTGCTAGTTATTGATGTCTAAGTAGTTGATAGTTGTTGTTGTTGTTGTTTATTTAGTTAGTTTATTTGTTATTTTCATGTTTGTTTAGTTGTTTATTTTGATTTCATTGTTGTTCTTGGTAGTTTAGTTTGTAGTTTTCTAGGTTTTAGTTGTTGGTTTTAGTTGTTGTTTTTGTTCTTCTTAGTTTTAGGTTTGATTTATGTAATTAGTTTTAGTTTTAATTATGTTTTTATTAATTATGTGTGAGTAGTTTATTTCTAGGGTTTGAGTGAAACTTCTCGATTCCTCCATGATTGTAGTTTAGTTGTTTTTAGGCTTGGTTGTGATAATGTCAGTACCTTAGGATTCGGTAATGTTGAGTCATACGTTTAGCTAGCATAGGATTCATTGAAGAATCCCCACCGAAGGACCCAAAGGTGAATGTGGGTGATGACTTCCTTTGCCCGACTGATGGAAGCACCACGAAAGTTGGGCCTTCGATCAAGGGAAAGTTACCGGTCTTCGTGATTTTGTGCTTAGGACTTGTTAGATGTGTCGCTGCACGAAAGTGAGTTGTATATGTCTTTTCGGTCATCGTACTAGCTCGAAAGAGTGGTACGATCATAGAACGACCTCCCCTTATCCACGACCTAAGTCTAAGTTTCGATTGATTCATAATTCATGGTGGTATGAGTTGTGGATCTCTTACCCTAGTCCCTTTTGTTTTTGTTTCCTTAGTGTAGTTTTAGGTAGTTCTCTCCGCCTCTCGCAACCATCACCCGACCTAGCTTGTTCGACGCTCATGCCTAGATTAGTGCAACGTACCTTCCCCGTGTTCGACACCCCCACTCATACTACGACGGGGGTTTTTATTTGGTAAGAAAACCCCTCCTATCAACCGCCCTCTTACTTTATTAGACCGCAAGTACGCTTGTGATTTTTCCTTCTCAAGAGGATAACCGATTTTCATTTCCTTATAAAAACAAAAAAAAAATGGGGTTAGAACTCGAGTATAAGTTAGAAGTAAGCTCTAGTACTAGCACTCTACAAAACAGTAGCATCAGCACATATATACAAAAGCTGTAAAAAATTAAAGCACATATATACAAAGGCTGTGTTTGGTAAAGAGAGGTTTGGCCTTAAATTAGAGTTTTTGACCCATTTTAGAGTTTTTGACCGGTCAAAACTCTATTATGGGTGTTTGGTAAATGAGCTGATGCAATAGAGTTTTTGGAATCAAAACTCTATTTTGTAAAACGCTGGGTAGAGCAGCGTTTACATGAGAGTTTTGGAAATTCAGAAAATTTTCCCCAAAACACCCTTAATTCTCAGAATTTCCTTTATTTTTGAGCATTTTCTAAGCATCTACACTTTTTAGATTATACATTTTAGTGATGTGATGAAGGTGATGGTGATTTATGATTGTTGATGAACGGTGGTGATGATAAACGATGATTTATGATGTACGGCGGTGATGATGATGATTTATGATTGATGAATGGTGGTGGTGATGAATGATGGTGATGATCGACCGGTGATGATGATCTACAGTAAACTTGGTTTGGGGAAATTCAAAGATCTAGACCAAGTTTTGTAGATTTTGGATATTTGTGAGAAACGAGATACATTAGGAAAAAAATGGATTGATTTTGAGAAGTGGAGGAAGAAGAGTATTGGGATGAGTTTCTTACCATGTAGGGATTACTGGATTATTTGGGTTTGAAGAATTCTTGATGATGGGAAAGGGTTGAGTATGGAGGAGAGAGAAAAGTTGAAGGTGAAGGGGATATGAATGAATAATGTTAACAATTTTTTTTTTTTATTATTTTTTTTTTTTGTAAATAAGATTAGGACATGGCACGTAAAAA
The DNA here is from genome assembly GCA_951394345.1 of Salicornia ramosissima. Classification (NCBI taxonomy): domain Eukaryota; kingdom Viridiplantae; phylum Streptophyta; class Magnoliopsida; order Caryophyllales; family Amaranthaceae; genus Salicornia; species Salicornia ramosissima. The sequence continues at coordinate 28,276,485 of OX596236.1, read as the reverse complement.
AAAATAGTGGCATATTATATATTTAGCAAGGTTATTTATGTCATTTTGTACTTATCAACTTTTGATAAAAGCTAAGTGTAACCAAACACTTTTATATAAATCGCAGTCAAATCTGCTGTCAAATCCACTAAATAAAAAAGTTAAAACTCTAACAACAAACTCTAAACTCTAACAGCTTAAGTCTAAACTCTGTTTGCGAAACAGGGCCAAAAATTAAGTCAACAAAAACGGGTCATCAGCGGCTACGCCAAAATGTTGACCTATAGCCTACCCTATAAAACCAAAAATACTACTGACATTAAATGCATCCCCAAAGTCATTTATTCAGTCAAATTTACCAAATTATTAAATTTATTACCTCAAAACCAAAGACTTAGGTTAGTTTTTTCACAAAACAAAGTTGTAAACTACCCCCAATTAAAAACAATTAGGTTAGTCATATGAGCTCTTCCGGTATCAATCGGTGTTATTTGGTATTCAGAGAAATTCAGAATTTTTCTTGGAGGGTGTCAGTCAGTTTTGGTCTGGTACTTATTTGTTCGGTGATTGACGAAAATAGCTCACATTTAATCGATCACAAACGGTTTAATATGCGGGTCAGAATTGGTTTAAAAGTTATAATAGTATGGTCGTAATCGGTATACAAATCATAATCGATCGGTCTCTGTCGATATGAATGTCGTAAAAAAGGATTAGTCACAATACAATCGATCATTTGCTTATTTTTACCACTTTTTGATAACCACGTTTTTCGAACGATGACCATCATTTGCTTATTTTTATTTATTTTACCTCCCTCTACCTGTCAAAAACTTAATATTTATCATGAACAAATGAAATTCATCCAACGTAGCATTTGGAAGGTTTTAAGTTAGTTACTCCCTTTGTAACGCATTAATGATAATAATTTATATTGCACGCAATTTAAGAAAATAAATTAAGGGTATAGACGATCAAATTAAATTAATTAAAATGGTTTTAATAGAGTAAGATTAAAATAATAATTTACTAATCTTAAAATTGTTTTTGATCAGTTATTTTTACATTTGCACCCTTAAATCATTTTCTTAAAATGTATGCAAAATGAGTTACCAATGGACCACCCAATTTTGTAGTCTAACAGTCTAACTCACTTAAATCTAATTTTTTTTATTCAAGGTTGTTGAAATTGTACATTCAATATTCAAATGTTTCACAAGCCTTGAACTCGATCTCTACCTAAAACCTTCTACTCCGTAATATTTGAATTCGGTCTAATTTAAATTGAGTTTAGGCTGAAAACAAAATTCAGTGCATTCATTGAGGTAAATTGAACATTAGCATAATAGCATGACCCTATAAAATAAATTTTGGGACATAATTTCTAAGTGGTCGTAAGTAAGAATGAAAAATTTAGGGAAAATGATAAATTTTGTTGTTATATTATTCACAAAGGGGAATGGAGAATCAACTACACCATTTCCTTTGATTGTGTTTGTTAGGTCATTTTTGTCATTCTCATTAATATGGAAAATATATCACACACGATATTTTTTTTTCTTATCTACCATGTCTTATCTTTCCAACACCTCCTGCAATCGTAACGACAGTGACAAGAACGTTACGATTAGAAATTCCAATGAAGAAAAAAAATTGATTTTTTACAAAGTCGATATTGTCAACCTCTTTCTTGATGCGAACATTTTCTTTTCGAACTCATCTATTAACAATCAAACAGGAACGTCATTCTTTTCGAATATGTAATTATATCACCGTAACGAGAACATCACCCTTTTCGAACTCGCCATGTCTTGAATTTGTTTTGAGTAAAATCGCACCCAAATCAAGCAAATATCGGCCACTTTAGAACAAAACCACACTCAAATAAAAAAAATTAGTTTTTCGGGGGAAAACCAAACCCAACTCATATATATCTTACTTCAGAAAAAAAAAAAAAAAAACTTGAATTTTAGGCTTTAAGATGATACTGAAAATAGCTTTAAGATGATCAACATATTAGTTGTAGAAAATGGATGATTACTTCTATATTTATGTTACTGAAACTAGCTTTAAGATGATCCATAAATAGTGAACATTGGTATTTTTTCACATCCCAAGCTTGCTTGCTACTCTTTGTTTGCAACATTTACTTTTTCACATCTTCCAATACACAATTTTAAATAATTTTTTTTACATACATATAATAAAAAATTATAAAAGTTATATAGTAAAAACATACACATCGAACCGAATCAAATAAGATTTCATTTGACTATATTTTTCTTATGTGTATAAAATTAAAGAGAGTCAAAACTGTCCAATAAATAATGACAAAAGTCAGATTGTTACAAACATAAGGGGACGGAGGGAGTACTTTAGTTTAATTTGTTTTTTAGTTTTAAGACTTATCTTAGTTTTCGTTTATTTTTACCAAATATTACTTAGTGGTTGTTTGGTTGGATTGGATTTCCCAATACAAATTTTTAAAAAAGAGCCAAATGACTTTGCGTTTGGTTGCCATGAAATAACATAGGCACACGAAATTAAAATTTCAAGTTAAATAGAATTTCTCATGAAGTGTAGGAAATTAATCACCCACCTCCCATTGGTAAATGAAAAATTCTGTGTCAATTTCAATTTTCTATGCTCAACCAATTTCAAATTCCCATGAAATAAGGACTTCCCGCCGTGGGAATTAACTTCTCGTGTTCAACTAAACAAGCTCTTAGGGCTCGTTTACATTAGCTGAATAGAGATGAATTGAACTGAACTGAATAGAAGTGTATTAATTGAACTAAATAGAGATGAACTGAATTGAATAGAGATTAACTGAACTGAACTGAATATAATCTGAAGTAAACAAGCCCTTAGAATATCTTTTTCAAAACCTATTCGTTTTACCATCTAAATTTAATCTATCTACCATAATTCTGGTGAATTGATTTACAACCATTCCACAACCATAAGATATCTAGTTTTTCAAGTGTAAATTCTGGTGAATTGTTTTAATTTTGTTACATAGTTTGATGAAGTATTTCATATTGCCTGCATATTTTATCTGTATACGTATTTTCTACGTTTTATATTTTTTTTAGGATAAAGAGATAGTAACAAAAGATTAGGTAGCCTTTCTAATCAGGGTGATACCTAACCTATCCTTCTCAAGAATAGTATAAATTTGAGAAGGAGGAGTACATTGAATACATAGAGTAGATGGGATTAAATGTAACCACGTTTTATATATGCTGTATTTTTTTAGCGTTTTTATTTTCGTTGTCGAAAAATACTTGAAAATTGTGTACAATATGGCTAAAAAACAAGGTGCGTAGAATATTGTTTGAGCACTTTGGGATCAATGTTGTTCAACTTAAAAATGAATCCATACATTTAGGGCTTGTTTACTTCAGATTATATTCAGTTCAGTTCATCTATGTTCAGTTCAGTTCAGTTTAGTTTTTTTTATACTTCTATCCAGTTCAGTTCAGTTCATCTCTATCAAGTTCAGTTTAGTTTAGTTCAGTTTATCTCTATTCAGCTAATGTAAACGAGCCCTTACTTGACAATTATCAAACACCAAAATATATTTTTAAAAATTAGATTTTTGAGAAATTATAAACATGAATAATTTTTTTAGAATTGTGTCAAAATATAGCAAAAATTGTGTCTATTTATAGTTCTCCAAAAAATATGAACATTGGTATTTTTTAGAAAAATAAAGTTAAAATAGATTAGGTCCGATGCAAAAATTCTGCTCCCTCTGTAAAAAAAAAAAAAATGCTTTATTTTGAGTATAGAAACTATTCACATTTTAAGTTTGTAACAACATACTTAAACCTTTTTAATTTGGAAAAATTATAAGCCAACTTTTGGTCGATCTTTCACAATTAAGGGCTTGTTTACTTCAGATTAAATTCAATTCAGTTCTGCTCAGTTCAGTTCAACTCTATTAAGTTCAGTTCATTTCAGCTCTCAATTTCATTCTCTTATAAAATATTACTTTCAGTTGTATTTAGTTTAGTTTAGTTCAGTTCAGTTCAGCTATATTCAGCTAAAGTAAACAAGCCTTAAGCCAACCTTTTAAAAATGCAGAATTTAGCTAATCTTGTTATCATTTAACCCAAATATAGGTTAAATGATTATTTAACATGTTATTTTCTTTTTTTTTTATCACTATTTTATAATCATACATTCAACCTATTTTCGCTTTAATTGATAATGGTAACCTAAAACACTAGGAAACTGATAGATTAAATATTCATATACTCTCCTTTTGTCTTAAATGATAACAATATTAGTTTAATTCTAAATTTTTAAAAGGTTCACTTAATTGTGGAAGATTGGCAAAAGGTTGACTTATTCTGGAATATTTTTCCTTTTAATTTTATATAGGCAATGAAAAAAAAATCATATAACATCTTGTTTGATTCGTCCCGAAATATATTTTCCAAATATATATACTTCCTCCCTCCCTATTTATTTGCTACATAAGAGAGTGAGGAATAACTTAGGTGGTTAGAGCTTCCCTCCCGATTCTATATGTTACTCGGATCTATTTTCATCCCCATATTTTGTAGCTCATTCACACTAAAAAAAATCGTTTACAACATAAGTACTTTTGTCAATATTTATTATATAACTTTGACTTTTAGAAAGCAAATATAATAAACTTAAAAGGACAAAAAAAGTAATTTTTCAATTTTTTGTTTTATAAAATCAGAGATACTCCCTCTGTCCCGTTTTTCTTGCTACAAACACTTTTGGCATAGAGTTTAATGCAGGTTATTTGGAGGTAGTTATCACCACTGTAATATTATTAACATTGTTGGCAAATTATGTTGTTAGTGCTAATTTTACCCGGTTGTTTTTTTGGGTCCCCACTAACACAAATTTCACCATTTTCATTTTGGCTCCAAAATCCCCTCCAAAAAATTTAATGAAAAAGTAAAATTTTAAATTTTACTCTAACATTTCCATACACCACTATACAAAGACATATATACTTATAAATTGTTTCCTTCTTGAGCTCTTGGAAGGGGAAAGAACAGGAGAAACGTACCTAAGACGATCTGGGGTATCCAACACCACCAGATCTTCATCGACGTTACCAACATTTCCCAGCTCATCTTTTGGAGTATCTGGTGCAAGTGTTTCACCAGACGAAGAGTCTTCTGTTGTGGGTTTTTTGTTTTCTCACTTCATTGATGTAGATGGGTCATTATACCTACGGACTCTTTCATAAAGATCTTGAATCTCACTCTCGGGCAATGGAGTTTCAACATACGGGGAATAATCTGGAAAATCATCACATGAATCTTCACAAAATAAGGAATTCTGTTCGGATCCATGGAAGGAACACCGTTTTATTATTAAAAAAAAGTATCCAAAATGGATACCAAATTAACCATCAAAGAATAAAGATAATTAATTTCGTATTTTTGTTGTGAAATTTCGAATATTAGGAGCAAGATCTATGATTTGATATGAGAAAAAGAAAGAAAAGAGAGGAAAAAGAAAATAAATGTTGAAGAGGAAATTAAACTTCTAGGTTTCTGACTCTTCTGAGGGTATATGCGCTTAAAAGAAGTGAAAGAGATTAAATGAGGGTGGATGGGGTAGTTAAAGAGTAATAAATAATTTACTTGTAATTATTTAACTACAAGAGGACAAAAGTGAGGGTAAATATGTAAAATATAAGTAGGGCCCACATGCTTTAAATAGAAATGTAGCAACTAATTTGGGATATTTATTTAAGGAAATTGTAGCAAGTAAATTGGGACGAAGAGAGTAGTAAATTTTAAAATTATATGTGAACAAAAAAGGTTGTAGACTTAATTGTAGGCCTGCATTTGTTGTGTTGCGCGCTCATTAGCTCAGATTTATTTGTCTGTATTCTCGATGTTGTTTTTGGCCGAAGATTTGTTGATGGTAATTAAATAGCTGGGGTAATTTAAACTTTTAAACTTTTACCTATCTGCAAATCATCAACCTACATGTATGACTTTACTTATCTGCATCAACAAATGTCTTATCTCCATCATTGAGTTCACTATTTGGAAAAATGACTTTTTATAACGCGCAAAACATGGTAAAACATGCAAAATTTTGAATATTAATACTCTATCCGTAACGAATTAGTAGTAATATTTTGAGTAGCACGGATTCCTAGATGAAATAGGTTAATTATGATATTAAGTTGTATAATGATAAAAGTAAGAGAGGGAAAAGTAAATGGGGTATTATGTGGTATAATGATAAAAGTAAGAGAGAGAAAAATAAGAAAAAGAAAAGTAAGTGGGGTATTGTGTTGTTTTTTTTTGCCAAAAAAAGAATAAAATGAAATTGAAAAAAATTATTGCAAGTATTTTGTTACACCTAAAAATGAAAATTGTTGCTAGTAATTCGTTACGAAGGAAGTACTTGGATCGAAATTAAAGTGCATTGTGGATTTGCGGACGGTATTTTAACAATTCTTTTATTGTTTGTTGGCCGTCAATACTCAATAACATATTAATTATATTGCTATGACATTTTAAGGTTGCGTTTGATTTCACTAAAGTAAATAATAATGTGCTTATTTTAAGAAAATTTATATCAAATTAAAAAAATACAGGTTGGATCAAATTAGTTTAAAAAATTTACATCAAATTAAAAAATACAAGTCAGATCAAATCAATTAAAAAAATTCAGATCAGATAAAAAAATTTAGAAAACTCTGACTTTATGGGCTAAAATTCAAGTTCCCATTAATGATATTCCATGGTTTTCATCTAACATGTATTCAATTTTTTGTTCTACAAAGTACAATCTTATGGTAATGTTTTAAAAAACTTTGAAAGAAAAGTGGCTTTGTGGTTGCTGGGAGCAAGTTTTTGCTCGGTTTTTCTTATTTAATTAATGTATATAGCAAAGAATTAATTAGTAACAAATTAATTATTTAATAAAATTATGTGTCATTAAGTAGATAATTAATTGAGTTTTTGGTAATTTATATAATGTAATTATTACCTCCGTTTTTATATATGTGAAACATATTTTTGGACAGTGGATGGAGTAGCCTTACGTTACATTAACTGAACAAAAAAGGTTGTAGACTTAATTGTAGGCCTGCCATGTGTTGTGTTGCGCGCTCATTAGCTCAGATTTATTTGTCTGTCTTCTCGATGTTGTTTTTGGCCGAAGATTTGTTGATGGTAATTAAATAGCTGGGGTAATTTAAACTTTTACCAATCTGCAACATCATCAACCTACAAGTATGACCTTACTTATCTGCATCATTGCATCAACAAATGTCTTATCTCGATCAACTTATTTAATTATTTATTTATGGAGTACAACTACAACATTGAGTTCACTATTTGGAAAAATGACTTCTTATAACGCGCAAAACATGGTAAAGCATGTAAAATTTTGAATATTAATATTTTTAATTGTGTGTTTGTAAAAATTATAAAAACTAGATATTAAAAAATATATGTTGAAAAGAATCCAACTAAATCCTACATGACTATGTTTTTTATAATGTATAAATCACAAATGAAAGTCAAAGTATACTTTATAAACACTGCAAAAGTCAAACTAAGGACTTGTTTACTTCAGATTATATTCAGTTCAGTTCAGTTAATCTCTATTCAGTTTAGTTCAGTTCAGTTAATCTCTATTCAGTTTAGTGCAGTTCATCTCTTTTTAGTTCAATTAATACACTTATATTCAGTTCGGTTCAGTTCAATTCAGTTCAATTCATCTAATGTAAACGAGCCCTAAGTAACTAAAAAAACGGAGGTAATATATCACAGGACACACAAGCGAGTAACAAACAACTAGCCGGCAATAATTTCATATCAAAAATGCATAGTAAAATATATACGGATCGCCAGTAGTACATTATATTGTCAATATCGTCACAAAGTGTGACATACACTGCATGTAGTGTTGAGGATGAAGTCATACCCCAGTGGTTAGGGCTTCAGAATTCTAGGCACGAGGTCCTGGGTTTGATTCTCACTGCATGCATTTGCGAGGATTCCTTATTTAATGTAAAATTAGGTAAATAGGTCATTTATAGCTATTTTTAAGCGTTTTCATGGCCATCTTTCTACTAATCAACCTATTTAATGTTTTAAGGCTTATCCATGTTCCATATCATTCATGTAAGAATGAAATGATTTATTTGCATAATTTTGGGCAAAAATAGGGGGATTAAGCAAATATGTCATTTTTGGCAAGTTTTGGGTGTTTTCATGGCTATTTTTCTACCAATAAATCTATTTACTATTTTTGTGGTTTACCCATGTCCCATAACATTGCCATCTTTCTCCCAAATCAACCTATTTATAGTTTTTTAAGGTTTATCTGTGTTCTATATCATTCATGTAAGCATTAAATGACTTATTTGCATGATTTTAGGAAAAGGTGGGCGTTTTGGAACAAAAGCTAGGCAAACAGGTCATTTTTTTGGCAAGTGTTGGGTGTTTTCGTCCCTATATTCACACCAATCAATCTATTTACTGTTTTTAAGGTTTTTTTTTCTCATCAATCAGGGCCGTTCATGGGAATTTAGGGGCCCGGGGCGAATTTATGTCTATGGGCCCTATAACTTATTTTAAAACAAATTATGATGTTTTTTATCACGAGAAAAACATATGTATAAATATAAAAACCTTACCTAATGCTAATAAAAAATATCTTACTTTTTCTAAAAGAAAATATTTAAATATAATTAATACTAGGAAAATTGGTCAAAATTAAGTTAACCTTTGACCGATCTTCCACAACTAAGTCAACCTTTTGAAAATCCAGAATTAAGCTAATTAACCTTGTTATCATTTAAGCCAAAAATAGGTTAAGGGTGTGTTCTCTTCGTCTTATTTTTTCTGATCTGATGAGATAAGATCTGAAAATGTATGAGAATTTGAACTTATATTATGAGATCTGATATGATTTGATCTTATATAAGTTGAAGAGAACACACCCTTATTTAACCTGTTATTTTCTTTTGTTTTAGATCATTATATTATAATCATTTAACCTATTTTTGGCTTAAATGATAACAAGATTAACTTAATTGTGAAATATCGTCCAAAGTTTGGCTTATTCTTGATAATTTTTCCTTAATGTTATACTGCGTATATTATAATTTATATGAAGTATAATACTTTAAGAACGTATTGAAATCATACAAATTAATTATATTGTAATTCAAATAAAGTATATTAAATTCATATATGGATACAAGTGATATGTATTTCATTTCAAGTTTTTGTAAATTGTAATTTGGAAAAGAAGAAAAATTATATATTAGATGTATAGGTTGCTTGTCAAAATTTACAAAAGCTACTTAAAAAACACATATAAGTAGTACGAAGTATATATTTTTATAATAGGTCAACTTAAGTAAATCATTTGCTATAAGTGGCTAAACAAATTTTGGACCAAGTAAAAACTAAAAATAGATTATACTTTAGCCTTTAGGAATAGAAAAATTGTGATTAATTATATAGAATGAATGTAAACAAAGAAATTTTTATTGGTAAAATTATTAGAAAAATTTCATACCAATAATCTCAATTATTGGAGTTCTTCCAATATTAATCCCAATTATCGATTATTACAGTATAATCCGAAATATGAGGGTTGTTTTGTGATATTAGTTCATACTAACTAGTGATCGACTTTGATTTACTTCGTAGAAAGGGAAGAATGAAGATATAATCATGTACAATAAATAGGGGAAGGGGGAAGAATAACAATTAATTTTTGAATTGGTGATTGGTTACAATAAATATACTAAGTCAATGGAGTAATATTATAGAACAACCCCAAAGTTTGAATTATACTGTAATAAGGGATTAATATTGGAAGAACTTTAATAGTTAAAATTAAATTTGTATGACTTTTTTCAAAATTATTATTATTTTTTTGGAAAGGGTAAAATTATTAATAAGAATTTTTATTAATGAATAAGGATTTAATGTGGGAAAAAAAATAGTACTTAATACTTATAAGATCGTAGGACATCAAGTGCAAATCAAGAATTGAAAAAAGGAATTAAAAATGAAATGGTCTTCATGGAATTGAACTCGTGACTTTGCACACACAAGAAAACACTCAGAGACTCACAAAATTTATCCAGCTGAGCAATGCTTTCCTTGGTTACATAATTTCCTATCTTACTGTATATTTTGAGATTATAAAGGAAGAATGGATTGAAAAATGGGCCCAGGGCTGGCCTTGTCCTCAATTTCCTTTTTCTTCTGTTGGGAATATAAGACATGATAGATAAGGAAAATATATCGTGTAATGACCCGTATTTTGGCAACGTTGTTTTCGGAGAAAACAACAACACAAGTCGACAATAACTAAATACTTTCAATAATAAATTAATAAATTACAGCGGAAACTCTAAACTTAATCATTTTATTAAATAAACATTAAATTCATTCCAAAAATAATGGAATTGACAGATCCTTTATTACAATCCAAAACTACTAAAATAGGTAAATAACGGGGAGAAACAGAAAAATAAATAGGAGCCTAATCAGCTCGCCACACACTCAACCCAACTCTAAACTCTATCCTGTAAACCTGCAAAATAAATTTGGGGGTCCACCGTCAGTGGCGAGTAACTAGACTGTTCCACTTAGCAGTGGAACCAAACAACATAAAACATTAAATTAAACAGCAGGCACAAGACAACCCAAAACGTACGAAGCAACATTCAAATAACAGCATTAACCAACAGAGAATACAAACAGCGGAAACTTCATCAAAAGCCAGGTTAAAATATCAAACTCTTAATTATAACATTCGATTCATTAGACAATTGCAAACATCAAGAATTAACCGACACGACCGAAGTCGATACAACAAGTAAATCCCTGACACGATTCATCACAGATGAACCGATACGACACGGCGCAAGGCCGATACAAAAAAAAAGTCCCCGATACGATTCATCACAGATGAACTGATACGACACGGCGCAAGGCCGATACAACAAACAAGTCCCCGACACGATTCATCACAGATGAACCGATACGACACGGCGTAAGGCCGATACAACAAACAAGTCCCCGATACGATTCATCACAGATGAACCGATACGACACGGCGCAAGGCCGATACAACAAACAAGTCCCCGACAAGATTCATCACAGATGAACCGATACGACACGGCGCAAGGCCGATACAAAAAACAAGTCCCCGACACGATTCATCACAGATGAACCGATAGACACACAGTCTTGAACCGTTCGACACGACACAACTCGACAAGACTCAAAAACACCAAACGAATCATCACACGAGTTCTATTCATCGCGCATTATTCTTGTTATTATCAAAACAAAACTCATACTCCAAAAATTATATATGTAACCCAGGTAATAAGAAAGCGTTAGTCATCTAAGCTACACGCATGGCTCAAGCTACATCAATGCCACGATTCATCAAGATTGCACGACAAAACAAGAAAACAAAGTCATGCCTTCATCATTACCATCATACGTGTAGGCAAGAAACAAGAGTTGGGAAAAATTCAAAGCTACACGAATTCATTCAAGGTTTGTATATAAAAGGGGTCAACTTATTACAATTACAACAATTTCCATCATGAAGGTAAGACAAAATAAAAACAATATTCATGCTTTTACAAATTACAATTCCACGCCTATAATTGACCAAAAGCAATTACACCAAAACTTCAAGTATGATCATCAAATTAAAGCACAAGTAAGCCTTCAAGATTATAGTTCATCTAACATGCATTGAATACAACATGATTAATCATACTAAATCAAGATTCACAATCATGCAAGAATACAACAAAAAGGGTCAAACTTGATTACCAAACAAGCTTATGCACATAAACTAGGAACAAAAATACAGCTTTATACACCTACTATGATCCAAGAATTCAAGAAAAACAAAGGTTCATGCTTTAGCACTCATATTATTCATTAAAAATAATAAAAATTCATGCTTCCAAAACCTTATAACTATACGCATACTCTCACAAATTAATGGTTCAAGAATTTATCAAATTGCATCAAGAATCTTAGGAAATCATTGAATAGTGATTAAGCAATATATGAACAATTAAAGATTCATCAAGAAGTGAATAAACAAGCAAAATAAATAAGAACAAAACCTCACCCACCACTCGCATACCATACGCACTAAAGGGCAATCATCATGACTTTTATCTAATCTAATATCCTATGGTGGTTGATCCTAATGCTATGTGAAAGAGCTAGTTACCTTTTGATTATTTTGGAAGGGATGGGAGTTGAATATTTGAGGGGGTTATATGGGGTTGCCATGAGTTTATTGAGAGGGAGAGTGATGATTGTTTTGTGGTTTTGATCAATAATGATTAAGGGTTAAAAGGGGGGTTTTATGATATAAATAAATTAAGGGTTTACTAGATGATAGGAGTTAGTTTAGGAAGAGATAATATGGGTAGATATTTAGGGGGAGGCCGTATAGTTTGTATGGTTTAGGGGTCATGAGCTCCTAAAATTTAGGAGGAGAAATAGGAGATCCAAGATTAGATTTTTAGGCTTTGAATAAATAGATCTAATTAGATAATTAAGGTAGAAAAATAGAATTTAAAGGGAAGAAGATAAAAGGGGTGGCCGGCCTTGAGGGAAAGAATATTGGTTTTGGACTAGCTTCATCAAATATCAAATTAAGTCTGTTGGCCCAATTTAGAATATTGGGCTTAATTTCTCACGAAATTTTACGGCCCAAAAATCCGGGTCGTTACAATCTCCCCCCCTTAAGAAAATTTCGTCCTCGAAATTTCATAAGGAAGCTCATATAAGCACGAAAACATTAATTGCTGCAAATCGAGCTAAAGAAACTACCTGCATCGTCCTCGGGTCGGGCTGCAGCTTCTTCCTGAGTCATACAGAAAACGCGATTCCGCACTGGGGCTTTGTTGCCATAGTCTGCGGCCTTCTTCTTCGGGCAAAACATTGACTTATGGCCAGCTTGTCCGCATTTATAGCACACGATCGGCCTACCATCGCACCTTCTTCCGGGGTGAACTCCCTTCTTACAACCACTACAGATCCTTGGATCTCGATCCTGAGTTGATTGACTGTATGGATTTGGATTCTCGTCGTCTTCAAGACGAGGCTTCTTAACTGTAGCTGGAGTAGGAGCTGGGAAAGTCCTCTTCTTTTCTGCTTCTTCTTCAGCAAAAGATGCGTAAATCTCCAATGCTACCTCGTACGCTCTTTGGAAATTTGACGCTCCACTGCTTATCACATGAACCCGAATGCGCGGATCCATCTTCTTGATGTATCGCTTCATCCTTTTAGCCTCCGAGGGTATTACCGCTGTTGCGAACCGTGACAATTCAGTGAACTTGTCCGTATAGGCTTGCACGGACATGCTTCCTTGAGTTAGAGTCAGGAATTCCTCCTGCTTCTGCCAGCGTAGCTCATCCGGGTAGAATCGCTCTTGGATCTTCTCGGTGAATTCTTGCCAGTTTAGCGTCAGTTCCGCCTCGGGATTGGCTCTAACCGTACTCCACCAGTTGTCCGCTTCGCCCTTCAAATAGTATGACGCGATGGGCACCTTTTCTTGTTCCGGGCACGCCATGGCATCAAAGAGTTTCCTCATCTCACGTATCCAGTTCTCGAGGATCACTGGGTTAGCTGCCCCATCGTATGCCGGAGGTCGAAGGCGTGCAATCTTGTCAAACGGCGACTGACTATTCATCGGTTGAATACTCCTTTGGGCCAAGATGAGGATAACATCCTCTAAAGCTCGGCGTCTGTTGCGGGAGTTAACCATACGATTAGGGGTCGACATCCTGCCAAAGAATAACATTAATTAGGAATAAATACACAACAACACAAGGACCTAAAGAAAACTACAGAATAAAATCATTCTTAACCCATGGCTCTACCCGAGTCAACACTCACTAAGTTCTTGTCGTAAAGCTAACTATGTTAACTCTCGGAATAATAAAGCACACATTCTCTATCCCTAAAAGATTGCCTCATTTACTTTTTCTCATCTCCCGATACATATCTTCAAATGAAAATATCTTGACATACGTATAATAAAAAATTATAAGCATTACATATTAAAAAAGTACACATTGAACCAAATCAAATGAGATGCCATTTGACTATATTTTTCCTTACATGTTTAAAATTATAGAGAGTCAAAGTTACCAAATGAAGAGTAGCAAAAGTCAATATGGGGCAATCTTTAAGGGACGGAGGGAGTATCATAGATTATCTTAGGGTTGTATAATATCTACTCATTCATGAACTATGGGGTAACATGATTCTTAGAATGGTATCAGAGCAGGTTAGGTATTAGAAACCCTAACAAAAATTATTTCCATGCTGGTGGGTTGACAAATTAAACTCACCGGTAGGATTCGTCAAAACGTTTACAATTTTTATTTTTTTTTAAAACACAAGTGATTGATTGCTTCCGACGACATGTTGTTTGGTGCATGGAGCCGATGGAGGTTATTCAAATAAATGGATATGCTAGGTTAGCACCCATACGGATGCACGACTTTTTAAAAAATAATTGTTAAATTTATTTTAATAATGATAATCTATAATTTGTAGGAAAAAGTCGAAATTAAGTAAAATGAACAACAATGCCCATATGTATAGATAAATATTGTTATTGTTAGTAGTTTCTGTTTTATTCTGTAGCAAGATTACACTTTTTTTTTTTTGAAATAATAACAAGGTTACACTTGAAAATGTACAATCTTCACAAAAATATTTCATTTTTATTACACTTATATAATTTTAATTAAATTATATATATACTTTATTTTAAAAAGATTTGTACAACAACTTTAACTTAAGAAAATTTTAGTAAGTTTGAATATTCTTATTAATAAGCTGTAACTAAAAAAAATATTTATATTTAAGCACAAATATGGGTGTTATAATTCAACTTATTAAGCAATATAGACATATAGTACTTATTTTAGAATAGTTTCGATCAGATAAAAAAATTTAGACCAGATAAGATAAGATCTGAAAAATTCAGATAAGATCAGAAAAATTCATATTAGATCAGAAAAGTTGAGATTAGATCAAATCAAAACAGCTAAGTTCCAGATATAAACATTTTCGACAAGTCAAACAAACCCTAACTATCAACTTTTCAATAATATATGGAGAAAAAACTTTAAAAAAGAGAATATTGGAAAAAAAATTCCAATAAGTAGTGAGTAAGTTTTTAAAAAAGAAAAAAAAATCAAATGAAAGTTTCGAGGGAAATTTTTTATTGTGGAAGTGACATGTGGCAAATGATGATGTTAGTGGTTTTTGTTTTAGTACTCCGTAATAGTTAATTAATTAATAGATATAGATAGAAATCCCTTTATTTTTTTTAAAAAAGAAGTCTGGTGTTGATATAATTGGTGGAGAACTCTTGACATGCACTCCGTATTGAGTATAACTATTAGTCTTTTTTTTTGGGTTTTTCTACGCTATGCCCTTGAGGCTTTGGAGTTTCTAAGTTGTGCTCATGCTTTTTCAAACTTCTAAGATGTGCCCCTGAACTTAAGTTTTTTTACTAAAATAACCCACTTCGTTAACCAGGCGTTAGGGGTTCCGTTATCTCTTAGTGCAGTTTGTTGGGAGGGAAATTTCCCTCTTAAAATCTAGGATTTAATTAACTAAATTCCACTCCTTTATAAATTTCATTTTCCTAACATTTCCTTCCAAATTTATAAAGGAGTGAAATTTAGTTAGCAAAACCTTGGATTTTAAGAGGGAAATTTTGTAACGACCAGACTTTTCTAGACTGTCGATTTACGTAGGAAATCGACAAATGGATCATTACCAAACATAAAACTTATTAACAACAATAATAATAAAGTTTGATAATCATTTTATTAACTAATAAATAGAAATAAAATCCCCAAAAGTTCATAAATATTACCAAAGTACATAATACTACTGTCTCTTCCCAACAGGCTGGGATAAACTAATCAATAAATAAAAGAAAACATAAACTAGACTCCGGGTTCACTCTACTGATCACATCAACACACAACCCAAACCATACGAGAGCCCACTTATGCGTCAGCTTCATCACCTGAAATTGGGGGGGGTCCACCGTCAGTGGCGAGTAACTAGGCTGTCCCGCTTAAATGAGGGAACATTAACCATATAATATCATAGAATTTACCAAGAAAATCATACAAAAATACATGAAAATACGTATAAAAATATATATGAAATACGTATAAAAATACATACGGAATACATACGGAATACGTATAAAGTACCTGCGAAATACGTATAGAAATACATACAAATACGTACAAAATACATATAAATACATATACAAATGCCTGTAGAATACATATAGGGATACCTACATATACATACATATATACATACATGGTTACATACATAAATACGTACTTAAATACATACTTACCAGACGTACACAGCGGAAGACTTAACACATCATACTTATACAATACATAAATATCATACATTCACATAAATACGTTAATACATACATAATCATATCCAACCCGTAATATATTTAGGGCTCGTTTACATTAGCTGAATAGAGCTGAACTGAACTGAATTGAACTGAAGTGAACTGAATTGAACTGAACTGAACTGAACTGAATTGAACTGAACTGAACTGAACTGAATTGAACTGAACTGAACTGAACTGAATATAATCTGAAGTAAACAAGCCCTTAGAGCATTCATAATGATGAACAAAAAAATGGTTTGTGATGACAAACCATTTTTTAATTTCCTTAACAATGAACAAAACAATTGTTCATCATGAACAACCGTCCCAAAGTTTGCACAGACGAACAAAAATGCCATCAGTTTGTGGTCCAGCTCAGCACAAACCTTCCTTTTTTTTTTTGGCTGAAAATCAGCCAAAACGGTGTGTTTTGGCCATTTTTCAGCCAAAACGACGCCGTTTTGGCTGATTTTAAGCCAAAAAAAAGAGGGAGGACGCGGGGCACTTGTCAGCTGCAGAACGCGACACGTGGCAGCGTCTGAGCCAATTAAAAAAATGCAAATGCTTCAAATTTTGTGGATTTAATTTTAACACATACATTAATTTTAAAAAAAAAATCACCAAAATTCATAATTTTTTCTCCTCTATAAATAGACACCCATATTGCCATATTTTATTTAAAAAAAAAAAAATCACCCTTTTTCCATATAATTGTTTCCCAAAAAAAAAAACTAAGTATTGTGCTTTGTTCTTTACTCTAACCATTTGATTTCATCTTATTCACTTTTTTCCAATAACTTCATGGATCCAAATAATCCTAATACTAGCAGAAAGGGTAATTCCAAAAGAAAATCACAAAAAAATACTTTGCAAAATCCACATATTTTCCCCCAAAATCAACAAAATTTCCCTCAAAATTCATCTCAAGTTTGGCAACAATTTCCAAACCAAACAATACCACAAAATTGGCAACAAATCCCAAATCAACCAATGTCACAAGTTTGACAACAATTCCCAAATCAACCAATGTCACAAAATTATCAACAATATTCAAATACTCCACTGTCACAAAATTGGGAACATTTCCCAAATCAATCACTGTCACAATATAGCAGTGGTTTTAATTCGTTTGGTTATCCAGCCCCCGGTGGAGCCGGGAGCACCAATGAAAATTGTGGTGTGGATGAGTCTGATGAAGAAGATGGTGATGAGGAAGATGATTTTGACCCTCTTTTATCACAACAAAACTTTACACAACTTCTGTCACAACAACCCATCGATCTCACCCCTAATCTCCGAGAAAATCAATCAGAGAAAAGAAGCTGGTCTAGATCAGAGACCACTGCTCTTATTTCGACGTTCATGAACACAAGCACGGATACGATTATAGGTACTCAGCAGAAGAAGGGGGTATTTTGGGGAAGGATTTTGGAAGCATACAACGCAGCTAGAGAAACCAATCAAGAGGAAATTTCTGAAAGAACTGCTAGTAGTTTGAAGGGGCGGTGGTTAAGAATATCAGAGGCGGTTTCAAAGTGGTGTGGAAGCATGGACAAGGCAAGGGCTAGGAAGACAAGTGGGAAAAATGAAGATGATGTGCTCGCAGAGGCTCATACAATCCATCAAAACTCGTTTGGAAAATTTGGTTTCTATGACGAGTGGGTGTTACTTAAAAAATGGGACAAATACCACTCTATCTTGGATCAACAGGTTGGCAAACCACAGCGTGGTCTTCCATCAAAAGAACCTTCAATGAATGACTCCTTAGGGAGCGGTAGTAGTGGGAAGAGAAGAAGGGACGAGGGCGACGGTTCAACACCAAACACACCCACTAGTGGATTTCAGGATGATGAATTCGTACCTCGCCCTGAAGGTGTGAAAAAGGCAAAGTCAAGGCTTAAGGGGAAGGAGCCAGCAAATATTGCACTTGATTCTTTTAGTGAAAGACTGTAACTATATGGTGAGATTCAAAGTAGTAAACTTGAATTGGAAAAACAGAAGGAAGCTAGGAAAAAGAAGAAAATTGAGTTGGAGGAGAGAAACATGCAAATGCAACAAATCAAAATGAATTGGGAAATGCTCCAACAATTAAGTGCTAAACAAGATCGGACACCATGGGAGGAGAATATGATGCAACAACTTCAAAGTTACCTTGAACAATATAGGGGTTTTTAATTTGTTCGGTATTAATTATGTTTAATTATGTTTAAGAGTGTTTAAAAGTGTTTAATTTGTTCAGTATCAATCATATTTATGTTTTCCCATGTGTAAAATAATTTTTTTTACTTTCAATTAATTTGTTTTTCAATGTCTTGTGATCATAGTGACTTTGCTTTAATCATATCCTGAATATTTGTCACCATACAATTTACTTTACTTTAATCAGAACCCATGTGAATATTTGTCACCATACAATTTACTTTACTTTAATCAGAACCCATGTGAATATTTGTCACCATTCAATTTTACTTTACTTTAATCAGAACCCATCTGAATATTTGTCACAATACAATTTACTTTACTTTAATCAGAACCCATGTGAATTTTTGTCACCATTTAATTTTACTTTACTTTAATCAGAACCCATGTGAATATTTGTCACCATTCAATTTTACTTTACTTTAATCAGAACCCATCTGAATATTTGTCACAATACAATTTACTTTACTTTAATCAGAACCCATGTGAATTTTTGTCACCATTCAATTTTACTTTACTTTAATCAGAACCCATGTGAATATTTGTCACCATTCAATTTTACTTTACTTTAATCAGAACCCATCTGAATATTTGTCACAATACAATTTACTTTACTTTAATCAGAACCCATGTGAATATTTGTCACCATTCAATTTTACTTTACTTTAATCAGAACCCATCTGAATAACTGTCACCATATATATAATTTACTTTACTTTAATCAGAACCCATCTGAATAACTGTCACCATACAATTTACTTTACTTTAATCAGAACCCATCTGAATAACTCTCACCATACAATAGTGTAGTGTACAAATTACTTTAATCATATTTGTCACCACAATAGTGTAGTGTACAATTCACTTTAATCATATTTGTCCTCATACAATAGTGTAGTGTATAATTCACTTTAATCATAACATAACCCATGTGACTTCATTTATAATGAATTTATAAATAGATTCACATTTTAGGTGTAGAAAACTAGAATATCCGTTTCCAACCTTTTAATAAAAATGAATTCCTATAAAATTAATATTAGCTCAATAGATAGTTCATCTTCCAACTCTGATGTAGAACATAATGAAGATGTAGATGAGATGATCAACACTGTCATATATGAATGCATACCTAGCATTATCACAAAAACTACCCATCAAAGAAGGCGTCGACAACGTCGTGGCGCAGATAGAGGACGAGAAGAGGGTCATATCCGTTTGTTTAATGACTATTTTGCAGAACATCCAGTCTACCCAAGTCAGTTATTCCGACGTAGGTTTCGAATGCAAAAACATGTGTTCGAACGTATTATGAATGCAGTCACAGAAAATGACACATGGTTTAAACAAAAACGGGATGCAACAGGTCGTCTCGGGTTGTCTCCACTACAGAAATGCACTGCAGCAATTAGGCAAATGGCTTATGGGTTAGCTGCTGATGCTTGTGATGAGTATGTTCGATTAAGCGAAAGTACTGCAAGGGTGGCTTTAGAAAAATTTACTGAAGGTGTTATAGACCAATTTGGGGAGCAATATTTAAGACGACCAAATGGTAGGGACATGGAAAGATTACTACAAGTTGGTGAAGAGCGAGGATTTCCAGGCATGATAGGGAGTATTGATTGTATGCATTGGGAATGGAAGAATTGCCCGAACGCATAGAGAGGACAGTATCAAGGAAGAGAAGGAGTAGCTACTCTTGTACTGGAAGCTGTAGCTGATCGAGACCTATGGATCTGGCACTCTTTCTTTGGGATGCCAGGTAGTTGCAACGACATCAACGTGCTACATAGATCTCCCGTGTTTGAAGATGTATTAGAGGGTCGAACTCCTCATGTTAATTTTGTCGTTAATGGTCATAGTTACAATAAGGGGTATTACCTTACCGATGGTATTTATCCCAAATGGGCAACTTTTGTAAAATCAATTACGAGCCCTCAAACTCAAACTCAAAAACAAAAATTGTTTGCTCAAGTCCAAGAAGCGGCAAGAAAAGATGTTGAACGAGCTTTCGGAGTTTTACAAGCTCGATTCGCTATCATCAGAAAACCATCTCTTGCTTGGGATGTCAGCATTCTTCACAAGATTATGTCATCGTGCATCATAATGCATAATATGATAGTTGAAGATGAACGAGATTCGTATATAAATTACACTGATACTTCTGAATTTATCGGAAGCCAGAGTAGTGTCGAAAGTGATAATTTTGAATATCACACAGATCGTCTTGTCGACATCAGCTTATACGTGCGACGGAAAACAGAGGTTGAAGATCAACAAACTCATTTACAATTAAAAAACGATTTGGTAGAGCATATTTGGAGCAAATTCGGGCGTACTCAAAATTAGATTTTTTTTTGTTTAAAAAATCTTGTATTATTTAATGCTATGTGTTTTTAATGGCTATATTTAATGAGCCATGTAACTTAATCAAGTTCATTATATAAAATTAGTTATTGCAATTTTTTAATTAAACTTTATATTACATGGATAAAAATTAAACACAAACACATACAATTGCTTTATATTATGTGGAACAATGTTAAAGACATATAATTGCTTTATATTATGTGGATTAAAATTGAAGTTATACAATTGCCTTAAATTGTGTGGATTAAAATGTTATACATACATATGCTTTATTATTTGTGGATACAAATTAACCCTATCACAATTGCTTTCTATTATGTGGGAACAAATTGAACACATGTATTGCTTAACATTTTGTGGTTATAATTTGACACATATAATTATATTAAAAAAAATATCACCTAAATTTCCTCTATAAATAGGCTCTCTTATTGTCATTTTTATTCAACCAAAAAATAATTAAGCTTGTTTTTTCCTACAATTTTTGTTTATTCAACCAAAAAATAAACAATTCTAAAAAAACCAAGCATCCTTTTAATTTTCAATACTACAATTATGGATCATGGTTCCACATCAATAAATAATAGAAGAGTATGGAGTAAGGCTGAAAAAGTTGCTCTTGTTTCAGCGTTCATGAACACCCACTACCAACACGTTGCCGAAGAACAGCAAGATGTGGTTGCATTTTGGGCTAGTGTTCTTGAATTGTATGATGCTGCCCGGGAGTGTAATTCTCTACAAATTGCAGCTCGAACTCTAAAAAGTTTAAAAGCCCAATGGTTACAAATTTCAGATGGCGTTGGAAAATGGTGTACGTGTTATGACATGGCTGAAAGTAGAAGGCAAAACCACCAAACAGAGGATGATGTCATAAAAGACGCACAAAACAAATTCGAAGGGATGTTTGGTAATAAATTTCGCTTCTTTGATGAATGGATATCGATTAAAAAGTTTCCTGATTTTCGTACGGCAATTGCTAACCCGTGATTAGGATGAATTAATGTTAGTTCGTGATGGTTTCGTTCTACTTAGTTTTTGTTTGATTAATGTATTTATTTATTGTATCGAAAATTATGTAACTTAATTTCGTTAATCACAATTATTTAAATTTTTTATTAATTAATTTCGTTAATCGTAATCATAAAAAAAATTAGCATATTGCAAATATTTAATTAAATTAAGGTAATCGCAACTACTTAATTAATTTACGTTAATCATAATTATAATTACAATTAATAGTGTTAATCATAATTATTTATATATTGCATTTTATTATAAATAAAAAGGTGGGGTAGTGTAAAAAGTTGATGAACCTTTTTTTTTTGTTCATGAATAAGAAGAGAAATTGAAAATGGTTTGGTTTGGTGATGTGGATGAGAGAGAAAATGTGATAGTGACCCATGAACCTTTTTTTTTTGTTTATTGCTAATGGTGCTCTTATCTTATCATATTATTACCCAAATTCCTTCTTTTCACCATCTTCTTGACTTTATGGACCGGTCATTATAGCTCGTAAGGATGCCCGTGTACATCCCAACTTTCCTAAAATGCGCCGGGAAGAACCCGTGTATTCTACCCGTAGCTCTCCTTTGCAAGAACTAAGCCTAAGCTATGGCCATAACTCCTAAATAGTAGCCCGTGTACTACTAGTTAGACGACTACACATCTTAAGATCCAGAACTGCCCAGAGACCGCAGTAGAGCAGTGGCTTCGACTTAACCCAATCTGGTGACCCGTGTATCACCAAACAGGCGTCCGTTTCTTATCTTATCTTATCGACATGGCCATCGTGAGACCAATACTTATTATCATCTTAACTTATTCTTATCATCATATCATTCCTTTCCTTCATATTACAACTTATCTTATTAATTCCTTTAATCATATTAATTCCTAAAATTACAAACTAAATTATTATAAGCCAAAAATTAAACTAAAATTGATCATCCCTCATATGGAACCACTCGACATTTTCAGTAACAGAACAACAATTAAATCAATTCCTTAAATAACAATTTAATAAATCAATCAAATAAACAATTATTCATATAAACCATCAACCATCAATTAATATTACTTAAAACATGATAAAAATCCTCTTTTTATTCCTTTGAGCCACTCGAAATTTATATGTAAAAATACCAAAATTGACACTTTAAATTAATTAAATACAATCATTAATAATTAATCATATAAACTTAATAATAATAATAAAATCATACTTTAAACATCAAATCATCAAGCATGAATCAAAACAAGATCAAAATTAATCCTTTTATGTACATATGTCACACGGCTTCCATGGCTAAAGAATATTATCAAGATCAATTTCAAGAATTAAAAGTATCATGCTTAAATTAAAGATTTAGATCAAGATCATCATCAATAATTCAAGAATTATCAAGATTCAACAATAAAAAATAGATTTTTAATTCCCTTAATTTCTTTATATCACTCGACATTTTAAATAACATGAACAAAATAGTAATTTTAATTCAAGGCTTTAATTAAAAAATTAAATTATCAAGATTATCAATTTTCATTCAAGAAAATATCATGAAATTATCATCAAAATTATGTTATACTACTCGACATAGGTTCGAACTTCCAAGAACAAGATTCAACAATTATCATGTGCAATTATACAATGTAAACATGTAATTTAATGAAATTATTTCATGCATAGAATTATTAAAAACAATTAAAGATTCATAAAGATTACCTAAAATATCAAGAAAAATATCATGATCATCATACTATATGGTTCGAGCTGAATCATCCTAACATGACACTAATTCTATTAATTTTTCCTAGTTTAATCCTAATTAATTATATGGAAAACTTGTACCAGATTTAAAAGAGATAGACTAGTTACCTTAAATCTAGAAGAAAAACAAGAAAATCTTCTTATTGTTTGGCTCGAAAATACACGGCCACTAGAGAGGTTTTTAGGATTCTTTTGTGAGTTTAGAGTTGTTTTGAAAATAGGTAAACATGTTATGAGCTTTGTTCCCTATTAATAATGATAAAGAACAAAAGAAACAAATTAAAGAAAATAAATAAAGGGGCCGAAATATTTGAGGAAGGGTAGGAGGGATTGAGTAAATTTAGGAGACTAGGTAAAAGGTTAGTTAAAAATAGGACTTTTAGATTAATTAGGATAATGAAATAAAAATTGGATATTTAGATATGGAATTATCTAAATAATAAAAATGATTAAAAGAAAATATTCCTTGGCCATGCTTATAAGGGGGCCGGCCATGGGATACAATCATTGGGTCATTGGGCCCAAATTCGAGATAAAGGAGAATTTAAGAAAACACAGTCCAAATATCTGGGCCTTTTGGACTTAGAATATTAAAATAACATTAATTAACCGCGAAATTTTCTGGCCCTAAATTTCGGGTTATTACAAATTTCCCTCCCAATGAACTGTTGTAAGAGCTAACAGAACCTTTAACGCCTGGTTAACGGAGTGGGTAATTTTAATAAAAAAAAGTTAAGTTCAGGGGCACATCTTAGATGTTTGAAAATGCATGGGCACAACTTAGAAACTCCAAAACCTCAGAGGCATAGCTTAAAAAAAACCACTTTTTAATGGTGGAGAATGTCAAAGTTATTTATGTATCTCGATCACGAGACACTACTTGTTGGTACTTAGGGCCTGTTTGGATATTAGCTTATTACTTGACCATTG
The DNA here is from genome assembly GCA_951394345.1 of Salicornia ramosissima. Classification (NCBI taxonomy): domain Eukaryota; kingdom Viridiplantae; phylum Streptophyta; class Magnoliopsida; order Caryophyllales; family Amaranthaceae; genus Salicornia; species Salicornia ramosissima. Next base: position 28,251,752 of record OX596236.1, on the reverse strand, counting down.
GCTATAGGCTTTTTTTATGGTCAAACAACCAATTTTTTTTGTTTGCGGATATTGACTTTTAGGAGTTATAAAAGTCAGCTTTTAAGCCAAGTTTGTAAAAGCTACTCCTATTGGCTTTTTTGAATTGGTTGTTGCCTTTTTCCTTCAAAAACTACCATTATGCCTTTCTTTTATTTTTCCTCTTCGAAATCTAAACAATCAATATGTCCTTAAATGCCATTTTACATGGTAACTGCCAACAACCAACATCCAATTTTACCAAACATGTTTATAAAACAGGATTAGTCAAACAACCAACACATAAAGCTAATTCAAACAGCCAGTCAAACCAGCCACCACCTGATAGCCACAATCACCAAACAGAGCCTTAATACTCTTATATATCGTTCGTTGGCTCTCCATGTAACTTGAGACACGGTATACGAGTTCTCCTTGTACCTTGAGACAAGACTTATTGTTCTCCTTGTATTGTGGGACAAGATATATATAAGTTGAGTTTGGTTTTACTCCTAAAAACTAAAATTTGATTTGAGTGTGGTTTTGATCTAAAACCACTGAAATGTGATTTGAGTGCAGTCTTATTCAAGGCAAATTAAGAACATGACGAGTTCAAAAAGGATGGCGATCTCGTTATGGTGATATAGTTACAAATTCGAAAAGAATGGTGTACATGTTAGATTGTTGATTGATGGGTTCGAAAAGACGTTCGCATCAACAAAGAGGTTGACAATATTGACTTTGAAAAAAGGTTGACTTTGTTTCGTATAGAATTTCCAATCGTAACGTTCGTGTCACCGTCGTTACAAATGTGGGAGGGTGTTGAATTGTAAAGATAAGACATGGTAGATAAGGAATATATATCGTGTGTGATATATTTTCCATATTAATAGGATATGATAGAATATTCGTAGCAGTTTGTTAGGATATTATATTAATGGAACATTGTTCCTATTTTAATTAGATGATCTTAGGATTGTATAAATACCTAAAAATTCATGAATAATATGGGCACGAATTTAACCTAAAAACTTGTTTCTTTGCGTTTTCTTCTAATCATATGTTATTTCTCTCTCCTACATTTACCAAACTACTTTTTTCTTCCCTTTTTTTAGTACCATAAGCAATATTTACACTGTTCATTTAACCACTTTGACTATGTAGTGTGATGCCGTGATATCACGTTTGATTCATCTCAATGTGAAGATTTTTAACATGTAATTTGTTTATTTTTTTTTAGCATAGTTATAGATATTTTAATTTAAAATTGCGTCTCGTGAGTTGAGAAAAAAGTGAATAGGCCAAAAATTAGGGACGAAGGGAGTATACCTTTATCCAGCGTTAACAAAATTTGTGAAAATTTCCCCTAGTCCATTTGTTGTAAGAAATACGTAATGGGTGGAGTATAAAAATATACGAGTACAGTTTAATACTCCCCCCGTTCTAAAAAAATGTTTGACTTTTTCTATCCGTCTCAAATTAATTAACTGCTCTCTTTTTTTGGTAAATGGCTCACACACAACTTTACATTTATACCCTTATTTACCACTTAATTGCCACAAATTTCACCTACTCTTACGTATAGCTTAATAATTTTACCCTTATAACAAAGAATGAATTCTCTTCAACTTATATCAGAACAGATCAGAACATATCTCAAAATATGAGTTCAAATTCTCATACTTTTTCAGATCAGATTAGATCATATCAGAAAAATAAGACGAAGAGAACACACCTACAAAGTGGGTTCTAACTTACATTCTGAGTTTTCATCCATTTTGTGATAGTATAAAATAGGGAAATAATATACAAATTGAATTTCTTTCGTATCAAAAAATAAACAAAGAAAAAGTTGATTCAATATGTTTTTTTCTCTCCTACTAAATTTCCATTATAATCAAAAGGTATAAAAAATTATGTAAAAAATATATCAATATAGGTATCTGTTTGTAGAGAATTAAAAAATATGAAATTATATAATTTTATTTTATTTTTTTCAAACTATATATTTTGTATTATTTTTATTTAAAAGAATAAAAAATTTGTAAAAAATTTCCTTAATTATGTAGTTTGTGTTTTTAGAAAAATCCAAGGGTATTTAGACTTTTCCAGAGGGACACCATATCTCCCCTTGGCTTATATAATAGAGATATTTCTGGGGCACCACCGCTACTAAAGGATGAGTACGGCTAGTGTGGTAATCTATTTAGACACCGTCGCGACTTCCGATCCCTTCCCTTATATAATAAAGATATTTCTGGGGCTCAACTTTTAGCTTAAGCTTTTGGTTGAAATAGTCGGTTTAACGTTATTATTGCATTATGCGTATATATGTATGTTATGTCACATTGTCACTGCACTATGTGGTTGTGTTGTGTGCGAGCATGTGAACAAAGAATTATGTGCGCTAGATTGAAACGTTGATATATCTATATATCTTTCTATACTACTAAAGTGAAAGCCATTAAATTTAATAATTTCACTCCTATAGTGCATTTATTTTTTTCTGTCTTCTCCACTATCTTTAATATCCTAATTAATAATAAATGATTTTTTAAATTTTAAGTACATTGAAACTAGAAATAAAAAATTTTTATTAATAAAAAGTTTGCTTCTATAAATAAATAACTTTTAATTTTAAACTAAAGCTATATTGAGAATACAAACACATAAAGTTTTATGATGCATTTCTTTATATATAGGAGGGTATTAAGAAATTATTTTAGAAAATTTTACAAGAGTAATTCCAATTTTCACAAATCCTCTCAAAATAATCTAAACTTTAGTGGGCATCATCTGAAAATAATCTAAACATTTAAGTAACAAACATAACATTTCAATTTATTTTGAGAATGATATGGAGGCAATAGAGCTGAGATTATTCTAGAATAATCAAAAGATAGGATATATTTTTTTTGGGAAAGATAAGTAGAAACTGGGACTATTCACCTAAAGTTTTAAATAAAAAACAGCCTTATAAATAATTTATTTTTTGTACTACATGTATCAAATTTTAAAATTGAGCATTTACTCAGGTACCACCTAGTATCTATACTATGCAACAACCATTTCCCATATTTTCCCTCGTAAAAATATTTTTTCCATTTTTTTAATAATAAACGGCAATAGATTATATTAATAAAAAGTCAAACGACACTTATAAATCCATAATATCTCCAGATACATTAGATTTAAAAAATAATACATATTTTAAGTTCAACCTCACTAATTGCTTCGCTTTCGCCCAATGTAGAATCACATGGTGATTTTTGTTTGCCTCCAATATGTCTTAGCTTATTCAACTGCAACCATTTCCTATATAAATCCGAAGAAGAAAATATATATTTGATGCCCTAAATCTTCAATAACGATGGCCATAATTCTCCAACCAAATTATTGAATGTAACTCATTTGGGGAAAAACAACCCATATAGAGTGGACATACCTTGAAACTCTAGATTTAAGCCAAGACCTTTATCTACCTTTTCCTTTTAATAACATTTTTAGCAAAACTTTTTTGTTAATTCTATTAGACTATCCATTTTTCCTATATTGTGAAGTATATTTAAGTAAATGTTTCGTTAATGTATTGTGAGAACATTAAGTGTTTACAAGTTGGAATCTTTTATATTGCGCATGTGTTAGCATGTGTGATGTAAGACGTACTAAAGGCAAGGAATTACATGTACCGGTAGTATGTCAACGAACTGAGTAGTAACCTGTTCAAGTTAGGCTTCGCTAATATTAATTGAGCTGGAGCATAACCGTGCTTCTAAAAACTTTATTTGAGGTTGGCTCGTTTGATTTTTCATGTTTCAGCTCAGTTTGAGATTGCTTAGTTGCTCATTTATGTATTCGACTTTGAGTTGAGATAACTCATTTATGAGCGAGAATTTGTTTAAATAAGCTTTTTTTTAAGTTTAAATGAGCTTTATATGTATTGTTTCATTAATTTTGAATTTTAACCTTTAATTGGCCAAGAAAAATTAATATAAAATATGAAAATGTAAAAGTATAATACAAAGTATGATATGATTCCAAATTTATAACCAACAATTATAACAACATTCCCTTGTAAAAAAATTACAAATGTACGTACGAGCTTATTAACAAACTTGACTGAGCTGTTCGGGAGCTCTAACAAGCCGAGTATTAGATTGTTCGAGAAAAGCTAGTTTATTAATCGAGCTTGGAATTTAGTCATACTTGTTTATTTATATATGAAAAAGCTTTGATCGAGCATTGACAAAGTTTGTTCGCGAGCTGTTCACGAATGTATCAACTCATTGACGTAAATACCACATTTTTTTCTTCCTCTTACAAGTGATATGATCTCGGAAGTTATTGATTGAATACTCATTGTAGGAGTGCTTGAAGATCATACTTTCACGTTAGCAATGTTTGTGATAGTGTACGTGTCTATTCTTTGCTTTCAAAGATTTCGATACGTGAGATATACTTGCTTGGGAGTTCACAAAACAAGTTGAAGCAAAGAGCCAACTGGATTACAAGCGGAGCAATGAAAACAGAACCGTGCAAGTTTAACTTGAGTGTAGTCAATTACATTATTTCGAATAATAACACTTAAAATAAAGACATACTATATCTGGCGTGATAAGTTATAATCTTTCAAAACTTGTAAATACCACTGGAAAAAAAAGAACGAGAAGAAAGTGGTTGAATAGAAGTGTTGTCTCGAGTGACAAGGGCGTCTCTGGAAGAGAAAAAATCATCATAGATAAAAATAAGGATAAAATAGGTAGAAAACAAAATCCAAAAATGAGGACACAAAATTCCAAAAAAGTAAAAGTGGGTGGAAAGAGAAGAAGCCACAGAAAACTTGAATAAGCCAAAGTCGGGTGGTATAGGTAAGAAATTATTATACAAGGACCCGATCTTGAAAATTTGTTCGAAATAAAAACTAACAAGAACCAAGCTCAAGAGCGCAACAAGGAGGAAAGTATTATTAGTAGGGGGAAGAAGATAGAAGCCCATAAATTGATACCAATTTAAACAAAAGACATAAACCTTGTAAAACATTCTCCTATAGAGATTATTGTTTCGTACAAAAGGTTTAGTATAAAAGAGGAAGAATGGTGGAGAAGCTAGATATACGAGCCCAACGTAACTGCCAAATATACTAAAATGAAATATTGTTGGTACATCTTGTGAAACTGCATAGTAATAGAATAAATGTGAACTCAACCCCATACAACATACAGCTTGAAGTAATATAAGGGCTCCAACTTTTATATATACTGACCTACTTTCCCATTCATTCATTGTAACACCCCGTATTTTTATATCATTTATCTAGTAATTATTACATTAAATAATTTGACGAAAATAATTTTATATCTCGTTTTATTAAAAAAAAAAATTATTTTTATACTTTAACTTTAGAAGTGACCAATAGCTATTAGATCTCTAATTAAGTCCCTAAGTAGTAAGGAAGTTAAATAAATAAAATAAAACGATATTTAAGTATATATATATATATATATATAGAAATAGGCTCATGTTAGAAATGTAGTTTTGGTGAGAAGGGTGAGAAACAATTATGACCTTTGGATGAGCAAATGAATGGCTAAGATTAAATTTGATTTTCCCTCTTTACTCTTTTTATAGCTTAGAGTCAATGTATTTATCGTACAAAGTTAATGTATTTATAAGGTATTGTGAATGTACCTATAGTTGGTGGTCGATGTACCTCTGGGTCATAGTTGATGTATTTATCTCTTCTCACACTTCTCACATTAAGAAATTTCTCACCGGAACCCAACCATATATATATTATATATAACAATAAAAAAAATAAAGGAAAAAAAAAACAAACAAAAAAGGGGGAAAAGGGGGGAAACTTACAGTAGAATCCTTTTGCAAATAGAAACCCTTGGGTCTTCTTCTCTGCCGCAGCAGCACAGGTTCGTTTCTTCCTCATCTTTTTTTTTTTTTCTTTCCTTTTATCAACACTTTAATCTTAATCTACTTCATCTTTTCTTAGTTTTGTTAGTGATTTAAGATACTAACATTGAGTTTGGAACCTTAGGGTTTGGGTAAAAAAAAAAATCAGATTTAAAGAGCATAATTTTTAGTCTTTGTTGAGTAATTTTACCACCCTTATTCAAGTATGTTGTGATCTCAAGTTTAGTTTCAAATTTATTTCTTTTATTTGTTGTTTTAGTTGAGGGTATTGTTAAGTTAGGGTTCTTGAGTTAATTGATTTGGGGAAAATTTTATGTTATAATAAATCTTATTATTGATATATGATTAGTGTTGATGTCACTAGATAATGGTGTTTTCAGATTGGGAATTACTTTGCAAAATTTTATTTGTTGTCGCTGCTGTGTTTTGGCTCTAATTTTCCGTCAATACAGTCAGTTTTGGGTCTTGGTTCCTTCATGAAAGTTGTAGAGCTCGAAAACTTAATGAACTTAGGCTCAAGAATCACTTGATTCGGAGTTGTATGCTATGAGTTATGCTTCTCGCAAGTTGGTTGTTGTTTTGGGGCTGTTTTATGCGGGTAGTTGTATATGCAGCAAACAGTGGGTTAAATCCACTCGTATGTATGGTATTATATTGGTCTTACTCATGTTATGCGTGAGATTTGTTTCTAAAGTATCAAATCAACAAGTTTATGCTTGTTGCAAGTTCTTGTTGTTTTGATAGTCTTGTATGTGGTATTATTAATTTAGCATGTAGAAGCAATAGTGATAGAATCATGTATATGTAGTATCGCCTTGGATTAAGTTGAGTCAACTCTAGGTATACGATAAGTGACTTATATAGTATATATGATTATTATGTTATAGATCGCGGGTTTGTAGAGGAACCTTTTTGACTTGATATTTGAAGTTGAATTATTTTTTTGTTGATAAGGTAAGATTTCTTACTAAACCTGTACAGTTATAATTAATATTTATTTGACAAAATTTTAAGAACTTGTATTATGAAAGTATCTTATATTGAAACGAGGAAATTCCTCTATGTTACCAAGCCAAGATTTTAAAAGGAGGAAGTTCCTCATCATTACGAGGGTTTCTAGATTTTTATGTTACCAAACTAAGATTTCGAAAGGAGGAAGTTCCTCACCCTTACGAGGGTTTCTAGTTTTATTGTGGGGTTGCCGGTAAGCGGTATTCCCCGAGTTTCGAAGTAGGTTGAGTTAACAGTATCTCAACCATTTTATATAGTAGTTGGGGGTACGTTGATCAGTACTCTAGCCAATTGTCTTCCTTCTTGGTAGGTTATCAAGTAAGGGGTATGCATATTAGGGGCTTTGGTGTGTTTGTTCAGTGAGCCTAGCTAGCTCATTGAATTTCTTATTTAATACTTCCTACTCACAGATTTCGAAAGTAAGATCTTATATATATTTATGCAAGTTGTTTTTAGAAAGAAAGAAGGTTTTGGACTTGAGTTATTTAAAAGTAGATTGAAGTTTAATTGAGAAGTTGCTTCTACTGCTATTTAACCCTGTACAGATTGGAAATGGATTTGCAAGATATTCCTATATGTCTTGCCTGCACATTGGTTAGTTTTGCTTATTTATAGTATGAAATCTTGCTCAGCCTTTGGCTGATATTACAATGATCAATGTGCAGGGGCTTGATGGTGTCCGGCTTGTCGGGTTAAAGAGTGCGATCATTCCTTTTGGATTTTAGACTTTATTAAGGCGCGCGCTTCCGCTGTCATTTAACTATGCTTAGAATTTATCTTTGGGTTGTAATAACTATTTTAGGTTTATTATGTTGGAATGTAATAGTTAGTTAATTAATCTTTTATTTATTAGTTTTCAGGTAGAACCACTAGCCTTGCAGTAACTATAATTAGTTATCGCACATAACAACCTTGAGATTTTCTGAGTTTTTGTTTCAGGTGATAAGTATTATTTTCATATCTGGAAATTCATGGTTTTTACATTCATTGTTTTTTTAATAAAATAATATATGTATATGTATAATTTTTTTTTTGACAAAGTATAATAATATATATATTAGTTGTAGGAAATATGTGGTTACTTATATTTTGATTGCTTGCTTGCTTACTTATAGGCTTAGCTTGCTTTTAGGCTTTTAATTAGATGTTTTACGTGAAGAATAGTCTAAATAAAAGACCTATTTGTTCTCCAATATGCCAATAAAAAAGCGGAAAATAAAATGTTTCAATATAATTAATTACAAATTAAATTATTGCAAAAATAATTTGGTGGGTAAATTGCATTGACTGGATATTAACATTACATAGCCATAAAGTCTTAGTCCATTTTTCTTGTTACAGCTTCTAGTGTCAATTGGAGTTAAGGGGCTTGAGTGAGACTTTCTCTACGTACGTAAACTCCAATTTATTTTGTGTTTTGGTTTAAGCTCTACTAGAAGAATCTCCCTCCTCTTAGGTTGTGTAGGATTCTAATGAAATATATTTTTTCTTTTTTATGAAATAAAAAAATTTATGATTAGATGGTTTCCAAAATATGTTAGAGCTTATATTTTTAATTGGTTACTAACTAGCAACCAAATTAATTTCGTTGCTAACATTTGTTCTAGCTAAAAAAGAAAAAAACGTTGCTATATTTTAGCTATCAAAATTATAAATTCGTTGCTATTTAGCTACCAAAATTATAATTTCATTGCTATTTAGCAACAAAAACTATAATTTTGTTGATGTTTTGTTGCCATATTGTAACTTCCATGATTGTTTTAAAAGCATTTGTTATACTACTTATGTAAACAACGTGCATCTTTCAATTAAGGATTTCATACGCTAAGATACTCTGCGGTTAAGCGTGCTCCAGTTGGAACAATGTTAAGATGGGTGACCTCTTGGGAAGTTGGAATGAATAACAACAAAAATTTAAAAAATTAGTTGCTATTTAGCAACCCCGAAAAATAATAATTTGGTTGCTATTTAGCAGCGGAATTTACATCTAATTGGTTGGTAATCTCCTTTGGCGACTGACACTTTTGCAACCAACCATTTTGGTTGCCAAGTTCGTTGCTAACAACATTAGCAACGGATTTTTTCCATTTAGCAACGAAAATGATTGGTTGCTAAAATAAGTTTTTTTTTGTAGTGTATTAGTGTCTTATTCTTTTTGTCCAATTGATAGATGTTCGATTTATTAGATTTGAAAAATAGTTTAGAATCCTATATATCATCAAACAAAAATGTACATATAATAACTTTTTTGAATGGAAAAGCTAGGCTCATTTATTATTAATTAAATAGGTAGAATCCGAAATAATAATATACAATCAATAGCCACTCCGGGCTATCCTCGAGCCAAACCTTATCATAATAGGATGCAATCGCCAATTTAGTTAGACAATGTCTTTTTTTAAATAAAAATAAGGCCAATGCATTGATAATTGGTGCCTATCTCATATCACTTTCTATAACAAAATGAAAATTAATTAAAGCATGTTCAAATGGACTAGCAATTTGAATAGCATACAAGGAATTGCACGTAGCTGCAGCGTTTCTTTCTTTGAAGAAGGGCATCAACAGGGCCGAGGCAGAGTTAACGGAGACTCTATACATATTCTTATAAATAGACCCAATTTGTTAAATTATATTATTTTTATAAAAGATCAAATTAAAAGCTAAAACAAATCCTTTAGGATTTGAGCTTACGACTTAAGCCTTGAGATTAATTGTAACTCAGTTTAATTAAGCTTACCACTAATCCATGCAATATTTGATTTTAATTATTGAAAACAATAAGTAATATTATAAATCAGGGGCCCTTGTTATTTGGGGGCCCTGAGCGATCGAGCACCCCGTGCATGCCTAAAAGCGCCCCCTAGGCATCAATGTACATATAATAATTTATTTCTTAATTAGTTAAAAAATTGCAAACCAAAAAAAATTATTTGAAGGCTATTAATATAAAGATATTTAAAGTAAAGTCAAATTCATAATAATTTATGAATATCACGGAAATACTTATATTATTTCAAAATTTTCTAACATACTAATTTAATTTTATAAATTCAAATGATGAATCTTTTGTTAGGATTTTAGAAATTTATTATAAAAGAACTTGATTTTAATTAAAATGAAAAGATAATTAAATGACAGACTACCTCTATTTTATAAGCCAAGGGGGGAGCCATGGTGTCCCTCCTAGAAAAGTCTAATTTACCCCCAAAAAATTACCAAAAATTCAATTAGTGTCACTTTTAACTATTAAGGAAAGTTATTAAAAATTTTGAACTATTTAAAATAAAAATGTGACGACCCGACTCGCTTAAACCGGTGTGGAAGAAACTGACGAGTCGAATTGTCGATCTAACAAACAAACTTACTAAAAATTAAAACAAAACCTCGAAATTATTATTACTATAACCCAAAAGTACAACATCCACAAGTTTGTACATTACTAAACCCAAATGTATCAATACTAGAAAATAACTCCAAATACTGTCAGAGTTAAAATACACGAAATACAAAAACTATACGTCCAAACTAAAAACATAACATAGTCTAAAACAGGAAAACAACGGCACTCGCCCAACCCAAAGCTAAGAAACACCGTCATCATCAGAGTTACCTGAAAAATGAACAACAATCCACTGTCAGTGGCGAGTAACATAACAGTCCCACCCTAACATGGATACACATAATCATAGAACAAATCAAACAACACATCAGACTAAACATACCAACATGCGATATAAACAACATAATAATAATAACGTAAAAACTGACCAACTTTAACTATTCCAACGTATATCATTAACAATCTTTGGCGCTACCATTTACAATTTAGATCGGACTATGCACGTACGAATGCATCTTACGCGAACGAACTTTCCTACTATGCCAGGAATGAGAATCTTACTCCCAAACCAATGAACCCCATCTTACGGAAATTCATATCAAAAGACAACATAGCAAGTATACACTATCCCAATACCGCGGTTAGGATAGGGGCAACGTCTTAACCCAAGTCTTAGAATCTTACTCTAAGGTTAGGCGTCTAAAAGTAAACTTAAGCTAATCTTTACGTCTTACATCATTGTTATTCTCAAGATCGCTTCTTTCGCCTTTTCTTGAGTCTAACCATAATCAATTACTACTTCTTTAATAAATCTTTATCAAATCTTTAACTTACTTTAAACCTTTCTTTAAACTTCTTAAAACTTTCTTTAGAAAACTTTGCTAAACTTTGCTTATCTTTAAATAAAACTTCAAAAGACATCAATAAACTTGCACTTTAAAGATCATATGACTAACTTCAAGATTTCAAGATTCAATCAAGAACTCATAAAGAACTCAAAGAACTCATCAAGAACTCATCAAGAACTCAACAAGAACTCAACTACAAAATCATATCACACGAAAATCCCATCAACATGGATGAAAACTTAAGCAAATTATCATGAAATCATTACCCAAATCAACCCTTAAAATCACGCATGAAATGACCAAACATTCATCAAAAATTCATCCAACATGATCACTTAATCTATCCTATAATTATAGTACTCAAATTAAGGTAAGATAGTATGTTACCTTATTGAAGATCAAGCAAATTAATCACACAAAACTTGCTGCTCGGAAAACCCAAAATACACGGCCTTTGATAGCACGCACAACACGACCACAACACCACCACGAGCACACACGGCTTCACCACGGCAGCACCTCTCGAACTCGTGCAACACCACACAACACCACCGTGCACGACCACGTCTTCACACGAGCACCACCGTGCACCACCACTCGATCCCACGTACAACCCACACGAACCCAAACCCAAAAACCGAACCAAATACCCAAGTCTTGATAAATGACAATGAAGATTAATTTGTGTTTGATTACTTAAAGATCAATGGAGTTTGAATCTTTAAGTTTGGGTTTTGAAATGATGATGAACAAATTGGTTGGGTTGATGGTGAACAAGCCAAATTAGGCGTGTGGTATAGAGACAAATGGAGGGAGAGTGTTTGTGTTTGGCTTTTGATTGTAGCAAAAGATGATCAAAGGTGTAAATGATGGCAAATGAGCTCTTAAGCCTTGCAACCCTTTAATTTATAGAAGTGGTTTAAGGTTTGAACATGAAACAAGTGGCACTTTAAGCCATAATACACTAGGGGGGGGGGGCGGTTTTCACAAGGCTCAAATGGGCTTTTGGTGATCAATTGGGTTAATTAGCATTTGGCCCAAAAATTAATCAACTAATTAGAAAATTAAATAATAGAATTCTAATTAATTAAATTAATAATAAAATAAATCATAAACTACCAAAAATAGAAATAATCGAAATTATTCACATAAAATAAAAATAAATAGTCCAAATAAATTTTGGACTATACATAAAATAACATAAATACACAAATAAATCAACGACAGAAATACCAATAAAACTGGGTCGTTACAAAAAATATTACAAAATATAAAATTCGTAAAATAAAATAAAAAACCAAAATTCATATTTTTGAATTCTCTATAAATAGACACCATATTAATAGAGTTTGTCGCATTAAATTTTTTACCATTTGATTATTGTAGAAATTTGATAGCCGAAAACTATAGTAAATAAACCTTTTTTTATTCAGTGTTGTTTGATGGCCAGATGAAAGACAAAAGATTTGATTATGATTTTACGAATGCATGTGAATTTGAAAAATATTTTTAAAATTTTGAACATACAACCTTCATTTTTTTGTTTGTTTAAACAAATTAAAAGATACATTTAAAACACTATTGCACGCAAAGCGTGCATACAAGACTAGTATAATATATTTCTGGGCCTCCAACAACTATCACCTTAAGCTTTTGGTTGAACTAGTCCTTTACGCAGACGTCACAGGTTCAAATCTTTCTCCCTCCCCTTTTTAGTGGAATTAGTTCATGCCGGGCATGATTAGACATGTGTTGCGTCCATATTTCAAACCCAAATAGTCTTTCATGTGGGGTGATAGAGTATATAACACTATATTTTTATACACACAATGCGTGCGATAATCTTAAAATTAAATATTCGGTAACAACAATAACTTCACAATAAAATTAACAAGTTCCCACATAATTTTTAAAAATTTTATATAAATTTTATTGATTTTTTAAAAGTTTAATCTAGTTTTTGTCTTTCGCTATACACAGTAAATATATTGCAAATTGGATAAATAGTTTATTTCTATAATTTTTTTTTATTATTTATGAATAAATTTTGTGTATTAAAAGAAATTGAATAATAAATTTTTACAATTAATTGGTATTTAAGATTTTTTTTAAAAATTATGATTATTGTTTTAAATAAGGTTATTCACGATATCAAAAATCAAAAATAGTATATCATTATGGAAGATTTTAATATACAAATGATAAAATTGTCCTCCACTAAAGGATGAGTAAAGGTAGTGTGGTAATCCACCTGGACACCGCCGCGACCTGGCCACCCTTTCCTTATATAATAGAGATATTTCTAGGGCTCAACTAGCAACTTAAGCTTTTTCATTAAATGGTCGTTTAACATTATTATTGCATTATGCATATATATGTATGTTAATGTCACATTGTCACTATGTGGTTGTGTTGCGTGCGAGCTTGTGAACAAAGGATTATGTGCGCTAGGCTGAAACGTTAATCAAAATCTATCTATATCTATACTAAAGCAATAATTATTTCCCATATTTTCCCTCCTAAAATTATTTTTTCCAACTTTTTTTTTAATAATAAACGACAATAGATTATATTAATAAAAAATCAACACTTATACATCAATAATCTCTCCAGATACATTAGATTTAAAATAATAACACATATTTTAACATCAATATCAGTAATTGCTTGGCTTCCGCCCGATGCAGAATCACCTGGTAATTTTTGTTCGACTCCATCACGTCTTATCCAACTGCAATATCTCTTGTTTAAATCTGAAGAACAAAATATATATTTGATGCCCTAAATCTTCAGTAACGATAGCCATAAATCTCCAACCAAATTGATTGGATGTAAATCATCTGAGGACAAATAACCCACATAGAGTGGATATACCTTGAAACTTTAGATTTAAGCAAAGACTTTTACCTTTACCTTTTCCTTTTAATATAACATTTTTAGCAAACTTTTTGTATGTTAATTCTATTTGGACTATCCATTTTTCCTATAATGTGAAGTATATTTTAAGTAAATGTTTCATCAATGTATTGTGAGAACATTAAGTGTTTACAAGTTGGAATCTTTTATATTGCACGTGTTATCATGTGTGGTGTAAGAAGTACTAAAGGGGTTACATGTATTAGTAGTGATGTCAACGAGCTGAGTAGTAACCTGTTCGAGTTAGGCTTCGCTAATATTAATTGAGCTGGAGTATAACCGAGCTTCCAAAACTTTGTTCGAGCTTGGCTTTGATTTTTCCATGTTTCAGCTCGGTTATATATTCGAGCTTGAGCTGAGATAACTCAATGATAAATAAGAATTTGTTTAAATGTGTTTTTTTGAAAAAGTTTAAATGAGCTTTGTATGTATAGTTTCATTAATTTTTAATTATAACCTTCAATTGGTCAAGCAAAAGTAATATAAAATATGAAAATTGAAAAGTATAATACAAAGTATATGATTCCAAATTTATAACCATAAATTATAACAACATTGCCTTGTAAAAAAGTTACAAACGTACGAGCTTATTAACAAACTTGACCGAGCTGTCCGAGAGCCTTAACGAGCCGAGTACTACATTGTTCGAGAAAAGCTAGTTTATTAATCGAGCTTGAAATTTTTTCATGCTTGTTTATTTATATATGAACAAGCTTTGATTGAGCTTTGACAATATTTGTTCACAAGGTGATCACGAATGTATCAGCTTATTGACATCAATACCCTATGTATGCAATTTTTTTCTTCCTCTTATGAGTGATATGATCGGAAGTTATTGATTGAATACTAATTGTTGGAGTGCTTGAAGATCATACTTTCACGTTTAGCAATGATTGTGATAGTGTAAGTGTCTATTCTTTGCTTTCAAAGATTTCGATACATGAGATATTTTTTATTTTTAGTTTTTTATAAGATAATATGTGGGATATTAGGATTTGGAACCGGGCCCTACTGTAGGTCACCCGGCCTAATTTTTAGCCAACACATGCATTTGTAAGGGGGGTAATAAGGAATCCTCACAAATGCGTGCGGTGAGAATCGAACGCATGACCTCGTGCCTAGAATTCTGAAGCCCTAACTACCGGGCTATGACTTCATTCTCTACGATACATCAGATATACTTGTTTGGGAGTTCACAATACAAGTTGAAACAAATAGCCAACTGGACTACAAGCAATGAAAACAAAACCGTGCAATTTTAACTTGAGTGCAATCAATTACATTATTTCGAATAATAACATTTAAAATAAAGACATACTATATCTGACGTGCAAAGTTATAACCTTTTAAAACATCGTAAATACAACTGGAGAAAAAAGAACGAGAAGAAAGTGGTTGAATAGAAGTGTCGTTTCGAGTGACAAGGGCGTCTCTGGAAGAGAAAAAATCATCATGGATAAAATAAGCATATGTAAAACAGATAGAAAACAAAATCCATAAGTGAACACACCTAATTCCAAAAAAGTAAAAGTGGGTGGAAAGAGTAGAAGCGACATAAAACTTGAATAAGCCAAAATCGGGTGGTATAGGTTAGGGCTGCTCAAAGTGATCCGATCCGAGCGATCCGATCTGCAATCCGACTGTTCCGATCCGAAAAAATCGGATATTTTTAATAATTTTTTTCTTCCGGATATCCGATCCGAACTATCCGAAAATTTTCGGATCGGATACGGATCACAAAATTTGTATTTTTGGATATCCGTTCCGATCCGAAAAATTATGGGTTTTTTTGGGCCTTTTTCACTTGTGCTATTATGTATTATACGAATACTTCGCATCTCAGAAAACCCTCCCTTCTTAGTCTGAGTTGCCACATAACAAAAAAACCCTAACAAGTAACAATCGCCTCTCAGTTCTTTGCATCTCCTTCTCAATTCTCAGTTTGGGCATGTTGCCTTCTCAGTTCTCAAATTCTTCTCGTCAGTCTCATCTTCTCGGATTGCAAATTCTGCTTGCCTCCAACCATCCTGCCTGAAATCAACAAAACTCCACAAAATTCCCCTTCTTAATTTTTACTTGCATTCACCTTTGTGCTACTCAATCCATCCTTAAACATGCAATTTCAGTCAATTTTACTACTATTTTTTTCTGGGTTCTCAGTTCATATATACTGCTTGTGCGTTGCTTATGATAACAAGGGTATTCTCACTAGTTGCCGCATAAGTACCCTGATGTAACCTTTTTCATCTTTGTACATGAGTATTTTGTTGCTTTGGGTATTTGTTATATGCAACTTATTTTGAATTTCAAATTGAATGTTGAGTAGACTCCACTTAAAGACTATTATTTATTTATATTTTTTTTTACAAGTTTGTAATTTTTTTAAGTAGCATTTACACTTTATTGTAATTTTACTTTAAACACTTGAAAAGTTGAATATTTAAACAAGTTTTTTTTTTTTTTTCTTTTTTTTTTTTTTTTGAAAGAAAGAAAGAAAAGCTTTTATAAAACCAATTAAGAAGCTTTTACATAACCACCCTTCGTAACCTTGCCTTCAAGTGCTCGTACTATCTCTTGAGCATCCCCTTCGATCAGCACTTGCTGCCACCCATATTGTAGAGCCAACTCAACCGCAATCATAGCTGCCTTAGCTTCGCACAACTCAGCACTCCAGCGATGGTGGAGTGTGACGGCCTTTGCCAGAAGAAATTCACCATCATCTTTACGAGCTATTAGCCCCAACCCCACATTTCCCAACTCCTCATCCATAGCTGCATCAAAGTTTATTTTAATCATACCTTGCGCCGGAGCGGTCCACCTCGCCCTCTCTCGTGCTTGCTTATGGCTTGGTCTGGTGCAAAAGGTAAGATAGTCCTTGCATATGTCTGTCGCCTTTTTAAAGAAAAAACGAGGGCATGGATCGAGCTTCTGAAAAATCCTCTCATTCCTAGCCTTCCAAATTTGCCACACCATAACCGCGAAAGTTTCTTGCACTTTCTTATTAAAATTATCCATTATCCAAGCGAGCCATTCTCTGAAGGAGGCCACTCGAACATTACACCATGCTGCACACTCCCCATGCCATGACCCACGCGATCCAGAACAGTCTTGCAAGACATGGAGCAGATCCTCCTTTTCGCCACAGAAATCACATTCATCATTCTCCTTCACTCTTTTTGCTTTGAGATTATGGCTGTGTGGGATTATATCCCAGCAGACCCTCCAAAGAAAATTGGTCACTTTAGGTGGGATTTGCAGCTTCCAAATTCTTTTCCAGACAGGATCAAAATCAGTAGAACTCGAGGTCTCATGAACATCCTCCATAGCTATTCTGTACGCATCCTTCACCCGGAAGACCCCATCTTTACTTTCACTCCAGAATAGAAAATCAGCCTCTTCCCTAGGACACAAGGGGACATTCCTAATTCTCTCAGTATCAATCAAGTTAAAAACATTAACCAACACATCATCCCGCCAAACCCTTCTATATGGGTCTATCAACATCTCCACCTTAGCATCTTGTTCGAAACAAACCTGAGGCGAACAAATTCTCCCCGACCCACCCCCAATAACCCATCTATCCCCCCAAATTTTAATCGATTTACCGTTACCCACATTCCATCTCACCCCTTTCTCCAAAATATAACGGGACACCCATATACTTCGCCAAGCAAAGCTTGGTTGATAGCCCACTGCACACTCCCAAACTGTCGAAGATGGGAAATATCTTGCTTTTAAAATTCTTGCCACCAACGAAAATGGGTTCTCATGAAGGCGCCACAATTGTTTAGAAAGAAGAGCATCATTAAACTTCTCTAAGTTCCGGAAACCATAGCCCCCCATAGCCTTGTCCTTACAACATTTGTCCCAGCTCATCCAGTGAATTCCACGCTTCCCCTCAGAATTTCCCCACCAAAACTTCTTAATCAAACTTTCAATTTCACCATAGAAGGTAGCAGGGAGTTTGAAGCAGCTCATAGCATAGTTCGGGATGGCTTGCACTATCGACTTGATTAAGATGTCTTTTCCGGCTTTGGACAGTAGTTTCTTTTTCCAGCCCATAAGCTTAACACGTACTCTATCTTGGATGCTAGCAAAAGAAATCTTCTTATACCTTCCAACCAGACACTAGTAGAAAATTGTCTATTAGTATCGCCCCAATAGTATCGTTTATTTGAAAGACGATAGTAATAATGCTATAATTGTATCGTTTTTGGTGAAAAGGATAGTAATAGGGAATTTATTAGTATCGTTTTTATTAAAAACGATACTAATATTGGATATTAGTATCGTTTTTAAAAAACGATAGTAATAGCATTTGTATTAGTTTCGTTTCTATTAGAAACGATAGTAATAGCTTTTGTATTAGTTTTGTTTCTATTAGAAACGATACTAATATAAATTTTTGTAAAAAAAAGACAGCCACACGCACCTAATATTTACTTCCACCAAAACCCCCCAAATACTTCTCAACACCAATTCAAAACCCCAAATACTTCTCATCACCAAAACCCTAACACTAACCACCACCACCACTGAGCAGATCGACAACCACTGCCCGCTGGTTGGCGTCGACCTGCTGGTCAGTACGTGCTCCGCCGTCGACCTGTTCGTGTCGCATCCGTGTTGCTGGTTCGCCTGCTACTGCTGCTGGCTTTTCTTCTCATCAATCTGCTTTTGTTCGTGGTGCCTGCTGGTCATTAACTGCTGCTGGGTTCTGTTCGTGGTTGTTGCTAGGCTGCTACTGCACTGCTACCGGGTTCTGTTCGTGGTGCCTTGAGGTTAGTTCTTCTTCTTATTTTTTTTTATTATTATTTCATTTAAACAAGTTGTTATTGTTGTTAAATTGTTCAACTAGTTTCAATATGTGGTTGTTATTGTTGATTTGTGGTTGAATTTTAGTGGGAAATGCTTTAGATTTACTCTTATTATGTTCTTTATGTGAAAAATCACACTACTAGTTCATGCCCACAAGTTGTTTGTCAAAATGTTTGAATGATAATTAGTAAATAACTATCATTTAGTAGTCATTATAATTACTAACTATATATATATATATATATATATGTATTCTCAAAGTTGTAATTTAATAATATAAGTAGCAGAATATGTCGACTAAGGTCTAAAATAATTGATCATAAACTCATGGTTTCAAGTGAAGTGGGCTGAGAAAAAGAAAAAAAGACAAAATTGAAACTACCCAGAAAAGAATTATCAGCATTTTAATTACTAATTATAATGACTAACTAGTATGACTACATATCAATATATTATTAGTAATTATAATTATAATTATAATATTAGTAGTCATTATATAATTACTACTAATTATAATGACTACTAACATTATATAACTAGTATAATTATATTAGTAGTCATTATAATATTAGTAGTATAGTAGCAATATTAGTAGTATAACTAGTACAATATTACTAGTAGTTATTAGTAATTATAAGTAGTAGTAATTATATTAGTAGTCATTATATAATGTTAATGACTACTAACATTATATAACTAGTATAATGACTACTAATTATAATTATCAAGCATTCAAGCATTATAATGACTACAAATTAGTAAATGATAATTAGTAAATGTTTGAATGAAATAATTAGTAAATGAAAAATCACACTACTAGTTCAAGTCCACAAGGTGTTTGTCAAAATGATAATTAGTAAATAATTATTTATAGTGTGTAGCTTAGTTTGTTTTTACATATTCTATGCCAAGTTTAGTTTTCCGATTTTACCTCATTGAGAGCATAATGAAGAGTCAATATTTGCCTAACATGATGTCAATAAAAGAGCTATGATTTACACCCATATATAAATTAAATTAAACCATAGAAATGAGCTCCTATTACATGTGATCTCTTTTTTAGAAATATATTTTTTAATCCTTTCTTCCTTTTAATGATAAAATAATTGAAAAGAACTCAATTCTTAATTAAAACGAGTTTGTTCGAAGAAATGATCCATACACAAAAGTGGAGATGGATGAAGTACGGGAGCAATGGGCGAGGTTCTTTCGTCCCTTTATGTTGAATTAAGGATTTTATTAGTAGTGGGTTTTTTTTTTTTTTTTTTTTGTATATGTAAGTCTCTATTATTGCCTAGAATCGTTTTTGAATATGCCTTGTGTATAATTTCTGATTGATGAAATGAACAATTATTTTGTATAGCATGTTATATGATTTTTTTTTGTGCTAGTATGTGTTGTTTTGAAATGTTACAAAAGTCTACTGCTATATAGTTGTGATTAGAGTGATCGTTGTTTTGTTCTTAGAAATGAATCGTAGTTGGATGTATGGTGATCGACGGGATAAAGCATTTCAAAAGGGGATTACAGAATTCCGTAATGCAGCGTTAGAACATCAAGCTGCCGAAGAACGGAGGCTAGAATATAAGCCATTGATATGTTGCCCTTGTCGTGATTGTAGTAATGTAAAGAGGTGGGCGGGCATAGATTTCATAGAGAATCACTTGTATCGCCGTGGATTTAAGGCTGATTATGAGGTTTGGTATTAGCATGGTGAAGAATTGGCTTTTGGGGATGATGATGATAACAACAACGATGTGCAATTAGGGGAGAATCCTTATGAGGTCAATGACACTACAGAGGATGGGAATGATGTCATAGAGGAAAATGAAATGAATGATATGATGGATGCATTTGGAGACCATCTCAATGACAAACCTCGCATGTTTGAGGATTTGTCAAATGCTGCTGAGACGCCTTTGTATCCGGGTTGTATTAAGTATTCCAAGCTCTCAGCAGTCTTAATATTCTCAAATTTACAAGCGAAGCACGATTTGAGTGATGTGGGCTTATCAGATTTTCTGGAAGCTTTTGAGGACATGTTTGATAAGCAGTATTTTGTTCCCTTTTTCCTAGCCTTTTTACTTAGTTTATGAGTAGTTTTCTTTGTTTTTTCCCTTTTTCTCTCCTTTTTTCTTTGTTTTGGTGCTTAGGGCTCCTTTCTTGGTTTTTATGTGTTTTCCCTCGATTTTGCTCTATTCTTGTGTTTTCCTCCATTTTGTAGGTCCGGAGTTCATTTCGGAGCGCCAGGAAGTAAGCCGGGAAGCCCAGAGGAAAACTAGAGTCATTTCTCCCAACAAACACCCCTTGGCCATTGGAGAGCAAGGCAAGAAATAAAGCACAAAAATTGCAACAGAACAAAAGGAGCGGTCGCTCTTATGTTTTGCACGGCCGCTCCTTTTGAGCGCTCCTATTTTTGGCTATATCTGCACCCTCGCTTCCCTCTACAGATGGTGTTGGCAATGGTTGAGAAAAACAATAGGAGCAGTCGCTCCTTCCACTTGCACGGTCGCTCCTTTTTGAAGGATATTTTCCAGTAGAAAAGGAGCGGTCGCTCCTAATGCTTGCAAGGCCGCTCCTTTTGTAGGATATTTTCCCAGTAGAAAAGGAGCGGTCGCTCCAAATTCTTGCAAGGCCGCTCCTTTTTGCAGCTCTGTTTTTTTAATACGTGTGAAGCCGTTTTGCTTAGGAATTCTCCCTAATAGTATATATACCCTTTTGAACCGTTTGAAGCCCGAGATTGGAGGGCTTTGAGAGCCTCTCTTCTCTCACCTTAGCTTAGTTCTAGATCTTGTTTTCTTTTGTAATCAAGCACTTTAATTTATGCAAGTAATTTAGTTTTTCTCCTTCTTGTTCTTGTTCTCCTCTTCAAGGTACTTTCATGCTTCTCTTACTTGTTTTTTTATTGCTTTCTTTACTTGTTTTATGTACTTATTTTGCTAGTTCTTGTTGTTTATGTTGTTATTTGTTGTTAATTTAGTTGTTTATGCTTGGTTTGTTGGTGTTTTAGTTGGTTTTTGGTAGTTTAGTTATAATTTGGTGTTAGATTGAGTGTTCTTAGTTTTAGGTTTTGTTGTTGGTTTAGTTTTATGTTTAATTGTTAGTTTGTTAGTTTTGTTGTTCTTAGTTTTAGGTTTAATTTATGTAATTAGTTTTAGTTTCAATTATGTTTTTATTAATTATGTGTGAGTAGTTAATTTCTAGGGTTTGAGTGAAACTTATCAATTCCTCCATGATTGTGGTTTAGTTGCTTTTAGGCTTGGTTGTGATAATGTCGGTACCTTAGGATTCGGTAATGTTGAGTCATATGTTTAGCTAGCATAGGATTCATTGAAGAATCCCCACCGAAGGACCAAAAGGTGAACGTGGGTGATGACTTCCTTCGCCCGATTGATGGAAGCACCACGAAAGTTGGGCCTTCGATCAAGGGAAAGTTACTGGTCTTCGTGATTTTGTGCTTAGGACTCGTTAGATGTGTCGCTGCACGAAAGTGAGTTGCATATGTCTTTCCGGTCATCGTACTAGCTTGAAAGAGTGGTACGATCATAGAACGACCTCCCCTTATCCACGACCTAAGTCTAAGTTTCGATTGATTCATAATTCATGGTGGTATGAGTTGTGGATCTCTTACCCTAGTCCCTTTTGTTTTGTTTCCTTAGTGTAGTTTTAGTTAGTTCTCTCCGCCTCTCGCGACCATCACCCGACCTAGCTTGTTCGACGCTCATGCCTAGATTATTGCGACGTACCTTCCCCGTGTTCGACACCCCCACTCATACTACGACGGGGGTTTTTATTTGGTAAGAAAACCCCTCCTATCAATGTTGCACCCCGAGAATGTTCTGCCTAAGTCTGCTTACTATGCTAAGAAGTTGATAAACCCGTTAGGATTAGGATACACTAAGATAGATGCGTGTCCTAATGATTGTGTGCTTTATCGAAAGGAGTATGAGAACTTGGATGCATGTCCGAAGTGCAATTTGTCGCGCTATAAGAAAGTGGAAGGTGATAGCCGTAGCAATAAGAAGTTACCTCCAGCTAAGGTGTTATGGTATCTTCCAATTATTCCAAGATTCAGGAGACTTTTTTCAATTCCGGGTGATGCAAAGAACTTGGTGTGGCATCATGAGGGTCGAAAGAAAGATGGGCTAATCAGGCATCCTGCCGATTCCAAACAATGGGATGACATAAATAAGGAATTCCCAGTTTTTCGTGATGAGCATAGGAACCTTAGACTTGGTTTAAGTGCAGATGGGATGAATCCTTATGGCACACTTAGTACCCAACATAGTTCATGGCCAGTTTTGCTAACTATATACAACTTGCCTCTGTGGCTTTGTATGAAGCGCAAGTATATAATGTTGTCTCTTCTTATATCAGGTCCAAAGCAACCTGGAAATGATATAGATGTATACATGGCACCCTTGGTAGAGGATTTGATGTTGTTGTGGAATGAAGGTGTGTCCATGTTTGATGCACACACAGGTACAAATTTCACACTCCGTGCGATGATTTTTTGCACTATAAATGATTTTCCGGCTTGTGAAAACTTGTCGGGGTACAAAGTCAAAGGTGCAAATGCATGCCCGATTTGTGAGGATGATGCAGATGAAGATTATCTTGAGTTCTCGGGTAAGAATGTGTATAGAAGTCACAGAAGATGGCTCCCTCGACATCATCCATATCGAAGGATGAAATCACGATTTAATGGCCAAACTGAGAATAGGGTAGTTCGTGAGCCATTGTCGGGAATGGAATTGTTTGAGAAAATGAATAATGTGAGTACGGTATATGGTAAAGAGCCTCCAAAAAATGTTAGAAAGAAGAGATCAGATAAGGTTCCAAAAAAGGGTCAGGCTAAGGGCATAACGAAGGGTCCATCATGGAAAAAGAAATCAATCCTATGGGATCTTCCTTACTGGAAGTACTTATCTGTTAGGCATTGCCTTGATGTCATGCATATCGAAAAAAATGTGTGTGACTCAATTGTTGGGACTCTGCTAAACATGCACGGAAAGACAAAAGACGGTATCAAAGCACGACAAGACATGCAAAAAGAAAATGTTAGACCCAACTTGTGGCCAGAGTATAACGGTAACAACAAAGCATATTTACCACATGCTGGCTACACTTTGTCCAGGGAGGAGAAAAAGACTTTTTGTGAGTGTTTGCATAACATCAAGGTGCCTTCTGGTTATTCTTCCAATGTAAAGCGTTTTGTATCTCTAGCTGATAAGAAGTTGAATGGTATGAAGTCCCATGATTGTCATGTCATGATGCAAGTGTTTTTACCAATTGCACTAAGAGGATTGTTGCCTAAGCATGTAAGAGAGCCCATCATCAAGTTGAGCTTGTTTTTTTTAATAAGATTTGCAGTAAGGTAGTTGACCCAGAAGAGCTAGACACTTTGCAAGAAGAATTAGTAGAGACATTGTGCAAATTCGAGATGTATTTTCCACCTTCTTTCTTTGACATAATGGTTCACGTGATGATACACCTTGTTCGTGAAATTAAAATGTGTGGGCCTGATTTTCTACGGTGGATGTATCCTATTGAGAGATACATGGGTTTCTTGAAACAACTGGTTAAAAATCGGGCAAGGCCTGATGCAAGCATGGTAACAAAGTACATGGCTGGGGAGGCTTCAAATTTTTGTGCTGTTTTCTTGGAAAAGGCTAAGGAAATAGGTTGTCCAAAGTCTCGTCATGAGGGCAGACTCCAGGGTTATGGAATCAATCGTCGTGACGTTATACCTCCCGCTGAGAGGTTGTCTGTTGCTCACCGTTGTGTTCTACAACACCTTTCTGAAGTTCACCCTTGCTTGGAAAGTCATATGTCTGAATTGCGTGCACATCACCGTCATCTAAATCCCTTTGAATTAACGCAACAACACAATCGCACTTTTGCCTAATGGTTTCAACAGAAAGTGCATCTTGCATTGAAGGACCGTAATCACAATATCTCTGATACAATTCAGTGTTTATTTAGGGGTCCACGACAATATGTTACTGCTTTTGATGCTTATGATATCAACGGATATACCTTCTACACTAAGCGCCATGATGAAAAGAGTGTCCACCAGAATAGTGGTGTAATGGTTGTTGCTTCTTCTACAGAATATTCCAGTGCCAGGGATACCAACCCCATTGATCTCACACAAGTTTACTATGGTTTTATTGAGGAGATATGGGAGCTTGATTATATTGATTTTAAAGTTCCCATTCTAAGATGTAAATGGGTGGATAATCGGCGAGGTAAGAAAGTTAGCGATGATGGGATGACAGTAGTTGATTCAACTCGTTTCAAAGAGACTAAGGAACCTTTTGTGCTAGCATCACTAGCTAAGCAGATTTTCTACGTCAAAGACAATATCGACCCTCAATGGTTGGTAGTAGTTCAAGGGAAGAGAGGAATTGTTGGAGTTGAAGATGTGGTAGATGAGGAAGACTATGATACGTGGGATTCCACCCCTCCACTGTCAACCGGTATTCAAATTGTCCAGAACGGCCATAACGTTGAGGAAGATGCAGTGTATGATCGCGAGGAAGGATTTTATGTTGATGTTGCAATTACTCGCACGTAGAGTGTAACCGTGCAAGTACATGGGGTAGACTGTTATGTATATGGGGGGTATTATATTGTAATGGATGGGATGAAAAAGATTTCACTTATTAATAAAATGAATTTTCTCCATTAATTTTCTTTCTCCAATAATTTATATATGTATATTGAATTTTCATTCTCCATTAATTTATCTTTGATTTAAAATATCAAAAAGCATTGTTTATGTTGTAAAAAAAATTACATTTATATGATTCATGTGGTTTGTTTGAAGTTTTAAAGATATTAAAGATTACGATGGGCCGGGAGGAGGCAAAGAATTATGAGAGGCTGAGGGCATTAAGGATGGCCGAGAATAAGGCAAGAATGGAAGCTTTAAGGTTTGTCAAAAATAGCAGACACATTGATGGGATCAAGACGAAAGATGACACAAAAAAGAGTAGTAGTGAATGAGAAGTTCGATGTCGATTATGAGCCTGATAGTGATGACGAAACTTGCAAGGATAGTAGTGGTAGTAGTGATTATGATTACACGTGTGAAAAGGTAAAAATATTACTGTAGTTAGTTTAATGATGCATGTTCTTCTATGCTTTTGTTTTTTTATTTGACTAATGTGAACTTTGAACCTCGTACCTTTTTCGTATCCTTTTGTTTTTTTGACTAATGTGTCATTTTTGTATTACTTCTTCAGGAAATAGAAGCAATGGATTCGAGGAATGACGAATTACGTGATAAAGACGAAAGAACGGATTGTAGAGAGGATGAAGTTCCTCATGAAGACCAACTGTCAACTTCACAACCCAAAAAGAGAAAGACAGTGGGTAGAGGTCCATCCAAACCCGTCCAATCGTCAAAGCCAATGTTCCTTGAGTTTGATGAGTATGAATTGTCGACGGGTGAATTTGAAGAAAAGTACGGCAAACAAATTAGACATTGTGCTTATAGGATTGACATCAATATCCGTAAATGGAACAAAAGTGGATCAAGTGCAAAAGGATGCTTTATGGGCAGAGACTAAGGTGCGTATCTCATACTGTTTACATTATGAAGTACTATGCTCTCACAAACTCACACTCATTTGATTAACTTATTCGCATGCTCACTCACTCACTTTACTCACTTGGTCACTCCTGCAATGCACTCATTCATTTACTAACACAATCTTTCATTCAGAAATTGTTCCACATTGAAGACCCAACAGGAAAAAGAAAGAAGAATTTCGAAAGAGCAGTAGGTGCTCGCTTTCGTCACCACAAATCTGATTTGGTAAGGCGTTTCATTGATAAAAGCAAAGCACCTGCAAAAGGTAATCCAAATGCGAATAAGGAGCCTTGGGAGTTGTATGAAGGCTACATAACTAAGGAGCAGTGGGAAAAGCTTGAAGAATACACTCGATCCCCTGAATTCAAGGTAAATTATGTGATAGTCTAGTAGTATAAGTATAAGTAGGCATTCAATTGTAGTAAGCAATAGTAGAGAAGACAATAATATTAACAAGGAATTGTAAGAAATAGTATGTATTTTTTCTTTTTTCAACTATCGAGCACAAATTTTTTTGTTGTTTGACACAAAAAAAGTGAGATAAGCAAATTGTGTTCCAAAGGAAACATCCATCGCCATACACTTGGTCAAAAGAGCTACAACCGAAAAAGGAAAGATTGGATGAAAGAGGACAGACTTCCACCTTCTGCTATTGACAACTCTACTGAAGAGAGTAGTATCGTGAGCAACAAGATGCAAAATAGAGCGCTCGAGTGGTGTTTAGCACATCAACGCCGCACGAAGGATGGAAAATGGGAAGTTAATCCAACTAAAGGCGAGACTGTTAGAGTAGTGAACTTACCATAAGTTGTTTTACTTATTATAGACACTTGAAGTATTTTCATGCCTACATTTATGAATACTTGGAAAAGTATTTCAACGCTTACAACATTTAATGATGCCAATATGCTATTTAATTTAGCACCTTATTTTAGTTTCTTTGATGTAGTTAAGTATATGAAACACGCTTTCAACAGCGAACTAAAAAGGAAATATTCAAAGTCCCACCTTATTTTAGCACCTTAAAATGAAAGGTATGAACCAGTTTCATCCTTAATTTTTAGCAACTTATTTGCATGCAATTTAATTACTTAGTTATTTTTTTATATGATGATCATGTGTTATGTTTATTGTAGCAACCATTGGATTCTCATGGCCATTGATTTATGTGACGGTATAATTTATCAACTCGTCCCATTGACACAACAGGCACCACGTCAACTAAGCTGCGAAAACGTGTTTGACCTGTAAGGATTATTGTTCTAGATTATCAAGCTTTTCGTTTGTGAATCACGATTTTATAAGGTTAATTCTTGCCTTATTTTGGTATCACTTTGGCATATTGAATTTTTTTTCAGCGCTTACAAGTCGTACAGAGCAAGGATCAAAGAAAATACTAAAATGGTGTTGGAGGTCACAAGAATCGAGGTATGAGTGACTTATATTTTGTTCTTATTCGAATATTATACAATTTTTTATTGATACAATAATATCCATTTGTTATTTGTTTTGAACCTAGTTTTTTGTAAATTTGTTAGTGCGCCCAACAGACCGGTGGTTTGGATTGTGGCTACTATGTCATGAAGTACATGAATGAGATAGTCAAGAAAGTTGGTGAAACTAAGGGTGATGTCAAGCAAATAAGGGTAAGTTGTATCATGCCTTAATTTGTTGTGTTTTGGGAATTTGGTGAAATTTGTTGTTTTAGTACTCATAATTGGAGGTTTTTTGGAAATTTGGTGAAGTTTTGGAGAGGAAGTGGTTATGAACACCACTTCCTTTTACTATTGTTTAGTTGATTGTATTGGAGAGGAAGTTCAGACAATTTCCAAAAGCAAATAAGTCTTAAAACAACAAAGTTTCCATACATAACCTTTGTTCCTAAAACAAAAAAAAAGGCAATGGAGACTATTACTAGTAATTACCAATAAAAAAAATGAATCCTAGATCAATTAATATGACTGTAATTTGCCTGATCATATCTGTTTTAGAACTAGAATACAGTAATAACTTGTTAAAAGTGATGCCAATGACTTAGAACAGAAAGTAGAAACAAAAATTGATAATTAGAAAAGAACTAAGGTGATCCAAAAGAGATAAAGAAAATATAATCTGAAGAGAAAAATGAAAACAGAAATAAGGTTTTTAAGTTGATATTCAATAGTTGTTAAGAAGAAAATAACACACATAAGGGTGGAACACGAGCCATGGGGAACGCTGGCAGCTACTGGTGGTTCGGACAGCAACAACTGACCACCGGCAGCCACAATAGACCACCAGCAGCAGCAGCTTCAGGCCACTGGCAGCAGTAGCAGGTCATCGACAACAACAACAGGCCACTGGCAGCAACAACAGGCCACCGGCAGCAGCAACAGCAGCTCACCGGCAACAGCAGCAGGCCACCGGCAGCAACAGCAGGCCACCACGAGCAGCAGCAGGGGAACCACACAGCAGCATCATATTTGTCTCGTAGCAGCAACGGGCCACTATCGGTAGACGGTTGCTTCCTCATGGCCTCCGTGAGTGGTGGTTACATTCAAAACAACCAGCCCGAGAACATTGTAAAATCTTTATTATTTTAGAAAAAGAAACGAAAACAGAAAATAATCTCATGAATAATAGCCAAGCCTTGGGGTCAAACCAAATTATTCTAATGTAATTTATGACATCTTAAATTGTTTCTTTCTACCTCTTAAAATATGAAACCAACTAAACATCCAAATAGAATGAACATGCATTTAGTGGAAAATTCTCATTTCCATATCACTCCTTCCAACAACCCATTGAATTGAACTTAATCACACACTTAATTTCTACACAAGAAATTAATAAGAGAAGCAGAATAAAGACACAAAAATCAACTTAAGACACAAATAATGCAAATAATATTGTGGATCAATAAACACAAAGTGAAGAACAAATGCAAGTTAACACTAAAGTTTCTAAGTTCAAAAAGGCAAAAAGCACAAATGGAAAGCAAAGAACACAAATGGAGAAAACTAAACAAACTAATCTCTTGCCGCGCTGGGCCACCCCGAGTGAATGATTGGAAATCTTTTTATTTTAAAGATCATTTGCAATTATTCAATTCCACTAAGAAATCTCAAGCAAATATTCAAGAACATATTCCCTTTAGGATCACACTTTGTATAGAAAATATAGCCCTTATGCTTCTTAATTACAGTTAAAATATGAGAAGAGTGGAGAGGGAACACAGTTTTCCTAAGGCATGAGAGGGAACACAGTTAAAATACGTTTGATAATTTATTGAAACTTTTTATTTATTTGATTAGTCAATCAATATAAGGTACATTTGATCTGATATTACAATTATAAATGCTATCAATTGGGAATCAATAAAAATATTATATATTACTACTGAAAATATTTCAAACTTAACCAACAAAAAGGAAATAATGGAGGGAGAGCTTGCACACTTAGTGTATATCAGGTTTTAAGCTAAGATTACTCCAAGTTTAATTTAGTGCAAATTATCTTTCATTTGCCCGTCATAGCTTAGGTAGGTGTATAACAGAACATCCTTTTTTTTAGTTTGCAAATATTGTGGCCCTAAAAGTCTAAGCAAGATGGCGTATATAACATTACTTATATGTTTTTTTTTTCAATCTTTGATTTTGAAGGACTACATTCGAAGATCTGCCCCATATACCAAAGGAGAGCTGGATGAGGTTCGTGAGCAATGGGCGAGGTTCTTCGGGCTAAATTTCTTATTGTCCGATCCAAATTAAATAAAATTTGTATTAGTAGCACATTATTTATACATTTTATTTATAGTTACTTCGTAAACATCGATCGTATCAAACGTTCTTGTAAATTATATATATTTTATATGAATACATCGAACTTGTATTATATATGTATCGTTTACAAATTTTAATTAATTATAAAAATATTATATTATTATACATTATACAGAATTGAACAGGGCTACAGATAATGCCGAAAGGGTGCATATTTATAAATATATAGTATATATATATATATATATATATTTGGCCCAATAATCAAATATAAATTTAAATAAAAAAAATAGTATTAGTATCATTTGTTGCAAAACGATACTAATATAGAGTACATTAATATCGTTTCTTATTAAAAACGATAGTAATAGATAGTCTATTACTATCGCATTTAGTAAAGAACGATAGTAATGAGTTCTATTAGTATCATTTTTTATTAAAAAACGATAGTAATAAGCTCCATATTACTATCGTTTTTTATAACAAACTATACTAATAGAACTCATTAATATCGTTTTTTAACAAACGATACTAATAAGATTTTCTATTATTAACGCCTCTATTAGTATCGTGTGAAAAACGATACTAATAGGCTAAAAAAAACGATACTAA
The DNA here is from genome assembly GCA_951394345.1 of Salicornia ramosissima. NCBI lineage: Eukaryota > Viridiplantae > Streptophyta > Magnoliopsida > Caryophyllales > Amaranthaceae > Salicornia > Salicornia ramosissima. The sequence goes on along the minus strand of OX596236.1, from coordinate 28,220,921 downwards.
TGGGGGATTTTTCTACTAGTGAGAGTAGGGAGCCCTAGATATTTCCCATTCCAATTGACCTCTCTCATCTCCAGCTTGCGGGTGATCTGCTCTTTTGAAGTTTCATTTAACTTTTTGCTGAAAGAGATTTCACATTTTTCTAAGTTTATTTGTTGACCTGAAAGACCTTCATAATTCTTTAGAATTTTTCCAATTACAGTAGCTTCTCGGTCATTTGCACGGGCAAAAATAACGCTATCATCCGCAAAAAATAAATGAGTAACTTTTGGAGCATTCCTGCAAATAGAGATACCATGGATATTCCCCTCACCCTGTTCCTTTTTTATCATTGCTCCAAGGATTTCAACACACAAAAGAAATAAATATGGGGATATTGGGTCACCTTGTCTAAGACCCCGTTGAGGCTTGATAGTCCCAGTACTTCTACCATTAAGAAGGAAAGAGTAGGATACCGTACTTACGCAGGTCATAACTCTTCTGATTGTCTTGAAATAAAACTTAAAACTTATAGGCAAGATGTCTTGAAATAAGAGAAAAAGAAAATTTAATATTTAATCATAAAAAAGATGGAAAAATTTGTTATACAAGTGTCTGATCTTGAAAAATTTGTTTGAAACAAAAACTAACAAGAACCAAGCTCAAAAGGGCAATAAGGAAGAAAGTATTATTAGTAGGGGGAATTATTGGGCCGCAGAACCAAGCTCATACACATACTAGTACAATATTGTCCGCTTTGGGCTCTCAACCCGCACAGCTTTATTTTTGGGCTCCTTCCCAAAAGGCCTTGTACTAGTATATATTGAGCACTACTATATAAATAGCTCATTCTCTTGCTATTCTTTCGATGTGGGACTTGTGATACACTTATTTTCCCAACAAACCTTCCCTCAGACCAAAGACCACATACCATGGCCTTCCCTCGAACCAAACTTGATCTACTACTCGCCCCTTTCAGTACCGCCATTGCACCAATGGGACCCGCCGCCTGACCACACTATCAGCTACCACAACACAGTTCAGCCAAATTCCCACTCGATCTCCACGAGCTACAAGGGCTAACCTTCAGGACTCAAACCATCTACCGGACCATGCCCACTGGACAACAAGCCCACACGCTCCGCCAACGAATTACAGGGTAACAACCTCCAGCTACACAGCGGAACGCACACAGGAGGACTTTCGATACACGGGCACACCTGATCACCAATTTTGAGGGCACACAAGAGGGATAACCCCACACACCAACACGACTGCCACCTGCTGCCTCGGATCGAACTGCCCCGCTCTGATACCACTTCTTATGAATCGGGGAGAGAACAGGGAGGAGAGAAAAGCCCACACATAAGCCCAAGTGAGGTTCCATTCGAAAGAAATCATTACTATTTTTCAGGGCACATCTTTTGATGCAGAACGGGATGGTAAAATAAGCGTATTCAACGGTCAACGATGACTCTTTCCACATCTATTTAACTTGTCTAGCTTTAGCTTCCCGCTGGAGGTAGTCGTGGTGGTGGCAGTTCGGTCGAGCAACTGAGGGGAGAAGCTGGCTTTGCCATACTAGCTTTAGCTTCCCGCCGAAGGTAGTCGTGGTGGTGGCAGTTTGGTCGAGCAACTGAGGGGAGAAGCTGGCTTTGCCATATTGGTGGAGAAGACTTCTCTAGAAGGAGATACATACATCCTGAATAATAACCTAATTGATTTGGGTAGGGTGAAGCAAGAAAATGGGCCTGCAAATCTTAAGCCCACTATTCTGTTTAATGAAAGGAGACAATTTTGGGCCCCAATTATTTCAAGACTCCTTTGCTTGTCATCATTTACTCAACCCAATAAGTCCATTTCTATGCCCATCCATCAATCCAAACCCTTAGCAATTAACACCCAACCATTAAAACATCACTTTTCTAGTTTCCTCACTTCACAAACTTTTAGCCCATTACAAGAAAATACAAGAGGATTCAAACCTAATTTTGGGCCCAAAATTTCCAGCCAAAATTTAACAAACATCACCATCCCACCAAAATGTAAACCCAACATTCCTAATAATTCATTCAAACCAAAGTTTGACTTCGATATAGTAGCACCCACGACTCCAAATGGATTTCGGCAACTCATGCGTCATGCGTATCCATCACCGTCCATTTTTCTTTCTTTCCACCTTGGGGACAAGTTGAAATTTTGGGAGGGTAGTATTGCTATACACCACCTAATTATAATAATAATGACATTTTTGTTATTTTGTTGTATTTTAGTAATAAGGGCAGAATAATCTTTTAATAAATGTTTGTAAGTAGTTTTGTTAGTTTTAGAGTTGTCATTAGTCTATAAATAGGAGATTAGTGTGTGTAATGTGGCTTATCTTGGAATTGATAAGAGTTCCATAACTTTGAATAGTGAATTTTTCCACTCGAAAGACAGATTAGGAGAGAACTTGGCCTCTCGAAAGTCAGGATCACCAGCCACGTGGTGGTTCGAAGGTGGTGCACAGCACCAAGTCCTAGAAGGCAGTGTCAGGACAAACTTTCTTCTTATGTTCGGACTTTGGAGTAACAAGATAAGATTACACTTCATCATGAACACATACTGAGAGACAGAGAGAGAGAGAGAGAGAGAGAGAGAGAGAGACAGAGAGAGAGGGGCAATCATATAGTATTCAGATCTATGAAACTCATCACTAAGCTAACTCTCTAAGCCATATACTGTGTGCCTTAATACAACCATTTGAGAAGCTACCAACAACGATGAAGATGGAAACAACATATTGTTTATAACTTTAATGAATACACAATTGAACTAAAACACAATGTTAAGTAAACAAAAATCATACTGAGTCTGTTCAACACAGTATATAATATCTAAGTTGTAGGATAGGGAAAAGATATGGAAAAAAGAGTTCTTACAATGTTGATGAGCTACAATGAGAAAACTAGGATAATGCCTTGCTCTTCTTCTCTCTTCTTTCCACAATGTAGATGTTAGCTATGATTTGAGATCCATTAGGGACAGAATGTTGTGCTGCCAACTCATTAGATACAACACACACAAAATAATTTAACATGCAGAATGACAACACGGCAAAAACTTCAAGATTTAGCTACAATACCTAGAGAAATGATCGGTAAAAAAATTAAGTAATTACTACAAAACTCAATTTATCAAAAAAATAAATATAAATCAATCAATTCAAAATCGAATTCGTCATAAAGCTTTGCATTATTACAAGCCCTAGAAATTTGAAATGTTGCAAATGACATTTTTTTTTTTCTCAGATCAATTATCAAAGTAAAGGGGTACTAATAAAAGAGAAAGAAAAAAGACTACCTTGGAGTTGGAGAAAGGAGGTTAAGGACAATTTTGCATAGTTGGAGGTTGGACGGAATCCCTTACTGATGTAGAAGTGAATAGAGGGCTATCGGTGCATTTGTGCACATCTTATAGGTCATTTTTCATCCTTTTTAGTCTTTGTTTTGCCCATATTTGTGCATTTTTAGTTGGTTTTTCCTCCGCTCGTTACATGTTACCAAGATTTTGGATTTCGTTTCATTTTTGGGTATTTTCTATGTATTTTTGAGAGAAAATGGGAATACAAGTGCTTTGATATTTTGCATGAGTTATTTCAGGTCCACGCCAAAGCATTCGGAGCCTTGTGTGCGAAGCTCGAGCCCGGGAGTGACAATTCGGAGCTTGAAGTGGAATGGAGTTGTAGCTCCAGCTCAGAGCGTCCGCTCCACCCCTACGAGCGTCCGCTCGGACCCGTTGTCGAGGAGGCAGGAACTTCTTGTTGGAGCTGGAGCGTCCGCTCTTCCCCTTGGAGCGTCCGCTCTCAGCCATCGCCCAGCCAAAAGCTATGGACTGCCCCAGAGCGTCCGCTCTTCCCCTTGGAGCGTCCGCTCCCCGTGCCCAGCCTCAGCACAAGTCCAAGTACCACGTAGCGTCCGCTCTAGCCCTCAGAGCGTCCGCTTGGCCCATGATCAGAGAAGCAGTAGCTGCTGGGAGGTGCCAGAGCGTCCGCTCCAACCCATGGAGCGTCCGCTCGGGCCTGTGCATGGAGCGTTTGCTCCCTTTCTCCAGAGCGTCCGCTCCCATTCCTTGTTGTCAGCTCATCGATTTGTCGTATTAGTGGAGCGTCCGCTCTCAGCCCTCAGAGCGTCCGCTCCCACCTGCGGCGGCTCATTTATTCCGAATATTCCCCTTCTCTCTCATGTAATATATAATTACCCCAACTTTTCTAGGTTTTCTCACCAACCAAAAAAAGAAAACTTAGCATTTATTTTCAGTATTTTTAGAGAGAGAAACACAAGGGTTTTAGTAGTTTTAGCTTGTAGTCATCAACAATTTCTTCTTCATTTTGCAATTAATCCATATATTCAATCTTCTAGTTTGGTAACAATTCTTATCTTTCTTTCTTTGTTATTTGTTCATCATTTTTATGTTATTATTTGTTGAGTTATTACTTGTCATTAGCTCTAATCTCTTGTTCATTGTGTTTGTGATTTAAAGTTTGAATCTTTGAGGTAGTTTTTGCAAGTCTAGTTGTTATTTTCCATGTTTATTAGTTTCTTTACATCTTCTATCATGTTTGGTCTATTTATGGCTTTTGTTAGTATGAACACCCCCCTCCTAGGCTAGATTTCTAGCTAGGGGAGGGGGAAATTGATGGTATTTTTATTGTTGAACATGGAGTAATTGTTGGTTTGGTATGAAATAACTTGTTGATGCTTGTTTTCTAACATGGATTGAAATGCTAGATTAGGAGTTTGGCCAACTTCTAGGATAGAATCTTGGACTAACCAAGTGTGGTTGTGAAATCTAAGCATGAGGTTAGAGACAACATGTTAGGAAGGGTCTAGAGTAAATCGAACCGGGTTTGTGAGCGAGGTAGAGAATGAGAGATCTAGTTTACCGAGCGATCCGATCCATGGTGTTTGGTTTGGTCTAGGTTGAGATGTTGTGTGAGTGAGTGGGCTGAGAAATCTAAGCCCTCTTGCATAAACTAATCTCCTTGCTTGAAATAAATGATTTTATGCTTGCTATGTGGTTGCTCCGTGCTTGATTATTGGAATATCATGTTTTCCCCCTTCCCTAGTGCCTTTAATTGTTTATTTTACATCACTTTAATTTAATTTATTTTGCATTAGACTTAGTTTGTTAAAGTAGTTTAGTCACGTTTCCTCTTTATCAAAAACCCCCTTTCACTTAATAACTTGGCTAAGTAATCCGCTTGTTTCTTGTGGTTCGACCCCTTACTTTCCTATACTACTTGTTAGGTTAGCCTAGGGTAATTATTTTTGACCGGATTAGGAAGTAACGACCCCTAAACCCCGATCAAGGGCCAACTGGTGGTTGTTGTGGGCCTCTTGAAGAAGAATAACATGGTCCACCAGAAAATGTCCTTGCCGAGATAATTGTAAGTCCATCGATCACTAATTTCTCCCGGAGAGGCATTTGGAGAAGCAACTTGAGTAGTGGACATTGGAAGAAACCCAAAGCCACCTGTGGTCGAGCTATGATAACCCAATTTCCATGACAGACATGGTAACCCATAATCATAAGAAGCATACCACAAAAATCATTCATAGATATAAAGGCCCACATGGGAAAAAAAATGAAGGGAACAAGGAAAACATAATAACATAACCCAGGATGATGCCACTCAAAAATTATACTCGAGATATCTCATGATTATACTTTGAGATAAAATGTATTTAAAAACAAAAAAAAAAACCATCAGCAATATTTCTAATCTCACTTGCATAAAACATATTTCTAACTGGCATTTGATGCATTACTGGAGAAACTCATACGATCATGTGTGTTAAGTCTTAATTACTGGTTAATCACTCTTTGCTTCTTTAATCACCAGTACTTGGTTTGTGAGTAACTTAATTTATACAACACCATTTTAGCTTTCATGACCCAGATAATCTCATTACTTTAAAAAAGCTACATGTCTTACACATATTTTAGCGTTTTAGGTAAAATTTTGCTATTAATTTTCACTTCCATTACAGTTTAAATTGGTCCTACACTGTATACTATTTTTCTATGTCCTCAATAAGCCAATAATATATGGTGCTTCCATTATATTCTTCTAGGTTGTATTAACAACAGTTTTTAAGAAAATATGCTTCGTGAATTTAGATCATATCTGATCGTGTAAATTATCCAATGTGAATATTATTTACATACAGTGCTTCTACGCAATTCATCTTCAAAAATATATAAAGATACAAAAGCCTACGAGGGATTGGAACCCACATGCATGTCCATTTGCACGATGCTCTTCCAATTGAGTTTTAGGCTTGTCAAAAGAGTTGAGCAAACACAAAGTTAAATAACTAGCACAGAATTCTACTATATCATTGGGTGAATTTAAAATAAGTGATGGTCATACATACAAGAAAAGATGCCACCTTTTTTTTTTTTTTTTGCTTTCTTAAAAGGTAGGTCAAAATGCCTCCTAAATCTTTGCTAATTCTAAAATTTGATAGGGGCTAACTGGCTAAGTAATATTCAGTTGTACAAGACACATATATGTAGAAATTCTCTTCTTAGTACTGCTGAATAGTGACATCTAAATAGTTGATTCATTACAAATAGGGGATCACGTTTGCAATTAATGGTATCATGTCAATTTGAGTTACAAGTGTAAAAGGCAAGACATGACTCTCTTGTGAGCTGATAGGGAAAAATTTCATATTAATGCAGACATGATTGAGCTAGATAGCTAACAAGTATAAAATGCAAAAATTTTAAGCCTAAAGCAATATAACAAATATGAATACATCCAATTTTAATGGCTAGCACACAAATTCAGATTTTCAAATGACAACGGATGAACTTAAAGTTGGCCTCACTATTACCAGTATTACATATTGTTGCAGCATACTCAGCAAGTACATTAGTTGCAACTGCATCTGTTGACATCCTTTAAGCTGCTAAGATTCAAAGCTAAAAATATTATAACAAGATACTCTTTCCCAAATCAACTTACACTAGATGGAATACACCTTACTAAGATATCGTTAGATGATTTTGATTCCTGTGGAACACTTTTACAAAACCTGAATATTTTTTTTTGCAGACATAACCTGCACTGGATAACCCTGTGTAACTCTGTTTAGGTAAATTTATAAACCTATATTTGATAGATTATTGTATAGTAAAATAAATAGCATGTTTTAAATCAAACTACATAAAGTACATGCAATCTGATGTAGGACGGTGTCTCAAAAACAAGCAAAATCTCATAAAATTTCAGAAATTCGTAGGTCTAGATTAAGCTCCAAATATGAACACCAAAACAACCACAAAAAAGGGATATGAACTTGAAAATTAGCTCACTAAGGACTAATAATCAAGAACTAAACATAATCTAATCAAAATCACAAAGGTAATGACTAACTTACCAATCACAAAGTTTATCAAGATTTGCAACCACAAAGGAAGGAGGCTTCACAAAGAATACCATAGAGAGAAATCTCAAATTTTTAATTCAACAAAACGTGAATACAAAAGAGGCAAAGCATGCTATTTAAAGGCGAAGCAACCCCTAATGAAAATTCTAATCCAGACCATTAATCTCTAAGCAATCAAGGGCCAAGATTAGAAAGACACTAAACAAAACAAGAGAAATAAGCAAAAATACGAATAATACGTGCAGGGTCGTGCACGGTCGTGTAGCACAACCATGCACGGTCGTGCAGGCCAAAAACCAACTCTCTAGACCATGCACGGTCGTGCAAGGTTAGCCTGAACGATTGTGCAACTTAGTTGCACGGTTGTGGCGAAATCCTTCGTGCTTGCACGGTCGTGCAGCATTAGCCTGCACGGTCGTGCAAGCCTGGATTTGGCCACTGACTTCTGCACGGTCGTGCAGATTGATTCTGCACGGTTTTGCAGTTGTTTCCCCATGCTTCTGTATGTTGCACGGCCTTATGCATGGTCGTGCATGGCCGTGTAAGCTTCCTTTTGCTTCCTTTGCTCGTGTTTCTAGCTCCGTTACACATGCTAACTTAACTAAAGCAATAAAACGACAGTTTAGGCTACTTATGACAACCCGAAAAACACGAAAATAAGCTAAAATAAGAGTTCAAAACTATCCAAGTAAAAAGTGAACAAAATTGAAGTCGTTGACCGTTAAAGTTGCTTGTTGGACCATCCCGTCCTGCATCAAAATCCTAATTAATTAAAAAATTTATCTGCAATAATTATAATTCTATCTTCAGCACCTTAGAAATACAAGTGATGAATCATAGTAGATTGAACTCATCCGATTCAGTCATCTCCTGAACATTTCTGTATAAATATATCTTCAATAAATTGATCGCCTCATCAGCCATCGGAGAGACCCTTTTGACAATAATCACATATATCTGGTTCAGAGAACCATTTGATATAGATCACAATCCACACTTCAACGCTTGATTCTAAAACACAATGATGAAAAAATCAAGCATCACATTAAATTCAGTCGCTTCGCTATATCCATCTGTACCCACAATGCTTTGCATACTAGAAATCAAAGAAAGAGGACACAAAAATAAAGTGGATTCCTGAAACAAGATGAAACAGTCTCAGTAAACGGAGGGACAGGGGACAAATCCGGGAAAAAACATATGTTAAGAGTTTGTACCTTAAAAGAATCATAAATCTCGTTGAAACCTAGGCTAAGATAAGCATGGCAGCAATAGCCCATGGAGGTGGCAACCAATTGTTACCACGCTTGCTTAATTGCCTACTAAAAAATTAATAATAGCTCCAGTTAGAAAAACATGCTTGACTTAAAATTCTTTCTGCAAATCAACTGATTATGTACTCCTGCTGGCACAAAAGAACATATATAATTCAAGAGCTCAAGGGGATGAATTCATGCCTGAGCTGAAAATTGTCTGAGTAACAGTATATTCAGTCTACATCTGGAATTGCCTCCACAACCATTTGCACTCAAGTGTGGTTATTTTATACAACACCATTTTAGGTTTCATGACCCAAATAATCTCATTTTTGCTGTATATCCTCGCTTCCATTACAATCTAAATTGGTTATACCATTACACTATATTTATTGGTTATGCTATATCTATTTTGCCAATCAATTCTTTGCTACACAGTATACTATTACTCTATCTCCTAAATAATATGCAGTCCTTCCTTTTTTCAAGGTTGTATTACCAAATACCAACAGTTTTCAAGTTCCACAAAAAACTACTGTTCATGAATTCAGATTATGTACAATGTGAATATTATTTACATAGAGTGCTTCTACGCAATTCATCTTCAAAAATATATAAAGATAGAATAAAATATCTAACAAAACATAAGTCTACTATAATCATAAGGTGTATTTAAAATAGATGACAGACATACAAGAAAAGATGCCACCTAAATCGTTGCTAATTCTAAAATAGCTCTACCCAAGTCAATACTCACTTAAGTTCTTGAGGTAAATCTAACTATGTTAACTCTCGGGATCATAAAGCGCACAATCTTTCGGGTTACTTATGATGAAGTAATCCTAAGGTTCGGCTCTGATACCAACTGTAACGACCCGTATTTTAGCAGTGTTGTTTTCGGAGGAAACAACAATACAGATCATTATTAACTAAAAACCTTTATTAGCAGATTCATTAATTACAGCGGAAGCTCTAAACTTAATTCATTTTATTCAAATAAATCATTAAATATTCCAAATTAATAAGATTCCAAAGTCCATTATTACTACAAAATAGGGAAAAAGTCCACTAAAAATAATAATAAAAAGGCTAGTAATGGTCATCAGGATAAACTACTAAGCTAGCTCGCACACAATCCCGGCCCTTGCGTAACTCAATCAATCATCACCTGTATCTGAAAAGGGTTTTGGGGTCCACAATCAGTGGTGAGTAATTAGATTATTCTACCTAATCAGTAGAACACAATTAGGAACATAATAATCAGAACAGGTCAACTAAACAGTCAAACAAATCATCAGGAAATCATTCATAGACATCATCGTTCAAGTACGCAGCGGAAACAAATATAACATCACAATAAACCAAGACCTTCTATACTAACTTATTCGGTTCTAGACCTCTAGACTCCACGAGTGACCTTTCAGTTCTTTTCAGTTCAGGTGCTAATGCGTGACCAGTCATATGCTCGTAAGGGGTCAACCACGAAGATCTACTCCCCCCAACTTTCCTTACTCATGCCGGGTCAACCACGAAGATCTACTCCCCAAGCACTGGGATCCAGAACTGTCCCGAATCCGAAGATAGGACAGTGGCTTCGACTATACCTATGTTCATGGCACTTGTGCCACTAGATAGGCGGTCAATTCATAGTTAATCATCTTTTACATTTCAATTTTGTTCTGTTCTCATTTCCAGTTCACAATTCAATTCCTTATTGACACAACTTATCCTCGATTCAATTCTAGTTCATCTTAACTTGACCCAAAACTCTAACTTAATACTTGACCACACGACAATCTCCCTTAGTAAACAATAATCAAATCAATTCCTCAAATAGACTTATAAACAATTTAATGAATCAACTAAATAAACCAATAATCATTTAAACCGACAATCATTAACCAATATTGCTTAAAACATGAGAAAAATCCTATTTTTAATACATAGCACCATTCGACATATTCAAAGAAACGAGACAAAAATCATTCTTTAAATTAATTAAACATAATCATCATAAATCAATCATATAAACTTAATAATAAATCATAAATTATACTTTAAACTTTAAATCATCAAATTGGAACCAAAACAAGAACAAAATCAAACCTTTCTTGAACATACATCACACGGTTTCTTTGAGTACAAAACAAAATCAAGATTAAATTCAAGAAGCTATCTTATCATGATTAAATTCAAGATTCTATTTAAAATTATCATCAAAGATTGTTCATAGATCAAAGTTACTACATAAAAATCATATTTTTTTTATCAAAGAAAACATTCGAAACACCAAGTACCTACATGGCTTACATAAGATCCTCATTCATATTTGTTCAATAATTAATTCTACAAATTCTAATCTAGCAAGAATCATAAAACAATCATAAAACATAGCATGAACATGAATTAAACTTGTCAAATAAGCCTTGAATGAATTATATATCACTCGACATCCTCTAGTGCATCACAATAATTGATTCAAAATATATACAACATGATTCTAAACAATTCTAAACCTATTCCAGTCATGATAAATCTTATTCTAACAATTATATTGCTAATCTATCCTATTGATTAAGTAAAGCAAATCTAATTACCTAATAATCTAATATTGATGGTGAATGGTTCGATCTTCAAAGGCTAAAGGTTGAACTTTCTTTGATGAAGGTGTTTGAATTGATGAAGTGAAGAAAGTATTTGTGTGGGGAAAAGGAGCAGTTTTTATTTGTACCTTTTATTTGTAGTTTAGTTTTTATTTGTAGTTCAGTTTTTATTTGTAGTTTAGGATTAAAATAGGTATAGTTTAGTATTTTAGGTTGAAAGAATAAAATAAAACAATTAGATGGAGGATAAAAATCAGATTTTTGGTTGGGGTCAAAATAGATGTGATAAGGGAAACATTGGGCTTGGTTTGGAAAAATTTAAATAAAGATCTGGGCCATGGTTAACAGCTAGACTCTCTAAAGTGTTAGATTAATAATTAATTAAATAATAATCAATTAAATAATTAATTAATTATATAATTAATTAATTAAGAAAAATTTAAAATATCCCGAAATATCGGGGTATTACATCAGTGGTTTTAAAATTAAACATTTAAGATCTGACCACGGTAAGGAATTTGAAAACTCACAGTTTGATGAGCTTTGCAGAGAACAAGGTCTTGATCATAATTTCTCAGCACTAAGAACTCCACAACAAGATGTAGTGGTTGAAAGGAAAAATCGCACTTTGGAAGACATGGCTAGAACAATGATAATTGCCAGCGGTCTACCAAAGAACTTTTGGGTAGAAGTCGTGAATACGGCTTGTTATATTATTAATCGTGGTATGATTAGACCTATTTTTAATAAAACTCTTTATGAACTTTTTAAAGAAAGAAAACCTAATATTTCTTATTTTCGCATTTTTGGCTGTAAGTGCTTTGTTCATAATAATGGAAATGATAATCTTGGTAAGTTTGATCAAAGAAGTGATGAAGTAGTCTTTTTAGGATATGCCTTGAATAGCAAAGCATATTGTGTCTATAATAAAAGGACAATGTGTGTCGAGGAAAGTGTCCATGTTATTTTTGATGAGACTAACAGTTTGTAGGAAGAAAATGTTGAAGAAGATTTTGAGATTGGCTTAGCACGTCCAGATGACTCTCCAAAGGAAGACGAGGAGCAAACTGCAAATAAACAAAAGGATCCAGTTCCTGAGGAACAAGTTCCCGAGGAACCAGTTCCTCAAGAAGAGAATGTGCAAGAAGGAGCTGAAGGAGAAGAGGAACAAGTTCCTGAACCAAACAATGAGATGCAAAATGAAAGAACCGGTCGAGTCTTCGAACCTAAGCCATGGAAACATCAAAGCTCTCATCCTTTGGATCTCATAATGAGCGACATGGAAAAGGGAATACAAACTCGATCTCAGATGAGAAACTTTTGTGCGTTTCATGCATTTCTTTCTATTTTAGAGCCCAAAATCATGAAGCATCCCTAGGAGATTCGGATTGGGTGACTGCCATGCAAGAAGAATGAAACGAGTCCGAAAGGAATAAGGTATGGCATCTTGAACCTAAACCTAAAACTCAAAAGGTAATTGGACTTAAATGGGTCTTTAGAAATATACTAGATGAACATGGCACAGTGGTAAGAAACAAGGCCAGATTAGTAGTCAAAGGCTATAACCAAAAAGAAGGTATAGACTTTGATGAAACTTTTGCACCTATAGCAAGATTAGAGGCAATAAGAATTTTAATAGCTTTCGCATCTTATATGGGTTTTAAGTTGTATCAGATAGACGTAAAATGTGCATTTTTAAATGGATATTTAAATGAAGACGTCTATGTGGAACAACCACCCGGTTTTGAAAATCAAAAATTTCAAAACTTTGTTTTTAAACTTGATAAAGTGCTCTACGGTCTTAAACAAGCCCCTAGATCGTGGTATGAAAGACTATCAAAATTCTTGTTGTCAAATAATTTTGTTAGATGTAAAGTTGATAGTACCTTGTTCCTCAAGTCAAAAGGAACTGATATATTAGTTGTTCAAATTTACGTTGTTGATATTATTTTTGGAGCTACTAATAATGATTCTTTATGTGAGGAATTTGCAAGTCTCATGAGGAGCGAATTCGAAATGAGTATGATGGGCGAGCTGAATTTGTTTCTCGGTTTGCAAATTAAGCAAACAGAAAAAGGAACCATGATCCATCAACAAAAATATGTAAAGGAGCTCTTGAAAAAGTATGGACTAGAAAATTCAAAAACCAACCATACACCAATGGGAACAGGTACAAGTTTAGATGAAGATTCGAATGGTAAGTCAGTAAATGAAAAATTATGCCGAGGTATGATTTGATCCTTACTTTATCTAACTGCGAGTAGACCTGATATAGCGTTTAGTATAGGTGTATGTGCTCGCTTTCAATCAAATCCAAAAGAATCTCACTTAACTGCGGTTAAGAGAATTCGAAAAAGTGGACTTCTGGGTTGGGGAGTCACGACTCGTGCTTTGTGACACGAGTCGTGAGAAAGTTCCTGCCTCACAAAATTAAAATTAATATATATTAATGTTGTGAACCTTTATTTTATATTCTGCTCCCATGAATTTATCTCTCTCTCTTCAAAGGGGGAAAAAAAAACTGTGTCATGTGGTGGTTGGTGGTATTTTTTTTTTAAATTGTAGATGGTAGATTTGGAAAGGGTTTTTTTAAAAATAAAATTTAAAATTAAGAAAATAAATCTCAAAATATAAAAATTTATCTTTTTTCTATTTAAAAGATATCTAATAAAAAAATATTACAAGATTCCTAACCTATCTAATTAATTTTTCTATATTATAATCCTAATATTATTAACGGTAATTAAAGAACCATGCAAAATTTCTAATCCTGTTTTTATTTAATCAAATGCTAATTTACTAAAAAAATTCTGATCTTATTTCAAAAAAGAACAATTCTAATCTCCCTCACATATCATAAATCAATCTAATATATATATATATATATATATATATATAAAGAGGGTATTTTCCCGGAGCATACGGCGCGCCACATAGGATGAAGAGCCTATAGCGCGCCATGCAATCAATGTTTAGACCAAGGGGACTGGAGATAGATCGCCACGTAAAGCACTTACCCGCGCTTTTAATTAACAGAAGAATTCAGGTACACAATGCTTAGGTATTAACCCGGGTTTCTATTTTACAGAAAGTTTCATGAACAAAGATAGAATAAAATATATATAAAGATAGAATAAAATATCAAACAAAACATAAGTCTACTATAATCATAAGGTGTATTTAAAATAGATGATAGACATACAAGAGAAGATGCCACCTAAATCGTTGCTAATTCTAAAATATGATTGGGGCTCAGTAATTTTCAGTTGTAAAAGACAAATATGTAGAAAATCTCTTCTGTGCAGCATAATACTGCTGAATAATGACATTAAATAGCGAATTCAATACAAATAGGGGATTGGGCAAATTTTCTATTAATGTAACAAGTGTACAATGCAAGACATGACTCTTGTGAGCCGATTGGGCAAATTTTCTATTAATTTAGACAACTAGACATGATTGAGCTGGCTAACAAGTACAAAATGCAAAAATTTAAAGCATGAACAATATAACAAAGATGAAGACATCCAATATTGATGGGTAGCACAAATTCAGATATTCACATAACATATAAACTTACAGTTGGCCTCAAAATTATCATTATTGCATATAGTTGCAGCATGCTCCACAAGTACCTTTGTTGCAACTGCTATCTGTTGAAATTCTTTAAGCTGCCCATAGTAGTATGAAAAATAAAGACTAAAAACATAATCCAGCTGCACAATTAGAAGCCTAGACATAGAAAGAACCAAACTTTTAAATCAAAAAATTACAATGAATAAGTTTGCATTAGTTGCAATAAAAACCTGCATTTGAATTGTTCGCCTGCTTGAAAAAAGAGTTAAGCAAACATATCTTGGAAAATAAAAATAACTTGACCTCTGATCTATCCTCCTGCTTGTTTTCTAACTACAATAGCAACAACATTGCAATAAGCCTCCACTAAGCAGTAACTAGTCTTGCATGCACGCTTTGCGTGCCATGATTTTTAAATGTATCTACATGCTATATTCTAGTGGCTATCAAATTTCTACAATAATCGAAATTTACAATTTTTATGTGACAAACTATATCAATATGGATATTAACTTATAGAGAATTCAAAAATATAAATTTGGATATTTTTATTTTATTTTTACGAATTTTATATTTTGTAATATGTTCATTTTAAAATTTTCAAAAATTGAAATAACTTTCCTTAATAATTTGGAGTGATGCAAATTGATTTTTTTTTGAAATTTTCAGGGAGTAATACAGACTTTTCCAGGGGACACCATGGCTCCTCCCTTGGCTTATATAATAGAGATTATCTTTTCTATAACACCAGTAAATATCTTTTCTATAACACTGAAAACAAAGTTTAGAATTAGACGTAAAAAACTTGTTACATGCCAATATATACGTCATTGAGAAAAAAGGTTCGTCCTATTCATCAATTACGAGACACTTTTTCGGGACCACCTTGAACAACAAGTCAAAAAGAGAGGCCATTGGCCCATTGTGGCATTGTATCAGATCTATGTCACGATCAGCCCAATACGGGACGAACAACAAGCCCAATTCCCTACATTGATACTTGATAGAACCAAAAAAATCAATGAGAAAAGCAGCAATAAATTAACCATCTAAATCTCGAAAGAAATAAAGAATTTGACAATATATACAATTATCAAATGTAAAGTGCTCCCTACCTATTGCTTATGAGATCTTCCTCACTAAAACTATTAATAATCTGGTTCCAGAGCTGAGCAAACCAAGAAGATTCTTTCTCTTTATTAGGAGTCTGCACATCAAAGCGAAATTTCAATGGGGTGTTGGGCATTTTATGTTTATGGATGCAAAGAGCAATGAGTAAGAATTCAAAACAGATTATTATATACTAAAATACAGAAGAGGCGACTGGAATAAAACATAGCCAAATCTAAGTTTGAAATCTGCAAGCTACTTTAGTAATAAAGATTGAGATGAAGAATGAAGGCAGTAACCAACAAACAACAGTACAACTTAAATCAGGAGATCGTCTACAGAAAGTTGACTTCAATCCTTTCTTCTTATGTTCAGATTTCTCACCTGAAATAAGACGTGCATTAAATGCAACACACTTCCCCCACTATACCCATACCCAAGGCGTTCAGTATGTGAAAGAAAATCCACTTTTAAATATAAATCTTCTCATCCCACTGACGAAATTTAAGTGACATCTCAAAAGGTGTTCAAACCAGAAGGTTAATGTATGAGAACTTTCATGCTTTTTCTACATTTCTTTCAACTATTGAGCCAGCTGACTATAAAATGGCTTTAAATGATCCTGATTGGGTGTTGGCTATGCAAGATGAACTTAATCATTATGACAGGAATAAAGTTTGGCACTTAGAGCCAAGAACCAAAGACAGGACAATCATTGGTACAAAATGGGTCATTAGAAATAAATTGGACGATCTATGTACTAAAGTAAGAAATAAGGCAAGGCTTGTGGTTCAAGGGTATAATCAGCAAGAAGGAATTGACTAAGATGAAACTTTTTCTCCAGTAACTAGATTGGAAACAATTAGGATGCTAATAGCTGTAGTTGTTAACTTTAATATGAAACTCTTTCAGATGGATGACAAAACTGCATTTTTGAATGGCTATTTAAAACAGGAAGTATTTGTTGAGCAACCTCCTGGTTTTGTAAACAATGAATTCCCTAATCATGTTTTTAAACTTGACAAGGCTTTGTATGGTCTGAAACAAGCTCCAAGGGCTTGGTATGACTATCATATTTTCTGATCCAAAACAATTATAAAAGGGGAACAGTTGATAAAACATTGTTTATCAAAACCAAGGGGAGTCACCTGCTTGTAGTACAGATTTATGTTGATGATATTCTATTTTGTGCTTCCAACTCATCCTTGTGCAAGGAATTTGCTGATCTTATGCAGAGTGAATTTGAAATGAGTATTATGGGGGAACTTGGGTTCTTCCTTAGACTGCAAATCAAGGAAACAGATGAAATCATGATCCATCAACAGAAGTATCTCAAGGAACTTCTGAAGAGGTTTGATATGGTAACTGCTAGAGCCTATGATACACCTATTGTAAGTTAAATGTATACTCAAGAAGGGGGGGTTGAATTGAGTATGTGTGTTTTTTCAATCGTTTTCAAAGTTTGTTTAACTATTTGTGAGAACAACGACAGAACAATAAATAAAGAGTAGGGACACAAGGATTTAACGAGGTTCATCTTCTCAATAAGCCTACGTCCTCCACTCTCTCACCAATATTATTAATCAACTCTGAAGAATAGCAATGGTTACACACTCAATCAAATGCTACAACTCTGTAACATTTAATTCCCCAACTTTTAACTTTAACAGTTCACTCATTGTTCACAGAACACTCCCTAACCACTTCTGTAACGACCGATATTTTACCAATGTTGTTTTTGATGAAAACAACAATACGAATCAATAATAAACGAAATTATAATGATCAAAACTTAAAACGAAAGCGGAAGCTCTAACACTTAATCAATTATTATTAGAAATCTTATTAAAACAAAATTAGAAATATTCCAAAGGTTCTTATTTGTTGAACCTTAGTTTTGATGATGACAATATAATTTATTATAGTTGAGTAAAATAGATTTATGGAGAATCGACTAAAAGTAATTTTAGTTGAAATTAAATTTATTTTATAACTGATATATTTTATGTAATATATTTATGGAGAATAAATTAGATGAGTGTCTAATTTGTATTAAATATATTTCATTTAATATATACTTATATTTTGTAGAATATATTTATTGGAAACAAAATTAGAGGAGTATCTAATTTTGGGTAGATATATTTTATTAAATATAATCCTAACTCTTTCTACATGTTAATTTATTTATATATTGAAATACTAATATTGGTGTTTGGTGCAGGTAAATTTGGTTAGTCCACTAGTATAAGTCTAGTCTACTATATTATATGTCACTCGTATAGTACGCATATTTTGCTTAAACTAATATTGATTTTTATTTAGTTTATGTATATTATTTAAGTGACCTATTATTTAGGATTAGTAGTAGTTATTAATTGGTTTTATATTATTGAATAAAAACCGTGTTTTTTAGAGTCAAATTAGGTTAGAGTATTTTTAGGTGTTTGTTAGTAAGTTGTTAGTGGAATAATTATTTGAAATTAAAAATTCTATTTTTTATTCTTATTCTAGGAGTCATACGTGTAAGTAGGGATTAACCTACTTACTTGGTAAACTTTGTTGATTCTTTTTAGGCTTTAGTTTGAAAATTAAAAGTTTTTTTTTTTTTTGGTCAATCCCATTAAAATAGTAGTGGTTAGTGAGTTTTTATTTTCTCTTTAACTATGCATGTGATTAGGAGGAGTATTAGTTAGTTGTGCTTACTAGGTTAGAGTTTGTTAGTGGGTTTTATTTTCAAAGTTAAAAAATCTAATATTTCATTGTAAAACTCACGCATAGAATTAATAGGAGTTAGTGGGGTTTAAAGCCAGATCAACTGCAGCCGTCTTGTACCTTATGCATCTGCAACCCTAGGTAAGGTTGTTTGAAGCTTTAATATTCTACTTCATCGGATGCTTAGGAATTAAAGTTAAAAATTGGTCATCAAGTCTCACGTGTGTGGTGGACTTGACTAGGTTAGGATGCAGCTAGTCTTATTCTAGGGATTATACATTAGTTTGTTTTTGCATTGTTTTGGTCAAGCTATTTTGTAGGTGTGGTGGACGTGTTCTTACACCACTAGGCACGTGAATTACTTCTTCTCCAAGACAAAGCAATTTCAAGACAAGGCTTCAATCATATATATTTGAAGGCAATCAGAATTTTCAGAATACAAACCACAACCAAGAGAGAATTCAAAGTTCAAGTTTACAAGAGCAAAAATCGTTCAAGTGTTCTTTGAGTTTATCTGTTTTTCAATTTAAAATCAATTGTAATCAATAGTAGTAACGGTTGGGTGAGAGAAGAATCTAAAGAATATTTGATTAAAATCAGAGAGAAAAGAGAAAGAGAATTTAGATTTTATTCGAAATCAAAAGTGAGAAAAATCGATCTTTAGTAAGATCGTGGCATCAGTTCAGGGGAACAGATGTCAAGGGGAACAAGTTCCTAGTGGAACATAGAGAATAGAGAAAGTCCGTTTATAGGTTATAAAATAGAGTCATTTTGGCCTATAACTAATAAGAGAAGTCCAAGAGTCAAAATCCCTCGTGGTCAAGGTTTTTCTTCCTAATTGGGCCTAGGAAGTTTTCCTTGTAATTTAAAATCTTTCTCTCTTCATTTCTATTTATTTCCTTATTTGAGTTTAAAGTTTAAAATTCCGCAAAAAGCTCTAAAACTCCCATAACTATAATTAACCCCCCTTTTGTAGTTGCTATTCATACACAACAATTGGTATCAGAGCAGGTTCCTCTAGGAATAGGTAACACTGCGGAGCACATCCTGAAAAAATGAATACTACGGGAGAAAAACTCGATGAAGGTTACTCAACCCAGAGACCACCTATGTTCAATGGAAAGAACTATCCATACTGGAAAAACAGAATGGAAATCTTCATAAAAGGAGAAAATTATCAAGTATGGAGGGTGATTGAAATAGGTGATTTCGAAGTTACTATGACGAATGATAAAGGCGAGGTGGTTCCAAAACCTCTGGAAAGGTATGACAAGGATGACCTCGAGAAGATGGAAATGAACAATCTTGCTAAGAATCTTCTCCATTGTGGTCTTGGACCTCATGAGCATAATCGTGTCATGGGCTGCAAGACTGCAAAGCAAATGTGGGAACTCTTACGAGTTACACATGAAGGAACGAGCAAGGTCAAACGAGCCAAAATCGATATGCTTATGCATAAATACGAATTGTTCCAGATGAAGCCAAAGGAGTCCATTCACGACATGTTAACTCGGTTCTCCAACATAATAATTTTTTTTTATATTGCTTCAGTTAGTTAAAAAGAGTCACTCAAAATAAGATAATCTCTGTTACCCTCACTCTTTTTAATTAATTCCAAAAGTGCTACTCTGGCTGCTGATTGCTCTGGTTCCTTTCGTTTCGAGCACCAAGTTAGTGATTCATATTTGACTTTGTCAACTGTGACACTAGACCCGAAAGTAGGTATATGTGATGGCCCTACTCTCATTGTTTCATACTCAGGCAATTGAAGCCCAAGTTGTTGGGTATATTGTTGCAAAAAATTCTTGAACACATTTGAAATACCTATTTCAAGCAACAAAGGTCAGAGGCCATTAATCTTCAATCATCTATTTTGAAAGCAACCATTTTACACTCTATATGTAACAACCCGAGTTTTCGAGACTGTCGATTTACGAAGGGAAACGACAAACGGATCATTACCAAACATAAAACCTAATTTTAATGTAATATTTAAAATCTAAAATTCTTTTATTAACTAAATACTGAAATAATAGTTCCAAAAGACTAGAAATAAGTACTAAAATACATAAAGGTAAACTGTATCTTCCCAACAAGCTGGGATAAACTCATTAACTAATAAAAAGAAAACTTAAACTAGACCCTGGTTCACTCTACTGATCACATCATCACACAACCCGAACCATATGAGAGCCCACTTATGCGTCTGCGTCATCACCTGAAATGGGGGGGTCCACCGTCAGTGGCGAGTAACTAGGTTGTCCTGCTTAAATGAGGGACCGCTAACCACATAATAGCATAGAATCAATCATGAAAACCATACAAGATACAAGGGAATACGTATAAGACTATAAACGGAATGCGTATAAAAATGCGTACAAAATACGTATAAAAATACGTATACAAATACATATACAAATACGTATACAATACCTGTAGAATACGGTTAGGATACATACAATATACGTATACAATACAGATACAAATACGTTCAACATACGAATACAAATACGTACAACGTACATATACAAATACATTCAACATACATATACGAATACGTATAACCTGCAATCACTCAGAAATACACATATATAATACAGACTTACCAGACGTATGCAGCGGAAGACTTAATATTACAACATAATACTTATATGTATTCGAAATTCACATAAATACGTACATACAATCAACCTTCCATTAAGTACATATCTTATCATATCATATCATTTCGTTTCATGTCATAAATATCTCATCTTATCATAATCAAATCGTAATATTGGACCGGTCTTTATAGCTCGTTGTGGATCCCGTGTGCACCACAACTTTCCTAAACCATGCCGGGGTGAACTCGTGTATTCAACCCGTAGCCCTCCTTTGCAAGAACTAAGCCTAAGCTATGGCCATAACCCCTAAATAGCAGCTCGTGTACTACTACTTAGACGACTACATATTCTAGAATCAAGAACTGCGCAGATACCGCAGTCTGGCAGTGGCAACGACTTAACCCGTTTGATGACTCGTGTATCACCAAAGGGGCGTCCGTAATACATACTATCTTTTCTAAAGGCCATCGAGAGACCACTATTTCTTTTAAGTCTTTTCTAAATGCTATCTTGAGACCACTAATTATTATTTTATTGGTACACATATCGACCGTCAATTCCATAAATACCCGGTAGAGTATACCAAAACTTGGAAGTACTAGGTGACCGTAATCGGAACTGAGAGGCTTGAAATCCCAGGAAAGAGAGGTGCGGCACGTATATTGGCCATCTTAAATACCAAGTCTTTCCTAGCCAGAGATCGAAACAATTCAATGTCCTTTTACTCTGTTTCCTTTCCTTCGTTATTATTATTATTATATTATTATTATTATTATACCTTCCCTTCCTATTGCAACTTATCCCTACTGACTCCTTTAATTATAATAATAATAATAATAATTAATAATTCCTAAAATTATTCTAATGTTATTATAAGTCAAAAATTAAATTAAAACTGATCCTAACTTAATAGGGACACTCGAAAATTCTAATAACAAAATAATAATTAGAATAAATTCATTAAATAATCATATAACAATTAAATAAATCATTTAAATATTCAATTAATCATATAAACAATTTAATTCAAAAACTTATTCACTTAGTAAAAATTAAATCAAGAAAGTCATAAAGAATCATAATCTGAACAAGGGATTCGACAAGATATACTTTAAAAGTGTCTTAATAATTTAATCACACTATTTTACACAATCTGATTTTAAAGAATTAAATTAAGATCAACCATTTAAAGGTCTTGAATAATCTGGAAACTTTAATGGAAGTTAAATATGGGTTCAAGGTTTAATGTTCATAAATTTCGTCCAAAAATAACGTCATTTACTATTTTTAAGGGATTTAATAACTAACAAATCAGATTAGGCTGTAATCAGTTTCCGATTTGTCTGCCATAGCAAACGAACTTTAAAAATGACGAAAATTTAACACAAGCTGTAAAACAGTATTATTGACTTCCACCTAAATTTTCGTAGCCATCCGAATTGATTAAGTATCTTGATAAATTCGTAAACTAAATCTGGACAGTTTTACCGGTTTGAAAGATTAAATTATTATAAGCAATAAAAGGACGAATTTTACCACGAAATAAATCTTGATTAATAATAAAACAGTAAAGAAACTCCCACGAAAAATTCATCAAGAAATAACAAGATTTGATCAAGAAATAAAATAAAAATTCAACCTTTAATACTCCTAATACACGCATAAATCTATACGAAAACATGATTCAAGATTTCATAGAAATTACATAAAAGAATCAAGAAAAATTACATAATAATTCATCATATGGTTCGAAAATTTACTAGGCGAACATGATACTAAACCTAACGATTTTCATGATTTAATCCTAATTAATTATATGGAAAACTTGTTCCAAATTTAAATGAGAAAGTCTAGTTACCTGAATCGCAAGAAAATCCAAGAAAATTACCCCTTTTGGAAATTGAAAATACACGGCTAGTGCTAAGGAAAATTTAGGGTTTTTGGAGTATTTGAAATTATGGAAAGAACACTAGTGTTGTTCTTTTATTAAGTGATAAAATAAATAATAAAAAAAAAAACAACACTTAAGGTGAGGGGAAGCCGTGAGGTTGGAGTAGTAGTAGGGAGAGGAGCAATTTTAGGGGGGACTTGGTTAGAGGTTGGACTAGGTTAGGGATTCAAACTAATTAAATTAATTAATTAATTAAATACTTAAATTACCTAATTAACAATAATTAATAAAAAGAGAAAAAGAGAAATAAAAAGAAAAATTGCTCCCCATACATGGAAAGGGCCGGCCAAGCTAAAGGGGTCGGGTCATGGGACCCGGTTCCCAGATAATAATTGACGAAATAAAAATACACAGTCCAAATATACGGGCCTTTTGGACTTAGAATAATAAAATAATATTAATAACCGCGAAATTTTCTGGCCCCAAATTTCGGGGTATTACACTATATGAAACTATCTAAAACATGCGTGCAGATCCTCTGGATTTCCTTAGAAACTCTACTTGGTAGAGTTGAGTACATCTGAACCATCCAATTAAATCAACGGTTGGATGAGTATATTCTTATAAAAACACATACCCATTAAATGACAGCTGTCTAACTCTACACATCATCATCCACCTTCACTCCTTCAGCTTAAGGATTTCATCTCCTTTTAATTCTTACCATTCCCAATCCAAAAGGGAAAAAAAAATTAAAACAATTGCCCAAAAGAACTCAGCCATAATTAATCCTTCAAAGCATGATGATTTATTGATTTATCAATTATTCAAGCCATAGCAATGAAACGTAGTCCCTTGAGGCCGACACTCGCCGCCGGCGGACCACTGCCGTTCCATTTTTGAGTGAGCTGGAGCACGAGTAAGCAAATGAAGTAGATGAAGTGTATTCCTATTTAATTTCATTCCAACAGGTAAATTTGATCAATTTGATTTTTGTAATTGTTTTTTCTATGCAACTGGATTATTTTCTTATTGGATGGTTTGGTGTGTGATTTGGTTAGATTGATATGTTAATATCATTATTGGGTTAAGTTGTGTTGCCACATTTTTAATTTGAGTACTTAAATATAGTTGTTATATGGGATTTGGTTAGATTTGTCTGATTATTATTCCATTTTGTATATGTGCATTGCCTTTTTTTTTTTATGGAAATGAAAGATTAATACTTTGTGAAATAGCCAAATTATTTGGCTCTTCTCATAATTGAGGGTAAAAAATGCTAAACCTGAAATGCATGACTACTATTCTTAAAATTTCCAACAGGATATATGTAGAACAAACTCAGCAATCAGAGCTACAAAATGGCATTATAGACACTGATGTTATTATCAGCAGCCTATTAGCTCAATATGGTAGAGCTTTGTGTGACCAAAGACACAAGATGTAGGTTCAAATCCTACATAGGTTACATGATCTAAAAGGCATTTACAAAATTACAAAAGAAAGACTTTAAAACAATCTAACTGTTAATAGTTTGAGTACAAAAAGGAGGAAGCTAAGTCTTCTAATTCCATAACAAATCATTTTGAAGATAAGTTAACGACAAAAGGAACACTAAATTTATATCCAAGCTAAACTCTTGATCAAAATCCACCATGACACACACTGTACCGAATCTTTTTCTTACATTGTTGGGTTGTTGCATCATCATTGACCTGTATATGAATATAGAAAATGTTGTTAAGTCAGTATGACACAAACTAATAGTTTAAGTAAGATTTTACCTATTTGGTTTTCATGTGGCACACAAGTTAAATTGGTTTGGAAATTGAGTGGGCTGAAATTTTGTATATGCATAGCTTGACTTGAAAACGGAGTATTTTTCCACATATCACAATAAGATGAATCTTGACTTCCATAGGTTTCACCCTACATAAGCACAAAGCTCATGAAGAAACACAATACCAAAAAATATTGCTTCACTAATCACTACTATAAAACATTATTGATATTTACCAAGAGTAGTTGTGTATAACTATTGTAGGGTATCTGAAGATTTTGATAGTTGCTCTCAAATGACATGTACTGTCGTGCTGAAATCCTTGGAGTATCTCCTCCCTATATTTTTATGGTTTTTTTTTTTGAGAAAAAAATTGTTAGTAATAACATTTAATGTTTAAGTATAACATTTATCTATATATATACCTGTGGAGGGATGTTTTCTCTGTTTGGATGATTTTTCACCTTCTTCTTCCCTTTTTTTGTCTTATAAGATTGAGATTCTTGGGAAGTTATACCATGAAATTTTTCTGTCCAACTTTTTCTTCGTTTCCCCCCCTTCTTCCCCTCTTTTGGCTTCAAAGTAATCTTATCCCTAATAATGGAATGTGTTTCATCTTGTAGTTCACTTGCGTTGCAAGACAAATCCGCTGTATTCATTTCTGTTTCAAGGTTCAAGAATAACTTCTCAACCTCAACATCCAAATTGTTTAGCTTGTTCTCTACCAATGTTGAAGATTCTACAAAATTAGATGCCCTTGAAGCAATTTTCACAAACTTTTGACATAATGCTTTGTACCTACGAGTAGCATCCAACCTAGGGTCTTCAAGAATAGTCCTCCCAGAAATATCTTGTACAGTTTCAATCCTTGCTTTTTTAGTCCAACGTTTCAAGATATATTTGTTAGGAACCAACTTGATATTCATGGTGTCAAGGACTTTCAAGGCATGAGCACATAATAACCCTAATCTTTCAAACATTTTACAGCTACATGAAACAGTTTCTGCCAAAGGGTCACCCAACACATGGTATTCTTTATTGATGGAGTAATCACCTTTGGGATCAGAAATTACAACTCTATATTCATTTCTTGGTTGACCTTCAATAGGAAGCTTAATATAAGCTGCGGTTGACCAATCATATTCATCTTGAAAGGCTTCAAATATTTTAGGGGTATAAATTTCGGCAACTTGCCTAAGTAAAGGTGTTCTACGCATCTTAGTCTTTGGTAGTTTTTCTCTTGAATTAAACTCATTGTTTGTCTCATTTTGTCGCTTAAGCCCAACAACTCTCTCAAATTGTTTGAAAAAACGCATTATATCCAAAGTGCATTTTAGATAACCTTTTAGATCTTTGTTCAAGCTTTCACTTAATTGAGTGCTATGCATTCCCAAAGAAAATACATTTATCATGTAACATTCAGCCCACTTTTCTTTTACAGCATAAATACTATCTACCCACCTCCTCTTTTCTTCAGGGATTTTTTCACGCAATATACTGAATGCCTTTTCAAACTCTACCTCTTCTTTAATCGCATACATACAAGCTTTGAATTCTTGAAGAAAACTCAACCCTTAATGTAACAAGTGTTTGGTTGCATTTTTAGTGATATGCCAAGTACATAAACCATGCCATACGTTTGGCATCACCTCTGCAATTGCCTTTCCCATGGCTATATCTTGGTTGGTGAATAATGTCTTTGGATACTTGTTGCCATGTGTTTCCAGAAATTTTTCAAACAACCACTTAAAAGATTCAATTGTTTCATCATATAAAAGGGCGGCTCCAAAAACCGTTGTCTCCCTAAAATGATTAAAACCAACAAATACTCCAAGTGGTCGATGTTCTTTAATTGTACCAAATGTAGTGTCAAAGGAAACTACGTCTCTCCAAATGAAGCATAATCAATAAGCATCTTTGCATCAGCCCAAAAAATATTTGTTATTTGTTCTTCACAATCCAACTGAATTGAATATTGGAATGAAGGATTGCCTATTGTTTGTGAGTGCAAGTATTTTAACAAACTTTCGGCTTCCCCATGCTTATAATCTCTTTGACGCTTGCTCCGTAGATAATTTTTATGGTCTAGATGGGTGTAGCCAAGATTGGTTGACCCGCCAACATGTGCTCCAATGAACTCATGAGCTATTCTAGGCCTAATTCCAGAATTATCAGCAACCTCAATCTCAGCAGCTTGTACTTCAGTTATCTTTCTTTGAGATGACAACAAGTGTGTAGTTTCCGGAGAGTGAAGTACATGGTTATGTTCTGATATGAACTCATGAATACGATATTTTTGTGTAGGCTTAAATAAAATAATTCCCATACGAACCTTGCAACCAATTCTAGTTTCAGCTCGAGAATTACATGTCAAATTACTTGTCCATCCTTCTTACTTTTGTTCTCATAATGCTTGCGAACATTAAAACCCATCTTTCCTCCATATTCCAACCAAAATTTCCAAGCTTGATCCACTGAATCGAATTCCATACCAACATATGGAACCCAATTTTCTGATATTCTTAGATTCTCACTTAACTCATTTACTGAAGAAGTATCAATCATCCTGTTAAAACCAAGATCAATAGTATACATATAAATAATGTAGAAAATATGATTAATACAACTCTTAAGGTTATTTATAAGGTGCGTTTCCTTCACTATACTCAATAAGTTTCGGATTTAATAGGTTTGGATAAGTTCAGTTCAGGTGTAATCAGATAAGTTCAGTTCAGATAAGTTCATGTCTGATAAGTTGGACGGACACAAAAACAAAAATTAGGTTTTTCACATAATTTAAGACAAATTTGTTCTTGCTTGATTAAATAAAAAAAAATTAATACTACTCATACTTGGAATGATAAAACATAAACCATCTACAAATCTACAACAATTGGGTTTTTTTTTCTTCATATAAACGCATTTTATTGGTAGGATATGGAATACTTTTTTTTTTTAATGAGGATATAATGTTAAATTGATAAATAAACTATTATTAAAAAAATAGAAATAAACTTGCATTATAGATTAACAAAAATAAATGTCGAGTATACTGACCTTTTTATTGGGTTGCACCTTCAACTTGCATAAGAATAAGAATATTTAATAGATTAGTAAAGTAATACAAGTATTAGAAGTTGAAATGGAAAGGTGAGATTTTGGTGGGAAGTACGTTTTGGTGGGAAATGATTGAACAGTTTGTGGTTTTAGTGGGAAATGATATTGTGTAGAGTTAGACAGCTGTCATTTAATGGGTATGTGTTTTTGTAAGAATACACTCATCCAACCGTTGATTTAATTGGACGGTTCAGATGTACTCAACTCTACCAAGTAGAGTTTCTAAAGAAATCCAGAGGATCTGCACGCCTAAAACATTGTTTTGGCAATATTAAATAGTAATTCTTGAGCATCCTACCAAAAGATTGTACCACTTCTATAAATTGACCATCAAGACCAATAGATATTTGCTCCTTAGATCCGGTAGCTTCCATTCCTCAAGATTAGATAAACTCTTTGAATGTGTTTGATAAGCTTTTCCAAAGAAAGTTTTTGAATTTTGAAATTACTCCAACAGAATTTTTTTATTTTTTTTGGAAAGAAAAACGAGGTGAAAAAAAAGTTTTAATTTTATTCATTCATAAATTCTTTCAAGTCCATATCCGAACATTTATAGGAGTACAAGGTAGCTTGAACAACAAAAATGTAAAGCAATTAACTTACACTTGAGTTGAATTTGTAACAACAGAAGTTAATTACTCGGTTACTCCTAAGCATGAAAAGAATAGGAAACTTCAAAGAAACTTCAATTCTAAGTGGTAATTAGCTGAATTTAAGTCACTTAAAAACTTATTTAATTCTTGCATAAGTTCCCTCTTTCATTCACATCAATATTCTTCAAAACCATGAAACCATGAAAATGTCATTATCTTGGTTTCGAAAGCTGAGCTTGCTTCCAATGTTGGAACATGTATTTTGTATTCTTTCGGCGCATTTTGTCCTCACTCATGCGCACCCTTCCCAGGAAGTCACCCATCCTAAGCTTTCTCTCAGCTAAGCACGCCTTTTCTCTCAGCTAAGCACGCTTAACTACGGAGTATCTTAGCATATGAGCTCCCTAGAAGGAAGATGCATCTTATTAACATAAGTAGTTTATCTATTCCTCTTAAATCAAATCCCATGGATATTATTTTTGTTGGTTATGCTGATTTTTTTAATTATTTTTTAATTTTCGTATAAAATTTCATATTCCTTAAAAAAAATTGTTGCACTTGAGCATTAGAGTATTATTAATTAATAAAAATAATTGTACCTCTTCCGATTTTAAATTCTTACAACAAAGAAATTTAATTTTTTTCTTTGCTAATCCTTTTTTGGGTTTATTTTTGTTTTCTTGTACTAGCCCTAAATTTCTTACTAGTCTTTTTTTTTTCCTTACTAATGTCTTTGTCTATAATGAACAAAAACTTCCATCTTCCTTTCTTAATGCCTCTGAAAGGTAGGCATGAACTTCAACATGAGATTTTACATTCTTAGAAATTACCATTCAACAAACAATATCAACGACAAAAGGAATAGATAGCAAAGTTAATTAATTGTCATACAAACATAATTAGATAGCAAAGGAAGGTTGTTACATCTAAGAGTCAACTACATATTGAGTTTTCTTGTATGGTTTTGACCTCCGAGTAATGCATACAATGCAGCATTGATTTCAGCTTCTTTTTTGGTTCTCGCAGCTTCGCCATAGTACTTACATCCTCCTGCTTCAATCATACAAGAGAAGAGCGATATATTATCATTGGTTTTAACTTGACGTACTACATATGTAGGAATTGTTTGTTTTGATTTTTGTAAGCGTTCTTGGATAATACTCTTCCATAGACCTGAATTAAGCTGGCAAAATATTGTAATGTTAAGACAGTAATAGAATCCTTACAAGGGGCATAATAATTTTTTTTTTATATTGCTTCAGTTAGTTAAAAAGAGTCACTCAAAATAAGATAATCTCTGTTACCCTCACTCTTTTTAATTAATTCCAAAAGTGCTACTCTGGCTGCTGATTGCTCTGCTTCCTATCGTTTCGAGCACCAAGTTAGTGATTCATATTTGACTTTGTCAACTGTGACACTAGACCCGAAAGTAGGTATATGTGATGGCCCTACTCTCACTGTTTCATACTCAGGCAATTGAAGCCCAAGTTGTTGGGTATATTGTTGCAAAAAATTCTTGAACACATTTGAAATACCTATTTCAAGCAACAAAGGTCAGAGGCCATTAATCTTCAATCATCTATTTTGAAAGCAACCATTTTAAACTCTATATGAAACTATCTAAAACATTATTTTGGCAATATTAAATAGTAATTGTTGAGCATCCTACCAAAAGATTCTACCACTTCTATCAA
The DNA here is from genome assembly GCA_951394345.1 of Salicornia ramosissima. Classification (NCBI taxonomy): domain Eukaryota; kingdom Viridiplantae; phylum Streptophyta; class Magnoliopsida; order Caryophyllales; family Amaranthaceae; genus Salicornia; species Salicornia ramosissima. The sequence goes on along the minus strand of OX596236.1, from coordinate 28,190,568 downwards.
TTGACCATCAAGACCAATAGATATTTGCTCCTTAGATCCAGTAGCTTCCATTCCTCAAGATTAGATAAACTCTTTGAATGTGTTTGATAAGCTTTTCCAAAGAAAGTTTTTGAATTTTGAAATTACACCAACAGAAATTTTTTATTTTTTTTGGAAAGAAAAACGAGGTGAAAAAAGAGTTTTTATTCAATCATAAATTCTTTCAAGTTCATATCCGAACATTTATAGGAGTACAAGGTAGCTTGAACAACATAAATGTAAAGCAATTAACTTACACTTGAGTTGAATTTGTAACAACAAAAGTTAATTACTCGGTTACTCCTAAGCATGAAAAGAATAGGAAACTTCAAAGAAACTTCAATTCTATGTGGTCTTAATTAGCTGAATTTAAGTCAATTAAAACTTATTTAATTCTTGCATAACTTCCCTCTTTTATTCCCATCAATATTCTTCAAAACAACCACTATGAATACAAAAAAAAAAAAGTTCCTTAACCCCAACATGAAAACATATCCATTTGTTAAGCTCTAATCATAAATCTAATTTTTACATCACTTATACAGAAGCTGAAATGTTACCAGCGGGACCATCATCACCAACGTCACCGGCAGGACATCACTACCTTATTTTTAAGAAGTTCACCCAGCTCTTCAATGACCATAGGAACATATTTTTCATTCGACGAAGATTGGGATGGACTATTCTGCACCTTCTCCTTGTACTAGGCCAATTCAGTTTCCAAGAGCTTGATTTTCAAAGAGAGGTAGTCACAATTTGGGCACGTCCCCGAAGAAGTATCTCTCATGGCACCTCTCTGACAAATAAAGTAAAAGTCAATGTTAAAAGAGTAATACATGACAACCTACTTTTCAGAACTTCACTAGTAAAACGACCATGGCCCCTGAGAGTTTCAGAACTTTCAAGTTCATGATTATAATAAAGAAACATGCTATGAAAGGTGAGTGTTACGCAGAAAATCAGCTATGTGAGTTGCAAAACATCATGAGTAACTCCAAAAAATCTCTTAGCTACTCTGGCATGAACAACACATTCTACTATACGTGCTTGGTTCATGTTGACAAGTTTCTCCACCAAATTATCCCCCGAAAGAATGGGGCCTGTTCACATATCAACAACATACAAGATTACAGAGCTAATATGCACTAAAAAAAAGAGGAAAGTGTTAGATGCGCTTAACTCATACTATGTAAAGTTGATAGTGGTGTTAGTAACTTACTGACTATAACCATAATATCTCCTAATAAGTAAACTATTAAACAGATAAATACCAGATGCTTCAATTACATGATGCAATATCAAACAGAGATCAGGCTGCTAATTAAAATAGAGAGCATGTTGTCTAGTAAGGAGTATAAACAGAGACCAAAAAGTAGAACTATTCTATATATTATTGAAAACCTGGGTTAAATCTATTCTACTTGATTATTGAAAGCCTAGAAATTTTAGAGAGTGTTTTTTCTACTTGAGAGTATCTAGAGTACAATCTAATTCTCTCTAAAATCTGGAACTTAGTGTCTAAAAACATAGCCTAAGCCTTAACTAAAAACACTAATCGTGCAACTAAGTTGCATGATCGTGCACGATGCAGCTCGTGAAATCTGTTTTGGGCCGTGTACTTTGTGTAATTTTGAGTTTTTAGTTAAGGCTTAGGCTATGTTTTTAGACACTAAGTTCCAGATTTTAGAGAGAATTAGATTGTACTCTAGATACTCTCAAGTAGAAAAAACACTCTCTAAAATTTCTAGGTTTTCAATAATCAAGTAGAATAGATTTTGTTCTTCAAGTTCTTTGATTCACCATTGTTACTCAAGATTTCATAAGACTCCATTGAATTCCAATCCAGGTTTTGTTTTGTTTTCCATTGATGATTAGATTGTAATTCTTTAATTCTTGTTGTCATTTTAGTTTTAATAGAATTAGTTTTAATTCATAGAATAGATTTAATTGAATTTCTTGAGTTTTGCTTTAATGGCTTCCATTAGTGTGTAGTTAGGTTTTCTAGGGATTGGATGACTTGATGTTATTGATTTTGGGGGTTTATCATTGATTGGTTAGTGTTTGAATAATCTTGAATGCATTTTCTTTAGAATTCTTGAACCTTGCATGAAACCTTGGTGAAGTGCTCATGTTGAGTTTGGTGATTATTGATGTCTTTGATAATTGCTTTCAAGGCTTCCATGAGAATTTCTTAATTGCTAGAGATAGTAATTAGGATTGTGAATTGATAAAAGTATTTGACGAACTCGATTTTGGGTTTCGCTAATTTGGCTATTCAAGAGAGGTTAATTTAGCGTCTCCTAGAATTTCCTATTGCCTAATCGAGAGAGGGTATTGGGATTGAGTTCGTTAGTGCTTTTGAATATTCACTTTGCAATTGAGATAATCGAACATGAGTTAATTCAATGATATGATTGTAAATCCTCCGATTGAGATAAAGTTAGGGAGTCTAATCCTTAGAGTTTTAGTCATTTGGTTATTCAATTCGTTTAGTTTTCGATTCAATTTCACTATTCTTTAACAACATTAAAAGACCCTTGGATCATTTTTTATCACGACTAATTCTGCGGTAGTTCCTCGTGGATCGACCCTAACTCCACTAATACTATGTAGTAGTTTTTTAGGTTTTTATAAATTGAATATTTGTTTGGCGACTAGGGCCGCGACACCCTAGGAGCCGATCACTTGCCACTCTTTTTCGTGCGATAAATCTGACCTTCGCACTCGCCGACACCAACACCAACGCCGAATCAGACTTTTTTCCTATGATAAACCCGACCTTCACAGGGTTGCATGGCATAAATCTGACCTTGCCACTCCTTTTCAATCATATATGTCACACTTTACTGTTGACACTTCTCACTATTTACACTTCACTGCATTTCTTGCTGCGTGATTACATGTTTGTGTGTTTACTTGTTGCATGCTCGTTCAATTGTCAAATCAAGTGGCTTTTGAACATAACTTTTAACATCAAGTTGCACCGTTCTAGGTTAAATACATTTTTCTAGAATTTTTGGTAATTTTTCCATAATTTTCTGATTTTTTTAAAACTATTTTCTATGAATTTTTGAAACATTTTCCATTTTTAGGGACATTTTCGTAATTTTACACCTGCATCATAAACTTTTTCTCCGCTTTTCACTCACTTATATTTTTCTAGAATTTTTCCATATTTTTTCTGGCATCTTTAGCGCATTTTTCAAAACAGTCTGAAAAACTCGAAAACGGTTCAAGAACAGTCCAGAATGGCCCGGATTATTCCGGAACTTCGTAGAACATGGAGGAACCTCCCGGAATCTCCAAGATCACGGTAATCTTTCAATGATTCCCGTAATCGTATCATAACCGCATAAAAATCTCAGAGATCACGCGCAAAATCAAGCAAAAAAATCGACCCGGATCTAGGCCAGACCTGCGCCTAGACGCAGGTCTGTGCCACTCCGGGTCTTTTTTTGCCTCTTCTCGCCTATAAATATGACCCTTCATCCGACTTTTCAAAAATACGTTCTAACTTCATGACTTCTACTCTTCTCTTTACTACATATTCTCTCTCTCTAAAAAAATTCAAAAACTCTGTCAAAATCAATTTCAAACACATATAAAACACATTTCAAGCATTTGCAATCACTAAATTTGGCATTTGGCGTGCTAATCTCGAGGCCGTAATCGACCGCCGCACATTCCGGTACACATTTCTGAGACCCTTTTCTATTCAATGTCAATATGCTTAATTTTCTTTTAATTTGTGACTTGCGTTCATCATGATAACATGCGATTTTTGCTTTTCTGTTTGCGTTAATCCATATTCAAATTCATGTAACTTTTTAGATTTATTATCCATGTCATGCCTTATTTTTTTTGCATATTTCATGACATCTCCATGTACTTTTTTGTGCTTTTTTCATCAATTCATGTATAATTTGTATCATTCCATGTATCTTTTATTTATTTATTTTGGTAATCTAATTGCACGGGATTCGAGGTACGTTCGCATTTCAATTTCACTTTTTCGTGTCGTCGCTGTGTTGAACGTTTTTATGTGATTTATGTGATTTGAACCTTGATTTTTTTCGAACTTTTGGACTCATTCTAGTGTAATAATATTGACTAATTCCAAAGTGGTCACAAAACAATTTTAGGCTAATTTGTGCATTAATCTAAACCGACTTAGTAATTCGCAAATTAGGATTAAAATTGAGTTATCTCTATTTCTCTGAAATTGAATAATGATCTTACAAAAGAGACCTAGTAGAGACCGCTTATAGGCGGGCAGGCCTAATGCACGATTGGCTCGTAACCTGTCCCCGAACCCATACTCTGGTGCACGACCATATGGGGCCAGTTGCTCCCGGCATTGGTACTTCTTCGGTGTCCGTGGACCGTATAAACGTACGGTGGCGACTCCTACTAGACCACATTCACATGTGGCGTTAACGAGCATTCAAACGACTCGAGGCGGCTGGGTAAAATCGACCCCTAACATACCCGACATTCATGAAATCCGAGACAAAAACCCAAAAATCCAAGATTTACGTCACCACCCAAGATTTCATCAAGATATTCAAGATTTCACCAAGATTCATCAAGAGACAAGAGCAACCAAGATTCGTCAAGATTCATCAAGATTTAAAGAAAACAATTAAAAACAATTAAAATCAAATATATCTTCAAGAAAAGACTATTTCGAAATCAACTCATCAATAATCATTATTTAAAACCATCTAATCAATAATTAAGAACTTAAAGAAATCATCAATAACTCAAAGAAATCAGTAAGAACTCAAAGAAATCATCAACATGAAATTAATTCAATAAAGTTAATAACATAATTAAATCAAATTAATCATAATATTCATAATCTAATTACTAAAATTAACTTTTAACCATTAAATCATGCATGAATAAAACAAGAACAATCATCTACACGTACAACATACTACACGCATATTCATGGCAAAAATGGGTATCATTCATCATTTTATTTCAGTCAATCCTATGTTAATGTATGTGATCTTAATTACCAAATTTAGATTAAACATCTAGTTACTTGGATTAATGGCAAGATCAACAATCAAATGATGAATGAACAAATTACGAACGTTGTACGGCCACCCAAACACACGGCCAACACGACACCTCGACAACACGAGTAGCACGGCCCACACGCACGGCTCAGCACGGTCACCAACACGTCAACCACCGCGATCACCAACACGGCAGCCACGAACATGACTGCTCCACCACGGCACAACAGCCACGAACCACCGTGAGCAGCAGTACCACCCTCGAACCGCACGACCCTCCACACAATCCACACGAACACGATCAACCCAACCCGGAAACAACCCAAACTAATGATCTTGATGATTTTATTGAAAATTATGAAACTACACTAGAAATGTAGTTTAATGGTATAAGAATCTTGAATTTTGGATTGGAAAAGGTTGATGAATTTTCCATGGAGAAAATGGATCTTTAATGGAGTATGAAGTGATTGAGAGAGATGGTGATTAGAGTGTTTAAGTGTAGTAAGGATGATTAGAAGTAAAATGAATTAGTTGTCACAAATCCTTAAGTGACCACCTATATATAAAGGAAAGTGGACAATAGAAGGAGTTCAAATGTTCAATCATGGGCACTAATCCCCATGATAACCAGCTATATAGGGGTTTAATGGGCTAATTGGGCCAATTAATTATAACTTAATAAAATCTAATCCCAATAATCAAAACACGAATTAAAACAACCCCAAAAATAAATCAAAGGCAAAGCATACAATATAAAAATAAATCATAAGATCACATTCAAAAACTAGGCTAATTAGAATTATATCTTGGTTAATTAGAAAGTAACTATGGAGTAATAATAATAATATAAATTCACAAATAATAATAATAATCATATAAAATAAAATTATTACTACCAATGCAACAATTGTCATGACACAAACTCTTAGACATTTTTTTTTGTTGTGATTAATTAGAAAAAGTGATGGTAGTCGATTAAAATAAATGGAGAGAAAAGTGAAGACAATTAAAGAATTGAAAGGAGAAAAGCTGAGGACAACTAAAGAATTAGTAAGGGCATTTATATTTTTTAAGTAGTAAAAGTTTATTACACAAAGGAAATAAATATTTGTTGCATTTATTTTAAAACATCTCAAAATGGAAATTGTTGCGTTATTTTGGAATGGAGAAAGTAGTATTATTATTATTTTTTGGTGTACATTTATTAATATTTGTGATAATTATTTGTAAAAGATAAAAATCAATATTTATAAGATTCAATGAGATTTCTGTAGGATCTTATAAAATCAAATCAAGTAAGATCAGAAAAATTAAGACGAAAAGAACACACTCATAATACAAATGTTGGTACAAAAATACATTCCCCAAAAATTTATGCATCCCAATGTTTAATCTCTAAGAATACTAAGAATACCCCTTTCCTTAAAAGTTATAAACATACCCCTTCATTATTATAATAATAAAAATCAAACCACATACATAGCTCAGCCAAAAACAAGATAACCAATCAAAAACCTGAATTTACATGATTAAGCTGCTACTTGGACAGTTGAACTGATACTCATACAAGTCTGCATTGAAAATATATATATATCCTGCACATTTTTTAAATAATATAAACTAAACTTTCTATAAAATGAGAATGACAACCAAGCTTATTCCTCATCTAAAGTCTAATAATCCATAGAAGCAGCAGTACATAACACATTGACATGCCATGATATGAAATTTTGTTAACCAAGGCTTTAGCGACGCTGGGCGATCCAGGCGGTCCAACGCCGAAAACTGTTGAAATATTTTGATTTGCTGTGTCCAGCACTGATGAACTCGTGCTGCACTCCAACAAACAAGTTTGGATTATATTACAAAATCATAGGTTTAAAAACATTTTTTTTTTAAAAAAAAAAACAAAAACAAAAACAAAAGGGAGAAAAAATAACCAAAGTGTTGAACAATATCATATGCAAAATTTACCTTGTTGAGGGATACTTGCAAGATTCAGTACCTGAAATTAAACCAAGAAAAAACAAAATAATCAATACATCAATTTGAGAAAATAATGATAATAATAAGAGAAAGAAAAGTAGATAAAAAGGTAGGAAAAAAATGTGGGGCTTACTTATGTTAGTATTGTGTTAATTATTATGAATAAGGGTAATAATATAAATTTGTTATTTTTTGTTGCCAAAAATAGAATAAAATCAAATTAGATTAAAATGTTGCTAGTATTATGTCACAATAAAAAATAGAAAATGTTGCTAGTAATGGAAAATGATAAAGGCATAACTAAAATTGATATTGGCACACCCATTGTGAGAGCACGATTTCCTATGCTCCCCTCACAAAAATTGAGCTCATATCAATTTTAGTTATTCCAATATCAATTCCCGCTAGTAATATTTTACGGAGGGAGTATATCAACTTGACTACCTATTTTCCTAAATAAACTTGCAAAATTTCAAACCTACTCCCTCCGTCCCCTTTTATTTGCAACATTTACTTTTTCACACATCCCAACACACAATTTTAAATAAAAATATCTTTAAATACATAAAATAAAAAATTATAAAAATCATAAATTAAAAAAATACATATCGAGCCGAATCAAATGAGATCCCATTTGACTATATTTTTTCTTATGTGCATAAAATTAGAGAGAGTCAGTTGGTCAATGAACAGTGGCAAAATTATACTTGTTGAAAAAAAAAGGAGACGGAGGGAGTAACTAACAATTCGAAATAGAGAGTATAATTTTACCCAATTTTCACATAGTTTCATCATCTTTTGAGAGTTTTTTTTTTTATAAAAAAAATAGGAATAATTAAATTAATAGGTACCAACTATTGCACTTTTTATTTTATAGGTACCAACTTTTAATTATTCACCAGCAGCACGAACTATTACATAAAGTTACAACGATAGGTATATGACCTAAATATTATTGCAACTTATAGGTCATCCATACCTATCGTTGCAACTTTATACAATAGTTCGTGCTGCTGGTGAATAATCAAAAGTTGATACCTATAAGATAAAAAGTGCAATAGTTGGTACCTATTAATGTTATTATTCCAAAAAAATATTACTATAGTAAACATTTCAAATGATATTGAAAATTTAATAAAAATATCTTATTATCTTAAAAGTATTTAGTAATATTTCTTATCGTACTCGTATCCTATATTTTTTAAAACAATGAATGTTGTACCCGTTTCTAGAGATGAGAAACCTTGACACGACCCGCTAACTCGACACGAAATCGACCCGTTATTAACGGGTCTGGGTCGACGATGTCAACCCGTTTAAATTAAATGGGTTGACACGACACGACACGTTTAATAAACGGGTCGGGTTAGGGTCAAAGGAGTTCAACCCGTTTAATTAAACGGGTCAACCCGACCAGACACGATTTTACTTGATTTTCAACTTTAGCGTGAAAAAACTACATAACCTGTCAACACGACCAGAACTCGACATGAAATAAACGGGTTTGGGTCAATGATTTCGAAACTTTTAATATAAACGGGTTGACACGACACAACCCGTTTATTAAATAACACGACACGAACTCGACACGATACGACACGTTTCCCGCCTCTACCCGTTTCATAGTCATCTACATTTCCATATCCACGTCCATTCAATTTAGTAAAAGATGATAATTTTAAGGGTTATTCCCACTAGTACACCTGAAAATTTAACAAATTTTACAGGTACACCTGAGTTTTTCAAATTCACAAAAACAAACTTGAGTTTTTTGACAATTCCCAAACGTGATATTTATTCACCAAAACCACAAAACTACTTGCCACGATTTATGTGCAATTGGTTTGTGTGACGAATAAATTACTGAATCGAAGGTTTTGGAGGTCATTTTTAACCCTTAATGGTCAAATTTGAGGTCAAAATTTTCAAAAAAAATGATAATATTCATATTGAAATGTGTTTTAAAAACTAAAATGAATAGTAATTTAACGAAGTATTATGTTTTTAAACGAAATATTCTTTTTAAATGTCACGTTTGAGAATTGTCAAAAGCTCATATTTATTTTTGGGAATTAAAAAAATTAAGTTTATCAGTAGATTTTTTAAATTTTCAGGTGTACCAGTGGAAATAACCCTAATTTTAATACATCTATGAAAGTTTCAAATGTAGGGTATAAGCTTAATACCACATGCAAACAACCAATCTTACCATTCTCTGATCTGCTACTTTTATTATTTGTAGTGAAAGATAACGCTGCGAAGACTTGACAAAGATGGGTAGATAAATTTCCCTAATTTCCTTTTTTCTTTTCTTTTCTTTTTTTTTTTTTTGGAACCCACTTGGGGATATATATGTTATATTTCCCTACTTTCTAATAACAAAACATTTCTTTACTTTCTACTGCGCCGCTAATCAAATCCATCAAACAAAACTTTATTAGACTTTTTCCAAAGTGTGGGAGGTCGGAGTCAAAATCAGGCACATGGATGCCAATTTGTAGCACTAGGGTGCAAAAATTGACATAATTTCAAACACAATTAAAAAGAGTGGATAACATAAAACCACATTTACATAATCTAATGCACCGAAAACTATCTACAAGGGCCATACTTTAAGTTTAGTCAACTTGAAATCATTTCCAGGTGAAGGCCAGGTCAACAGGAGTGATAAATTAGTACTCATTTTCACTCTTGAATACGTGATTCAAACCTTACTACTATGTCATTGGAGCATTGAAAATTGTAAACTTATAGCTGAAAGGTTGTCGAAACTTACAATCAATTTTTAAAGTGTCAAAATCATTTCCGAAACTTAAGATGATAGTTTTTTTTTAAAAAGAACAATTATATATGCAACGCTAAAAGCTAAATCCAAACAGAAAGAGCTCTAGTCTCTCCTTAACCATAGTTTTGAGTATATGTTGCAACATATAGCTCCTTCCTCTTTTTCTGAAAACTTGTTGCACTTTTTATTTTGAGATGTTCAAAAAACTTATTACACATTATTTTTTTCACTTATATGATAAACTTTTAATTCAAATATCATAATTTTATTAAATACTTAGTCTCACAAACACAAACAATTGAAAACATTTCTCTCTCCTCTTACTCTATTCTCATTCTACATGGCCCATTGGTCCCACATAAACAATAAAATTGCATATCAAATCAATACACCAAATAAAAAAATGCCTAGTAGCTCGTGATTTGCAAAGAGTATGCAATAAACGTTCAGAATCGGGTGAAGCGGCTTTTATTTTATATGTAGACAAATTAACTGATTTATCATTTCTACCCTTTTCAAATTGTGACTATGAAACGTTTGGCAGAAGTAATTTTCAATGTGAATTTTAGTTTACATTATATATCCTACTTCATGAGCAATTTAATTGAATCGAACCATCCCCAATAAATATGATTAGTTTCACATGTTGTGATACTCTGACATGGATAAAGTGTCTACTCGGATATGGGTGTCCAAGTATCTGACTCTACTATTTTGAGAGTTTGTAGTAAAAACTGAAGCATCCAAGTATCTAGTCTTGTCTGACATGACAGGACATGAGTTGGCACGCGACTTTTGAGGTAAATGAAAATGTCGAAGCAACACAGTTCAAACGTCTTACTACATAATGAAGAAGAAACATGATATACCCCTGCCTAGATAGAAACAGAGAAGCCAATATAATTCAAAGCAAAGTAGGACGGAGAAACCTAAAGTGTGGAACATATATACGTACTTGGATCAGTGCTGGTGATGATAGCAGTTCCCCCAAAATTACAGCTGTTGGGAAGTGGGTTTTTCTGGTAGTAATTGTTGAATGCATAAGAAGCATGATCATGTAGAGTATCAGGGTAGTAACAACTTCCACCAGACTGAATTGCGGTGCAATTAGCAGCGCCATGTCCACACGCATAATCTAAAGCAGTCTGCAATGCAAATCGAGCAGCAGTTTGGCTAGCAACACACCAGCTTGAACCTGAATTTACTGGCGTTGATGTGGTCGGAGTTGCCAACGGGGTCACACTACGAGGCTCTTCTGGGATCGAGTTTGGATCCAGTACCGGAGATGTTGATGTGGCCGTCAAATTGATTGTTGGAACTGTTGTGAGAGGGGTTGTAATGTCTTTTTCGACAGCAGCTTCTTCAGCCCATACTGCACTACTTGATACTGTATGTTAAATAGTAACGCAATGATAAGACATTAAGATAATTAGATAGAGATCATTCCATCAATACAATCAAGGGGAAGATTTAGATTAGGCTACTTTATCTAATAAATCTATTACATTGCAATATGACAACTTTGTCATCAATTTTACGCTCTTTTCAATTTTCAGTCCATTATTTTACGTCCTACGAAACGGACCCTAAATTTTCCCTCAAATGGGCTGGAGCTGTTTTGTTCGACAAATAGCCCCATCTCTATTTTGCTCTCTATGAAACTTTTGATTTCAATGTTGTATTGTTTGATTTTGACTCCCGAGACTTCATTTAAGCAAAAGAGGGGGTAAGAATGAGGGTTAATGGTAACAAGCCTAGTAAAAAAAAGTATTTTGATGTGATTCATTGAAGGGTTTTATTTTACTTGTGGGAGGTGAAAGAGCTCGCCACTGACTGAGCTATTTATTTACTTGTGCTCCTAAGGAAAAGTATTTTGATGTGAAAGGGGTTTTAGTGTTTGGATTGGGTATGTTTGTTGAGCCCAATGAGAGGAGAAACTATATATACATTTTACAAATTGAAGGGGAAAAAGCATATCTCTACAAACATGACATAAGAATCCATTAATACAAAAACATATTAAGATGTTTTTATTTATCCTAGTGGTTTTATTTTGTTTTTATAGGAGTTAGTCAATTTAGAGAAAATCATTTCAATACTCCATCACATCATCAAGCCGATAGTATATACTCGTATAATACAAAAATACAAACCAATACTTCATACTTTACACACAAATATTTTCCCTAAGTCCAGAATTAGTTGTCACGCTGTCTCAACCTCTCGTGAAAATAGAAAAAATGATACTTAATCCGCTCCAAAATAATAGGAGTTCTGG